>CM049430.1:28548418-29798418 GCA_026929855.1 Poa annua | reverse complement strand
TCTCAATATGTTATGTCTTTGATGCTGAACCGGATTGGTGGACAAATAGGTGGCACTGATGTTGTCACAATATACAACAATGGCTTTCCGTACTGGTTGATGCAACTCAAGAAGAAGTTGGCGAAGCCAAACAGATTCAACCACACAGTTTGCCACGGCTCGATATTCCGCCTCGGCACTGGAAAGAGAGACCGTTGGCTGCCGCTTCGAGGACTAAGAAACCAGGTTTGTTCCAAGGAAGATAAAGAACCCGGTTGTAGACTTACGGGTGTCAGGGCAGCCGACCCAATCTGCGCCGGAATAAGCCACCAAGTCCATGGAAGAGTCGACATACAGTTGAAGACCAAGATGAGCGGTCCCTTTGACATAGCGCAGAATCCTTTTGATGAGTTGGAGATGTGCGGCAAGAGGATCATGCAAGACAAGCAAACCTGTGGAACGGCATGTGATAAATCCGGTCGAGTGAGTGTCAGATATTGGAGAGCACCAACCAAGCTGCGGTGTTTTGAAGGATCATCGACAGGTAAGCCAGCATTGGCAGGAACCTTGCTTTTGGTGTTTGTTGATAGTTTTGGTTTACAATTTGTTATTATGAATATATTTCATTCTCATGTTTATTTTGTGAATGGTTATGTTATAAGTGAACGGGATTAAAGAATTATGAAATGTTTTATAAAAAGCCTAACTATATATACACTTTTCTTATTGATATCTTATCTATACAACCACATGTGAGGTTTTAAATACCACAACCAATTTGTACTTGGTCGATTTTGGCTTTTGTTTGAAGCTAACCAACTCATACAAAAACATGATATCTAAATTTATTCTTGATGGAAAAGGGTTTAAATATTTTGAAAATAAAATAAATTATAATGTAACATATTGCGGGTATTATGGCTTACTTTTAAAATAACTATAATGTAACAAAAACAGTTTGTGAAGACACGCAAATTTTGCACTCACAGTATATTTGTTTTTTTACTATTGATTTATGGGCATATATATCAAATCAAAGTGAACAAATATATGTTATTATCCTTGATTTTTATATGAAATTAATAGCGCGGTTCTTCCCCACTTTATCATTTTTTCTTTGAGAGTGGATTTTGTACATACATGCATGGGTGTGGGAGCTATCATGTGCCTTGATTGTTTCATCGTGATGTGTGCCACAAAACATTTTGGTTTCTCTATATGGAGAGTTGCAAATTAATCTGTCACGTCGATTTGTACTTTTCTCCATTTTCTCTGCCAGGTTTTGTGGGGAATCTACTGTGCATGTGCAGCAAGTAAAATGTACAGTACTATTTTTATTCTCTTTCTCTCTCTTCTCCTCCCCTTACTTTCCCTTTCTCCCGTCGATCCCTCCATTGCACATCCTTCCCCTCCGCCCCGGCCGTCGGGCCGCCCGCCGCCGGCAGCCACAGCCGGCCAGACAGTACTGGCTCACGCTAGAGGACGTCGTTGACCACGGCCACGCCGGCCATGATCGCGGAGCTCTCCTTCATGCGGATGAGGAATGCGTCGTTGACCACGGCCAAGCGGCGCAACACGATGGCGAGGTCCATGACGTCGTTGACCACGGCGTGGAGATGTTGGCCAGGAACGGCGTGAGCGCGCCGCAGAGCCCGGACTCGATCAGCCCGGCCGCGGAGGAGAGAGAAGAATCGTGGAGGAGGGAGAGGGCCTGGAGTGAGGCGGCGACCTGGATGGCGGTGTCTGCAGCCCGGAGGGAGAGGGCCTGGATGGCGGCGGTGGCCTGGAGTGAGGAGCGACGGAGCTCCGGGCAGGGAGATGGGAGGAGGTGGCGGCGGCGAAAGAGGTGCTCATGGCGGCTGGGTTTGGAGCTCCGACGGCGGCCTGGAGGGCGGCGGGCGAGGAGGGAGATGGGGCGTGACGGAGACGTCGGCCGGGGTGGATTTGGGGCCTCCGGCCGTGCTTGATTTGGCCCGCCGCTGCCGATCTTGCGGATCGAAGAGAACCGATCTCGTCATCCGCCTCCACAACGCCCGTGTCACCGGCTTCTTCGCAGACGTCGGCGAAGACTTCGCTCTCCTTCATCAACTCCAGCAATCTCCACCTCTGCGCGACCCACACCCGATGCCGGGCACCAACGGAGAAGAAGATGATCTTGTTTAGCAAGTGGGGAAAGAATATTGGGTAGGGGACAGGAGAGGTACAGCGGGTCGACATCTTGCGTGATTCGTGTGATGTCTACAGTGCCTTCCGCGAATCCTGGGCTTGCATAGCAGCTGTTGCCGGGCCACTGCCCATGTTTCTGTCAAATCTAGCACTGTTGGTAAAAGATGAAAAAAATCCTGGAAAACATTTGGAAACATTTATGTCCTTCCTCACATGTGCGGATCTCAAAGCGGAGTGCATGATGTCTAGGGACAGGATAGCTCTCATACCCGTTAGTGCATGTAAAAAAGCATTTCCGTTTTTCTTTATGTCATATATTACCTATATTTTCTCGAGGATATCTCACTAATAGATATGCTTTGATATGACATGTCAAACCATGTTTGATATGTCACACACTCAGCCCTACCTTTATCCATTATGTCTCTAAAACTATTCTTTACACATGGCTAGAGAAATCGATGGCTTTGTATATGTGTGTGACGTGATCGGAACTGATGCTTCAATTCTACTCCGTTCTAATTGACTTTGATATAGTACAAGTGGGAGTAATTGCTTAATGTTCGACACTACTCAACATTAGCCGTTTTAAACCAGCTAGGACAATAATATTGTCCGTTAAATCTTAATCACATAATTTAGATCCATTAATCACAATGATTTAGATGATGTTGCTCAACGTGGTGGTTCTATTAGGAACCCCATATATTAAGGCCTCAAACATATTTAAAACTTCGCACATCCTTTTGTATTCTAATATCTCGACCGGTCACTTTTCGTTCTCTACACGATCTATTGTAAATATTTTATCTCATGTGTAATATCTCAAATTTCTCAAATCTTAAAAACTGACGGTGAGTATAATGTCATCCACATATAGAATCAAATAGGTAGTGGCACTGTCGTGAGTGTAGGATGAATAGCGAGGAGTCACTCTTGGAGGAGATGAAGCCGATAGTATGCAGGAACTTGGTGAAGCGCAAAAACCATGTGCGAGAAGCTTGCTTCAGACCATAGAGGGACTTCTTTAGTTTGCAAACATGATCGGGTCTAGCATCATCAACAAAACCTGCTGGCTGAGTGTAGTACACAGTTTTTTCAAGTTCACCGTACATGAAAGCATTCTTCACATCAAGCTGATGAAGTGGTCAGGACTGAGAGGTTGCAATACTAAGAACCACGCGCACGGTAGCGGGTTTGACCACTGGAATGAAAGTTTCCCCATAATCAACACCTTCTTGCTGAGTAAATCTGCGTAGAACCCAACGGGCCTTATAGTGTGCCAAGGAGCCATCCGGATTGAGTTTGGGGCGAAAAATCCATTTTCCGGTGAGCACGTTTGTACCTACAGGACAAGGAACTAGAGACCAAGTGTCATTCGAATTAGAGCATCAAATTCATCACGCATAGCGTTGTACCAATGAGTGTCTTTTAGTGTTGTACGGTACGAGGATGGGATGGTGAAGGTGTAGTAGAGATAGAAAGCTGGATCTGTTGTTTGGGTTGGGCGAAACCTGTTTTGGCACGAGTACGCATGCGGTGTTCATTGTCGGGTGGATCCATCGGAATAGCACGAGGTGGAAGACAGAGAGGACGTGGCCGCGTGTCAGTGGTTGGGCGAGAATCTCCTGACGCGGAAAAAAAAGGGGGGCGGTCGGAGAGGGTTCGTGAATCGAGGGAGATTGAGTTGGAGGGGTGCGACCGGGTGGGCTGTCGGGAGGGGAGGGACCAAATGTGTTGTCGGGGGGCGCTGGAGATTGGATTGTTGGGGAGGTAGGTCGGGGTGGGGACAGTATGGCAGGTGGCGCGGTGCAATTGGCTGGAGGCTGAGGGATAGGAGGGGACACGGGCGATGGGATCGGTGATGCTGGGATTGGTGTAGGCGGGATGGGATCAGGTGTGGAAGGGCTCGGTGTAGCTGGCAGTGTGGTAGCGGAAAAAGGAAAAGAACTGTCGTCAAATACGACATGATGAGGGATGATTACTTTGTGTGTTGTTAGATCAAAGCATCAGTAACCTTTGTGTTCACGAGGGTAACCGAGCAGAATGCACCGAGTGGAGCTTGGATAGAGTTTATGATCAATGGAGTGTGAGAGATTTGGAAAACAAAGACACCCAAAAGTGCGGAGATGATCGGATGTGGGATGAACACCGTAAAGGAGAAAGTAGGGTGTGATATTTCCAATGGAACGGGATGGTCTAATGTTGAGGAGATGATTATCAGTGTTAAGAGCTTCGACCCAAAATGTGGTGGTAAAGTGGCTTGTAAAAGGAGAGTTCGGACAACGTCATTGGTGGTACGGATCATGCGTTCAGCATGATCGTTTTGTGGCAAGGTATATGGGCAGGAGAGGTGCAAAGAAACACCGTGAGAAAAGAGGAAGGTGCGAAGGGTAGTTGTGAGGAATTCGCCACCGCTATCACACTGAAGGCAGCGAATGGTGGTATGAAATTGTGTGCTAACAAACGAGAAGAATCTAAGCAACGTATCACATGCTTCAGATTTAGCCCGTAGGGGAAACACCGAAGAAAACCGAGAGAAATCATCTAAAATAACAAGTTAATATTGTATGCTGAACAACTAATGATTGGGGAAGTCCATAAATCACAATCTATAAGGTCAAAAGCTGAGAGAGCATGAGAATGTGAATCATGGAACGGTAATTTGGTGTGTTTCCCTAGTTGACAAGCATCACATAAAGTTTGAGTGGCACTAATTTTATTATAAGGAGAAAGAAAATCCAGCGGTGGAGACGACAACATGGAGGAGTTGGGATGACCAAGTCGTCGATGCCAAAGATCGCTGGAGACGGCAAGAGCGGCGGTGGTGGTGCTTCCATGATCACCAAAAAAGGGGTAAAGGTCGTCGGAGCTATTAGAACGCATGATGACTTTCCGAGTGAGAAGATCCTTCAAGGAGAAACCAAAGGGGTCAAATTCAATGGTACAATTATTGTCGCAAACAAATTTACGAGTGGCACAAAGGTTTTGGATGATGGAAGGAGAAAAAAGAACATCGTTAAGAAGGAAAGGGTGAGACGTGAGATGGGCAGTACCGGTAGCAACAACAGGAAGACGAGACCCATTACCGACAACAATATGATGAGAATTGACATCTAAAAGGGAACGATTTGAGGTCAATATACCTTGCTTGCCGGTAACGTGTGAGGTGGCACCGGAGTCGATGATCCACTCGCCGAGTGTGGAGGGGAACACTGCATCGTATCTTGGAGCTTGCTGGTAGAGGGCGTTGTGTTCCCATGATGGCACCGTCGATGGTGCAGGAGGAGTGCGCGGGCTATGCATCAGTGGGTACGCCTGTTGTGGTGCTGGGGGGCGGGGACCGAGAACGCTCGAGGCGTTTGGCGGGATCCAGGGCAGGCGCAAGGGGAACGCCGTCCCCATAGGCGCAAAGTAACCAAGCCAGGGTGCCTCGTTGCCACCACCAGGCGAGGCATGGGGCTAGCCACGGCCGCGACCACCTCCACCAGATGAAAACGGGGAGCCGTGGGTCGTCTTCGGAGCACCGTGCTGGTAACCAGGAAAAGGGTTTTTGCCACGGTAATTGGCACTGACGTCGGGGAAGCGGGGGTGCCCGCCTCCGCTGCTAGAGCCATCGCGACCAGTGGAGTGAGGACCGCCACCGCTGGGCCCTCCGCGACCGTCGGTGTGCACAACCATGGCCTGGGTGCTGGCCTGCTTCTGTTGTGTGTCTTCGTCGATCTCAGCGAGTTGGGGACGAGAGCATGCATCCGCAAAGGAAGGTACGGAGGTTTTCAGAATTTTAGCCTGAAGCATGTACTTGCGTCCGAGGCCGTCGAGGAACTGGAGGGTGAGGTGGTAGTCGCTGACCGGTTGACCGATGGCAGCGAGATCGTCAGCTAGGTTCTGTAGTTTGCTGGCGTAGGTGTTGATGGAGAGGTCGTCCCGCTGAGTGTTCCGGAAGGCTTTCTTGAGGTAGATGTACCGTGTTGCCTCATTGCTGATGATGAAGCGAAGCAGGTGTGTCCAGGTGGAGCAGGTCCAGCCGTCAGGGTGATGGATGAGGCGGTAGAGGTCGTCACTTAACATGGCCATGAACCATAGCGAGATGTGGATGTCCACTGCAAGACAGTCATCGCTAGGATTAGCCGGTGCAGTGCCCTCCTGGGTGTGATCTAGCACCTTGTACATGGTGAGAACGCTGGTGATGATCTGGTGCCACTTGGTGAAATTGGCACCATCGACAGCGACCTGAAATTTTATGTAGTTGGAGATGTGAACGCTGAGAATTGGGTGGGAGAGGGCGGGCGGTGCGGGTGGAAGGGGTCGAACGAGGGAAGGTGGCGTGTTGGAGAAGATGGTGGCAGTGGTGGGTAGGGTGACGAAGAGGTTGCTGATGTTGACGGCATCGGAGTTTTGGAGCAGGGGAAGGAGAACGTTGGGGGTGGTGCTAGGTGGGAGTTGTGGAACAAAAGCAATGGGGAGGGTGGGCGCAGTAGAGGAGGAAGAAGAAGACGAGGAATACATTGTTGCAGCGGCGTAGAGGCGGCGCCCGAGGAGGCTCTGACACCAAGTTGTTGGATAGAAATCTATATTCCACACACGTATACAATCACCAGAGGTTACAATATATAGGAGAGGGAGAGAGAAGCTAAACCCTAAGCCTGACCGGATCGGTATAGAACTCAACACCGAACCGGTATACAACTCAACAATATGGTACTATCAACATCAAAGGAGAATCCAGCGATGCGGCGCATACAGCTCAGTTGGGCCGGATTAGGTCCTGCAGGAAGATCAATCAACTTTCATGGAGTTGCTCCATCAATCTCCTGATTCATCATCGATCAGAATATATGGTCCTTGCAAAGTTGCAAGTCGGGTGCGGTGCGAAAATCGGCCATATGCATGCACATTGATAGACCCAAGTTAAAATCTTAGACTATAGTATTTATAAAACCGAAACAGTATTGGAGGGTTTTTTGTGTTGTTTGCTCCCGTTTTTTAAAATGCAAAAACATTTTTAAATTGTCAACAAAGTCTGATTGAATGTTTGTAAGACAGCTTTACGAGATGTTTTGTTTTTTATATTTGTTTTCTTCACACAAATAAAAAGATGTTGGTTTATTGTGAAATTTGCCACCTGCATATTTGACAGACATGTCTGAAGGAGTGCACCTGTGAGAAGCCATGACGACTATGAGCACCATGAAACCGTAAAAAACAGACCTATCAACACTGATTCGTGGGAAGATTTGCACATTGTTCCCCATGCTTCATTATTGAAAAACATCATCTGAAAATATATTCACTGTCCCCTTGCCCTCCTCAGTCGCTGCCGCTGGCCTTGCCGCGGAGGCGGCGTGGGGGCAAGCTCGCGGTGGACGCATTGACATGTGGTTCTCTCGTGGCGGCGGCGTGGTGTGGCAGCGGCGTTGTTTCTACAACATGCTTGACACGGCTCGTCAGCGACGCAGACGCGGTAGGTGCGGCGGGCGGTAGCGGTGACCTGGTGGCGCGACTGCCGGTGGTTCGGGCAGGGCTCGATCTGGGCCTGGATTGGCTTGACGGGCCGGTGCTTTTGGCGGCTTCCTTGCACCCCGCCTGGTGCTGCATGGGGCTGGCGCGCTGCTGTGCAATGGTACTCGTGTGGGCTGCGCACAGTCGGCGGTTATAGAGGCTCAACGTCCGGCTTCCCTTGGCAAGCACGTCGTGTTGGCTTCAGGGGCAGAGACAATTGTGTGGCTGGGTGTGCGGCTGTTCAACATCACTAGGACGCCGGGGTGGCGGCCTCAGATTGGGTGGTGGTGTCGCGTTAAGCGAGTAGGTGGCCCAGCGAGAGGCGGATCTAGGCTCTGGTGCCTAGCTCTGTCAGTGGTTGTGGAAAATCGGACGCACGGGGCTGACGGTGTCTACGTGTGGGCTTGCGATGGTGGGCTGACCGGTCCCTGAGTGGGCGCCCGGATGGTTTGTGTTCCTTCGCTGGGTGAGATTCTTGTCATGGTCGATGACCAGGACAGATGATGGTGACGTCCCCGGACACCACTTCCTTCTTGAAGGCGTCCTCGTGTCGGTGCTCCCGCTCCTTCCGCGTGAGAACTTCCGGCGAAAACCCCAAATCCTTCGTCGATCGGGCGTGGCGGCGCTTTGGCGTCGTATTCCCCTTGGGGCCTCGTCTTGGATGTTTCGCCGGCTAGAGGGACCCGTGCGGATGTTTGGTCGTCAACTGTGACGATCTTCTCGTATTCGTCTAGGTGGTGCGCGGCCCTGGGGCCGGCGTGGATGTCAGAGCGACGGCTCCAGCCTCGCCTCTGATGCGTCGTGTTGAGGTGCGTGGGTGTCGGCCTTTCCTGCTTAGGCGGTTTCGTAGTCGACCTGTTTGGTGCGTGGCCTCGTGGTCAACGCGGATGTCGGAGCGGCGGCTCCGGGTTTCGCCTCTGCTGGTGCGTTGAGTGTAGGGGTGTCGGCCTTGGCCGCTTGGGCGGTTTGGCCGTCGACTTGTGTGGTGAGTGGCCTCGGGGCCGGGGTGGTGTCTGGTGTTGTTGTATCTGGTTTTCGGCAAGTTTTCCTTATAAACAGGCCAATTCACTTATTCTATATCAATGAAAAGGCAAGCCTCTTTCCTAGTGTAAAAAATACATCTATTTTGATGCAAACCCATGAAAAGATACATAACACCATATAGATCATATGTCGCTAGTATAGAATGTGAAGGAGATATGCCCTAGAGTAAATTAATAAAGTGTATTCTTTATCATATCTCGTTTGTTCATAATAGGTTTTTGTGTCATGCTAGAACCGTATTAAGCGGAAACATTAATGCGGGTGTGATACGTAAACAACCAGGTCCCTAGTAGCCTCTACTAAGACTAGTTTTGTTGCGTGATTGATGATCGAGGTTTCCCGGTCATGGGGCATGGCGCCGGTCGGCAATGGGATTCATGTCGTTGGAGAACGATGTGATGGACATACCCAGATTTGGAGAACGTAGTCGTTACGCCTTTGACCGTGAGATCAACTCTTATTGTTATTCCTGGAAGATACTTTGTTTGCACCAAACGTCGTATCTTATTTAGTATGACAATAACGGTGATACTTTTGGGTATCGGAAAGGAGTAGTTGAGACGAGGGGTCAAGAGTGGGATTTGCCAGTCCGCATAGCAGGATAGATACTCTCGGACCCACTCGGCGAGATCATGTCTAATGAGCTTGCAAGCATGTGACTAGGTCACGGAGACATGAGATCATGAACGAGTAGAAGATAGCGTCGTCGGTAACGAGGTCGGGATTAGGTATGGAGATATCTATGGAACGACGCTCGGACGTGCTAAGTATCGCTATGGCAAAAGGTTTAAGACTTTACGTTCAGGTTTGATAGATGAAAGTCATTCGTTATATCTCAGGGATTAATTCATGGGGTCCAGGCCTACGAGTTAGTCGTTGATCATTGAGGATTCTTGATCATACCTGATATTATATCGAACCGCTAGGGTAACACACTTAAGGGGTTTCGACAAGACAACCGGAAAGGAAGGAGATCACCGGGAGCGTCCCGGGAGGGGTCCGATGGAGATCGGGCAGCGCCGAAAGAGTTTTCGGAGCTAGGAAAAATTATATATATTATGTTTGATATTAATTAGTGTTATTAATATGCAAATATGATTTTATATATTTATTTTCGAATTTATTTAGGAAGATTTCCCTAAATGGGCCTTCCGGACGAAAGAAGGCCCAAGAGGGGGGGGGGGACCCCCTTGGGAATTCGGTGGGGGAGTTGTGGCCGGCCAAGGTGGGCCAGATGGGGCCCACCAAGGGGCCGGCGCACCATGTGCCGAGCCAGGCATGTGGGGATAGTCCCACATTGCCTGGCTGGCAAGGTTGGCTCCTCCTGGGAGTCTATATAAGAAAGGGCACCCTGGCCTTTTAATTCACCAATTAATTCCCGATTTCTCTCTCGATCTCGTGGTTCCCAAGTTGGAGCCGCGCCGAGCTTAGGAAGGGGGGATCTCCTCCACCATAGCCCGCTGCCGCGCTGCCGGTGTTCCGGTCCAAGTCTTCCGCTGCTCGTCCTGGACTGGAGCTTTGGAGGCCGTCATCTCCACCGTACGTTTGCGACTCCCTGCGAGGTGCTGCGCTAGCGGTACTCGGAGGCCTGCTTCCTCTACACGACCTTGAGGTCGGCTTCATCGGTCTTCATCGACAACGTTTGTGCGGGCTACTTACTTAGCTTAGCCAAAAGTGGACTTCCCGCTTTCGGTCTACAAGGGTACGTATTCCGATCTCCGTTCGTACTACTATATCTGCATAGAATAGATATTGGCATGCTTTTAGGATATCATTGGTAGGAATTTTTTTGTTTTCTGCACACGATCCCCTTCAGTGGTATCAGAGCCGATCTATCGTAGATATAGCTGTACGCTGTTAGAACCCGTGCTCTGCACGGGGGCACCGTTCCTGTTATTTGCTACCCTCTAGCATGCACTTGTGTATTCCAGCGGCATTGAGTTGATGAAGCGGCCCAGACCGACTTTACGCGTACGCTTACGCGAGACTGGTTCCACTACTGACATACGGCTTGTACCGTATATGTGGCTGGCGGGTGTCAGTTTCTCTCTCTTTAGTTGGTCTTCGCATTTTCAATGGAGGGCCCGAAAGGGATGCTTAAACATGCAATTATTGGATCGTTGTTGTGGTCATAAGATTCGTAGGTATGAAGCGGTTCTATTTACGAAAGCCCCAAGCCGCGTAAAACATGCAAAAGATAAAGTAGAAACGTCTAACTTTATTTCGCAGTGGCTATGTGATATGGTCAAGGTAGGTTTATTAAATTGTTTATAAACTGCGGGCGCCAAGAAGACCATGGCGAAATGGACTATATCACATTGCATTACATTTGATGTTTTGTGTGTATCTTATTTTGTGTTATTGTGTGTATAGTATACATTAGTTGCACGGCGGTAGCTGAATAAGATGATCCCTTCAAAATACCACTAGTGTTCTCCCTCCAACGCGCACCACCAAGAAAGTTCTACGTTATGAGGCAGGCCGTGATGATCGGGTGTCAGACATCTCGTCGTTCGCATACAGTGGGTGTAAGCCATGTTGCACAAGCGTCAGCGTGGAGGTCTTTGGTGGTGAGCCTAGCATACTCAGGGGTATGGCCTCGGAACAGGAAGACCGAAAGGTCGAGCACGAGTCACAAAATTGGTGTGGCGGACGATTTTGTCTACCCTTGAAGTTGTGCCGCCGGCTTTGATGATGAGGGGTGGTGCAATGGATGGGGGTCGTGTAATCGCTTAAACGACCAGGAGGGATGTTCGTTTGAGTGGGAGTTATGTTAGTTATTTTCTAAAATACTATAACTCAAAATTATTATGAACAAAGTCTTATGTTGTTGCAAATTCCATTGTAGATGTCTCGCCCCTCGTTTAACCTAGGTCTGTTCCTTGAGAAAGAAAAGCTTAAGACCAATGGGTCAAACTTCATGGCCTGGTTCTGCAACCTGAGGATCCTCCTCACTCCCCATAGGGTGGCCTACGTCATTGAGGCCGCCATAGGTGACCCTCCTGCAGATGATGCCTCTGAGGATGAGAAGAAGGTCTTCCAGACCCGATCGGAGGATTCTGCCTTTGTCCAGAGTGGCATGCTCTACGCCATGGAAGACGACCTGCAGAAGCACTTTGAGAAGATGAGCGCCTTTGAGATCATTTCGGATCTTAAGGCTGTCTTCGCGCCGCAGGCTAAGGCTGAGAGATATGAGGCTTCTGAGGTTTTCTTCTCAGCCAAGATGGAAGAGCATAGCAGTGTGAGCGAGCATGTAGTCAAGATGTCTGGCTACGTTCAACGCCTGAATGCTCTGGAATGCAAGATTCCCGATGAGCTGGCGATTGACAGGGTGTTGCAATCGTTGCCGCCAAGCTACAAAGGCTTCGTCATGAACTACAACATGCAGGGCATGGCTAAGTGCCTGGGGTGAAGTGTTCGTGACGCTCAAGACTGCTGAGGTAGAGATTAAGAAGGAGCATACACTGTTGATGGTCAACAAGACCGTTGATTTCAAGAAGTCCGGTGGCAAGGGAAAGCAGAGCTGGAAGTCCCAGAGGGAGGCAAAGTTGGCTGCCAAGCCCAGGACTAACAGGTCTGGTCCCAGAGCTAGCGTGGAGTGTTTCTACTGCAAGGGGAAGGGTCACTGGAAGCGCAACTGCCCCAAGTATCTGGAGGATAGGAAGTCTGGCAAGACGGAAGACAAAGAGCAAGGTATATTTGACATACATGTTATAGATGTGTACCTTACATCCGTCGGAGCAACACGTGGGTATTTGATACTGGTTCTGTTGCTCATATATGTAACTCTCAGGAGGAGTTACGGAATAGAAGGCGGCTGGCGAAGGATGAGGTGACGATGCGCGTCGGCAACGGATCGAGAGTCGACGTGGTGGCTGTCGGCACGCTCCCTCTGCATCTACCATCGGGATTAGTTTGGTTTTAAATAAATGTTATTTTGTGCCATCCTTGAGTGTAAACATTATAAGTGGGTCTTGCCTGTTACAAGACGGTTATTCATTTAAATCAGTGTCAAGCAATTGTGCTATTTATATGAATGATATCTTTTATGTTGATGCTCCCGAGAATAACGGTTTATTCTTGTTGAATCTCGATCGTAGTACTCACATCCATAACATAGAAGCCAAACGGATTAAGTGTAGTGACGATACCGCCATGTATTTGTGGCATTGCCGTCTTGGTCATATTGGTGTAAAGCGCATGAAGCAACTCCACTCCGATGGACTTTTGGACTCGTTGGATTTCGGATCCCTCGATACATGCGAACCATGCCTTATGGGCAAAATGACCAGGACACCGTTCAAAGGTTTCGTTGAACGGGCGTCGGATTTGTTGGGGATCATACATACAGATGTGTGTGGACCGATGAGTGTTTCGACACGCAGTGGTTATCGTTACTTCGTCACCTTCACTGATGACTTGAGTAGATACGGTTATATCTATTTGATGAAACACAAGTCTGAAACGTTTGAAAAGTTCAAAGAATTCCAGAGTGAAGTTGAGAATCAGCTTAATAGGAAAATCAAGCATCTCCGATCCGATCGCGGTGGAGAGTACTTGAGTTTTGAGTTTGGCACACATCTGAAGAGTTGTGGCATAGTACCCCAACTTACGCCAGCCGGAACGCCGCAGCGTAACGGCGTGTCCGAGCGACGTAATCGTACTCTACTAGATAGTGTCCGATCTATGATGTCTCTTACCGATCTGCCAGTGTCCTTCTGGAGTTATGCGTTAGAAACAGACGCATTCATTTTAAATAGGGCTCCGTCCAAGTCCGTTGAAACGACGCCGTATGAATTATGGTATGGCCAAAAGCCTAAGTTATCGTTTCTGAAGGTTTGGGGTTGTGAGGCGTACGTTAAGAAACTACAGCCCGACAAACTCGAACCGAAGTCGGAGAAAGTCGTCTTTGTAGGATATCCGCGGGAAACCGTTGGGTACACCTTCTACAACCAAGCTGAGGGAAAAACTTTTGTCGCGAAGACCGGTACCTTTCTAGAGAAGGAATTTCTCGCGAAAGGAGTAAGTGGGAGGAAGGTAGACCTCGATGAAATCGTTGATCCTGAACTCGAGATTCCGAGTGGCGCAACGGAAGCAATTCCGGAAACGTCCTCCGTGGAAGGAGTGGGAGAAACTGTCGAGGAAGATGTTCTACCTCGTAGGTCTGGTAGATCTCGGATCGCACCAGAATGGTATGGCAACATGGTTTGCACCGTCATGCTAGTCGAGCAAGACGAACCTACGAACTACAAGGAGGCGATGGCGAGTCTAGAGTCCGAGAAATGGCTTGAAGCCATGAAATCCGAAATAGGATCCATGTATGATAACAAAGTGTGGACTTTGATGGATATTCCCGAAGGGCGCAAGGCTGTCGAGAATAAGTGGATCTTTAAGAAGAAGACTGATGCTGATGGTAATGTGACCGTCTATAAAGCTCGGCTTGTCGCAAAGGGTTTCCGACAAGTTCATGGAATTGACTACGATGAAACTTTTTCACCGGTAGCGATGCTTAAGTCTATTCGGATTTTGTTAGCGGTAGCTACCTATTATGATTATGAAATCTGGCAGATGGACGTCAAAACGGCCTTCCTAAATGGAAACATTGAGGAAGAGTTGTACATGGTACAGCCGGAAGGTTTTGTCGATCCAGGAAGTGCTAACAAGGAGTGCAAGATTCAGCGATCCATCTATGGATTGAAGCAGGCATCTCGGAGCTGGAATCTTCGCTTTGATGAGGTAATCAAAGGTTTTGGATTTGTCCAAAATGTGGAAGAGACCTGTATTTACAAGAAAATGAGTGGGAGCTCGGTTGTGTTCTTAGCACTGTATGTTGACGACATATTGCTGATTGGGAATGATGTGAAACTTCTGAATAGCGTGAAGGAATATTTAAACAGTAAATTTTCCATGAAGGACTTAGGAGAAGCTGCGTATGTTTTAGGCATAAAAATCTATCGCGATAGATCAAGGCGCCTATTAGCACTAAGTCAGAGTACTTATCTTGATAAAATACTGAAGCGTTTCCGTATGGAGAAGGCAAAGAAGGGTTCTCTGCCGGTTATCAAGAATAAGATATTGCGTAAGGCGCAGTGTCCGATGACGGAACTGGGTAAGGACGAAATGACGAAACATCCTTATGCTTCAGCCATAGGATCGATCATGTATGCAATGTTGAGTACTAGACCGGATGTGGCATTAGTTCTAAGTTTGACAAGCCGGTTCCAGAGTAATCCTGGAATGCCGCATTGGGTAGCTGTTAAGAGCATTCTTAAGTATCTCAATAAGACAAAGGAAATGTTCCTTGTGTATGGTGGCTGCGATGAAGAACTTGGCGTAACGGGTTACGTAGATGCAAGTTTTTGCTCAGACCCCGATGACTGTAAGTCACAGACAGGATACGTGTTCAAGGTGAATGGAGGCGCCGTGTGCTGGAGAAGTGGGAAGCAACCCATAGTCGCACAATCTACAATGGAGTCGGAGTATATCGCTGCTTGCGAAGCCGCGAATGAAGCTGTGTGGCTGAGGAAGTTCGTCATCGAACTTGGAGTGTTCCCGAGCGTGCAAGACCCCGTGATCCTCTTCTGCGACAATACGGGTGCCATTGCGAACGCCAAGGAGCCCAGGTCTCACTCCACCACCAAACACATTCTCCGAAGCTTCCATGTGATACGTCAGTACGTACAAGGAGGCGATGTGAAGGTTTGCAGAGTGCATACGGATCTGAATGTGGCAGATCCGCTGACGAAGCCTCTTCCGCTTGATAAGCATGAAAAGCACCAGTTAGCTATGGGTGTTAAGCTTTTACCAAGTTGTAATCTAGATTAAGTTATACTCTAGTGCAAGTGGGAGACTGAAGGAGATATGCCCTAAAGGCAATTAATAAAGTGTATTCTTTATCATATCTCGTTTGTTCATAATAGGTTTTTGTGTCATGCTAGAACCGTATTAAGCGGAAACATTAATGCGGGTGTGATACGTAAACAACCAGGTCCCTAGTAGCCTCTACTAAGACTAGTTTCGTTGCGCGATTGATGATCGAGGTTTCCCGGTCATGGGGCATGGCGCCGGTCGGCAATGGGAGTCATGTCGTTGGAGAACGATGTGATGGACATACCCAGATTTGGAGAACGTAGTCTTTACGCCTTTGACCGTGAGATCAACTCTTATTGTTATTCCTGGAAGATACTTTGATTGCACCAAACGTCGTATCTTATTTAGTATGACAATAACGGTGATACTTTTGGGTATCGGAAAGGAGTAGTTGAGACGAGGGGTCAAGAGTGGGATTTGCCAGTCCGCATAGCAGGATAGATACTCTCGGGCCCACTCGGTGAGATCATGTCTAATGAGCTTGCAAGCATGTGACTAGGTCACGGAGACATGAGATCATGAACGAGTAGAAGATAGCGTCGTCGGTAACGAGGTCAGGATTAGGTATGGAGATATCTATGGAACGACGCTCGGACGTGCTAAGTATCGCTATGGCAAAAGGTTTAAGACTTTACGTTCAGGTTTGATAGATGAAAGTCATTCGTTATATCTCAGGGATTAATTAATGGGGTCCAGGCCTACGAGTTAGTCGTTGATCATTGAGGAGTCTTGATCATACCTGATATTATATCGAACCGCTAGGGTAACACACTTAAGGGGTTTCGACAAGACAACCGGAAAGGAAGGAGATCACCGGGAGCGTCCCGGGAGGGGTCAGATGGAGATCGGGCAGCGCCGAAAGAGTTTTCGGAGCTAGGAAAAATTATATATATTATGTTTGATATTAATTAGTGTTATTAATATGCAAATATGATTTTATATATTTATTTTCGAATTTATTTAGGCAGATTTCCCTAAATGGGCCTTCCGGACGAAAGAAGGCCCAAGAGGGGGGGGAACCCCTTGGGAATTCGGTGGGGGAGTTGTGGCCGGCCAAGGTGGGCCAGATGGGGCCCACCAAGGGGCCGGCGCACCATGTGCCGAGCCAGGCATGTGGGGATAGTCCCACATTGCCTGGCTGGCAAGGTTGGCTCCCCCTGGGAGCCTATATAAGAAAGGGCACCCTGGCCTTTTAATTCACCAATTAATTCCCGATTTCTCTCTCGATCTCGTGGTTCCCAAGTTGGATCCGCGCCGAGCTGAGGAAGGGGGGATCTCCTCCACCATAGCCCGCTGCCGCGCTGCTGGTGTTCCGGTCCAAGTCTTCCGCTGCTCGTCCTGGACTGGAGCTTCGGAGGCCGTCGTCTCCACCGTACGTTTGCGACTCCCTGCGAGGTGCTGCGCTAGCGGTACTCGGAGGCCTGCTTCCTCTACACGACCTTGAGGTCGGCTTCGTCGTTCTTCATCGACAACGTTTGTGCGGGAACGTAATCCCCGCTTTCGGTCTACAAGGGTACGTATTCCGATCTCCGTTCGTACTACTATATCTGCATAGAATAGATATTGGCATGCTTTTAGGATATCGTTGGTAGGAATTTTTTTGTTTTCTGCACACAATCCCCTTCAGTGGTATCAGAGCCGATCTATCGTAGATATAGCTGTACGCTGTTAGAACCCGTGCTCTGCACGGGGGCACCGTTCCTGTTATTTGCTACCCTCTAGCGTGCACTTGTGTATTCCAGCGGCATTGAGTTGATGAAGCGGCCCGGACCGACTTTACGCGTACGCTTACGCGAGACTGGTTCCACTACTGACATACGGCTTGTACCGTATATGTGGCTGGCGGGTGTCAGTTTCTCTCTCTTTAGTTGGTCTTCGCATTTTCAATGGAGGGCCCGAAAGGGATGCTTAAACATGCAATTATTGGATCGTTGTTGTGGTCATAAGATTCGTAGGTATGAAGCGGTTCTATTTACGAAAGCCCCAAGCCACGTAAAACATGCAAAAGATAAAGTAGAAACGTCTAACTTTATTTTGCAGGGGCTATGTGATATGGTCAAGGTAGGTTTATTAAATTGTTTATAAACTGCGGGCGCCAAGAAGACCATGGCGAAATGGACTATATCACATTGCATTACATTTGATGTTTTGTGTGTATCTTATTTTGTGTGATTGTGTGTATAGTATACATTAGTTGCACAGCGGTAGCTGAATAAGATGATCCCTTCAAAATACCACTAGTGTTCTCCCTCCAACGCGCACCACCAAGAAAGTTCTACGTTATGAGGCAGGCCGTGATGATCGGGTGTCAGACATCTCGTCGTTCGCATACAGTGGGTGTAAGCCATGTTGCACAAGCGTCAGCGTGGAGGTCTTTGGTGGCGAGCCTAGCATACTCAGGGGTATGGCCTCGGAACAGGAAGACCGAAAGGTCGAGCACGAGTCACAAAATTGGTGTGGCGGACGATTTTGTCTACCCTTGAAGTTGTGCCGCCGCCTTTGATGATGAGGGGTGGTGCAATGGATGGGGGTCGTGTAATCGCTTAAACGACCAGGAGGGATGTTCGTTTGAGTGGGAGTTATGTTAGTTATTTTCTAAAATACTATAACTCAAAATTATTATGAACAAAGTCTTATGTTGTTGCAAATTCCATTGTAGATGTCTCGCCCCTCGTTTAACCTAGGTCTGTTCCTTGAGAAAGAAAAGCTTAAGATCAATGAGTCAAACTTCATGGCCTGGTTCCGCAACCTGAGGATCCTCCTCACTCCCCATAGGGTGGCCTACGTCATTGAGGCCGCCATAGGTGACCCTCCTACATATGATGCCTCTGAGGATGAGAAGAAGGTCTTCCAGACCCGATCGGAGGATTCTGCCTTTGTCCAGAGTGGCATGCTCTACGCCATGGAAGCCGACCTGCAGAAGCGCTTTGATAAGATGAGCGCCTTTGAGACCATTTCGGATCTTAAGGCTGTCTTCGCGCCGCAGGCTAAGGCTGAGAGATATGAGGCTTCTGAGCTTTTCTTCTCAGCCAAGATGGAAGAACATAGCAGTGTGAGCGAGCATGTAGTCAAGATGTCTGGCTACGTTCAACGCCTGAATGCTCTAGAATGCAAGATTCCCGATGAGCTGGCGATTGACAGGGTGTTGCAATCGTTGCCGCCAAGCTACAAAGGCTTCGTCATGAACTACAACATGCAGGGCATGGCTAAGTCCCTGGGTGAAGTGTTCGTGATGCTCAAGACTGCTGAGGTAGAGATTAAGAAGGAGCACACACTGTTGATGGTCAACAAGACCGTTGATTTCAAGAAGTCCGGTGGCAAGGGAAAGCAAAGCTGGAAGTCCCGGAGGGAGGCAAAGTTGGCTGCCAAGCCCAGGACTAACAAGTCTGGTCCCAGAGCTAGCGTGGAGTGTTTCTACTGCAAGGGGAAGGGTCACTGGAAGCGCAACTGCCCCAAGTATCTGGAGGATAGGAAGTCTGGCAAGACGGAAGACAAAGAGCAAGGTATATTTGACATACATGTTATAGATGTGTACCTTACATCCGTCCGGAGCAACACGTGGGTATTTGATACTGGTTCTGTTGCTCATATATGTAACTCTCAGGAGGAGTTACGGAATAGAAGGCGGCTGGCGAAGGATGAGGTGACGATGCGCGTCGGCAACGGATCGAGAGTCGACGTGGTGGCTGTCGGCACGCTCCCTCTGCATCTACCATCGGGATTAGTTTGGTTTTAAATAAATGTTATTTTGTGCCATCCTTGAGTGTAAACATTATAAGTGGGTCTTGCCTGTTACAAGATGGTTATTCATTTAAATCAGTGTCAAGCAATTGTGCTATTTATATGAATGATTTTTTTTATGTTGATGCTCCCGAGAATAACGGTTTATTCTTGTTGAATCTCGATCGTAGTACTCACATCCATAACATAGAAGCCAAACGGATTAAGTGTAGTGACGATACCGCCATGTATTTGTGGCATTGTCGTCTTGGTCATATTGGTGTAAAGCGCATGAAGCAACTCCACTCCGATGGACTTTTGGACTCGTTGGATTTCGGATCACTCGATACATGCGAACCATGCCTTATGGGCAAAATGACCAGGACACCGTTCAAAGGTTTCGTTGAACGGGCGTCGGATTTGTTGGGGATCATACATACAGATGTGTGTGGACCGATGAGTGTTTCGACACGCAATGGTTATCGTTACTTCGTCACCTTCACTGATGACTTGAGTAGATACGGTTATATCTATTTGATGAAACACAAGTCTGAAACGTTTGAAAAGTTCAAAGAATTCCAGAGTGAAGTTGAGAATCAGCTTAATAGGAAAATCAAGCATCTCCGATCCGATCGCGGTGGAGAGTACTTGAGTTTTGAGTTTGGCACACATCTGAAGAGTTGTGGCATAGTACCCCAACTTACGCCAGCCGGAACGCCGCAGCGTAACGGCGTGTCCGAGCGACGTAATCGTACTCTACTGGATAGTGTCCGATCTATGATGTCTCTTACCGATCTGCCAATGTCCTTCTGGGGTTATGCGTTAGAAACAGCCGCATTCATTTTAAATAGGGCTCCGTCCAAGTCCGTTGAAACGACGCCGTATGAATTATGGTATGGCCAAAAGCCTAAGTTATCGTTTCTGAAGGTTTGGGGTTGTGAGGCGTACGTTAAGAAACTACAGCCCGACAAACTCGAACCGAAGTCGGAGAAAGTCGTCTTTGTAGGATATCCGCGGGAAACCGTTGGGTACACCTTCTACAACCAAGCTGAGGGCAAAACTTTTGTCGCGAAGACCGGTACCTTTCTAGAGAAGGAGTTTCTCGCGAAAGGAGTAAGTGGGAGGAAGGTAGACCTCGATGAAATCGTTGATCCTGAACTCGAGATTCCGAGTGGCGCAACGGAAGCAATTCCGGAAACGTCCTCCGTGGAAGGAGTGGGAGAAACTGTCGAGGAAGATGTTCTACCTCGTAGGTCTGGTAGATCTTGGATCGCACCAGAATGGTATGGCAACATGGTTTGCACCGTCATGCTAGTCGAGCAAGACGAACCTACGAACTACAAGGAGGCGATGGCGAGTCTAGAGTCCGAGAAATGGCTTGAAGCCATGAAATCCAAAATAGGATCCATGTATGATAACAAAGTGTGGACTTTGATGGATATTCCCGAAGGGCGCAAGGCCGTCGAGAATAAGTGGATCTTTAAGAAGAAGACTGATGCTGATGGTAATGTGACTGTCGGGGGGCTGCCCCCCGGGTAGGGGCAGATCCCGGTATAATTCAGTAAGTGCCAACAGTACTTGACCTTTGGCGACAGCGAGGGACACCTCCTGGTGCACTGAAACGGCAGCTTAACCCTTGGGCACTGGAAGAGGGCAAAGTGCCTCCTGGCAGCCGCAAGGGTCAGCTCTGGCAGCTATAAATAGACACCCCCGGCCCTCACAATCGCAGCACAAGCATGAGCGGGTGGTTCCTCTAAGAACTAGCTTCTCGAAGATGTCTTTGCTGATAGGCTAAGACATCTTCGGGAGGCTAGGCCTAGAGATACTCATCCTGGGACGAGCTCGGACGTATCCGGAAAGGATCCCGAGTCTCGTGATCCGAGGAGACTCCCGGAAGGAGGTGTACTCGGTTTTACCGGATAGGTTGTCCGGTGGAAACTAACCGGAATGTATGTCTCGGTGTTGATCTTATGCAGAAGAGGCTCACAGTGGCAAGCGAGGAGGTAGCCGGAGTAAGGGCTTCCGGTAGGCCGTCAACGGTCTGTAGCAGGCTTTCCCGTCTATAGCGGGGGGAAGTACCATTCCGCCTGACACGGAAGCATGGTCACCTCCCGCCTGACATGGGAGCGCGTCAGCCGGTACGATCGTGGTACGACAAGACCTGACATGCCTAGCCCGGCAATCCGGAAAAGGCTATCCGGGATGGGCAAGGACATGTCTTGTCTCTGACAAGGGGACAATGATGATGCAGGACGGCGCCTGCCGTCCTTAACGAGATGATCACGAAGGGGCTACACCGGATAGCCCGGCGACTAGGTCGCACTAGCCGGTGACGGCATACCGGCTAGGCCTGTCCGGTGGGGCCAAGCCAAGTTAGGGTTTCTGGCCCTCCCGGACGAAGCTCTATAAAAGGCGCCATAACTGCTCCTGAGAGGAAGAGACCAACTTCAGAGCCAAAGCTATAGTCACATTTACTCTTAGAGCAGTTACTCCTTCTCACCTTGAGTTCATCTAGTTCCTTGTACTCCTCCCTTTGAGAGATCTTGTAGCAAGTTGTAGTCCTTATACCACCAATATATAGAGAGGAAAGGCAGGAGTAGGGGTGTTACCTCCTCACGAGGGCCCTGAACCTGGGTATATCGTGTGTGTGCTGTGTGCCTTCGTGCATTTGTTTGTGTTTGTTAGATCTTCCCCTTTGCACTTTGATCTTATTCCTTGTTCTTGGGAGATCTCGGTTTTATCGGGATCCTCCCCGTGTGAGCTCTTCAGCTTGCTATCCCTCCCCGGATCCACCAACGTCCATCGGCCCTACAAATTAGCCATCCTCTGGCATCTGCCGTGACACCACCACGACAGTTGGCGCCCACCGTGGGGCTGACAGAGGCGTTGGCTGGTGTACACATCCGGACGGGCTCCCCCGTTCATTTCGACGTTCGGGTTCTCTCTGGCCTAGTCGTAAGGCTAGGGGAGATGGACTTCGTCTGCGACAACGCAGGGTGCTTCCGGAACAAACCGTTTCCGGTGAACGAGTGTCTCATCGATTTCGGTGGTTTCACCACCTACGTGGCCACCGAGGTTGTCTGTAGCTACCCGGACATGGTCCTGGAGGCTGAGGACCCTCCCATGCTCTACGCTGCTTGGGGTCTGCGTGTCGGTCGCCCCCCGAGTTCCGTCGCAGTGATGATGGTCGGGGCAACCGTGGAGGAGTATCAAGACGCTGACGGCGATACCGACGGCCACCCCCGTTTGGCCAAACCCCCGCAGGAGAGGCCTGCAGCCCGAGATGGTGATCCGAAGTCATCCCAGACGCGACGTCGCCCGGATCCCCTCTCGGGACTCGTGGCCAAGTTGGCTGTACCTATGACTGCTGAAGCGGATACGCAGGCCACTTTGGCTGAGTTAGAGGAGCAGCGGAAGTTGCTACTCGCTGAAGCACAGGAGATCGCCGAGATCCGCCGCGAGCTCAGCGCTAGCCTCCGGGAGTACAATGCAGCTCACGGATTCCCTAAGATAGACTCCCGGGAGAAGCGCATTGCAGATCTGCGCAAGAAAGGAAGAATGGCGAATGAGGAGCTGGCTGGTGGAGCCACCACCAGTAACACTGGAAGTCGGATTTCAGCAGGGAAACCGGTGTACAGCTCACCGGCGAAAACCCTTAGGGCCGCCGAAGCCGCCATGGCCGAGTTGGTGGGGTTATCCGGTGAAGCCATGCGCAAGCAGCAGGAGAGGGTAAACGAGTTGGTGATTGAAGCCAATCGTCAAAATCTGGCCTTCAAGAAGAAGAACCCCGGGGCAGGATCCCAGGTGCACTCAGCCAGACCCAACAGCCAGAAGTCGGATGGGGAGGCCTCTTCCTCGCATCCGAGCAGAAGCAAGAGCAAGAGCAAGAGCCGGAGCCGGAGTCGAGGTTCCGGGAAGAACAAGCAGCTACAGACATATGATCCGGCCTTCGCCGGTATCCAGCAAGCCGGGCAAGCCGGACAACGTAACTCGGGACAGGCGGGAAGTACCCGTGGGGACGGTAACCTGGGTGTAGGAAACAATAACCCGGTTGGCCGTGGCAATCCACCCCAGAATCCTCCTCACGTTCAGGGAAACCCGCAGTGGGAGGTTGTCTCCGTTCCCCAGCAGGCCCTGGTCCCTGCGCAAGACAGGCTTAACGATGGCAACTCGAGGTTGCAGCAGCTCGGATATCAGCCAGACGAGAACCCTTTGGGATCTCGGATAGGAACCAGGCAGCTGAACCCGGCAGACGCCAGATTCCGGCTCGACCGGATTCACCAATCCGAGTTGGTGGAAGAGCAAGGGCCTCCGGGACCTGCCTGTTTTGGACCTCGAATCATGCGGGAACCTCCTGTTCGGAACTTTCAGCTCAACCGAAGTGCCAAGACCTATGACGGTAGCAAGAAGCCGGAGGACTGGCTAACCGACTATGTAACTGCAGTAAGCATAGCCGGTGGAAACAGACGATGGGCGGTACGTTATGTACCGCAGATGTTGGAAGGACCAGCCTGGATCTGGTTAAACAATCTGAGAACTGGCAGTATAGACTGCTGGTTAGACTTTGAAGAGGCGTTCATCAGCAACTTCACCAGCACGTACAAGAGGCCCAACAGGCCTCAGCAGCTCGCCATCTGTAGGCAGAGGAGCAATGAGACCGACCGGGAGTACCTTACCCGGTGGAGCAATATTCGCAACTCTTGCGAAGGAGTTGTGGAGGCACAGGCCATCTCCTGGTTTGCGCAAGGATGCCGGCATGGCTCTATGCTGTGGCAGAAATTGCAGAGAAAGATGCCAACGACTTTGGCAGAAACCATGCGCATCGCCGATACCTACACGCTTGGAGATCCCATGCAACCCCTGGTGGACGTCGGAGACTCCAACAGGAGGAATGCGGGACCTCAGCGTTCGGGACCGAGCAGGAGCCATGATTGCCAGGAGTTCGGCCATAAGAGGAATCAGCCCGAGTACCACCATGCCGCGCAACATGTCGCAGCAGTGACCCGGGAGCAGGAGGATGCCGGCAACAGTCAGCGTCAAAAGACAGGTGGCCCGGCTTGGGGTCAGAGTCAGGAGGTGCAAAAGACCTGGGTGGAGCAGAAGAAGCCCCTGACGTATGAGGAAATGCTGAACAAGCCATGCTGCTACCACACTCTGGAGGCCAACAAGCCCGCAAACCATTCTACTCGGCAGTGCAGCTGGTATCAGCGCACGTTGCAGGAGGGCAGTTCGGGAGCTACTCGGCAGAATGCTCCGGCATCTCGGCCCAATATCCCGAGACCCCCTCCTCCGACATCGGGGGCCAACGCTGTGCGACTTCCCCCTCCTCCGAGAGGACCCCCACCTCGCCCAGTGAATGTGGTGCATACCCGGAACGACAACGGTAACCAAGCCGGACACCATCAGAGCAACTACCAGGAGGCTCATCAGAGCTATGTGGTCTTTGTGACCGAACCCACTGACCGAAAGAGTGTGCGTCAACGCGCACTGGAGGTGAATGCTGTGATCCCGGCGGTGCCCAAGTTCTTGCACTGGTTCGAGATGGAGATCACCTGGAGCCGGAAGGATCACCCCCGGGTTATGCCCAAGCCGGGAGCGTATGCCTTGGTGGTAGACCCAACTTTTGTCGGACCCAACCTCAACGTCCGCTTCAGCCGGGTTCTGATTGACAATGGCAGTGCCATTAACATCATGTACAAGGACACGATGCTGAAGCTGGGAGTATCCATGAACACCCTGCTGCCTACCGAGACCACCTTCCACGGCATTGTGCCCGGAGTCTCTTGCTCGCCCATGGGAAAGATTTGGGTGGAGGTGCTATTCGGAACTCGGGAGAACTGCCAAACCGAGAGCTTGGAGTTCGAGGTCGTGGACCTCGAGAGCCCGTATCATGCACTGATCGGTAGACCGGCCCTCGCCAAGTTCATGATCTCGACTCACGTGGGCTACCTCAAGATGAAGATGCCGGGACCTAACGGTGTAATCACCATCTCGGGAGACCACAAGCGCTCCATGGAATGTGCCTCGGCGGGATCGTGCTTGGCTGAGTCTCTGGTGATCGCGGAAGAGAAGAAGAGGATCCAGCAGGTGGTGGCGATGGCCAAGACCTCCCAAATCGGAATGCCCGGGATGGTGAACCCGGAGCAGGGTGCGTCATTTCAGCCCCCCAAGGAGACCAAGAAGGTGTGTGTGGACCCCAGCAACCCGGAGCGCCAAGTTATCATTGGCAGCAACCTGGACAGCAAATAGGAAGGCGAGCTCGTCGACTTCCTCCGTGAGAATCGGGATGCCTTTGCGTGGTCGAGTGACGATCTGCAAGGCGTCCCGAGGGAGTTGGTTGAGCACTCTCTGTTTGATAGACCGGATGCGAAGCCGGTGAAGCAACCGACTAGGCGCCTCTCGGATGAAAGAAGAGCCGCGGTCATGGAGCATCTGGCTATACTGCTGGCCGCTGGATTCATAATGGAGGTGCTGCACCCGGATTGGATTTCGAATCCGGTCCTGGTGGAGAAGAAGAAAGATGATCCCCTCCTGCTTAAGGTGTGGCCCATGTGCATCGACTTCACCAACCTCAACAAAGCATGCCCGAAAGACTCCTTTCCACTGCCCCGGATAGATCAAGTGATAGACTCCACTGCCGGGAGTGAGCTTTTAACTTTTCTAGATGCTTATTCTAGTTTTCACCAGATACCTTTGAATCCGGATGATCAATTGAAAACTGCTTTTATTACCCCTTACGGGGCTTATTGCTATCGTGTCATGACTTTCGGGTTGAGGAATGCCGGTGCTACATACCAGAGATGCATGCACAAATGCTTGCATGACCAGATAGGCCGAAATGCCGAGGTCTATGTCGATGACATAGTCATAAAAACAAAAGAAAAAGCCTCATTAATAGATGATCTGAGGGAAACATTTAAGAACCTAAGAAGATTCCGGATGAGGTTGAACCCGGATAAGTGCACATTCGGTGTTCCGGCAGGAAAATTACTCGGTTTCCTCATCTCAAGCCGAGGAATCGAGGTCAACCCGGGCAAAATTCGCGCTATTGAGAGCATGAAACTACCCGTGCGCCTCAAGGATGTGCAGAAGTTTACCGGGTGTCAGGCATCCCTAAGTCGGTTTGTGAGCCGACTTGGGGAGAAGGCCTTGCCTCTATATCAACTGATGAAGAAGAGCAAGACATTTGTATGGACCCCGCAAGCTGATGCGGCGTTCAATGATCTGAAGAGAATGCTCTCAACAGCACCTGTGTTGGCATCCCCGTTATCCAAGGAACCTATGCTGCTGTATATTGCCGCAACCAACCGGGTAGTCAGTGTGGCGATGGTAGTAGAAAGGGAAGAAGGGGGCAAGCTGATACAGAGGCCGGTGTATTACCTCAGTGAGGTGATCTCGGAATCCAAGCAGAACTACCCGCACTACCAGAAGATGGCATATGGGGTGTACATGGCAGTGACCAAGCTCAAGCACTACTTTCAGGAACACCCGATCACAGTGGTATGCGAAGCTCCTCTCGCCGAAATCATAGGTTGCAAGGATGCTAGCGGCCGGGTAGTTAAATGGGCCATCCAGTTGTCTCCGTATGCTCCGGCATACGAGAGACGAGATGCCATCAAGTCGCAGGCGCTGCCGGACTTTTTGGTAGACTGGGCCGAGATGCAGTATGAACCTCCGATGCCGGATTACAATTTCTGGAGGATGCATTTCGATGGCTCGAAGGCTAAGATCGGATTGGGTGCCGGAGTGGTCCTCACTTCCCCAAAGCAAGATGTACTGAAGTATGTGCTGCAGATCCATTTTCGGGCATCCAACAATGTCGCAGAATATGAGGCCTTGGTTCATGGACTGAACGTCGCTAAGGAGATCGGCATCCGCCGGATAGAGTGCTTTGGTGACTCGGATCTCGTAGTACAACAGGTGTCGGGGAATTGGGATGCCCTTGATGCAAACATGGCCTTATACAGGTTTCATGTGCAGAAAATTTCCGGATTTTTTGAAGGATGCGAGTTCAAGCACATACCCAGAGGAGAAAACGAGGCAGCGGATGTCTTGTCCAAGCTAGGATCATCCCGGGATGCAATCCCACCCGGGATAGCTCTGGAGCATTTGAGGAAGCCATCTATCCAACCCTCACCCGAATCGGATTCTATCTTCATCCCGAAGGAACCTGGTGCAGATGCAGTACCCATGGAAGTAGATGTCGGAAGCATCACATCGAACCCGGGGACTGCGGCACAGTGCTCGGAGAGGCAAAGAAAGATGATGATAGAGGTGATGTTGGCAGAGCCAATGGACATAGACGCTCCCATGTTCCCGGATAGACCTGTCCCGGGATGGGCACAACCCATTATGGCTTACATCTTGGAGGGAACTCTCCCGGAGAATGAAGTGGAAGCCCGGCAAATACTGCGAAGATCAAAAGCATACACTGTCATCAATCAAGAGCTGTACAAGAGAAGTGTCACTGAGGTACTCCAGAGATGTGTGGAACCGGCAGAAGGACAAGAGATGCTGGTGGAAATACATCAAGGGGAGTGTGGACATCATGCATCATCCCGGGCCCTGGTGGCAAAGGTGTTCCGGCATGGGTTCTACTGGCCCACTGCATTGCAGCAAGCAGAAGATATTGTCCGGAAGTGTGGGGGATGTCAGAGATTTGCTCACCGGATACACATGCCGGCGTCGGCACTGAAAACAATCCCCATCACTTGGCCATTCGCAGTGTGGTGTTTGGATATGGTCGGGCAATTCAAGCCGGCAAGAGGCAATATGACACATATACTGGTGATGGTGGACAAATTCACTAAGTGGATAGAGGTCAAGCCAATCCGGAAGTGCGATGGACGCACCGCTGTGCAATTCCTGAAAGACATCATCTTGAGATACGGATACCCACACAGCATTATCACAGATAATGGAACCAACTTTGCTGTGGGGGAATTCGCTCGATTTTGTGCTGAGAAGGGAATCCGGCTGGATGTAGCATCAGTTGCACACCCGGAAGCAAATGGGCAAGTCGAAAGAGCAAATGCCTTAATCTTGGCCGGCATCAAAGCTCGCTTGATCGAACCACTGTTGAGAACTCCGGGATGCTGGATAGAGGAGTTACCCGCAGTACTATGGGGTCTCCGGACTACACCGAATAGATCTACCGGGTACACGCCATTCTTCATGGTATACGGGGCTGAGGCAGTACTCCCGACCGACATACAATATGACTCCCCGAGAGTGACAATGTTCACCAAGACCGAGGCAAAGGAGGCCCGAGAAGATGATGTTGATTTACTCGAAGAGGCAAGAGAGTTGGCACTCTCTCGGTCTGCAATTTACCAGCAAAATCTCCGTCGCTATCATAGCCGGAAAGTACACCCGAGGGTGTTCCGGGAGAGAGATCTGGTGCTGAGGCTCATCCAACGCACGGCCGGAATGCATAAGTTGTCACCTCCATGGGAGGGACCTTTTGTGATAAGCAGGGCATTGCACAATGATTCTTATTACCTTGTAGATGCACAGGAGGCTAGGAAAGGTGTAATGGACAAATCCGGTGAGGAAACCAAGCGCCCATGGAATGTAGCTCTGCTTCGCCCCTTTTACACGTAAAAGGTTCAGTGTATGTTGTATCTCAATTCTCGGTATTAATGAAAGTAAGGCACCCCGGGAGGAACCCGGGGACTGCCTGGTTATGTGCCTGTCTTGTTATTTTTGTCAAAATCATTTACTGTTTTTCACCGGCATCTCGGGAAGGAACCCGGGGACTGCCGGATAACTGTTCTCTACTTTTCTTTTGTATGCCGGGAAAGTTCCGAGTTCGACTCTCAAAGTCAAAGTAATGTATGTCATGTGAAATCATCTTGTGACTCGACTGACGAACGCCGAAATGGTAGTCAAGAGCAAAGAGAGGGAAGGTGGGAAACACGAAAACGGTCTCGGGGACTCGGAGCAGGAACTTATCCGGCATACCTGTTTTTTACTCTGTTATTTTTTATGTCGGGCATTCGGTTAGTAGGAACTCGGATTGTTTTAAGTAATGTATGCCGTATGTGGAGTTTCGTGACTCGACTGTCGAACGCCGAAATGGTAGACAAGAGCAGAAATTACCTAAGTACGGTAAACATGAAATGCAATTTGGGAACTCAAAGCAGAATAAATTGGCATAAGTGGTTCGAATAAATAGTTCACTAAGAAACGAAAATAGTATGAGTGTATATTACATATGCCACCCGGCATCCCGGGGATTTAACGAATCTACTCTAAGTTTTTTAAGCGGTAGGGGAAGTCGGCTTCTCGACGGAGGCCTCGGGAGCAGCAGCCTCGGGAGCAGTGACAGCAGCAGCAGGAGCAGCAGCGGGAGCGACTTCGGCTTCGATGCCGGCAGCGCTACTCGGGGCCTCGGGACGCACCTCGATCTCGGGGGCCTCGGGTCTTGGCGAAGTCGCTGCGTCCCGGGGAACCACCTTCTCGGGCGCGGCACCGAAAGCAGCGTCATCTTCTTCCGGGGCCTCGTCTTTCGCGTCGCTTTCTTCGTCGTCCTCGTAATCTGATTCCGAGTCGGAAGGAAGAACGCTAGGGGTGAAGGCGCGGATGCTTGCCCACGTAGCGATGCGGTGCGACACCTCTTGTCGGCGCTGGACCTTTTCCGGATCGGTGACCCACGGAGAAACCGTCCGCAGGCGCAGGATCGCCCCCAGATCGAGACCTTCGTACCAGCTAAGTACTTGGGTCAAGACCTGGTCGGCGCCAGCCCGCGCACCGGAACGCTTCCAGGCGTGGATGCGTCTCCCGGCACCCCGAAGTGCGCTCGCGAGCTCGGAAATCGAGAGCGTCCCCCGGATACTCGGCCACAGTGCGCCGTGGACGTGGACCGCAGCGCTCAGCAGTTCGGTACCGATAGACCGCAGAGGTACTATCCGGGCCTTCAGCGCGGTGAGGTGATCCTCGATGTCCCAGGCATCCGAAATGGGACCCTTCCCGGCGCGCTTCGCTCGGGCGGCAGCAACGGCTTTAACTGCAGCCTCCCGGGAGTGCTCAAATTCCCCTTTAAAAAGAAGAGCTGTCAAACGACTAAGTCATAAGAGTAACAGCAAGAAAGAAAGCAGAGATAAGGCAAGAGGGATGTCGGTCCACTTACTGTTCAGATCCCGGTTCAACACTATGAGCTCCGAGAGCCAGGTATCAGACCGGGACCGGAGAAGAGCAAGCTCAGTCTCGGCAGTGTGCGCGCGCTCCTCGGACATGTCCAAGGTCTCTTTCTGCTTCTTGGTCGCCTCGATGAAGCGCGTCTTCATGTCGGCCGTAGCAGCCTTGACCTTTTCGAGCTCGCCGTTGAGCCGCGCGATCTCGGCTTGCGCGGTGGCAAGTGCAGTTTTCTGGTCAACCGAGACCTTGCGCGCGGCGTCGCGCTCCTCCCGCAGGCGTCCTCCGGATTTCTTGGACTGACCGAGATCAGCAAGAACCCGGTTGAAGATGTTGCGGCGTTTCTGGCTGCACTCCTGAAATCAAGACAAAGAAGGAGTTAGTCGGGAAAGGATGTAAGGAACCCGGTTGGGAGGATCTCGGGGACTCGGTGCCCGAGCCCTGTGATTTTCTCTAAGATTGAGCCTAGTGATCTGCTATTCGGTGGAATCTAGAGCACTAAGCACCAATCTCGGGGACTAGTGGTGATGGAGCAAATTTTGAAGCAACCTACTCGGTTGGGAGGATCTCGGGGACTCGGTGTCCGAGTCCTAGATTTTTTTCTAAGATTGGAACCTAGTGATCTGCTATTCGGTGGAATCTAGAGCACTAAGCACCAATCTCGGGGACTAGTAGTGGTGGAAGGAACAAGTATTTTTTGATAAAATGGAACAGGCTTACCTCGGTCACCCGAGTAACATCCAGTGCGGCCACTTGGAGAGCGTGCAGAGCTTGGGCGTTGCGGCTTGGGCCTGCAGCGTGCAAGTCTCCCGCGGTCTCGGAGGCATCGGCGGCAAGCCAGACATGGTTGTATTCGTCAACAACCCGTATGCCGGAGCCGCCGGGCGCGCGGGAAGCAGCAACGTCCCGGGATCCTGAAGGTACAAAGGAACTGACGGTTGCTCGCAACATCCGCAAGGCAGCAGTAGGGATCTCGGCGGGAGGCGGTGGTAACGAGGAAAACGTACCCGGGCGCAGCACCAAGTCCTGGGACGAGGATGTCGGGGCAGCTGCAGGCGGGGCAGAAGGTGTTTTCTACCCAGCAATCTTGCCGCGAGACTTGGGAAGTTGATCTGCTGGCCGGGAGGAGGCGGTAGGTTGCTTCTCCGGGATGGTCTTGGTCGCGACTGGCCGAGAGGGGCCGCTTGCCGCAGGTTGCCGGCGAGGGCTAACGATCTCTGCCTCAAGCCCGGGCACCCCGCGCGGACTCTCCGGAAGAAGAACTTCTCCCGAGGTGGTCGTGGCCTGCACCGGGATCTCCTCGATCACCGGATGTGCATCCGGGGTCGCAACGGTAGCCGGTGCGGCACCGGAGGCCGCAGGCTCACTTCCTCGAGTAGAAGGGCGAGGAGGTGAAAGAGAAGCCCGAGCCGGGCTGGGAGTCCGAGTCCCGGGAGGAGGAGGAACAACAGGTGACGGGAGCTCGAGTGCATACCTGTAAGGAAGTGTCTTAGTAATAGTTATGGAGAAAACAAAGTCAGATAACATAAGGCAAGGAAGACATACCCGGAATCCACAATGGGAGGACCCCTTTGCCGGCGCCGAGCAGGCTTCTCGGTCGTTTGCTTACTCGGTTTGCTCCTCTTGGGGGGGTTGCCGGGGTTATCGGCCCCCTCGGTGTCGGAAGCCGCGCGCTTCCGGCTCTCGGCACGTTTGGTCCCGGTTGTTGGTTTTGGAACCACTGCTGAGGCCCAATTCAGAGGGAGAGCGTCAATAACATCGAGAATCTGGCAGTCAATCTCATCCTCATCATCCTAAGAAATGAAAACTGCCTCTGGGGTTGAAGGATTACCCGGAGCAGCAGACTTGACGAAAGGGATGGCGAGATGGTCCTCGCCGTCGGGGTCCTCTCTCGGCATCACGTCCGGTCTCGGGAAGTCCGGCGCGTAATTCCCGTTGACGTGGACAGCGTCTTCGTCGTGTTGACGCTCGAACAACTGCGCAAACAGATTAGGCCGTGTCGGTGTCCAGGTGAACGCATGTACGAAGGCGAATGCACGAAAGACAGATATGAGCACCTGGTCGCATGGTTTTTTCCGAGATCCCCCAATGACACCCCAAGAGTAGTCCTCCGTCATCTCCGTCCGGGCAATAGCTCGAACGCGACGGACGACCCCGGCGTGGTTTAGCCCAAAGATACTGGTCCTAGTGGGGTCATAGTTCCCAGACATGTGGCACATCTTGTGCACTCGGTTTTGAAGGGGGCAGACCCGGCGAACAATGAAGCAACGCAGGAGATCATCCCCGGTCATCTTCTGATTTAGCACGTGCAGAACGTCGTGCATGCAGTTGACCTCATCGTTATCCGGAAGCTTCTTCCAGAGACGGAATTCGCGCGGAGGACCAATAACGAACTCCGGCAGATTGATGAAGTCCGGATTCGAGGATCCCGGACCATCTCCCGAGTGCTCCCGGTTCTTCACATAGAAGAAGCTGCGCTGCCACTTCCGGCAGGACTCTAGTCCCTTGACTATAGGGAATCCGGAGTCCGCGCGAGGGATGATGGTGGCCGCTCCACAATCGACTAAGTCTTTTATCTTCTTATCCGGATTGGGGATGGCTTGGCGGCGAAGAATGAAATACTTGGCCCAGAGATCCAAAAATGGCCATATGCCGAGGTATGCCTCCGCGTAAGTGGTGAAGACCGAGAGCATCATAATGGCGTTGGCGGGAAGATGGTGAGGTTGGAGGTCGTAGAGGTCGAGGAAGTCGCGGAAGAAGGGGCTAGCCGGAAGCCCAAACCCACGCTCGAAGTGCGCGAGGAATACCACGTACTCCCCGGGTTGGGGTTCCGGTGCAACCTCCCCCTCCGGGAGACGGCTCTCGACTTCCGGAGGAATCCGGTGAGTCCGATACAGCCAGTCCAGATCTGACTGCTTGGTCTCGGACCCATCCCAGCATCCCCGGGTACGTTCTTCACCCATGTCGGAGAAGTACGCAGGGGTATCCGAGCTACTCTGCAGGCGCAGCGGCGGTTAGTCGGAGTTAGCCTACCGGAAACTAGGATGCCGGAGCACAAACTGCTAAATACTACCTGGTTCCTGGGAAACAAGATCTACCGTGTGCTAAATAATCAAAACTAAAGGAAGGAAAAAAGGCTCGTGCTAGGCTCGGGCGAGGCGCAATGCAAGTGAAGGACTTGCATACTACCGCGTCGGTACAACACCGCCGTGCGCCTCGTGCGCGCCGCCCAGGTTGTGCTCACCGGCGGCGGCTCTACCGGACTTGCGCTATGGCACGGCCGGGGTCGGGCGGTTGCTCTACTGAAGAAAATCATCGGAGCGGAGAAGAGGAACTAACCGGTGAAGGAGGAGATCGGTGACGAGCAAGGCGGACGGCGACGTTCGAGCTCCGGCGCGCGGCGAGGGCGGCGGCGTTCGGTGACAAGCGTAGCGGCAGCGATGCGCTCGAGACAGTAGTGGAAGAAGAGCGAGGAAGAAGAAGAAGGGGAGGAGACCGTTCCGGTCCCCTATTTATGGGGGGGATTCCGGAGCGGTTTCCGATTTTCCCGCCCACGATCTCCACGATCGTGGGTGGGATCTGTTTTGTGCCGCGAGCCACGTGGCGCTATCCGGAGCGCCCGATCCGGCCACACCGAGGGCCACACGGCCCCAACGGTTGGATTCCGGATCGGCTGCGGCTCCCCGGCGCGGAAACCCAAGCGACGGTGTGCGTGCGCAGGAGCACTCGAGTGTGTTTCTGATCAGACGGGACGTCGGGTGGGCCCTGGCTCGCTGTCTCGAATTCGTCGGGATGCCAACGGTCAAGATTCACTGAGATGGTGCTATCCGGTCGCAGGCTTCGCCTCCCGGTTAAGACAGTCTCGGTGGGAAGACCTCGGTAAGAAGATCTCGGGAAGAATCAATCTCGACATGGAATAAAAGGATGGTGTCATGTGTTCTCGGAAGATAGTTGTTGTTTAAAGCTGATCCCGCACATCATCCGAGGTCGCTGTACAGCACCAGCTTCGGAGACTAGTGTCGGGGGGCTGCCCCCCGGGTAGGGGCAGATCCCGGTATAATTCAGTAAGTGCCAACAGTACTTGACCTTTGGCGACAGCGAGGGACACCTCCTGGTGCACTGAAAGGGCAGCTTAACCCTTGGGCACTGGAAGAGGGCAAAGTGCCTCCTGGCAGCCGCAAGGGTCAGCTCTGGCAGCTATAAATAGACACCCCCGGCCCTCACAATCGCAGCACAAGCATGAGCGGGTGGTTCCTCTAAGAACTAGCTTCTCGAAGATGTCTTTGCTGATAGGCTAAGACATCTTCGGGAGGCTAGGCCTAGAGATACTCATCCTGGGATGAGCTCGGACGTATCCGGAAAGGATCCCGAGTCTCGTGATCCGAGGAGACTCCCGGAAGGAGGTGTACTCGGTTTTACCGGATAGGTTGTCCGGTGGAAACTAACCGGAATGTATGTCTCGGTGTTGATCTTATGCAGAAGAGGCTCACAGTGGCAAGCGAGGAGGTAGCCGGAGTAAGGGCTTCCGGTAGGCCGTCAACGGTCTGTAGCAGGCTTTCCCGTCTATAGCGGGGGGAAGTACCATTCCGCCTGACACGGAAGCATGGTCACCTCCCGCCTGACACGGAAGCATGGTCACCTCCCGCCTGACACGGGAGCGCGTCAGCCGGTACGATCGTGGTACGACAAGACCTGACATGCCTAGCCCGGCAATCCGGAAAAGGCTATCCGGGATGGGCAAGGACATGTCTTGTCTCTGACAAGGGGACAATGATGATGCAGGACGGCGCCTGCCGTCCTTAACGAGATGATGATGAAGGGGCTACACCGGATAGCCCGGCGACTAGGTCGCACTAGCCGGTGACGGCATACCGGCTAGGCCTGTCCGGTGGGGCCAAGCCAAGTTAGGGTTTCCGGCCCTCCCGGCCGAAGATCTATAAAAGGCGCCATAACTGCTCCTGAGAGGAAGAGACCAACTTCAGAGCCAAAGCTATAGTCACATTTACTCTTAGAGCAGTTACTCCTTCTCACCTTGAGTTCATCTAGTTCCTTGTACTCCTCCCTTTGAGAGATCTTGTAGCAAGTTGTAGTCCTTATACCACCAATATATACAGAGGAAAGGCAGGAGTAGGGGTGTTACCTCCTCACGAGGGCCCTGAACCTGGGTATATCGTGTGTGTGCTGTGTGCCTTCGTGCATTTGTTTGTGCTTGTTAGATCTTCCCCTTTGCACTTTGATCTTATTCCTTGTTCTTGGGAGATCTCGGTTTTACCGGGATCCTCCCCGTGTGAGCTCTTCAGCTTGCTATCCCTCCCCGGATCCACCAACGTCCATAGGCCCCACAAATTAGCCATCCTATGGCATCTGCCGTGACACCACCACGAAAGTGACCGTCTATAAAGCTCGGCTTGTCGCAAAGGGTTTCCGACAAGTTCATGGAATTGACTACGATGAAACTTTTTCACCGGTAGCGATGCTTAAGTCTATTCGGATTTTGTTAGCGGTAGCTACCTATTATGATTATGAAATCTGGCAGATGGACGTCAAAACGGCCTTCCTAAATGGAAACATTGAGGAAGAGTTGTACATGGTATAGCCGGAAGGTTTTGTCGATCCAGGAAGTGCTAACAAGGTGTGCAAGATTCAGCGATCCATTTATGGATTGAAGCAGGCATCTCGGAGCTGGAATCTTCGCTTTGATGAGGTAATCAAAGGTTTTGGATTTGTCCAAAATGTGGAAGAGACCTGTATTTACAAGAAAATGAGTGGGAGCTCGGTTGTGTTCTTAGCACTGTATGTTGACGACATATTGCTGATTGGGAATGATGTGAAACTTCTGAATAGCGTGAAGGAATATTTAAACAGTAAATTTTCCATGAAGGACTTAGGAGAAGCTGCGTATGTTTTAGGCATAAAAATCTATCGCGATAGATCAAGGCGCCTATTAGCACTAAGTCAGAGTACTTATCTTGATAAAATACTGAAGTGTTTCCGTATGGAGAAGGCAAAGAAGGGTTCTCTGCCGGTTATCAAGAATAAGATATTGCGTAAGGCGCAGTGTCCGATGACGGAACTGGGTAAGGCCGAAATGACGAAACATCCTTATGCTTCAGCCATAGGATCGATCATGTATGCAATGTTGAGTACTAGACCGGATGTGGCATTAGTTCTAAGTTTGACAGGCCGGTTCCAGAGTAATCCTGGAATGCCGCATTGGGTAGCTGTTAAGAGCATTCTTAAGTATCTCAATAAGACAAAGGAAATGTTCCTTGTGTATGGTGGCTGCGATGAAGAACTTGGCGTAACGGGTTACGTAGATGCAAGTTTTTGCTCAGACCCCGATGACTGTAAGTCACAGACAGGTTACGTGTTCAAGGTGAATGGAGGCGCCGTGTGCTGGAGAAGTGGGAAGCAACCCATAGTCGCACAATCTACAATGGAGTCGGAGTATATCGCTGCTTGTGAAGCCGCGAATGAAGCTGTGTGGCTGAGGAAGTTCGTCATCGAACTTGGAGTGTTCCCGAGCGTGCAAGACCCCGTGATCCTCTTCTGCGACAATAAAGGTGCCATTGCGAACGCCAAGGAGCCAAGGTCTCACTCCACCGCCAAACACATTCTCCGACGCTTCCATGTGATACGTCAGTACGTACAAGGAGGCGATGTGAAGGTTTGCAGAGTGCATACGGATCTGAATGTGGCAGATCCGCTGACGAAGCCTCTTCCGCTTGATAAGCATGAAAAGCACCAGTTAGCTATGGGTGTTAAGCTTTTACCAAGTTGTAATCTAGATTAAGTTATACTCTAGTGCAAGTGGGAGACTGAAGGAGATATGCCCTAGAGGCAATTAATAAAGTGTATTCTTTATCATATCTCGTTTGTTCATAATAGGTTTTTGTGTCATGCTAGAACCGTATTAAGCGGAAACATTAATGCGGGTGTGATACGTAAACAACCAGGTCCCTAGTAGCCTCTACTAAGACTAGTTTCGTTGCGCGATTGATGATCGAGGTTTCCCGGTCATGGGGCATGGCGCCGGTCGGCAATGGGAGTCATGTCGTTGGAGAACGATGTGATGGACATACCCAGATTTGGAGAACGTAGTCGTTACGCCTTTGACCGTGAGATCAACTCTTATTGTTATTCCTGGAAGATACTTTGATTGCACCAAACGTCGTATCTTATTTAGTATGACAATAATGGTGATACTTTTGGGTATCGGAAAGGAGTAGTTGAGACGAGGGGTCAAGAGTGGGATTTGCCAGTCCGCATAGCAGGATAGATACTCTCGGGCCCACTCGGTGAGATCATGTCTAATGAGCTTGCAAGCATGTGACTAGGTTACGGAGACATGAGATCATGAACGAGTAGAAGATAGCGTCGTCGGTAACGAGGTCGGGATTAGGTATGGAGATATCTATGGAACGACGCTCGGACGTGCTAAGTATCGCTATGGCAAAAGGTTTAAGACTTTACGTTCAGGTTTGATAGATGAAAGTCATTCGTTATATCTCAGGGATTAACTCATGGGGTCCAGGCCTACGAGTTAGTCGTTGATCATTGAGGAGTCTTGATCATACCTGATATTATATCGAACCGCTAGGGTAACACACTTAAGGGGTTTCGACAAGACAACCGGAAAGGAAGGAGATCACCGGGAGCGTCCCGGGAGGGGTCCGATGGAGATCGGGCAGCGCCGAAAGAGTTTTTGGAGCTAGGAAAAATTATATATATTATGTTTGATATTAATTAGTGTTATTAATATGCAAATATGATTTTATATATTTATTTTCGAATTTATTTAGGCAGATTTCCCTAAATGGGCCTTCCGGACGAAAGAAGGCCCAAGAGGGGGGGGGGGGGGAACCCCCTTGGGAATTCGGTGGGGGGGTTGTGGCCGGCCAAGGTGGGCCAGATGGGGCCCACCAAGGGGCCGGCGCACCATGTGCCGAGCCAGGCATGTGGGGATAGTCCCACATTGCTTGGCTGGCAAGGTTGGCTCCCCCTGGGAGCCTATATAAGAAAGGGCACCCCTGGCCTTTTAATTCACCAATTAATTTCCGATTTCTCTCTCGATCTCGTGGTTCCCAAGTTGGAGCCGCGCCGAGCTGAGGAAGGGGGGATCTCCTCCACCATAGCCCGCTGCCGCGCTGCTGGTGTTCCGGTCCAAGTCTTCCACTGCTCGTCCTGGACTGGAGCTTCGGAGGCCGTCGTCTCCACCGTACGTGTGCGACTCCCTGCGAGGTGCTGTGCTAGCGGTACTCGGAGGCCTGCTTCCTCTACAGGACCTTGAGGTCGGCTTCGTCGGTCTTCATCGACAACATTTGTGCGGGAACGTAATCCCCGCTTTTGGTCTACAAGGGTACGTATTCCGATCTCCGTTCGTACTACTATATCTGCATAGAATAGATATTGGCATGCTTTTAGGATATCGTTGGTAGGAATTTTTTTGTTTTCTACACACGATCCCCTTCAGAATGATACTATGGAGACCGCTCTATGGAAACAATGACTATAAGGCGACGGTAGATATGAGTTTTGCGCCCACACAAGTGCATTGATGGCCTGTCACAATAGCAACAGTTATAAAAATATCCCTGCTGCTCATATATTGTCAAACAGTTGTTACCTCCGTCCACAAAGCCAACGGAATTGTAGCAATCTCCGCTTCCCATGTGAAAATCCATTAAGCGACGCACCTATAAGAACACCGACTTCAGTTTATCTCACCGTCACTTAGAGATGCAAGTGCGATCCCACCATTATCCCACTTCTAATGCATTTGTGGACTTCTGGTACAAAATTTTGGATCAAAATTTGAGAGAGATATTCACAAATGAACTAGAAGTGGGAAAATGGTGGGATCCTACTTGACACCTTACCGTCAGTCTCTCACAGGCCCAAACTTAGCCGCACACTCTGTCCACGTACTTCACTCCCTTGATGGCAAACCCCTTCGACACCAACGGGGAAGGCAAGACATAGTATCTTCCTCCACCAAGCGTCAGTGCCGCCATCCTCCACGACCGTTGCCACTCCCCGCCATCGACACAAACACATTCAGTGAACAATCTCGTGAATTCTTGCGGACACGTATGATCCCCTTCGATACAGGGCGGCGCCGCTTTCGGAGGCCCCCGACACCCTAATCTTGTCCTCCTCCGATGAAGAGGATTTGGAACTGGAGGTCACATTCCTTCTCTCTCGAACCTCATTTGAGCATGAGCAAACCAACAGTGGCATCCGGGCGGCAGCGATGCAGAGGGTAGTCAACATCTCTGCTGCCAAGCACATGATGGAAGAAGCAACAGATGAGGCATTGTTCTCGATGGAGCTTCGGGCGACCATAGACCGGTCTCTTCTCCTAGTCTAGGACCCTGATACAGATGCGGCGGTGGCTGTGTGGACGTAGAAAATCAAGAGTCGGAGGAGGAGGAGCTGGAGTTTGAGTTGGAGGAGGTCTCAGAGTCATTTTACATTAGCTTCGGTGCCATGGAATCGGACAACTTAGCAAACTTTTTGAATAGTTCAGTTTAGTACTTTAGTTAGCTCGCGATGATTAAGGTGTGCATCATTAGCTCTTTTTATTAGCCCTTCTTATTGGGTATATGCTCTCTTATTAGTTGTGTTTGCTTGTAATATTTTTTGTTGTTGTGGATGCTGGGAAAAAAGCTGCAGTGAAGACCTATGAGCAGGGTTTCGTACGCAGTGTCGTCACCATAAGTAATACATTTTGTGCAGTATGAGCTGATGCAAAGATATAGTCGACGATCATCCGACGGCCGTGAAGATATATGAGCATGGCTCCATCCACACGCACTGAAACTAGATGACTTTTTGTACAGCAGGGCGAACATGAATGCAGTGACGAAACAAACGGTCATCTAGTCGGATGGAGAACAGTTATTAGAGTGGGAGTGATAACTGTTATAGGGTCGTTTTGGCTGTTTAGAAATGATAAAAATTTCTCTCGTTTACACGTACTCTACCGGTGCATCGGTATTCTTCATTCGTGATCCACATTACAACGGTCAGTGTTTCGAGACCTCTTTATGGAGGCATGTGCATGACTGAAAAGGGTGACGAGGGGGATATTTTTATCCAACATGAATGATCGTTTGATAGGTGGATTGGTTTTCCCTAGGCTTAGACGATCCATTTCATGGTTGTAAGTCGTCGTGAGCTATTTTTTCTGTTGTTAGATCTATCGAATTGCAGTTGTGTGCATCTCAATGCATAGGCCGGATGTATTGCTCAAACAATTTAAGCAATAAAGCCCTTTATCTAAAAAAGATGTATTCTCTGAAATTCTCATTAAGAGCTAGCACATCTTCTATAAAAACTAGATGAAATCCCGCGCGTTGCGGCGTATTTTTTATAGTGATTTACTTAAAATAAAATTTATAAGAATCCATATAGATTTGTTAAACTTTTATGTAAGGCGAGGAATTTCATTATTAGAAAGTTGATTAAAAAATTATTACATAATTTGAGTACTTATGAGTGCATTTGTAACTATTTTTTTTATTATAATTCTTTTTGTCTTCGGGGAATGATATCCATGACATGCCTCCATCCATGTTTTATAGCGCGGCGGCACGCCACGCCTTTATGAGAAATTTTTGTTTAGAAATAACATTTGTAAAATCTGTTCCAACCTTAAAACGACTAATTTTAAGGTTAGAGTATTAATGTATCCAAATATTTTCATGAACATACACATAGACATATATGATTTTTACACTCAGGGGTTTGGCAGCACAATTAATTTGCCAATTACATAGGAGAATTCCCCATTTTTGACAGCCCATATCAACTCAGCTGAACCATCATTCGTCATAGGAGACTCGACTACCACTCCATCAGAATCACCAGTGAAAGCAATAGTTCCCATATTGTCAGTTCTATGCTTTGGCCGTGGAGGTCTACCATGGAGGCAAAAAGTGGACACAGTGCGCCAACCATCTAGAAGAACATTGAGTGGTAGCAGGACATAAGAGAACCAACATTCCATCAACAATATCAACGGATCTGCATCTTCCAAATAGAGATGGAGAAGGTAAATCAGATGGGGATGCAACACAAATAACCAACCAGAAGAACATGGACCGGCCATGGTAGAATTAGCTGCACTCCTATCATACAAACATGAATTAACCATGCAAATGAAAAGGAAGGTTGTAAACAATCTTGTAGTTTGTAAGCAGATGAAGGAAAGAAACACAGAGAAACAAGATCATAGTAAGTATATCAGTTTACACCTTCGTGAGTGGGTGCACATGAGTATAGGTCAAATACGGAGTGAGACCATAACCGTTTTGCTTGTCTATCACTGGTAACACCATCGGGGGACCGAAAACATAACCATTTATTCAGTGCGTGAAATGATAATATTGTTAGAATGCATGGCTAAGCATTGTAAATAGCTAAGTAATGAATGGTCGATGAAAGTAATTTTTTTAAGAATAAATCAACAAATAGTATTGGTATGATTTAAATGGAAATATCATGAGATAAACACTGGCAGGTACCAGAAGGCAGAAAGTTATGTTCGCAAATTGGATAAGCCGAGTCAAACCAGAGGAGTAAAACTTGCATAACTATGTTATGTTTCCAAATATGTACATTGAAAATTTCAGTAAGTTAACAATTAGGCATACGAAAACTACGTACTATTGAACTTCTAATTGCAGAAGTAATAAAGGCAAATAAGATACCAACCAACTCACCCAAATGGAAGGGGGACCATAGTTGTGCATGGACAATAAATATATCAGCCAACTCAGAATGAAATCCATGCATACCTATGCATGAATCTAAGGAAAAGAAGGTACACATACCTTACCAAGGACTCGTTGCTGCTCGTGTTGCAAGTTTGACAGAACAATCCAGCATGAATGTTTAGTGCCAAAGAATCGGTACCTACCATATAGCACATGAAAACAATAAATCCATTTTGCATGAAACTCGATTTTGCTCTCTGAAACAAATGAAACACAGGAGAAAACAAATTAAACATCGGAGGAAAACAATAACAACAATCAGCAGATGGCCTGAACGTCTTGCCAAAGAATATGAAGTCACCAATTACTTTATGTTGCTCTCGACAGCTTCACGTGGCCTCCTTGGCGAGCCCTGTTGAGGTCGGGGCAGATGGAGGAGGCGGTGGTCACGTCAGCCATGGCGTATGGCTCCTTTTCCAGCAGCCGGCGTGGCGACCTCGCGTGGAGCCGGCGCGGCGCAGCGACCTCGTGTCCGCCGGGGAGAGCGAGGGCGGCGCCACATTGCTGACGGCGCGGTTCAGGAATGTTTCCAGCAGAAGTTATCTAAAATAAATTTATATGTGAGGCACGAAGTCTAAGCTAAGAAACGATAATGCATATGTGAATTGTCAATTTGCTTTCTTCGTCACTAAGATCCATGATTTGAAATGGTGCACTATCATGAAATCCCATCCCATAATTGCTGAATATTTGTGAGGGTACACGATTGCGTCACGAGTAAACTAACGTCTAGAAAGATATGAAGGACATGTTAAGCATTATCGTTATATCACAAGTTCTCTGTCTTGGCATTGTGTACAACTCTTTTCCTGTGGTAACCTTGATCTCAAAGAAGCCTTTGGATGCCATTTAGTTTTCACCACCCGAACTGAAACATCATATAGGTAACAAGAGATAAATTTTATAGGCACATTAACTGTAACTTTTCGAATTTGAAGTACCAACACTGCATGAAAAAATACACAAAGGGTAGGAGTAGGTACAAAATTATACCAGCTATTAAGTGAATCCATGTCCGAGAATTTGAAAAGGTTACAAACATATCCAATCTTAGCATGAGGGGCCAGCGGCCAGAATACTGTTGGAAACAAAAGCTTAACATTTACAACCTGAAATTGTAAGTAAGGGGTTGCATAATAAGGCTATCTAGGAAACATAATAAATTAACTCTATTTTTTAGCAGTGATGTGAGATTATTTTAGATAAATTCTAGATAAAGAGAAAGCATCCATTTTACTTATTATGCACACATGTATGGTCGATGTAGATGAACAGCATAGCATTGATAGCAGTGCTCCTTTTGAGGTTGTCACACCAGTCGCGATGTGCAAAGAAGTTCAACTTATATATAAGGGTGAAAGAGCATTTTCCCTCATGTGTGGTTTTGGTAATTAAATGACAATCCCTATGGACTAATGTTTGCATTGAGATATCTTTATAGATCGTGTCCATGGGAATAATGAAATTCATTTGTTGGACTCTAGAAGCTTATTTGATGACCAAGGTTCCATTCAAGGATATATATGATGGATGGTCATGTGTTGAGTTGAGCATATTGCAAGTATGTCTCTAAGTATTCAAGACATCATATTAGGGGAGAAATGTTGGAAGATACAAGGTTGATCAAGATGTTGATCAACACACAAAGCTACAAGATGTACCAAGAGGGATCTTATATCTCTTGGGATGGTAAACATTTGTCCGTATAGCTTTGTGAACTAACCCATGATATATGTGTGTGTGGTATCTTTATATGAGGTTAGGTATCTTCTCATGAGATTGCAACAAATGAAGATTTCTTATAGCTCATGGAGGATGACGCAATGTGGTGATCGTCATCGAGGTTGAGATGTGCAAGACCAAGAGAAGCTTCTTGAAGAGATCCTATGCTTGGCGCTTGCTATGGATACATGAAGACGGAGCCTAGAGAGACTCTCCCATTATGGGTATGGGCAGTATTTGGAGAAGTTTTCATCAAGCATGTGCTTGTACGCGCAATCAAGAAAGATGATACACTTGAAGAGATCAAGATAGTCATCATCTAACTCAAGTGGAATGCTCAAGGCAAAGGTATGATCTTGATAGGGATATAGGATAGATATGCGTACTATCAAGAGGGGCTCTCAAGTGAGTAACTTGATCGCATCGTTATGGAGAGCTCAAACCTTTGCATACTTGGCATATCATATTTCTTGGTTCTTATTTGGCTTTTTTCCTTGTGAGGATTAGAGATTGGTTCATCTCCATGTCAAGCTCTAGTTCATGAAAAACAGGTTTACTTTGGAAAACATGTTGTGTTTTTGATGTTGGAGGTTTTACCGGTTGTTCTCTTATCTAGAGATCTTACATTTCCCCATTTGGTTTTAACCTCACTTATTGGATTATGATGTTTCTCTCCATGATCTTATAGAGCTCTACGTGGTGATTCCAACGAGCAAAAAATCATCGAAAACGGAGTTCAAATGGTCACCGGAAACATCCGCCCAAACTTCCGGTTTGACCAGGGAACACTTCCCGGGCGCGTTTTGGGGTGTCCGGGGGGTCCGGAAGTTCCGGGCTTACCCGGAACTTCCGGCCCGAGTGGGAAAAACTGTCCCCAACGGGCAGATTTGTTGGGAACCTATTTAAGGGGTCATCTTCCCCAATGGTTCCAAGTTTTGGTGCTCTCTCTCCTCCTCCATTGTTGACCTCCAAAGTTTTGAGATCTCTCAATCCCTCCAATGATTCTTTCTATTTTTGAGGGAAAAGAGAGAAGAGATCTAGATCCACATTTCCACCAATCCATCTCTCCTCTAAGTGAGAGGAACCTAGTGTGTCTAGATCTTGGAGTTCCTTTGTGGTTCTTCTCTTTATTCTTCCTCTCTTCTATCCCACAAGCATTAGTTGCTTTTGGTGGGATTTGGCGGTGAAGGATTTGACTCTTTTGTGGTTTCCTTTGTTCTTCCTCTCTTATTCCCCCAAAAACATTTGTTGTTTTGTTGGAATTTGAGAGTGAATGACTTGAGAACTTTGTGTGCTCTCGCCATTGCATTTGCGTTGGTTTGAGCCCTCCACGAGGATTCGTCGTGGTGATACTTGTGAGCTTATTACTCTTGGGTCATTGGACCCTAGACGCCTTTTGTGGCCAAGACCTTTTGTGGCCACTTGAGAGCCCCCAATTAAGTTTTGGGTGTGTGCCTCAAAACTTGGGAGCCTCCAATTAAGTTGTGGGTGTGTGCCTCAAGAGTGTTGTACATGATTCGATCTCCGCCCCAAAGGAGATCAATAGTGGAAGGTGAACTCGCAACCTTTTGTGGTTGAGTTCATCAGGAGAAGAAGGTGAGCCTTTGTGGCGTTGCGGCTAACCTGTTGTGGTTGCGCACACCTCTCCAAACGAGACGTACACCCTTTGGGTGGAACTCGGGAATTCATCATCGTCTCAGCGTGCCTCGGTTATTTTTATACCCGAGCTCTTTACTTATGCACTTTACATTGTGATAGCCTTCGTGCTTGAAGTCATCTATTTTGGTATCACCTTGTTACTTGTATTGCTTAGCATAAGTTGTTGGTGCACATATGTGAGCCTAGTTTATATATCTAGGTTGTATGCTTGTTAAAGTAAACATCTAGTTTTATTACGCCTTTATCAAGCATACCAAAATATCCGGGTCTTTCTTGGACCGGATAATCCAGCTTCTCGAAGAAGTTTTAAATCGCCTATTCACCCCCCCCCCCCCCCCCCCTCTAGGCGACGTCTATCCGTTCAAAGGGTCTACGATTTGTAGGTCCATTATAGAGTGGAAAAAGAGTATCATTAGTGGATGTTTAGCCAAACTTTTACTTCCAACTGCAGCAGGAAAACCTAGAAATACTTCAGTTCAAACTAAATACTTCCATTTGCCCACAGGTTTCTGTGTTATTGACCAACCAAATTCAGTACTGTATATTTTCCATGTATCTAATAGGAAGAGACCTCACAAAGAGATGCACAGTTAAAACCATGGTCCCAAAATATTTGGTTATGCTGCAATAGTTTCACTATCTCTGTTTTGTCACTCGCTATTACCTATTTCAGAAATTGATTGGGCAGCATATAAAAAACCTGAAATAGTTAGTTGTACCTACATCTGCTTGAATCAATAGTAGAGTTGGTACTTGATCCATTTGTTTAAACCAAGCCACAAACTAACCTGGGATCACTCCAAAAATCATATAAGCAAAACCAAGTTATATGAATGCTTTGACATGACATACCTGCATTTGAAATATTATTTTTTAGATAAGCAAAGAAGCAACGACCAATTGATCTTCAGAGACGCCATTTGCTGTGATATATGGAATAAATAACATATATTGAGTTTGAAATGGCAACATGGAGAATAACACTTTAGCAGAATATGCTACTACCAAAACAACTTGCAGATCATAACTAATAGTAGGCAGAAGTTGAAAATAGAAAACCTCCAATTCACTTGTCCTCTAAGCACAACGAACTGCATAGAAAGATATTCAGTGATGCTTATTGTTAGAATGTATCTCTATTAGTTAGGTTGTTTATATCCTTTGTAACAATACCTAGCTGAGATATCTCTCCGGCCGATCCATATATAGATTGTTACGTATTGGATACGTGCTAGTTGTAAGGCTATATATTGTTGCATCATCGATCAATATAGTTGAGCAATGTTGCATGGCCTCTCTTTCCCTAAACCCTAGTTCGGCTCCAACATGGTATCAGATACCTAGATCCAATCCTCTTCCGCTGCCTCCCTTCTCCAACCCCAAGCCGCAACTCCTTGCGCCACCGTCGCCATGAGTTCATCCTCCGACACCTCATCCGACTCTGATGGCTCCCTTAAAAACTTCGGCATTCCCGTTGCAACCCAGCCGCTCCCCACCCCGCAGCTCCAAGCTCTACGCATACGCGATCACGTCCTCACCATCCTCGACTACGAGAAGGACAACTATGGCCTCTGGAGCCGCCAGTTCTGCACCGCCCTCTGCAAGCTCGGCCTTCGCGACCACATCGACGGCTCTCCTACTCAGGGCACCTCCGATTGGGTGCTAAACGACTTTGCTATCGTCTCCTGGTACGATGGCACAGTCACTCCCTCGACCTTGGCGACCATCGACACCCACAACGTCACCGCTCTCTCCCTTTGGCGTTCCATCCGCGCCACTTCTTGCGTGATGAGTTCCACGGTTTCAACCAGGGCGATCTCTCCGTCATGGACTACACTTCGCGCCAGAAGCACATGGCCGACACGCTGTGCGATCTGGGTTCTCGCGTCAAGGATCGTGAGCTCGTCCACAACGTCCTTCGCGGCCTCGATCAGCGCCTCCAGCACGACGTCCCTCACATGACGCGTGGCCGCCTCCCCAACTTCATCAAGCTGCGCTCGTTTCTTCTCCTTGAAGTGCAGCGTCTCGGTCGCCAGGCTCGCGTCGTCGCTCACAATGCCCTCCTCGCGCAGGCATATCACGCCGCCAGCGCCCCGGCCCCGGCACATCTCGCCCAGGCATATCATGCCGCGAGCGTTCCCGCCTCGCCGCCCTTGGCCTCCCCGGCTCCTGGCGCTCCCACGCCGGCCCCGTTCAACCCGACTGCTCTTGGTCTGTACGGCGCCGGTTCATGTCACGCCGGTGCCCAAGGTGGCTCCTCCGGCTCTGCTGGCTCCAGCTCCGGCCACGGGAAGAAGAAGCGCAAGCAGAACCCTGCTGCACCCACCAGTGGGGCACCCTCACCCTCGGCTACCGCCCGCCCGCGCCGCGCCCCGCGACGCCCGCACCTTCCGGCCCTGCTATCGCCGGTACGTTCCAGGCCTGGGCCGGTTTCGGCCTCCTCGGCGCTCGTCCCTCTACACCACGGGCTCTAAACGCCGCCACTACCCCTATCTGTCCCAGCTGGGATCAGTCCGCGCTGATCGCAGCCCTCAACCAGTTGTCTCTTCAGGCGGCCTCGCACACTGGCGGCCAACACAACCCAGGAGGTGAGTGGGGTTTCGACAGTGGTGCCGCTCACATGGGCTCCGTCCCTGATATTCACATCCTACCCCTCCCCACTAATTTTCCTACTCAAATCATTGTTGGCAATGGCTCTGTGCTACCCATCTCCGGCTCTGGTTCTGCTCATCTTCCCACCCCCTCTCGTTCTCTTTTTCTTCGCAACATCCTTATATGTCCTCATCTCATCAAACATCTAGTGTTTGTTCGTGCTTTTACACGTGATAACTTTGTTTCCATTGAATTTGAGCCATTTGGTTTCTCTATAAAGGACTTGGCAACAGGACGGATTCTTCACCGATGTTATTCCACCGGCGACCTCTACCCGTTCGTGCGTCCGCTTCATGGTCTCCTAACACCGTCTCGGCTACGCTCTGGCATCAGCGACTCGGACATCCCGGCGCCCAAGCTCTAGCATCCGCCTCCAAATACTTCAAATTCACTTGTAATAAAGGCTCCTCTACTCATTGTGAGCCATGTCGTTTAGGCAAACACACTAGGCTACCATTTTTTCTCTCCACCACTAGAACTTCCTTTCCATTTGAACTTTTTCATTGTGATTTGTGGACTAGTCCTGTTTTGAGCATCTCGGGTTATCAATATTATCTTGTTATTCTTGATGATTTCACGCATTTTGTAGGGACTTTTCCCATCCGCCAAAAATCCGAAGTTCACCACCTCCTCTCCCTCTTCTACAAATACGTTAAAACACAATTCTCTCGTTCCATCAAAGCCTTTCAGACCGACAATGGACGAGAGTTTGATAACACTGCAAACTGCACCCTTTTCGACTCTAATGGCACCCTTCTCCGCCTCACATGCCCACACACCTCTCAACAAAACGGAAAGGCTGAGCGTATCCTTCGAACCCTCAATGACAGTGTGCGTACACTCCTCCTTCATGCATCTATGCCACCCAAGTGGTGGGCGGAGGCACTTTCCACCTCCACCTATCTACTCAATCGGCGTCCGTGCAAACCCCGCCTCCTAACCTCCCTGTTTGAGCTTCTTCATGGCTCCACGGCCGACTATCGCTGTCTCCGCGTCTTCGGCTGTCTATGCTACCCGAATCTCACCGCCGCAGCTCCTCATAAACTTGCACGGCGCTCCGTCGCTTGCATTTTCTTGGGCTATCCCGATGGCAGGAAAGGTTATCGCTGCTATGATCCAGTGTCTCGACGCATCATCTTCTCACGCCATGTCGTTTTTGTGGAAACTGTGTTCCCGTTCAGCTCCTCGCTCTCGCCAGCTGATTCGATCGACGTCGATCACGTTGCATGGTCACCTGCGCCTACAGCCACCGATCGCATGCCCCCTAGATCCCCATGCAGCCCAGCAGACCGCGCTCCCACTACGCACGCGGCTCCCCTATTGGGCCACGGCCCATCAGGCGCCCATGATCCTGCCTCTACTCCTTCCTCGTTGCCCCCAGTACCTGTATCTCGCCCGATGGCTACTCGCGCTCAGCATGGCATCCACAAGCCTAATCCCCGATATGTCACTCTCGCTACGACGTCAATCTCTCTGATTCCCACTTCCGTTCGTGAAGCTCTTCGGGATCCACATTGGCGCTCTGCGATGCAAGAGGAGTTCGACGCCAATACCTCCAACAAAACCTTGACACTCGTTCCTCGACCTCCTCGAACTAACGTTGTTACATGCAAGTGGGTTTCAGGCACAAAACACGGGCAAACGGCTCTCTCGAGCGCTACAAGGCAAGGTGGGTCGTACACGGTTTTGCCCAACGACCCGGCATCGACTTTGGCGAAACCTTCTCCCCAGTGGTCAAGCCAGCAATGATCCGCACGGTCCTCGCACTCGCCTGCTCTCGCAACAGGCGGATGCATCAATTGGACGTCAAGAACGCCTTCCTCAATGGCGTCCTCGATGAACAAGTCTTCTGCTATCAGCCGGCCGGTTTCGTTGACGAGCACCATCGTGATCACGTCTGCAAGCTCGCCAAGTCCCTCTACGGCCTGATGAAGGAGACATGCCCTAGAGGCAATTAATAAAGTTTATTTATTTATCATATCTCGTTTGTTCATAATATATTTTTGCGTCATGCTATAACCATATTAAACAGAAACATTAATACGGGTGTGATGCGTAAACAACCAGGTCCCTAGTAGCCTCTACTAAGACTAGTTTCGTTGCACGATCGATGATCGAGGTTTCCTGATCATAGGGCATGGTGCCGGTCGGCAATGGAAGTCATATCGTTGGAGAACGATGTGCTGGACATACCCATATTTGTAGGACATAGTCATTACGCCTTTGACCGTGAGACCAACTCTTATTGTTATTCCTGGAAGATACTTTGATTGCACCAAACGTCGTATCTTAATTAGTATGACAATAAAGGTGATACTTTTGGGTATCGGAAAGGAGTAGTTGAGACGAGGGGTCAAGAGCGGGATTTGCCAGTCCGCATAGCAGGATAGATACTCTAGGGCCCACTCGGTGAGATTATGTCTAATGAGCTTACAAGAATGTGACTAGGTCACGGAGACATGAAATCATAGACGAGTAGAAGATAGTGTTGTCGGTAACGAGGTCAAGATAGATATGGAGATATCTATGAACGACGCTCGAACAAGCTAAGTATCGCTATGGCAAAAGGTATAAGACTTTACGTTCAATTTTGGAAGATGAAAGTCATTCGTTATATCACACGGATTAATTCATGAGGTCCCGGCCTAAGAGTTAGTCATTGATCGGAGAGGAGTCTCGATCATGTCTGTTATTATATCGAACCGCTAGGGTAACACACTTAAGGGGTTTCGACAAGACAACCGGAAAGGAAAGAGATCACCGGGAACGTCCTGGGAGAGGTCTGATGGAGATCGGGCAGCGACGAAAGAGTCTTCGGAGCTAGAATAAATTATATATAATATGTTTGATATTAATTAGTGTAATTAATGTCGAAATATGATTTTATATATTTATTTTCGAATTTATTTAGGCTGATTCCCTAAATGGGCATTCTGGTCGAAGAAAGGCCCAAGAGGGGAAAATTCCTCAAGGGAATTCGGTGGGGGCATGATGGCCGGCCTAGGTGGGCCAAAAGGGGCCCACCAGGTGGCCGGCGCACCAGCCATGCCGCACCAGGAAATGGGGGATAGTCCCACATTGCCTGGCTGGCAAGTTGGCTCCCCCCTGGGAGCCTATATATAGAGGGGCACCCATGGCCTTTTAATTCACCAATTAATTACCCAATTCTCTCTCGATTTCGTGATTCCCTTTGTCAGAGTTACGCCAAGTTGAGAGGGGGGATCTCTACCACCATAGCCCGCTGCCGCGCTGCTGGTGTCCAAGTCTTCCGCTGCTCGTTCTGGACTGGAGCTTCGGAGGACGTCGTTTCCACCGTACGTGTGTAACGCCCTGCGAGGTGCTGCGCTAGCGGTGCTCGGAGGTCTGCTTCCTCTACACGACCTTGAGGTCGGCTTCGTCGGTCTTCATCGACAACGTTTGTGCGGTAACGTAATCCCCGCTTTCGGTCTACAAGGGTATGTATTCCGATCTCCGTTCGTACTACTCTATCTGCATAGAATAGATCTTGACATGTTTTAAGGATATCGTTGCTAGGAAAATTATTGTTTTCTGCACTCGATCCCCTTCAGTGGTTTCAGAGCCGATCTATCGTAGAGATAGTTGTACGCTGTTAGAACCCGTGTTCTGCACGGGGGCACCGTTCTTATTATTTGCTACCCTCTAGCGTGCACTTGTGATTACAGCGGCATCGAGTTGATGAAGCGGCCCGGACCGACTTTACCCGTACGCTTACGCGAGACTGGTTCCACCACTGACACACGGCTTGTACCGTATCTGTGGCTGGCGGGTGCCTGTTTGTCTCTCTTTAGTTGGTCTTGCATTTTCAATGGAGGGCCCGAAAGGGATGCTTAAACATGCAATTATTGAGTCGTTGTTGTGGTCATAAGGTTTGTAGGTATGAAGCGGTTCTATTTACGACAGCCCCAAGCCACGTAAAATATGCAAAAGATAAAGTACAAGCATCTAATTTTATTTTGCAGGGGCTATGTGATACATTTAAGGTAGGTTTTTAAAATTGTTTATGAACTGCGGGCGCCAAGAAGACCATGGCGCAATGGACTATATCACATTGCATTACATTTGATGTTTTGTGTGCATCTTATATTGTGTGATTATATATATTAGTATATATTAGTTACGTGGCGGTAGTTATATAAGATGATCCCTTCAAAAATACCACTAGTGTTCTTCCTCCAACGAGCACCACCAAGAAAGTTCTACGTTATGAGGCAGGCCGTGACGATCGGGTGTAAGACATATCATCGTTCGCATATGGTGGGTGTAAGCCATGTTGCACAAGGGTTAGCGTGGAGGTTATAGTGGCGAGCCTAGCATCTGCAGATATGGCCTCGGAACACGGAGACCGAAAGGTCGAGCACGAGTCACAAAATTGGTGTGACGAACAATTGTCTACTCTTGAAGTTATGTTGCCGGCTGTGACGATGAGGGGTGGTGCAATGGATGGGGGTCGTGTAATCTCTTAAACGACCAGGAGGGATGATCGTTTGAGTGGGAGTTATGTTAGTTATTTTCTAAAATACTATAACTCAAAATTATTATGAACAAAGTCTTATGTTGTTGCAAATTCCATTGTAGATGTCTCGCACCTCGTTTAACCTAGGTCTGTTCCTTGAGAAAGAAAAGCTTAAAACCAATGGGTCAAACTTCATGGCCTGGTTCCGCAACCTGAGGATCCTCCTCACTCCCCTTAGGGTGGCCTACGTCATTGAGGCCGCCATAGGTGACCCTCCCGCAGATCAAGCCTCTGAGGATGAGAAGAAGGTCTTCCAGACCAGATCGGAGGATTCTGCCTTTGTCCAGAGTGCCATGCTCTACGCCATGGAAGCCGACCTGCAAAAGCTTTTTGAGAAGATGAGCGTCTTTGAGTTTATTTCTGATCTCAAGGCTGTCTTTGCGCCACAGACTAAGGCTGAGAGATATGAAGCTTCTGAGCTTTTCTTTTAGCCAAGATGGAGGAGCATAGCAGTGTGAGCGAGCACGTGGTCAAGATGTATGGCTACGTTCAACGTCTGAATGCTCTGAAATGCAAGATTCCCGATGAGATGGCGATTGATAGGGTGCTGCAATCGTTGCCCCCTAGATATAAAGGCTTCGTCTTGAACTACAACATGCAGGGCATGGCTAAGTCACTGGGTGAAGTGTTCGTGATGCTCAAGACTGCTGAGGTGGAGATCAAGAAGGAGCACACGCTATTGATGGTCAACAAGACCGTCGATTTTTAGAAATCCGCTGGCAAGGGAAAGCAGAGCTGGAAGTCCAGGAGGGAGGGCAAACTGGTTGCCAAGCCCAAGACTAACAGATCTAGTCTCAGAGCTGGCGTGGAGTGCTTCTACTGCAAGGGAAAAGGTCACTGGAAGCGCAACTGCCCCAAGTACCTGGAGTATAGGAAAGCTGGCAAGGTAGTCGACAAAGAGTAAGTTATATTTGATATACATGTTATAGACTTACATCCGCCTGTAGCAACACTTGGTTATTTGATACTGGTTCTGTTGCTCATATATGTAACTCTCAGGAGGAGTTACGGAATAAACGGCGGCTGGCTAAGGATGAGGTGACGATGCGCGTCGGCAACGGATCGAGAGTCGATGTGGTGGCTGTCGGCACGCTCCCTCTACATCTACCATCAGGATTAGTTTTGGTTTTAAATAAGTGTTATTTTGTACCATCGTTGAGTGTGAACATTACAAGTGGGTCTTGTCTGTTACAAGACGGTTATTCATTTAAACCAGTATCAAGCAGTTGTGCTATTTATATGAATGATATCTTTTATGTTGATGCTCCCGAGAGTAATGGTTTATTCTTGTTGAATCTCGATCGTACTACTCACATCCATAACATAGAAGGCAAACGGATTAAGTGTAGTGATGATACCGCCATGTATATGTGGCATTGCCGTCTCGGTCATATTGGTATAAAGCGCATGAGGAAACTCCACCCCGATGGACTTTTGGACTCGTTGGATTTTGGATCCCTCGATACATGCGAACCATGCCTTATGGGAAAAATGATCAGGACACCGTTCAAAGGTTTCATTGAAGGGCGTCAGATTTATTGGGGATCATACATACAGATGTGTGTGGACCAATGAACTTTTCGACACACAATGGTTTTCGTAACCTTCACTGATGACTTGAGTAGATACGGTTATATCTATTTGATGAAACACAAGTCTGAAACTTTTGATAAGTTCAAATAATTTCAAAGTGAAGTTGAAAATCAGCTTAACAAGAAAATCAAGCACCTCTGATCCGATCGTGGTGGCGAGTATTTGACTTTTGAGTTTGGCACACATCTAAAGAGTTGTGGCATCGTACCCCAACTTACGCCTGCCGGAACACCGCAACGTAACAGCGTGTCCGAGCAACGTAATCATACTCTACTGGATAGTATCCGATCTATGATGTCTCTTACTGATTTGCCCGTATCCTTCTGGGGTTATGCGTTAGAAACAGCCGCATTCATTTTCAATATGGCTCCGTCCAAATCCGTTGAAACGACACCGTATGAATTATGGTATGGCAAGAAGCCTAAGTTATCGTTTCAGAAGGTTTGGGGTTGTGAGGCGTATGTTAAGAAACTACAGCCCGACAAACTCGAACCGAAGTCGGAGAAAGTCGTCTTTGTAGGATATCCGCGGGAAACCGTTGGATACACCTTCTATAACCAAGCTGAGGGCAAAACATTTGTCACGAATACCGGTACCTTTCTAGAGAAGGAGTTTCTCGCGAAAGGAGTAAGTGGGAGGTAGGTAGACCTCGATGAGATCGTTGATCCTGAACTCGAGATTCAGAGTGGCGCAATGGAAGCTATTCTGGAAACGTCCTCCGCGGATGGAGTGGGAGAAACTGTCGAGAAAAGTATTTTACCACGTAGGTATGGTAGATCTCGGATCGCACCAGAATGGTATGGCAATATGGTTTGCACCGTCATGTTAATTGAACAAGACGAACCTACGAACTACAATGAGGCAATGGCGAGTCTAGAGTCCGAGAAATGGCTAGACGTCATGAAATCCAAAATAGGATCCATGTATGATAACAAAGTGTGGACTTTGATGGATATTCTAGAAGGGCGGAAGGCCGTCGAGAATAAATGGATCTTTAAGAAGAAGACTGATGCTGATGGTAATGTGACCGTCTATGAAGCTCGTCTTGTCGCAAAACGTTTCCGACAAGTTCATGGGATTGACTACGATGAAACTTTTTCACCGGTAGCGATGTTGAAGTCTATTCGCATTTTGTTAGCAGTTGCTGCCTATTACGATTATGAAATATGGCAGATGGATGTCAAAACAGCCTTCCTAAATGGAAACATTGAGGAAGAGTTGTACATGGTACAACCAGAAGGTTTTGTCGATCCAGGAAATGCTAACAAGGTATGCAAGCTTCAGCGATCCATCTATGGATTGAGCCAAGAATCTTGGAGCTAGAATCTTTGCTTTGATGAGGTAATCAAAGGTTTTGGATTTGTCCAAAATTTAGAAGAGACCTGCATTTACAAGAAAATGAGTGGGAGCTCGTTTGTGTTCTAAGCACTATATGTAGATGACATATTGTTGATTGGGAATGATGTGGAACTTCTGAATAGCGTGAAGGATTACTTAAATAGTAAATTTTCCATGAAGGACTTAGGAGAAGCTGCATATGTCTTAGGCATTAAAATCTATCGTGATAGATCAAGACGTCTATTAGCGTTGAGTTAGAGTACTTATCTTAATAAAATACTGAATCGTTTCGGTATGGAGAAGGGAAAGAAGGGTTCTCTGCCGGTTATCAAGAATAAAACATTGCGTAAGGCACAGTGTCCGGTAAGGAACAGGATAAGGCCGATATGACTAAACATCTTTATGCTTCAGCCATAGGATCGATCATGTATGCCATATTAAGTATTAGACCTTATGTGGAATTAGCTCTAAGTTTGACAAGCCGGCTCCAGAGTAATACTGGAATGGCGTATTGGATTGCTGTTAAGAGCATTCTTAAGTATCTCAATAAAACAAAGGAAATGTTCCTTGTCTACGGTGGCTGCGATTAAGAACTTGGCGTAACAGGTTACGTTGATGCAAGTTTCTGCTCAGACCCCGATGACTCTAAGTCACATACAGGCTATGTGTTCAAGGTGAATGGAGGCGCCGTGTGCTGGAGAAGTGGGAAGCAACCCATCGTCGCACAATTTACAATGGAGTCGGAGTACATTGCTGCTTGCGAAGCCGCGAATGAAGCTGTGTGCCTAAGGAAGTTCATCATTGAACTTGGAGTGTTCCCGAGCATGCAAGACCCCGTGATCCTCTTCTGCGACAATACGGGTGCCATTGCTAATGCTAAGGAGCCAAGGTCTCACTCCACCGCCAAACACATTCTCCGACGCTTCCATGTGATACGACAATACGTACAAGGAGGCGATGTGAAGATTTGCAAAGTGCGTACGAATCTGAATGTGGCAGATCCCCTGACAAAGCCTCTTCCGCTTGACAAGCATGAAACACACCAAGTTGCTATGGGTGTTAAGCTTTTACCAAGTTATAATCTAGATTAATTTGTAGTCTAGTGCAAGTGGGAGACGGAAGGAGATATGCCCTAGAGGCAATTAATAAAGTGTATTTCTTTATCATATCTCGTTTGTTCATAATATGTTTTTGTGTCATGCTATAACCGTATTAAGTGGAAACATTAATACGGGTGTGATGCGTAAACAACCAGTTCCCTATTAGCCTCTACTAAGACTAGTTTCGTTGCGCGATCGATGATCGAGGTTTCCCGATCATAGGGCCTGGTGCCGGTCGGCAACGGAAGTCATATCGTTGGAGAACGATGTGATGGGCATACCCATATTTGTAGGACGTAGTCATTACGCCTTTGACCGTGAGACCAACTCTTATTGTTATTACTGGAAGATACTTTGATTGCACCAAACGTCGTATCTTAATTAGTATGACAATAAATGTGATACTTTTGGGTATCGGAAAGGAGTAGTTGAGACGAGGGGTCAAGAGCGGGATTTGCCAATCCACATAGCAGGATAGATACTCTTGGGTCCACTCGGTGAGATTATGTCTAATGAGCTTGCAAGCATGTGACTAGGTCACGGAGACATGAAATCATAGATGAGTAGAAGATACTATTGTCGGTAACGAGGTCAAGCTAGATATGGAGATATCTATGAACAACGCTCGGACACGCTAAGTATCGCTATGGCAAAAGGTTTAAGACTTTACGTTCAACTTTGATAGATGAAAGTTATTCGTTATATCACAGGGATTAATTCATGGGGTCCAGGCCTACGAGTTAGTCATTGATCGGAGAGGAGTCTCGATCATGTCTGTTATTATATCGAACCGCTAGGGTAACACACTTAGGGGGTTTCGACAAGACAACCGGAAAGGAAAGAGATCACCGGGAACGTCCCGGGAGAGGTCCAATGGAGATCGGGCAGCGACGAAAGAGTTTTCGGAGCTAGAATAAATTATATATAATGTGTTTGATATTAATTAGTGTAATTAATGTCTAAATATAATTTTATTTATTTATTTTCGAATTTATTTAGGCTGATTTCCCTAAATGGGCCTTCTGGTCGAAAGAAGGCCCAAGAGGGGAAAATTCCTCAAGGGAATTCGGTGGGGGCATGATGGTCGGCCTAGGTGGGCCAAAAGGGGCCCACCAGGTGGCCGGCGCACCAGCCATGCCGCACCAGGCAATGGGGGATGGTCCCACATTGCCTGGCTGGCAAGTTGGCTCCCCCTGGGAGCCTATATATAAAGGGGCACCCATGGCCTTTTAATTCACCAATTAATTCCCCAATTCTCTCTCGATTTCGTGATTTCCTTTGTCGGAGTTGCGCCGAGTTGAGAGGGGGATCTCTTCCACCATAGCCCGCTGCCGCACTGCTGGTGTCCATGTCTTCCGCTGCTCGTCCTGGACTGGAGCTTCGGAGGCCGTCTGACGAGGTGTTAACTCGACAAATCACAGGGTTGTGCACCCCGGGTTGATTGATGGGGAGAGAGAGAGGTGTTGAAGATCACGATGGCTGACAAGCAAGGATTTACCCAGGTTCAGGCTCCCGGAGGATAACACCCTACTCCTGCTTGTCTGATTATTGATGCGAGTAGCGATTACAGTGGCGAGATTGCGATCTCGCTTGGGTTTGTGGTGGTGGCTATGAGCGTGTCCTCTAGGACGGGCAACCCTCCTGGGTTTATAGGCAGCCAGGTCTCGGGCGGTTGGTACAGATATGGCAGGTTACAAGACCTAACCGAGTTGGACTAGGATACGTGGTACCCCGAGTGGGCCTTGTGGGCTTCCATGTGCTTGGCGCGGCCCAGGTAGCCTCATCGTGGGCTAGTCGAAAGGTAGCCCCACGTCAGTAGCCCCCGAGTGCTTGGTCGAAGCGTAGAGTCGGGCAAAGGACTTCTCCCTCCTGGGCGCGCCATTGGATTGCTTGATCTTGAGCTTGAACTCGATTTCTTCAGTCGAACAGGCCTCTCCCGATGGGAGTAACCTTTGCAGTCGAATTACTTTGTCTCTTCTTGTGAAGCTTGCTTCTATTCAGTCTTTTGGCTTACATGTAGATTTGATTCGGCTGCTGGAGCGTACTCGACTTTCTTTGTCACCCGAATAGATATTTCGGGTTCCTTGACCAACGCACTGCCTTAAGATGTTTCAGCTTAGAAGCTTACCATTCGAGTCTTGCACTCGAGTTAACACGATGTTTCGGTTGTTTGGAGCCGTTGGCTTGACGACGTCACTGCTGACGTTTCCTTGCACGCCTCTGCGCCCGATGGGACGTGACATGGCGGGGCCCACTGGTAGCGCTGACCGCGGTGAGCAGTTGTCACGTCTCCGAACTGGGCCGAAATTTTCGCGCACGATGATGACGCCTCGATTCTCGTGCGTAGTGGACGAAGTGGGCGGCAACGGTTGGTTCCTCCATGCGACACGTGGACGGCTGGATGTTGCTGCTCGGAACCGTTGCTCTGTGGACGGCTAAGATGAGTTTCTTTCGAGGCATAAGTACTGCGCTCCGGCGCGAGGGCATCATCTTCTCCAATCGTCTGCGCCTCCTTTTCCTCTGCTCTCTACCATTTTCGCCACCATCCGAGCTCGGAGATTTTTGTCGTCCCACTTTGTTGCTGTCCTTTGGCACCATGGGCAAGCCGAAGGCCACCGCTGGCTCCTCCGCTGCCGCCGCCGAGGCTGGGTTGAAGAAGATCGACGGCGACTGGCAGAAGTCGAGCGTGAAGAGGGCGGATCTCGACGGACTGCGCATGCAGGGCCTCCTGCCTTCTTCTGACCAGGCCCATGTACGCGCCCCTGGTAAGGAGACGTCTCCTGCGCCCCGCGAGGGGGAGCGTGTTTGCTTCGTGGACTTCCTTCCACGGGGCTTCGGGTTCCCTCTCCACGATTTTGTTCGTGGTCTCTTGTACACCTATGGGGTGCAGATCCACGATCTGACCCCCAATGGCGTCTTGAGCATCGCTAGCTTTATCGTGCTATGCGAGTGCTTTCTGGGGATCGCACCCCACCGGGCGCTGTGGAAGTCGCTCTTCCTCGTTCGTAAGAACGTGGGGAAGAGCGGGTTGCCATACCCGGTTGGCGGCTTCGGCATCCAAGTGCGTGGTGACACCACGTACTCCCAGATGAAGAAGTCAGACTCCGTCCAGGGGTGGCGAAAGAGGTGGTTCTACGTTCAGTGGAACCAGGAAGGCGTGACGCGATTCGACGGCGAGCGCAGACTGCTGAAGACTCGCGCTTGGTCGCATCCACTCGCCAAGGAGGAGAAGGAGTCGACGAGGCCGCTGATGAGCCTGCTGCGCGACCTCCTCAAGACCCTGGGGCGGGAGACGGGTGGCGTATTCCTGATGTCCACCTTCTTCCTTCTTCGCGTGCAACCGCTGGGTGCTCGGCCACACCCGATGTGGGCGGCTGAGGGCGTCAGCAACAAGCCACTCGACGACGAGGAGGTGGAAACCAAGGTGAGGGGCATCACCAGCCTCCGAGCCGCGGATCTCTGCAACGTCAACTGTCCAGTTGCTGCGTATGGAGCCGCGAACCCTGTTCCTGAGGTAAGTTCTTGACTTGTTCTCCTTGTTGTTCTGTTTCTTGATTTCTTGCTTCTTGATTCGACTTGCGTCTACTTGCTTCAGGGTCGGTCCCTGCTGATCAGCCTTCCTCCTCTCCCTGAAAACGGACCCGACGATGAGTCAAAATTTGTTGAGGAGGAGGATGATGACGACGACGAGCTTACATCCGCTGTCTCCCCCAACGACGAAGTAGAGGATGATGATGATGAGGAACCCGCGCGGAAGAGGCAGAAGCGCCGGAGCGGCGGTGACTCTGCGACCGCTTCATCGCCTGCAAGGGGTGCGGAAGCTGATCCAGAAGAAGTCGTCGCGACGTCGTCGGGTGCGCGGTCACCAGGTGGCTGGAGCGAGCCCCTGGTTGTTCCCCCTGTCAGCTCCGCGCCACCATGCGCGTTCGCGCGGCTGCCATCTGTTTCCCTGGGGAGTGATGATGAACTCGAGACCACCAGGTTAGTACCTTGTTGACTTCGAGTTGTCTGTTGTAGTCCAATTCCTTTAGTTGGTCAGTGTACTGTTTTGCTTCAGCCGTCGTTCTGGCGATGTCCACTCTCCTCATCGTGAGGTGGAGCATACGCCCGCCCCTTCGACCGAGCTGGTGACCCGGGTGGCAGTTGAGGAGCGCACGCAACCTGCCGTCATCGAGTCTTAGAGTCGCGCTCCTCCGCCGTCTTCCGTTGATGCCGACCTTCTAGACCACGTAAGTCCTTTGTACTTGTACTTGTAGTCTTGAATTTTCATCCGGTGCGCGATCAGCGCTCCCGATGGGAGTAGCCCCCGAAGGTGTGGGTGACTAGTAGAGTCGCCCGCAACTTTATTAATTCCTTGCTCTTGTTTCAGCCCTACTAACGCCAGCAACTTGATGCAGCCGCTGCTTACGTTCGCCTGGAAAAGGAGAGGGACCAGCTTCGTGCATCCCTTGACCAGGCTGATAAGCGGGTTGCTGAGCTTGAGTTGAAGATTCGGAGTCAGGGTGAGCTTGAGAAGGCTCTCCACGAGTTCCAGGAGCGGGAGCGGGTGCGGGTTGACCAAGAGAAGACTCAAGTCGACCGCCTTCTTTCCCTCGCCGGTGGTCTTGGGGGTAGGTTTCGGCTTGATGCCTACTGTGTTTTTGGTTTGCCTTTGTCTGATGTTTGACTTTTTTGCGCAGAGACATGCGGTGGAGCTCCTGAGGAGGGCTCGTCGAGTGACACCATCGACTTGGCGACGACTGTCGGCTTCCTTGACCGTGTCTACGCGTATGCGTATAATGCGCCGAAGAAGTCAACAGATGCGCTGATGAAGTCGACGGGAGCCCTTACGACGGTGCACCGCAATATCTTCCCAAGCGACTAGCCCCCGACTGCCGTGGACGCCCTTGCTGCTCCGTTTGAAGATGGCGCGAACACCCTCGCCGACTTTACTCGGACGCAGACGGTACGCGGCTCTGAGCTCACCTTCCAGCTCCTTCTAGGCCACCAAATTCAGGGCGACTTCGAGAAGGTCGTCAGCGGCTTTCCCCGGAGGCCTAATGGCCGGACCGCGTCCCTCGGCGGAGTGAAAGTGCGGGCTGCACATCTAGCTGTGAAGCTTGTGGCCACCTTCGAGAGGGCGCTGGCCAAGGCGACTGGGGCGGCTGCTGCTCGGAAAAGTCGCTCGCACTCGGAATCTGTTGCCCAGGAGTAGTTTGTAGGGGCTTAGCAGTCGCAATTTCATGTACTGATAACTTTTGCTTTGTAATTACTGCTGATTGATATTTTGTCGGGTTTCTGGCCTTTGACAATATTTTGGCTGAAATTGAATGTTTCTTCCCATCATACTTGTCTATGCTGATCAGTCTTATATTGGTATTGATTCTGCACGTTTATGACAGACTAACTTGCGTGGCGGCACGTCTTCTGCTTCTGCGGCTGGACCAAGTGGCGAGGGATCTTCTTCAGGTGCTCGCCGTCGCCAAGCTGCTTCGGCTCCTCCGCGAAGTGCGAACGACCAGCGCCTAATCACTTATTTGAAGAATAAGGTGGTTGAGCTTGAGGCTACCTTGAAGAATACCGAGCTGCTCTTGCAGCGCTCCAGGTCGCATCCGACTGCGGGTTTTTCCCAACGCGGAGATTTTCTGATCGGGGAGATCGATCTCATCAGTCGGCAGCTTCAAGGTTGGTACCCTCTGCGGCTGCCTTTCCTTGTTGGAATTTGCTGGTTCTGACTTCTATCTTGTGTATGCAGACGTGAACCCAGATTGGGAGGCTGAGCGGGATCGTGTTGAGGAGCGCGTTACCCCGGAGGCGTCTGGCGACTCTCACGAAGCTCGCCAATTCTGGGTGAACAAGTCGCGAGGGCGCATGCTCGCATGCTCGACCGAACCTGGCGTGCGGCTGTCCTTTTGGAGAATTGCCGGAAGACCCTGTGGCATATCCATCGCGTCTATTTCCCGCACAATGGGCAGCCGCATGGGCTGGCCACCTTGCTCGAGAGGTTCCGTGATGGCGATGCTCTGAAGGAGATCGTCCATGCTCAGCTTGTCGCCGGGGCGAATGCGGCTCTGGCGTACGTTCGGCTACACCGGCCCAACCTTCCATTGGAGAGGCTGATGGGTGGATTGCCTGGTGATGTCGAGTATGCTGATACCCTGGCGGCTGCGCGCCAGATGATTGAACAGGTGCAGAAACATAGCGAGCGCCTTGTAGGCCCACTCGGGGCGCCGAAGGCCGAGCCTGCAGACTAAGAGTAGATTTCGTCTGTTGTATAGGGTTAGTTTGATGTGGCGACTATGCCAATGTAAATGACAGTATATGAAGTCAAAAGAATTCTCGAGTAACGAGTGGAATTGTTTTCATTACTGTGTGAGTGTTTGCTTCTGTTTTAACTTGTGTGGCGAGCCCCCGAGTACCTTGGGTGGCGGCCTAGGCCTGCATTGTGAAGCTGTGTGGCGCTGCCCCCGAGTGAGTCGAGTGGCGTCCTAGAATTCTTTTCAAGTGAGACCTGTGTACCGCGGCTACCGGTTGTACCGGGTGGCGATTCAGGGTTTTGGACTTGACCTGTATGGCGCAGCCCCCGAGTAGCTCGGGTGGCGGCCTAGGATTTTTTCAGTGAAGCCTGTATGGCGCAGCCCCCGAGTAATTCGAGTGGCGGCCTAGGAATTTTCAAGTGTGACCTGTGAGGTGCAGCCCCCGAGTATTTCGGGTGGCGACCTAGGATTTTGGACTTTACCTGTGCGGCGCACCTCCCGAGTGAGTCGGGTAGAGGCCTAGAATTTTTGAGTTGTGCCTGTTTGGCGCAGCCCCCGAGTGGCTCGAGTGGCGGCCTAGGCTTTTCAAGTGTGACCTGTGAGGTGCAGCCCCCGAGTGTGTCGGTTGGCGACCTAGGATTTTGGACTTGACCTGTGCGGCGCATCTCCCGAGTAAGTCGGGTAGAGGCCTAGGATTTTGAGTTGTGCCTGTTTGGCGCAGCCCCCGAGCGGTTCGAGTGGCGGCCTAGACTTTTATTTCAACCTGTGTGGCGCATCTCCCGAGTAAGTCGGATAGAGGACTAGGATTTTTGAGTTGTGCCTGTTTTGGCGCAGCCCCCGAGTGGTTCGAGTGGCGGCCTAGACTTTTATTTCAACCTGTGTGGCGCAGCCCCCGAGTGAATCGAGTGGCGGCCTAGGATTTTTTTTGTCTTGACTGAGAAGGTAGAGTGAACAGCATTTTCTTGAAATCACTTTATTGATTGCTGCGAACAGGCCGCCTCATTAAAACCTTCCAGTCCCCTTAGGTACCCTGGTAAGGGAAAGAGTGCGTCTGAAACCTGTCGCTTTGACATGCTATCCTTGTTACAATGGTTGATTCGACTAAGCATAGAACCGCCGGAGTTGTACAATGTTCCACGGGTTGCTGCAGGCTGCTCCTGTCTTCGAGTCCTTTAAGCGATATGCTCCGTTGCCGATCGCCTCTGTGACAATGTACGGACCCTCCCATGGGGAGGCGAGCTTGTGCACTTTTTTCTGTTTGAGGCGAAGGACCAGGTCACCTGCGACGAAAGCTCTTGGTCGCAATCTTCGTCCGTGATAGTTGCGCAGGTCTTGCTGGTATACGGCTGATCGCGCCAGAGCGATGTCACGTGCTTCGTCCAATATGTCCATGTTGTCTTCGAGTGCCTCTTCTGCTTCTGAATCGTCGTAGGTGACCACCCGTGGTGCGTTAAACTTGATGTCGCAGGGTAGGACTGCTTCTGCACCGTACACCATGAAGAATGGAGTGTACTGGGTGGATCCGTTGGGCGTGGTCCGCAGACTCTAGAGGACTGACGGTAGTTCTTCGACCCATGCGTCCGCTGCGCGCCTAAGTGGCACACACAGTCGCTTCTTGATGCCGCTACAGACTAAACCGTTGGCCTTCTCCACTTGCCCATTGGATTGCGGGTGTGAGATGGATGCATAGCTTAGTTTGATACCTTGCTCTGAGCAGAATTCTTTGAATTCTTCGGCTGTGAAGTTCGAGCCGTTGTCTGTGATGATCCCGTTCGGCACTCCGAACCTGAAGATGATGGACCTGATGAAGTTGGCCGCTGATGATGCAGTCGAACTTGTGATGGGTGCGGCTTCAATCCACTTAGTGAACTTGTCGACTGCAACCAAGAGGTGAGTATGCCCTCCGGGTGATGATTTCTTCAGCGGGCCCACCATGTCTAGCCCCCATTGGGCGAAGGGCCAGGCTAGCGGTATTGTCTTTAGCTCTGATGCTGGCGTGTGTGGCTTGTTGGCAAACTCTTGGCACCCTGTGCATTTCCTTACTAGATCTTCAGCGTCCTGAATGGCTGTTAACCAGTAGAACCCGGCTCGTAGTGCTTTGGCCACCAGTGCTCGACTGCTGGCATGATGCCCGCAGATACCCGCGTGGATGTTGAGTAGGATGGCTTGGCCGTCGACTGGGTCTATGCAGCTCTGCAGGATTCCCGAGATACTTCTCTTGTAGAGCTCCCCGTTGATGACGGTGAAACTTTTGGAGCGCCTGATGATGCGTTGTGCTTCGACTGGGTCCGCTGGCAGCTTTTGATGCAGTATGTACGCCAGGTATGGTCCTGTCCATGTGGCTTCGACTAGCATGACCTCCATGGGGACCTTCTCTTGGCTTGGCGGGTTTGCATTTGTGGCTTGAGTCTTGATAGATCGCTGCGTGATGCGCTCGAGGAAGACGCCGGGTGGAACTGGAACTCTGTCTGATCCCATGTTAGCGAGGACGTCGGCTTCTTCGTTGCTGTCGCGGCCGACGTGCCGTAACTCGCAGCCATCGAAGTTGCCTTCCATCTGGTTGTACAGGTCTCGGTAGGCGATCATGTTGTCGGCGATGGCGTCACAGGACTTCATGGTTTGCTGTACCACCAGGTAGGAGTCGCCATATATCATGAGGTGCGTGGCGCCGCAGTTCTTGGCCATCTTCATGCCGTGGATCAGGGCCTCGTACTCGGCTTCGTTGTTGGATGGCGTCGGAAAGTCCACCTGTAGGACATACTTCAGCTTGTCGCCCTTGGGGGAGATGAGCACAACTCCTGCCCCGGCTGACTTGAATTTCTTGGAGCCATCGAAGTACATTGTCCATGCGTTGGACAAGTCGGGGACATTTGGTAGCTGAGCTTCTATCCACTCGGTGGTGAATTCTGGGAGGACTTGGGCCTTGATGGACTTCGGTTGAGCATACTTCAACCCCCATGGTCCTAGCTCGACAACCAACTTGGCGACTCGTCCTGTCGCGCGTTGGTTTGTGAGAATGCTGCTAGTCCAGAGGAGCTTACCACCGTGATCGGGTGCTCGGAGAAGTAGTGGACAACCTTCCTGGAGGTCATGAAAACTCCATACGCCAGCTTCTGGTAGTGCGGGTAGTTCTGCTTGGACAGGGTGAGGACTTCTTCCCGCTCGACTACGAGTACCGTGCTCACCACCCTGTTTGTTGCTGAGACGTATAAGTATAGCGGCTCGTTTTCCAGCGGTGCCACTAGGACTGGGGAGGTTGTCAGGGTTTTCTTGAGATGATCGAACGCATCCTGCGCCTCCTGTGTCCACTCGAACTTGTCCGTCTTCTTCATCAGTTGGTAGAAAGGTAAAGCTTTCTCTCCCAACTTACTAATGAACCGGCTGAGAGCTGCGACTCGGCCGGCTAATCTCTGCACCTCACGGAGCTTGGTTGGTGCTGGCATTGTGAGAATGTTCTGCACCTTTTCGGGGTTCGCTTCGATTCCTCTTGCAGATACGAGGTACCCTAGTAGCTCTCCGGCTGGCACGCCGAATACGCACTTCTCTGGGTTGAGCTTGATCTGGTACACATCGAGTGCTGCGAAGACCTTGCGGAGGTCGTCGACTAAGGTATCTTCCTTTCGGGTCGTGACGACGATGTCATCGACGTAGACTTGGACGATTTTCCCGATGAGCCCTTTGAGGCACGCTTGCATTGTCCGCTGGTATGTGGCACCCGCGTTCTTTAACCCGAACGGCATCGTCTGGTAGCAAAAGACGCCGTCGGGTGTGATGAAGGCCGTATTTTCTTCGTCCTCGACTTTCAGCCTGATCTGCTGGTAACCTGATTAGGCGTCCAGGAAGGATAGGCGCTCGCAGCCTGCTGTCGAGTCGATGATCTGGTCTATCCGCGGGAGCGGGAAGTGATCCTTGGGGCAGCACTTGTTGACTGCAGTGAAGTCAACGCACATGCGTAGTTTTTTCGTCTTCTTTTTTCTCCACTAGGACCGGGTTGGCGACCCAGTCCGAGTCCTTGATCTCTCGGATGAACTTGGCGTGCAGTAGTCTGTCGACTTCCATGGTGATCGCGTCTCGCTTGGGTCCTGAGAAGCGTCGCATGGATTGCTTGACTGGTCTCGCGTCCTTGTGGACCTTTAGAGAGTGCTCGGCGAGTTCCCTGGGTATCCCTGGCATGTCAGAAGGTTGCCATGCAAAGATCTTCCAGTTCTCACGTAGGAACTCGACGGGCGCGCTTTCCTATGCGGGGGTCAGACTTGACGAAACCTTGACCGTCTTTCTGCTATCAGTCAGATGGACTTGGTGAGTGACGGTGTCGTCGTTCGTGTTGAATGTTGCGTCCTTAGCTGGCTTCTTGCGAGATGGAAAGATGGTCTTGTCGTTGTCGGCTGATATGGATTTGAAGTGCTCCTCGACCCCGAAGAACTCAGAAATATTGGCGAACTCGCGATCACAGCTGTTGGAGAGCCCGAAGTCGCCGCGTACGGTGATTACTCCTTTCGGTCCGGGAAACTTGACCATCAGGTAGGCGAAGTGGGGTACTGCCATGAACCTGGCAAAAGTTGGGCGTCCGAGTATGGCGTGGTACTGCGACTTCCAGTCGACGACTTCGAAATCGATCGACTCCTTCCTGAAGTGCTCGGGTGTGCCGAGGATGACGTCGAGCGTGATTGTTCCCATGGGCGTGATTGCTTGCCCTGGTACTATGCCGTGGAAAGTTGTTTCCGATTCCGGCAATTTCTCTGTCGACCTGTTCATTCTTCTCAGGGTGTCGGCGAATATGATGTTGATGCCGCTGCCTCCGTCCATGAACACCTTCTTCAAGCTGTAGTCGCCGATCAGGGCCTCAATCACGAGCGCGGCGTGTCCGGGTTGGGTTACCTCGGATGGGTGATCTGCCCTGGAAAACGTGATGGGTGTCTCTGACCCGCGCAGGTAGTCTGGTCCTGCGCGCGGGCTGTTGATGGCCTGAAGTACTTGGCGGGTGATGAGATTTTGGCGCCTGTTTGACGGGGGTCCCTTCTGGATCATATTCAGCTGCCACCGTGCGGGTGGATACATGTCGGTTGCTGCCGACTGACCTTGTTGCTGCTGCTGCTGCTGCGGCTGGGGGAATGCTCCGGCCGCCTGCACCTGGTTGTTGTTTGCGGGTGCCGCCTGAATGGTTAGCTGTGGAGCTGCATGTATTGCTTGCACTGGAGCGATGATTTGCTACATGGCTTGGTATATCTTCCGTGCTTTGCGACAATCCTTCAACAGATGGCTGGAACCCCACTTGCCTGTCTCCGGGTTGCGGAACGAGTGATGCTTACAAGGTTGCATCAGCTCCTCTGCCGGGGTTAGCGGGCGCTTCCACTCGCGTTTCTGGCCTCCGTCATTGTGGCTAATGCTACTGCTGGCACGGTTGTACTGACTCGAGCTGGACTGTCGACCTTGATCATATTGTCGACTGTTGTCGCGTTTGTCATCACGGGGGGTTTCATATCCCGTCGCTACTAGCTCGATTGTGTCGTGGGTGTAACGTGGCTTCTTCTTTTGACGTTCCTCACGCCAGTTGCTTGTTTCGACCTCTTTCTTGGGGGGAGTATCGTGGACGTAGTCCTCTACTTCGGCCCACTGGTTGGCTGTCTTCATGAGCTCTATTGTGGTTTTCGGCTGGAGCCTACCAAATTCCTCGCAGAGGTCGCGGCGAGCAACGTTGTGCATGAAGGCGTCCATCACCCGGTCTTCTGAGACGGGTTCCATGGTGTTGCGGAGGAGTGTCCACCGTTGGATGTAGGAGCGGAGCGACTCATCCTTTCCTTGCTTGCAGGTCTGCAACTCGATGTAGGTCGTTGGCCTTGCGAATGTTCCCGAGAAACTTTTTATAAAATTATCCTGGAGTTCTTCCCATGTTCGGAAAGAGTCCTTGGGTTGGCTTGTGAGCCACCCACGCGCCGAATCCGTCAGCATAAGCTGGATGTACTGCATTGCCGTAGTCGACGTCCCGCCTTGGCAGGTGCAGGCGATGAGGTAGTCCTCGAGCCACAGTTGTGGATCTTGCTTCCCGTCGTACTTTGGGGTGCCTGCTGTCAGCTTGAAGCCCTTAGGCATGCGGGTGTCGCGGATGTTGAAGCTGAAGCATGCAGCCCCACATGGCTCGAAGTCACGGTCGGCCTGGTCGTCTAGGTTCGCAGCTCCAGCCGAACGTTCTTTGCGGTTGCGGTCCACCGTCTTCTGCGTGATGACGTCGCGAAGGTCCTTGATTGGTTGTCACTGTGCTGCTGGGACCTCCGAGGTTGCTGGCTCGCGCGCTCGGTTGCTTGGTACCTTGGCCGCTAGAGCTTCTTCGATCGCCTTTATGGAGGCGATTTGCTGTCTGTGAAGCAGGGAATGTGCGTCCCTCTCCGGTGGCTGCGTGAGCCGAAGGTATGTCTCGACTGAGATCAGGGCGGCGTTCGCCGCCTTTGGGACGGGTATCCCGTTCTCATCCTCGGTGACGAAGGATGACTCGAGGTTGCGGGTGACCCTGGTTCGGTCGGCGTCCGTCAGGAGGGGAACGCAGGCTCTGTTTCGCCGTGCTCCTTGGTTAACTTCCGTGGAGGAGGTAAAGGAGAGGGCAGCTCGCCTGGCACTCGATGCATCTGCGTCCCTCTTGCGCCGGAGTAACTCGGCTTTTTCGGCGCGGAGTCGTTCGCCTTCCTTGCGTAGCAAGTACTAGACCACCAGGTGATCCTCTCTAGGTGCATCGGGTGGAGGGAACGTGCCCTCGTCGACATGCTTCATGGCTTGGATTCCCATGTCCCGTGTGATGACGAGTTTAGTCTGGTCCGGCATGACCACCTCTAGTGGGTATGCGGGTTCTTCGTTATCCTCGGGTGGCGCTGTGCCCGCCATGAAGCATTGCTTGGGGTAGACTTGGGTCGGTGTGTTTGTGCTGCCACTGCTGCTTCCGTCGTCCGAGCCTTGCTCGGGATCGAAAATTGCGGCAACGTGACGTGCGGCGCAGTCGTTGTTTCGCCTCCTTGCGATCGTCAACATGTTCGGAGGTTTCGCAACCGCCGGAGCGAGTGCGATTGGCTTGGGGTAAACTTGGCAGCCCCATGAAGACGAAGACGCGCGCGACGTGGCTGTCAGCCGCAAGCCCTTGGTCGTCCGCACGGGTGCAGGTAGATCTTGATTTGACCGACCGTGCGATCGAGATTGGTATAGTAGACTCGATCCGCGCGGCCGTTGCTGAGGTTGTCGATGCAGTCGACGCAGATGCGATCTTCCCGGACGCGACGGGAGCGATCTTTGCGAGTGCGACGGATGCGATCTTCGCGGGTGCGGCAGATGCGATCTTCGCGTGTGCGGCAGATGCGATCTTCGCGGGCGCGGTAGATGCGATCTTCGCGGGCGCGGTAGATGCGATTTTCGCGGGTGAGGCAGATGCGATCTTCGCGGGCGCGGTAGAAGGCGGCGGTAGATTCGCCGATGCGGGTGTTGCCGCGCGTGGCGCGGTTGTCGCGGACCTGAGTATTCCGCGACTGTCGGCGAAGCAGCATACGGAGCCAAAGGTGATGTGTATACCTCTGTCCATATCCGCGTACACCAAGCGGCGAGCCGGAGGGTGGAGGACGTACTCGAAGGAGCCGAAGCGGATCGACTCCCTGGCGACGCGGACGTCAGTCTTCATTGCGGATGGAGCCGGAGCGACCATGATTCCCCACAGACGGCGCCAATTGACGAGGTGTTAACTCGGCAAATCCCAGGGTTGTGCACCCCGGGTTGATTGATGGGGAGAGAGAGAGGTGTTGGTGATCACGACGGCTGACAAGCAAGAATTTACCCAGGTTCAGGCTCCCGGAGGATAACACCCTACTCCTGCTTGTCTGATTATTGATGTGAGTAGCGATTACAATGGCGAGATTGCGATCTCGCTAGGGTTTGTGGTGGTGGCTATGAGCGTGTCCTCTAGGACGGGCAACCCTCCTGGCTTTATAGGTAGCCAGGTCTCAGGCGGTTGGTACAGATATGGCAGGTTACAAGACCTAACCGAGTTGGACTAGGATACGTGGTACCCCGAGTGGGCCTTCTGTGGGCTTCCATGTGCTTGGCGCGGCCCAGGTAGGCTCATCGTGGGCTAGTCGAAAGGTAGCCCCACGTCACCGTCGTTTCCATCGTACGTGTGTAACGCACTGCGAGGTGCTGCGCTAGCGGTGCTCGGAGGTCTGCTTCCTCTACACGACCTTGAGGTCGGCTTCATCGACAACGTTTGTGTGGGAAAATAATCCTCGCTTTCGGTATACAAGGGTATGTATTCCGATCCCCGTTCGTACTACTATATCTGCATAGAATAGATCTTGGCATGTTTTAAGGATATCGTTGCTAGGAAAATTATTTTTTTCCGGCGACCCTCTTGGATATCAAGAGATGGCCAACCATATGAAGCTCATGATGCCCATAAACAAGTGTTTCTTACGGAATCGGTTCTGGGTTGTGAATTTGAAACTCTCCTTATGTTGGTAGGGTAGATTTTATTTTATTCGTAGAAGAATAATAGTACTCTATATATGAAAGTTGGTGGGATTCACCCCCAAATCAGCCCTCCACGTCACCCAGTAACTGCCAGCCGTCCGATCGCCGCGTCGGACGGTCGAGATGCACCCACACGAACCCCCCAAATGTGAGTTACTGTAGCACTGACCTTTTAGCCAATAGCGACGCGACACGTCGCCTGGTCACAGGCCGGTCGCCCCCCGTTCCCACCGGTCACCCACCCTTTTTACATAAAACACCCTCAGGAAACGCTCTCTCAACCCGCACTCCACAGAAAAACGCACCGAAGGACTGACTTGCTAATTTCGAAACCCTCACATGCTTTTTTGCAAAAAAAACACTACAAATTCCCCTCCCCATTCCTCCATCCACCGAGCCCGTGGGGTCGCCGCGCCGCCGCCGCGCGCCGCCGCCCTTCCGTGCCCCCCCACTCAAATCGCCTCCGCGGGGAGGTGCGCCGCCGCTCGATCTCCCAGCTCATCGAGAATCGTCGTCCAGGACGCCGCAGGCGCGCGGAAATCGCTCGCGCCGCGCTCCTCTGCCGCCGCCGCGTCCGCGCCATGCCGGCGCTGCTCCGGTGACCCAGGGGCAGCGGCGCCGCCACTCCCGTGCTCCGCGCGTCCGTGCGCGTCGACCCTACCAGCCCTGCTTTCCATCTCGCCCTCCATGCGCCGGCGTCTTGCGCGCCGCCGCGAATGGGGCAGGGCCCAACAGAGCTGCCCTCCGGCGACGTCAGCATGACGTGGCCGTGTGGCCGGCCTGTCAGGGCCTTTTTTTCAGGGGAAAGATTAATTTCAAACAATAATATCTTCAAACATATCCACAGAAAAAATACAAAAAATATATAAAAAATGACCACAAAAAAACGAACTACCTATTTATAGCACAATGCACACATATTTGAAAAGTTCAAAACAGTGAATTTTTGGAAAACCATAAAATTCATTTCCTCAAATTACAAAAAAGAATTACTTACTAATATTTTACTCCCCGATATTTCTTCTTCGAACGTTACGGACATATTTCAAAAAAAAAAAGAATAAGGAAGTTCAATGCATTGTATTTTTGAAAAAAGTCATTTCCTCTAATTACAAGTTTGATTCCACAATTTCTCATACAATGTATTCCATCTCATTATGAAAATAAATTAATTATTCACTACCATTACACAAAAATATATATTCAAATTACCTCTTCTAAGTTATTCTTTCGATTAGATATCCTCTCAAAAAAAAATACTAACTCCTTTTGCCTCTTTCAAGTTTTAATGACACTAATTTGCGAACCGAAATAATTTAAACATATACGCATCACAGTCTTTTTTTTCATACATAGGCACGGCATTGCCGCGCTCAAATTCACTAGTAAGTTTAATGCAGGGTGGTCATTTAGGTTAGTTTGATCATTTATAGTCTTGATCTAAGAGAAATTGTTCTATGCGGTAGGTAATTTACTTGCTAATCATCATGCTACAACCAACGAGAAACTTGATGGAGTTCTAACTAGTGTAGGCTTGGAGTACAACTTTCCGTTAGTAAATGTCTAGACTATGACTACATCGAGTCCGATAATACATACTACTAAATCATGTATGCGCGCGTTGTTGCGCCCGTCATTTAGATAAATAGATTGTTAGGAATGAGTGAAAAATCGTTGGATTTTAACATTTTCCACATAGTTGAACCACATGGCCAAACAAAGTTTTTGGACTACTCAAATTAGGATCAAAGGTTGATAGATTTCATTTAAAAGTTAAATAGTTATGATAACTCTTTTGAGTACAAAATAAAAGATCAATATTGAATATGTAGAAAAAAATATCATATATTTTGTAGAAGACAAAGACATGGAGTTTACCATAAAACTAACGGTCACCAATGCTTGGGAACAATTGTGAATTACAAATACGTAAAGTCTATGATTATTCTGCTCGCATAACAATGGTTTTGTGAAAAGATGTAACAAACTGCCTCAAATGGCCAACTCAAAGTTTATTATGACCAATGAATATGATGGGCATAACTATTAACATAAAAATAAAGCATTGCACCTGAGGGAGGTATGCAGAATATCTCAGTGTCCTTATTAGTGAAATGAAGCTCATAAGCCATCCATTTCTCATCCAAGTTGCAAATAGGTTTTACATCTTCTATTGTAGGTCTGCAAATCATGTGTACACTAATATTAGCTTATATGTATGTTAAATAAATAAAACACGAGCCAATTTATTTTTTATCTGGTTAGTGACATCTTTTTAGATTTTTTATTAGTGCTATTGGAAGCATCTATTCCAGTAGCATTAACACTTGGACTGTTTAGTGGTGGAAAGTGAATGGTTCTACCCAGAAAAGCCGAAGACAAATTATTGTTTTCTGCACTCGATCCCATTCACCTGAAGCAAGCCCCTCGCGCCTGGTTCCAGCGTTTCGCCGCCTTCACCACCACCATCGGCTTCGTTGCTTCTCGCTCGGATGCGTCGATGTTCACTCTCAAGCGCGGCCCTCAAGCGGTGTACCTCCTGATGTACGTCGACGACATCGTCCTCTCTGCATCCACCTCGGCTCTCCTTGACGCCATCGTCACCCAGCTGAAGGCCGAGTTTGCTATGAAGGACATGGGATCCCTACACTATTTTCTCGGCATAAAGGTGTCTCGCACACCTCATGGCTTCTTTCTCAGCCAGGCTCAGTATGCCGAGAATGTTCTCCAACGCGTTGGGATGATCAACTGCTCGCCTGCTTCAACACCTGTGGACACCACCTCTAAGCTTCCTACCGATGCAGGCCCGCCCGTGGACGATCCGTCAGAGTACAGGTGTCTCGCAGGCGACTCGCCCCGACCTTCCATACGCCGTGCAGCAAATCTGCCTGCATATGCATGATCCTCGTGCCGGTCATCTCGCCATCCTCAAGCGCATCATGCGGTACGTTCGTGGTACAGCGTCCTCTGGACTTCTTCTTGCCGCGACGCCCTCCTCCGACATCGTCGCCTACTCGGACGCTGATTGGGCTGGCTGCCCGGACACCCGTCGCTTGACCTCTAGTTACCGCGTCTATCTCGGAGGCGCTCTTATCAGCTGGTCATCAAAACGACAACCCACTGTGTCCCGTTCCAGTGCGGAGACAGAGTACCGAGCGGTTGCCAACGCCGTCGCCGACTGCGTCTGGCTTCGGCAGCTCCTTGGCGAGCTTGATTGTCCTCTTCCGAAAGCAACGGTGGTTTTCTGTGATAACGTCTCTGCTGTCTACATGTCCACCAATCCTGTTCATCATCGACGAACTATGAGCTGGACATCCACTTCGTAAGCGAGAAGGTCGCTTTTGGTGAACTCCGCGTCGTACACGTTCCTACCACTCAACAGCTCGCTGATATCATGACGAAAGGTCTGCCCACGGCAACGTTTCAGTCATTTCCATCCAGTCTTTGCGTCTTACCGATGGACGATGCTTTGACTGCAGCGGGGTGTTAGAATATATCTCTATTAGTTAGGTTGTTTATATCCTTTGTAACAATACCTTGCTGAGATATCTCTCCGGCCGATCCATATGTAGTTTGTTACGTATTGGATACGTGCTGGTTGTAAGGCTATATATAGCTGCATCATCGATCAATATAGTTGAGCAATGTTGCATCGCCTCTCTTTCCCTAAACCCTAGTTTGGCTCCAACACTTGTTGCTTCACATACCGGAAGGATCCCATCAGTAATCGTAAGGATCCCATCAGTAATCTGATAGAGAAGGGAAGAGGTGGGGGTAGAAGAGTGCTGAAGTATGGCAGTGGGTGCAACATGGGCAGCAAGCGGGACTAGAATCGTTCACCGGTGTAACGCCCCGGGATTTATCCCCTTTTAGATTTGTGAGTTTTCCTTTTGCATCGACATGGCATCGCATCGCATTAATTTAATTTGTTGCATTCAAATTAAATTTCCATAATTAAATTGAAATGCATTTCAAATTAATTAAAAATGTGTTATTTTCAAATCTTTTAAAAATGTTAAAAACTAGTTTATTAAATTTTCTATGCAAAACTAAAAATATTTTGTAAAGGTTTTGTATTCAAATTTCTTTTCGTTTTTGTTTTAAAAATATAAAACCGAAAATAAATAAAAAAGGGAGAGAAATAAAAGCCCAAGCCCATCTAACCGCAAACCCTAGGTTTTGTCCCTGAAAACTTTTTCCCACCTCTGAAATTTTTGCAGCCACCCCCTCCCCTTTCTCTCTTTTTCTTTTTCCGTTTTTCCCTTTTTCTCCTTTTTCTTTTCTCTTCTTTCCTTTTCTTTCTTCTCTTCTTTCCTTCCTTTCCTCTCCTTTTCTCTCCTTCTTCCCCGCTCGATCCGCACGGGAGAAAGCCTTACGGCCCGAGCTCCCCGCCCCGTCGCCCCAGCCTCCGGCGCGTCGCACCCGGCCGCCTCCCCGCACGACCCCCTACGCCAGCGCCGCCGCGCGCCCCCTCGCCTCCGCCTCTCCCCGCCGTGTGCGCCGCCCCGCCCCCACCTCCGCGCGCACCCTGCATCTCCGCCCCGCGCCGGCCGCCGCCGCCGCGCACCTCCGGCAGCCCCTGCTCCCTCCTCCGGCCGGCGCCGTGCCCTCCTGTGCGCCCCCTGCTCCTCGTGTCCGGCCGCGCCGCGCCGCCCCGCACTCCTCTGTGATGCGCCCTGCCGGCCGTCGCCTCGCTGCCGCACCGCATCCCCACGCCGCCGCCGGCCGTCGCCTCCGACCGCCGCAGCGCCGCCGCGCGCCGCCACCAGCACGTGCTGCCTCCGCCTCCCGCGCCGCGCAGCCGCTTGCCGCCTTGCGTCGCCGCTTTCCCCGCCGTGCGCGCGCCGCGCTCCACTTCGGCCACGCGCGTCCGCGCCGCCGACGCACACGCAGCGCCTCCACCCGCGTCGGTCGCCGCCACCGTACATATCCGCGCCGCGTTTCTCCGTCCGGTGGTGTCCTCGCGTCCGCCGCCCGCAAGGTGCTTGGTGGAATTCCCGCACGACCCCGACGTCACTTTTGTTGCACGTTTTGTCCACCCTTCGAGGTGCTGCCCGTGCGCGTGCGTGTGCTCCCTCCGGTGTCGCGTCGCCGTTACTCCCCGTGTCCGTGTCGCGGCGCCTGCCCGTGCGCGCTTTCTTTATGGTGTCCGATTGCCAAGCTCCTACGTGCCACGACTACCCCGACCACTTCCACGACACCGACAAACGACGATGCCCCGGTTCCGCGACGACTACTTCCCCGACGTCGACTACTTCCTCTACGGACCGAAGACGTCGGTTTCGAACCCTAGTTCACCCGATCCAACGTGCGAACCCCAAACCCTAACCCTATACCTATTTTATTAACTGTCATCTATCTTGTGCATTTCGCATCATAATTACATGTGTTGCATCTTTTGGGTTTGCGGGTGTAGCAAATCACCTAAATAATTCAATATGGAATGTGTGGGGTAATAAATATATAATGCCCTATTCCATTTAATTTAATTAGATCACCCATGCCATGTGTTGCCATGCTAACCAACATTTAATATTGCTGGTAAAAAAATAGCTTGCACCTAAATATTAATTGTCGGAATCCCGGTTCCGCTTAATTTGGATTAAGTGCATCTCATATTGCATCTTGCCATGCCATGCATCATTCTCATATGGTCATGCTGGATCTTTTGCCGTAGTTGTAAAGTGCATCTTTTGCGCTTCCAGTGTTTGTTGCTTCTTCGCGGATAAGACGTTGAGATGTGTGAGCAACGACAAGATCTGCTTCCATGCGGGATTCCAGGCAAGCAAAATTTGCTTGTTTACCTATACATTGTCTTTCATTGCTGCCGTTGATCTCTGCTACCCTAGTTTTCGATTCTTATCGCGATCCCATCACATGTTTATCCTGCAGCCCATACAGCTTTATCCCCACATCCCATCACCTGTTGTTTGTTTATCTGTTGGCCTTGCGAGTCGTAGCGCATGCTTAGAGTTGTTTGTGCGAGTCGTCTGTTGGTCTTATGTTTCATCTGCTTAGTATGATAGATTCTTCTACCTTAATAAAATGTTGTTTTATATTGGGGTATTATAATTAAAAGATAAGGCACCAGGCGGAAGGCCTTGCGAGGTGCTTTGTTCTGCTCAGTGTCGACCTAGGAACTGAGATTTTGTCCTCGGATCCAATTTTGAGCGCACTAACCACTTGTGGGAGGCCCTATGGAGCCCCCCCCGACTTCGAACGGATCAACAGCTTGTCCATGTGCCGCAAGTAGTTCGGGTTTTCCATTTGCTCATATGCATGTGCATGGTGATGATGATGATGATCGACGAGAGGTTACTGGATACGGGGGGTCATATAGGGGTGGTGCGCGCGTAGCGGACAGTTCCTACTGTGGTTTGAGTCGCATGGCGTGTAGGCACAAACTAATGAGTCCGCAATTGAGATTCGACCGGACTCTTGACGCGGGTAACAACTCATATGGGTGGCACTTGGACTTGCTGTAGTGAAGGAATAAGTCGTGTTGAGAAGCCCTGATGCTTGCTTGGGTTGATCATGCGAGTATGGGTACAGTAGTGCACCCCTGCAGGGTATAATCTTATCGATGAGCCGTGTCCACGGTTATGGACGACTTTGGTGATGATGCTGGCTAACAAGATCTAGACAACTTACACCTAATCATTGTTAATTAATGTGACTAGTAATATAGAATTACTTACACCATAAATGGTAATTAAAATTGTTAACGTGTGAGTTTCCCGAATTGCTTCCTCATATTTGGTTGAGGGGGTTAATTCGAGAATGGGTTATGTTTGGTGTTAGTTGTAGATGTTTACCTTATGCGCTCTCTTATCCCTCTCTGATTAGACGGAAGTTGTAGCGTGTCTCTTTAGGTTGCTAGTGCTGCTGTCGCTAAGTCCACCTCCCCTATATTTTGGGAGATGGTGTAGAAAGTAGGCAAGTCGGTTTTGCATGCCAGGGAGTGCCCGGACCCTCTTTTGGGATGTGCTTTATGTGCAGTCAACAGGTTTGAAGTCTGACGACGTTAGCTTGGGAATCCCTCCGGCTTGGCTGGGCAGGGATATGGCGCCATCGCTTATCTTCAGGACTCTTAGTCCAGTTTGTTTCTTATCCGTAGTCGGATACTATTTTGCTTCCGCTGTCATTTGTATCTTTGTATTGTATCATTTGTATCTTGACTCGTTCGAGTCGTTGTTATATTTTATCTTCTGTTGTATTTGTGGATGTATCGGAACTGTTATAATGTTATCACAATTCCACCCACATAATGCGCATGTTTCGGCGTGCACATTATGTCTGGTGGGCGACCTAAAATCGTTATTATGTGGATTTTGGCGGGAACGCTTAAATCTACATAGTACCGATTTTAGGGCGTCACAACCGGCCACGGTGTCCAGGCTCGGTCCCAGTGAGGAATCGATCCCCGACAACTGCAACTGCGCCCTGAGCGCAGCGCGCTGGAATCCTCGTCTGATGGCTAGGTCAGCCCTAGGAATCGATCCCCAGCCACTATGCCCTGGTCGCATCATGCGTCTCGTCGTCTAGCAGCGGGCGTGGCGACCTCGCGTGGAGCCGGCACGGCGCAGGGACCTCGTGTCAGCCGGGGAGAGCGAGGGTGGCGCTGATCTGATGGGAAGCTGGCACGGCGCGAGACTATAGAAAATTAACAATGAATGGATTTGGGAAGGGTGGAATCGTGAAGTACCTCAGTTGAAGAAGGAGACGGGCTCAATTGAATATTAAATCGAGGCAGGATTGAGCTTCAAAATCTTGTGCCTTAATATATAGGGTAATACTCAATTGTTCCCATGTATACTTGTTATGTCTGTAATTGTAGGTTCACTTTAGTTCCCCTCCTATTAATTTAAATACAGTGGTGTAGCTTTATACCCTTGATTTTTTGTATTCATTCGGTATAGATCTTGCTGGCTTCTATTTTGCAATTAGCTGAAGATGGTAGTACGCATTTTGTCGGTTTCAATGGTGTGCTGGAAAGAAAGCATTATATGAAGGTAACAGTTTCATTAGAAATAGAAATATATTGTTGACTGAGTAAATACCTATTTTTGCGTTGCTCCATGTATCACAGATCTCGTTGCCTGAAAGTTGTATCTGTATTTTGGTATGAACGAAATGACTAATGTGTAGCTGAAGAAAAACAGTCAGACATATTAATTTAACATCATTATAATCAGGGTAACGATATGTGGAAAAATGCTTGAGTATTTAAAGTATGAGGCAAACAAAATATACCCAAATAGAGTAAGTATAGTTTCCATTCACATGGTTTAGCATGAGAGTTACGAATACATGAAGGATTAGGCATGGTACAGAAGCAAAATAAAAATACTGATAATAATGCCTAGTATTTATCAATGCAAACATTCATTGGATCATCCTGAGTTGTCTAGCAAGTACGAATACATGTTGCTACCAGTGAAATGAGAGGACATCGTCAAGAACCTCTGTTGTCTAGCCAGTACAGAGGAGGAAATTCCAATGAAATGAAAAAAAAAATCACGGAGACATTGGAGAGGAACAAACAGATGCGGCCTGTACCAGAAGTGAGAAATGATAAGATACATGCGCCATTTCATGTACCAGAAGGGAGTAAATAAAAAATGAAGTGCATGGAAATGGGATGAGAGTTTGTGTACCAATATAGAAAGGGACTGTTATCCGGCACTCCAGCCAGGGCGTACAGTTGATGATAGCCTCTTCCTCCTCCCTTCAGCCACGAGTAGTCAGTACCCAATTAGTCTTCATGGTTGACAATGTGAGCTGCAGCCAGCAGGCAGAATCCATGAAAAATCCAATCGAATCCGAGAGACAAAACATCGAGCAGCTTCCGATCGCACCGCTACCTAATCGAATCTGGAGGAGAAGGATTCTCTGGACAACTACCATAGTTAAGACCGGAGACAATTTACAGAGATTGCGACGTGAGCTGGCGGGGGCGCTGAAGCTGAATGTCCATGGCAACAGAAGCCGCTTTTTAAATATGAAGGCGGCAGTGGGCGGTCCAACCAAGCAAACCAATTTATTGATGAGTGATAAAAGTGGACTCGGATTCAGTGACTGGGCCAGTCACCGCTGTAACTGTCCCCTTTCATCCACCGTTCAACTTCAATCCAACGAATCAGATTGATCTAAATATTAACTAAAAAATAAACTATTTCATAAAAATGTAAAAATTCTAGTAAGTTGTATATGTATTTCTAGGTATTCTGAGAAAATTTCATGTCATTTGGATCACTCGCTTATGAGTTAATAGCCTTTTAAGATCAAAACATAAAATACTATTTAATGATAAACCACTTATCCAAATGATGTAAACTTACACAAAATACACAACGGACTATAAAGGGATTACAAGAATTTTTTCAACTTTTTCTGAAAGAGTATTTTTTAGTTAAATATTTGGATCGATCTGGTGCGTTGGATTAAAGTTGAACGGTGGATGAAGGGGTATAGTCACAGCGTAACTGGCCATGGGCCAGTCACTGAATCCCAGTCCGATAAAAGTTGCCACGATGGGACAGTTTCAGGTGCATTTAGGGGAAGGAGGTCATGGGTCAGAGCAGAAGATTTGGAGAAGAGGAAGCGTGTGAATTGTTGGTGTCTGCACAGTAAAGAAAGCCCGAATAAATCTAATAAGTGGGATGCATGTGACATGTATTTTTATGACCTGCAACGGCTGCATTGGTGGGTTATATGGAACTGCATAAAGTAACAAATTTGCATCAGCAGTTTTTGTTGAGGTGGCGCAAACATTCATTGCCGGAATATAATGACATAGATGAGTTAAGGTTGATGAGATATATTGGCTGCATGTTAAGAGAATTACTTGTAGTGGGTATTTGCTATTTAGATATAGAAAATATGTCACCAAGGGCTAGTCCTGGTTGGCTTATCCGTCCAAAATGGCAACCAATGTTATCCATTTAATACCCTTTTAGGTCAGATTTGAACATGATTTTTGTCTAGACAGACACGCCGTGGACGGCGGCGGTGATAACCTCTCCTCCGCCAGACACTCACGGCACGATTTTCGCTCAATCCGCTTTACCACACCTACGGCGCCCTAGGAGAAAGTGCCTAAGAAGAAATCGGCATCAGATTTGGTGCTGCTCAAAGCTCTCGGTATTTCCCCAGAGCAATTATCGGTGGATGAAGCACTGATGCGTGAGATTAGCCTGTGCTTCGATTCACCTCTCAAGGAAGACCAATTGCACGCACTCGCAGCCAGCTTTGGCAAAGCAATACCCTGTAATCTCGATGTGGTGGAGCCGTGTCTGGTTCCCGCAACAGCATAGCGTTGCGTATGTTCCATGGTGTCTTTCTCTTTTCGTTTTTATGGATTTAAATCCAGAGATTGCAAACTAGAATGTGCGCGGCATTAATGAGCCAGCGAAGCGTGACTCGGTGAGGGAATTCATTGACACTCTTAGTGTCAGTATAGTTTGTCTTCAGGAGACGAAAATGGAAGTGATCGATAATTTCGTAGTGCTCCAGTGCCTCGGACCTCGCTTTGATGCCTTTGTGTGTCTTCCTGTAATTCAAACCAGGGGTGGGATCCTTCTTGCATGGGACTCTACTGTGTTGTCAATTGGCAATGTGGCGTTTGATACACATGCGATCACAGGCGAGGTATTCACGCTCGACAACAGGAGGTGGTGGCTTACTACAGTCTACGGACCGCAGGGCAATGTGGCCAAGGAACTTTTCTTGCAGGAGCTGCGCGAGAGGCGCTTCCTCTGCCCTAGCCCTTGGTGTGTGATTGGTGATTTCAATATGATCATGCGTGCCTCGGAGAAAAATAACGGGAACCTGAACAGAAGGATGATGCAGTGTTTTCGCCACTTTGTTAACAGCCTGGAGCTTAAGGAGCCCTACATGCATGGTAGGCTATTTACCTGGAGCAACGAGCGCGCGAATCCCACGATGTGCAGAATTGATCGGGCTTTGGTCTCCATTGAGTGGGATTTGGAGAACCCGGACTGCTTACTCCAAGCGCTGTCTTCCTCGGTGTCAGACCATGCCCCTCTTCATCTGTCACTCAACACTACCCTCCGGCCAGTCAAGAGATTTAAGTTTGAGATGTACTGGACCAAACTCGAGGGTTTTATCTATGCTGTTAAGGCTGGATGGATCTGTAAGGAGACCATTGTGGACCCGTTTAAGAGGTTGGAGGAGCTCTTCAGAAACACGACATCGCATCTGCAATCTTGGGCGCAGAAGAAAGTGGGGGATGTCAAGATTCAAATTGCGGTTGCCCATGCAATTATATTCAGATTCGATGTTGCGCAAGATAGGAGGTCGCTCACACCGCAAGAGGCTTGGCTAAGGAGGACTCTGAAACAACATGTGCTAGGTATGTCATCCTTAGAAAGAACTATTGCCAGGCAACGATCTCGCATCCGCTGGCTTCACAAAGGTGATGCTAACACGAAGTTGCTCCATGCTGTGGCTAATGAGAGACGTATGAAAACTTTCATACCTGCAATCAAAGAGGGGGAGATCATATTCACGGATCAAGCTCAGAAAGAAGAAGAGGTCCTCCGAGCTTACAGTGCTCTGATGGGAAAAATTCAGAACCGTGAGTATACTCTCAATTTGGAGCAACTGGGATTTCAACACCATAACCTGCAGGAGTTAGATTGCATTTTCTCGGAGGAGGAGGTCTGGAGAACAATTAAAGAACTACCCTCTGATCGTGCTCCAGGCCCAGATGGTTTTATTGGCGCAATTTATCAGATTGCCTGGCAGGTAATAAAGCCGGACATTATGGCGGCGCTCCTCAAACTCTTTGTTGGGGACGGAAGGGGTTTTGGCAGACTCAACAGAGCGTTGATCACGCTTATTCCTAAGAAGCCAGAGGCTCTAGAGGTGGGGATTACCGTCCAATTAGCTTAGTCCACAGCTTTGCCAAATTGTTCTCCAAGTTGTTGGCGAACGGGTTAAGGCCGAGAATGCCAAAACTTGTGAGCCCTAATCAATCGGCTTTTATCAAGCGCCGTAGTCTCCATGACAACTTTGTTTTGGTTAGACAAGTGGCGAGGAAGATCAACTCGAGGAGAAAGGCTAGGGTTTTGATTAAATTGGATATCTCTAGGGCTTTTGACTCTCTGTCGTGGGGGTTCCTCATGGAAGTTCTTCTCAGATTGGGTTTCAGTAGAATTTGGCTGTGTTGGGTGTCCCTGATGCTGTACACTGCGAATACGAAGGTGTTGGTCAATGGTGTACCGGGCAAACGTATTCAACATGGGAGAGGGTTGAGGCAGGGGGGACCCCATATCCCCATTGTTCTTTGTGCTGGCTATGGAGGTCATGTCAGCAATGGTGAATCAGGCGGTTAATGAGGCTCTGTTCGAACCCCTTGTGGGAATCTCACCTCTCCAGAGAATATCAGTTTTTGCTGATGATGTAGTGATGTTTGTTAAGCCTGAATCTGCAGATCTGATTGCAATACGCCAGATCCTTGTCTTATTTGCAGAAGCATCGGGACTTAAGATTAATTACTCTAAGTCCACGGCCACAATGATCAGAGGAAGTGCAAGGGAAGAGGGAAGGTTCAGGAACTTCCTTGGATGCAAAGTTGTGCCATTCCAATCAAGTATCTAGGGTTGCAGCTTGAGCTGCGTCCCCTTACGAAGGCTGAATGACAACATGTGCTTGATGCTGCACTACGCATTGTGCCGGCGTGGCAGCGAGGTATGATCAACAAAGAGGGAAGATTAACCCTGGTGAAATATGTGATTGCAGCTCGGCCGATCCATCTACTCTTGGTAGCAGAAGCTCCGTTTTGGCTGCTTGAGGAAATCAAGAGTTGGATGAGGGGTTTTTCTGGGCTGCCAAACCGAAGGGCAAATGGCGGCCAATGCATGGTGGCATGGGAGCAGATCTGCAAGCCAGTGGGTTTTGGAGGTCTTGGCATCAGAAGTTTGCGGCTATAGGGGTTGGCACTGCGCATGCGCTAGGTTTGGCTCGGCAGAACGGACAACACTCGCCCCTGGCACGGTCTGCCTATGCTGCATGATGAAAAGGCCGAGGAGGTGTTCACAGCTTTGGCGAAGATCACGCTGGTAGCGGTGCGGAGATTTTCTTTTGGAAAGACCATTGGATTGATGGACAATCGATTGCCCAGATTGCTCCGCTGATTTGGCTCCAAGTCAGCACTAGAAAGAAGAATAGCAGGCGAGTCCGTGAGGCGCTGCTCATGGATGATTGGAGGAACGATGTCGATGGAGTGCTAGGGCTGGAGCAACTGGTGCAGTTGGACCGAATTCAGGCCGTGATACAGAACTTCCAGTGCGTTCCTCTCGTGCCGGACTCCTTCACATGGCCGTGCTCGAAGAACAACAGCTACTCGGCTCGCGCTACGTATGGTATGTTTTGCCAGGGGAGCGTGACGTTTGCTTTGGCTGACTGCATCTGGAAGGCGAAAGCCCCGCTTAAATGCAAGTTATTTGGGTGGCTGGCGGCACATCATCGAGTCTGGACGTCTGATCGGCGAGTGACGCATGGTTTACAGGGCGAGATGGATGCATGCTTCAACTGCCTTCAGGAGGAGGACAAGATCGAACACATCCTAGTGCAATGTGTGTTTGCAAGAGAGACGTGGTACCGCTATTTCCAGAGGGCGGGTATTCAGGTCAGGACCCCGGAGTTTGTTGACATGTTGGAGTTGTGGTGGCTCGAAGTTCGTCGGCTCTTCAACAAGAAATCTCAAAGGATCTTTGATGCTTTTGTTCTGTTGATTTGCCGAAGCCTTTGGAAGCAGCACAATGCGAGACTGTTTAACAACGTTTCGCAGCAATTTTTGGTCTTTGTGTTGGTGGATAGGATTATAGATGAGTTTAATCTTTGGGGTGTGGCAGGTATTGGTGGTAGACCTCCCATGCCGCGAGAGTAGTTTGTGTTTTTTTGTTTCTGGAGGAGTTGTACTGGCACGGCTTGTAGTGCTAAGTACTTGTAACTCGTTTTCCCGCCTTCTATAAAAGTCAGTACGCAAATTGGCGTACTCTCTAAAAAGATAACCTCTCCTTGCCATTGCATAACCGACCCGTTAGTGGCATACATGAAAGCACCCCTCTACCTCCTCTCCATCCCTCTTTGTCGTCATGCTACCACCCTCCTTTCCGGTTCTACCACCTCCCCGCCTTCGCCACTAGCCGGAAGGGGGCAGCCCTTAAGCTGGTGTGTTGTTTCCACTCCTTTCCAGCGTTGGAGTGGCTCGGGCTGCACATTCTTTGTCCCCTTCAATCCAGGTCGTCTCCGTCCTCACCACTGGCATCCGAGTCCACACTAGCACCCGAGGAGGTCGAGTTTAATAGTTGTGCTTATGGATCCGACCAGGACAGAACGCTTTCCTGAGTCGTATGCTCGGCGCCTCGGCCACACCCACGACCTACTCCCTCACAAGTTATTTGGTTGTTTGTCCGGCCTGGATGTGAGGTAAGAATTCAGTTAAGATCATGGAAGATAGTTAGGATGAAGTTTTTTACCAGCACTTCCGCTATTCATCGTCTGGCGATGATAGTAATGGTTGTTGCTGTTCTCATACATGACCACTGTGAGAAGAAGTGACCAAAGTCTTAAGGGCTCAGTAAAGGCATGCGAGGTAGCGTTGGATCGCAGCAGAGAAAGCGGCATGCATGTCCAACTATATAAAGACTACTTCCATTGTTCAAAGCCACTATGTCTCACCATTTTTTTCCGGCGACCCTCTTGGATATCAAGAGATGGCCAACCATATGAAGCTCATGATGCCCATAAACAAGTGTTTCTTACGGAATCGGTTCTGGGTTGTGAATTTGAAACTCTCCTTATGTTGGTAGGGGTGATTTTATTTTATTCGTAGAAGAATAATAGTACTCTATATATGAAAGTTGGTGGGATTCACCCCCAAATCAGCCCTCCACGTCACCCAGTAACCGCCAGCCGTCCGATCGCCGCGTCGGACGGTCGAGATGCACCCACACGAACCCCCCAAATGTGAGTTACTGTAGCACTGACCTTTTAGCCAATAGCGACGCGACACGTCGCCTGGTCACAGGCCGGTCGCCCCCCGTTCCCACCGGTCACCCACCCTTTTTACATAAAACACCCTCAGGAAACGCTCTCTCAACCCGCACTCCACAGAAAAACGCACCGAAGGACTGACTTGCTAATTTCGAAACCCTCACATGCTTTTTTGCAAAAAAAAACACTGCAAATTCCCCTCCCCATTCCTCCCTCCACCGAGCCCGCGGGGTCGCCGCGCCGCCGCCCTTCCGTGCCCCCCCCCACTCAAATCGCCGCCGCGGGGGTCTCGATCTCCCAGCTCATCGAGAATCGTCGTCCAGGACGCCACAGGCGCGCGGAAATCGCTCGCACCGCGCTCCTCTGCCGCCGCCGCGTCCGCGCCATGCCGGCGCTGCTCCGGTGACCCAGGGGCAGCGGCGCCGCCACTCCCGTGCTCCGCGCGTCCGTGCGCGTCGACCCTACCAGCCCCGCTTTCCATCTCGCCCTCCATGCGCCGGCGTCTTGCGCGCCGCCGCGAATGGGGCAGGGCCCAACAGAGCTGCCCTCCGGCGACGTCAGCATGACGTGGCCGTGTGGCCGGCCTGTCGGGGCCTTTTTTTCAGGGGAAAGATTAATTTCAAAAAATAATATCTTCAAACATATCCACAGAAAAAATACAAAAAATATATCAAAAATGACCACAAAAAAACGAACTACCTATTTATAGCACAATGCACAAATATTTGAAAAGTTCAAAACAGTGAATTTTTAGAAAAACCATAAAATTCATTTCCTCAAATTACAAACAAGAATTACTTACTAATATTTCACTCCCCGATATTTCTTCTTCGAACGTTACGGACATATTTCAAAAAAAAAAAAGAATAAGGAAGTTCAATGCATTGTATTTTTGAAAAAAGTCATTTCCTCTAATTACAAGTTTGATTCCACAATTTCTCATACAATGTATTCCATCTCATTATGAAAATAAATTAATTATTCACTACCATTACACAAAAATATATATTCAAATTACCTCTTCCAAGTTATTCTTTCGATTAGATATCCTCTCAAAAATAAATACTAACTCCTTGCCTCTTTCAAGTTTTAATGACACTAATTTGCGAATCCAAATAATTTAAACATATACGCATGACAGTCTTTTTTTTTCATACACAGGCACGGCATTGCCGCGCTCAAATTCACTAGTAAGTTTAATGCACGGTGGTCATTTAGGTTAGTTTGATCATTTATAGTCTTGATCTAAGAGAAATTGTTCTATGCGGTAGGTAATTTACTTGCTAATCATCATGCTACAACCAACGAGAAACTTGATGGAGTTCTAACTAGTGTAGGCTTGGAGTACAACTTTCCGTTAGTAAATGTCTAGGCTATGACTACATCGAGTCCGATAATACATACTACTAAATCATGTATGCGCGCGTTGTTGCGTCCGTTATTTAGATAAATAGATTGTTAGGAATGAGTGAAAATCGTTGGATTTTAACATTTTCCAGATAGTTGAACCACATGGCCAAACAAAGTTTTTGGACTACTCAAATTAGGATCAAAGGTTGATAGATTTCATTTAAAAGTTAAATAGTTATGATAACTCTCTTGAGTACAAAATAAAAGATCAATATTGAATATGTAGAAAAAAATATGATATATTTTGTAGAAGACAAAGACATGGAGTTTACCATAAAACTAACAGTCACCAATGCTTGGGAACAATTGTGAATTACAAATACGTAAAGTCTATGATTATTCTACTCGCATAACAATGGTTTTCTGAAAAGATGCAACAAACTGCCTCAAATGGCCAACATAAAGTTTATTATGACCAATGAATATGATGGGCATAACTATTAACATAAATATAAAGCATTGCACCTGAGGGAGGTATGCAGAATATCTCGGTGTCCTTATTAGTGGAATGAAGCTCATAAGCCATCCATTTCTCATCCAAGTTGCAAATAGGTTTTACATCTTCTATTGTAGGTCTGCAAATCATGTGTACACTAATATTAGCTTATATGTATGTTAAATAAATAAAACACGATCCAATTTATTTTTATGATCTGGTTAGTGACATCTTTTTAGATTTTTTATTAGTGCTATTGGAAGCATCTATTGCAGTAGCATTAACACTTGGACTGTCTAGTGGTGGAAAGTGAATGGTTCTACCCAGAAAAGCCGAAGACAAATAAAATTGCAGGACAATATTTAGAAAATCTTGGTAAAGAAAGCAATGATTATACCGGTTTATTAAGTATTGGATGTGCAGAAATTGAAGAGATGATCTCCATTGCATATTTATTTCGTTAATGCTATGGTTGTCATCAATGTCAATGTTAATCTACCATAGGATGAAGTCACAGGCCAGATGGTTAATGTGTACTCTAGGTGATGCAAAATATATCATTACAGTTCATTGTAATTGCATTGCTTATAACTGCAAGAGCATTGGAGCTTCTATCCAAAATGATCTGCGAGTCATGAAGAATAAGGTTATATGAAATAAACATATCGGATTTTATTTATATAGTTATTAAATAAAAAGCACACACATTTACATTATTAACCTAGAGATAGCTCACCACAGTGGAGTCCTTTTTCATTCATATTGAAGTCCAGGGAGAGTTTCAGAGAGATCACTGCCTCAGCAAACAGACGAATTGATGCACAAGACACTAGAACTTCAAGTCTCTTTCCAATTATCTACTTGGTTGCTATGGCAAAGACGAAAAATTCAGCTTCCGGTACATCAGCACCTACAACTCAGACTTTGTACATGGGAACAAAAACTGGAAAATACATAGTTTAGAGAGAATAGGGCATATTGTGATGATAACATGTAACCTTGGCGTATCTGAGGTATTGCTACATTTTTTTAGTTGGCAAGGAACTACCAATGTTCTAAAGCTAGCTTCATAACTGCGACAGTTCTCATAAAATTCTACCCTGTTTGAGATATGAAATGAATTGAGTAATTAGTGCGTGAGTATCGTAATAGTGGTATAATATATTACTGAAGCAAAATAGGCTCATGTCACCGGTGCTTTGAGATTGGAGGTGAGCATCAGCTAGACCAATGTAATTAGCAAATGGCCGGCTGCAAATTAGTGACACAGGCGTAGAGCGTGCTGCTGAAAATCCGGGTACATGCCATATATAGCTAATAGTATCCTTGGTCAAAGGTGTGTAGTTGATTTAGAAGTTGGTACCATGCATCTAATGCAGCATAACGAATAAAATATACTTACCAACGTTGGGCCATATATACACTACATGTGGTCAAAGTAGTTGTTATTATTGTGACCAAAATAGAAATGGTGCCAGTACATTTAAAGCAGAATCTCCCGAGGAACTGCGCGAGTACATCTACCAGTAATTGTTCGTTACTAATTTTGGCGAACCCATCTAGCCAAACGTAAAATCTCACTTTTCCTAATTTTATTCCCCACCACTCAACAGCACCATTTTGTGCACAAAAAAAGCAGCAACATGGTGGCAGCCAGTGGCCATGCATGCGTCCTGGACTGGGGTCAGGGAGAACGAGGCATGCATGGACATGGTAACTGTGTAGGTATCTGTGTAGGTAAGCTATGGGAATTGCTTCGCGTCCGACGAAACGCGTTCTTCCGACGATATGTGCTAACGAGCTTCTCACGCGCGGAATGCTCGTGTTTACATACAAAGCTTGCTTGGCTGGATCGATTGTACTCCAGCTCCCGTACGGCCTAGTTTTTTCAAAAAGTTATTTTCTTCTTAGCTTATCTGCTATTTTTTTTTAAAATACTATTTTCACGTGTTTTCTTTCTCCCTTATATTGACGAAATTTTTTTGTCAAAAAAATTGGCTGTAGCCAAATTAGCAGGAAATAAATAGTACAGATAAAATGGATTCGACAATCGGCTAGACCGTGCGGCCTGGTCCCGACGTGAATGTCGGAGCGGTTGCACAGATCTATCATGTTTGTCATGTTGCATTTCGTCGCTATGATGATTTGGGTCCGACATCTGTTAGTGTCAGGTTTAGTCGCTATGATGATTTGGTAGTCGACTCGTGTGGACGAGCAGCGTCGGACCCGACGTGGATTACGTAGTGACCACTTCGTGTGTTTGATTCCATAGTGGCGATTTCATAGCCCCGGGGCATCGCCGCCGCCTGCCCTGGTCCGGCCCGCACAGCCACGCCACCAACCCCTCCTGAACCGCCCTCGCTGGAGAACGGTCGGCCCAGCCCGCACAGCCACGCCACCAGCCATCTGGACCCCTCCCGAACCGCCCTCGCTGGAGAACGGCCGACCCACCGTCACCGCGCCAGACGCCAGCGACAACGGCGGCGAGAGCAGGCGAGGGGGATGTTGGTTGGCGGCAAAGATGGGGGCGCCCCGACGTCGTCGTGGGAGGCGACATAAGAGCGAGAGGATAATGTTCTGACGAAATATGGCCGATTTATATTATCTAAATTCATAACGAAATAAATTTACACATACACAAAATGTATCTACATATAATTTTGAACATGTACATGTGAAAAAGGATAAAAACATAAGGGAGAGACTACCACTAGAGCTAGCTTTTGTGAGAAAGGAGAGAAAATATGTTAGCTGACTAACCTGGTTCAGGTATAGGAGTTTTTTTTTTTGAACTAACACGTACGGGAGCTGGGTTGGATCGAGCAAGCTAGCTTTGCATGAAAAACAAGCAATCCGCGTGAGAAGCTCGCTAGCACATAACGTCGGACGTAGATCGGACGCGTTTCGTCAGACGTATATCAGCGCCGGTAAGCTATTAGGTGCATGAGCATGCCGGTCTTTATTCTTATATGTGCTCACTGTATGGCTAGATACACGCTGCCCCAGTTTTGTCAGATTGCATGTTGCCTGTGTTTTCGACGTTGCCTGTCTTTTCGACCATGCATGCTGTCCACGCACTGACATGGGTTCAGACTATCAACCAAAAATTAGGACATAATTACTGTTATCGTCTGTTTTTCGGGTAGTTAATCTTACATGCACAGCTTACTGCGAGTTCAGAACGAATCTCCAAGCATGGATCAGACGACAGACAAAGGGGTATAGCCCATGGCTGGCAAAGAATCCGCTCTATATTACTGAATAGGAAATTAAGTCAAGAAAACTTATTATGATATGTTAAATTCAGTAATCTGATTATGTCCTATTTAAAGCTGCAACATACTAAAATTGTAGGTAATACAATGGAAATTGCATACCTAGCGTACTGATCAAAGCGTATTGTTATGGAAGCTTCTGGAGAGGTCGTGGAGATAACCAACCTAAAAGAAAATTGCATTGCGTCCTCATAGTGTCACATCCTTCCACTGAACAATGTATCATGGAATCAGTAGGTACGGAGGCAACATGATGATATTATAATTGACAAATTAGATTTATATAGCTTACTCGATATCTTTTATTTGGAGGTTCCTCTTGTCTGACTTGTTGCTCTAGCAGGCAAACAAACCATCGAGGATCCAAGAAACTTTCCAATAACATTTGCACCTACGAACAATAATAGCAAGAGTGGTAATCTGAGTCTGACGGATTTGCATCCGATCTGTGTCCGACAGTTTTCTCCATAGTTAGCTGCGAATCAATTCCCTAATAACAATGGATAATATAACATCAAAAGTCCGTTGGCAAAGTAATGACAGTATAAACATTTAAGTGTAATTGACTTGCCTAGAAACTTGTCTGCTATTCCAATCAGAAGTGTGCAAATCAGTAAGGGTATATATATATTTTTAAGTGAAGTAAGGGCATATGCAACCAGCAGGTACATCATGTTGCAATTCCACCTTTGTCCATGGCTTTAGTTTAGTCATGAAACTCCCTTCAAAATCTTGTGCATGATTTTCAATGATCTGACAAAGAAATCTTTGATAAGTAAAAGATTTCCTTCGATATTGAGCTTTTCCTTGAAATTATCTGCATGAATTGTAAGAATTTCACCACACATCATTCGACCCTGCATAGAAATTCAGTATTGTACAAAGTACATGGACAATTTGTTGTATAATTAGCAAAAGAAAAGCCTAACAGAAATGCAATAGAACTTATCTCCTGGTGCGGCAACCTTGTTGGGAGCGGCGGACAGAGCTACGAGGGATGGGTAGCGGCGGAGGGCGGATAGGGCGGTGGGAGGGTAGGAAGGGCAGCGCGAACGGCGGTCAGCGTGAGGGGCGGCGCCTTGACAATCCGGTGTGGATGGGGATGGGGCTGGGGAGAGACTCCGTCGTCACGCCGCTCTCCTCAGTATACCATCTTCCCCACGCGGCGAACGAGATTCAGGGGAACAACGATGGTGGCGCTGGCGGCACACCTACCCATGCGAGAGAAAAGGGATCAAGAGAGACGAGGTCGTTGGAAGAGCGCTGACAAAAACTGTGTCGATCCATATCATGTACATGGGCTATTGGGCTATATTAATCACAATGCTTTAATTTGATGCCCGGAGTAGCCTCCCTAGGGGCTAGCAATAAACGGATTAGATTAAACTAAAACACCGATATGATGGTTAAAAACGTTGATGGCCTGAGAGAGCTCCTCCTTGGTGCAGTTTTAATATCCCTAATTGCTAATTGACTTGGTGGCATGCCCACTTAGGCAATAAACCTCAGTTTTCTTTTGAACTATCTTGCTTAGGATATGATGATTTATATGATACTGCTGAAAAAGGAGTGACCAACTCGCTCTCTCTCTCTGCCACTTAAGTGACCGGAGTTGACACCCTACCACCCGCCGATCCAGGATCCACATCGGCCCTAAGCCCGCATCTACCTAGCCGCCCACTCTGTTGGTCAAGTAAGCAAAGCAGACACTCTACAACACAAGGCTTTCAGAGCCACCGCTTCACGCCAATCACGTTCGTTCACCGAACTGGTCGACGGCACCGAGAGTTCAAACCCGACACCCACAAAGAAAGCCGTCGTTAGTAACGGTGCATGCTATGACTAGATCGGAGTCTGGTAATACACTATTGTTAATTGAGTTGGGTGACGTGCTCACTTAGGCAATAAACCTCAATTTTACTTTGAACAATCTTGGTTACGACATACGACATGATTGTTTCTATGAGACTATTCAAACGGAAGTATATTGACCGAGTCGCCCTACCTGCCACTAAAGTGACTGAAGAGTGAAGACGACACCCTACCACACCGGACCCGCCACTCTAGGACCCATATCGCCCTGAGTCCATGCACCCACCGAGCTGCAAACTCTGCTGCTTAAGTAAGAGAAGCAGTCACCCTACAACACAAGGCCTTTGGAGCCGTGCACCAAACTGTTCAAAGGCCCAGAGCAAGCAAACGCGACAACCACAAAAAGAGTCGTCGTTCTGAACTCCACACCGACCCCCCCCCCCCCCCCCCATCCGATTTCCGATACTCTAATAAAAATAAAAATATTGTAGGACAAGATCCACTGAGTTCTCTTTGCACTCCTCCTATGAAAGAGCACAATGAAAAATCTAATGGTTGAAACCTATGGTTGACCCTATGGTTGAATGATCTTCATGAGAATATTAATTCAACAATAGAATCTGGGGATTTCATGGTTCATCATGATATTGATTGGTTTGCATACAACTATATTTAAAAAAATGTCAATCCGAAAAGGGAAGGAGGTTCGTGGAGCAAAAAGATAATAGAATCAAAGTTATTTTGGAATGCATCAGTTGTCTTTTAAAAGATACCGGTGAGGAATCAACGGGTATTTCTAGATATATAGTACTCACTCCGTCCTAAAATAAGTATCTTAAGTCTGGCTAAAATTGGACGTATGACATGTTTTCAACGGGTATTTCCAGATATATAGTACTACTGTTGATACCACCATAAAAACAAAAAAAAAAGATTCTAAGGAATAAATAGACTTTTTTGGAATTGGGGTGTGTGCGAGTTGTCTATTTCAAGAAGAGATTGGATCTATCTAGTTGCACTTTAGAATAGTATAAGGATTTGCAATGATAAAAGAGGAAAAGGGGGAGAAGCACACTTGAAGACCGCAGTACAACGGGTAAAAGAGTATCATCTGTCGCTCAAGTAGTAAAACTAGTAACTAATTTTCAAGAGGATTCATAGTTGCATCACTTATGGCTTCCTTATTTCTAGACAAAGCGAATTCGGAAATATCTTTCCTTCTAAGGATAAAGATCTCCGACGATATAATATAGTTGCGTTAGTGGGTTCCTAATGTTGTACTCCCTTCGTTATGAATTAATTGACTCAGATTTAGTATAAGTTGTACTAAATTTGAGTCAATTAATTTAGAATAGAGTGAGTAATATATAGTACATGACGTCGTTTGTTGATGGATGTACTCATGCCTACAGCTAGAATATGAAATCCGATGGTGGATAGGAACCGCAAGTGCTTCGCAGCCTGGAAGTTTAACCAAAACACGGCTTAAACGTCATCTCATGCTGGTCATGTGATTGAGAAGTGTCCTCAGCCTACAAGTTAAACCAATAGGTCTCAAACATTTTCTCGTGCTTATCTGTTCGTTATATCTTGATCGAGGTTTCTTGTAGGCAAAGCACACGACTAAGTATGTGTGTAAGTTTCGTTTGCTCGAATCTGTTTTGAAGAAGAGGAGTATTGGACTGAGAGACATGCAAAAGTTTTTTTTTTAGAAAAAAGGGAAGTCCCGGCCTCTGCAATCGATGCAAATGTGATTTTAAAAAGTATCAGAACTGTATTAACACCTTTTATTTTGCAACTCCTGTACAATATTATAGCACTATACAATTACGACATGAACAGAACATAATGGAAAAGATGCACCAAACGAACAGAATTCAACAGAGTGGATGGCATTCTTGATGCACATTCTTGCCCAATATGCGGCAAGCAAGGCTAATTAATTCGAAGCACATTGTTGCGTCGGCTTCGCTCAGCGGAGAGCTGCTTTGCCAACTTGGCGAGCTGCTCCGCGTTGGTGCCCTCACCGGGCATCTCCACGTTCCGGCCCGTCTCGAGGTCTACCCGGCATACATTCTTCCTGAGAAGCTCATTCCCGATCTCCACCAGCCTATCCAGGTTTGCCTTCGAGCAGTCATCGATCGAGCCCGCACTTCCGCTCAATTGATCATACTGCACTTACGACAACAGATGATTACCATACCACCGGCTAAATCCCCAAGTAGTCAGTAGAAAAAAACTGTCTACTGGTTTATGTTTTTCTTTTGGTGTTCAGGTGTATAGGTACCTGGATGCGTAGGTAGCGATGGGAGGAGCGCAGGGCGCCGAAGAGGACGGAGAGATGGATGTCAACCATGTCGGCACTAGCTGCGTTGAACATGTCGACGATGGGCGCGGTGCCGTCCTTGACGATCCAGTTCAAGATTCCCCACTTGGCAGCATCTTTGGCACTGTACTTCTCATTCGGGTTTAACCCACAGCCGATGGAGATGACCATAAACTTTCCGTAGTCCACCGGGTTCTGCAGAAAGAACTCGCTGTTCTCCAGGATGATGTCCTGCGACACTTGGCTCATCGCGCATAGCGTCTGCAGACATACATGTACAGATATGCCGAGTTTACAGCAAGGTCTAGGCAGTGAGATCTATGAGATCAGTTGTGCGATGGCGGCGCAAATTGGCATTGAGGCTAGCTTACAGGGTTGTTGGCAGCGAGGCCGCCGTCGATGAGGTTGAAGGACCTCGTGTCATCTTTGTCATCTTTGGTCTCGAAGTAGTGTGCCGGGAAGAACGTCGGTGCCGCAGAGGTGCTGATCGCGATGTCCGACAGGAGAGCGTTTTTCGCAGGATGGTGCTTCAACTAATTGTCGCATGAAGTTGATTAGAAGTTTTTTTTGGGAGAATATTTTTTACAAGCTGACTTTCTGATAGAAACATAAACCTTTTGTTTGCATTGTGTATTTGTGTTAGTTACGACACTATCAAATATTATCACCAGGAGTACTATATATGTAGCACCCTATACAGGAACGTTAACAGGTTGTATCTTCTTCTTTTCTACCGTGATGTTTTTTATATGACCATAAGGAGCAGGTGATCAGTTAACAAGGTGGTACCTGGAAGGTCGAGAAAATCGTGGGTTGCAGGTATGCGATGTCGAAGGTCGGGATGACCACATTCGTTAGTGTCCCATCCAACCTCGTTTCACCAAGGTACTGACGAAGCAGTGAATGGAGGTACTTGCCGTCGTACTTGGGCCTGCTAACCATCCTCAGAGCTGTGACGATCTTGGAAAAGAACGAGTTCCTGTAACATGTGAATCGAAATACCCTTAAGATCGACCATCGCCAGCAGCCAATGCATGTAGACAGTCATAGACCACTGATTGAGAGATATAATGTTGCAGTTAAATAATTCTGCTGAACAGTAAAGAAAGGTACTCTTCTGTTGGTATGGTTATTTGACACGCAAGTTTAATTAGTTACTTCTGTGGGAATATTTTGGGCGACTCGTTGATGTAGAACTTGGCCAAATCATTGGCATCAAACAGTGGCCGTCCATTCTTGTCTGGAGCTGTGAGCATCACCGTCAGGAGGCCACCTGTGCTCGTGCCAGCTACAACGTCAAAATAGTCTGCAATCCTAGCATCCGGCCCGTCCAGTTTCTACATGGAGACAAAGCAGGAATCATAGTTCTAGTGTTCCTCAGCAAACAGAAGACAAGCATGTCGATGACAAGTAAGATGAACTTATAAGATGCATCTTACTTTGAGCTCCTCTTCAAGGAAGGCAAGGATGGTGGCCGGAATGATACCTCTGATACCGCCACCATCGATGCTCAGGACCGTGACCAGCTTTTTCTTGTCAGGGGAATTCTGACGTGCACCTTCTGCTGAACTGGTACTTGCCATTTTTGGAGTTCGATAAGACAGCCAATCTCTACAAAAGTGAAGAACTGTATGTGGGAAAGGATTTACAAGGAAGAAACTTGTTATATAGACATGTCTGCATATCTGAAGGAAGAAGCAACAAGACTGGCTCAACTGCAGGGTACAAAAGTCAGAAGATGGATAAAGGCCAACTTGATCCTAACATAGTACTCCCTGAATTTTGTATTAGAGGGCGTATTTTTTTAGCTCAGTTTTTTATTTTACTGGCTGTGCTTCTGCCAAAGCACAAATTCCTCAATGCTTGGCTCTAAGCACTGTATTATAATGAATATACTGCATGTAACAGTAGTTAATGATGAAAGAGATCGTTGATGTATCTTACCCATGATTATAGCCAAAAAAAAAAATGCTAGTAGCACAATTACATGGAGTTTTTTTTAAAATAATACGAATTTTTATTACAAATTTGAAATCTAGCGCGCGGAATCCGGAAATATCAAAAATAGGGCGCGGTCGGCTAGGGTCGTGCCGAAACGTTTCGGTCGGCAGTAGCCATGCCGACGGATGCATGGCCCTGCGTGAGTTCTCGTGTGCCAACACATTTCGGCATGGGCCGTGCCGAAATGTGCTCAGAGAGGTGGAGGGCAAGGTTTCTTACAGAATTTGTTCCCGCCACCGTTTCCGGCCATCCCCGCCACCGTATCCCGCCCAAATTCTCCCGCCACCGTTTCGCGCGACAATTCTCCCGCCACCGTATCGCGCGACAATTCTCCCGCTGGCGAGAGGTAGACGCAAATGTGTGATCTGTGGGGCGTATGCAAGGACTCTGCTGAGGTGTATGGCGTGGGCGTGGATCGTGCCGACGAGTGGTGTCACGGGGTGGTGATACCTGTGCGGCACCTAAGAGCCGTGCCGAGGAGTGCCGTGGGGGACGCGGGGGTGCATGGCGTGGAACAACGTCCCCAGCATCGGTGCATGCGAGCACACCATAAGCACGTCGTAGCTTGTCCTGTAAACGCTTGAACCACGACTGGTGCTGGGCCTCTGCCATAAAAAGTCATACTTCCGTTGTTGATTCACATTGCAAAGTCTTTTAAACAGATTCATAAGACGTTTACTCTTGAAGCAAGAATAAAAATTAGCACCCATATGTCTCATGCACCATCGACTCTGCACATCAGTCCACGGAGTTTGTTCATCATCGGTGGGCTGCTCTAGTTTCCTGATTACCTTCAACAGACCTACATGCCTGTCATGAAGAATACATACATTTGGCCTATCCTTCACAACACCGCTTTTCAACAGCCTCAGAAACCATAACCAGCTATCATAATTCTCACTCTCAACAAAGGCAAATGCAACAGGAACGATTTGTCCGTTGCCGTCCACACCTATTGCGGTAAGTATAACACCCTTGTACTTGCCCGTGAGAAATGTGCCATCGATGCACAATACTGGCCGGCAATACTTAAAAGCTTCAATGCATATGGCGAAAGAGAAGAACATCCTGCCAAACACAGCCAACTGAGGATGCCCAGGAATTTTTACTAGTTGAACGGTTGCCTCTGTACCAGGATTTCGCTCTCTCAACGTGGAAACCATTTTGACAGCATTATCATAAGCATCATAAAATGTCCCAAATCTCATTTCTAGAGCCTTCTGCTTCGCTCTCCAAGCCTTCCCATAAAGAATTTTTGTTTTCCATCTACTCTTAACTGCCAACTGAATGCTTCTCGCGGTCATGTCTTTCTTCCGCACTATCTCACTGAACAAGAGTCGTGCAATGAGAGTTGAAGACAGGTTTGGATGGTTCGGCACCGTACTAGATATCTCACATGTGTGTGGTACGACATCTGAAACCACCCAAAGCACGTCGTACTTCGGTACGTGAGCATGCACCCTTGCTGGACAGTCAATATTAATGCAGCTCATAGTCAAATATCGACTATTTGACACCTCAGTACGGAAAACCCTTTGCGTGGACAATGCCCACTCAATCACGGCTTCCCTCAACTCTTGCTTTGTGTTATACTGGACTCCGATTCTTACATTTTTCCTTCGGTACTCCCATGCCGGATGATATTCATCATCCACAGCTGTCATATTCGACTTGTCGAGATCCCACGAGTGAGGAATCGGCAAAGTGTCGACATTCCAGGACTCAGGAAGCGGCACATCTCCAACATTATCTTCTTCATCATTATCTACCTCATCCTCATTTCCAACATCTTCATCACCTGAATCAAGATCTTCTGCAACACCATCCTCATCTTCAGCCAACATCTCTTCTTGCATAGTACCTTCATACTCATCCGCATCAGCCTCTCCAAGTGGCGGAGGCCCTTCCGACTCAACACTGAGTGATGGCTCATACTGTTCAGGAATGTCCACATTTTCTGAATGAGTAGCATCACTGCTCTCTCCATGCTGAAAATCTCCGCCTCCTTGTTCTAAATTGTTCTGCTTCGGATAAAATATCAGTAGGATTTCTGGTTGGGTGCCTCGACGTTTGCATGATGCTAGCCAAGCTATCCACTGACCAGTTCGATCCAGCGGTAACAACTCCCGAAAAATATTTGTACGGGATTTGCACCACACTGACTGAATCTTAACCGTAAACATATTAGGATTATACCCAAAATTTCCAGTGAAAAACTCCTGCACTGCTGCTATTCTAGCTCTCTCTCGGTCTGGCAACTGCATCACCATATTGTTAAATTCACTAAGATCAACCCCAGTCTCCGTAACACGGACATTACCGGCGCCGAAGTGCACAACAAAATCAACGACTTCCATTACCTAAACAAATTAATTCCGTCAAATAATACGCTACAAAATATTGCGACCACCCAAAATATTACCAATATTACTAATAGTCCTCAAATAATAACAAAGAACCGACATACACCCATAAATATCGACCGCCACACTAACCACCCTCCACCCACTGACGCATCCATCGGACAAAGTAATTTATATAAAAACTTTTTAACGTATCCATCCGACAAAATTATTTAGACAACTATATTAACGCATCCGTTTAACATAAATCTAAACTACTTCTAACGTTTTTTTCCGACATCACCGACAACATAACATACAGCCACCGACAAACTATTTGTATATTACAACTATCACATCCACCGACACAAAAAAATTACAACTAACTCATACATAATACTAAACAAGATTCATCTAGTGATTACTTAGGGTTTACCCTTGATGCGTGAAAATCCCGATTTATCCGTTCCCGACCTCAATCTACCGCCACCACTGCTCCACCACCACACCTCCTCCTCCAACACGAGCTCCCACCACTGTCATCCACCTTTTTTGGCCTCCATTGCTTCCAATACTCCACCTGTTCTTCTCAAAACGAATCCACGAAGATCAACTCCAGGAACAGATCCTTCAAGCTCTACTCCTGCTCTCTCCTTTCCTAACAATCTAATCTAATCAGAGAGGTTGGAAGAGAGAGATCTCGCAGTGTATTTGTGTGTTTTTCTGTGGGAAGAGAGAGAACAGAGAGGTGAGAAGAGAGCGAACTGAACCGGCCGCGCGAGGTGGAAGAAGGGAGCCGGCGCCGCGCGGAGTTTATTCTGGCCCAGATCGGCCTGCCCGTGCCGATAGGTGGAAGTCGGCACCAGCCGTGCCGAAAGGTGGCTGGCCGGCCTAACGCGCGGCAGCGCATGCAGCCGTCGGTGCGGGCCCAGCCGACGCAGACTTTTCGGCATAGCCCATGCCGATCGGCATTGCTCGTGCCGACGGCGCGCTACATCTGAAAAAAAGATACCCGCGCGCTATTTTTGCAATTTCGCAGAAAAAATCGTATTATTTAAAAAAAAACTCCAATTACATGCATGTATGAGCCCGAAATTTTTAGGGTGAACTTACTCAGTGAACTCAATGCATTGAGGTGGTCGTTTCCTAAAATGCCACTAGTACTAACTTGGATAGCGCGTCAAGAACGAATGCATTGGAGAAGGCTTTAATTGCAATGTTCTTACCGTCCCTTGCAGAACAAAACATAGGGCTATTCTGAAGGATAATTAAGGTTTGTGATCGGTAATGACCAAAATTAATACGATATGTGTGATGTTCATTGACTTGTTTGAACAAGCTCGGTATTCACCGAGAAATAAATTTGAGATCTTTAAACTGGCTGTTGAGTACAGGAAAAACAAGTATATTGGAGATCACTTAACTGGTTAGATTTCTTCTTCATATCACACTTGATTAGTGCTTGGTAGATCAAGTTGGATTGCAGTACTCCAGTTTTATAAATCTAATTGTTATGCAAGTAGCAGGCACAGCAGATGTTTGGCTTACATCTCTTTCCTGACGCTATGGATTACGAGGCATGCTAGCGTTCGGTAACATAACCTGAAAAGGTGCCAGCCTGGCATATCAAATACTCCCTCCGTTCTGAATTAATTGACTCAGATTTAATATAAGTTGTACTAAATCTGAGTCAATTAATTTAGAACGGAGGGAGTAGTAAGTACCACTACTGGGATAAGACTTCGTGATACTAGCTCCAAATAAAGAATAATTGGATACATCAGTAGTAACTTCATAGCGGCTGATGACAGCAGATACATGGGGCATCTTTGAATTTGAATATTTTCTGATCTATGGTAGGCTCTTCATTTCTGGAGTATCCTTGCATAAGTTCTGGTCCTTCAAACAAACAAAAAATTATTCCGTTCAGTGAGCCATCGTATTTCGCCAATAATTATGTGAAAAGGAGAATATAACAGTAATGGCACACCTTAACTTGTATCCACTATTACATTTTCAGACATTATCCAGGAAAGCATGTTGGTTGACGCCACGGATGTGTGCCAGTCTTTCAGGGGCTTGAATCACTTTCATCTGGCATTGAAATGACAATTCGATGCTTCTAAAGCATCCAGAATGTCTTCCTGTATCCCTAACCGAGGCAGGTGTTAGGATCGTCTTCATCCGAGTCAAATTCAACCTGTCATCCAGCAACGGAAGTTTAATATATATGATGATGTGTAGAATACACATGGTAGTACAAGTTTAGATCATAGAGCAGGGGAAAACAATTTTATGCATGGAAAAATCATGTATTAGATCAATGTCTCTTAACTTGTCAGCCACGACATGTGATGGCTGATGTACACTGGCTGACAGCGTGATATATTCTACAAGGTTTCAGCCTTTAAGTGGAAACAAGCATCTCCACCGGGAGCCGCCAAATTCGTTTCCAGCAACCCCCAATTGTACCCACTTTGGGGTGTCGGACATGTGTCCGGGCGTTTCGGGGTGCTGCCCTAGCGGTGTCCCCCAAACGTCCATCCCAATTTTTTTTTTATCATTTATATCTAAATTCTAATAAACCGTCATGCAAAGTTCAATAATAATTCAAATATAAAAAATATATAAATTATTACAACAATTCAAATTCATCAAGTTCCTGAAAGCAACACATGGAAATCAAACCGGACCCATTTAAACTACCTTGTTTGCTTTGATCGCACACAAGTGCGCCACGATGTCATTTTGCACGTGCTCGTGTGTTGCTTCATCATGGATTTGCCGATGCATGGCAAGAAATTCAGAAAACTGGGCCGACACGCCCGGCTGTAGCTCGGCTATAGGCAATCATTCATGATCTCACAAGCATTCATGATCTCACACATTTGATCTAGCTATCAAGATAGTCAAGGTTACCGCACAACACCAAACATGGACTGGAGCACGTCAAATGCCCGCTCCACATCTTTGCAGGCATAGTGTTGCTTCTTTGCAAAATGGTAATTTCCCTCGACAACAGGGTTATGGATGGTCTTCAAAAACGTTGACCAATTTGGATAGATGACATCAGCAAGGTAGTACCTCTTTTCATACTCATGGCCATTGATCACATACTTACATACTTACACTCCGAAGCTTGGCATTGAGACAGTAGAAACACCGAAGAGCGTTGGAGCATATTGTTGTCATTGTGATCATCGGTCATGTCAAAAGATGCTTGTCAAATCCAAAGATCATAATCTGCCACAGCCACAAGTATCACACTACACGCTCCATGATGTCCTGACTTATACTTCCCCTGCCAAGCGAATGAGCAGTTCTTCCAAATCCAAGGCATCCAATCAATGCTACCAAGCATCCCTGAAATCCTCTCGTTTGGCCTTGTGCCATGAGATGAGTCGTGTTTGCCTCATTTGGTGCTCTCAGATATGTCTCTCCAAACACTTTTGGTGCTACCTTGCAAAACCTGTAGGTGGCTTCAACGGCGGTGGACTCAACATACAGAGATAGTCATCAAATGAATATGCGGGAACTCCATAGGCAACACACCGTATGGAAGCCGTGCATTTTCTGAAGGGATGAAAATCCAAGAAGGACGGTGCAATCTCTCTTGAGTTCGAAGTAGTCATCATATTCCCGAACAATTGTGCACGATTTTCGAACACTTCCAACTTCATGGTAAAGCATCGGCGAAATTCATGAGGGAAGTTCGAGTTCTCAGCAAAGTAGTCATTGAACAAGAGAATGTGACCAGTTTCCAATAACAGTTCTTGTTGGCCAGTCGCCCTTTTTCTGATTCTCCATGCTTCGGCAAGGCAGCAATCTCAGCAGGAAGCGGCGGCAAGCAGGCCTGCGTGGTCGTTGCGGCTGAACCCCAGCGGTGCGAATCGAGTTGGCAACAAGAGGAGTGGCGGCGATGGTGTGATTCGCCAGCCAGAGGAAACAAAAGGACGTGGTGAAGGTCAAATGAATCAGGTTACGGCATTGTGTGTGTATGACAAGTGGGATAGGCCTGGTGGAGGGCATGTCCGGCACCCCCAAGTTTGGAGGCCCTCTTGGGGTGCCGGATAGAAATCGGCTCGGCCCGGACACTTAGGGGGTGCCGCTGTGGATATTTTTTGCGTCCGGCCCCCCATTGGACCTTTGGGAGGTCAATTGGGATGCTCTTAACATAATGCATCCCTCACCGACATAATCAACTTAAAACTGTGCCTAAGAAGTACTGAACAATACAGCAGAAAAAGAATTGGTCTTTTATATATTGTGTTGTAACAATAACTTAATAAAAGGAAGTACAAATACTCGCATTTTCATCTTTGTACCATTTTCCATGGCAATCCCGTTTCCAACCTGAAGCAGTGAACCTGAGCTCTTGCTCTTGCCTTTTTTTAATATCTACTTGCCACTCTGAAAGCACCTTGCTTGGTTTTTCATCGCAAGTAAAGGCCCCTACTCCAATTATATGTAGATTCAACAGACCCAGTATTTCCAGTAAAATTTTCAAACGGAATACAAGGAGTAACCTGGGAACAATGGGACAAAGCATTTCCCGTCCTCTTCATATCATGAGATTCCTGGGTGGCACTGAAGTTGCTGAATCTAGTTGATTGTGCTTCCAAAATAGCCTTCCGAGACTGCGCAGTTAATGGCTTCTCTTTCGTATCACCAGCCCTAACACTACGATGTTGATTACAACTGTACTTTGAAACGGAAGCTACTGAAGAAAGGACCAATCTCTTGTTTATCTCTTGCTACCTTGATAATTCTTTCTCCCTTAACACGGACTCTGCAGTGTGCCGTGAACCTTTAATGTGCATCTGTTCATTCACAACACATGCAATGTAAATTAAATAACATGTGGTAACAATTCACATCATTTGACAAGATGAACTAGAAAAGAGGTGCATACTGCTCCTAGGTTTCTAATTGCAAAATATACTCTCTAAGGAACAAAAAGAAGAAAAAAGGTAAATCCAAGGACCAGCTTGTCTTTATTTCAAAATAAGTGTGATTGTGCTCTACAAATCTATATATTTTTTACAACGTGATTATATTTCTTAGAAAAATAACACCAAAAACTGCACCTACAACTCATATAGCATGAAATTCCACAAACGCTTCACAAAAAAAAGATTTTACACAGTCCATTGAGGATGGGTTTATCTTAGATGCAAAGACGCAATAATAACTGTGGCACTTGAAATTCAGTGCAAGTAACAAGTGGTTGTGGTACACACAATGTTGTGATGTCAACTGACATCACAGCTTTGCCAGAAGTCGGTAAATTATTATTTCTGTTTTAGACATAAATATCTATGTGTTTAATTCATTATGAAGCATTGACATCACAAAACTGGTCCTAGCATCGCCACTTAAATAAATTTACATCACTAATCGTTTCATCCTACAGCGAAGAGGTTACTTGCTCACTTGTAGTATCTCACAAAAAATAAAGATGTCACTTGTAGTGCCATAGTGGCATACGGCCATGAAATACCGAAATCAATATGAACTCTTTTTCTAAGCAGTTATTTGTGTGAATAGAACCAACTTATGCTTATGGAAGACAACGATATGACCACACACAAGGCAACTAGCCCTAACGCACGGGAAAGGGGAAACCGTGAAACATGGGGCATCTACAAGCTAACCAAAACCTGGTATGACGAATTAATGAATAAAATTCCGAGGGACCGACTGGCGGAGGGGTGGCTTACCGAGATCATGAGAGAGGAGTCTAGGACGGGGCGGTGGGGGCAGACGAGGCAGGCGAACTTGCCGCTTGAGAGCCTCTTGAAGGAATCAGATGCGGACGGAGAGGAGGATGAAGAGGTTGCCGCGGTAGGGAGCATGAGGTCGTCCAGGCGGCGCTTCCGCTGCTGCGATTCACGTGCCCAGCTGTCACCACCGAACACGCTCATGTCGGCTTTCCTGTCGCCGTCGTCGCCGCCGCCGGGAAGAGGGGGTCGCTGACTCGGTCCACTGCCGTCTCGCCGGGACGATGAGAACGGATTTCTGAACTGTTGGGCTCTTGCAAACCGCTTTTTGTTTTTTGAGCGGAAGCTCTTGAAGGCCGTGCTAATATCGGGCTGTTTCTCCACCCAGAATTCTTAAATGGGCTGGCATAACCGTATTGTGTTACTCACGGAAATTCTTAAAAAAAGTCTTCGAGATCCATATACGCACGCTCCGACAATGTCGCAATTTCGTTCGTTTTTACTCTCACATTTTTTCTATACGGTGACAAGTGTTAGCTCCCTGGTGATGGGCTGAGCGATGTACATGTATTTATTTTGAGATTCTTTTTTTAAAATAAAATATCTTGAGAACCATCTATCCGATTTACGACCGTTTTCAGTTTTAAATTTCTCACGTCGAGATCTTTAAAACTAGATCTCATATTGATAGGTTTGATAAAAAACAATTATACTTTGAATTGTGTATGGTTTGTAAGTGTAATTGTACGTGCATCCTGAATTTTGTAGTTTTACGTACAACCTGCTAGGTGTAGTTGTACATATAATCTGAATATAGTTATACGTACAACCTGCTAGGTGTAGTTGTACATATAATCTGAATATAGTTATACGTACAACCTGATCTAAGTTGCTGTATAACCTGATCTATATGCGTTGCTGTATAATCTGCTATGCGTTGATGTACTATTCGATTTACATTGTTGTACCCTTTGTTTTATGTCCTGAAACATCGTACAGGAATATCACGCTCGCGTCTTCACACGCACGATTAATCGAGGTATCTTTTTCATGTATGTGTTGCATCCACTAGACCGTCGTGCATAAGGATCGATTGAGCTAGCTTTTCTTCTCTACTAACTGTCTTCGCGTGGACTCCTCTAATCGGACCGTGCTATCGCGAGGCACGCGCGGGACGCAGTCAGCCACCACGTGGCAGAAGCGGGCGGGGGTGTTAGGCTTTCGCAAAGGCAAGGCCTGCGTTTAAATAGTGATACTCGTTGCTCACTCCAATCTAATGGGTATTTCTAAACCGACCTTCGCAAAGATCTCTTTTCTACCAATAAGCGTGACGCGGTCCTCCTATGTTATACTTCCCAGATCCAGGTTCAGATCTATTATTAACTCTGTATAAAACACAATATTGGGTACTACAGCAACACAGATGGGTTGTACAACAACACAAACAGTGTTGTACAGCAACACAGAACGGGTTATACAACAACACAAAAACTAGGTTACACAGCAATATAGACCGGTTGTACAGCAACACAAACCGAATTATACAAGAACTACATTCGGATTGTACGTACCTAGCAGGTTGTAAGTACAACTACAAAATGCAGGTTGTACGTACAATTACAATTAGGTTATACAAAACGTACACAATCCGAAGTACAAAAAAAAGTTTGTCGAAACCTATTAATATGGGTTCTAGTTTTGAAGATGTTGACGCGGCGAGTTCAAAAGTGAAAACGGTTCGTAAAACGGATAAACGGTTCTCAAGATGTTTCATTTTGAAAAAAAAAACAAATCTCAAAATAAACGTATATACAGCCATCTGCCCAATCTGCCCACCACCAGGGAGCCGCCACTTGTCACTGCATGGATAAAAGGTGGGACAAAAAACAAACGAAATTGCGACACTTGTCAGCCGAAGTGCGTAGGGAGAGATCTTCGCAAAGGTTTCCTTTTTCTAAGAATTTCACAATCTAACTCATCCCAATCTCTGGTACGTATATGGGCCCAGCTAAAGAGCATCTAGACCTAGCGACAAGACCTAGGGTTGGCGATTCCGGCGGCGATCCAATCTCCGGCCGGAAGTTCACCGTCTTCCCGCCCCTCTCGCCATCCCCGCCGCAATCGTGCTGACTCGGGCTGATCAAGGGGCTAGCCTAGCTAGCTACGCGGCCTTGGAAAACCAATCGCTGGTACAGGGGTGTCAGGCGGCGGAGAAGCAAGCGATCGCCATGGCTGAGAGCTCGAAGGCGAAGGATGGAAAGAAGGAGAAGTAACTACGTTGTGGACGATCTGTTGAAGAATCTGACGCTGCACGGAGAGGAACTCAACGATGTTGTGCTTGTCCGGGAGGAAGTTCGCCGCTGGCTGGCGGTGAAGTGGCTTGCGGCAGCAAAGGTCCTGACGAACAAGGCCTTCAGTATGCATTCTCTGTAGAATACTATGCTATCAGCATGGGGGGGGGGGGGGGGGGGGGGGGGACGGCTCAGGAGATCATCTTCAATGAGGTTAAGCCTAATCTGTTTGTGATTCAAGCACACTGCCTTGGAGAGTGGAAGAGAATTATGGAGGAGGGACCCTGGCTATTCAGGGGTTGCGCGCTAATGGTTGAACACTTTGATGGTGCGACGATGGCACCAACTGTCATACCCAAAGGTGTCCAGGCCTGGGTGCAAATTTCATAAAATTCCACCTCTGTTCCGCAACATTGATGTTCTATCTCAATTGGCAAGGAGGGTTGGAGAAATAATCTATGGTTATCTGTCTGTTGTATAGACCAAAAGTGGAGTATTCCAACGCGTTCGGGTCAAGCTGGACTCTACGAAACCTCTCACACGTTTTGTACCGCTAACAATGGAAGGGTGTGATCGCATGTCCTGCAGGTTAAGTATGAGAAGCTGCCAAAGTATTGTGAAGCTTGTGGACTAATAGGCCACACGTTCATGGAGTGCGGTACTTGGGAACATAAGGAGAGTGCACAGCAGTTTGGTCCGTGGATGATTTCTGAAGAAGCTTTGTGGAAGGTTGGAACCCCTGGTGTCCGGTCTAGACAATGGGGCCGTGAAAGTGAAGATGGAAATAATCATGCCTCAAGGGGGCGTGGCAGGAGCTCTGGGGGACGTATGCCTAGCGATCGTGCTCGGCACAAGTGGGTGCCAAAGAACTCTGTGACCCGTAAACGTAACTCAGAAGATGATGGTTTGGAGGAGGATTTTCAAGAGGAGATTGCAGACACGGCTACTAGTCCTCTCAAGCAGTCGTCGGAGACTGTTCATGGCGAGGGTTCTATGCCACCAATGGGAGTACAGAAAAAGTTGGACCTTGGAGAAGCGGCACCTGTTGAGCTGGTGCCTCCTCCACCTCCTAAGTATACATGGCCAAGAGAGATTAAGAAGCAAAAGAAGGTAGTTGCTGCTGCTCTGAAAAAATATGGGGATGCTGGAAAATTTAAATCTATGCCGCTGGGAGGTGAGGATGTGGACGAAGCAAATACACCAAGTGTGGCGGCCTCCATGGAGGGGGACCGCCTAGATCAATGAGTGAAATGAGCTATAACTGTCGTGGTTTAGGCGGCACCACGACAGTTAGAGAAAGTCACAATCTTGCGAAGAAACACGCCCCTACCGTGTTGTTTGTCTTGGAAACCCAGCCGAAGAACACATGGGTGGAAGCTTTAGCACGTTCACTAGGTTTTGATAATTGTTTTGCTGTAAGCAGCTCTTGTCGGAGTGGTGGCCTAGGAATGTTTTGGAATAATAATATTTCAAAATAGATTTTACCTTATTCGCAGTATCATACTGATGCAATAGTAAGGGAGGTTGGGAAAGACCCGTGGAGTCACGGTGGTTTATGGAGAGGCCCAGACCAATGAGAGGCATAAAACTTGGGATATGCTTAAGTACATTAGATCCTTTACTGCGTTACCCTGGGTTTGCCTAGGGGATTTTAATGAGGTACTGCACCGTCATGAACACGTAGGGGTGCAGGAAAGGAGCCATGCTCATATTGCTGGCTTCCGCGATATGGTCGATGTATGCGGCTTACAGGACCTAGGGTATCTTGGCCCTAGCTGGACATATGAGAAAAGGGTGACCGGCGGCTCGTACTGCAGGGTCCGGCTCGACCGAGATTTGGCATCAACAGACTAGTGTGTGAGGTTCCCTCTTACGACGCTACATCATCTCACTGCTGCTGCTTCAGATCACTGTCCTATACTTCTGACATGGGAGGAACAGATTCAGCACATGAGTCGGAGGCAGGAGGATTGAATTTTTCAGTATGAAATCATGTGGGAAAGCCACGACAGTTTTGAGCCTACTCTCCAGCAAGCATGGAATGAGCTTGGCAAAGCTACTTCCTTGGGAGAGCTTCAGGACAAGATAGGATCTGTTACTACATCGTTGCGGCGATGAGGCACAACCACGTTTGGGAGTGTGCTGAGAGAGAACAGGAATCTGCATGCAGAACTTGCGAGGCTGCGGGCTGATCCAGCCAGATTGGGACCGTCACATGTTGAGATAAAAATTGTTGATCGATTGGTGGAACTGGACCACCGGGAAGAGGTCATGTTGCGACAGCGTTCCCGAGTCCAATGGCTTCCAGAGGGTGATAAAAACACAAGATTTTTTCATCTTAGGGCGAGCCAGCGGAAAAGAAAGAACAAGATCACCCACTACAAGAAATATCTTAACTGGTGACCCTCAATTGTGGTCACAGAAAGGTCACTATAAGTCATTTGTGACCTTTTGGTGACATACCGAGGGTCACTAATGGCAGTATGTGACCTTTTTTTCAATTGATTTGTAACCAATCCAATTGTTTGGTCACTAGCAATTCCAGCCAGACCACGTTGGAAAGCTGAGCTGGCATTCATCCGACGTGGCATCCGACGTGGCGCGTGAATCGGTGACCAACTTAGATGGTCACAGACAGATTGAGCCCAATCCAGTTGAGTCATCTAAATGGGCCAAGCCCAACAAGCAACCCTTTTTAAATTTGTTTTTTATTTAATTTGACTTGATAAATGGGCCAAGTCCATGGGTTGCACGGCCCCACTTGTCATTTTGGTCCCACTTGTCAGACGGATGGACCCACTAGTCAGGCCGACCCCACCTGTCAGGTTGGACCCACACGTCACAGGACCCCACCTGTCGGATTGGACCCACCTATCAGTGTGGATCCCACCTGTCAGGTTGGACCCACCTGTTAGTGCGGATCCCACCTATCAGGTTGGACCCACCTGTCAGTGTGGATTCCACCTGTCAGGCTGTACCCACACGTCAGACGACCCCACCTGTCAGTGTGATCCCACCTGTCAGAGTGGGTCCCACCTGTCACTGGGTCCTGCTTGTCAATGGGTCCCACCTGTCATAATTTTTTGGGTCCCACCTCTCAGAAATTCTTTGGGTCCACATGCCAGAAATCAGTTTGGTCCCACATGTTAGAATTTGATGGGTCCCATCTGTCAGTCCTATGTTGGCCCACATGGCAAAAAATACAATACAATGCAACACAAATTCAAACTGAAATCACAGGCTATATTGCTATAAATCATCAGGACATAATTTGTAGTCCGAATTGCCAACAAAGGCATCGAAATGACAGTGGTCCGAAATGCCAACAATGGCATGCAAGTGTTAACAGACAACAAAAAGGCAGACACGATTTCCGAAGTCAAAAATGGATCAATGTCTCAAACTGAGATCAATTATCAAATGACAGACACGAATGGATCAAAGAACCAGCCAAAGTAGGCTTAGCACCCATGAGAACAATCATCTCAACAAACTGCTGTCGTTGTTCTTCCGTCTTCTTGAACATGAGTTCATATTTCTCGTCGCGGGCAGCATGTACAACTTCATATTCTTCAGTCCTCTTCCGCAATGAAGAAACTTCTTCTAACATGCATTCATTTCTCCTTTCAGATTGTGCCAGCTTCACCTTGAGCTCTTGGACATGGGATGTTGCCTTGGTGCAGGATGATCTTGACTGCAGCCCAGCATTCACCAAGAATGTGCTCGAAGGGCATGTTGCAGTCAGCACTTGACCAATAACTTCCACAGCGGACACTGCATGTTGCCCTTCAGGTATCGGGGCATCCAGCTTCTCCTCCATCTTAGCCTACCAGGAACAATTAAGATTAATCAAACAACAAGTATATTAGAAGATGCTACATTCTACATCTACTGCAACTTCTACTGGAACTGCAGTAATTTTGGTACTAGGTCTACAACAACACAATGAGATAAGATAGAGACAAGTTTGAACAAGCAAGCACAAAGTTAAGATATATTGCAGACTGAGTAAACAAGTTCAGAAATAGAGCAACAAGCAAACACAGCAGCTCAAAATAGACCTTGCACTACAGCAGGAAGCAAACACATCAGCTAAAATGACTTACAATTGCTATCTTGGCTGCCTCTGATAAGCCTTTCACTGCGCTCATGTGTGTGATCTCGAACACCCCAATCGCATTCAGCTCCTCATCACCTTTGAGCTTCTCCCTCTGATGTTGTTCAACAAGTATGCCACCACAAGTCAGCAGACCAGAAGCTAATTGAGCCTAATAAAGATAAAATATGCTTTGCTCTTACAGCGGCATGGATAGTTGCTTCATAGAACCTAGAACCGGTTGTCTGCTGGAACTCAACCTTCTTTCGATTATCCGAGTTACAGAGACAGGTTTTCTACCAAAACAATGTACAAAAAGATGATCATATACATGAGAACAAAAGCTGAAAGCATGTACATGCAAACAGCAGTAAATACATATAAGTACATGTAATAAGACCAAGGGCACATGTACAAACATACCTTGTGTTTTGGTGTGTTCCACAAATTCAATAGAGTGTGCCATTCATCATCACTCAGGTCCTTTACTGGAGAGTGGATGCTAAGATCTTTAGCATTAACTGGATCAAAGTATTTCTTTTTGATCTTGTGCCGCCTGTTCTTTGATACTACCTGCAACTTCTTGGTACATGCTTCCTTTATGGCCTTCGAGTTGGTGTCCATGTTAAAATTTTCCTACAAATGAAGCAAACAAGCAACAAACATTATTAGTGATGATATGAAAGGTGTAAAATAAATAAAGAAAAAACATCCAACAAAGAATCACAAAGAGGCAAGTAACTTACAACAACTTTGTCGATGTAGTCCTTGATCAAGTTGGCATCTTTTTTGTAATCGTTGAAACAGGGAAGAACTCGTCTATGGGTTCTGGCAGTATATCCACACTCTGATGTAAACTTGGCATACAGCACAGGCTCCTCAGGAGCCGTCTTCCCTTCAGCAATTCAAATTGTCACCTTGGAACCCATCGTCTTAGTAATCCTTTCCAGTCCTTTGCCTTTTCTCCTACGCACAGCAGCCACAGTTGCATTGCCCGAATAGGAAAAAAACTTTGATTAGGACCAAACATTTCACATTCTTCATCAAACACTAATGTAAATATTCACAATGAATGTGGAAATTACATGGCAATCATGTGGCATGTAATCAAATAGAAGCAAACAAGAGAGTAAGAGACAACAGTCAGAGATGAACTTGCCTTCATCACTAGTAGGCAGCTCGGTTTGTTGCTGAGTTCCTTGATCATCACAGAAGGGTTGACTGTCATCAAAGAAAGGTTGCCTTTCATCCAATGGTCCAACAGGGATGACGAGTGTGTGCACAGTGCTTCCGTCATCCTCATCACCTTGCTGCGTGCTTTCTTCAATGTCGGGAAGCGGAGTCTTTTCATGGTTGGCTTCAACAGCCTGCTTTGCTTTGTTTCTGGTGACTCTAGCAGGAGAAGGGTTCTCAACTTCTAGCAATCTCTTTGTGTTTCCAGGGGCTATCTCAAACACCCTAGAAGGAGCCATTGACTGGTTGTTTCTTCTGGGCTTGCCACAATCCTCTTCTTCTTCTTGACATCACACCTTTTCCTCCTACAAGTAAACTTTTGTGCCTTCTATAAACAGCAAAGCCAGAAGCATGAGATCAAAAGTAATAAAATGCTGCAACAACAGAATGAAGTAAAAGAACATGTAAAGGAAATAGCAAACAACTAATCCCAACCATCCAAACAAGATAGAGTAGCACCTGCACAGTCGTGTCCACTAAACAGTCATCGACTTGTTCATCAATAACTTCCTCGTTGCAAGGATCATAGCCAGAGCTTTCAGCTTGTGTGATGGCAGACATGGAGGATTCAGCGGTGCTTGCACTACCTTCTCAATAAACGCCATTATTGATTCTAAGCAAATTCACTAAAGCAGGGAGACCAAGGGACCTTAACATACCACTAGTGGAAAAAGGACTTTACGTCCAGACTATTAGTCCTGCTTATATTTGCGGCCGGTACTAATGGGCATCCGTACCGGTTCGAACTATCAGAGGGAAGGGGGACAACAGTTCGGTCCGTAAGGGACCTTAAGTACCAGTCCGTAACACGGCCCGGTACTAAAGATCAATGGGATGGCAATGGCTGCGAGGGCTGGCGAGGGGAGCTTTAGTACCGGGCCGTGTTACGGTCCGGTACTAAAGGTCCTAACCGTTCGACTCCCGCCACGATTTTAGACGGGAGTGGACAGTTTTCTTCCCCGTCTCTTCATTTTCGATACAGTCGGGGCTTTCTTCTTCCTCTCTCCCTCCGGTCTCTCTCTCCCTCTGATCTCTTCATCCACTCCGGCCACCATGAGTCCGGCGCCACCAATCGCGCGCTGTGGACCGGTGCTTGCACACACCGCCAACCTTAAGGTGGTTTATACCAACGATAGAACGTTGGTGGGCGGTTATCTCTCCGATTTCAAGAAATGGATTGGTGAAGCTCGGGAACAAGAGAAGTTCATCGGTCTTGATCTCGAGTACACCGCCAATCAGCAAGAGGTTGCAGTGATCCAACTTTGTTTTAAGAAGTATGTCTTGGTCTTCCAATGGGCAAGGTACAAAAAATCTCATCCAATGTTATATATTTGGGGCAATTTTTCTTTAATTTGTTGATTGTTGATCAATATATATAGTTGGCCGAAATGAGATTTGTTGTTTTGTTCATCAATAGTTGGCCGAAATAGATATTTCAATAGTTGGAAGAAATGATATTAATTGTTCAGTATATTAGTTGGCCGAATTAATTGATATTATGTTGTTGTTAATTATACATAGTTCCAATGATATTGTTTATCAATATATATATAGTTGGCCGAAATGAGATTGTTGTTGTTCATCAATAGTTGACCGAAATAAGATTGTTCTCAACAGTTGGCTGAAATGAGATTAATTGTTCAATATAGTTGGCCGAATTAAATGAGATTGTTGTTGTTAATTATACATAGTTGCAATGAAGATTCTTGATCAATATATATAGTTGGCCGAAATGAGATTGTTGTTATTCATCAATAGGTTGCCGAAATAAGATTGTTCAATAGTTGGCCGAAATGAGATTGTTAATTCAATAGTTGGCCGAATTAAATGAGATTGTTGTTGTTAATTATACATAGTTCCAATGAGATTGTTCAATATATATAGTTGGCCGAAATGAAATTGCATTGTGCATATATATATTAATATATATATATTCAATTATCTATATTATTGTTGCATAGTTTTCAATAGTTAAATAGTTGTTGTTATTATACATTGTTGGTTATTATACATTGTTGGTTAGATTCTTCTATATTGTTGTTGCATATATATATTGTTGTTGCATAGTTTGGCTGAAAATATCTTGGCATATGAATATATATATATATATATATATATATATATATTATTGTTATTGTACATAGTTGTTGCATTGCATAGTACATAGTTGTTGTTAGTATTTTTAACATGTGTTCCATTTGTTGTGGCAGAAGTGATAAGCAATGTCAACCACTCATGGATTTTCTTCGCAGCGGCATTCATTTTGCTAGCGTTGATATAACAAATGACAAGATCAAGATGAAACGCACCTGGACGGGACTTGAGATACCATCTGCCTGCCACATTGATCTTCAGGCTATCTTTAGGCTTGAGCATCTCAAGACTGGAATGGCTGCTATGGCAAGCGCAGTGCTCGACGAGGACGCGTACAAGGATATGAAGAAAAGATTCAAGAGTGGGCAACATTATCTTTGGGAGAAGTACCCACTTGACGGTTGCAACATTGAGTATGCAGCAATAGATGCGTATGTTGCATACGAGGTGTACCGTAAGATTATAATCATCAACTACGGGCAGCGTCACCTCGTACCGCGACCAGTGCACCAGGAGCTTTCTGATTCTGATTATTTGGATGACGATATGTACTAGCTAGTGTTTGTAGTGCCTTGAGGGTCTCCTCATGTATATATGCAGTAGTGTTGTTGTTGGGATGTGAGCTAGTAGTGTTATTGTTGCAAACAATTTATTTCTAATATTTTATAGCTAGTAGTGTTATTGTTGCAAACAATTTATCACTAATATTTTTTAGTAGTGTTATTGTTGGATGTGAGTTGTCTTATTGTTGCAAATAATTATCTCTAATATTCTGTAGTAGTGTTATTGTTGCAAACAATAACTCTCTAATATTTTGTAGTAGTGTTATTGTTGGATGTGAGTTGTCTTATTGTTGCAAATAATTTATCCCTAATATTTTGTAGTAGTGTTATTGTTGGATGTGAGTTGTGTTATTGTTGCAAATAATTTATCTCTAATATTTTGTAGTAGTGTTATTGTTGCAAACAATTTATCTCTAATAATTCTTTTTTTTGAAGTGTTTATCACATTTTTTCATAAAGAAAGTCAAAACGGTCGTGATGACAATTCATCAGAAGATGTATTGTTTTTTCATATAGAACTATCAATGTTTCTGTGATATAACCACTAGTTGTGTAATTTAAAATGATTTTTTCCTAAGAAAGATTTCTTTCTTTGAAGTGTTTATCACATTATTTCATTATTTAAATATTTATTATTATATAATCATTTTTAAAATAAAGTAATATTTGTTTTATCATTATTTATTTCAATTATATTATATAACATAATTGTTTAATCATGTTAATTTTTATAATATAAGAAATGAATAATTGTTTAATCATGACCGAGTGGTTAACATGATTGATAAGATAGAACTATCAGTAAGTTCTCAGTTCTCTCTTTGTATCTACTTTGAAAGGAACCTAAATGTTAAGCGTTCTAGTGTTATAGCAATTTCAAGATGGGTGACCAATCGGGAAATTTGACAGTTCTCAAATAGATCAAGTGTGTAGAGGTTAAATGTGTAGAGATTAAGTGTGGGGTAGTGGATAGTTAAGTAAGAAATTTCAAAATTCTAAAAAATAATTTTTTTCTGAAAGTTTCAAAAAACAATTATTGTTGCGACCGGTACTAAAGGTCTGCAGTCGAAACCTCAGTCCGCGACCCCACGTGTAGGCCTTTTGTACCGGTCGCAACACGCCCGGTACTGATGTAGGGGGGGGGGGAACAGTCCCGCTTGGGAAGTTCCGGTTGCAAATCCGGTACTGATGCCTCTCCCCGACCGGTACTGCTGGTTCTTTTTCCACTAGTGTACTGTTGTTGCTCATCATGGTCCTAGCTCTAATCTTCTCGATTTCAGTAAGCAGTTCCACTTTACATGAACAAGAAAAGGTAACCATTAGATGAATGGTTGAAATGCATAGGAAGCAAGACAACACAATCAGCCAAGGTGTTAAAAAAAGCTTCTAGTATCATTTAATTATACGACATTAATAGGCAGAAAGCTTGTCATTAAAACCTACCAAAACTATTAAAATCTTTTCAATATGCAACAAGTATTAACAGGACATGGAATCATTTTAATATGCAACAAGTATTAACAGGACATGGAATCATTTCAATATGCAACAAGTACTAACATGGCATGGAAACTACCATTTCAATATGCAACATAACACCAAATCCATCCAATTCATTTCACTTTGCAAAACATAGGATACACTTGATTGTGATTGCATAGCAGATCAATACAAAAAGGCTACTGTATGGACAAGCTAGGCACATTACTGTACAGAGGATAGACAAAAATCATTTGAAAAACTTGCAGCGCATGGAAGTGAACCAATTTACATACCAACGGCATGCTGCCTCTTTGTTGGCTTCCTCCCCATTGCTGATCTTGACGTGGTTGGATCGGTGCCGCTAGGTTGTTGATGTCCACTTGCCCTATGTGATTGGACAAAAGAATGTAGATTAACTAGATGTAGCAAGGATAAAAGACTCATGGTTCTTGCAAAAAAGAATGAAGCAAGCAATTTATTACAAAACACCTTTTTATCTGAACAATTCCCCTTGCTTGGCTCCGTTTAACTGGTGGAATTCCTTGATAGTTTCCTACAATATCCATATGGTTAGATGGCAGTACCAGAATGCGGTGGAAGAGCATAACATGTCCATACTACAATAAGGAACACATTTGAACATATACACTTCATGGATTCAAAGAACTAGCTACCATAAGAGGACATGAAAAGTGAGTGAATGGCATGTAACTAAGGAAATAACAAAAGGTATTTATATTAAATATCAATTATGTGCAAAAAACAAAAGCTGGAAACCCTAAAGGCCTAACCCTGGCATGAAACCCTAACGGAGTAACCCTACTACTACTGTCGGCCCAGTGGGAACTGGGGTATGGAGAGCCCACTCCCCCAGGCCTCGCACGCTGGCCAGTCAGACAAAACGACTAAGGACCAGGCCTCACTGCCTGGCGGGACCCTCGAGAGGCAATTCCCCTCGAGGGCCTGAAGAGGAAACGAGGGCCTCAGGGGATCCCTCGCTTCAAAGGACCCTCCCGAGGCGCCAGCGCGCCTCGAGGGAATCCAACAGGAACCCCCCCTCAGGCCTCCTCAGGCCTGAAAGGAAACATCGCGGCAAAGGAAGTACGACAAGACGCACATGGCCCCTGCCACGCCCACGTGGTGACGCAAGCACCCCCGTTGCCGTTTTAGGCGATAAAGGGGTCAATAAAGCCGCATCGCCTGCTGCGGCACTGCCAGGACCTTCTACTCTGGCGATAAAGCAGGTGGAAGGCGCAACCCTCCAACAGAGAACGTCATCGCGGGCTTCACCTCAGAGACTGCCCTCCCTGCGGGCAGTACAGCGCGGTCGGCCACCTGTCGGCCACCGCGCCCACCTTTATCAACAGTGGACCGCGTCCATGGACGAATGGACCGCGGTGGACTCCTGCTCCACCATGCCTCTGCCATGTGGGAGCCACCTTGAAGGCCAAGCCGAAGGATAGCGCCAGAGGCGCCTATAAAAGGGACAAGACTTCCATCGTAGGAAGGGTCGGCCTTTCTGAGACCACAACGCTTGTAAACCCTAGCGATCCCGAGTAGGATAGCCTCTGCCTGGAGGAGGAAGAAGGTCATCATCCCTCCCCCAGGCAAGAACTGCCTCAAGGGGGCTTTCGGCAAGCCCGGTTGTACTGTAAACTCCATAACTTAATACAGACAAGAAGGAGTAGCGGTCTTACCTCCTCACGAGGGCCGTGAACCTGGGTACGGGCCGGTGTCCATCTCTGTCATGGGTGTTTCGTCTTCAGGTCCGGCGAGCAGCGTTGCCGTGTCCTTCGAGGGTCTTGACCTCCGCGTTCAATCCCCTTCACGAACTACTCTTCAGGAAGTGACTACCCCCAGTTCTATGGAGTCATAACCCGACATTTGGCGCGCCAGATAGGGGGTTGAGGCGCGTCAACGACCTTCGAGCCGCCTCCGCGCCATGGCGAACACCCGCGCTACCCGCGCCGCCCGCGTCAACCGACGCGCTCCTGAAGGAGCGCGCGCCCCGCCAGGTGCCACGGCCACTCGTGCTTCCAGGGCCGACCCCGCCATGAAGAGCGCGCCCCCTCGGGCCCTCATGCGGAGGAGCCCGAGCGCAACTCCGAGCACCAAGAGGACACGCAGTCGTCGCACCCGACGTGGCGCCCGAGCGGTTCCGGCCCAGGCAGGACGAACCCCGCGCCCCACACCGCGCTGCTGATGGCGCAAGAGCTTCTTCGCTACCAGCCCACCGCTGAGGCCCACGAGCAGTGGCTGGAGCGCCTCAACCACCTTATCGGCATTGCCACGATGCGCCCCGCTCCGTCGCAGTCCTATGTGCACCCCTCTCTCGCGGGCACGGTCGCAACAAACACGCCTCCGCCCCCACCAGGGCCTGCACCGGCTGCGACGCAGAGGGCTGCCTCGCACACGTCCTCGCCGCACGATTGCCTGATCGTGCAGCGCACCGCGCCCGACTCTCGCGTGGGGATGGAGCTCCAGCGCAACTGCTAGAACAAGCTCGTGGAGGAGATCGGCCAGGCGGGCCAGCAGAACCGCGGCGCACTGCAAGACGGGGTCGCCACGTACAATACGGGCTGCATGGCGTTCACCCGCTCCCTGTGTCGCGTGGTCTGGCCCCCGAAGTTCAGGCCGGCTCTCCCTAAGGGCTACGACGGCTCCAGCAACCCCATCGAGTTCCTGTAGCTCTACACCACCTCCATCCAAGCTGCAGGAGGAGACGACAAGGTCATGGCCAACTAGTTCTCTCACGCGCTTCGCGATTCTGCGCTGTCGTGGCTCCTGAACCTCTCGGAAGACTCCGTGAACTCTTGGGAGGAGCTCTGCAAGCAGTTCGTCTCTAACTTCAAGGGAACGTACGAGCGCGCCCTCACCCACAACGACCTGCGCGCTGTGGTCCAGAAGAAGGATGAGACGCTTCGCAAGTACATCCAGCGCTTGAACCAAGTGCGTAACAAGATACCAAACATCCTTGATACCCAGGTCATCGCCGCCTTCCGCGAGGGCGTCACGAACAGCAGGATGCTCGAGAAGCTGGGCATCCACGACAAGCTCACCTCTGTGGTGAAGTTGTTCGACCTGGCGGACAAGTGCGCCAAGGCTGAAGAGGGACTCCTCTTCGTTAAGATGTCCTCGAGAGGGGACGAGCACGCTGAGGGGTCTAGGAGCCAGAAGAAGAAGGAGGAGCCCAAGGGCAAGGCCACCGCGGTTCTCGCGGCAGAGCCTGACGCGAAGGGCACCCGCAGGGACTCCCATGAGCCCGGAGAAAGGAAAGATGAGCCCCGCCCATTCTGCATCTACCACAACAGGCGCGGTCACTCTACTGAATCCTGCTTCGACCTCAAAAGGTTGAGCAAGGAGCGCGAGCAAGCAGAAGGCAGTGGCGGTCGCGGCCGAGGCCGCGGCTACCGTGGGAGCGGACGCAAGGGCGGCTACCAGAAGCCATCGGGCAACCAGGCTAATGCTGCGGAGAAAAACGACAACCTCCCTGACGAGGAGGACGGTGGCTACCAAGCCCCAAGAGGCGCCATTGCTTGCATCCAAGAGGCGCCACAGGCGCCCAAATCAAACAATTAGTTCAAGCAGTTCGCCCGCGAGCTCAACGCCGCCCTCCCAAGCACTGAGATCTCCAGACCCCTCAAGTGGTCGCAGTACACCATCGCCTTCGATGCTCAGGACCACCCCAAGTCCACCAAGGCTGTTGGAACCCTCCCGCTGGTCTGCAGCCCCACCATCGACACCGTTGCTGTCTCCAAGACACTCATTGATGGTGGAGTAGGACTGAATGTCATCTCCACAGATACATTCGATGCGCTTCAACTGCCTTACGAGTGGCTCATGCCCTCCCGGCCCTTCACGGGGGTCACCAGCGGCTCGATCGAGCCTCTAGGCCAGGTCAGGCTTGCTGTCACCTTCAGAAGCAAGGAGAATTACCGCACCGAGCACATCGACTTCGATGTTGCACACATCGGCCTGCCATACAATGCCATCCTCGGTTACCCCGCGCTCGCAAAATTCATGGCCGTCACGCATCATGCTTACAACATGGTCAAGATTCCCGGCAGCGCTGGCACAATCACCATCCGTGGACATGTCCTGGATGCCACCCGCGCTGTCGAGACGGCCTACAAGGCTGCGTCCATGGAGTTCCCCGCGGACGAGGACCTAGAGCCTCTCGAGAGGCCCAAGAAGAAGAAGCAGCTGTTCTCCCAAGAGCCAGCCGCCACAAAGAATGTCTCTCTAAGCTCCAGCAGCTCGGGGGCTGAAGGCTCGGGGGTTAGCGTCACCATTGGCGCTGCGCTGCCTCCCAAATAGGAAAGCGCGCTCGTCGCCTTCCTTCAGGAAAACTCTGACATGTTCGCATGGACTCCGTCAGATATGTCTGGTGTACCGAGGGAGGTGATCGAGCACCACTTGGCCGTGTGTCCAAACGCGCGCCCCGTCAAGCAAAAAGAGAGAAAACAAGCCCCCGAGAAGCAAGCAATCATCATCAAGGAGGTCGAGAAACTCAAAGCGGCAAAGGTCGTCCGTGAAGTCGCGCACCCCACGTGGCTCTCCAACGGCGTGGTAGTCCCAAAGCCCGCCGGAGGAGGCCGCCTCTGCATCGACTACACCGACGTAAACAAGGCCTGCCCCAAGGACCCTTACCCCATGCCAAGAATCGACCAGATCGTGGACTCCACGGCAGGCTGCGACCACCTCTGCTTCCTTGATGCGTTCTCTGGTTATCATCAGATAAAAATGGCTAAGGAGGACGAGGAGAAGACGGCTTTCCTCACCCCTTGCGGTGTGTACTGCTACGTCTGCATTCCCTTCGGCCTAAAAAATGCCGGAGCCACCTTCCAGAGGCTGATGAGGATAGCACTTGGCGAGCAAATGGGGAGAAACGCCGAGGCATATGTCGATGACATCGTCGTAAAATCCCGAGAAGGAGACACTCTCCTCGGGGACCTTGAAGAGACCTTCGCCAGCCTGTGCAAGGTGAACATCAAGCTCAACCCCGCCAAGTGCATCTTCGGAGTGCCTTCAGGCAAACTGCTTGGTTTCCTCGTGTCTCACAGAGGCATAGAGGCAAACCGTGACAAAATCAAGGCAATAGAGGACATGCAGCCTCCACGTAGGCTCAAGGACATGCAACGCCTAGCAGGATGCATGGCCAGCTTGGGTAGATTCATCTCCAAGTTCGGCGAAAGAGCCCTTCCCTTCTTCAAGATCATGAAAAGAACGAGCACTTTCAAGTGGACCCCCGAAGCTGAAAAAGCATTTGAGGACTTGAAGAAGTACCTGGCTAGCCCACCAGTAATGGTCGCCCCAAGGTCAGGCGAGCACCTGAAGCTGTACCTGTCAGCTACTCCACAGACAGCCAATGCCGTCCTTGTGGTAGAAAGGGAAGAGCCAGTGCGCCAGAAAGAAGAGTGCAACCACTCCAAAGGAAAAGCCTCCCGACCAGGAGCCCGACGAGAGGCCTGCTCCAAGTCAACTGCTGCAAGAAGATCCCGCCAGGGAGCCTGTCAAGTCCCTTGAGGCCAACCCTCCCGAGGACCATGACAAGCCCCTTGAGGCAAACTCCCTCGAGGGCCAGGTCATGCCCCCAGCGGCCAACCCCCTTGAGGGTCTAGCGGAACCCCTTCAGGCAGAGCACACCAAGTCTACACAGACTACTCTTGTCGAACATCCAGTCTACTTCGTCAGCACAGTGTTGCGCGATGCTCGCGAGCGATATACGATGCAGCAGAAGCTCCTCCTCGCACTCCTCATCGCCTCAAGAAAGCTGCGACACTACTTCCAGGGACACCCCATCACGGTGATCACCTCTTTCCCCCTGGAGCAAATCCTGCGCAACCCAAATGCCACAGATTGTGTGACAGGATGGAATATTGAGCTACAACCATTCAATTTATTCTTCGATACCACAAGGGTAATGAAAGAAAGAGCGCTGGCAGACTTTGTCGCCGAATGGACTGACCCAACCCATGAAGAGCCTTTGGGAGAAGAACAAGAGCCCTGTGGAGACAGAATGCCCAGACACTGGACCATGAAGTTCGACGGAGCTTTTGCTTGTCGCCATGGTGGGGCTGGCGTGGTCGTTATCTCACCAAAGGGCGACACACTATATTACGTGGTCCAGCTGTGCTTCGGAATTGACAAGATCTCCAACGCCTACGCGCCGCAATCGCCCTAGGCATCAAGCACTTACTCATCAAGGGCGACTCCCAACTGCTTGTCAACTTCTCCATCAAAAGCTATAAGCCTAAGGACGACCACATGGCCGCATACCTTGAAGAGGTCCGTAGGCTGGAGAAGAACTTCAGGGGAATGGAGCTCATGCACATCCCAAGAAAGGAGAACCAAGAGGCTGATGACATCGCCAAGCGCGCATCAAAGAGGCAAGCTCAGCCGTCGGGCGTCTTTGAAGAAAGGCTCGTCAAAGCATCCATAGATAAGCCTCAAGAGGCCAGGCCCGCAAGCACAGATGAAGCGCTCCCACCACCACCTGCAAACGGGGCGCCAAACTGTGGGCCCCCAACAGGGGAGCGTTTGTTGCTCATAGCGGTGCATCAAGAAGTAGGATGGATAGACGAGATCAAAGACTACCTCAACAGAGGGATCCTTCCCCAGGAACATGTCGAAGCGGAGCGAATCGCCCGCCAAGCAAAATCTTACAAAATCCTCAATGGAAATCTCTACCGTAAGCGCCCAAACGGCACCGTGCTCAAATGCGTCCCTCCTGAAGAAGGCAAACTGCTGATCAAAAAGACATCCACAGCGGGGAATGCAGCCACCATTCGTGCGCCCGCACCCTCGCGGGCAAAGTCTTCAGAAGCGGATTCTACTGGCCTCAAGCACTTCAGGCTACAGAGGACATCGTCCAAGCATGTGAGCCTGCCAATTCCACGCCAAGCAAATCCACCAACCTGCGCTGGGGTTACAGACCATTCCACTATCCTTGCCGTTCGTGGTCTGGGGGCTGGACAGCCTGGGTCACTTCCCAACAGCGTAGGGCGGATATCGCTACCTCTTCGTGGCCATCGACAAGTTCACTAAGTGGCCTGAAGTGGAGACGACGCGCACAATCACAGCAGGCGCAGCGGTGAAGTTCATCAGGGGCCTGGTCTGCCGCTTCGGAGTGCCTAACCGCATCATCACCGACAATGGCTCACAATTCACCAGCGGCATCTTCAGAGCCTACTGCGAAAGAATGGGCATCAAGCTCTGCTTCGCCTCGGTCGCCCATCCGCAAAGCAACAAACATGCTGAGCGCTCCAACGCAGAAGTCCTCAAAGGCCTAAAGACCAGGACCTTTGATATCCTCAAAGGCCACGGCAAGGGCTGGATCAACGAGCTTCCTTCGGTGCTCTGGTCCATCCGTACAACGCCACCCAAGCCTACGGGAGAAACTTCGTTCGCCCTCGTCTATGGAGCCGAAGCAGTCCTCCCCACAGAGATAAAGCATGGATCCCCGCGGGTTCTCGCCTTTAACGAGGACCAGCAAGAGGACCTCCACAACGACGACCTTCTGCTCCTCGAAGGACTACGACGCCGCGCCGCCCTACGGGCGGCCAAATACCAGCAGGACCTGAGGTGCTACCACAACCGCAACATGCGCTCACGTACCCTGGAGGCAGGCGATCTCGTCCTCAGGAGAATCCTCTTCAGGGAAGGCCTCCACAAGCTGTCCCCGTTGTGGGAAGGCCCCTACAGGGTCACCCACATCGCCAGGCCTGGCGCGGCTTGCCTCGACACTCAAGACGGCGTCTCCGTCAAGAATCCATGGAACATCATGCACCTACGCAAGTTCTACCCGTGATCATCGTCACGCCCGTGATCATTGTCACGTCAAGACATCTAGCGGAAGAGGCAGCTTACGGCTCAACCTCCAAGCATTTTTTGTCTCCAGAGGTTAAAAGCTCACGGCTTAAACCTCACACAACTTTTTGTCTCCAGAAGGAACAAACTCAGAACGTGATCATCGTCACGCCCGTGATCATTGTCACGTCAAGACATCTGGCGGAAGAGGCAGCTTACGGCTCAACCTCCAAGCACTTTTTGTCTCTAGAGGTTAAAAGCTCACGCCTTAAACCTCCAAGCTCCAAAGGCTTCTCTCGAGGTTCAACCCTTCGAGCTCTCCATGTAACGAGCCACCTCAGGCCGTTGAGAGTCTCTGCCACTAATGGGTGGTCCCATGCCTCGACATGGTCAAAACATTAACTTGGCAACCCCAAGCATAATGAAACAATTTCGTTCCCAAGTGAACTTAGCGCCTCGGCGCCGTTATGTAATATGTTTGGTGAGTTTTATTTTGCGCATTACTTTGTTAAAGTGTGCACCTATATCTCTCCATGGATTGTCACGCCCGTGATCATTGTCACGTCAAGACATCTAGCGGAAGAGGCAGCTTACGGCTCAACCTCCAAGCATTTTTTGTCTCCAGAGGTTAAAAGCTCACGGCTTAAACCTCACACAACTTTTTGTCTCCAGAAGGAACAAACTCAGAACGTGATCATCGTCACGTCCGTGATCATTGTCACGTCAAGACATCTGGCGGAAGAGGCAGCTTACGGCTCAACCTCCAAGCACTTTTTGTCTCTAGAGGTTAAAAGCTCACGCCTTAAACCTCCAAGCTCCAAAGGCTTCTCTTGAGGTTCAACCCTTCGAGCTCTCCATGTAACGAGCCACCTCAGGCCGTTGAGAGTCTCTGCCACTAATGGGTGGTCCCCATGCCTCGACATGGTCAAAACATTAACTTGGCAACCCCAAGCATAATGAAACAATTTCGTTCCCAAGTGAACTTAGCGCCTCGGCGCCGTTATGTAATATGTTTGGTGAGTTTTATTTTGCGCATTACTTTGTTAAAGTGTGCACCTATATCTCTCCACATGCGTACCTCGCGAGCGGGGGCTGAGTACGGTGCCAGTGCCTCAAATGACACACCAGTAGCACTGCAAAATCCAAGAGTCCGAGCTCTGGCTGGAGGGCAAGATCCCACAAACACGCCTTCTCTACAGAGTACCTTGGTACTTACTCTCCTCGCGAGGAACGCCTGAGGGGACCTACAAGCGCGCACGAGTCCCTTGAACCGTGTTCCAGCGTTTGGGTTCGCCCCTCTAACATCTACAGGGAACATAAGCCCCCACAAGCCCGAGGAGACACCCGGGGATGATCCCTCAAGAGAGCCTCCTCGCCAGGCAAAAAGCCTCTACAGGGCGAAAACCCTGAGAAGCTAAGTCTCGCACCCATGCCTCAAGGGCGTTTTCTCACCCTCTAGCGCACGTTTGCCCCTCAAGCGACTTCGCTTGCCCTTACGCTTCATGGACTACTCGCGCGTCTAAGGGGGGCACTTGAGCATCGCGACTCAGGGCTCTTACCTCTCCTAGGCCTAAACTCCCCCCGGCCTTGCGGAGTCATTGCTCCTGCATACCGAAGCGGCGAAGTCATGGCACGAAGAGATGGGTCCTACCGACGCAGAGAGCAAATAGACATGAAGATGAGTCCAGAGAGACCTCTCGAGGGGCAATCAAGCTTAACACAAATAGCAATAAAGAGTATATTACAGGCCAAAAGGTCTTAAAATATCTAAACACAAGATTGTTTCAGATACAAGCGCACGCAGGCGCAATAAGGTGTGGCTCAGGGGGAAGCAGCGTCGCCTTGGACCTCCTCCGCGACACCCTCCTCCGTATCGGCAGAGGCGGCCTCCTCCTCGCTGTCCTCCACCGCAGCCTCCGCGCGCCTGAAGCGGTTGCAGAAGGCGTCAACTTGCTCACGGAGGGAACTGGAGACCCGTTGCGCGTCCTCGCCTTGAGCGGCCTCGGTCACGGAGGAGAGGTCGAAGCCTGGCGTGAGGAGCCTGAGGTTGGTGAAGATGTGGTCAACAACCACCCCCAGAAGTTGTCGGCTCTCTTCCTCGATCATCTCGCGAAGCTCGGCGACGGGGCCCTTGAGTGCCGCGAAGAGCTGGTCAAACTAGACCAGGTACCTGGCAGCATCGCCGCGGCCTCGGACGTCGGTGTGCGACGCGTCCGCGCCAAGCTGCGTAGCTAGCTTGTTGGCACGGGCAACCAAGGCCTTGAACATGCGCTCACGCTGCTTCGTGAGCGCGCGAGACGCCTGGGCTGAGTCCGACGTCTCCGCCGCCAGCTCCATCGCAGGGGCCACCTGCTCCTCCACGTCCTTGGCCAAGAAATTGAGGTTGTGGACTGCCTCGGTGCGGGCCTCCTCCGCTCGGCGACGACCGTCCTTGGCGCGCTTGAGGCGAGCCTCCATCTTGGAGTTGGCCCTCTCAAGCTCGGCGATTCACTGGGCATCCGTGGCGTGCTTGGCCTTGAAGCGGTCCTCCTGTGTCTGGGCCAGGTCGCGATACTTCTGAGAGGTGAACTTGCGGAATTGCTTCTCGCGCTCCACGAGGGCGTCCTCGACCTCCTTTTTTCTTCTCGGCGAAACGCCGCTCGAAGCGCTCATAAGCGAGCTTCTGGGCAGCGACGTTCTCGTCGTACTTCGAGATCGCCTGGGCCAGGTCTCCTTCTCGCTCCTCGAGGGCTTCGCATTGGGCGGCTAAGTTTTTCTCCGCCTGAAGGCGTTGCTCCTCGCGCTGCCGTAGATCTTCCTCCTTGAGGGCCAGCTGTCGCTCGCGCTCGGCAAAGCCCTTGCGGTCTTCCTCCAGAGCGGCCTGCGCGGCCTGATGGGTGGAGAGCAGCTGGGACTCCAGCTGGCCCAGCTCGCGGCGCTTGTGCGCCAGCGAGCCCTCCGTCGCCTCACGCTCCGCTTTGGCCTCGCGCAGGAGCTCCGCTGTGGCGTCACGTTCTGCTTGGAGGGGCTCTAGGAGCTCTGTGGCATCGCGGATGGCCCCCTCGCGGATCTCCTTGGCGAAGCGGGTGGCCTCTTCGCACGCGGTCTGCAGCGCCAAGTCCTCTAGACGGCGCGCCTCGACCGCCGTATGGAAGGATGCCCACGACCTCGCCAGCTCCTCCTGCTGCCGAGCGAGCCATATGTCCCCGAGGGCGAGGTGCTCCTCCAAGCCCTCCAAGGATTCTCTCACGAGGCCGAAGGCGACCTCGCGGCGCCCCACGCTCCAGTCCCAGCCTCGAAGGACCAGTTCCCGACTCATGGAGGGCACGGCTCTGGCGCCGAGTCCCGAGAGCCCGGCCTCGGGGAGAGCTCGGGGGCTAGCCTGGGCGCCGCCTGTGCCCGCGCCGGCATCCTCTTCGGGCCCCACGGCAGCAGGGCGCTCCTCGTTTCCAGCTTGACGAGGAGGCGAGGAAGAATCTCCCTCAGTGGACGCGCCCGCGCCAGCTGGTGCCTCGCGCGCTTCCGTCGCAGGCGGCACGGGAGCAGTGGGCGCATACATTGAGGTAGGCACGCGCGGTGGCGTCGATGCACGCGGCGACGTTGCTTCGCGCAGCGGAGTTGCCTCACGCGGAGGCGTAACCGCGTGAGGAGGAGTAGGAACGCGCGGCGGCGTGGATGCCCTCTCCGCCGTGGTTTCCACCACCATCGGCTCGGGGGCGGTGTAGGTGCCTATGGGCACGGCGTTCCCCCCTCCGCCTGAGGCTCCGCCGCCCCCGCCTGAGGCACAGCCGCCTGAGGCTCTGTCGCCCTCACCTGAGACGCAACCGCCTCCGATTGAGGCACCCCCTCATGGGATCTGCGGAGGCCGTCTCCAGAGGCCTCGTGGCCTCGTCTGCCACGGTCTCCGCCGTGGCTCTCTTCACCTCAACTGCCTTGCGAAGCCTACGGCGCTTCGCAGGCACAAGATCACTGGCAAAAGCCCAAGAAAAGATCTTCAATAAAGGGCGAAGTAAAAAAGAGAGAAAACAAAACGCAAGTGACCAGGTGTCACGAACACTTACCCTGAAGGGGGGGGGGGGCGCCAGCATCGACCCACGCCAAGCCTGGAGAGCGCCATGAGGGGAAGGTCTTGGCCACAGGCCTCGCAGGGGGCGTCACCGCTTTCCTTTGACGTCAGACGGTCTCGCCCCCAAGCGGTCCACGACAGCTTTGGTGCGGGGCCCACGCCTCGTCAGAGGCCTCCTCTTCCTCAGCCTCCTCCTCCACGGGGTGCGAGGGAGCCACCACGAAGGCGTCATCGTCACCTGACGAGATGTCGCAAACCTCGTCAGTGAACGGCCCGACCCTCGAAGAGGACACCTCCCCGGCCGTTGCCTCCTCCTCAGCTGGGCCAGCTCCTTAGGCCGAGGGAGAGTCTGCCCCTTCCGCCCCCGCATGGCTGGCGTCGGCAACTCTGAGTCCGCCCGACCTGTCGGGGTGAACGGAGGCATCCCCTCCAGGATGTCCATGCGCTCCATCAAGTTGTATTGATGAAGAGGCCGGAGCGTCACGGGGAGCTGATCCACGGCAGGCACCGATGGGTTGACGAAGAGCGCGGAGAAGACGTTGTCGACGGTGTCCTTGTCGTTGTCCTCGACATGATGCCGCATCTTGTCGCTCGGCCCCAAGTACATCCACATGGGCACCGAGTGTGCCTAGAGGGGCGCGATGCGGCGCGTCACAAAGTCCGCCACGATCATCTGCCCCGTGAGGCCCTCCTCGCGGAGGAAGCTCAGGCGCCCCATCAGGCTTACATTCCTCGCGCCGTCGAAGGTGGCCTTGCCCCAGTGGGATTTCTTCAGCGGGGGCTCGTCAGGGACCTCGAGGAAGGCGCAGGGACGCTCCACCCCGCCGAAGAACCACTTTTGGCGGAAGTCATCCACCTTCTTTGTCACCGAGGTGATGGCCTTGTTCTCGCTCCAGGACATGAGGATATAGACGCTCCCCATGACGTCGACGATGCAGAACAAGACGCACCCTGAGCGCTCGTTCTTCGCCGTGATCCAGAGCGCGTAGAAGCACCAGAACAGCCCTACCGTGGGCTCCAGGCCCAGATAGAACGCCATCACCGCCTCCAGGAACAGCGAGAAGAATGGCACCAGTCCTGCAGCGTGGAATGCTGGAAGATCGGGAAGTACCCTCGCGGGCGCTTCCCGTGCGCCGTGGGCTTTAGGGCGGTGGCGCCATGCTCGTTCGTCCGGTCCGCAACCAGGAACCGGACCTTGGCAAGCGCCTTCTCGTTGACGCGAACGCCCAGCAGCGCTGCGTCCTGCACGGACTCAGGGACCTCCGCCTGGGAGGAAGACCCCGCGGCGGCCTTGCCCTGCTCTTGAGGGGGCTCATCATCGCGGGCTCGGAGGATTGAAGGAAACGGAGGAAGGAGAATCGCAGGAGAGAGCGGAGGCGGAGAGCTCTAGGAGGCGGAAACTTCTGCGAGAAGGTTTGGAAACTGTAACGGCTCCCTGCCGCAACGCTCGGGCTTTATACACCCTCAAGGAGCAGTTACCGGGGCGTGGTGGGACCCCCCACGACTCACGCCCCGGATCGTGCGAGACCGTTATTCGTCCAATTGCCGCGTGGCTCGGGTCGGCTGGGCACTAAGGGCCCACGACGCTTCGCCTGAGCCCATGGGCTCAATCGTGCCCATCGCGGGCCCGGGGGCTACTGTCGGCCCAGTGGGAACTGGGGTATGGAGAGCCCACTCCCCCCAGGCCTCGCACGCTGGCCAGTCAGACGAAACGACTAAGGACCAGGCTTCACTGCCTGGCGGGACCCTCGAGAGGCAATTCCCCAAGAGGGCCTGAAGAGGAAACGAGGGCCTGAGGGGATCCCTCGCTTCAAGGAACCCCCCTCAGGCCTCCTCAGGCCTGAAGGGAAACGTCACGGCCAAGGAAGTACGGAAGGACGCACATGGCCCCTGCCACGCCCACGTGGTGACGCAAGCACCCCCGTTGCCGTTTTAGGCGATAAAGGGGTCAATAAAGTTGCGCCGCCTGCTGCGGAACTGCCAGGACCTTCCACTCTGGCGATAAAGCAGGTGGATGGCACAACCCTCCAACGAAGAACGTCATCGTGGGCTCCACCTAAGAGACTGCCCTCCCTGCGGGAAGTACACCGCGATCGGCCGCCTGTCGGCCACCGCGCCCACCTTTATCAACAATGGACCGCGTCCATGGACGAATGGACCGCGGTGGACTCCTGCTCCACCATGCCTCTGCCATGTAGGAGCCACCATGAAGGCCAAGCCGAAGGATAGCGCCAGAGGCGCCTATAAAAGTGACAAGACTTCCATCGTAAGAAGGGTCGGCCTTTCTGAGACCACAACGCTTGTAAACCCTAGCGATCCCGAGTAGGATAGCCTCTGCCTGGAGGAGGAAGAAGGTCATCATCCCTCCCCCAGGCAAGAACTGCCTCAAGGGGGCTTTCGGCAAGCTCGGTTGTACTGTAAACTCCATAACTCAATACAGACAAGCAGGAGTAGCGGTCTTACCTCCTCACGAGGGCCGTGAACCTGGGTACGGGACGGTGTCCATCTCTGTCGTGTGTGTTTCGTCTTCAGGTCCGGCAAGCAGCGTCGCCGTGTCCTTCGAGGGTCTTGACCTCCGCGTTCAATCCCCTTCACGAACTACTCTCCAGGAAGTGACTACCCCCAGTTCTACGGAGTCATAACCCGACATTTGGCGCGCCAGATAGGGGGTTGAGGCGCGTCAACTACCTTCGAGCCGCCTCCGCGCCATGGCGAACACCCGCGCTACCCGTGCCGCCCGTGTCAACCGACGCGCTCCTGAAGGAGCGCGCGCCTCGCCAGGTGCCACGGCCACTTGTGCTCGTCGGGGCCGACCCCGCCATGAAGAGCGCGCCCCCTCGGGCCCTCATGCGGAGGAGCCCGAGCGCAAGTCCGAGCACCAAGAGGACTCGCAGTCGTCGCACCCGACGCGGCGCCCGAGCGGTTCCGGCCCAGGCAGGACGGACCCCGCGCCCCACACCGCGCTGCTGATGGCTTAGGAGCTTCTTCGCTACCAGCCCACCGCTGAGGCCCACGAGCAGTGGCTGGAGTGCCTCAACCACCTTGCCGGCATCGCCACGACGCGCCCCGCTCCGTCGCAGTCCTACGTGCACCCCTCTCTCGTGGGCACGGTCGCAACAAACGCGCCTCCGCCCCCACCAGGGCCTGCACCGGCTGCGACGTAGAGGGCTGCCTCGCACACGTCCTCGCTGCACGATTGCCTGATCGTGCAGCGCACCACGCCCGACTCTCGCGTGGGGATGGAGCTCCAGCGCAACCGCCAGAACAGGCTCGTGGAGGAGATCGGCCAGGCGGGCCAGCAGAACCGCGGCGCACTGCAAGACGGGGTCGCCACGTACGCTACGGGCTGCATGGCGTTCACCCGCTCCCTGCGTCGCGTGGTCTGGCCCCTGAAGTTCAGACCGGCTCTCCCTAAGGGCTACGACGACTCCATCAACCCCATCGAGTTCCTGCAGCTCTACACCACCTCCATCCAAGCTACAGGAGGAGTCGACATGGTCATGGCCAACTAGTTCTCTCACGCGCTTCGTGATTCTGCGCTGTCGTGGCTCCTGAACCTCTCGGAAGACTCCGTGAACTCTTGGGAGGAGCTCTGCAAGTAGTTCGTCTCTAACTTCAAGGGAACGTACGAGCGCGCCCTCACCCACAACGACCTGCGCGCTGTGGTTCAGAAGAAGGATGAGACGCTTCGCAAGTACATCCAGCGCTTCAACCAAGTGCGTAACAAGATACCAAAATCCCCGATACCCAGTACATCCAGCGCTTCAACGAGCGGAGAACGTCATCGTGGGCTCCACCTCAGAGACTGCCCTCCTTGCGGGCAGTACAGCGCGGTCGGCCGCCTGTCGGCCCCCGCGCCCACCTTTATCAACAATGGACCGCGTCCATGGACAAATGGACCGCGGTGGACTCCTGCTCCACCATGCCTCTGCCATGTGGGAGCCACCTTGAAGGCGCCAGAGACGCCTATAAAAGGGACAAGACTTCCATCGTAGGAAGGGTCGGCCTTTCTGAGACCACAACGATTGTAAACCCTAGCGATCGCGAGTAGGATATCCTCTGCATGGAGGAGGAAGAAGGTCATCATCCCCCCCCCCCCCCCCCAGGCAAGAACTGCCTCAAGGGGGATTTCGGCAAGCCTGGTTGTTTTGTAAACTCCATAACTCAATACAGACAAGCAGGAGTAGCGGTCTTACCTACTCACGAGGGCCGTGAACTTGGGTACGGGCCGGTGTCCATCTCTGTCGTGGGTGTTTCGTCTTCAGGTCCCGCGAGCAGCGTCACCGTGTCCCTCGAGGGTCTTGACCTTCGCGTTCAATCCCCTTCACGAACTACTCTTCAAAAAGTGACTACCCCAGTTCTAGGGAGTCATAACCCGACAACTACTTCTGCAAGGAGTGGAACGCAGATCCTAACCCTAGCCACCATATGAAACGCTAATTGCCTAACCTTAGCCCATGGCATGAAACCCTAACGGACTAACCCTACTACAATGGTACACAGACCGGAGATCCCTCGCCGTGTCATGATAGCATAGACATGGCATGAAACCCTAACCCTAGCTCTGTAAACAGATGGAAGAGGAGCTGAGGAGCACGAGGAGATCAGGAGATGAACAGGGGAACTCGCCTGAACTCGCCGTCGCCGTCGATTTGACCCGCCTGTGCCCGTCATTGTCGGAGCGAGCGTGGCCGCTGTCGTCCTCCCGTGGCCGCCGCAGCCGCTGCTCGCCTCGTGGGTGGGTGCGGTGGGGTGGGGAATGGGGAACGAGTGGAGGAGAAGCTCGGAATAGATGGGTGGGTGTCCTTTTCTCTTTTGTTAGGGGCATACAAGTCATTTCCTGTCTTGGTAGGTGGGGAATTGTCCAAATCCGAAATTGGAAATGGAGTAGCGGGAAAATGAGAGGGAAAAGGTGAAAATTTTAAGATTAGTAAAACTATCATCAAAACACCGCTCTTTTGTGCAGCAGGTACCGACAACATGTTGTCAAAATGGAATTTCATAATTTATTTAAATACTTAGGACCTATGTTATGAACAATTCAATCTTTGTTTGCAACAACAACATTTTTAGTCACTATTGGTAAAAAAGACAAAACCCTGTCGAATCAGCTGGAAATGCCGGAAATTTGAACTGTAGGTGCCTCGTATGTTGCTCCTATTTATCCTCAAAAATCATTTTTAGGTTCACAACATGTGATTTCATGGGAGATACATCTTTAGTTTTGGAAGGTTCCACCCTTAACTAAGAACGGCATCACCGACCGTTTTGACATTGTTTTGAAACCGACATAAGAAATTAAAAAAACTCTTAAAATAGTAAAACCTTCGCTTAGCGTCATTTTATGTGCCCCATTATCCATAAAAAATTATAAACATGGAAAAGTGAACTATTTAAAAAAGGTGTTGACAGAACTGAGCTATCATGCATGAAGTTTCTTGGCTATCGAGCCACATGACCAATGTTACAGTCGAAATTGTGACAAAGGTTTTCTGACTGAGTCCATATTGTGCACACATGTGCCCCTTGCATGACACACATATCTCATACACATAGTTTTCTATTTTATTGTGTAGAAAAGTCATTTTCCATTTCCTAATTGTCAAAACACCGCCGTTTTGTGAAGCACATACCGAAAACATGTTCTCAAAATGAAATTCATAATTTATTTAACTACTTAGGACCTATGTAATGAAAAATTCAACCTTTGTTTGCAACAACAACATTTTTAGGCACTGTTGATAAAAAGATAAAAACCCTGTCGAATCAGCTGGAAATGCCGAAAATTTGAACTATAGGTGCCTCGTATGTTGCTCCTATTATTCCTCAAAAATCATTTTTAGGTTCACAACATGTGATTTCATGGGAGATACATCTTTAGTTTTGAAAGGTTCCACCCTTAGCTAAGAACGACATCGCTGACTGTTTTGACATTGTTTTGAAACCGACATAAGAAATTAAAAAAAATCGTAAAATTGAGTAACCTTCGCGTAGCGTCATTTTATGTGCCCCATTATCCATTAAATATTATTAACATGGAAAAAGTGAACTATTTAGAAATGGTGTTCACAGAAATGAGCTATCATGTATGAAGTTTCTTGGCCATCGAGCCACATGACCAATGTTACGGTCGAAGTCGTGACATAATTTTTCTGACTGAGGCCATATTGTGCACACATGTGCCCCTTGGCATGCACACACACCTCATACACATAGTTTTTCTATTTTATTGTGTAGAAAAGTCATTTTCCATTTCCTAATCATCAAAATACCGATGTTTTGTGAAACAGGTACCGATAACATGTTGTCAAAATGGAATTTCACAATTTATTTAAATACTTAGAACCTATGTAATGAACAATTCAACCTTTGTTTTCAACAACAACTTTATAGGCACTATTGGTAAAAAGACAAAACCATGTCGAATCAGTTGGAAATGCCGAAAATTTGAACTGTAGGTGCATCGTATGTTGCTCCTATTTTTCCTTAAAAATCATTTTTAGGTTCACAACATGTGATTTTATGGGAGATACATCTTTAGTTTTGGAAGGTTCCACCCTTAGCTAAGAACGGCATCGTCGACCGTTTTGACATTGTTTTGAAACCGACATAAGAAATAAAAAAATCGTAAAATAGTAAAACGTTCGCATAGCGTCATTTTATGTGCCCCATTATCCATTAAAAATTATAAACATGGAAAAAGTGAACTATTTGGAAAAGGTGTTCACATAAATGAGCTATCATGTATGAAGTTTTATTGGCTATCGAGCCACATGACCAATGTTACGGTCGAAATCGTGACATAGTTTTTCTGACTGAGTCCATATTGTGCACACATGTGCCCCTTGGCATGACACACACATCTCATACACATAGTTTTCTATTTTATTGTGTACAAAAGTCATTTTCCATTTTCTAATCGTCAAAACACCACCGTTTTGTGAATCACGTACCAACAACATGTTGTCAAAATGGAATTTCATTATTTTTTTAACTACTTCGGACGTAAGTAATGAACAATTCAACCTTTGTTTGTAACTACAACATTTTTAGACATTGTTGGTAAAAAGACAAAACCCTATCGAATCAGCTGGAAATGCCGGAAATTTGAACTGTAGGTGCCTCGTATGTTGCTCCTATTTTTTCTCAAAAATCATTTTTAGGTTCACAACATGTGATTTCATGGGAGATACATATTTAGTTTTGGAAGGTTCCACCCTTAGCTAAGAACAACATCGCCGACCGTTTTGACATTGTTTTGAAACCGACATAAGAAATTAAGAAAAATCGTAAAATAGTAAAACTTAGCATATAGTCATTTTATGTGCCCCATTATCCATTAAAAATTATAAACATGGAAAAAGTGAACTATCTGGAAAAGGTGTTTGTTGGGGATATACCAAGTGGGGGTATCTCTGACATGGATCAATCCGGCTTGTCCAGGGTAGCCCAAGTGTGGCAAGGCTGATGCCTGTCGGGCGGCCCAGATAGCTGACGTACAAGGAAGTAGCCGGACGGTCCAAGGAAGGCGGAAGGCCGAAGCCCATCAAGCCACCAAGCCCAAGACGGAAGGCGGCAACTAAGCCGGCTAGGTCTAGGACTATGTTTACTTGCCGGACAAGTACTTACCTTGTAGCCCGGGGTCTGGCCGCCTATATAAGCCGGCCACTGGGAAGCCTTTAGGGCACGCTCTAATACACATTGTAACCTGTTCACGGCTATTGCCTTATAGTGAATTATAGCAGCACAAAGGGTCTGGCCACCGCTGCGAGATCTGAAGCTGGGTAATCTCGTCGTGTTCAATCCCGACCTCGACGACTCCAACCTTCTTCCCCACATCCATCCATAGGCTAGAGGACCCCCCGTCTCCTATCAATTATGCCGAAACTCCGACAGTTGGCGCCCACCGTGGGGCATAAGGTTTCTGGCGTCACGTTCCAGGCGGGAACACTTGGTGGCGTGGGCAAGGAGATCGCCGTCGGCCGCGTCACAAGATATGGCGGCCACAACTATGTCAACTCAAATGAGTCCTGGATCCCGACGGACGACTAGCTCATCGGGTGTGCAATCGTGCCGATGGGAAGGATCGATGTCTTCATCGGGTACACACCAGAGGCGCACGGCTTACCGCAGTCAACCGGCAAGATGGACCTGAATCCTCCTTCTCTCAGGAGTCGGAGGGATCTGACTTCCACTTTGTCGGAGTTGTCGGACTGGGATCTGACTCCCAACAGGGAAACAACGATCCTAAATCAATTCTTCTGGCTCTTCAGGAGGATGCGATGTCAGATGCCGGATCCAGATCTACCGTTCAAGTCAACGTAGATTCTGATTTTGATGATGATGCTAGTCTCTTCGAAGAGAGAATCAATAACCGCTTTTCCAGTGATAATCCGGTTCCTTCAGAGAACACAGCGGATACAGACATGCCTGATAAGCTGGCTATGATGGTTGTCATCGGCAACGAGTCAACTCCAGTTGCTTCTGACCCGCAAGATAAGCCGGAGGAAGCTGTCGGCAATACCAATGTCGGTCAACTCATTGACGGTTCCGACAAGGTGCGCGCGAAGAAGAAAGCTGGTCTCGAAAAAGGCGGCAGCAGCAAGCCCACGGATTTGCTCTCCGTCATCAAGGAAGTGGACAAAATCATGAACACTCCAGTGACTAAGGATACCCCACTCGACGAAGTGGAAGAACTTAGGCTTAATATGCTTAAGCACTCTAACTTCCTACACCCCCATCCTTCTGCACCCCCATCCTTAACGCTGCTGCCGCGCTTGACACCCAAGACGACAAGACTTACACATCGGAGGAAAAAGTGGCCAATGCAAGACACTTCATGAGCAAGGCCCTAGAGCATTAAGCTCGCGCTGACTCCTATTGCCATATGACGGATGCCCGCTGGGGAGATCTGGAATCCAACTCAGGAAAATGCAAAGCAGCACCCGGCGTTGACCCCGAAGGCCCGTCCGACCCCAGTAGCCATGGCGACAAAAAGGAAGGCCACGCCACCTCCAAAGAAGAAGCCCCCGCCAAAACCATGGCGGGACGAGAACTCGCGGACAGGAAGCAGAGGTGACCTGCCACCTCTAGCCCAGACAAGGCCCGGCAATGGCGGTAGCCGGAATAACGGCCAGTCGCCTAAAAAAGATGCCGACAACGACCCTCCCAGGAAAGGTCGAAGCAGGTCTCCGCAACGCAGCACCGACAACAAGAGGAAGGAGGCGGCATACGGGCCCAGGCGCAGCGTAAGCCGGGCAGCGCAGGACGAGCTGAACGCCAACAGAGGCGGACAACATTTCGCTCCAGAAGACACAAGACACCGCCTAAAAGACATAGCAAGAGGAAGGGAGCCGCTATACTCTGGTCCAAAGTGCTTTGGCGACGCCATCCGTAGAGAGCCGTTTCCTAAGGACATGACATCAATGTCAAAAAATTGTCCTAGGTACAACGGCCTCGTTAAGCCGGACTCATGGCTAGCTGACTATGCCATGGCCATAGATATTGCCGGCAGAAGCAATCTCATTGCCGTCCGCTACCTACCTCTAATGTAAGAAGGCACGGCAAGGGCTTGGATTGACAACCTTCCAGAAAAGTCTATCCACAGTTGGTACGACATGGAAAAGGTGTTCTCCCAGCACTTCCAAGGAACATACAAGCGTCCAAACACCTACACGAATTTGCAACGCTGTGTTCAGAAGCTAGACGAAACCATGAAAGATTTTGTCAGCCGTTGGATCTCAGAGAAGGCCAACTGTCATGGTGTTTCAGACTCTCAGGCTATCCATGCCTTCTACACGGGCCTACAGAAGAAGTCCTTACTCCATCACATACTCGTACGCGAGCAAGTCACAGACCTTGGCGAGATACTCAACCTTGCTGCCCAGTACGCGGCAGCAGACGACGACGCCCGTGACAATGATCCAAATGTCAGCATCGTGCCAAGGCGGAACAACAAGCGCAAACAAGCAACGGAAGACAAAGCCATGCCATCTAACGAGGTTGCCGTCGCGTTCCTAGGAAACGCCGGCAAAAAGAAGGGAAAAAAAATAAAGATAACCGTGACGCCGGCTCAGGCCCTAAGGCGGCACGTATCACTTACGAACAGGCAACCATATGCTTAGCGGAGTGCCGCTTCATGGACGACTTTAAAAAAAGACCCTACTGTCGGCTGGAAGTCAAAGAAGCCGAAGAAGAACGACAAGAAAGACAACAAGGACGACGAGGACGACAATGACATGTCAATCTCAAGCAATGACGACGCCTCCGCCAAGAAAAAGAAGCCGTACCCGAAGGTCAAGGAGTTACTCGTGTGCTTTGTCGACACACCTTCGTCTAAGGCGAACACGGCGGAGATGCGCGAACTCAACGCGACAATGCGAGACGTCCCTCAGTATTTGAACTGGTCCGAGGCGGCAATCACTTGAGATCGGTCCGACCACCCTGATTATGTCCCCCACCTAGGCAAATACACCCTTGTTGTCGACCCCATTGTCGACAACTTCAGGCTCACAGAAGTACTCATGGATGGCCGCAACAGCCTCAACATCATGTACAATGATACACTATGCCGCATGAACTTGTCTGAGGATCAGCTTGACCACAGGAACCTCACTTTTCATGGCATAGTGCCCGGCAGGCAAGCAAATTCAATGGGAAGCATCAGGCTGAAGGTAACTTTTGGACCAGAAGAGAACTACCGTTAGAGTTCCTCTGGTTTGAAGTTGTCCCCTTCAAAAGTGCCTGTCATGCCATCTTCGGACAACCGGCTTTTGCCAAGTTCATGGCAAGGCCGTGCTATATATACAACAAGCTTAAGATGCCGGGGGAACATGGAACCATCACGGTCTCCGGCAACTTCAAGAAAGCTAAGGAGTGTGAGCGTGGCATGGCCGCCTTTGCAGAAGCCATCATCCACAAAGAAGAGCTCGCGCTACTTAAGGCGGACCCAGACAACTCCATGCCCATGCCAAAAGTTGATGTCAAGAAGACCTTTGAAGCTTCAGAAGACACCAAGAAGGCGGACCTCATCCCAGGCGATAAATCCAAGCAAGTTGTCATCGACTCCGACTTGGACAGCAAACAGGAAGGCGAGCTCGTCGAGTTCCTCCGTGAGAATCGTGACATCTTTGCATGGTCGCCATCCGACATGCCTGGTGTATCGAGGGAACTTGCCGAGCACTCGCTCAATATTATCAAGGGATCGAATCCGGTGAAGCAAGCAACAAGATGCTTTGGTGATGAGAGACGCGAGGCTATAGGGAAGGAGATAAATAGGCTGAGGGACGCAAATTTCTTTAAAGAAGTTGTACACACCGATTGGGTGGCAAATCCTGTACTTGTTCCAAAGAAGAATAAAGAGCTGAGGATGTGTATCGACTATACCGGTGTTAACAAGTGTTTCCCAAAGGATCCCTTTGCGCTGCCTAGAATTGACCAGGTCGTAGACTCCACAGCAGGCTCCGAGCTGCTTTGTTTTCTGGACGCCTACTCAGGATACCACCAAATCAAGATGAGGGAGTCAGATCAACTGAAAACATCTTTCACCACTCCTTATGGGACTTTCTGCTACATCATTATGCCTTTTGGCCTGAAGAATGCAGGGGCAACATACCAGCGCTGTATGCAAAATTGCCTGCATGAACAGATTGGCCGCAATGTTCACGTCTACGTTTACGACATTGCGGTGATGTCAAAAAAGAAGGCGGATCTCCTAGAGGACTTGGGAGAAACTCTTTAGTATCTCCGGAAATACTAGATGAAGCTTAATACCGCCAAGTGTGTTTTCGATGTTCCAGCCGACAAACTACTTGGCTTTATCGTCTCAGAGCGAGGGATCGAAGTCAACCCGGAGAAGATCGAGGCTATCCAAAACATATCCAGACCAACTTGTCCGAAGGACGTGCACCGTTTAGCCGGTTGGGCAGCAGCCGTCAGTCGTTTTATAAGCCGCCTTGGAGAAAAAGCAATGCCTCTCTACCGGTTATTGAAGAAATCCAACAATTTCGAGTGGACAACAGAAGCAGATGCCGCCTTACATCAACTTAAGGAGGCGCTTGTATCCGCTCCTATATTGGCAGCACCTCGATCGCAGGAACCAATGCTGCTATACATCGCGGCAACTGGAGCAGTTGTTAGCGTTGTCTTGGCTGTGGAAAGTACAGAAAGCGAAGCCGCGACGTTTGAGCAACGTCCGGTCTACTTCATCAGTGAAGTCTTCTCCGCCTCCAAGCAGAGGTATCCACATTACCAAAAGCTGGCTTACCGTGTATTCTTTGCCGCCAGAAAGCTTAGGCACTATTTCCAGGAGCACACAGTGACAGTAGTCAACAGGACGCCACTGGGAGACATAATAAAAAACGCAGAGGCAACATGCCGAGTCGCCAAATAGGGCATCGAGCTCGCCGCCTTTGATATAGTCTACAAACTGCGGACCGCCATTAAGACTCAAGCACTTGCGGATTTGTTGCCGACTGGACAGAGGCCATGGAGGAAACAATACTCCCCGAGTCAGAATATTGGGTTATGCACTTTGACGGATCAAAGATGCTCAAAGGCTCGGGGGCTGGAGTTGTTTTGCGCACACCCAAAGGCGATAAGCTCAGCTACGTGTTGCAGATTCATTTCACAACAACTAATAACGTCGCAGAATATGAAGCTTTGCTTCACGGGCTACATGTGGCAAACGACCTTTGCGTCAAAAGAATCCTCTCTATGGTGACTCCGACTTAGTCGCACAACAATTAAGTGGCACATGAGATGCGAAGAGTGCAACAATGGGGGCTTACAGAGCCAAAGTGGACGAATTCGCCAAAAATTTCATGGGCTACGAAGTCCGGCACGTTCCCAGAGCTCAGAACGAGGTGGCAGACGCCCTCGTCAGACTCGGGTCAGAACGCAAAAAAGTGCCGAAGGACATTTTCCTGGAACATTTGCACAAGCCGTCCATTAGGGGCGCCGATTTGTTGGACCCCGATGCAGAAGAACCAGTACAAGTGGCAAGTCTTGCCATCTACTTGGCCCAGCCGGATTGGACCGTCCCCTGTCTCGATTTAGTTGACCAGAAGTTGCCAGAAGATGATGCGGTGTTGAAAAGGCAGATCATAAGGCGAGCCAAAGCATTCACAGTCATCAAAGGCGAGCTATATAAGCGAAGCACATGTGGTATCTATCAGCGGTGCATATTGCCAGAAGAAGGCCGGGAAATTCTGAAAGACATACTTTTTGGCACTTGCGGGCACCACGCCTCCGCCAGGTCCATTGTATCCAAAGCTTTCCGCCAAGGTATCTACTGGCTAACCGCCAAAGAAGACGATGAACACATCATGAAAACATTCAAAGTTTGTCAGTTGTATGCCCGCCAACCTCTGCCGGCACAATAACTCAGGACAATCCCAATCACCTGGCCGTTCACGGTCTGGGCCTTAGATATGGTTGGTCCCTTCAAGAAGGCACGAGGTGGATACACCCACCTATTGATCGTTGTCGACAAGTTCACTAAATGGGTCAAAGCCAAGCCGAATAGGAAACTTGACGCACGAACAACCACCAATTTCCTCTGGGGAATTATCTCTCGGTTCGGAGTTCCGCACAGCATTATCACAGATAATGGAAGCAACTTTTCTTAAGGTGACATCGAAGAATACTGCCATGATCTAGGCATCCGGCTTGATTTGGCATCCATGTCACACCCTCAATCAAACGGACAAGTATAGCGTACAAACGGCTTAGTCTTTTCCGTACTTAAGCCCCGTCTCGAAGCTCCATTAAATACGACAACCGGCGCTTGGGAAGAAGAGCTACAGTTTGTACTCTGAAGTTTGCGTACAACGCAAAACAGATCTACCGGCTACACTCCTTTGTTCTTGGTATATGGCGCAGAGGCAGTGCTACCCACCGACATGAAATACGATTCCCCAAGAGTTTAAGCCAACATCGAGCAAGACGTAGAAGGTGCAAGACAGGATGGCCTAGACTTGTTAGATGAAGAAAGAGACGTCGCTCTCCATCGCTCCGCCTTGTACCAGCAACACTTCATCGCTATCATAGCCGAAGAGTGCGGAAGCGGGGCTTCAGAACAGGTGACCTGGTCCTCCGCCTTATTCAAGACAAAAAGGGCTTGCACAAGTTATCCCCGCCATGGGAAGGACCGTTTATAGTCACAAAGGCGCTGCTCAATGGTTCCTATTACCTATCCGACATCCGCAACGCAGACGAAAAGAAAAGGCGCAAGAAGGCGGCAGGAAGGAGAGTGTAACATCCCAAATTTTGCAAAAATTTAAAACTTTGCATTCATGCATTATTCATCCATAGACATAAAATTTCAACACAAAGATATAAAAATAAAACATCAAATTATAAGATTTAATAATCTATAATTCCAGAAAATGTTTATTTAAACCCCTTTAAGAAAATATTATTTTAGCAAATTATTTATGGGCAAGTATAATATTAAAAAGTTCTAATTTTGATAACCTTTCCAAAACATATTTTTATGAATTTTTCTGATATATTTTGAATAGGTTTAAAAATCATTTTTGAAATCAGTATTTAAAAACAGATATAAATTTTATTAAAAAGGAAAAAGGAATCGGGCCGGCCTGTGGCTATTTACCGCGCGCGCGCGTACGAACACGGCCCAAGCCAGCCCACGCAGCCCATCTCCTTCCTCCTCTCGCTGACAGGTGGGACCCACCTGTCAGCTTCGTCTTCCTCCAGCCGGAGATCGCGCCCGAGACGAAATCGGAAACCGACCGTGATTCCCGAGCGTATTCAGCGCGAGGTTGCTCCCCGCGCCACCCTATTTAAACCCCCACCTCCGCCGCAACCCTCCGCACCCCAAACCCTAATTTCTCCGCCGCCGGGCAGCTCGCAAGCGAGCTCGGATCTCCGCCGCCGACAAGCACGCCGTACGGGGTACTCCGACCACCCCCCGAGCTCGTATTGCCCTCCTCGATCCCCCTCCTCGTTGCGCACGTTTTTGACTTCATCCCGCGGTTTAATTGTCAGCCGAACGACGTATTCATCCACGCCCGAAGGAGACCGCCGCCGCTAGCAACTCCGGTGAGCTGCACGAGGAGGAGAAGACCACGCCGACGACCACCACCGCGCCATCGACTCCGCCCCGACGTCCGCTACGCTTCGGTAAGCCCCGTTCGTCCCGTAGCCTCCTAGGACGCGAGAACGTGCAACGCCGGCCGTGGCGCCGCCGCGGTCGGGCGAACTCCGGCGACGGCGCCGCCCGTTTTTGGTCAACGGATCGTGGACCGTTAGATCTAGATCCAATGGATCTAGATCGATTAGATCTCGCGCGTTCATTTTAAATCAGATCGGACGGCTCTCGCAGCCGATCCGCGTCGAAGCGGTACTAACCAATGAGATCGCGCCACGTAGCCCCTGTTAAATTATTTTTGCAGGAATTTTTATAAATAAAACAGAAAATATGCCAAACTTAGAAAATTCATAACTTTTGATCCATAAGTTCAAATTTGATAAATTTTATATCCACGGATAGCCCTGCTCATGAAGTTTATTCCTACACCATTTGTTTTTCCTTTTGACATATTATAATTTATTTAAATTAGCAGAGGAGCATTTCGGCTATTGAAATAATAACTTAAATAATAAAAATGATTTAGAAATAAACTTAATTTTTTTAGGGTTATATTAATTCCCTCTATCCAGCAATATTAATAAATGTCTTAAATGCAAATTTTCATAAAACAATAAAAATTATAATTATAGAAATCAAGTTTTGCTATATTGTTTTCAATTATTCAATTAATAAACAAAATAAGAAATTCCTAGAAATTATATTTCATACATTTAATAACAGAGGATAAAAATTAGTAATAAGTGTGTACTTTTTTCCTAGCATATCATTCATGCATACATATTAATGTTTGGTGTTGAGATGATATTGTGTTGGTATTTATTTTATTTATTGCTTGTGCTAGATTGTGAAGAAGAGGAAGGGCTTGCTTGTGATTGCTATTCTTGTTGTGCTTGCTCCTCCTGTTACCAAGGCAAGTGACATTCATACAATATCCCATATTTTCTATATGCATAAGTAGTATATTTTGAGTAGTGTGCATGATAGGGATTTTTGATTTATTTTATAATGCTAAGTTAGTTTGTATTTTACAAATATCCTAGTAGTGTGTAGCCACCCTTTTCCTAAGCAGCCATGAAAAGATTCTATTAGTTGCTTAGCCATGCTATAAAAATGTTTACCATGTTATGGAAATGTTTCTAAGTGTTAAAATCTAAAATACACATCTGGGTGGAATTGGTTGTTATGGTTTATGTTGAGTGGCTTTTGGGACTATGCTTGTGGTTGTCATCGCCTAGGATGAATGTCTATTCTACTTAGGGCCATGAGTATGGTGGTTGTTACCCAGAAGTACACTTGTGGATGGCCACCTAGGAACGAAGAGATTACCAAGTCCCTCCAAGTTTAGAAGCTTCCCGTGCAGCCTTTTGACAATGGGCTCTGTCTAGAATGATTAAGTTGTGGGAGTGCAACCTGTCAGCTTGACAAGCAGATGTAGAGATGATAGGTGGAACGGGTCTTGCTAGTATGGTTGCATTCTTCTTCTGAAAGTTCTTGTCTCAATTCTCTCCTTTCCATAATACACTCTGCGTGTATAGGATTTCTCGGACAAATTGAGTCTAAAGGTGAAAGTGCACAACCTCTGTAGAGTTAAAACTAAGTACTTAGCCGTGTCCCCGGTAATGGACTACTTCGAGCAGCTGGACAAGGATGGGCGGAAGAATCTCAACACTGTTTTCGTAAAGTAAAATTGACTAAGGAAAGAATTGTTGCACTTGGGCTTTGTCCCTTGGTGCCAAGTCTTGATGAATAAAATGTTTTACAAAAGATAGGAGAAAACTTGCTTTCTGCAAAATAGCCTCCAACCCCACCAAGCCAGATATGCATATAGACTATAGACTTGTCGTTTATATCTATCATAGTCACTTGACAATACATCATTGTATTGACCTCCTTCGGGGGCTGCATATTCAAATGTGCAGGTAATTCTGATGAGGAATAAGATTTGGACTCGAGTCTACACCCAACATGTCTGCATGTGGCGCATGCTTGAAGCTGAGGCTCATTGTTATTTGCTTTCACTGTGAACTCTGAATTTTAGCTAGCCTTCATGGCTATGCAAACTTGTAATAAAGCTATACTTGGCTAATATTTTTGGATCTCGTTGTAGCAATTTAATACTTATGCAATGATATCCTATATTTTGTACTGTGGTGCTAGCAGTGATCCAGGGACTAGCACGTAACACAGGTGTTCCAACTTTAATAAAAGTTGGGGTGCTACAAAATGGTATCAGAGCAAAGTGTTGCCTGTAGGTTCGAGCCCTAGGATTGGTTAAGCCCCTTTTTGGTCATAATGTTACCATCTTTGAAGTATGTTGGATTCTAACGGCATAGTGGGATGAAGCGGCCCGGGACAAACTTTACATGTCCGCGTACATGAGACCTGTTCCACAATATAAGTGGCTGGCCGGGTGTCTGTCTCTCTCACTATAGTGAAAAATCCAATTTACGAAGAGTTGTTAATATATGTTGATCACCTTAGGATTTTGACTTAGTATTCTTCTAAATTAATAATACACACTTCCTTATCTTTGCAATTCTGGTTGTAATTCCTCTCTTTCTACCTAAAGGATGACGAGTTTTCACTTCACCACTGCGGAGGACTTCGAGAACACCCGTTTTGGCTGTTACCTTCTCGACATCGGCGAGAAGATAGGGTTACCACTACCCCAAGTCAAGGGCTTCATCCTGAAGAAATTTAACAAAGAGGGTTGCTGGGGAATAAAAGCAACTCAGCCAGGACGTGGAGAGGAACCCCCACTGGAGATCAAAATGGTTAGCGACTCCAAAGACAAAGGACTCAATCTAGTCATGCAAGATTTGATTGGGCGCCTCTGCGGACGCTACAACACAGAGTTGAGGGGCCACTACTCCATTTTCTTTGGAAGGAGAAATGAGGATGGAGAACCTTACCTGTTTGATGTCGGAGAAAGAGGCAAGGCAAAACCCCTTAGTCTTTATTTCCAGGAGCTGGAAATCCTTGTCACTGAACTGTATGAAGATCAACGCACCGAGCTCCTGAAGAACGATGAGTTATGTGCCCTACTTAAGGAGAATGAAGAGAAGGTGAAGGTTCAAGAGGAAGTGACTAAGGCACAAGAAGAGAGGTTCGCTGCACAAGAGGAGAAGTACATGAGACAAGAGAAAAGAGTTCAAGAGAAGAACAAGACTATCAGGGAACAAAAGGCAGAACTGGAGAGCAATGAAGTCGAGTTCGAGACTGATAGTGACTTGATCAAAAGGCTTCGTACTGAGAAGAGAGAGCTACAAGAGAAGAACCTTGCCCTGGAGAAAGAAGTAAAGGAACTCAAGGATGTACTCGCGAATGAAGGAATCGAGATTCAGGAAATTGAAGAGGAGGAAGAGGACATGGTCGAGTAGTTAGTTAGTGAGACTACCATTTATCATACACCTCATTATCTTGGTCTTGTATTGACCTACCAACTTGTGGTAAGGCAGTACATTTCCTTGTATCCTCGGAACCTCGCGAGTTTATTTTCCAAACTTTTATATCGCTTTCCTTAAACCAAAGGTTTTGATTTGTTTGCTGATTGTTTTTTTTAAGTGGTGTGTTGTTGATGGTGTGCTTGACTGGATTGTTTTGTGCATGGGTAGGATTCCTCCTTATAGTTATATCTATCTTTTACTCATCCCTGCAAAAACCCCACAGATGCCTCCACGTCGTGATACCGACAACAGCGAAGCTATGCAACAGCTGATGGCAGCTCAAGCCCAACTGATGACTATGATGACCCAGTTCATTGCAGCAACCAACAACAACAACAACAACAAAAACAATAACAACCATCCACCACCACCCCCACCTCCTGTGGACAGACTTGCAAGATTTCTCAGGCTTAGACCTAATAAGTTCTCCTCTGCTACTGAACCCATAGTGGCGGATGACTGGCTCCGTTCAGTCAACAAGGACTTAGTAACCTGTGAGTGTTCTGAGGCAGAAAAGGTGAGGTTCACTGCTCACCTATTGGAAGGACCTGCTGCCATGTGGTGGGAGACCTATCAAGTGACCCATCCCTTGGATGGCATGACTTGGGTGCGTTCAAGGATGGTTTCCGCAATGCTCACATCTGCTCTGGCATAATGAATCTGAAGAAGGAGGAATTTCGTAGCTTGAGGGAGGGAGGTAGAACTCTGAAGGAGTATATGGATGACTTCTGTATGCTATCAAGGTATGCACCGGAGGACATCGACACTGATGCTAAGAGGAAGGACAAATTTCTTAATGGACTTAGGGGAGAACTAAAGATACCCTTGTCTGTGGCATATGCTCCTAACTATCAAATTATGCTGGATCAAGCAATCACACTTGACAATAACATCAGAAAGGAAGAGAATAGGAAGAGGAAGTTTGGTGCGAGTAAGAGTAACTCTGAAGGCACACACAAGAAACCACACACCTCTGAAGTCAGTGGCCATAAACCCTGGAACTACTCCAACAGTGGTAGTGGCCAAAAGCACCATGGTCATAACCACAATGGAGGATACAAAGGAAATAATGGGGGGTTCAAGGGAAACCATCACCATGGCCATAATCATGGAAATGGTAATCCCCATCCTAACACTAAATGGAAGAAAGACTTGTCTAATGTGACTTGCTTCAAGTGCAAGAAGACAGGACACTATGCTACTGATTGCCCAGAGAGAAAGGCCGATGAAAATTCCAAGCCCAATCCTTTCCAGAAGGGACAAGTAAACCACATCAATGTGGAAGAAGTTCATGATGAACCATATGCTGTGATTGGTAAGTTCCTGCTCAATTCTTTTCCAGCATTAGTATTATTTGATACCGGAGCATCGCATTCATTCATATCAAAAGCTTTTGTAAACAAACATGGACTAGCCGAGGAAAGCTTAGGAAAACCCATAAGAGTGAGCTCACCTGGGGGTGAGATGATAGTAAATTCTGGATGTAGGCAACTAGAGTTAAAAATTGGAAAATATCTTTTCCCAACAGACTTAGTCATCCTAGAGACTCAAGGTCTGGATGTTATCATTGGAATGGATTGGATGACCCGTTTTGAAGGAATAATAGACCGTGCAAACAGAGCTATCACCCTCACCACCCCAGAGAAACAGAAGATTAAATTCAGATCAACTTTTGAACTTAAGAAAGTTAGGCTAAATTCTCTTAAGGGGGTTAGGCTTGGGGATGTGCTGATTGTCCAGGAGTACCCAGATGTTTTTCCAGAGGAATTACCGGGAATGCCACCCGATAGGGATGTGGAGTTTCTCATTGAACTGAAACCGGATACCGGACCAATAGCTAAGAGACCTTACCCAATGACCGTCGATGAACTAAAAGAGCTCAAGAAGCAACTGGAAGAACACCTTCTGAAGGGATTTATCCGCCCAAGTTCTTCGCCCTGGGGAGCGCCAGTTCTATTTGTCAAAAGAAAGATCAAACCCAGAGACTCGTCACGGACTACCGGGATATAAATGAACACACCATCAAGAACAAGTATCCGTTACCCAAGATAAATGAGCTATTTGATCAATTAAAGGGTGCTTGTGTCTTCTCCAAGATTGATCTTCGATCAGGATACCTCCAAATGAAGGTTAGAGAGATGGGTATACCAAAGACAACATTTGTTACAAGATATGGCTCATATGAGTACACAGTATTGCCATTTGGGTTAACAAACGCTCCCGCCTATTTCATGAATATGATGAATAAAGTGTTCATGGATTTCCTGGACAAGTTTGTGGTAGTGTTCATAGACGACATTCTAGTCTACTCCAAGAGTCACGAAGAACATGAAGAGCATCTACGCCTAGTATTGCAGAGACTACGTGAACATAAGTTATATGCCAAATTCAGCAAGTGTGAATTTTGGTTAGAACAAGTCGCATTCCTAGGTCACATAGTATCTAAAGAGGGTATAGCAGTGGATCCTGAAAAGGTTTCAGCTGTAACCAATTGGGAGTCACCAAAGAATGTTGGAGAATTACGGAGTTTCCTAGGCCTAGCAGGATACTACCGAAGATTTATAGAAAACTTTTCCAAAATCGCCAAGGCACTGACGGAATTATTAAAGAAGGAGATGAAATTTGAGTGGACTGAGGCATGCGAAGCCAATTTTCAGGAATTGAAGAAACGTCTAGTTTCAGCCCCAGTTATATGCTTACTTGATTTGGAGAAAGAATTTCAAGTATATTGTGATGCTTCACACCAAGGTCTGGGAAGTGTGTTGATGCAAGAAGGCAGGGTGGCATCTTATGCCTCTAGACAACTCAAGAAGCATGAAGCAAATTATCCAACTCATGACCTCGAGTTAGCATCAGTAGTGCATGCCCTAAAAACTTGGAGACCCTACCTGATGGGGAAAAGATGTGAGGTATTCACGGGCCACAAAAGTTTGAAGTACATTTTTACTCAGAAGGATTTGAACATGAGACAAAGGAGGTGGTTGGAACTTATCAAGGATTATGATCTAAGTCTCCAATATCACCCAGGAAAGGCAAATGTAGTAGCAGACGCCCTGAGTCGTAAAACATATGTGAATGGCCTCACAGCAGAAGAATTACCCGAAGATTTATGCAAAGCATTCAAGGACCTCAGATTGGAAGTAGTACCAGAAGGTTTTGTAGCTTCATTAGTAGTACAACCTACTTTAATGGACAAGATACATGAAGCACAGAAAGGAGACAAGGAAATAGAAGAAATCAGAGTCAATCTGGAAGTAGGAAAAACTAAAGGATTTCATGAAGATGAGCAAGGAACTTTGTGGTTTGAAAAACGAATATGTGTGGCCAATGATCCTGATATTAGAAGGTTAATTCTGCAAGAAGCTCATGAGACACCTTACTCTATTCATCCGGGAAATACCAAGATGTTTATGGATGTGAAGGAGAGATTTTGGTGGAACAATCTGAAAAGAGAAATAGCAGAATATATCGCTAAGTGCGATGTATGCAGTCGAGTAAAGGCAGAACATCAGAAACCAGCAGGACTTTTGCAACCTTTAAAGATACCTGATTGGAAGTGGGATTCTATTGGGATGGATTTCATCACCGAGTTACCAAGGACCCGATCAGGGTATGATTCTATTTGGGTTATTGTTTGTCGTTTAACCAAAATAGCTCACTTTGTACCCGTGAAAACCACCTATACCAGCGCAAAGTTAGCTGATATTTACATGAAGAGAATTGTGTGCCTACATGGCGTTCCCAAGAGTATCGTGTCCGATAGGGGGACCCAGTTCACATCTCATTTCTGGAAGCAGTTGCACGAATCTTTGGGAACCAGATTGGAATTCAGTACGGCCTTTCACCCGCAAACGGATGGCCAGACTGAAAGAGTAAATCAGATTTTAGAAGATATGTTAAGAGCTTGTGCGCTTGATTATGGATCTAGTTGGGATGACAATCTACCCTATGCTGAGTTCTCCTACAATAACAGTTACCAAGCTAGCATTGAGATGGCACCATTTGAGGCATTATATGGGAAGAAATGCACAACCCCATTGTTGTGGAGTGGTGTAGGAGAACATAGTTTCTTTGGACCTGATATAATCCAAGAGGCTGAAGAGAAGGTCAGGCTGATTAAGGATAGATTGAAGATAGCACAATCACGCCAGAAAAGCTACGCATACTCTAAACGTAGAGAGGTCACCTACGAGGTGGGTGATAGAACCTATCTTAGAGTATCACCACTCCGAGGTGTAAAGAGGTTTGGGATTAAAGGAAAGTTAGCACCTCGATTCATTGGACCCTTAAAAATTCTTTCTCGCAAAGGTGAAGTAGCATATGAGTTAGAACTACCAGAAGCTCTGTCTGCGGTTCATAATGTGTTCCATGTCAGTCAGTTGAAGAAATGTCACCCCGAGATGACGGGAGTTCCTTTAAAGGATACAGTGCCCCTCGAAGAAGTACATTTGGAGAGTGACTTGACCTACGAAGAGAAACCCATCAAGATACTGCAGACCGCAGAAAGAGTCACCCGTACCAAAACCATCAAATTTTGCAAAGTCCAATGGAATCATCACTCCGAGGAAGAAGCCACCTGGGAACGAGAGGATGATCTTCGAGAAGACCATCCACACCTATTTGCTGATCTTCCCGAAGCTCGAGGGCGAGCTTCCTCTTAAGGGAGTTAGTCTGTAACATCCCAAATTTTGCAAAAATTTAAAACTTTGCATTCATGCATTATTCATCCATAGACATAAAATTTCAACACAAAGATATAAAAATAAAACATCAAAATATAAGATTTAATAATCTATAATTCCAGAAAATGTTTATTTAAACCCCTTTAAGAAAATATTATTTTAGAAAATTATTTATGGGCAAGTATAATATTAAAAAGTTCTAATTTTGATAACCTTTCCAAAACATATTTTTATGAATTTTTCTGATATATTTTGAATAGGTTTAAAAATCATTTTTGAAATCAGTATTTAAAAACAGATATTAATTTTATTAAAAAGGAAAAAGGAATCGGGCCGGCCTGTGGCTATTTACCGCGCGCGCGTGTACGAACACGGCCCAAGCCAGCCCACGCAGCCCATCTCCTTCCTCCTCTGTCAGCTTCGTCTTCCTCCAGCCAGAGATCGCGCCCGAGACGAAATCGGAAACCGGCCGTGATTCCCGAGCGTATTCAGCGCGATGTTGCTCCCCGCGCCACCCTATTTAAACCCCCACCTCCGCCGCAACCCTCCGCACACCAAACCCTAATTTCTCCGCCGCCGGGCAGCTCGCAAGCGAGCTCGGATCTCCGCCGCCGTCAAGCACGCCGTACGGGGTACTCCGACCACCCCCCCGAGCTCGTATTGCCCCCCCTCGATCCCCCTCCTCGTTGTGCACGTTTTTGACTTCGTCCCGCGGTTTAATTTGCAGCCGAACGACGTATTCATCCACGCCCGAAGGAGACCGCCGCCGCTAGCAACTCCGGTGAGCTGCACGAGGAGGAGAAGACCACGCCGACGACCACCACCGCGCCATCGACTCCGCCCCGACGTCCGCTACGCTTCGGTAAGCCCCGTTCGTCCCGTAGCCTCCTAGGACGCGAGAACGTGCAACGCCGGCCGTGGCGCCGCCGCGGTCGGGCGAACTCCGGCGACGGCGCCGCCCGTTTTTGGTCAACGGATCGTGGACCGTTAGATCTAGATCCAATGGATCTAGATCGATTAGATCTCGCGCGTTCATTTTAAATCAGATCGGACGGCTCTCACAGCCGATCCGCGTCGAAGCGGTACCAACCAATGAGATCGCGCCACGTAGCCCCTGTTAAATTCTTTTTGCAGGAATTTTTATAAATAAAACAGAAAATATGCCAAACTTAGAAAATTCATAACTTTTGATCCATAAGTTCAAATTTGATAAATTTTATATCCACGGATAGCCCTGCTCATGAAGTTTATTCCTACATCATTTTTTTTTCCTTTTGACATATTATAATTTATTTAAATTAGCAGAGGAGCATTTCGGCTATTAAAATAATAACTTAAATAATAAAAATGATTTAGAAATAAACTTAATTGTTTTAGGGTTATATTAATTCCCTCTGTCCAGCAATATTAATAAATGTCTTAAATGCAAATTTTCATAAAACAATAAAAATTATAATTATAGAAATCAAGTTTTGCTATATTGTTTTCAATTATTTAATTAATAAACAAAATAAGAAATTCCTAGAAATTATATTTCATACATTTAATAACAGAGGATAAAAATTAGTAATAAGTGTGTCCTATTTTCCTAGCATATCATTCATGCATACATATTTATGTTTGGTGTTGAGATGATATTGTGTTGGTATTTATTTTATTTATTGCTTGTGCTAGATTGTGAAGAAGAGGAAGGGCTTGCTTGTGATTGTTATTCTTGTTGTGCTTTCTCCTCCTGTTACCAAGGCAAGTGACATTCATACAATATCCCATATTTTCTATATGCATAAGTAGTATATTTTGAGTAGTGTGCATGATAGGGATTTTTGATTTATTTTATAATGCTAAGTTAGTTTGTATTTTACAAATATCCTAGTAGTGTGTAGGCACCCTTTTCCTAAGCAGCCATGAAAAGATTTTATTAATTGCTTAGCCATGCTATAAAAATGTTTATCATGTTATGGAAATGTTTCTAAGTGTTAAAATCTAAAATACACATCTGGGTGGAATTGGTTGTTATGGTTTATGTTGAGTGGCTTTTGAGACTATGCTTGTGGTTGTCATCGCCTAGGATGAATGTCTATTCTACTTAGGGCCATGAGTATGGTGGTTGTTACCCAGAAGTACACTTGTGGATGGCCACCCAGGAACGAAGAGATTACCAAGTCCCTCCAAGTTTAGTAGCTTCCCGTGCAGCCTTTTGACAATGGGCTCTGTCTAGAATGATTAAGTTGTGGGAGTGCAACCTGTCAGCTTGACAAGCAGATGTAGTGATGATAGGTGGAACGGGTCTTGCTAGTATGGTTGCATTCTTCTTCTGAAAGTTCTTGTCTCAATTCTCTCCTTTCCATAATACACTCCGCGTGTATAGGATTTCTCGGACAAATTGAGTATAAAGGTGAAAGTGCACAACCTCTGCAGAGTTAAAACTAAGTACTTAGCCGTGTCCCCGGTAATGGACTACTTCGAGCAGCTGGACAAGGATGGGCGGATGAATCTCAATACTGTTTTCGTAAAGTAAAATTGACTAAGGAAAGAATTGTTGGTGCACTTGGGCTTTGTCCCTTGGTGCCAAGTCTTGATGAATAAAATGTTTTACAAAAGATAGGAGAAAACTTGCTTTCTGCAAAATAGCCTCCAACCCCACCAAGCCAGATATGCATATAGACTATAGACTTGTCGTTTATATCTATCATAGTCACTTGCCAATACATCATTGTATTGACCTCCTTCAGGGGCTGCATATTCAAATGTGCAGGTAATTCTGATGAGGAATAAGATTTGGACTCGAGTCTACACCCAACATGTCTGCCTGTGGCGCATGCTTGAAGCTGAGGCTCATTGTTATTTGCTTTCGTTGTGAACTCTGAATTTTAGCTAGCCTTCATGGCTATGCAAAGTTGTAATAAAGCTATACTTGGCTAATATTTTTGGATCTCGTTGTAGCAATTTAATACTTATGCAATGATATCCTATATTTTGTATTGTGGTGCTAGCAGTGATCGAGGGACTAGCACATAACACAGGTGTTCCAACTTTAATAAAAGTTGGGGTGCTACAGAGAGGAACCAAGCGTAAAGAGGCATTGACGACCCGTTCGAGCTAACAAGACGACCTTGTAACATTGAGCAGCTACGTCCTTTCTACACTTAGCAATTTATAATTGTTATAAGTTATATATGATTATGAAATAAAAGTCTATGGTTCCTCATCTGTGTTGAGAAGCATGCCATCTTTTGTCTTTTCTTGCAATCATATACCCCTATGTATCTAAGTTACCTAATTTCTAGCTCCGTGCAAAGGTTCAACTGGTAGATACTTGCAGCTTTCTAGCCAACCCAAAGCAATAATCAACTTTTTGCGCCGCCTAATTCCTTTACTTTTGATTACTTATATGTGGTTCGCCTAGTATTATGTCTTTGGCGCCAACATGTTGGATTTGGTTTCTGATTCTAAACTTATGGTACTAGCCCTGTTTGTTTCAGCTAAAGTTCTCGGCTGAGGTTTGCCAACATACAAACAGTCAAGCATATAAGTCAAAATAAAATTAAGGCGGGCCAAATAAAACAAAACAAGTCTACTTAAGTAGCACAATAAACAGTTAGCTGGCTCCCGCCTAGCAGTACATCTCCAAAAGTTATTTACAGATACTACAAGTTGAGATATAATTGTTTCAGGGGCAGGAGGAGGCTAGCCGTCAAGAAGAAAAGAAGGTGGCGCCGACAAACAATGACCTTGGCTTGGGGGCCGCCTATATTAGGCACGGGGGCTGACAACCTCAGCCTCAGAGCTATCGCTCCCCTTCGCCTCTGCCGTGGCGGCAGCTCCGACTTCTCCAGCAACCGGCACAGGATGGTTCCGGTAGAAGACCGTCGTATCCACCATGTCGGCAACCTGCGTGGCGTAGCCGGCAACGCTGTTCAGCACAGCGGCCGGCTGGACCTCGCTGCCGTCTTCATAAGTAGACGGCATGCCCTCGGTGACGACGTCAATCTCTGCCTCAGGGTAGTGCGCCATGAACAAGCCTAGCACAGTCTTGGCACCACCCCACGCTGCCGACTTCAACGAGCTTTTGTGTAGCTTTGTTGCTTGCTCCAGCATGCTGGGCACATCCCTGAAGTCGGTGGGCTCCTGGCTGTCCGAGGAGATGAAGAACTTGGCGGCAAACCGCTTGGACGCCGCCAAAGTCTCGGTGATCAGCTCACCCAGGCGCGCAAGGCGATCTAGGCGGGGGCGGACAACCTTGTTAGTTGGCCGCAGCAACTGCATCAAAAAACAAAAACGTCATAGTTAGCCAGGCTAACAAGTTAGTTGACGAAAAGGTGAAGAGTGAGGGAAAGCTTACGAAGGACCGAGTTATGGAAGGCGGACAACTCGATCATATGAGTTGCCACCGCGTCCTTGTAACATCCCAATATTTTGGAATGTTGAAAAATCACTAAAAATTTAAACTTTTGTTTTAGATTAAAATAAAACATTAAAAGCATAAGAAACCAACCATAAAAGACTTCATAGCAATTTCCAAATTGTTTATTATTTTAAATATCTCAATTAATCACTAATTTCATATGTTGTTTCAAGTTATGCATTTTATTATCCTTTGTATTTCTTAAAACCCCAATATGTAGTTTGAGAAATGATTTACAAACTTTCAAACCATTTTCTTGTCATAAAAAGTTTCTTTATAAGTATTTGATTTCCACCACTTAGCCATAGCTATTCATAAATTAAAATAATATTTACAAATGTTCTTTTAAACTATTTAAAACATGGTCTATTTGCCAAATGGTTTTCATTCTTTTACCTTAGTTCAAAATATAGTTTTTGGAAATTACAAGTCTATAGTTTATAACTTTAAAACTTCATAGATTTTATAATTAATTAATTATCCAAATAAGCATTTCGTTAGCTTAAATGATTTCATTAATTTTTCAAAACATAAAATGTTTTTTTCATGAATATATTTAATATAAGAAATGAAATAAATATCTAGAATCTTTTCCAAAGGTATGTTATGGAGTTTTCAAATGATTTATCATAATATAAAACTTAATGGTGCACAAAATAAAAATTGAATTAAATTTGAATCCATTATAATTTCTATTACTTTAAAATATTTATATTATGTTATTCTACTCTTATGCCAAAATAAAGATGAATAATTACAGTAAAATGAGTTTTAATAACTCTATTTCAAACATATTTGAATGTGGGTATTTTACAAATTTTATTTAGCAAAAAGAAAATTTAATTAAGTTATAATTTCAAAATTGATATTAAGTATCAATTTTGTATTAAACCAACATTTCAAATTTATTAATTTTAAAAAGTTTTCAAAACATGCCCCCAACTGGTTTAACACAAAGATATTAATTTTACAAATATTTAGAAATTAATTTGACATCATTTGGACATTTAAATCAAAAGTTATGAATTAATTGAAAAAAATCAGAAAAAGGAAAATCGCTGACGTCAGCATCGTCTTCAACCACTGTCCGAAAATTGCGCCCGAGGATTGATTCGAATCAGCGTCAAATCCTCTCCGTTTCTTGCGGGATTAGTTTCCGTAGATGCGTCCTTATAAAGCCCAGACCTCGCCGCATCTTTTCCCCGAGAAAACCTAGCTCGAAGTGCCCCCAGGCTGCCGTTTCGGCTCACTGGAGTTCATCGCCTCCGCCGTCATCTTCTTCGTTCTCCGGCGAGGTGAGCCACCCCCGTTCCCGAGACCATGCCTATCTGTTCCGCCGCGCCCGTGCGTTTCTTCTGACCCCTCCCTCGCTTCTGTCCTGCAGCCTAACGTGGGGGCGAGAGCACGACCCGAAGGTCACCGGCGTTCGGACCACTCCGGCCTCGTATCCTCGTTGCCCTCGCACGCAATCGAAGACGCCGCCACTTCCATTTCCTCCGTCGCCGCGCGCCGCGCGTCGCCGTCGTCTCCGCCGAGCAAGGGGATCACCGGAGCGTCGTGTTCGTCCAAGCCCGAGGCCGCGCCGCCGTCTCCTTCGTCGCCGGCAGCCACCGCGCCGCCACCTTCTGGTCCATGCAATGTGAGCCGTCCGATCTCCTCCCAACGCACCAGATTAGATCTTATTAAACGAACCGGTATGGACAGATCTGGACCGCCAGATCCAGATCTGACGGCCCAGATCTGTTGACTTAATCCAGTCAGCGCCCGCGTGGCAGCCACGTCAGCGCCACGTCGTGCCTCGTCAGCATCCGCGTCAGCGCCAGCGTGTAATTCCTTTTCTATTTTAAATTTAATTGGAAGTTTTGCAGAATAGTCCCTGTAATTAAAACATCTATAACTTTTTAACCACAACTCCAAATTTAATAATTTTTATATATTTGGAAAGCTCTTGACATGTAGATTATTTTAGATGGGCCAAAATTCAAATTTGACTTAGTATAAAATATTCAAATTTCAAATGGTGAATTTGAGTATATTTGTAATAACTTTAAATCTATAAATCCAAAAATTACAAATAAAATTGTTTTAGAAACTTTAGAATATTTGTAAATTAATGCCACTGCTATAAAATATTTTTGAGTAATTTTTGAATGAATTCATAGTTATATATTTAATTTGAATGGTTTGACCATTTTCAACATAACTATTAATATTATTTTTGATTAAAGTAAATTTCTATAAATTTAATTAAAATACCCCTGTCTATTAACACTATTTATTAAATTATATTATAAAAATTTAATCATAGAAAACTTTAATCTTATAATTATTCCTTTTATTATGTTTTCCAAAATTAGAAATTAATTAAATTGCAATTATAAATTCATGCATATTTATAAAGAAATCACAAAAGTTATTTTTATGTTTCTTGTGATTAAAAATTTCATTTCATTCATAGCATATTTTATTTTGTAGATATAATTCTCATAGGAAAACCCCTCTTCATTAGTTTTCTCTAAGTTAGAAATAATTTCAACTTAGCATTTTTGTGATGTGCTACACTTAGACACTTAGTAATTTTCAACATGGAGCTGGAAGACCAATGAAGGACTTAGCCAAACGAGACTCCAGAAGAATCTCCAAGGAGTGGAAGCACTTAGAAGAAAGATCAAGAAGGAGTTCATGAAGACCAACCAGAAATATTTTCTAAGTCTTTCTCCCTCTTTCTTCTTTCTCCCTCCTTCTTCTGTTAGACTTCATGATGACTAAGTAAATCCAAGACCAGCCTCGAGGATACAAGAACGACCAAGTCTGGAGATTTATCAAGTCTATCAAAACTTCAATCAAGACATCATCAAGGAGAATATTACAAGTCTGGAGATGAAGCCTGGAGGACAACTACATCTTTCTTTCTATCTTTTCCCTCTTCCCTAATCTTGTCCTTCACATTTGACTTAAACAATTTTTTTGATCATGATATTATCATCTTGAAGTTGTTGGATCCTAGCGGCATAGTGAGATGAAGCGACCTGGAAACAAACCTTACATGTCCACGTACATGAGACCTGTTCCACAATTTAAGTGGCTGGCCGGGTGTCTGTCTCTCTCACTTTAGCGAATATCCAATTTACAAAGAGTTGACAATAATTGTTGATCATCTTGAAGAAATGACTTAGTATCTTCTCTAAATATTTCTGCACATCAAGACAAAACCATTAGAGGGCTTATTCAAGATGATATAAAACAAAATATTTTATTCAACTTATGACATTAGTCCTTAGTCATTTTGACATACATTTTGCTTTGCATTAACTCAAGAGATGTTCATGGCATGACATGTTTTCCTTAGAAGTTTTACAAAACTTGTTTGTTCATTTGATATGAGCATGTATGTTTGATGATTGTTGTTTGTTGATTGTTGTATTGTTGTTTGCTATTATTGTTAGATTAAACGGAGAGCAAACGTTCGTTGTTGAAAAGAGGTTGTGAACAACGACAACATTCAAAGGCAAGTGGCACACCTCATAAACTTCCTATTATTTTCTATATGCATTACTTAGTATTTTTATATGCATGAGTAGGATAGTATTGCTATGCTAAACCTGTGTAGAATTCCCTTACTCCTGTGTCTAGGTTCCTATATCATACTTAGTAGATGTATTGATGCTATGCAATTGATGAAAAGTTTTACAAAATGTTAAGTGACTACTCAGGGATGTGCTCATGGTTGTCGTCGCCTAGGATGAATGTCTATTCTACTTAGGGCCGTGAGCATGGTGATTTTTACCTGAGAGTGCACCTCCACTAAGTTAATGAAACTCCTGGGTGGATTGGTTGTATGGCGGCGAAGTTGAGTGGCTGCTCAGGTCCATGTCTATGGTTCCTGGAGTACGTGCACTTGTGGATAGCCACCCAGGGAACAGACGAATCTGAAGAACTCCGAGTGACGATTGCTTCCAGTGCAGCCATTGCCATATGGGCTCTGGCTTGATCAATTATGTTGCATGGACTCTCTCCGGCTTGACAAGCAGATGTAGGGGGATGTTAGGTGGAACGGGTCAAGCCAGAGTGGGAGGGAAAATGCTTCTGAAAGATCTCGTCTCATTCTCCTCCTTTCCTATTCACAAATGGTGTGTAAAGGATAGTTTGGGTTGAATGGGTACAATGGTGAACGTGCACAACCTCTGCAGAGTGTAAAACTAAGTACTTAGCCGTGTCCCCAGTACGGACAAATTGAGCAGCTGATCACGGACGTCAACGGAGGATTCCATCATTCCAACTTCAGAAATAAAACTTGATGGGTGAACAAGGGAAGATGAGATTTATGGTTTTCATGCCATACTCGTCTTGATTTCAAGAAAAGTGTTTTTCAAAAGAGTAGGAAAAATTGGCTTTATGCAAATTAGCCTTGAACTCCACCAGCCAAATATGGATATAGGCTTTAGAGTTATTCCATTAAGTGTCCACCATAGTGTCACTTGCCAGACTCCATTTTTAATGGAATCTGACCCACGTTGTTGCAATATTTTTCTTATTGCAGATTTGATCAGATGACGAGTGAGGTTTCGTTAAAGGTTTCGAGTCTACAACCAACATGTTTTCGCTTGTGGCAGCATGAAAGTTATAGAGACTCACTGCTATTGTATTTCCGTTGTGTACTTTTCAATGCTAGCTTTATGCTATGCAACTTGTATCAAATATTTTGTAATTCTGGATTATCGATGTAATAAAATTGACGCTTTGTTGTGATATTACATCGTAAACTGTGTGTGCAAATGAATCGATCCAGGGATTTGCACTATACACAGGTATCTGCCTTATTTAAAGTGCAGGTACGCTACAGTCCTCCGCAGTCTTGGCGCGAGAAGTCTGCTTGGATATTTCCTCAGCAGCCACCTTCTCCACCTCCACCAACTTTTTGCGCAGGCCATCCAGCTCGCCGGTTAGCTTGCTAGTCTCCTGCGCAAATTTAAATGGTTGCGCCTCCATCTCCTTTCGGTGATCCTCCTTCATCCCCAAGTTGGTGGCCGCCAGATCAGAGGCTTCATTCATAACAGCTTGCATGTCAGTAGACGCCTTCAATATATCTTGGGCATGATCTAGCAGTTCTACAAATATGAATAAGCCAACTAAATAATAGGTGGAAGCAGACGTAACATGGCAGAAGGAAAAAACTTAGTGGTATTTACCTTCATCTTTCTTGCGGGCCGCCTCCAACTCGGCAATCCGCTTATCCTTGGCCTCATAGTCTTTTTTCAAAAGATGGAAACGTCGATTAATCTCACCTCTCGAAGAGATGAGATCGATGTTGGCAGTAAGGACGCCCTGTAAAAAATAGCCAGCAGCACAGTCAAAACCACTCAGCCGGCAATAATTTCATATCGCCACCTAAGTGCTCGGGGGAAATGACTATGGGTATGCTACAAAGTGCCAAAGTAACAACTTACCGCAACATCACCCTCCAAGTCGGCGAAGGCCTTGGCGACAAAGTCGGCAAAGGCCAGGGTTGTCTCCTTGGCGTCCTTCAGAGACTCCCAAGGATCCCTGACCCTGCCGCCTTCGGAAGTTGGGGCTGCCCTTGGCGGCCCACCGGCAACCTCCTCAAGCAGCTCCTCCTTGGCGACGCGTGATTGGCCGGCTTCATTGGCCGCAGCCTCAGCTGAAGGAGAAGGAGCGCTGGCAGCACGGCCTGTAGAGGAGGTATTTGGCGGCGGACTGGAAGCCGGAACATGGGGTTGGCGCTGCCTACGGGCGTCGCTCATAAGGCCGCCAACCTGGGGCTGTGGAGTTGGCGGCACGGTTGTCGGGGAAGTGCCAAGAGGCCACTTTCCCCTAACCAACAGGGACTTGGCCGACAACTTGGAGGTTGCCACCCGCTCTCTGGCAACAAAGTAAAGTTAGCCAGATGAACACCAACAATGAAGAGGGCCGGCAAACGAATAAGGTGGAGATGTTACCTTCGGGGGATATTAATCCCCACGTTCTCGTTGTCGTCGACGAGCACCGGCTCGGTAGCCGCTGCGGTCCGTTTCTTCCTCTCGTCGTTAACCGTAGAGGGAGCAGCGCCGGATGCCTTGCGCTTCTTGGTTTTCCCAGCTCCCGGCTCGTAAAAGTCGGGAGCCAGGTCATTCTCCCCTAGAGCGTAGAGTTGCGGCAACCAAAAAAGGGCAAGTGTTCAAATAAGCCAGCAAAGCCGTCAAAAAGGGTAACATTGGAAATGCTTACCTCAAGGGGAGGGTTGTCGTGGGTGTGCATTGGCACACCTTCCACCGCCTTCACCAGCCCTGATTTGACAAGGCTGTGAAGTCGGGCCGCCAATTCGGCAGCTAGTAACCCCTCCTCGCTTACGTGAAGAGAAATTGTGGCAGTAGGCGAGTATTGACACATCTTATGCGGGCTATACCGCAAAGGCAGTATTTGCCGGTTAAGCCAGCATATGACGGTGTCCACCCCGTCCAGCAAGGGAGTGGGGCATCGTCTTGGTGAGGAACTCGATCTGCCTTTGGATAAGGCGGAGCTCCTCCGTCAACTTGGGGACCGCCTCGTCCCAGCACGGCTTGGGCATAGGCGGCGCGTTGACAAAGTCCGGGACGCCAAACTGACGCCCCGGCGCTGCCATGTCTTGGCAGTAGAAGAAGGTGGAGGTCCAGCCCTTGACAGACTCGATATATGGTATCTTGGGATACCATTGGCGTCCTTGGCGGCAGTTGAAAGTGACACTGCCGCAAGTTGCCAACCCTCCATCCGGCACCGTTTGACGCCGGCAACGGAAACAGTATTTGAAGAAGTCTAAACTAGGCCTAACACCTAGATAGCCCTCAAACAGATGATGTTGGGGGCGATGTTTTGGGGCTGGAGCCTATAGTGATCTAACACCTCGCTAAAAAGGATGGAAGACGGAAAAGCCATTCCCCTAACTAGGTGGGAGGTAAGGATTACCCGTTCGCCGGCTTTCGGAGCCAGGACGACATCCCCGAAGGCGGACCGCCAACTGCAGTCCTCCCGGGTCGGCAAGTAGCCAGGGGCCTCCAAGTCCTTGAGGACTTATTCATCCACCACGGAGGGGAGCTAGTAACGAGACCCGAGGTCGGTTGGCTCCTCCTCTTCATCGACGGGCGCGCCACCGGCCGCCGCCGGCGTGGTCGAGGATGAGGGGGCGAGGTCGCCGCCGCACGGGCATGTGCGGTAGAACCGAGGGAGGAATGGAAGAGGCGCCGGGAGCGATGCCCGTGCGGCCCGCCGAGGAGCGGGATATCGCGCCGCCCATCACCGCCGCTGTCGTGGCGAGCTCGACCTCGGTATCCGCTACGGTCGGGGAGCTCCTTGGGCCGGTGGCCATCGCCGTGCGCAAAGGTCGCCGGAGAAGAGGTGGTCGCCAAAGGATTTTCTTGGTGCGGTGGAGAGCGCGGGAGAGCAAGGGACGAGAGTGAGAGAATGAGAAGTACAGAGGAAGAAGCTGGACGCCTCGGCTCCTTATTTTTAGGCCGGGCGTTGCGGTCTGTGCAACGACTCGAATAGCCGGACACGTGGCGGTCATCCAAGCCATCACAAGACGGCCCACGTTCGCACGATCTCCACGACTCCTCTTTTCGTGCGATCTGCAATCATGACACGATTTCGTTCCGTTTGGTTTCAAATTGTTATGGACCAAATGACGTCATCTGTCGATTATGAATTTAACCAGCCGCCAAGGATCAGGCTTTCATAGGAAGCTATCCGGCAAGTTCAACTAAGCCGTCTTTCCCATGTCGGATAAAGGCGGCCGTGTGTCAACATTATGTTACACGTTCCCGTTATTTTCAGAATGGTTCAAGTCCTGCAGCCGCCAACATTAAAGAATGAAGATCAAGAAGAAGCCGGCGTCTGGAGAACTTCAACCTTTCTGGGGGCTAATGTTGGGGATATACCAAGTGGGGGTATTTCTGACATGGATCAATCCGGCTAGTCCAGGGTGGCCCAAGGGTGATAAGGCTGATGTCTGCCGGGCGGCCCAGATAGCTGACGTACAAGGAAGTAGGCGGACGGTCCAAGGAAGGCGGAAGGCCGAAGCCCATCAAGCCACCAAGCCCAAGACGGAAGGCGGCAACTAAGCCGGCTAGATCTAGGACTCTGTTTACTTGCCGGACAAATACTTACCTTGTAGCCCGGGGTCTGGCCGCTTATATAAGCCGGCCACCGGGAAGCCTTTAGGGCACACTCTAATACACATTGTAACCTATTCACGGCTATTGCCTTATAGTGAATTGTAGCAGCACGTAGGGTCTCGCCACCGCTGCGAGATCTGAAGCTGTTTAACCTCGCCGTGTTCAATCCCGACCTCGACGACTCCAGCCTTCTTCCCCACATACATCCATAGGCTAGAGGACCCAGTCTCCTATCAATTATGCCGATACTCTGACAGTGTTCACACAAATGAGCTATCATGTATGAAGTTTCTTGGCTATCGAGCCACATGACCAATGTTGCGGTCGAAAGCGTGACATAGTTTTTCTGCCTGAGGCCATATTGTGCATACATGTGCCCCTTGGCATGACACACACATCTCATACACATAGTTTTTTATTTTATTGTGTAGAAAAGTCATTTTCCATTTCCTAATCGTCAAAACTACCGATGTTTTGTGAAGCAGGTACCGGCAACATGTTGTCAAAATGGATTTTCATAATTTATTTAAATACTTAGTACCTATATAATGAACAATTCAACCTTTATTTGCAACAACAAAAATTTTAGGCACTGTTGGTAAAAAGACAAAACCCTGTCGAATCAGCTGAAAATGCAGGAAATTTGAACTGTAGGTACCTCGTATGTTGCTCCTATTTTTCCTCAAAAATCATTTTTAGGTTCACAACATGTGATTTCATGGGAGATACATATTTAGTTTTGGAAGGTTCCACCCTTAGCTAAGAACGACATTGCCGACCGTTTTGAAATTGTTTTGAAACCAACATAAGAATTTTTTAAAAAAAATCGTAAAATAGTAAAACCTTCGCGTAGCGTCATTTTATCTGCCCCATTATCCAGTAAAACCTAATTTCAAACGGTGAATTCTAATTTGTGTATTGAAAACTAGTGTTTTTTCATTGTTCTGAATTTTGAACACAAAGTGGAATTCTGTAAAATTGGGCCATTCATGCGACCATGTGGCCCAATAAAGCAGACAAATAAAAGGGTCGTGAGCGTGGGTTGGTGTCCATTCAGATCAGTTGTTCCTCCTCTCAGACGGTTCCTCCGACGGTTCCTCTCAGTCTGTTTCCTCTTCCCTCCCTCCCTCTCTCTCTTCTTTTCAATCGGTGCTGATGTCTTTCAATCTTAACTTCTTCATTGTTCTTCAACTAGATCAGAGGGGAAGACAAGCAAGAGATTGAAGCACGAGTTCTTTCAATCGAAGAGCATATGAATCCACCAGAGAAGCAAGAGAAGCACGAGTTCTTGCAATCTAAACTCACTGCAGGTAAGTTATCTTCTACTCCCTCCGATCCGAGTACAAACTTGCACAACCGTAGCTCACCCTCCACGCCAATCTTTTCATACCAGAGGGAGTATCACTCATCTAGTTGCGGTTTTCCCCTTGTTAGATCTATTTCCGCTAGTTGGTAACCTTCTGGTTTGTGCTTTCATAGGATTAGGGTTTTTATTTGCATGCATGAACATTCGAATCTAAACTTCCCCTTCTTGTTCAACTTTTACAGAACTGCTTCCTCTACTTCTTCATCAGAGAGGAAGACCATCTGCTCGGTGGGATCTGTTTTATCCTTGTAGCTAGTTGCAGTTGTTCTTTCTTAAGGGCTTGTTTGATTCATAGGATAGGAAAAGTGTAGGAATAGGAAATCCATATATAGGACTGGAATGTCATGTCTAGTTGAATCCTTTTAGGAAGAGTAGTTGTTTTTGATGGAGTAAAGGAATTGTTAAAAGAGGTTCAAGTGAATGTTAGATTTATATGGGATGTAGTTCATTGATTCCTATGGGAAAATTTTCTATAGGAATCAATCCTATGAATCAAATGAACAATGTAGGAAAAAGTCCTATATGATAAATTCCTTTAAAAATCCCATGAAGTTCCTATGAATCAAATGAGCCCTAAATGGATTTGTAGAAATAGTTTGCTTCGTGGCTGTTCAATGTTTCCAACTGATTGCCTGTATTGAAAATTAATTTGATGTCCAATGTTTATGTAGTAATGGATACTGAGTTGTGCAAACTATGCTACCAGCCTACTTCCAACTGTGGCAGATCTAACCGTTCGGCCATTTCGTATGTTATACACATGACAAAAAACTTCAAATATTACGTGGTAATGTACAATTATGTGATCACAAATATTTAATCACAATTTTCGCTTTTATATTGGCTTCAGATTGTTTGTTGGCTAAATATGTCGAGATGCTTTTAAAAACAGGTTGTCCCTTGTTATTTCAAGGTGAAGATGGATGAAACAGCATCCAAGTGGTTGCTGGTTCAGACAGAGATCCAGTTCATGGGGTGGTAAGATTGCATCGATATGACTTCAATGTTTGTAGGAATGAGGCCAAGATTTGGATATGTGGTGCATACTGGAGGGCCTTCCTGATGGAACATGTTGTAGTGAAAGGAGACTACATAAAAATGGAAATCGACCATGGTGAAGAAGAAGACGATGAGGCTCCTGCAACTTCAAATCCAGCACATGTTGTTCGACATTAATGGGGAGAAGAAGCCCAGAGTGCCTCTGCCTGGTATGGTTCTTGAACTGCCGTCTAATAATTCAATATGAAAATTGATATAGTAGTTTCTTTGAATGATAGGAAGAGCATAGAGTTTAATTTTAACTGAGTTTGCTTGATTGTAAGAAACGACTATTCTCTAATTAAATTTCTTTATTGTTTAGGGTCAACTGGTTTTGTGTCATGGTTCGCTGAGTTTTATCGGTCTGTGCCATACCCGCGTTGTTTCTCTGGTCTGTGCCCTGGTTTGCTCGCATATCGCCCAAACGCTCGTCTCCCTCTAGTCAACCTCGTTTGACTTGCACTTGGCCTGACTGGTGGGTTAGGCCTGGCGCGGCTCGGCTCGTTTGTCGGCTCGGTTGGGATTTCCTGGGGTCGGCACGTGGGGCTGGGGCACTAGTCTGACTGGTGGGGCTGTGGCACTAGTCTGACTAGTGGGGCTGTGGCACTAGTTTGACTGGTGGGGTCGGGGCACAAGTCTGATCAGGTGGGGTATTGACTTGGTGGGGCCGGACCCACCGGATGTGGAACCCACAGAGAATCCCCACCGCTAGTTGAGTGTGTGCGCGACCTCTTTATATTATACTCCCTCCGTTCTAAATTGACTCAGATTTAGTGCAAATTGTACTAGATCTGAGTCAATTAAATCAGAAGAGGGAGTAAATTCAAAAAAAATCATAAGAGGGAGTATATCACAATATTCCAAAGCTGTCGTTAGCATTGAACGTGTTGGTGTATAGATCTGCCTCTAATTTTTGGAGTAGATAGTTTCGGTACGGATGATTAGTAATAGGGAAGCGGTTGGTCCAAATGAGAAGACTGGCTTATCATAAGCGGTTGGTTACACAGAGGTTATATTGCATTAATTATGCTTACATCGCATTAATTAACTACGACTAACAATAATCAGATAAACAAATCCTAGACCAACTATGCAGAGATAAAATCCTGCATCTATCAAATTAGCCTACTTCTTCAGCTCATTCATCTGCCTTAAGTGCGTGTTCAACTTCTTCAGTTCGCCTCTCACTTCCGCTTCCGCAAGCCCCATCAGCGTAGCAGAAGGAGCAATCTCCACATCAGACAGCAGAGGAAGGTTGCCGTGCGCGCGCCTCTCCTGTCTAAGATGCGCAACGTATTCATCCACCCACTTGAAATAGTTGCATGGATCTGAACCCTGAAAAAGTCAACCTGAACCCAAAATCCCAGATCTGAGCAAGAAATTGAAAACACTGAAGAAATCAAACCAAAAGGATGCGAGAGAAAGATTTTTACATCTAGTGGTAGGCTCTCACATGTCAAATACCCGCACCCCATGTTGTTTCCTTGCTTAGTAGTCTTACGTAGCAGTGTTTTCTTGCGTGAGCATTTAGGACATGGCGGCAACGTCACCTCAGGCTGCTTTAGCCAATTGTGGCGAACGTACGAAGTGGAGGAGCTCGACATTGCTGCTGCGCTTCGTCGCCAGAGAGGAAGAAGAGGAAGGAATAGGAAGAAGAAGATGGTCCAAAGAGGAGGATGGATGCTCTGTCTATGCGAGCAAGGATGGGTGCTTTGTCTATGCGAGGAAGGAGATGGTACAAAAAGGAGAATGTATGCTCTGTCTATGCGAGCAAGAATGGATGTTCTGTGAATGCGAGGAAGAATAAGAGGAACATGAGGAAGGAGGAGGATGTGTTCTCTGTCTATGAAGAGGAGGCAAATGGTGGGTCCGCGGTGAGCGTATAACAGTCACATGCGGCGGTGCGGCTGTTGCAAGTCCACCAACCCTTTTTGCTTAGAAATGTGGTCGTTTACCCTACCTTTGGAGCTCATTTGAAACACATCGAACGGGTTGTGCAGAATGAGCACCGCCAATCAGATCGCAGAATGAGCCCTGAGTCTGCCAGATTCCTTCTAGAGGACGATCAAACGGCTGCAGTTCAGCGGTAGGGTTAGATCGACGATCATTGTTCAAATAGGGTTTGGAGGCACTCAACGGGGTTTTGAAAAGTTTGATAAAGTGTCCAAGTTTCATTTTGAAGTGGCTAAGAAGGCATTTTTATCGAAACCTAAACCCTCTCTCACTCGTCTACGAACTCTATAACGCTTTGTACGTGATAGCTCATTTGTGCGTACCATTTTTCATGAAATTAACCAAACCCAGGCTTATTTTTTTTATCATAACTATGTCACATAATAAGACAATGTGCGCTGGTTTCACATTTTTCCGATTTTTTTGAATCATTTATGATCATTTGAATGTCTGGTCAAACCTGGTCAAACACACTTTAGACGTCTCCAAAAGAAGTTTAAAATATGAAAATGAAAAACGAAGTGCAGATGCTTCTTAGTAACTATGAAATGAAGCTTTTGTGATTTTTGTGATTTTTTTTATTTTATCGAAACCTAAACCCTCTCACTCTTCTACGAACTCTATAACTCTTTGTAGGTGATAACTCATTTGTGCGTACCATTTTTCATGAAATTAACCAAACGCGGGTTTATATTTTTTTATCATAACTATGTCACATAATAAGACAATGTGCGTTGGTTTCACATTTTTTCGATTTGAATTATGTGTGATCATTTAAATGTTCATGCCAGAGCGCGCACACTTCATGCCCAGAGCGCGCATAGTTCATGCCCAGAGCCCATAAGGTGTTCGACCAAATTACATCCGACCAAAATACAAGGGACTAGTAATATTAATCAGTCTCTTCTTTGTCGTCGTCAAAGTCGGACAACATCTCATCAACCCACTTGTCGATCTCTTTGCATGGTTCGCTGATCTCTTCGTCCAACTGCTCGATTTCTTCACCCGACTGCTCGATTTCTTCGTCCGACTGCTCGATCTCTTCACTGATCTTCACAAATGTTAGCTGGATGTACTCCACCTTGATGATCACCTTGATAACATAGAGACCACCAAATCGAATCGGCAGTTGCTCCCAGAATAGATCCCAGTTCCTCTCGAACTCGAGGTATTCGTAGCCGTTGACCACATGATATGATCCAAAGATCTCGACATCATTCCCCAAAAGATGAGAAACTCCATGATCTTGCCGTAATATGAGCTCACACGGTGGAAAAACCTCGGGGTAGCCATCTAGTAACTCAATCTTGAGATGCTATCAAAACAACATAAGCATCATATCAGAATAGCTCAAATGGCAGAACTGAGAGATCATTCAAATGACAGAACATGAGCATCGTATCAGAATACCAGAGATTCTACATCTAAAGAATCATTCTCAATCCTGCGCAGGTAATATTGAGAGATCTCTGCCAACTCCATCGTGGCATCTTGCAATAAAACGAGAGATAGCGCATTCATTTCTGAATAGGTGACATCTCTCGGTTCGTGAAATATGCTCGACACGAGGTTAGGCTTGCAGCGTCCGTCAATATGTTGAAACTCTGATCAAAGAGAGGAAGACATTCTAAAAACTTGTAAACAACTCAATGTGTAAGAAAATGAACACAAACGAGCATACCCGTGTGTTGCACAAGAGGTTTTGCAGCATTGTGCTTGTTAGTCACTTCAACATTGAACAAATGCAGATCTTCATTCCAAGCAAATTTGACAACATCGCCCTCCTCGATGCCGTAGCCTTCACATAGTGTAAGAAAACGAACACAAACGAGCATACCCGTGATGTCCACTACATTCCACATATCTCCGTGTATATATGGATGTTCGGGCTACCACTTAGCTGCTTAACAAGATATGGATGTTCTGCGTCATCTTCTACCCACTTATCCAGGTAGAACAAGTACTGGTCTCCGTTCGGACACCTAGTCTCCATCAAGTTCTTACGAGGGCCAAGTCCCCGGCTCTGATCTAGAAGATATCTTAAAGGGCATGGCATAATCTACATGTCATACCAAACCGGAGAAAATATGAAGACATTCATGGAAGGAAAAACAAATGACATTCACTCGAATTTGAAAGGCAATACTTACAACAGCCGTTTTGAAACTGCGTTCCATCGGGACTTTGAAAGTGGAACCACGAGTTAGTGTGCGACAAAGAGTTGCTTCGTAATAGCGCATAGCACAGCGATCGACACCATCGCTATCGCTATAGCTATCGCTATCGGAATCCTATTTTCAAAAATGAAATTTAGAACCAGATAAACAGGCGAAACCGGGGGTTTTTACCCATTCTGCAATCCAAATACAAAATCAAATCTACTCACATATAATGCACCAAACAGGAAAATGAAACATGTAGAGAACATAGCACTGACCATCGGCGACAAAATGGGGTTGATGGACTGCATCTGAAACCGTCGGCGACCAAATAACCCCAAACGGCGAAGGCGGCCGTACAATGGTGTGGGTAATGGAGCTCCTTGCTTGTCCCTCCTTCTCGACGGGCGACCGAAGACTAGCCGTTTACAGAAATGGTGATGGCGATGGAGCTCCTTTGTGCCTTCAATCACCCTGCTCTCCGCCCTCAGTCCAACTCCTATTGCTCTGTTTTGCTCTGTTCTTGGGGGTTCATAGGAGGTTCAATGGGTGACAACAGTGAGGCAGGGAAGAAATACCACGTGGGCCCCATCGGCGTTTTCCCTTGATTAAACACGTCCCCCGGCCCCAAGCCGACCCCTCGAAATCCCAACCGAGCCGACTAACGAGCCGAGCCGCGCCAGGCCTACCCCACCAGTCAGGCCAAGTGCGGGTCAAAGTAGGTTGACCAGAGGGAAACGAGCGTTTGGGCGATATGCGAGCAAACCAGGGCCCAGACCAGAGCAACATCGCGGGTATGGCACAGACCGATAGAACTCAGCTAGGTATGGCACAGAACCAATTAACCCTATTGTTTACTAGACTCCTTGTTTGAAGTTTGTTCTTCAATAAGGCCAACAATGATGAAGTCTACCATTTCAAAACCATGTACCATAACTGAGAAAACTATGGCTTCCATTAACTGGGAAGTATATAAGGAGGTTCACAGGTTTGAAGAGGAAGACTTCTACCATGTGCACAAGATCACACAGCGTGAATGGATATCTGGTAATTAATTTGTTACATCGTCAAATATGCATAGCCTGTATAAATGATTGAATTGATATGTGCATAAAATAAGCAACGTCCTAATCACTCTATGTTATTTTTTCAGCTCCTACCTAAGGAGCTCATCCAAGGTTACAATTACCGTCGTGCTGGAGATGTGATGTACTGGAACAGACGCAAAACTGAGCCTACTTGGGGCAAGTGTGCTCCATGTTATGAGGGCAAACCATGTAAAAATCTTTCGCTCTACACTGGATTCAAGGAATTCTGCGTCGAGAACAACTTGGTCACAGGCTCAGTCATAACTGTGAAGGTTGAGGTCAGAGAACTATGCGTGGCCCTAGAAATTGAGAAGATGTAGTTCCATTTTAGTTATGTTAGGACTGTTATTAGTTATGTTAAGACTGTTGTGAACTCAGCTTGTGTGTGTAGTACTCATTATTAGTTATGTTAAAGACTGCTGCTGTAATATGGTTAGTATCCTGCTGTAATATTTTGTGTAGTACTCATTATTAGTTATGTTAAAGACTGCTAGCTGCTGTAATATGGTTAGTATCCTGCTGTAATATTGGCTGATATGTGATGCGAACTCTGTTATATGGTTAGTAGTTGTAGTATTGTTCATTAAGTGTCGGCATTTTATGTGCCTCATTATATGTGCCTTCGCGTAGCGTCATTTTATGTAGTTGGTACTGGATACATGTGCAATTTCATCAAATAACACATTGATGCACATGGTGGGTGTGTTGTTGGGAGACCCCAAGAGGAAGGTGTGAAGTAGTGCAGCAGCAAGTTTCCCTCAGTATGAAACCAAGGTTATCAAACCAGTAGGAGATGAAGGATTCCCTTGAGGTGTCAAGGCGCCAGAAAAATGCTGGTGCTAAGTTGATGTGGAGCCTGAACACAAACAATCAAGATACTTGCCCTAACTTAACAGTGAGGTTGTTAATCTCACCGGCCTGCTGTAACAAAGGATTAAACGTATGTGTAGAAAAAAGAGTGATGTTTGCAGAAAGTAACAAGTTTGGAGTTGTGGTTTTATCAGATTAATGAGAAGGACCGGGGTCCACAGTTCACTAGTGGTGTCTCTATAGAAATAATAATAACATTCATCCATGCGTGGTAAACAAATTACAACTAGGCAATTGACAGAATAATGATAAGAAACCCAATGCATATACTAGTGATATGGTGTCTAGTGTGAGATTCATTCGGGCATTACAACAATATACATAGACCGTTCCAACCGCATCTATGACTAATAATCCACCTTCCGGTTAGCGTCTGCACCCCTTTCAGTATTAAGTTGCATGCAACAGATTATCGTCTTAAGCACTGTGTGTAAAGTAAGTATGTAACATCATCCTTAGATAAAGTACTAGTGTTTTATCCCTAGTAGCAACAGTTAATCTACAACCAGTCTAGAGCTTTCTATCACTGCCCCAGATTAAAAAGAGACATGAACCTACTATCGAGCATAAATACCCCTCTTGGGTTTACAAGCATCTACTTTGCCAGAGCATACAAAAGTAACGAAGAGCATGCAAGATCATTACATAGCACACACATGATATATTATGAAGAAATAACTTTAGTACTCAATATTCATCGGATCCCAGCAAACACAGTATGGAGAATTACATAAAGATAATCTCGAGCATGATAGGCAGCTCACAAGATCTAAACATGATAGCACAAGAGGAGAAGACAACCATCTAGCTACTGCTATGGACCCCTTGTCCAAGGTAGACTACTCACGCGTCAGTCTGGAGGCGGGCATGGCGACGTAGAAGCCTCCGGGGATGATTCCCCCTCCCGGCAGGGTGCCGGGGAGCAGTTATGATCTCTCCTGAAGTGGTGGCTAGGACGGCGGCGGCTCGGGACCCGTGGAGGAAAAAGTGATTAACCGTCCAGCGTTTTTAGGTCGGGGGGGTTTATATGGGCGAAAGACCAAGGTCGGTGGGCGCCACACCCCCTCCCGGCGCGATAGGCATCTTGGCCGCGCCACGGGGCGATGTGGGCCCCTCGGGATCCGTCTTCGTCTCGTCTTTGGTTCTTCTTGTCACAAATATTCCAAAAATAAATATTGGTTGTCTGGTTTCCAATTTGGTGGATATTTCCTTAAGAGCTTTTCTGAAACCAAAAACAGCAGAAAACAGGTAACTAGCGCTGTGGCATCTTGTTAATAGGTTAGTCCCATAAAATGCATAAAACTATATAAAATGCATATAAAACATGTAATAACATGATATAACATAGCATAGAACACAAGAAATTATGGATACGTTGGAGACGTATCACACATCAAACACTGCCAACATAATCATAGATATATAGATAGACCAAATTAATGTCACAAAGTCATATAACTATATATATCTTACAGCTAGCTAGTGCTAGCTAGAGTTTCAAATTAATGTCACAAAGTAATAGAACAATATGTCTCACAGAGCTAGCTAGTGCTAGAGTTGCACTTCTACATTACATCAGTGACAAACACTTACAAATTCTGACTTACAAATCAGTGACACAAACTGCTAATGTTTGATCACATACAGAAACATCAGGGCCACTAACAGTCATAAAGCACATATCACAGTTTTGAGCAGCCAGATGATGTCCTCCAACTGCCTTTCGACTCCATTGCTTTCATTCTTTCTCTTCCTTGTCCATCCTCCTTTTCCTTCCACTACATATGTTTTTTTCATTGGGCTACTGTCCACCCTGTGATCTTTCATAGATTCACAATCATTCTCCAAATAGTCCTGATATTCATCCTCCCACAGCCACATGTCACCACCACCCTCCTCCTTTGGTTGAATCAAATGCCAAAACCAAAATCATATCACAAACAATGGCCCACGACCAAAATCAGCACCAACTGTCACATACCATATATAGAGAAACATACCCCTTGATTTGGACACCCGTAGAAATGGCGCATGTAGTTTTTCACAGTCCTCGATACAAAGTGGGAAACCTTGCGTCTTTTACAGTCCTTGCACATAACCAGCGGAAATCGTGGGGACTCCATGTTCTTCGAGAAGCTGCCGTCGCCACCCATAACGGAGCAGGAGTCCTACCATATGGTTACAAGAACATATCACACATGCATATGGTTACATTAAAGGAAACATAACACATGCATGTTCCATATATATATAGCTGACCAACAAGAGAAACAAACACTTATTGAGTACAATAAGGAGCACACTAGCTAAACAAGAAAAAAAACACTTATTGACTACATTGTTTTTTTTAGGCGCAAAACAGTAGGGAAAAATCCCTACTGTTTAATTTTCTATTTTCTCATTGACAGCTGTACAAATACAAGGAAAAGTCCATAAAGTGTCCACCCATTGGGTCATCCCCTCCTTAAGGGAAGGTTTAGCTCTATGCATAATCAATCTAAAAGAACAAATAAAGTCCTGGAAACATGCCTCAAGACAAATAGGCTGAGAATCAAAAATACATCTGTTCCTATGGTCCAAATACTGCAGCAACCAACAATGAGAATTTCCTTATAGCAAATCAGCCTGTGAGTTTTCTTTGCTTTAATCAGCATGGAGAAGAGGTCCAGATCCGTATCCCATTCAAGATATAATTTCCACCAAAAGTTCCTGCTGAAGTCGCATTCAAAGAATAAATGGATAAACTCTTCAGTCATCCCCTGAGAGCATAGGACACAATTGTAGTCCTCAATCTGATAATGCTTTCTGTCTAGGAGGTCTCTTGTGTTCAATATGTCTTGCAATAAAAGCCAAAAGAAGATCTTATGTTTTGGGAGAACACAAGATTTCCAGATCCATTGAAAAGGGGATGGTGCAGGATTTTTTGGCATTAAGGTCTCATAAACCCTCTTACTCGAATAACTTTTGTTGTTGCTTGAGAGAACCCACCTATCAGCAGAAGAAATATCCATTTGTCCTGTCAGCAAATTATTGAACTGGGCAAAATGATGAACAGCAAGGAATGAAAGTGGGGTGTGAAACAAATCCAGTGAATCTTCATCAGAAAAGACAGCAAAAGCCTGTTTAAGGGAAATGGATTGTGACTTCGCAAAGGAGCATAGGTGAGGCAATTGGTGCCGAAGAATCTCATCAGACCACTTATCCATCCAAAGTCTTACAGTTCCACCTTCACCTGGGACACAAGCAGCCAACTCCAGGAAGTTATGAAGCAACTTTAAACAATCTTTCCACCAGAAAGAACCTACAGGGCCAATGTTTTGTGGTATTCTATCATTCCCATAATATGCTTGCCATACAAGCTGGACCCATGGCAAATCTTCCTTATTCATGAACTTAAAAATGTATTTCATGAGTAAGGCAATATTTTGGGTTCTGAGGTTCAGAATGCCCAATCCACCCACTCTCTTTGGCTTACATACATTGTCCCATTTGACCAAGCATTTTCCTTTTTTTATGAATATCTTTCCCTCTCCAAAAGAAACCCCTGGTGGATCCCTTAATGTAATCTAGGAAACCCAATGGCAGTTTCAAAGTGCACATAGCAAAATTGGGTATAGCAGAAATGATGGATTTAATCACAATCCCCTAAACCTCAACGGGCTCCCAATGGTCATCAGCGCAGGCCCTGCTGTATACAAGACTTAAATCCCTGTCGCATGACCTTGAAATCTCAGTGACAGTCTGCACCATGTAGAATTTAAGCATCATACCACTGACTAGGAAGTGAGCAACTTTCAGAACCTCCGTGTTGTCGCTAGCACGATAAAACTTGATGTACATGTAACCATCCTGGTCGACAGCGAAAGTGTAGTGGCCTGGGCATGGTACCACTCGGATTGCATATAAAAAATCTCCAGGGGACATTGCAAATCTGATGTTGACCTTCATTACATTTTCTACTGGCGCTTCCTCTATCTCTAGGATTTTCATGGTACTTAGTGACATCTCTGGGTTGATGTGGCTCTCCATGTCCTCTGGCAGTGAAGTGTACCCTACCGGGTACCCTAGCAGCGTGTTCCCCTCTAGGCAAGCGCGAAATGACTGCACAGGTGCCTCATAAGGAGTGTCTTAACCTTGTGGTCGTGCACTAATTGATGCTATTTTGTAGATCTTGATATACTGGTGGTCAAACTTAAACTGAACATTTGCAGTGTCTAGCATTTCAGCATCCGCAGGGGCTCTTCACCTAATAACTAGTTGGGCCTCCCTGGTGTGGTTCACAGCATACATGAATTCACTCTTCAACATTTTCTTTATTACATGGAGAACACTATAAATCCCATCTTTGTTGTATCGTGAACAATTCTTGACAATGAACACATCATTGACAAGCCTAGGGTTGATCCTAAGGTAGTCCAGCACAACACGTTACACGGCTGGCCGCCTAGACTCAAAACATAAGCCATTGTTCCTCTAAATTTCATTAAAAGAACAACAGAATAATAATCATAAGAAAGAAGAAAAACACAATACAAAACATTGATGAATACATGCCTATAATGGTGTTGATAAACTAGCCTGTCAGATCACAGATGAATATATCCCTATCAGAGCAATAAATTGAGAAATACATTGAGGATATCAAGCAATTCATACAACATTTTATATATTAGAGCAACATTGAGGAACATGCCAATAAGATCATAGATGAATACATGCCTATCAGAGCAATAAATTGAGAACTTATTGAGGAAATCAATCAATCCATACAACATTTTATATATTAGAGCAACATTGAGGAACATGCCTAGCAGATCACAACAACATTGAGGAATACATCAAAATAACATTGGTGGCAAGTACACTAGAGCAGGCAGAAAGAAAATCATAGCATATTTCGGTGACAGATCGAGTACTGAACAATAGATAGACCTAGCCCAAACTACATGCTAAGCACAATCCTAAGATGATCCTACGATGCACAATCGAAGGGCAGGGAAAGCGGGGACAGTGAGAGTGGCTTACCCTTGCTCCGAGATGCGGTCGAGGACGAGGAGGCTGAAGGGAATATCCCAAGAGGCACTTAATAAACATAGTTTATTTGACATATCACAATTGTTCATTATATGTTTTATACCATGCTATAATTGTATTAACAGGAAACATTAATTCACGTGTGGTAGATAAACAACCAGGTCCCTAGTTGACTCTACTAAGACTAGTTTCGTTGCTCGATTGATTCGAGGTTTTCCGATCATGGGGCATGGCGCCAGTCGGCAATGGAGTCATATCGTTAGGTGGAACGATGTGATGGACATATCCATAATTTGTAGGACGTAGTCATTACGCCTTCGACCGTGAGATCCACTCTTATTGTTATTCCTGTAAGATACTTTGATCGCACCAAACGTCATATCTTATATAATGTGACAATGATAGGTGATACTTTTGGGTATCGGAAGGAAATAGTTGAGACGAGGGGTCAATAGCGGGATTTGTTAGTCCGTATAGCCGGATAGATACTCTAGGGCCCACTCGGTGAGATTATGTCAAATGGGTTTGCAAACATGTGACTAGGTCACCAGCTGACATGATATCATAGACGAGTAGAATATAGCGATGTCGATAACGAGGTCAGATAGATATGGAGATATCTAAGAACGATGCTCGGACACGCTAAGTATCGCTATGACAAAAGGTTTAAGACTTAACGTTCAGGTTTGATAGATGAGAGTCATTTGTTATATCACAGGGATTAATTCATGGGGTCCAGGCCTACGAGTTAGTCATCGATCAGAGAGGAGTCTCGATCATGCCTATTATTATATCCAACCGCTAGGGTAACACACTTAAGGGGTTTCGACAAGACAACCGGAAAGGAAAGAGATCACCGGGAACGTCCCGGGAATGGTCCGATGGAGATCGGGCAGCAACGAAAGAGTTTTCGGAGCTAGAATAAATTATATATAATATGTTAGATATTAATTAGTGTAATTAATGATTAAATATGATTTTATATATTTCTTTTCTTATTTATTTAGGCTGATTTCCCTATATGGGCCTTTTGGTGGAAAGAAAGCCCATGGGGGGAAAACCCCTCAATGGAATTCGGTGGGGGGGCTTGGCCGGCCTAGCTGGGCCAAATGGGGCCAACCTAGGGCCGGCGCATCAAGGCTAGCCGCACCAGGCAATGGGGGATAGTCCCACATTGCCTGGCTGGCAAGGTTGGCTCCCCCCGGGAGCCTATATAAAGAAGGGCACCCCTGGCCTTTTAATTCGCCAATTAATTTCTCTTTCTCTCCTCGATTACGTGATTCCCATTGTCGGAGTTGCGCCGAGTTGAGAGGGGATCTCTCCACCATAGCCCGCTTCCGCGCTGCTGGTGTTCCGTTCCAAGTCTTCCGCTGCTCGTCCAGGACTGCAACTTCGCAGGTCGTTGTCTCCACTGTATGTGTGTAATGCCCTACGAGGTGCTGCGCTAGCGGTGCTCGGAGGCCTACTTCCTCCACCCGACCTCGAGGTCATCTTCGTCGTCTTTGTCGCGCCGAGTACTTCGCAACATAGAGATCGGCTACGCTGTCTTCGTCGTCAACGCTTGTGCAGGAGCGTAATCCCCGATTTTTGGTCTACAAGGGTATGTATTCCAATCTCCATTGTACTTCTATATCTGCATAGTATAGATCTTGGCTAGTTTAAGGATATCGTTGCTGGAATTTTTTTTTGTTTTCTGTCTGCGATCCCCTTCAGTGGTATCAGAGCCGATCTATCGTAGATATAGTTGTACGCTGTTACAACCCGTGTTTTTCACGGGGGCACCGTTCCTGTTATTTGCTACCCTCTAGCGTGCACTTGTGATTCCAGCGGCATCGAGTTGATGAAGCGGCCCGAACCGACTTTACGCGTACGCTTACGCGAGACTGGTTCCACTACTGACATATGGCGTGTACCGTATCTGTGGTTGGCGGGTGTCAGTTTCTCTCTCTTTAGCTGGCTTTGCATTTTTAATGGAGGGCCCGAAAAGGATGCTTAAACATGCAATTATTGGATCGTTGTTGTGGTCATAAGTTCGTAGGTAAGAAGCGGTTCTTTTTACGACAGCCCCTAGCCACGTAAAATATGCAAAAGATAAAGTAGAACGCGTCTAACTTTATTTTGCAGGGGCAATGTGACATGGTTAAGGTAGGTTTATTAAATTGTTTTATGAACTGTGAGCGCCAAGAAGACCATGGCGCATGGGCCATACCACGTCGCATTACATTTGATATTATTGTGTGCATCTTATATTGTGTGATTATATCTTAGAATATATTAGTTACACGACGGTACAAATATAAGATGACCCCTTCAAAATACCACTAGTGTTCTTCCTTCGACGTGCACCACCAAGAAAGTACTACGTTATGAGGCAGGCCGTGACGATCGGGTGTCAGACATATCACCGTTCACATACAGTGGATGTAAGCCATGTTGCACATGCGTTCGTTGAAGGTTACTGTGGCGAGCCTAGCATATGCAGATATGGCCTCGGAACACGTAGGCCGAAAGGTCGACCATGACTCACAGAGTTGTTGTGATCGACAATTCATTGTCCACCCTTGAAGTTGTGTTGTCGGCTCTGACGATGAGGGGTTGCGCAATGGATGGGGGTCGTGTAATCGCTGAAACGACCAGGAGGGATGTTCGTTTGAGTGGGAGTTCTGATAGTTATTTTCTAAAATACTAGAACTCAAAATATAGTGTACAAAGTCATGTTTTGCAAAACCTTTGTAGATATTGGCCATTGTGATAGCCTCTTTAAAATTAGGCGCAATCCTGCGATTGAGAAACTTAATAGGTTGGGTCCAAACTTCATAGTTTTATGCTTTAGCTTGAGGATACTCCTTGTTTAAACCGTTAGCTCTTTGTGATACAATACCCGCTAGGAGATAAACCCGGAGATTCCTCTAACAAAAGGATAATTTGGATTATCAAGTTTTTGTGCGGATGATATCATCATAGTCCAGTGTATGCTATGATCTTTGCCATAGAGAACTAAAGGGGGGTACAAATTATTAGATCGTGAACATATGAGATGATCGCTAAACTTGGGATACCCCTAAAGTTGGGTTGATGAAGATTATCAGTACGTTGATTATTCTTCTTCTTAACCAAGATGAAAGAGAATACACACATTGAAGGAGCATGGGGCAGTCATACTTGATGACACTAGTCATACTTGATGATAAAGTCATACTTGATTACATATGGTCATACTTTATGAACATTGAGACACCTCGCTCAGATCGATCGCTGTATGACAGACGTCGTTGCCAAGTGCAAATGCTTTGTCATAGACTATGTCATGCATGGGGAATCGTTCACCTTCATGGTTCTTGATTACGTTGGAAGTATCAAGAAGATGAAACAGATCACCGGAAGTCATCAATGATGATGGTGTATATATGATATACATGTTATGAATGTTTTACCTAAGCAAGTACTTGCAGTAGTGACTAAGTTTTTGATACTACTCATGTTTTATGAAAACCAGATTTACTACTTGAGTAGCTTGGAAGGATGAGGCGACATTGTGTGTTGATAATGGCAGACAAATTGTTGTGATGGCCATAGACACTCTCCCTCTAGAATTACCATTGAATAAATTCTTTATGATCGCCTGTTATTATGATTGTTATTAGTGTGTCTCCTCTAGCGAGACAATTGGTCACATTTGTTAGTGACAAATTCATTTTCCTATATTTATGAAGTAATGATCATATGTCGATTTGAATTTAGATGGTAGAAGCTCCCACATTCATAATATTAATGACAAAGGATACAAACTTAATAAAGACACCACATATGTGTGGCACTATCGTTTAATTCATGTCAATGTTATAGTCAATGAATAAGCTCCATAACGGATGGATCTACAAGTTCTTAGATTTGATCTTTTGACACTTGCAAAATAACTAAGACACCATTTTCGGAAAACGGGCATATAACTTACTGATAGTCATGCATATAGATGTATGTCGCTCAATGAAGTAATTGACGGGTAGTGGAGACCTTTATTTCGTGAACTTCACTGAACGTTTTGAGTATAACTTGTTGAGAAACGTGCATATGGGTGTATGTGAATTACTAAAGTACTTTAACGTGTAGTGGAAGTCTTTATTTCATGGACTTCATGAATATTCCGAGTAGATATATGGATATCCACTCAGGGAATGTTAGTCTGGAAATTTTGATTCGATCAAACAAGTTCAGAATGAAGTAGGAAATAAATTTAACAATAAAATCAAATTCCTGTGATACAGATCAAGGAAATAAATATTTGAGTTATAATGTTGGCACATCATTGGAAGACTTGTGAGAAGAGTTCCACAAATTACGTCGCATGGAACACCATAGTGTTATGGTATCTTAGGACGTCGTAATCGCACCCTATCGGATAGTGTGTAGTAAATAAATCTCTTATCGAATTATTGTGATCATTAGAGTCATATGGTAGAAACACAACATTCACGTTAGATAATAGGGAAACCATTTGAATCCATTGAGACAATACCATATAAGTGATGGCATGGCTTTGAGCCTAGATTGTCGTTTCAGCAATTTAGTGTTTCGATGTGATCAAACGTAAAATGAATTAATCTTTGTAGTGTACCATACCTAAAGAGTTAGTTGGGTACATGTCTTACGACATAGGAGGATATACCTTGCGAAAGAATAGTTTCTTGTCCAGGGGTATAAGTGAAAAAGAAGGTAGATCAAGACGAAGTTGATGAACTTTCTCTCTAGACATCAGAGTGGCGCAACCGAAAGTGTTTTCGGTATCATGCTCCACAGCTTGAAAGAAGCTGATGATACAAGATCATGATGCTCTGAGCTCATACTAAGAATGTAGGCGTACGAGGTTGTGTTCCACACAATGTGTTATGACAATCTTGTTATGAAGGTCATGTTAATGGAATATGACAGACCTACAAACTACACAGAAGAGATGGTAGACTTAAGTCCGAGAAATGGCTATGAGTCATATATGATACGAAATAAAATCCATGTACGATTGCCAGGTAATGACTTGGGAGATCTTCTTGATGGCATCTAGGCTGTTAATAGAATATGAAATTTTATGAGAGAGTAGACACTGATAAGGATCGATTTGTCGTGAATAGTTCCGACAAATTCAAAAGTTGGCCACAATGAGACTTTGTCCCAAGTGGCGAAGCCTCAATCTATTATGGGTCGTTTAGCAATTACTATAATTTTGAATGAGAAATTGATAGATGGATAAGGAAACCATGTTTCTTAATAGTGTCATTAAGAAAGAGTTGTAATCAGTACAATAATGGTTTGGTGATCCTGAGGATGCTAAACATGTATGCAAACTTTAGTTGTCCATTCATGGGCTGAAGCAAGCATATCCGAGCTGGAATCTTCACTTTGATGATGTGATCAAAGGATTTTGGAGTTGTCCAAAATAGTTGACGAAGGCATATTTGAGGGGGAGCTAAGTAGCTTTCCTTGATCTTATATGCGGAAGGCATATTTGAGTAGGAGCTAGGTGTCATTCGTGATTTTGTATGTAACGACATATTAATGACAGAGATGCTCTAGTAGAGTGTAAAGGATTATTTTAGTGATTAAATTTTCTATGAATGAAGTTAGGAGTATTAGGCATCCAATCTATATTTGTATAGATCAAAAGGGCTTAATAACATTAGGTCGGAATATTTCCTAAGTTAAGATTCTGAAGTGTTTCAGAATAGAACCAGCGAAGAAGATTGTTCTTGCTTGTATGAATAGGTAAAATATTAAGTTTATCTTGGCATTTTCAGTGATAGAAAATGATGTTCAACATTCTCTATGTATCAGACATAGATTTTATCAGACTGAAAGCTCGACTTGGTGTGACCCAAGTTCTTGGATGAAGAACGGGTTCCAGGGTGATCCTTGTGTGGATCAATGAACAAACGTTAAGTGTATCCTTCAGTGTCTGTGAGAACCGAAGATATGTTTTCTAGTAAAGGGTAAGAGTGGAAAGACAACTTGCCATAAAATGGTTACGATGATGCAAGTTGTGACACTGACCCATACGACTAGAAATCTCATATAGGAGATGTCCTTAGTTTTGAAGAAAGACATGGTTAGCTGGTGAAGTCGCATACGAATGCACTGTCGCATAATCTACGTGGGTATAGAAATATATGGCAACTTCACAAGTAGCAAGTGTGATTGGACTGAACAGTTTTTGAACATAGGTTCGAGTTTCACTCCATCCACTAGGATATATTTCACCGTCATCTAAGATACAGGATGATGTAAAACTAGGTGACATAGAAGTGTTGCAAAGCAAATATAGGTCTCAATGTGTGAGATCTGTTGGCTGTATTCCTCTTCCACAAGACAAGCATGCACCAATATGCTATGGGTGTTGATCTTTTAACAAGTTGTAAACTACATTAAGTGTCACTCTAGTGCAAGTGGGAGACTGAAGGGAATATGCCCTAGAGGCACTTGATAAACATAGTTTATTTGTCATATCCCAATTGTTCATTATACGTTTTATACCATGCTATAATTGTATTAAGCGGAAACATTAATACATGTGTGGTAGATAAACAACCAGGTCCCTAGTTGCCTCTACTAAGAATAGTTTCATTGCGTGATTGATGATCGAGGTTTTCCGATCATGGGGCATGGCGCCAGTCGGCAATGGAGTCATATCGTTAGGTGGAACGATGTGATGAACATACCCATAATTTGTAGGACATAGTCATTACACCTTCGACCGTGAGATCAACTCTTACTGTTATTCCTGGAAGATACTTTGATCGCACCAAACGTCATATCTTATATAGTGTGACAATGATAGGTGATACTTTTGGGTATCAGAAGGGAATAGTTGAGACGAGGGGTCAATAGCGGGATTTGTCAGTCCGTATAGCCGGATAGATACTCTAGGGCCCACTCGGTGAGATGAGTTTGCAAACATGTGACTAGGTCAGCAGCTGACATAATATCATAGACGAGTAGAAGATAGCGATGTCGGTAACGAGGTCAGCTAGATATGGAGATATCTAAGAACGATGCTCGGACACGCTAAGTATCGCTATGACAAAAGGTTTAAGACTTAACGTTCAGGTTTGATAGATGAGAGTCATTCGTTATATCACATGGATTAATTCATGGGGTCCAGGCCTACGAGTTAGTCATTGATCGGATAGGAGTCTCGATCATGCCTGTTATTATAGTTCACCGCTAGGGTAACACATTTAAGGGGTTTCGACAAAACAACCGGAAAGGAAAGAGATCACCGGGAACGTCCCGGGAATGGTCCGATGGAGATCGGGCAGCAATGAAATAGTTTTCGGAGCTAGAATAAATTATATATAATATGTTGGAAATTAATTAATGTAATTAATGATTAAATATGATTTATATATTTATTTTTGAATTTATTTAGGCTGATTTCCCTAAATGGGCCTTCTTGTGGAAAGAATACCCATGGGGGGAACCCTCAAGGGAATTCGGTGGGGGGGGGCTTGGCCGGCCTAGGTGGGCCAAATAGGGCCCACCTAGGGCCGGCGCATCAAGGCTAGCCGCACCAGGCAATGGGGGATTGTCCCACATTGCCTGGCTGGTAAGGTTGGCTCCCCCCGGGAGCCTATATAAAGAAGGGCACCCCTGGCCTTTTAATTCACCAATTAATTTTTCTTTCTCTCCTCGATTACATGATTCCCATTGTCGGAGTTGCGCCGAGTTGATAGGGGATCTCTCCACCATAGCATGCTGCCGCCCTGCTGGTGCTCCGGTCCAAGTCTTCCGCTGCTCGTCCTGGACTGGAGCTTGGTAGGCCGTCGTCTCCATCGTATGTGTGTAACACCCTACGAGGTGTTGCGCTAGCGGTGCTCAGAGGCCTACTTCCTCCACCAGACCTCGAGTCATCTTCGTCGTCTTCGTTGCGCCGAGTTCTTCATGACCTAGAGGTCGACTACATCGTCTTCGCCGTTAACGCTTGTGCAGGAGCGTAATCCCCGCTTTTCAGTCTACAAGGGTATGTATTCCGATCTATGTTGTACTTATATATCTGCATAGTATAGATCTTAGCTAGTTTAAGGATATCGTTGCTAGGAAAATTTGTGTTTTCTTCCTGCGATCCCCTTCAGAGGCGGAGGCGGAGCACGGAAGCGGAGGACGTTGGGGTGGTCGAGGTCGTCGTAGAGTACGAGGAGGCGGAGCACGGAGGCAGAGAACAGGGGATCGCCGCGGGTGATTTTGAAATGGAGAAGAGGAGTAGGGATCGCTGTTGGAAGAACGAGTCGCGTGGGCGATCTAGGGTTTCTGACTTCGTAGGGGAAGAACGAGTCGCGTGGGCCGTTAGATCATGGACGATTGCGCGGCCACGATCGAGGATGATCCCACCGAGCAGTCGTGGATGACCCCACCGAGCAGTCGTGGTCACATCGCCTCCCCAGTCCCCACTTCTCACTCTCCGCCCACCGAGTCGCCTCCCAAGTCCCACTTCTCACTCTCCTCCCCACCGTTGTTTCCTTCTCCCTCCCCGCCGGCCGCCGTTCCCCTCTTCTCCCCATCGATGTTCCCCTCTCCTCCCCACCTCCCACCCCTCTCTCTACACCGGAGCGAGTGGGGATCGAATGGCGCATGCGGCGGTTCCCTCGGCGCGGCTACCCAAGCAACAGAACCCCGCTGACCAAACCCCTGCGTCGCCCGCTCACCAAACCCCTACGCAGATGAAGGTAACTAGCTAGTTCTTTGATGTAGATTAGGGTTTAGGATTCTTTGATGTAGATTAGGGTTTAGGGTTTTTGAGAAGAAGTCGTTCATGTACATGATAGAATTAGGATTTAGTGATTGAATTAGGATTTTTTGATGTAGATTATTTAGAGTTCGTGATATGAACTTCCTCTAGGGTTAGGGTTCTCTCTGTTGTAGATTATGTATCTATTGTTGATGTAGCCAGTTTTTTCTCCAAATAGTTGATACAGGGTCAACCATTAAGCCTCCCAAGCCTGCATATTGGTTTAAGTCTATATAAGTCTATATAACCATTATCTGTTGTTGTTGGTTTGTAGGTGACCATGGACACTACTCAGATCATCGACCTTAGCTCAGATGATGAAGTTGTGGTTGCTGCAGAGGATGCTGCAAGGAGGTCTGAGGCTAGGCGGCGCGCAAAGAATGCTGCTCCAAGGGAACTTGCTGCTGCTGCAAAGGAACGTGCTGCTGCAAGGATGGCTGCTGCTGATGCGGAAGCTAATAGAATTATTATGCGTCGCGGTAAAGAAATTGGCATTTGCTTTGCTATCATTTAGTATTCTTGTTCCTTTCCTTTATTGTAGCACCCTTGCTTAGGAAAGCAATGGTGCATATGAATAGTGCGGAAGACTTGGATCAAATAAGTCCCACATTCTCCAATAAGATGTAATATAAAAGTACAACGTCAAATTTATTACAACCGAGAACGAATGATCCAAAAACAATAATCCTTACAACTTTGCATAGCTGAAGCGCTAGCTAAATAAATAGTCCACAATTTATTTCAGAGTTCATACGCAAAACTAAAGATAACATGGAGCTAAATCATCTCCATAAAGCCACTGGCAATCATGTTGGTTGTAGCTCGAAGACGACCCCCTTACTCCTCATCTAAACAATCTGCAAGGTTTAGTTGCAGCCCAGCTATAAAGGGTCAGCATAATTGAATTGTGGTGGCAATTGACTCTAATTTCTAATATTCTACTAAGCTATATCTATATGCTTATTTGGCTGGTGGAGCTCAAGGCTATTGCGCAAAGCAAGTTTTCTCCTACTTTTGATAATATATTTTTGAAACAATAACTTCTCTTTACAAGACATCCCGGACGAATCCGTGTCTCCTACCCATGTTCACCCATCAAATTTTTATTAAGAAATTGGAATGAAGAGATTTTCAGAAGACAGCCTTGTGAAGTCACTCAATTGTCCGATGTCGGGGACACGGCTAAGATCTTAGATTTTAACTCTTGAGAGTGTGTGCACTTTCACCATTAGACTCAATCAACCCAAACTATCATATACACACATTTAGTGAGAAGGAAAAGGAGAAGATCAAGACGAGACTTTTCAGAAGTTGCTTTCCCATGATCATACTAAGAGATTACCACCATCCTATCACCCCTACCACCATGAATCTCTTGACCCAGGTCCACATCAACTTACTTCGTCAAGACAGAGCCCATATTGACCAATGGTTGCACGATAAGCAACTAAACTCAGTGTAAACTTAAATCTCATAGCCCTGGGTGGCCTTCCACAAGTGAGCAAACTCAGGCCGCCGCAGAACTGGCCCCTGAGTAGACACTCAACTTGAAACCTCCTCTATCGAACCAATCCCCCCAGGCGGTAAATTAATTAGTGGAATTTTCACTTATCACATCTACCATAAGACAATCATTTTTGTAGCATTTACTTCCACTTAATTATAACATGTGTCTAACAGGAATTTCTAAAGGGTAAACTAACAGGTTTGCATAACATACTACAATTCTCACAAAAACCTATCATGCAGACTACTTGCAAATACTACTTAAAAATACAAGTAATGCAATAGAATAAAAATAGTGGGTATTTTATGAAGTCACTTGTCTTTGGAAATTTGTCGTTTCTCACACACTCTTGTCCAAGTCAAACGTTGCTCCCCGTTTCAAACTATGCAGTAAAGTGCATCCAATAAACAAGCAATCCAACAAGCATATATCGTTCAAAAAATCAAACAAGCGTAATAAGTCTTAGAAGTGGATTTGGTCACGGGTGACACATAATTCAATATGCAAAAAAGAATTAATGTGATTGCGTTTACGGTATTATCATTTTGGTCCAGGGTGTGGTCTGAAGTCAAATTGGACATTTTCAATTTGAAAGGATTGAAAGGGTGATCAAAAGATCCTAATGAATTGGTCTTTATAAGTTTACATAAAAGAAAGGTCATGATGGTTTCAACACAGTTTACATTCAAGGATTTCTTAATTTTAACATATGTAAACATTCTAATTTCCCAAGTTAAATGTTCATAGTATGTAATAAATAACCTAGTTATTTGCACTAGCATAAAGTTTTAAAATCACATTTTTATTAGCATCTAAATAAACAATAACATTTATAAACACCTATAAATGTACTAATATCATTCAAAAGGTTTTTAAACACCACTTACATATTAATGTTATGACATAATTTAATAAACATGGATTTGAGTTTCTCTGAACAAGGACAAATATTTATGACATTTGTGCAAAGGAAATAATTTAAATATACTAATAAATATTTACGCTATGCCAAAGTTAAGCTAAATAAGTTTCTGATTTTTAAATTCATTTTAAATTATTCAAACTTTACTTATAATATTGGATCATTATTCTTCATATCTTAAGCTTTCCAAAAATATTTTATTTGCAAATTTTGGATTTATGAATTTAAAACTAAGTCACAAATGCTCAAACTCCTAATTTGAAAATTGAATCTATTTAGACTAGTCAAATTTGAAATTTAAAAGTTCCAGAAGATTCTACTTGTCAAGGGCTTTAATTTGATAGAAAATTTGTCCAATTTGGGTCAAGGGTTAAAAAGTTATGATAAATCTAACTGGCAGGGACTTTTCTGCAAAACAGACAATTAAATTCAATTCCGGAATAAAAACAGAAAAAGGCTGGCCACATGGCGGGCTGTGGTTGGCTGGGCTCGGCTAGGCTCGGCTTCGTCTGAGCCGCGGCTCGGCTCCGTTTGATTTGGATCGTCAGATTCAGATCGGATGGTCCAGATCTAACAGTACCGATTCAGAAATAAGATCTAATATGGGCCGCACGTTTTAGATCGGACGGATCTAGGAGCGTGGACAAATACTTGGCGACGGCGAGTTGCGACGTGCGACTGCGGAGGCGATGGGCGCGGTGGCGGCGTCGTTTGCCTCTCCGAACGCTGGTGGCGCACCGCCGGAGTGTTCCTCACGCCGGTGAAGCTCCGGTCGGGTTCGTTCTCGATGAACGGCTGCGGAAATAGAAAGGAGGTGAGCGACGACGCGTGGAACTGATTGGGGACGACCTCGGACAGGAGGGGGAGTTCACCTCGCCGGGAAACGAAGAAACGCACGGCGGCGGCCGGACGATTCCGGCGAGCGATAGCGACGGCCTAGCGGCGCTATTTTGAGTGGAGGGAGAGGGGAAAGAGAGCGGGGCTCGAGAGCTTTAAAAGGGGAGGGTCTAGGGCAGCCGGGGTCACACGAGGGCGAAGAATCGTAACGTGATTTCCGGCCGGATTTCTCGAGCTTGAAGATGATGACGTCATCGCTGACGTCATCCCTATATTTCATTTTTCATTTCATTTTATTTGTATCTTTTGATTTAGAGGTCCAAATCAAGTCAAATTCATTTCAAAAAAAATCTAAAAACACCTCTTTGTGTTAAACCAATTGTGGGCATGTTTTAAACATTTTTTAAAAATTCCAATTTGAAATATTGGCTAAATACAAATTTGGCATTTTTTGTCAAATTTGACATTATGGCTTTAATAAGATCATTTGTGGTTAAATAAATTTTTGGATAACAACACAAATACTTGTATATGAAATAAGTTATTTTAAACTCTTTTTCAAACTAAATCATTTTTGCCTTTAGTAAAATAGTAATTCATCTCACAGTTGTATTTGAAAATGAAATGGAAATTATATTGTACTCATCTTCAAACCAAGATACTTTGTGCCAAAATTAGTCTTAAATGTGTTAAATGATTTAAACTCCATAATATACATTTACGAAGTATTTATCTTCATTTCATTTCTTATGTTGAAATTACTATGGAAATCTTTCATGTTTTCATGGTTAATGAAATAATTAAAATCAATGAAATGCATATTTGGAACATCAAAATAATTATAAATATATACAGTTTTAGTATATGAATTTCAAGGTGGTGAGTTAATAAACTTTGTTTTAAACTAAGATAAATACATGACAACTATTTTAGAAAATAGACTTTGCTTTAGAAAATGTTACAACATTATTTTAATGTGGTAAACTTTAGATTATTTCAAGCACTTTGCAATTATGGTTTTGGGTTTATCAAGTCAAGCCTAAATGTTTATAAACACATACTTAAAATGAAACCTCTTTGTTACAAGAAAGTATTTTTTAAGTTTGTAAATAATTTTTCAATTTGATATATTGAGTCTTCATAAATTTTTGAAAATAAAAGGTTTTTAAACTAATCAAGATTTTAGAAGTTAGATATTTTAAATTGTAAGTATTTGGAAGGTACTAGGAAGTCTTTTATTGTTGATTTTATTTTTATTTAAATGTTTTATTTTAATCATTAACATTTTTTAAAAAAAATAGTGATTTTTAAACATTCCAAGGTTTTGGGATGTTACATTTATATTTTCCTTATGCAGTTTCCTTACATGTAGGTCCCAAGGAAAATGGAGGTTCCTACAACTTCGATAGGTTTTGTGTTTTTGGCAACTTTGTTTCTCTCAAACGCAAGCAAGTGAGGTTCTTGAAGAAAGTTGCAATGAAGGAACCCCCATTGCCTCCCTATATATGCACTATGTAGCTAGCAAACACCGAGAGTCCAAAAGCAAAAATGGTAAACAAATTGTCCCTGATGATCATTGTCATTGCTTGTTGGACTACATTGACTGTCTTTGACCTCTTTTAATTAATTTGCAGTATTTCCCCAAGAAGTTCAGCAACACCTGCATCAAGAAGTACATGCACTCGCCATCAACGAATTTGAGGGTCCACTGCGTAGGTCATGATCCCATCGTGGTCACCATCCTTATGGGTAAAGGAAAGGGTAAAGGAGCACAAATAACAACAAACTGGTGCCAGGTTGTGAAGGCTACCAAGATGCAGCGGGGCAATGTCTTCATGTTCCGCTTCCGCAGCAGTGCTTCCCCTGGTCGCAGGTTGACCGTCCAAAAGGTCGAGTAGTTAGTTGTTGGGGGTTCGTCATGTAGATTTTAGTGCTAGTTAGATGTGGTTGTTGGTCCTGAACTACTTAACTACTTATGCTACCTGGCATGTATGCTTTTGCAAATTATGTGGTACTTATGCTATGCTACTTGAATCTGGTATGAAGTATGGTTTATGAACCATGTTTGGTTATCAACAAGTCTAAGTGAATCTGGTATGAAGTATGACTGCATGTTTTTGTTGTTTCAAAAGAACCGGAGATAAGAATTTAGATGGTTATTGACTTTCTGGTGGAGGTGTTGTGTTTCTGTTGATTCAAAAGATACAGGGTATATGAAGTATGGTTTATGAACCATGTTGTTTTAAAAAAGGCAAAAAAATGTGTTGCTCAGCCGGGGAATCGAACCCAAGAACAAGCGCTGGCAGCAATATCACCCTTCCCCGGTTCCATTAAGCAAACGCCAAACGAAACCAGTGAAACATCATGCCACGGTTCCATTAAGCAAGCCAAACGAAACCAGCGAAACATCATGCCAAACGGCAAGTTCAGAAGTTCTCCGACAAAAGAAAGAACAAGACACTAAAGCTAACACGGCTGCTACAACTCCCTAATGCCAACAAAATGGCCAACTTCGTGGCCCCTCCCAGCCAAAACACAACCAGCTACTTAACAAGTTTTTATCTTACAGAACAACAACGAGCCAAAATCAAGAAACTCCAGGGAGCCAGCCTTCATATTCGGACGAGAGGTGGCCATTGTCGTCAATGGGAACTCCATTGCCGCCTCCATCTCTGGATTTAGCATGAAATCCCCAATTCGCAGAGATTGAGAACTGCCCATAGATGGTCCAGCTCTGTTAGCGCCATTGCCGTCAATCGGAGCTCTGTTAGCGCCATTGCCGCCTCCATCTCTGGCCCTTGCATTTGGATCGGCTCCACCATGAACGTCAGGTCCCTTCTCCTTCCTCTGCTTCCACCTGCACAGCTCGCACATGGAGCCAAACCTCCTTGCTGGACGGAAGCGAAGCCTCTGGGGTTTTCCCCGCCGAAATGCATGCATCGTCCAGGCTAGTTTGAGGATCATCTGCAACGAGACCTTGTACCTCCTTCCATGGATCGATGTTGCTTGAGAGTTTGTCGACCGTCTGTGTACGAACCGCGCCGCCGCCTTTCTCAGAGACCGGGGCCCGAACCTCCCCCAAACTCCTCTCGTCGTCGTAGAACATAAGAGCAGCGAGCCCGAAGCCCGCTGCGCCCCCTCCGCGGCCCGCCATGCTCGCTCCAAGGACTCCCCCACCACCATAGAGAGCGCCGCCGCACATCCCGCCCTCTCCGTCCATTTCCAACTCCAGAGAAGATTTCCTCGAGAATCGCCCAAAGAGTGCCTGCGGAGAAGCTGAGACGACAGGAAGAAGGTAGAGTGTCGAGTGTGGAGTGGGGAGTGTGAATGTTGCGTGGCGGGGTATTCATATCGGAGTGTGGAGTGTGAATGCCGGCCGGAAAGAGAGATGGAGAAGTGATGTTTTAAAAAATGGCAAAAAAAATTGTTGCTCAGTCGGGGAATCGAAGCCAAGATCAAGGGCTGGCAACAATACCGCCCAGCCACTGTGATGGAGAAGTGATGTTGTTCTGTGTGCACCAGTTGTAAAATATATAGGTTCGTATTTGTATTTGATTGCTCTGTGCCAAAGCAACGCAAACATAGCGGGTGACCTAGCGACTGATTCAACGAAAATCAAATCCCGCTTTCCTAGCGACTGGCGGCGGGTGACCTGGCGACTGGCGGCGCTGCGACCGAGCAAGGGGTGTCGGCGGCGTGGGTGGCGGTGGCCGTCGCTGACCGGAGGTTGAGCCGCCGCTGACGAAGGGTTGTGTCCGCGTTCGCCTCGGCAATGGAAGGAGCAGACCGGTCGAGAAGATCTCCTTCCGCGACGACCTGCTCGAGAACTAGTCCCCTCCCACCGCAGAACTCCCCGTCGGCGGACAACCTCGAGGTCTGCACCACTCTCTTATCTTCTCTCTCCCCTCTCTATCATTAGAAGCAGGAATTTGGTTGTTAGGCCATGGATCTGAATCGAGCTGCACCTGCTGGATTCTTTGTGTCTCTTGCATACAGATAGACAGAAGCACAATGCTCGAGTCGATCTCCTTCCGCGACTAGAGCTCTCCCACCGCGGTGGACCTGCTCGAGAATTAGTCCCCTTCCGTGACGACCCCTCCCACCGCAGTACTCCCCGTCGGTGGACAAACTCGAGGTCTGCACCCCTCTCCTGTCTCATGTCTCCTCCTTCCTCTCTCCCCTCTATCATTAGAAGAAAGTGGGAATTTAGTTCGGCCATTGATCTGAATGGAGTTGCACCTGCTGGATTCTTTTGTTTTTTCCATACAGATGGACAGAAGTTGGATTACAAAAGGAGTTAGAAGGCTTTCTTTTTAGCATCTAAGGGGGGGTGGATGAGTTCATTCAGTTGTTCTCAGAAGTGTTGTTATCGATGCTCAAGTACTTTGCCCATGCCCCAGCTGTAATAACCGTGTTCACTAGACTGTACAACATGTGGAGGATCATCTTCTCCTACGTGGGATGGCATCCACGTATGATAGGTGGATGCATCATGGGGAGCCTTTACATCCATAACCTGGAGGTCAAGAACCTGGAGCTCAACCTGAACTTGAACCTGATGCGCACCATATTGATGAAGACAATGAGTTTGTAGGACATGATGTTCCACAAGATGATGCTGGTTTGGAAGAGGAGGATGGGTTTGAGGATGACAGGATCCCTAAACTATTCAAGGATTTGTATGAGTTAGAACCACAGCGTGATGGAGATAATACAATTTATGCTGAACTTATAGAGGAGGCCAAGCGGGCAGCCAGTGATGGCGGGACATTGTCCAGATTTTCTTTCACCGTGAAGTTACTTCATGTCAAGTCCTTCTACCGGATGAGCAATGTCGCCTTCAACGGAATACTCCGTGTCATGGCCCTCCAATACCCTAAAAGCTCTATTCCCAAAAGTTACGATGAAGCACTTGGTATAATTGGCTGATTGGGGCTTGGTTATGATACAATACATGTTTGTCCGAACAACTGTGTCTTGTTTCGGAAGACATATGCCAAGCTTGACATGTGCCCAAAATGTGATGCCTCTAGATGGAAAGATGCGGATGGCAGGAAGCGGATACCGGAGAAGGTGTTGAGGTACTTTCCAATTATTCCAGGGCTGCAAAGGATGTTTATTTCAAAGAAACAATCTAAGGAGGTACAATGGCACAAGCTAAAGTGGGAACCTGTGGCTGATGAGCTTAGCCATCCAGCGGACGGGCAGGCGTGGAAAGACTTTGATGATGAACATAAAGAGTTTGTTGCCGATGCAAGGAACATAAGACTCGGCCTTGCTACTGATGGCTTTAATCCGTTTGGAATGACCTCACAGTATAGCATGTGGCCTGTATTTATTGTGCCCTACAACCTTCCACCATGGTCGTGTATGGATCAATCCAATTTCATGATGGCTCTGCTGGTCCCGGGTCCACATTCTCCGGGAGAGGATTTTGATGTCTTTATGGAGCCCCTCGTAGAAGATCTGCTCAAGCTATGGGGGGGTGTACAGACCTATGATGCCCTGAGTCCCCATAAGTTCAATTTGTGTGTTGCGGTCATATGGTGCATCCATGATTTCCCGGCGCTGCACACCTTGTCGGGGAGGATCACGGCTAGTTATCAAGCATGTGTGCGTTGTGACAAGGACCCGTGCTCTGAGAGAATAAGGAACAAGATATGTTGGACCGGGCACCGCCATTTTCTTGCTCGCAACCATCGTTGGCGAAGAAGTAGAGAGTTCAATGGCAAGAATGAAACTCGGGGCTGTCCGACAGAGTTTACTAAAGAAGAGCTCGAGAAAAAACTTGACAAGGTGAAAGATGTGAGACCGGGAAGTGGGACCTGGTGGTCAGTGGCGTGTGGGGATGGGTGGGACTCGGTGGTCAGATGGGGGGTGAGTCCCGGTTGTCAGTGGCGTGTGGGGGTGGGTGGGACCCAGTGGTCAGGTGGGGTAGTGGGACCCAGTGGTCAGTGGCTTGTGGGGGTGAGTGGGACCCGGTGGTCAGGTGGGGTGGTGGGACCCAGTGGTCAGGTGGTGGGGAGTGGGACCCAGTGGTCAGTGGCGTGTGGGGGGTGTGGGACCCGGTGGTCAGGTGGGGGGTGGGACCCAGTGGTCAGGTGGTGGGGAGTGGGACCTAGTGGCCAGGTGGGGGTGGGACCTAGTGGTTAGTGGCGTGTGGGGGGGTGTGGGACCCGGTGGTCAGGTGGGGGTGTGGGACCCAGTGGTCAGGTGGTGGGGAGCGGGACCCAGTGGTCAGGTGGGGGGTGGGACCCAGTGGTTAGGTGGGGGTGGGACATAGTGGTCAGGTGGGGGTGGGACCCAGTGGTCAGGTGGTGGGGAGTTGGACCTAGTGGTCACGTGGGGGTGGGACCAAGTGGTCAGGTGGTGGAGAGTCGGACGCAGTGGTCAGGTGGGGGGTGGGACCCAGTGGTCAGTGGCGTGTGGGGGTGTGGGACCCGGTGGTCGGGTGGGGGTGGGACCCAGTGGTCGGGTGGTGGGGAGTGGGACCCAGTGGTCAGGTGGGGGTGGGACCCGGTGGTGGGGAGTGGGACTCAGTGGTCGGGTGGGGGGTGGGACCCAGTGGTTAGGGTAGGGTGGGTGGGGCCAAGTGGTCAGGTGGGGAGTGGGACCTGGTGGTAAGTGGCTTGTGGGGGTGGGACCCAGTGGTCAGGTGGGGGAGCGTGGGACCTAGTGGTCAGGGTAGGGTGGGTGGGGCCCAGTGGTCAGGTGGGGGAGTGGGACCTGGTGGTCAGACGGAACTGCACGGCAGGTCCCACAGTGACACGTAGGCTAGTTGGCTTAGGTGTCAGCCCAGTCACACAAGTATATCAGTGTGACCTATTAGATTGGTCGTTAAAGTCTGTAATTAAGGTCATGGAGTAGTGATGTTAGAATTTATGTCCAATTGGTGTCTGGGTGTTATGACCTTTCTAAAACATAAGGTCATAATTTTGTCCCTCTCAGTTGGGTTATGACCAACGAGTTTAAAATGGTCATAAATTTATGACCAAAAAAAACCTTGGTCGTTAAGATAATGTCACCAGTTGACATATTTCTTGTAGTGACCGGCCTTCGTAAACCCAATGGGGAGATCACGGAGGATGCGGGTGAGATGGCGGGTTTAACTAACGCTTTTTATCACGACTTGTACAGGTCTGAAGGAACACATGACATGGATGTCGTCTTAGACACTGTTCCAACCCGTGTTACTGCAGAAATGAATGAGGGCCTTATCTCGGCCATAAAATCAAGTGAGGTTAAAGAAGCTCTCTTTCAGATGTTTCCTACCAAGGCGTCGGGTCCGGATGGTTTCCCAGCACATTTTTTCAGCGCCATTGGGATTTATGCGGGGAGGAGGTGACGAGTATTGTGCTGAGGGTGCTACGAGGTGAAGACGATCTAACAACCTTCAACAAAACCTTCATTGTACTCATCCCCAAGGTACCAAAACGAAGGAGTTGGGTCAGTTTCGACCGATTAGTCTATGCAATGTCATCTACAAGATAGCATCAAAGGTTCTTGCAAATAGACTGAAACGGGTTTTGCCTGAAATTATATCACCAGAGCAATCATCTTTTGTCCCTGGGAGGTTGATTACTGATAATATTATTTCGGCTTATGAGTGTTTGCACTTCATGAAGCGGAATAAGGCGGTGAAACATAGATTTGTGCACTCAAACTAGATATGAAGAAGGCCTTTGATCGGGTGGAATGGGAATACCTGAGAGCAATGATGTTAAAACTGGGATTCCACCAAGTTTGGGTGAATATGTTGATGAGGATGTTAAAACTGGGATTCCACCAAGGCTTATAAGTATTCTTTACCTCCCCTTGTGTCGAATCAATAAATTTGGATTTTACTTCCCTCTAACACTTTTGTGATGCCCTATACTGGTGGGTTATCAAGACTATTTTCTGGCGCCGTTGCCGGGGAGGCATAGCTTTACTCATAAGTTCACCTGGGGAGTACACTCTACCTCACTCTACCTCTCTCTCCTTATATCATTGATTATAAAGAGAGACTCATTAATGCACAAGAATGTATTCAAAATTTGCAGAAACCTGTGGAAGAAGAAATTGTTGAACCAGAAAGCTCATTAGATGAAAAAGAGGAGGAGAGTGAAGAGCAAAAGGAGGAAGAATGGAGTATTTGAAAGAACATTTCCCCTCGTTTGTGGTTTTGGTAATTAAATGACAATCCATATGGACTAATGTTTGCATTGAGATATCCTTATAGATCGTGTCCATGGGATTAGTGGAGCTCTTGTGTTGAGTGAAGCTTATTGCAAGTATGTCTTAAAGTATTCAAGACATCATATTAGGGAAGAGATGTTGGAAGATAGAAGGTTGATTAAGATGTTGATCAACACACAAAGCTACAAGATGTACCAAGATGTATCTTCTATCTCTTCGGATGCTCATGGAGGATGACGCCATGTGGTGATCGTCATCGAGCTTGAGATGTGCAAGACCAAGAGAAGCTTCTTGAAGAGATCCTATTCTTGGAGCTTTCTATGGATACATGAAGACGAAGCCTAGCGAGACTCTCCCATTATGGGTATGAGGGAGTATTTAGAGAAGTCTTCATCAAGCATGTGCTTGGACGCGCAATCAATAAAGATGAACCACTTGAAGAGATCAAGATAGTCATCATCTAACTCAAGTGGAATGCTCAAGGCAAAGGTATGATCTTGATAGCGCTATAGGATAGATAGGCGTACTACCAAGAGGGGCTCTCAAGTGAGTAACTTGATCGCATCGTTGTGGAGAGCTCAAACCTTTGCATACTTGGCATATCATATTTCTTGGTTCTTATTTGGCTTTTATCTTTATGAGGAATTAGAGCTTGTTTCATCTCCATGTCAAGCTCTAGTTCATCGAAAACGGTTTTACTTGGGAAAACTTGTTACGTTTTTTATGTTGGAGCTTTTACCGGTTATTCTCCTATTTAGATATCTTATATTTCCCCATTTAGTTTTAACCTTACTTGCAGGACTATGATGTTTCTCTGCATGATATTATAGAGCTCTTCTTGATGATTCCAACGAGCCAAAAATCATCAAAACGGAGTTCAGATGGTCAAGATATCATCGTTTCCGTGTTGACGTTTCTGTTAGGGGCGAAAATTCCGGCCCTAGCCCGGAAGTTCCGGCCGGCCGGAAAGATCCAGCCAAACTTCCGCCCAAACTTCCGGTTTGTCCAGAGTGCACTTCCTGGGCGCGTTTTGGGGTGTCCGGGGGGTCCGGAAGTTCCGGGGTAAACCCGGAAATTCCGGCCCCAGTGAGAAAAATTGTCCCCAACGGGCAGATTTGTTGGGAACCTATTTAAGGGGTTATCTTACCCAATGGTTACCAAGTTTTGGTACTCTCTCTCATCCTCCATTGTTGACCTACAAAGCTTTGAGATCTCTCAATCCCTTCAATGATTCTTGCTATTTCTTGAGAGAAAAGAGAGAGGAGATCTAGATCCACATTTTCACCAATCCATCTCTCCCCTAACTGAGGGGAACCTAGTAGGTCTAGATCTTGGAGTTTCTTTGTGGTTCTTCTCCTTTGTTCTTCCTCTCTTCTCCCCCCATAAACATTAGTTGCTTTTGGTGGGATTTGGGAGTGAAGGATTTGACTCTTTTGTGGTTTCTTTTGTTCTTCCTCTCTTATTCCGCATAAGCATTTGTTGTTTTGTTGGAATTTGAGAGTGAAGGACTTGAGCACTTCGTGTGCTCTTGGCATTGCATTTGCATCGGTTTGAGCCCTCCACGAGGATTCGTGGTGCTGATACTTGTGAGCTTGTTATCTTGGGTCATTGGACACTAGACGCCTTTTGTGGCCGGCCTTTTGTGGCCAAGACCTTTTGTGGTCAAGACCTTTTGTGGTCACTTGAGAGCCTCCAATTAAGTTGTGGGTGTGTGTCTCAAGACTTGGGAGCCCCCAATTAAGTTGTGGGTGTGTGCCTCAAGAGTGTTGTACGGGATTCGATCTCCGCCCCAAAGGAGATCAATAGTGGAAGGTGAACTCGCAACCTTTTGTGGTTGAGTTCATCAGGAGAAGAAGGTGAGCCTTTCTGGCGTTGCGGCTAACCTATTATGGTTGCGCACAGCACTCCAAACGAGACGTACACCCTTTGGGTGGAACTCGGGAATACATACTCGTATTCGCGTGCCTCGGTTATTTCTATACCCGAGCTATTTACTTATGCACTTTACATTGTGATAGTCTTCGTGCTTGAAGTCATCTATCTTGCTATCACCTTGTTACTTGTATTGCTTAGCATAAGTTGTTGGTGCACATAGGTGAGACTAGTATATATATATATGCATATATATATATATATATATATATAGGACATATTCATACTACCCTCGAAGGTAACTACCCCACGTGGGTTTCACACAGTGTATGGAGTATCTATCATAACATGAGGTATGTATCATGTAGTATGGAGTATATAATGCTATTTCAGTACTATAGATACTTTTTTTAGTAGTATGTAGAAAACTTCTACATACTTCTATTTTATATGCATATATGACGATATTTCGAGTATATAGTGTAAAATATTAGGCCATTTGCAATTTTTTCATTAAAGTTGTTTTTGGGTATCTTAGATATAGTATACGAACATACTCAAACCGATAAATTATGACAAATACTTCCGTAAGTTGGTATATGAGACGTGGGGTAGTTACCTTTGAGGGTAGAAACCATTTTACCTATATATATATATATATATATATATATATATATATATATATATATATATAGGACATATTCATACTACACCCGGGTGTCACCCACGTGTGTTTCACGCGAGTATGGAGTATCTATCATACCGGGAGGTATGTAACATGTAGTATGAAGTATATAATACTATTATAGTACTATAGATACTTATTTTTTGGTAGTATGTAAAATATTTCTACATATTTCTCTTTTATATGCACATATAACGATATTTCGTGTATATAGTGTAAAATATTAGGACAGTTGTAATTTTTCATGAAACTTGTTTTGGGGTATCTTAGATATAGTATATGAACATACTCAAACGGATAAAGTATGACAAATACTTATGTAAGGTGGTATCCGAGAGGTGGGTGTAGTTACACCTGGGAGTAGAAAGCATTTAACCTATATATATATATATATATATATATATATATATATATATATAGGACATATTCATACTACCCTTGAAGGTAACTACCCCACGTGTGTTTCACACAATGTATGGAGTATCTATCATAACATGAGGTATGTATCATGTAGTATGGAGTATATAATGCTATTTCAGTACTATAGATACTTTTTTTAGTAGTATGTAGAAAACTTCTACATACTTCTCTTTTATATGCATATATGACGATATTTCGTGTATATAGTGTAAAATATTAGGCCATTTGCAATTTTTTCATTAAAGTTGTTTTTAGGTATCTTAGATATAGTATACGAACATACTCAAATCGATAAATTATGACAAAGTACTTCCGTAAGATGGTATATGAGACGTGGGGTAGTTACCTTTGAGGGTAGAAACCATTTTACCTATATATATATATAGGACATATTCATACTACACTCGAAGGTAACTACCCCACGTGTGTTTCACACAATGTATGGAGTATCTATCATAACATGAGGTATGTATCATGTAGTATGGAGTATATAATGCTATTTCAGTACTATAGATACTTTTTTTAGTAGTATGTAGAAAACTTCTACATACTTCTCTTTTATATGCATATATGACGATATTTCGAGTATATAGTGTAAAATATTAGGCCATTTGCAATTTTTTCATTAAAGTTGTTTTTGGGTATCTTAGATATAGTATACGAACATACTCAAACCGATAAATTATGACAAAGTACTTCCGTAAGTTGGTATATGAGACGTGGGGTAGTTACCTTTGAGGGTAGAAACCATTTTACCTATATATATATATATATATATATATATATATATATATATATATATATATATATATATATAATGGGAAAATACTATGTATGTTGCAACATTGTGGAGGTGGTAATCGGTGCCGCACATGCTGCTTTGAGATATGTGCTTCAGGGCTGACAAAACTTTCCATCTTTTCATTTTGCTATTCTGGCACAGATCTCAAAGCAATGAACGGTGCCGATTGCAAGCACCCTAGTAATGCAACATACAAAAACCTCGTCCTATAGGTTGTATGCGTATTAAAGTAAACCTCTAGTTTTATTCCGCCTTTATCAAGCATACCGGAATATTCGGGTCATGCTTGGACCGGATAATCCGGCTTCTCGAAAAGTTTTAAATCGCCTATTCACCCCCCCCCCCCCCCTCTAGGCTTCAGTATCTACACATGCCTACCTTGTAATGAGAGTAACTCTTCATCCCTTAGACTATTTGATTGTCCCCCATGCTTACGAAAGGAGGATGAATGTTATGTTCTTGTGGATTCTCTTGAAATATTACCTATGGGTAAAAGTTGTGAAAACAATTATGCTACTTTTATATATGATAATCCATGCTATTTTGATAAATCTTATGAAAACCCTTTATTTATGCCTAATTCCGAAATACATGGTACTAAAGAAGTTTGCTCAGAAAATGTTTTGATAAATCTCTAGATGATGGTCCTATGTTACTTGATAATATAAATTGTACTACTATTGAAAATGGGATTTGAGAGATCTTGACTTTACTTCAGAGTCCCATATACCTTGAGAATGATCAATCATCTTGTTATAAAATTGTTAAAAGTGGGTTTGAAAGTTTTTATCCCACTATTATGGAGCTTGATAAAAATTATGTGTTTGTAGATCATGAAAAGCATTCTTTATGTGATGGTTATGTTGTTGAGTTTATTCATGATGCTACTGAAAATTATTATGAGAGAGGAAAATATGGTTGTAGAACTTTTCATGGTATTAAAACACCTCTCTATATGCTGAAAATTTTGAAGTTACTCTTGTTTTATCTTCCTATGCTTGTCACTTTGTTCTTTGTGAATTTATTTGTGTACAAGATTCCTATGCATAGGAAGTGGGTCAGACTTAAATGTGTTTTGTATTTTCTTCTTGATGCTCCTTTTACTTCATTTTCTATTTTCATGAGAGCATCATTAAAACTATCAAGCCAAGCTAAAAGGCATTAAAGAAAAGCGCTTGTGGGAGACAACCCATGTTTTATTTCTGTATTTTTTCTTTTATTTGAGTCAAGGAGAATGCTTACCTCTGTAACAAATCCTTTGTATCTTTATTTTATTTCATAGTTGTGCCAAGTAAAGTCTCTAGTAGGAAGTTGATACTAGATTTGGATTTCTGCGCAGGAACAGTTTTTTTGCTGATCACCGTTAAATTCTTAACTCTTTACAGAAAAATTTGAATGACCTGGTATTTTATGAGCGTGATCCTCAGATATGTACGCAACTTTCATTATTTTAGAATTTTCTGATCTGAGCAAGTTAAGTGCCTAAAAAATCATCTTTACTGGTTGTTCTGTTTTGACAGATTATGTCTCTGTTTTTTTTTTGCATTGTCCCTTGTGAACTTTAAGCAAGGTTCTCTATCATGGAGGGCTGTAGCTAATGTTTTATTTATTTCTTGAATTGTGTCAGAACAGTACCAAAGTGGATTAATGTTTTTGAATACTAACCCCTCTAATGAAGTTTATGAGAAGTTTGGTGTGAAGGAGGTTTTTAAGGATCAAGAGAGAAGGATGATATGATGTGATCAAGAAGATGAAAGAGCCTAAGCTTGGAGATTCCCCCGTGGGTCACCCAAGCATATTTCAAGAAGACTCAAACGTCAAAGCTTGGGGATGCCCAAGGCATCCCCTTCTTCATCAACAACTTATCAGGTCATCTCTAGTGAAACTATATTTTAATTCTGTCACATCTTATGTTCTTTAGTTGGAGCGTGACGAGGGATGTCCCTATCAATACCCATGGTTACTAGCCTAGGGTAAGAGTTTATGAGGTAGAAAACGTGTGGTGTTGGTAGATTCGTCGGCTGACAAGCGGAAATTACCCAGGTTCGGGGCCCTCGAGTGAGGTAAAACCCTTACTCCTGCTTGTCTGTTATTGATTGTGTATATGCGGCGAGTACAGAGGTCCAGCAAGATGTCGATCTTTCTAGGGTTTTGTGATTCTGATTGGGTGTGTCCCTGGTCGGCCTCCCTCCTGTCCTTTAAATAGGGGTACAGGTCTCGGGTCGTAACCGACTAGGACTACATATATGGAAAGTACTACCGACTATGCAATCTATGGTATATGTCTTTGACTTGGTCTTCGCTTGTTGGGCTTCTTGAGCCTATTGACAATTGGATTTTAGTCATTATGTACACCAGGTACCCACACGAAGACGTACCCGTTTGGTATAACCTTGTCAGAGCGTCTGTTTGTTTTTATTTCAGTTTTTGTTATTTTTGTTCTCTGAATAAATTGGATCCTAGCATTCTTGTTTGGGAGAGAGACACGCTCCGCTTTTTCTTATGAATACTCATATTTTTCGCTTATATTTGTTGAGTATTCTTCTCTAGCTACTGCAATGCTTTCAGCCCTTGTTTTTCATGTACCTCTTGTTCAGAGTTGTTAGTTCTCATATATTATACTCTCATATCTCATTGTTTAATACTTGGAGAGTTTCTGGGTTTTTGGTTGGAAACGGAAAATGCTAAATGTGGTAGATGGTATAATGAAAATATATACATGTTCTTGTAGATCATTGTCTTGAATTTTTTGTGATGCTTGGCAATTGTTTTGAGCTCTCAAGTAGATCATGCTTAAGCTTTTGCATCATGTAGTTAAAACCTATTAGTGGAGAACTACCATAAAACTTGATGAAATTGGGTTTGCATGTTTGGTATCTCTAAGGTCTAGATATTTTCTAGTTAAAGTGTTTGAGCAACAAGGGAGACAATGTAGAGTTCTATAATGCTTGCAATATGTTTTGTATAAACGTCTTGTTGTCATAGTTTGTACTTGTGTTTTCTTCAAACAACCTTGCTAGCCAAAGCCTTGTATTGAGAGGAATACTTCTCGTGCATCCAAAACCTATGCCTTTTGTGTCCACCATACCTACCTACTACATGGTATTTTCTGTCTTCCAAGCAAATACTTTGTGTGCTATCATCCCTTATTTGTGTCAATGTTTATTAGCTCATGAGGAAGTATGTGGTGTTACAGATATCAACCTTGTCATTTGCTTTTAGACAGACTTTCACCAATCGGATTACTGGCATATACACCGCTTATTCATTAATTTTGCAAAAAGAGCTGGCAAAAGGGGTGCCCAGTCCCAATTAATTACAACTTTAACCGCTGCATTCTCTTCACATTTTTCCCTTATCTAATCAGCCAAGCAATGATACTAGTTCTAAAATACATGTGTAAACAAAAGAAGTAGAGGGATGATTTGCCTTGCTGGTAGAAATAACGTCCTTCATGGGAGCCGCTCTTGAAAGTCTGGTTGACAAGGGGCTAGAGTGCCCATTACCATTCGTTGACAATGACAAACACCGCTCAAAACTTACTTTTATGCTCTAAATTTCAAAAACCTATAAAACTAAGAAGCTCTAGCACATGCTTGTATCCCTGCTTCCCTCTGCGAAGGGCCTATCTTTTACTTTATGTTGATCAGTTTACCTACTTCTTTCTATCCCCGAGCAAACACTTGTGTCAATTGTGTACAGCAATTCTTATATGCTTACTTACTAGTTAGATTCCCTTCTGTTGACAACTATCTATATGATAATCATGTTCAAAGTCGAAAGCCAATGCTGAAACTTATATCTTCCTTTGTGTTGCTTCAATACTCATTTACTTAAATAATATTGCTTTATGAGTTAACTCTTATGCAATTCTTATTGATGCTTGTTTGAAAGTACTATTCATGAAAAGTCTTTACTTATATGATGTAGTTGTTTACTCCTTGTCTATTTGTTAGCAAATTATAGATTATTGCCTCGAGTCATTTCATTCATAACATGGGCCTTACATTATTATATGATCAAGATTATGTGAAAGCATGTCACTTCAGAAATTATTCTTTTTATCGTTCTTGCCTACTGGGGACGAGTATAACTAAGCTTGGGGATGTTGATACGTCTCCAACATATCTGTAATTTCTTATGTTTCATGCTATATTATACCATGTTATTACATGTTTTATATGCATTTTATATAGTTTTATGCATTTTTTGGGACTAACAAATCAACAAGATGCCACAGTGCCAGTTCCATGTTTTTTGTTGTTTTTGGTTTCATAAAAATACTTAAGGAAATATTCTCGGAATTGGACAAAAAACATCCTGAATTTTTTTTGCATCGGGAAGGTTCCAAAACACCGAAGACGAGACGGAGAGGGTCCATGAGGCGGCCTCACCAGGTGGTGGTGCGGCTCCCTTCCTGGTCGCGATAGCACCTGGTGAGGGCCCCTCGGGCGCCCACCGACATCGCCCTTTCGCCCATAAATAGACCCCGAGGAGAAACCCTAAAAAGATACGCCATCTTCCATGAAAAGTTCCGCAGCGCCGCCGCCATCGCAGACAAGTTTCGGGGGTCAGAAGTTATTGTTGGCACCCTGTCGGGACGGGGATTGGCCCCCGGAGCCATCTCCATCGACTCCACCGCCTCCACTTTGACTCCGTGAAGGTTCGTGAGTAGTTCCCTCATGGAGTCTGGGTTCTTGGTTGGAGCTAGTTGATATTCTCTCTCCCATGTACTTCAATACAATGTTATCATGAGTTGCCTTACATGATTGAGATCCATATGATGTAATCCATGTTGTGTTTGTTGGGATCCGATGAATTGTCACATTATGATCAGTCTATCTATATAAGTTTGTGAAGTTATTGTTGCTGCAATCTTGTTGAGTTTAATGCTTGTCACTAGTGCACGAGTGGCATGATCTTAGATTTGAGCTTTATATTTATTGCTTAGATTGTATCTACAAGTTGTATGCACATGTCATTGTCCGGAACCGATGGCCCCAAAGTGGCAGCAATTGGGATAACCGTAGGGAATGGCTGTGATGTGAGGATCACATGTTTTCACCAAGTGTTAATACTTTACTCTGGTGCTCTATTAAAAGGAGCACCTTAATTGCCAGTAGTTTTCCAAGAGACCCCGCTGCAAACGGGTTGTAGGACAAAAGATGTTATGCGAGTTTCTCATTGCGTGCACGCACGACTATATATCAAAAACATGCCTACATAATTAATAATCTGGATATTCTTACTTAATGTTATTTTAATACTGTCAATTGCTCAACTGTAATTTGTTCACCCGACACTTTTTTTTTAGAGTTACCACTCGTGTAGATAGCTGGGAACCTTGTTCCTTCTGTCATCATCATTGCTCTAAAGTCAACTCAACGCAAGCAACTATTTCTGGTGCTATTGTCTTTGCGTTACTGTTACTATTGCTCTCATATTACTGTTGCTTTCACATCACCACTGGTACTAGTGTTTTTCCAGTTGCAGCTGAGTTGACAACTCGGTTGTTAAGGCTTATAAGTATTATTTACCTCCCCTTGTGTTGAATCAATAAATTTGGATTTTACTTCCCTCGAACACTGTTGCGATCCCCTATACTTGTGGGTTATCGATCAACTAATGGAGCCTTTAAATATTTAAAGGATCGGATACGGAAGTGGATCCAGGGTTGGATTGAGCAATGTTTGTCGGCGGGGGGAGTCTTGATCAAATCGGTTGTACATGCAATCCATGTCGTGTTTTAAACTACCAAGAGGACTATGTGAGCATATAAACTCATTGATTCGGAAGTTTTGGTGGGGCGCTAAGGAGGGGCAAAGAAGGATGAGTTGGGTCTCCTGGGAGAACATGACTAAACCGAAGTGTCTTGGAGGTCTCGGGTTCAGATACATAGAGCTGTTTAATCTAGCTCTTTTGGCTCGGCAGGGATGGCGCATTATGCAGAATCCGGAGACGTTGAGCGCCCGAATTCTCAAGGCAGTATACTTTCGAGATACCGAGTTTCTCGGGGCAGAATTGGGACCACATCTGTCACAGGTGTGGAGGGCGATACTGGAGGGCCGAAGCGTGCTTTCACAAGGATTGATCCACATGATCGGCACAGGGATGCAGACACATGCTTGGAATGATAATTGGTTACCGACGGATCGGGCACTCAGATCCATTGCAAGCTTAACAGAGAACCCTGCTGGTTTCAGAGTTCATTGATCAAACGAACAAGTAGGAGCTTTTTTACGGTACCCTATAGTGCAGGAAGCACCGAGTAGTATACAACCACCTGGTCGATAATCTCGGGAGGGTACTATAGAATTTCCCATTCGTTGCTACCGGGTCAAACGGGACCTAAAAAACCGGACCCATTTGGTACGGAGTTGTTACTCGCGTTAGTCGTCTCCCTGCCCGCCACCACGACGTAGCCACTCGTGGCCTAGCCGAGCTTGATGCAATGTCGTTTTACATGTTCTCACTCGTGGGAAGTACGGTGTTGTCCATGGCGACAGTGAGCGGCCGAGGTGCCGGCCGTCGTTGGACAACAATACAACATGGCACGCCATCACGAAGCTTCCGCCGGACGCCATAGGGTTGAACCTAGGGTCGTCCTGCGCCACCACCCAGAGCTCGCGCCGCCGTGCACATCCACAAATGGCACGCGCGGGTCGGCGTCTGACGCGCAGAAACACGACGCTAGGGACATGGACGGGGATACGATGAAGGGGTGCAGCATGGACACGAACGGCGAGAGGCCTTGCCCCACTTCTGGTGCAGAGATGAGGAAGCGTGGAGAGCAGCGTGAGCCCGTTGGTGACTGGCTCCTCTGACCCGGCAGCGCGGCGTGCTTGAGCAGACACATGCACGGCGTAGGTAGGGTGCTCTGGAGGACACGGAAGGGAGAGCTCAGCGACAAGGTCGGGCATGAGTGCCGCCGCGGCGGTGGACCGTGTCAGGGAAGCCGAGCTCGACAACGCACCGGCCGGAGGGACATGGACTTGGCGTGGGCATGGGCGAAGACGTGGCTGCACAGCTCGGCCTATGCTTGCAGGAGCTCATCGTCGGTGCTGAGGCAAAAAAAATGATTATGATCTACCTAAAATGCCCTGTGACATATACTTGTGGGCTCCTTGGTGAGCAGTGCACACGTATACTGCTCTTTAGTCGAGAGTCGAAACCCAGCAGTACATGTTAATCTGCTCCGTTGGATCCAACGATTGGAGGGCCTAGATTCATCTTCCGGTACAATAAAAGAGCTCACAAGTAGTGGAACATGGAGCGATTACGTACTCATTTTCTTCCTATGGATGTCCTGGTTATACAAAATATACCGATCTGCACGAGGCTGCAATCAGATATATGGGCATGGCACTATGAGAAGAAAGGCTATTTTACTGTGCGTTCGGCGTACAGGATGTTGTCAAGCACCAAGACTCGCAGGGAGGATTGGCTGGATGAAACAACTGCGACTTCAGACTACAGGAGAGTCGAGAAGAGTTGGTACAAATTATGGAATATTCAGGTTCCGTCGAAGCTGGAAATTTTCCTATGGCGCTTGGCCCAGAAGTCCCAACCCACTGCAGACCTTCAACACCATCGGAAGATAGCGCCAACAAAGGCGTGTGGGATATGTGGGGTTCAGGATTCATGGAGGCATTCCTTGATTGATTGTATGATGGCACATTGTGTGTGGACGCTGGCTGATGAAGAGATGGTGGAGCACATGTATGAAACTCAAGAACCAGAAGCGAGAAGGTGGTTGTTTACCATGATTGATACTCTTCCACATGACCAGCTGATCCGGATGTGTGTCACACTTTGGGCTATTTGGCATGCCAAGCGGAAAGCGACGCACGGATTTTTTTTCCAGAGCCCACTGAGCATGCACAATTTTATGTTAAGTTTCATTTCAGAGCTAGATCAAGTTCATCAATCATCTCGGCCTGAGAAAAAGGTACATTCTCCTCCTGCTAACCACCCACGTTGGTGTTCACCACCGGCTGGAGTGGCCAAAATCAATACTGATGCAGGTTTGGCGAGAAGTTCAGGTGTTGGGACAATTGCTGTTGTTGCTAGGTCCGACACTGGTTTATTTTTTGGAGCATCGGCAGTTTGTTACGAGGGCATAGATGATTCAGAAGTACTCGAAGCAATGGCAATCCGAGAAGGGGTTTGTCTAGCCCAGGACTTACACCTTACCAGGATCAATCTAGCAAGTGACTGCATGGCGAGCAAAGACAGCCCCGACCCCCGCGTCGCCCTCCCCAGGCGACACGGGGAAACCCTAGCCGCCGCTGCCGAGGGTGCCCCTCTACCGCACCCCCGCTTTGCCGCCGCCGGAGGGGCCGCCGGGATCTCCGTGTGCGCCCCTGGGAAGGTGGAGGTGGGGCGTTCTTCTCCTTTTCCTTGCTGTCAGGTCGAGCTCAGGACCTGCAGTCCAGCCCTCTGGCCATGGCGCGGCGGAAGCACTCCTCTCCGGGCTTAGAGTGGCCGGCGACAGGACGGAGGCGGCTCGAGGAGCGGTAGATGCAGTGGTGGCGTCTGTGGCGGCCGCGGTGTGCGACTCGGCCGGCGTGCGGGCAAGCGGTGCTTGCCGTCGCCTCGAGGACGCGCCCGCGTGCTAGGCGGCCAGAAAACGCGCCGGCGTGCGTGGAGCTTCCCGACGGTGCAGCCTACTTGCTCGTGGCGGCGCGGGCCTGCTGGCCCAGATCTGGGCCCTTTCAGGCCCGATCTGGGTCGGGCGGGCCATGGCATGGGCATGCCTCTCCTGGTTCCCAGGCTCTCCTCCGGCGGTTCTCCACTTGGGTGTTAAATCCGGACCAGGTGGGTCTAGATTCGACGGTCGTCCAGCGGCGCTGTTTTGGGTTGCGAGGTGGGATTTGCGGGCGACATGGAGGTGCCATGCTCGCCTTGCTCCTCTCATGTCCGACACCCGACACCCTCATAGTGGTTGGATTTTGGTCAGGTAGACCTTGATCCGATGTCGTTGTTCCATGTCCGTGGTGTTCCTCAGTCCATGCCCGTGGTGTAGGGATTAGCGACGTAGGACGGGGCCAGATCTGGGCCGCGGCAGGCCAGGTGGGCCTGCTGCATTCCTGGAACAGGCGTGGCCAGTGCGGCGTCTCCGACCGAGGTCGTGGTGGTGGGCTGTGCAGTGCGGCGAGGGGTGTCGTGCGTGTACGGGCCGGATCTTGGCCAGGAGGGCCCGGGTCGGGCGGCGTCCTCTCCTTTGCTACTTCGCCTTCCCGGTCATGTGTGCTAGGTGCTTGTCTGTGCTGGTGTGGTGTTCCTTAGAACGGTGGTGGTCCGGCTGGCCCGGGTGAACACGAGGGTGACGACGCTGCTACTTGGTGGCGGGGATCCTCTGGATCTTCTGGTAAAAGGAGTAGAGACTAGTGTTGGGGTTGGCATGACGGTAGCACCCTTGCTGCAGTGTGACGGTGGGGCTTCACGAGCCCATTCGGGCACGGCAAGGCCAGGTGGCCTGGTTTGACCTGCTGATGCATCCGGTCGGCTATCGCTGGAAGGCGGTGGAGGCAGTTCCCTCCCGCGTTCTCCTGCTTTGTAAACCCTTGCCGAAATCTCTTCCTTTCCTCTTTACCGGTCTCGCAACGTGTGTCACGGTGAGACGTGGGTGGCTACATGACCGTGGTGGCGTATGCTGGTGGGTGGCGAGCTTGGTGGAGCAGTACGAAGCGTCTGGGAGTGGTGTTGGAGGGGATGGGAGAAATCCTTGTCGTTTGACACCGGCACGGTGACGCCTGTGGGTATCATCAACCTTCTTGAAGGGTGTCGGGTGTATCTCCTCCCCACCTCTCATATAGTACCGGGGAAACCCTAGGACCTCTCCGGGCAGCAGCGTCGTCATAGTCGCTTTCCTTCTTGGAGGTGTTGCTTGGTACGTGACGCTTCGGAGAGCTGGGAGCGTGGTGGGATCTCCGGAGGGCGCAGCGGTCGCGGGTCATCCTTCGTCGAGCCACTGTTATTGGCTTTGTTTTCTCTTCTTCTTTTTTTCTTTTTCTCTGTCGTTTCCTTTTGGGTGTTGTGTTGTCTGGCCCAGCAGCGGTCTCAAACGGTGGTTGCTTTATTTATAAAGCGGGACGAAAGCTTATTTCGAGAGAGTGACTGCATGGCTGTTGTCAAGGCGCTAGCTCAGGAAAACCTGGGGAGCTACTGTCATATATTGCAGCATATTAAGACAGGAATTGAAGGAGGAATAGAGGCTACGCTCATTCATGAAAACAGAGCCTCCAACAAAGAGCCACATGATCTAGCTAGGCTAGTTTCTTCATCTCCTGGTGGTCGTTATGTTTGGTTCGCTGATCCGCCTGAGGGCGTTTGTATCCCACTTGTTATGCCTATTGAATAAAGAAGCTGGAGGATTCTCAAAAAAAAAATCTAACTCATCCCAGTTCAAAACTGTGACAGTACTTTTTTTAGTTGGGCACGCCCCATGATATCATCTTTAACTAAAGAAAAAATCAAACTCATCCTACTTAAAAAATGTGATACTTTTTTATCGATCTCCCATCATTTCTCCATTGGAAGTGATTGGATGATATAGATCATATAATAGGGTTAGATCATTAGAGCATAATGCCTAGTATCCACTATTGTGTGAATCATCGTTGTTGCAACTTATTATGCTTAATGCTTGTCATTTAGAGTCTGAGTGTCATAATTTCATATATGAACATGGTATGATTTCATCAATACATTTTTTTTGTTATGGATATATATATGAGTTGCATACACATGCTATTGTCCGGAACCTTGATACGTCTCCAACGTATCTATAATTTTTTATGTTCCATGCTATGTTATACCAAGTTATTACATGTTTTATATGCATTTTCTGGGACTAACCTATTAACAAAATGCCAAAGTGTCAGTTCCCTGTTTTCTGTTGTTTTTTGTTTCAGAAAAGTACTTAAGGAAATATTCTCGGAATTCGAAAAGAAACATCCTAAAATTATTTTTGGAAAATGAAGGTTCCAGAAGACCGAAGACGTGACGAAGTCAGCCCTGGGCCCGCGTGAGCATGTGGTGACGCGGTCTCGGGCCTCCACCGACCTCGCCCTTTCGCCTATAAATTACCCCCCCCCCCCCCTCCCCCAAACCTTAAAATCGCACGGTGTTCATGGTTTCCTCCACGGGTCCCGAGCCGCCGCCGTCGTTAACACCAATTCGGGAGAGATCAGAACTGCTCCTCGGCACCCTGCCGGGAGGGGGAATCGTCCACGGAGGCCTCTACGTCGCCATGACCGCCTCCAGACTGATGCGTGAGTAGTCTACCCTTGTACTATGGGTCCATAGATGGTTGTCTTCTCCTCTTGTGCTATCATGTTTAGATATTGTGAGCTGCCTATCATGATCAAGATCACCATTATGTAATTCTCCATGTTGCGTTTGTTGGGATCCGATGAATACTGAGTACTAAAGTTATTGCTTTATAATATATCATGTGTGTGCTATTTAATGATCTTGCATGCTCTACGTTACTTGTGTGTGCTTTGGTCAAGTAGATGCTCGTAACTCCAAGAGGAGGTATTTATACTCGATAGTGGGTTCATGTGTCTATTAAATCTGGGGCAGTGATAGAAAGCTCTAAGATTGTAGATGTACTATTGCTACTAGGGATAAAACAGTAGTACTTTATCTAAGGATGATGTTACTTACTTACTCTACACGTAGTGCTTAAGGTGATAATCTGTTGCATGCAACTTAATACTGAAAGGGGTGCGGACGCTAACCGGAAGGTGGATTATTAGTCATAGATGCGGTTGGAACGGTCTATGTATATTGTTGTAATGCCCGAATGAATCTCACACTAGACATCATAACGTTAGTATATGCATTTGTTTGCTCATCATTATTCTATCAATTGCCCAGCTGTAATTTGTTTACCACACATGACCCCGGTCCTTCTCTTTAATCTGATAAAACCACGACTACAAACATGTTACTTTCTGCAAACAAACATCTTTCTTCCACACATATGTTTAACCCTTTGTTACAACAAGCCAGTGAGATTGACAACCTCACTGTTAAGTTGGGGCAAAGTTTTTTGATTGTTTGTGTGCAGGCTCCACGTCAACCACCAGGAAGCTCTTTTCTGGCGCCGTTGATACCTCGGGGGAATTCTCGTCTCCTACTGGTTCGATAACCTTGGTTTTACAACTGAGTAAAATTTGCTGTTGCACTACTTCATACCTTCCTCTTGGGGTCTCCCAACAACACACCCACCGTGTGCATCAAACCTAAGACCCTGGAGTGATAGAAATTGGGACAAACGAAGGGGATGACGCTGACTTGAGGACTACATGTATTCATTGAATGTTATTACTTTCCTCATGTGATTTGTAAAACGTGTACCTTAGTTACCATATGGTTCAGAAATGGGACCCGCTGAAAATGGGATGGTAAGACAAAATATGGTGTGCAAGTTCCTCTCGTCGAGCACATACAACTAATACAAAATACAGGCATATGATTATTTATGTACCTAGAAACACTTGTTTTACTTATTTATTGTGCCCTGCAATATAATCTTTACGTGAGCTCTTTCATCTATGCAATGTTCGTTCATCTGTCCCTATACCTACGGTGTTTTAAATCTACTGTTTACCAAAAATACTATTTCCGTCATCATTGCTACCTTTATCACGCTGCTATTGTTATTGGCTAAAATAATAGATGATGTGAATAGCCTGCATATCAAGATAGACATATTAAATGCCCCCTTAGTGGGGTTTTACTTTGGAAAAAATATAGATAGATTGGTTTTCACAGTTTATTTTTCCTGGACATATTATTCTGTCAGTACGCAAACGTATTGTTCTCAACATGAACATGTTCTAAAATATGTGAACATTTTAATTCATGGTTTTTCTATAAAAAAACGAGGACAATTACATTCACTACTAGCTTTTAAGTTCATGAACACTATTCAATGCTTGTGTTTATTGAAATTCGGAACAAAATTTGCAACCAATTTTATAAATTCATGAACGCTTTTATATTTGTGACCATTTTTTAAACCTAGTAACACTTTTTTCACCTTTTTTAAAAAACTACTAGTAAAACAGGAACTTAGTTTCAAATTCTATTTTGGGTTTATGAATCAAGTTAGGGGTCAAGTTCTTTTAGTCCTTACAGAGCATGCTTTCTTGTAGCGTGTTGAGTGTCTTTCAGGGGGGATCTACATGACCCAATCCTTTGGGGGATCCGTGCGACCCCATTTCTTGTGCATCATCGGATGGGTCCCTTAGATTGTATCGAATAGCGTGTTTTTACCCCACTCCCCTGCACGTGGGTGGGCCCAACCTTCCCCATTGCACCGCATGTTCCTGCTTTGTGTCCTTACAGGCTCCTCGGGGGGCATTGAAAAATAAATCTCCACCAACATGCAAATACGAGCACCACATCACATAGAACCCTAGCAATGATCGCTCGATGGTAGTAGCACTAGTGGATCTCACGGCATCACCCGCTATGTAGGAACACCGAGGCCACTTGGTAGAATTACAAGTCTAGCTAACAACAACTCTCCTAACCACATGCAGATCCATCACCTCCTTTGCTAGCACCTGCACTAGCTGGTCACAGCTCTACTTCCCTTCTTCGCACCAGCTTTCATGACCACTTGCGGATTTGTCGCCCTCCACTTCTGAAAGTGCATGTGCCCTCACGTGTGGTTTTTATAATTAATGACAATCCTTACAGACTAATGTTTGCAATGAGATATCCTTATAGATCTTATCCACGGGAAAAATTAGAGTTCATGTGTTGGACTCACATCATCTATGTGAGGGAAGAATGAAAGATACAAGTTGATCAAGGCTAAGTTCAAAGAGTGGATTCAAGTTAAGTGTGTGTTATCTATATGTCGGGCTAGGTATCTTCCCATGGGCTTGCATCAAAACAAATACTTCATATAACTCTGAACGGGAATCCGGCACCTAGAGGGGGGGTGAATAGGTGCTATTACAAATTTTAGGTCTTTTCAAATTTAGGCTCAACACAAAGGTAAATTCTCTAGATATGCAACTACGGTGAATTTACCTAGATGACAATCTAAACAATAACAAGATAAACAAGCTAACAAGACAAGCAAGTAAGGGAGCAAAGATAAGGGGAACCGAGCGAAGCACGCGGATACGAAGATGTAATCCCGAGTTCCACCCAAGGGTGTACGTCTCGTTTGGAGATGTGTGCGCTACCACAACAGGTTAGCCGTAACGCCACAAAGGCTCACCTTCTTCTCCGATGAACTCAACCACAAAGGTTGCGAGTCCACCTTCCACTATTGATCCCCTTTTAGGGCGGAGATCGAATCCCTTACAAACGCTTGAGGCACGCACCCACAACTTAATTGGGGGCTCTCAAGATGACCACAAAAGGTCAAGGACCACAAAAGGTCAAGGCAACACCAAGATTACAACAATGGTGAACTAGGTTTTCCCACCGGAAACCCTAGCCACGAAATCCCCAAGTGAATGGGGAGGAAATGCAAATCCCTTCGGTGAAGATGTAGATCCGGTCCTTCTCCTCCAATCCTCCAAAGATCAACGAATTTGGGTGGAAATCTTGTTGATTTGAGCTTTCAAGAATGGTAGGAGAGAGAATATCTGAGAGCTAGCTGTTCTTGAGTGAGTGAGGGGGTATTTATACCCCCTCCCAAAATCTGGTCGTTGGCTGCTTCGGGGACCCGGAAATTCCGGTATAAGTGACACCCGGAAATTCCGAGTCACCCGGAATATCCGAGTCAGTGAAATTTCCGAGTTGAATTTCCGGTTGAGATCAGAACCACTTTGACATCTTGACTTAGCCAATTTTCTGAGGGTGACTCGGAAATTCCGAGTCAGTGAAATTTCCGAGCTGAATTTCCGGTTGAAGTCAGAACCACTTTCTGAACTTGACTTAGCCAATTTTCTGAGGGTGACTCGGAAATTCCGAGTCAGTGAAATTTCCGAGCTGAATTTCCGTTTGAAGTCAGAACCACTTTCTGAACTTGACTTAGCCAATTTTCTGAGGGTGACTCGGAAATTCCGAGTCAGTGAAATTTCCGAGCTGAATTTCCGATTGAAGTCAAAACCACTTTCTGATTTTTCCTTAGCCATTTTTCTGTTAGGTATATGAGACCCGGAATTTCCGATCCTGGAAATTTCCGGTTCCAATAATCCAATTCTGGGAAGAATTCCATAAACTCTTTTTCTCTACATTTTGGCTTTGGGATATGTGATATGCAACTCACACAAACTGAAATACTTAGCAAATAGGATTAGTACATCATTGGTATTGTTAACTAACACTCAAAACACTAGGGATTAAGAAATGTTCTTTCAATCTCCCCCTTTTTGGTGTTAGATGACAATACCAAGATTTGCAAAGAAACAAAATGCAATATCATGTTTTTGACAGAAAATGGCTCCCCCTAAACAAGTGCATGTAAGCAACACAATATGACAAAGGATAGGAGCAATTTTATAACAACAAACACAAGATATCACATAGGAGAAAAGAGACAAAATGTAAGGTTATGGTAACATTTGAGACTAGATAGATTTTCATACCTTGTGTATATAGGATATGAAGAGAATACCAACACAATAATTCGAAGTCTCAACCATAGGATAATGATAGCAGCATAACATTGTCTCAATACATAGTCATCACACATAGAAAATAAAAGAGTTCAACAAATAACTTCAAACAAGATAAATGGACACAAGCGCAAATAAATGGTAAACGCATATCCTTGTGCCCGAACCCTTGCAAATCCCCGAAGTCCTACTAGAGCAACTTCTCCCCTTTGGCATCTAAACGCCAAAAAGGAAGAGGAGCGATGCTACGTCCCATGGAGGTCTTCAGTCCGAGGGGGTCTCCTCATCATCAACATCAGCATCATCAACATCGTCATCCTCATCATCCTCCTCATACTCTGCCTCCTCATCATCATCTTCCTCCTCATCATCATAATCATGTCCAGTGGTGTACGAGCTGCCGCCAAGGTCATGGTCAATCTGAGTCCACGGAGCCAAAGAACCCTGGTTCCACTGAGCAAAGGTCAGAGGATCAGAGAGTTCTGCAGGAGCAGGAGAGCCAGATGCATGATGAAGGATCAAGTCTTGCTTGTAGGCCAGCTGAGGGCGATCCTTGTAGGCAGTGTATTGCTCCTTGCGGATGTCCACATTCATGCAAAGGACATTGCGTTGGAACCAATTCAGCTTCTTTACCTTCGCATGTGTGGCTGGGACATAAGTGGGAGCAGCAGCCCTCCTAGCATCACCCATGAAAGATCCATCGTGAGCTGAGCTAGTAGAAGGCCTAGGAGGGGGCTTGACCACTGTCTTCTTCTCATAAAGCTTCTTGAAGTCATGCGGCTCCATCTCATCATTGTTGAAGTTATAGTCAGGGAACTTGAACTTGATGAGCTTCATGATGTAAGGAGCATAGGGAATAGTGACCCTGGTGGTCATGGCTTCATACATCTCATTGTAGATGTAATCCATAACATCCACACTCCAGTCAGCATCAGAACCAGTGTCCTCCACAATGCGGTTGGCAAGAAGGAGCAAGTTGCATAGAGGGGTCACCACATTGTCGTTGTTGTCACCACTTGGTGCAATGTTCTCACGCAGGATGCGCACAAGAACATCATAAAGTGGAAGCAAGTGACGAGAATTGCCAGGGGTGGCTCCCTCACCATATAAGTGCATTGTTTGCTTCTTGTTGAGCTTGTAAGGGTGGTGCATGCGATGGCCTTGAGGATTGTCACCATCAAACCTATAGTCCAAAACCTTGGCAAACTCCTCAAAGTTGGACTCACAGAAAGATTCCCCAGTCATCCACTTCATAGTCTTCTTCGAGTCACCCTTGATCACTCGGGTGGCAAAGAACTGCATCACAAGCTGAGAGTTGTAAGGACAGCGAGTGAGCACCAGCCTCTCCAAGCCCATGGTCTTGACAATATGAATAGCCTCAACAAAGGAGGCTTTCTTCTGCAGAGTTGCAAGATCAAACGGATGCATATGCCGAATGGGCTTCGACGGAGAGAGGTAGAGGTCCACGAGAATGTGATCTTGCTCTTGGCACCAATAGCTATGATCATCCAGAGAGTTGTCCCTTGGCCTAAGGTACCAATCCCCTTGTCTGAGCTGAGAGTATTCAACTGAGTTCATCTTTGAGTAGTTCTGACGTTGAGGAATAGGAGCATTCTTCCTTTTCTTGGATGGTGGCTTGCTAGCAACAGCTTTCTTCTGCCTTTGAATAGGAGGATTGTTGGAGGAGGCAGGACCCTTGCCCTTGTTGACAGGGTTCTTGTGAATAGGTGTCCTTGCTGTGTTCCTTGATGCCCCAGCGGACGGACTCCCACTAGAACCTGTGAATTTGAGCATAGTGGGTAGCATAAGGTAAGTGCACACAAGTCAGGAGATTATACACACATTAGGTAGGCATTTGATGAATCATATGTAGTTAAACATGAGTTAATCTTAAAACTGCAGTGTTTGGCTCGGAAATTCCGATTCAGACATAACCGGAAATTCCGGGGGACCGGAAATTCCGAGTCAGACTGAGTCGGAAATTCCGAGTCAGACAGAAACAGTGCAGATCTAAGATTGACTCGGTCTAAAACTAGATCGATCCAACATAATGCAAAACTAATGTATGTAGATGGCAGGGAATAGTGCTAGGAACAATCTCTACCAAGCAATATTGAAACAAATAACTCCACATCAAGATCCAAGTGCAAGCACATAAGGAAGAAGAAAAGTGAAGTTACCCTCATCCATTGAGTTCCCGGGGCGGAGGAGGAGCAGATCCGGCCGAGAAAGAGGTTCCCCGGCGGTCGGAGAGCTCCGGAGAGATCTTGGAGCAGTAGGGGCGGCGGCTGGAGGAGAGGGAGGTCGGGGGTGGAAGAAGGGCACGAATGAGCCCTTCACCCCGAGCCTGCCCTTATATTTTTGGACAAACCGCCCGACCGGATATTCTGAGTGTAACTTACACCGGAAATTCCGAGTCACCGGATATTCCGGTTCATAAATGAACCGGATATTTCGACCTGCTGAACTAAAATCCCAGTTTTCAAATGGATGACTTGTGTGCAATAGAGAGAAATGTTTTCAGGGGAAGTAGGCTTGGGATAGATTTCCAAACTGTCATTGGTACACCATACTCAACTCACAACTACCAAATCGAAACATAAAGCGCCAAGTTGAGTAGGTTTCCCACATGCATGAAAAGGAGGGCAAATAGCAACAATAAGCTCCAAATAAAATCAACTCTTCAAAGAGAAGAGGTCGGTGGTCGAGGCCACCATGTAGGAGTGTATGGCATGTTACCGCGACGATGTATCTTGGTTACATAACCAATACTCGTCGTTTTAGCTCATTAGTCATAAGAATGAATATAGAGATAAAAGAACACTTGCTATCGGCATAATGGGGGGAGGGATGGTCCAATGTATTAGGACCGCACTCCCCCTATTTCCATGCCTACATCTAAACAAGATAAGATGCAATTACGCCCTAGGTGAGTGTGCAAGCGATCAAGCTAAGGACCTCGAATCAATGATATTTAGCTCATTCCTCAAAAAGCAAAACCTTCCTTCCTCAAGGGGCTTCGTGAAGATATCCGCCAATTGATCCCTTGTGCCCACATATGATAAGTCAATGTCTCCTCGGGCCACATGATCTCTTATGAAATGATGGCAGATCTCAATATGCTTGGTTCTTGAATGTTGCACCGGGCTGTAAGCAATCTTGATGGCACTTTCGTTGTCACATAGAAGAGGCACTTTGTCGCAATCGACTCCGTATTCCTTTAAAGTTTGCCTCATCCATAGCAACTGAGTGCAATAACTTGCGGCGGCAACATACTCGGCTTCGGCGGTGGAGAGATATACAATTTTTCTTCTTAGAAGACCAACTTACCAAGGACCTCCCAATAAATTGACAAGCGCCGGAGGTTGACTTCCTATCATCATGATCTCCCGCCCAATCGGAATCTGTGTACCCACATAATGAGAAATTTGCATCCTTGGGGTACCACAATCCAAAGGTTGGGGTATAAGCCAAATATCTAAAGATTCTCTTGACCGCCATATCATGGCTTTCTTTAGGAGTCGCCTGATATGTTGCACACACTCCTACGGCTAGCACTATATCCAGTCTAGATGCACAAAGGTAGAGGAGAGATCCAATCATGGAGCGGTATACCTTTTGATCCACATCCTTACCCTTAGGGCTGAGCTCAAGGTGGCATTTGGTTTGCATTGGGATAGAGGCACCCTTGAGCTCAAGCAACTCGTACTTCTTGAGCATGTCTTGAATGTACTTTGCTTGGTTGATGAACGTTCCTTCCCTCAATTGGTTGATCTCAAATCCGAGTAAGAACTTCATCTCACCCATCATAGACATCTCAAACCTGTCAGTCATAAGCTTAGAGAATTCTTCGTTAAATGCTTTGTTAGTCGATCCAAATATAATGTCATCCACATATAATTGACAAATGAAAAGCTCTCCATTAACTTTCTTAGTGAAAAGTGTGGGGTCGATTTCCCCAACTTGGAATCCACGGTCTACAAGTAGTTCTCTAAGGTGCTCGTACCACGCTCGTGGGGCTTGTTTAAGGTCATAGAGTGCCTTATCCAACTTGTAGACATGGTTCGGATACTTGAGGTCCTCGAACCCCGGTGGTTGCTTAACATAAACAAGTTCATTTAGTGGACCATTTAGAAAAGCGGATTTGACATCCATTTGTTGCAACTTAAAGTTATGATGAGAGGCATAAGCAAGAAGAATACGAATTGACTCAAGTCGAGCCACGGGCGCATAGGTTTCTCCAAAGTCAATGCCTTCAATTTGGGAGTAACCTTGAGCCACCAATCTTGCCCTGTTCCTCACCACCATGCCATGTTCATCTTGCTTGTTCTTGAAAATCCACTTGGTGCATATAACATTGCGGCAATCTTTGGGTCTTTCCACCAACTTCCACACCTTGTTGCGCTCGAAGTTGTTGAGCTCTTCATGCATAGCATCAAGACAATCTTTATCTTCAAGAGCTTCAAAGACCTTTTTGGGTTCCACCATGGAGATGTGAGCTTGATGTTCACTAAAGCTTGCAAGTTGTCTTCGGGTAGAGACCTTGCTTCTCACATCACCAAGCACCTTGTCAAGAGATAGAGATCTTAATTCTTGTGAGGTGCCAACCCTATTCAGACGGCGGATCTCGATTTCCCTCCGAGTGGTGGGAGGAATCGCTTGATCATCTTGATCATTCATGTCTCCGCCTTGACAGATTTGATGGCCTTGATCAACCATTGGAGTGATGTCCATCGGTGAAGGAGAGGGTTGATCTTGGCCTTGCTGCGAGCTGCCACCGGGAATGTCAGCAGGACCGGATATTCCGGGTTCATGGACCGGAAATTCCGAATCACCGGAATTTCCGACTCCAGTTTGAACCGGATTTTCCGTCCCTCCGGAAATTCCAGGAGCAGCTGGAGAATCTTGTGCTTCTTCTTGGCTAGGCGTATTGGTCACGGTGTTGTCGATGGGTGTTTCTTGTGTTGGGGTGGCCACCACTTGCGAAGAACTTGATTCTTGTTGAGCAACCTCATAATAGAGTTCAACGGGGCGGTGGACTCCCAACCCCATTCTTCGGATAGCATCTTGAGGTTGATCATCACCTACAACGGAAACACCACTTTGCTCCACAAGTGAGTTGTCATTCTCCTCGAACACCACACTACAAGTTTCTATGATTATGCGCGAGGCCTTATCATAGACTCTATAAGTGTGGGATTCGGACCCGTAGCCCACAAATATCCCTTCAAGATACTTAGATTCAAACTTGCCTAAACGAACACCTTTGATGAGATAAAAACAGTTACAACCAAAAACTCGGAAGTAAGAGATATTGGGCTTGTTCCCGGTGAGCACTTCATAGGGGGTCTTCATGAGTCCTTTACGGAAGAAGAGTCGGTTGGATGAATGGCAAGCCGTGTTGACGGCTTCGGCCCAAAGGTTGTGAGGGGACTTGAACTCGGCCATCATCGACCTTGCCATCTCAATAAGAGTGCGATTCTTCCTTTCGGCTACACCATTTTGTTGGGGAGTATAAGTAGCGGAATATTGATGACGAATCCCTTCTTCACTAAGGAACTCGTTTAAGGTGTAGTTCTTGAACTCGGGCCCGTTGTCACTTCTTATCACCAAGATAGGGACATTGTGTTGACGTTGAGACTCATTGGAGAAGTCGATGATAGTTTGTTGAGTCTCCATCTTCGTCTTGAAGAAGAAAACCCATGTGTATCTTGAATAGTCATCAACAATCACCAAGCAATATTTCTTGCCACCAAGACTAGCTTCCGGAATGGGACCAAAAAGGTCAACATGGAGAAGCTCCAAAACCCTTTTTGAAGAAATGATGGTCTTGCTTGGATGGTAGATGTCATGCATTTTTCCTTCAACACACGCCCTACACATTCGATCCTTCGAGAAAGAAACATGGTCTTTTAGTCCTAGGATATGGCCACCCTTGTGGAGACTTTGCAAATTCCTCATGTTGACATGGGCTAGTCGGCGATGCCATAGCCAACCCAAGTCCGCCTTTGCGAATAGGCACATTGTATGGGAAGTGGTGACTCCGGAGAAGTCAACCACATAGACCCCATTCACAATGTACCCAACGAAAGACACATTGAGAGACTTGCTTCGCAAGAGAATGACCATTTCCTTTTCGAAGACAACGGTATAACCCAAACAAGTTAAGGAATGGACCGAGATCAAGTTGAAACCTAGGGACTCGACAAGCAAGACATTCACAAGTGTGATGTCCGGTGCCACTACCACCTTGCCGAGCCCTATTACCTTAGACTTAGAATTGTCACCATATGTAACGGTCATTTGATCATCATTGGGCTTCAACTCCGTTACAATCTCCTTGCTTCCGGTCATATGACTAGTGCACCCATTATCAATTATCCATTTCGATCCTCCGGAAGCAAGGCCCTACACACAATCAATTCTTTGGTTTAGGTACCCATTTTGCAATGGGTGCCTTTTGGTTAGCAACAAGGGTCTTTGGAACCCAAATAGCATATTCAATATAACCATCAAAAGGACCAATGTATCTAGCATAGACATCCCCATAATGATCAACATATAAGGCATAATTGGGGTTAGATATGCCCGCAAAGTCATCACGAGTGGGAGTGCCCCTTGTGTCATTTCCACTCGCAATGTCATCTTTCTTGGCTTGTGCGGGCTTGGTCTTCTTCTTGATCTTCTTCTTCTCCTTAGCAACATAGCCTAGACCTTCCTTACCCTTGTGGGGCACTCGCTCATGAAGAGGAGTAGTGAGTGTTCCCTTGCCTTTATCAAGGGAGGTCTTGGGCTCGGTTGCCATGGAGGGAACAAACAAGATCCAAGCTTTATCCTTGACAACATTTGCATTAGTATTCAAAGGAGTAGAAGTACTAGGTTTCTCAAGAATAGATATCCGAGTTTGGAGAGTATCACGAGACTTGAGGAGACGTTCGTGATCACTTGTCAATACCTTGTGAGTATTTTCAAGTGACTCGAGGTCTTCGCAAAGTCTAGCATGAGTAACTACAAGCTCGGACTTTTCATTTTGCACAATTTTACATTTAGCAAAGTAGAGATCACGATCCTTAGTGATCTTAGCAAGTTGCTCCTTGAGGAGAGCATGAGCTTCTTGTTCATCTTCGAGAGAGGATTGGAGGGACACCTTAGCGTGTGCATCCTCTCTCTCAATCTCACATTTTAATTCAAGCTCATCCTCAAGCTCACCTATACGACTCATAATTGAGCCAAAGTGTTTCTTTCCTTCTCCTTGCAAGTTAGTCATGAATTTATCAAACGCGATAATTTCTTCCTTGACTTCTAGGCTCATACCATCATCAATGTCATGGGATATGGAGGTGGGGGACAATTTTACCTCGGATGTCTTTGCCATGAGACATCTTGGATTCTTGATGATGGGGCTCTCGTTTGGTGAGGAGAAGAGTGACGGAGGTGTGGAAGAAATGGCTAGTGCGGCCACTTGCGTTGGAGTATCCTCCTTGTCACTATCTTCATCATCGGTGGGATATTGCTCTTGAGTTACCAAGACAATCTTTTGGTTCATATTGAAGTAGGGCTTCTTCATGGGCATGGGCCCCTTGCCCTTCGTCTTGGCCACGAGCCTCCCACCATGATCCTCTCTTCTCTCCCATGGGAAATCTGCAACAAAGTGGTTTTTGTCATCACAATTATAGCAAAGCCTCACCTTGTTGAGTGGCTTTCCTCCATTGGATGGAAACTTCTTGTCAATCCTCGCTTTGGCCCTTCCGGGGTTCTTCCAAAACGTTCTTGCCGCAAGACCCATGTGTTGAGTAAGAGTACTTGAGAGGGTCTCACTAGATAGCTCAACTTGATCATCATACTCCTCTTCATCCTCTTCTTCAACGGTGGCCTTCAAGGCAATTGAGGCATGCTTGTGCATCCCTATGGCTCTAGCTCTTGCATCTTGTGCAATCTTGGAGGCCACCTTGTATGCGGTCATCTCTTGCATGACTTCATGGATGTCATCTTTGCGAAGTCATGTCTCCCTTGGAGTGTCTTCAAATCCGTTTCCTCAAAGGGCAAGAGAGCGGTCACAAACTTCCTCTTGATCCAAGCATCATCAATGTAGACCGCCCCGAGGTTCTTGAAGGAGTTGGCAACCAACACCAACCTCCGGTACATGTCCTCGTGGCTTTCTCCATCCAACTTGAAGAACCCTTCCACCTCATTGCATAAGGCATCATACCGGTTCTTCTTCATGCTCTCATTCCCGAAGAATATGTCGGAAAGAGCATTCCAAACTTCTTTGGCGGTGGAGAATTGTTGAATGAGCGCCATGTCATTCTCTCCAACGGCCATTTGGAGTTGATGAAGAGCGGTGGCGTTGAGTTGGCTATCAAACACCTCTCTTCTTGTCAAGTTGGTTGGATCATGGGGCTTGTATCCTTCTTCAATGATGCGCCATAGCTCAATGGAGGCACTAAATAGATGAGACTTCATTAGAAATTGCCATTGAGAGAAATGAGTAGGTTTAATCTTAGGAGGATCACTTCTAAAGTTTACATGAGGGTGAGGGATAGGAGGGTTAGGAGAGTAATTATGGTTGACATTATGAATTTCTCTCCTTTGAGGGTGTTAGAGGAGCTAGGTGATTCATCCTTTTCCGCCTTCCCGAGGGGAACACTTGGAGTAACATCTTTGGACCCATCCGAAGATGACTCCTTAGAGTTCTCAGCATGCTCCTTAGGAGGAGGAGAGGGAGAAGTAGCCTCGGGCTCCTTAGACTTCAAGAGTGCCATGAGCATCTCATTCATCTTGAGGAGTTGGGCCTCTAAGGACGATCTCATATCAATAAGATCGGCCATGGTTGCCCCTTTGGCTAACGCCTCCTTCTCCGCCTCTAATTTCTCACGGGCGGCCCTCTCGGCATCGGATTCCGTCATCGTTGCACTTAGGCGGTTAAGCCCTTAAAAGTGAACCTGGCTCTGATACCAATTGAACGGGAATCCGGCACCTAGAGGGGGGGTGAATAGGTGCTATTACAAATTTTAGGTCTTTTCAAATTTAGGCTCAACACAAAGGTAAATTCTCTAGATATGCAACTACGGTGAATATAACTAAATGACAATCTAAGCAATAACAAGATAAACAAGCTAACAAGACAAGCAAGTAAGGGAGCAAAGATAAGGGGAACCGAGCAAAGCACGCGAAGACGAAGATGTAATCCCGAGTTCCACCCAAAGGTGTACGTCTCGTTTGGAGAGGTGTGCGCCAGCACAACAGGTTAGCCGCAACGCCACAAAGGCTCACCTTCTTCTCTGATGAACTCAACCATGAAGGTTGCGAGTCCACCTTCCACTATTGATCCCCTTTTAGGGCGGAGATCGAATCCCTTACAAACGCTTGAGGCACGCACCCACAACTTAATTGGGGGCTCTCAAGATGACCACAAAAGGTCAAGGACCACAAAAGGTCAAGGCAACACCAAGATTACAACAATGGTGAACTAGGTTTTCCCACCGGAAACCCTAGCCACGAAATCCCCAAGTGAATGGGGAGGAAATGCAAATCCCTTCGGTGAAGATGTAGATCCGGGCCTTCTCCTCCAATCCTCCAAAGATCAACGAATTTGGGTGGAAATCTTGTTGATTTGAGCTTTCAAGAATGGTAGGAGAGAGAATATCTGAGAGCTAGCTGTTCTTGAGTGAGTGAGGGGGTATTTATACCCCCTCCCAAAATCTGGCCGTTGGCTGCTTCGGAGACCCGGAAATTCCGGTATAAGTGACACCCGGAAATTCCGAGTCACCCGGAATATCCGAGTCAGTGAAATTTCCGAGTTGAATTTCCGGTTGAGATCAGAACCACTTTGACATCTTGACTTAGCCAATTTTCTGAGGGTGACTCGGAAATTCCGAGTCAGTGAAATTTCCGAGCTGAATTTCCGGTTGAAGTCAGAACCACTTTCTGAACTTGACTTAGCCAATTTTCTGAGGGTGACTCGGAAATTCCGAGTCAGTGAAATTTCCGAGCTGAATTTCCGGTTGAAGTCAGAACCACTTTCTGAACTTGACTTAGCCAATTTTCTGAGGGTGACTCAGAAATTCCGAGTCAGTGAAATTTCCGAGCTGAATTTCCGATTGAAGTCAGAACCACTTTCTGATTTTTCCTTAGCCATTTTTCGTTAGGTATATGAGACCCGGAATTTCCGATCATGGAAATTTCCGGTTCCAATAATCCGATTCTGGGAAGAATTCCAGAAACTCTTTTTCTCTACATTTTGGCTTTGAGATATGTGATATGCAACTCACACAAACTGAAATACTTAGCAAATAGGATTAGTACATCATTGGTATTGTTAACTAACACTCAAAACACTAGGGATTAAGAAATGTTCTTTCAAACTCGTGGAGCGGTGATCGTCATCAAGGTTGAGTTTTGCAAGTTCAAGATGAGCATACAGAAGATATCATTTGATTGAATCTTGCAATGGATACATGAATACATAGTTACACGAGACTCTCCCATAATGGGTTCTGGGGGAGTATTTGTAGAAGTCTTCATCAAGCATGTGCTAGCAAGTAAGATCAAGAAAGGTGTTCCAACTTGAGTGAGTCAAGATCGTAATCATCTAGCTCAAGTAGAATGTTCAAGGCAAATGTTTGATCTTCATAGGTTTTATCTTCTACCGGTCTCATTCTTTTGGGAGACCGGATTGTAGGATCAATAGGCGCACTATTACAGGGGGCTCTCGAGTGAGTAACTTGATCGCATCTTAGTGGAGAGCTCAAGCCTTTGCATATTTTGCACATCATCTTTTTTGGTTTTTATTTGGCTTTTCTCCTTGTTGGGTTTTAGTTCTTGTCGTGATCTTCCTGACAAGTCTAATTTCTTTGAAAACGGTTTTAGTTTGGAAAATGTGTTGCGTTTTTTGTGGAGGCAATATTACTGGTTCAACCTTGAGGAAAGTTCCAAACCTTACCATGTGTGGTGAGTTCACTCTAATTATGGTTTGTAATATTTCCATAGCTCTTATCGTTCTCTTTCCAACAAAATTGGTTCAGCCTCATTTGGAGTCCGGATGGAAGAGCTATTGTGATTTTTGTTTCGGTATTTTTATCTTTTAGTAAAACCGGAAATTCTGGTCCCTAGCTGGACAGGAATATCCGGCCTTCCTGTGGAAAATTTGGGCTAAGGAAAGATTGTGCGGCGTACTGGGTCAGAGTTTTGGGCCTGATATTTTGGTCTAGACCAGAAATAAAGCGAGACACACTGGACTCGGGCGGATATTTGGGCCGGAGATTTTGGTTTGGCCGAAAAGCGAGACCCTCTCATAGTTTTTGCATATTATTTAGGGAACATAAAGAGAAGATCTAGATCTACATTTTCACCAATTCATCTCTCCTATTAGTGGGGGGAACCTAGTCAATCTAGATCTTGGAGTTCTTGGTGTTTCTCTTTCTTTGTTCTTCCTCTCTTATTCCCCATAAGCAATTGTTGATGTGTTAGAATTTGAGAGTGAAGGACTTGAGCACTTTGTGTGCCCTTGACATTGCATTGTGCATCACTTTATGCTCCACACAAGGATCTGTGAAGTGAAAGTTTGTGAGCTTGTTCTCTTGGGTCATTGGAGCTTAGACGTCTTTTGTGGCCAAGACCTTTTGTGGTCATTCTGGAGCCTCCGATAAATTGTGGGTGTGTGCCCCAAGATTGTTGTAAGTGAATCGATATCCGCCCAGAAGGAGATCAATAGTGAAACATGAACCAAACCTTTTGTTGTGTGGTTCATCAGAGAAGAAGGCGGAGCCTATTGTGGCATTGATGCCAACATGTTGTGGTGGATCACACCTCTCCAATAAGACATACACCCCTAATAAAGAGGAACTTGGGAATATAATATTGTCATTACATGACTCGGTTATTTCTATACCTGAGCTCTTTACTTATGCACTTTACATTGTGATATCCTTCATGCTTAAAGTAATTTATCCTGCTATCACCTTGTTACTTGTCTTGCTTAGCTTAAGTTGTTGGTGCACATTTGTGAGCCTAGTTTGTTTAGGTTCTAAGCTTCTGAAAGTGAAACACTAGTTTTATTCCGCTTTTATCAAGCCTACCAAAATCCGAGTCCAACCGTATAATCCGGCTCCTTGGAATAAGTTTCAAATCTCCTATTCACCCCTTTAGGCGACGTATGTCATTTCAACTAGCAGCATCCCAACCTTCCTTCATACCACCACAACCAGTAGCTTCACTCCGTCGTCCACCCCTCATGACACTCCCACCTTCCCTTGGCAGCCTCGCCGCACATCCCTTGTAAGACCATTGCCCTCCCATGTCAAGCTCCACCGCCCTACATTTGTAGCACCTCCATACTTTCTTTGTAGCAATGTAACCCAAAGTTTGTAGCTGAACCGTCCACCGCTTGTAGCATCCATGCCCTACCCTTGTAGGTCCGCCACACGCCACCCCTTTGTTCATAGCCGCCAGCCACCTCTCGTACTCGGATGCACACAACTCAGATCATGGGGATCTTTTTACACGTCAGCGTCAGCCAACATTGGACAATATTTTCTAGTGTGTACTCCCTTTGATCCATAATATAAGATGTTTTAAAGACTCCAATACAAACTACATATGGAGAAAAATGACTGAAACCTACACACACAATACATCTATATACATATGAGGTAAACCATTTTATAATATGGGCCTCTCTAGAAATTATTCGACTAAGAATTAAGCTAATTGTCAGTCGAATGATGGTATCGTCTTCTTCCTCAAGAGTTCGCCTCCCCCGCAGCCACCACCGGTCCCACGTCACCCCGGCCATCCCTCTAAGCGCACCTACCGCAGCGTCGATCTCGCGCCCCTGCACCTCCCTGCAGCGGCTCTAGCTCAGCTTGACACCGTCTTCACAAGCAAAGGCGAGGCCAATAGGTGGGCTTAAACAGGCTTCAACCTGCCCTCCAGAAAAACAAAAATATTTTTTACTACTAATTAGATGATGGGCCTAGTTCCATCCCAACTAGGTTTACAGTACAGGGATGCTCGTGAGTAACAGGAGCTGAGCGATCCCCACTCTCAGATCCTAGCGCTAGCGCATGCCGCGCAGCTCGTGCTCAACCTAGCGCGTGAGGCTGTCGGCCGATCCCCAACTCTAGTGCATCCCTAGTGCAGGCGCAGGCCGCATAGCTCGTGCGGCAGCACGGCGACCAGAGACCGGCGACCGACGACCGACCCAGGAGCCAACCGCAGTAGAGCGCCCGCTCGCACGCCCAGCCAGAAGGCGACCGGTGACCGGCTGGAGGAAGCAGGCAACTGGCAAGGTATTTATCCAATTCTCATATTATTTTTCTATCTTGAATTCTCTTTATTGCAAATTTGGAATTACTAGCTCTGGTTAATTTATCTATGTAAGAATGAAGAGAAAGAATACACTAGTAGAGAATAGGCCAAAGGACCAAAAGCAAATAGCCCATCTGTCCCGGTCGTATTACAAACCGGGACAGATGGGGGGCTGCAGAGGCCGGGCGCATGTGCAGCAGGCCATTTGTCCCGGTTTCAATCACGAACCGGGACAAATGGGGCGTGCCTCAAGGCACCAGCCTATTTGTCCCGGTTTGTTATTAATACCGGGACAAATGGCCCATGACTATATATACTCAGCAGCCCCCTCCCCTCTTCCAAAACAATTGGAGGCATTTTTTTATGAAATGGTAGGAGGGGGTGTGTGCTAGTTAAATTTTTTTACTTATGCATGCAAAGTGTTCGATGAAATGCCCGAGAGAGTTCACAAAATGATTTTATTTACACTTAAAGTTTATTCTTCTTTTCGATCAAGGTTAATTTTTCTCTCATTAATTGATACCGTAATTTACTTATGCATTTCAGTGTTTATTTGTCGATGTTTTGTAATGGTTATTGATGTAGTTCATTATATAATGCAGATGGACCGACAATGGATGTATGGTGACCGACACACTGCCGAGTACATGACAGGTTTGAGGAAATTTCTAGAGAAATCCCAGGCCCACAGTACCAATGGTTTCATGTGTTGTCCATGTGTCAACTGTCAGAATAAGACAGATCACCCAAACGCGAGAACCCTTCAAAGTCATCTTATTCGGCATGGTTTCATGCCCAGCTATAATTGTTGGACGAAGCACGGAGAAAAAGGGGTTATGATGGAAGACAATGAAGAAGAGGAAGATGATGACAACTATCCTATGTTCCCGGAGTACGGAGATTCTGCAACGGGGGAAGCTGAAACTGAAGAGGCACCAGATGAGCCCGCTGACGATCTTGTTAGGGCCATTGCCGATGCAAAGAGAGAGTGCGGAACTGAAAAGGAGAGGTTGAAGTTCAACCAGATGTTAGAGGATCACAAGAAATTGTTGTATCCAAGTCGCGAAGATGGTCAGAAAAAGTTGGGTACCACACTGGAATTACTCCAGTGGAAGGCAGAGTGTGGTGTGACTGACAAGGGATTTGGAAAGTTGCTGCAGATAATTAGGAAGATGCTTCCAAAGGTCAACGAGTTGCCCGACAGCACGTACGAAGCAAAGAAGGTTGTGTGCCCTCTAGGATTAGACGTGCATAAGATACATGCCTGACCTAATGACTGCATCCTCTACTGCGGTGAGTACGAGAATTTGGATGCATGTCCAGTATGCACTGCATTGCGGTATAAGATCAGACGAGATGACCCTGGTGAGTTGAGGGTGAGCGTCCCCAGAAGAGGGTTCCTGCCAAGGTGATGTGGTATGCTCCTATAATACCACGGTTGAAACGCCTGTTCGCGAACAAAGAGCATGCCAAGTTGTTGTGATGGCACAAAGAGGATCGTAAGAAAGATGCGATGTGCAGACACCCCGCTGATGGGTCGCAGTGGAGAAAAATTGAGAGGGAGTTCCCGAAATTTGAAGATGACGCAAGGAACTTAAGGTTGTGCATGAAGCGAAAGTCATAGCCTTCCTCCTTGGTTGTGCAGCGCAGCAGTCATAGCACATGGCCTGTGACTCTATGTATTTATAACCTTCCTCCTTGGTTGTGCATGAAGCGAAAGTTAATTATGATGCCATTGCTCATCCAAGGCCCGAAGCAACCTAGCGACGACCTTGATGTGTACCTCAGGCCATTAGTTGACGAACTTTTACAGTTGTGGCGGGAAGAAGGTGTACGGGTGTGGGATGAGCACAAACATGAGGAATTTGACCTACGAGCTTTGCTTTTTGTAACAATTAACGATTGGCCTGCTCTTGCTAACCTCTCAGGGCAGTCGACCAAGGGGTACAATGCATGCACACACTGTATGGGTGAGACTGAATGTTTATATTTGGATAAATGTAAGAAGTGTGTGTATCTGAGGCATCGTCGATTTCTTCTGATCAGGCATACCGCAAGGAAGAAAGGCAAGCATTTTAAAGGTGAGGTTGATCACAGTAGGAGGCATGTCAACCGTACTGGTGAAGAAATATTTGATATGGTAAAGGATCTAAAAGTAATCTTTGAAAAGGGTCCTGGAGGACAACAGGTTCCGAAAGAGGCTAACGGGCACGCACCCATGTGGAAGAAAAAATCTATTTTGGGAGCTACCATATTGGAAGGTCCTAGAGGTTAGATCTGCTATCGACGTGATGCATGTGACGAAGAATGTTTGCGTGAACCCGCTAGGCTACTTGGGCGTGTACGGGAAGAAAAAAGATACTGAGGAAGCACGGGAGGACCAGAAACGTGTGAAAGAACGAGACGGCCTAAGTCCCGAACACTACGAAGGTCCTGTCAGCTACGCTCTTACCAAACAAGAGAAAGTAATATTCTTTGAATGCCTGAGCAGTATCAAGGTCACGGCTGGGTTCTCGTCGAATATAAAGAGGATAGTAAATGTGAGACTCCAAAAATTTCAGAACCTAAAGTCTCATGATTGCCACGTGATTATGACGCAATTGCTTCCGATTGCACTGAGGGGGCTACTACCGGAAAATGTTCGAGTACCCATTGTGAAGCTTTGTGCATTCCTCAATGCAATATCTCAGAAGGTAATCGATTCGGCGATTTTACCAGGGTTGTAAAATGATGTGGTCCAGTGTCTTGTCAGTTTTGAGTTGGTGTTCCCTCCATCCTTATTCGATGTTATGACGCATCTCCTGGTTCACCTAGTCGAAGAGATTCAAGTTCTCGGTCATGTATTTCTGCACAATATGTTCCCATTTGAGAGGTTCATGGCAGTCTTAAAGAAATATGTGCATAACCGTGCTAGGCCCAAAGGAAGCATTTCCAACGGCTACGGTAACGAGGAGGTCATTGAGTTATGTGTTGACTTTATTCATGACCTTAAGCCGATAGGTGTTCCACAATCACGGCATGAGGGTAGACTTAGTGGAAAAGGCACACTAGGAAACAAAACAAAAATTTGTATGGATGGACATTCTTTCACTGAAGCACACTATACAGTTCTACAAAGTTCTATCTTGGTGGCCCCGTATATCGATGAACACAAGAATCTTGTACGCTCTCTATACGCGGGGAAGTCTGACAACTGGATTGTACGTACACACATGGCGACTTTCGGCGGTTGGTTGCGAGCACATCTTCAAAATAAAGACAAGGTTGATGAACAGTTACACTTGTTGGCCAGGGCACCATCTACAACTATATGTACTTTCCAAGGGTACGAGATAAATGGGAATACATTTTACATGAGTGTCCAAGATAAAAAGAGCACGAATTAAAACAGTGGTGTTCGTATTGATGCAACAAACAACAATGGGCAGAAGAACACATATTATGGTTGCATAGAGGATATATGGGAACTTGACTATGGACCTTCTTTTAAGATCCCTTTGTTTCGGTGCAAATGGGTCAATCTGAAATTTTGATGAAATTCCGCCATTCGTAGTGAACATTGACCCAATCATCAAGTTGATTGAAGAAGATGCTCCATGGTTCCGACCCAGAAGAACTGGCGGTGTTTTGTGATGGAGATGTTGGTGCGATTGTGTAATAATTAATATATTATACTTTTTATATGAAGAAGATGCTCCATTTTTACCTGCATATCAAATGGATCTGTCGGCGTTGATAGAACAAAAAACACGATTTCACCTGCATACAGCCCCACGGTGGCTCCTGATGAGTGCCTGCATATCAAATGCACCGCGGGGCGTATGCAGGGAATCCAAGTGATTTGTATATATTCCTCAGTAGATGAATTGAACTAGTCTTTTGATAGAACAAAACACACGATTTGACCTGCATACAGCCCACGGTGGCTCCTGATGAGTGCCTGCATATCAAATGCACCGTGGGGCGTATGCAGGGAATCCGAGTGATTTGTATACCACACCACCCGGCCGGGCACTAGAAGGAGGAAACACTGAGTGCTCGCCTCGTCCGAGAGAGGGCTATATATAGGGTCACGGGCTCAACTAGTGGTACTGATAGTGTTGATCCAACAACTCTCAAGTGCTCAAAAGAAGCACACCCCTGATCCAACGGCTAACAAGTGTTTCAAAGAAAACACACGATCCGTGTGCTTCTTTAGTCCCGGTTTGGAACTGAAAGCGAACAGCTCAGAAGCAATCAAAAGAAACACACCTGATCAAACGGCTAACAAGTGCTTGAAAGAAACACACGATCAGTGTGCTTCTTTAGTCCCGGTTTGCAAAAGTTAAACAAATTCACATTCAAACTAGTTTTAAACTAATTAAAACAATTATTATAGAAAACAGAAAATGTTTTTGTATTAGTTAGTCAAATTCAAACACTTTTCATATTGAAAGTTTTTTCAAATTCCAAAGTTTGCAAAAGTTATAAAAATTCACATTCAAACTAGTTTTAAACTAATTAAAATAATTATTATAGAAAGCAGAAAATGTTTTTGTATTAGTTAGTCAAATTCAAACACTTTTCATATTGAAAGTTTTTTCAAATTCTAAAGTTTGCAAAAGTTATACAAATTCACATTCAAACTAGTTTTAAACTAATTAAAATAATTATTATAGAAAACAGAAAATGTTTTTGTATAAGTTAGTCAAATTCAAACACTTTTCATATTGAATGTTTTTTCAAATTCCAAAGTTTGCAAAAGTTATTTAAAACAGAAAAAGAAAAGAAAAAGAAAAAGAAAAAACCCCTTCTAGGGTGCTATCTGTCCCGGGTGGTGGCTCAGCCCGGGACATATAGGATGCTATCTGTCTCGGGTGGTGGCTCAGCCCGGGACAAATAGGGTGCTATCTGTCCCGGGTGCAGCCACGGCCCGGGACAGATGACCCCTATTTGTCCCGGGCTGAGCCACCACCCGAGACAAATAGGTGGGGGTTATATATACAACACTTAGCGCTCCGGGTCGAGCCACAACCCGGAGCAATTCCCCAACCACGCCGTCAGGCTGCCGAATTTTTTCGTCGTGCCTCCGTCGTCGACTCCGGCCACGGTGAACTCCATCCTCAACTCTGGTCTCCGTCCTCGCTCCTTCCTTGACTCCGGCGACTTGGTGAGCCTCGCGGGCTTCTCCTCCCTCTCTCTGGTGTCCTCTCTCCTTCCTCAACCCTAACCCTAGCTTTTCGGCCACCGCCCTACGCCGGCAAAACCTCTGATTCCGGTATGCTCCGCGACCTCCGGTGTGCTCCGCGACCACCGTACTCCCCGCCGTGACGCCTGATTCCACCCCGGTGTGTTCCGCGTCGAAGGAGAGCTCGGATTTGAGCCCGCACTGACGCACCATCTCCGGCCACCACGCGAACTCGTCTCTGGCGAGCTTAGGTGAAGTTTGAAGAGCGGCGCCGCCTCCAAATGGTCTGCCGTGTCCCGCTCCATCGTTCGCCGCGGCCAATTTTGAGTCAAGTCGACGGAATCGTCGAGTTCTTCCGGCCGTGGAGGTGAACTCCATTGCAGGCGTCAGTTGTGACGTCAGTGGTCATTATTTTAATTTGTTTAGTATTTGTAGCATGCAAATTAGTATGCAAATAAAAACTTGTGTATGCAAATTAGTATGCAAATTAGTTTCTAATGTTAGTCGTATTTAGTTATTAGTATTAGTTAGTTGTAGTATGCGAATTAGTTTGAATTAGTTTGAATAATTTTATTTACATAATGTTATTTAAATGTTACTTAAATAAACATAAAAAATATTTACAAAATGTGAAAATACATACAAAATGTTATTTAAATTGAAAATATATACAAAATGTGTTAATTGTTGCAATGTGAAAATACAAAATGTGTTAATTGATTTTGCCACTGATTTTAGAATGTAGTTAATTGTAGGTTTAGTTAGTTGAAGTTACTTGTAGGTTTATTTAGTTAAGTTTTTAGCTAGTTAAATATCAATGATATGCGATAAATATCATTTACATTGTAATATGTTTAGTTATTCAAGTCTAGGTCAAATTATTGTAATGTGTTGAAATATTGCTAGTTAAATAATACTCAGTTTTGATGATGCAGATACTCGGATTTGTCACGGTGTCGGAGCGCCGCCGTCAGGGAGCCCCAGCTTTGTTGGACTACTCCGCCACCGTAAGAGACGAGAAAGAAAATGTAATAGCTTTGTTGCTTCAAATGGATTATTCGAGATGTATATTAGTGATATTTAACCTTCTTTGCTACAATCGAGATACTACAAAAGAGCAAAGTAAACGAGAAATTGAAATACACTGGTAGAAATTGAAATGTGTTTGTGCAATTGAAATCTTGCAGAAACTATGGACACTGGTAGAAACCTTGAACAAGAAGAGGACATGTTCAGCATCATCTGCGAAGGTGATGAATTGGGCCCCGGTAGAAACCATGAACAAGAAGAGGAACACTTAGACGATTTCACCGGACAATTTCTGAACGAGTCCGGTGATGGACTGGAGGGGCATTCAGACGGAATACACGTCACCGACATTTCAGCTCACCAACAGTTCACCGACTCTACTGTTGGAAAGTCGTCCGCCGAGGTAGATATATGCCCTCAGGTTTTTGTCTCCGTTGAATAGATTTGTGTGTATACATATATTAACTATCACTTTTTCTTGTGTTTAGCCGTCGGCGGGCCATGAACCGGGACCAAGCAAAAAAGCATCCGTGAAACGAGGCGGGCCACGAACCGGGACCAAAAAGCTCCAAGGGAAACAGAAGTACCACATCGACGCAATCAATGAAAAAGGCAAACCGATTGCTCCCGCTAACCACGCAAGGAATTTTGTAGCTCAGTGCGGAGTCATCGTTCGGGACAGACTCTCCATCAGGGCTCAAGAATGGTATAAGCCAAAGGTGCCAAAAGAGGGGGTTATTTATGTCTCGGATGAAGACAGACAACTCCTTTGGGACGAGCTCATGCAAAATTTCACTTTACCAGAAGAGGAGGATGTAGAGAAGCCGGTTATAGAGAATCGATGCAAGGCCTGGACTTATATTGAGATGGGTGAACTATTCTGCAGCTGGAAGAAAAGGCTAAACAGGTTCATAACTGAAGGTAAGACTCCAGAATTTGTCGGAGTTTATGAAAAGATAAAAGATGAGTGGCCCGAATTTAAGGCGTACAAGCAATCGGAAGCCGCTAAGAAAATCTCAGCGAGAAATAAGAAAAATGCACAGAAAAAGATATATCACCATAACATGGGGTCAGGTGGCTACCTGACGGCCATGCCTAAGTGGACGAAAATGGAGGATGAGTTTTTGGCTAAAGGTATAGAGATCGAGACATTTGGCTGGCCAGACCGGCTTAAGGCTTGGTTCTATGGGCATGGTGAAAAGTTAGACCCTGAAACATGTGACTGTCTTTTTACCAAGGAGCACGGAGCTGACCCCATTAAAGCTCTCAGAGAGGTATGGAAGGAGGTCACAGAAGGCAGGTTCCACCCTAACAGAGAGAAGGACGAGCTATCGCGAGCCCTTGGAAATCCTGAACACAGTGGACGAACACGAGGAACCGTTGGCTCCGTACCGTGGATAATTGTGTTTCCCAAAGATGTTGGCACTTACAGAAGCCGATCGAGAAAGAAGAAAGAGCATGCCGACCGGGCCCAGTGGATGGAACATAAAATACTAGAGCATGAGAAGGAGATAGCAGAGCTGAAGGCAGACAAGCAGACTCGACGAATGCCCTGCGAATCTGAGACGCCCGAAGATCCTTCTCCTGATCCAAAATCAATGCGGAGAAGCAGCGTGGCTTCGACGGAGCTCGATCGCCACAATGATATGCCGGGTCCTCGTCACCCCGTGGATAATATCGTGCAGCGGGAAATTTGCGACCTACATGTGCCATGCTTGAACATAACCGTGAAGGTGGCGCACGGCTTTGCCCTACCGCCTAGACCAAATGGAACTTACCATTGCCGCCCTATTCCAGATGGCTATGCTGTTGTCGGGTTGATGAGGTTATCAAGACATATGAGGGAATTAAGCTGGACTTCCCTACGGGTGAAGACGAGGTTGAGTTGAGATTTGCCCTCAAGAGTTCCTGCTTATGGAAAAAGGAATACATCGTGTTCCCACACATGCAGCAAAATCGCCCTCCCAGTCCACATGCCAGTCCACATAACTACAACAACGACAACCAATGCGCTAGTCCAGACACCCCCCACAACGACAACCAAGGCGCTAGTCCATCTCCGCTGTTGCGTGAGCGTACTCCGCCACCGCGTGAGCGTACTCCACCACCACGTCAACGGACTCTGTCGCCTCCGCAAAAGAAGCGGAAGTGCACCGCTGCGTCGACTAGTACTCAGAAAAGCGAAACAGGGAAGTCTCGCTTTGCGAACTCTCACGAAGATGTCGATATATGGGTCAACGAGATCCAGGCTGCCCAGAGAAAGAAGGCAAAAAATATGACTTTGCCTTTTCCGGTATATTCTTCGGACGCGATACGGTGGGCCATAGAATTTCTTACGCATCCGTCGCAATATGAACTAAATAAGGACGATGACTACACACGCGTTCTGGTGCGTACATCTAGGAGAGTGCGGGAAGAACAAAAATTTGCTGCCACCCAGAACAGAGATGTTCCACAGCTCGGAAGGCAGGCGGGACAATCGGTCCCTCCACTCATATTGGCGCCTTACAACCGGAACCCGGTCGATGATGTACTTTCGCAGCAAGCTAGAGATATGGGTATAACTCTGGCAGAGCTTAAGGCACTACAATCTGGCGAGAGTGTCACCATACATGAGGTGGTGCGGAAATATGTGAGAGGAGAAGATCTTGTCGAGCCTGCTATGGTGCGCACTCTACCAGTTAGGTTGCACCAACTAAATGCATGGTACATGCGTACTACGGAAAGTCAAGAAGGAGACTGGCTGTATGGGAAAATTCCAACGGACTTTTATGGCCCAGGTGATGATGACATTAAAATTGAGTATTGCGAATTATGGCAGTTATTCAATTTTGACGCGCTCGACAAATCTATCATCAGTGTCTTTTGCATGTAAGTAAATAAATTATGTATATATGTCATTAATTCTCTAGCTCAACTTATTTTTCATTGCTTGTAATATCCTTATCACTATATTTGTTTTGTACTATATTATGCAGACTGAAAATTATACAATCTCGAAAGTTGGGACTCAATCACAAGATTGGATTCATTGACCCTAATCGAGTTCATCATCATGGTTTGTTACATTACCCAGAAAATACAGAGGAGCTTTTGCTTACTTATTTGATGGCGCAACATTACAAAAACACCATAATTTTCCGTACAACTTCGAGTGAGTTGTTTACTTTCTTATACATACTCGATTTTAAGTATATGTAATTGATGATTTAGTTATTAACAAATATAAACATATGGCAGATTTCACTGGGCATTATTTGAGATTGATGTTGAAAAGGCAATCGTTGATGTCTTAAACCCATTATCGAAACCTGAAGAAAGGTTCGACGGCACGAAACATATGCTCCAGAGGTAATTTCGTTCGTTATCACAATCAACCTCGTCTTTTCTAATAATATATCATAATTAGTAAACTTCTTTACTAATTTTCCATACCGTAAACTTCAGGGTTTGGGACAAGTTCACCGATTTCCACAAGGACGTCGGTATAGTCCGGAACCTCACTTTTAAATGGCGAGAGGTAAGCCGTACTAGGTAGGTTCCACGTATGCATATTTTTAATTTTAGTCTCACAATACCATTTCCCAATATTTTCGATTATTTTTTGATTGGTTTCTTATCTTATTATCTCATAAAGTGCGCGAAGCAGCAACAAGGCACCAATTTGTGTGGATTCTATGTTTGCGAGTTCATCCGAATTCACTTCAATGAGGGGACAGACTGGAATGACGTACGTTAACAATTTATTCAAACTTGTTCACTTTTCGAATTGAATTATTTTCATACTGGTTGATATATTGGTGTTGATCTCTCCTTTTTAGTTTGAGACGATACGGAACAGGCTTAATGCAAAAGACCGCCTACTACCAATTGCGGAGGACATTGCGGGCTTTCTGCTTGACTATGTGATAAAGCCAGGCGCAGAATGCAGTATAATCCAGACGTCGAAAAAGACCATCCGGAGGAGAAAATAGGGTCTAATGCCTCTCTGTCATGTAATGATCTTTGTTTGTAAATATTTAGACATGATCTTCCGGTTGTTAATATTTGTTGTAAATTTTTGTTTCGGAGAACTCGTGTATTAGTAGTATTCATGACTATCCCGAGGAAAAAATCGTGTATTCATGATATATATTATATATATAGTAGCGTATAATATGCAACTCGATCTTGTTTGAAATGAAACATAAATATCAAAAACAGAAACACAAAAGAATCAGTAAAATAGAAAACAGGAAACAAAATAAAAGAAACAAAAAAAGAAAACAAAAAATCATATATACTGTCCCGGTTCGTATTACGAACCGGGACAAATGAGTGGCAGCCAGAGGCTGACTTGTTTGGCCACGTGCCCCACCTAAAGATCCCGGGTCGTGGCATGCCCGGGACAAATAGGGGTGGCTATTTGTCCCGAACACGTTGTTCCAGGAGCGTGCCCGAGACAAATAGCCCTCCCGACCCGGGACCATTGGCATGTTCTGCTCTAATGATAGGAGCATCGTAGCTTTTTTGTATCTAGCTGAAATAACGGTCAATCTGAACTTGAGAATGTCAAAATCATCGGCAACCTCTTTCTCTACACTGCACCTGAACCTCAACCTGAGAAAGATATATTTTGATGTGATTTCTTAGAGATAAATATCTCTTTACTAGTGTTAATAGAGAATTTTAGACTTCTTATTGCCTTATTGTTATATCACTACTCATTATGCTACTATGGACAAATGAATGTGTGATTTTACGTTTTTAATCTGAAAATTTGTGATATTTTTTCTTTAAACATTTTTACTGATTTTCTTCGTAAGTAGTCGTTTAGTTCACTTGTTGTTAACTTTCAGCCCACCCTTCAATTAGTTCCGGGACTCGCCATTGTTCACAAGGAAGAAGCTAGGTTAGCATGAATCATGATGTGTTGGATTAACGATGGATTGGTCGACTAAGCGCTAACCAAACTCTCAGTTGATAAAATGGTTATAACATGGAACCGAGCGAGTGGCAGATTTTCAATGGCAGGTGGGTGCACATACCAGTTTACTCGGGATCTGTCACTAAAATCGAAACAAAGGCACACTACCAAGGTGCCAACAAAATTGCTAGACGCACCCAAACCGCTAACCCACAACCAAATCCTGAAATCCTGCCTCGTTCCATCTTCACCTGTGCCCAGACAAATCCCCTGCTCTCTCCCGTGTTCCCCATGGATCCGTCCGACGCGGCGCGGCGCTCCGCCGAGCGGTGGATGGGCGTCGCCGAGAAGCTGCTGATGGCGCGTGACGTCGAGGGCTGCAAGCAATTCGTCTCCCAGGCCCTCGACGACGACCCACGCGTCACCGGCGCCGACGACTTGATTGCCGCTGCCGACGCCCTCCTCGCCGCTCAGCGCCGGCACCTGCCATCCGGGATCCCCGACCCCTACGCCGTTCTTGGTCTCGACTCCTCGCTTCCCACCTCCCGCGACCCAGACATCGTCCACGCCCACTACCGCCGCCTCTCCTTCCTGCTGAATCGATCCCACCCCGACCGCCCCTGCTCTCTCGCGTTCGCTGACGCTGCCCGCCTCGTCGCGGACGCCTGGGCCTTTCTCTCGGACCCTCTCCGCAAAGCCTCCCTCGACTCCGACCTCGCTGCCGCGGCTAATGCGGCTGCAGCCGCCAAAGCCGCAGCAGCTCGCGCACCCTCCGCCTCTCCAGAGAAGCAGCCATCGGAACCACCACCAACATCTCGACAGCCAGCCTCGTCATCGCCTGGTCGACAGCCACGCCAGGCGACTACGGCGTCGCCGCCAGCAAAGCGCGGCCGTCCGCCGCGCGCCGCCAAACCGCAACAGCCGCCTCCGGAGGCGGCGCATGCGCCACCGTTCTGGACGGCCTGCCCGTCCTGCTGCCACGTCCATCAGTACGACCGCTCCTACGAGGCGCGCACTGTGCTTTGCCCCAGCTGCCGGCGCCCGTTCTTGGCCGCGGCAATGCCCACACCGCCGCCTATCGTGCCGGGCACCGACATGTACTACTGCTCCTGGGGGTTCTTTCCCATGGGGTTCCCTGGAGGCCCTGCGTTTGCTAGACCGGCAGATTCTCCGATGCAGCAGCCCCCGGCTTCTCTGGGATTTTATCCCATGGGGCCATACTTGCCATTGCCAGCTCAAGCTGGTGTCATGGAAGGTAATGTGGATGGTGGTGTTGACAGTGTGACTGCCGTCAGTTCCGAGGTGACAACGGCAGTGCCGGTGGCGCCATTGCCAGCAAAGTCTACTCACGTAAAGGTTGGGGCAAGGAAGCGAGGGCGGCCCAAAGGCAGCAAGAATAAGAATGTGGTGATTGAGATCAACTAGGATTAAGATTTACGGCTTCTATATCTTCTGTTGTAAGCTGATGTGCTTCAGTTTTGTTGGGAAGCTTAGCCTAGTGTGTTTGTAACTTGACCCTATGGTAGATTTCTTCGCTTTGTGCACTAGGTAGTAGATGTTATATGTTGCCTAGATGCATCCTCTCCATGAGAGCCAGATATGATGTTGTACTTGTAGGATCATCTCATCTCAGATGTATAATCCCCTCAGCGAAATGTACATTGGAGACACAAAGGCTTTGTATATAGCTCAGTACGGCATCTGTCATTGGTGGAGGACCTGGCAATTCTGCTGGCGAGTGGTGTTTCCTTTGAGTGGAGTTGGCTCGGCTCAACCAGAAGTTCAGAACATCCTATGAGAACACCCTCGTCAAAATGTACGCCAAGCTGTTCCAGGCTTTCGATATGTAATCGCAAAATGTTCATTAAAATGACATTATGCTTTTATTGGTTGCTTAGTACGACATCTGTCATTGTTGGAGGATCTGGCAATTCTACTGGTGAGTGGTTATTTCCTTTGAATGGACTTGGCTCGGCTCAGCCATAAGTTCAGACACACCCTTCTGAAAATTGTCCATTTGAAGCATTGATTGGGGAACGGAGGGAATAGTATATTACTGATCAAGCAAAACGATATGATGGAGCACTTTTGGACTCAGGCAGTGGCGCGATCCTGATCGGCGGTGTAGAGGTCGACCACGTGGGATAAGTCAGCTTACCAGGTTGGTCCAAGAGGTGATAAGATCTTGGGCTTATCGGGCGGTCCAGTAGGCTGAAGCGCGAGAGAAGGCCTACAATTTGACCAGGATCCAGACGAACCGACGTTTGTCTTAGAGAACAAGTTATGGTTTATCACGTGTTAATCTAGGACTCCTAATATAGGTCGGTTAGCATTTCCTTGTAGTAGAAGGTATGGCGGCTATATAAGTCTGCCTCATGTTCCCCTCAAGGGACACGCCTTACAATCTACATTGTAACCTGTACACATATTCGCATATAGTGAATTATAGCAGCATGTAGGATCTTGCCACCTCTGCAAGGTCTGAACCTGGGTAAACCCTTGTGTGCAATCCTGGTCCTAGAAACTGCCATGCCTTCCCCCTCTCTTTACCATTGGAGCATGGCACCTCCTTACGTGTCTAAGAATCCAATAACCCGACAGTTGGCACCCACCGTGGTACCTAAGGCGCTAGGCGTCACCTTCAAGGCGGGAGCTCTGGGCGAGATCAGAAGATCTATGGCGGTAGGCCGCGCCAATCTGGATGGCGATGTCGGCTTCGTCGAGGCAGATTCATGGACTCTGGCAGACGACAATCTCGTCTCCAGCTTCATCATCCCCATCGGCGACATCAACATCTTCACCGGCTTCACGGCCGTCGCGTACGGATTCCCTAGGGGATCTGGAAAATTCTTCCCCGCCCACCACCCAGAAGACGGATCGCATCCGGCATCGCCTAAAGGCTTTGCGGGTTACGATCTAGATTCACAAAGCGAAACTGGCTCCAGCTTCTCAGAAAGCTACATGGAGTCTGACTTTCACTTTGTGGGAACAATTGCAACCACCGGCGATCAGCCGGCAGGTTCCGATCCTGAGTCCATTATACGAGCTTTGCAAGTTGGTCCAGACTCAGAAGCCGGATCTGAGAACACAACCCCAATGGCGGAAAACTCAGATACCGAAAGCACAGATAGCGACTTCGCAAGGAAAGTCGCCTCTTTCAACATAGGAGGTCGCAAAGAAGTCATTATGGCAGGGCCAACTCCTATGGAAACAGATGCACCTGACAAGCATGCAGATGGGTCGAAGTCGCCTTCCAAATCTGCTAGTTTAGAATCACAGGTTGACGTCTTCACAATAAAGCCGTCCGGAAGCAAGCCAAAAGGCAATTCCCCCTTTGAAGCAAACTTGGACAAAGATCTGGAGGCTGAGCTAACGTCCGAAGCGCGCAAAAAAGCACTTGACATACTCAAGACGCCGCTCGGTGCCAATGCAACCCCAGAAGAACTCGAAGAAAGGCGCCAATACCTCCTTCGTGAGTCAGAGTTAGGCATTCGCCATAACTTGGTTCTGCAAAACAGGGAGAAAGCCCTCAAGGCCATCGCTCAGGGCAAAGAGGATCTTCGCCGCCACATGGAAAGAGAAAAATTCCGGCGTGTGAAGGACACTCACGACCCTCTCCTCCATATCGCGAAAAACTTCGATCGACCGTCAGCCCAAAATAAGAAGGCGTGGCAGAGATACCCCACCATAGACAAAGACGGTTTGATATACTTCTCTACCCCTGCAAAGAACATGGAAGCCGCACAGGAGATCATGGAAGACGAAGAGATCCCAACTGATAAGAAAGTGCTTTATTCAAAAGCGCTACTCAAAAAGGTGGAAGAGCTACAAGAGGTAGCCACCTCAAGTTGCCGCCTTGCTGATAACACTGTCATATGCAAAGCCGGAGCCGGCGAAGGACCACCCAATGATCCATCCGAGTCTAGCAGCCACGGTAAAGGCAAACAACCTGAATAGTCGGCGCGACGACGCGACAATGTATCAGGCATGGGATCCAACCGACACAGGGAGGAACGTGAAAAGGACAAGGCAGACAAGGCCGCCAGGAAGGAAAGAAGGCGTGAGAAGAGCCGCGATAAGAATCGTGACAAAGATGCTGCCCCAGAACGTAATGGTGATCGGCCTAACATACCTCGGCCTCCTAACAGGAGACGCGACGAGAATGCGGACAAAAACTGCCAACGCAGGCGCTCAAGATCTTGATCACCACATCGTCAAAACGGAAGCCGGCATCAACAAGGCGACGCGGGAAGAGAAAAGACCCAAGTGTCAGATGCTCGCACTCGCCTAGATGAGATCAGAGCCGCAAGGGAAGAAACCTATCTAGGTCACAAATGCTTTGGCCCGGCAATCCGCAAGGTGCAGCTCCCAGAGGCGCTCGGCAATGTCAAGAAAATTGTGAACAAGTACAATGGTGCGGATAACACCGAGACATGGCTGCCTGACTACCTCAACACAGTGGGAATTTACAACGGAGGCTACGACGCCGCAGTCTGTTTCTTACCCCTGATGTTAGAAGGTACTGCACGCATGTGGATTGACACCCTGCCAGAGAAAAGTATCCACAATTGGCAAGACATGAATCGCTGCTTCACACAACACTTCTCCTGCACGTACAAACGCACAAAGGCTTATCCAGAGCTCTTGCGTTGCACTCGGGAGACGAACGAGTCCAGTCGCGATTTCATCGCACGATGGACGGAGATGAAAAACAGTTGCGAGGGTGTCTCCGAGACGCAAGCCATCAATGCTTTCATGCACAGGTTAAAGAAAGGAAACATGATGTGTTACATCTTGTCAAGCCAAAGAATCACCACCCTTGGAGATCTGCTTGATGGGGCAGACAACCTCGCAATCGCAGAAGACGACGCTCGTGCAGATGATGAAGACGCAAAGCTTGACATCTCCATCAACAACATCGAAAAGCGGGCCAAGTCGACAAAGAAAAAAGCACAGCCTAATGACAATGCAGGCCCCTCCAATGAAGTAGCCTATGCTTACAGCAAAGGCGGACAGAATCAAAGAGGAGGCCCGTGGAAGCAGAACAACGATAGCAAAGGCGGAAAGAACCACGAACATAATCAAAGAGGAGGCCCGTGGAAGCAGAACAACGATAGCAAAGGCGGAAAGAACATCAAGGTAACATATGACAACATCAAAGATCTCCCATGTACCTATCACAGCAAGTTCGGCAAGTGCACCCACACCAACAGGCAGTGCAGGATCAATGACGACATGAAAAAAGACCCCGAAGCTGGATATAGGGCAAGCAAGAACAACAAGCGCAAAGTCCGCAAGGAAGCAGCCAAAGAGGCAAAGGCGGACGATAGCAGCTCATCAGATCAATACAAAGAACCAGCTAAGGGTAAGAAGAGCAACAAGTTCCCCATAGTCGAAGAGAACTTCGTCACTTTCCTGGCAACCCCTTCGGCTAAGAAGGAGAAGGACATCTGGAAGGAACTCAATGCTACTATGCCAGCTGTTCCCCAGTACGCAACTTGGTCCGAGGTACCGGTCACTTGGGATCGCAACGATCATACAGATCGCATTCCCCAATACCCAGGGTACTCCTCTCTCGTCGTCAATCCCATAGTGGCAAATTGTCGGCTTTAAAAGGTACTTATGGATGGTGGCAGCAACATCAACATCCTGTACCTAGAAACTCTCAAACGCATGCACCTATCAGAAACCCAGCTCAAGCACAGCAACGTCAAATTCCATGGTATAGTCCCATGACGGCAGGCAAACTCCGTTGGACAAATTACTTTGGAAGTCACTTTTGGCGAAGAGGACAACTACCGACAAGAAGAAGTATCCTTCGAAGTGGTGCCCTTCAAAAGCGCCTACCATGCCATCTTTGGCAGACCGGCCTTTGCCACCTTCATGGCAAGACCATGCTATGTCTACAGCAAGCTCAAGATCCCTGGACCCAACAGCGTCATCACAGTAAGCGGTAGCTACAAGAAGGCGTGGGAGTGCGAGCTGGGCAACGCCGTCTTCGCAGAAGCCGTCATCAGCAAAGGCGAACTTGCAGGATACCTGAAAAAAGTCAAGCAGGAGCCTATGCCAGACATAAAGAAGCCTCCAACTGCACACGACGTCACCTTACAGCAGGTTCCCACTCCAAGAAGGCGAAAATTGATGACAAGGATGCTGAGAAGACGACGAATATCGGCACCACCCTCAGCGACAAATAGGAAGGCGAGCTCGTCAAGTTCCTCCGTGAGAACCGAGACATCTTTGCATGGTCTCTATCAGACATGCCTGGAGTCCCGAGAGAACTTGCCGAGCAGTCCCTCAATGTCGCAAAAGACGCCAAGCCTATCAAGCAAAGCCTTAGGCCTTTTGGTCCAGAAAAGAAGAGAGCTATAGGACAAGAGATAGCGCGACTTACAGTCGCAAACTTCATAGAAGAGGTCATTCATACAGAATGGTCCGTAAACCCTGTACTAGTACCTAAAAAGGAAACGAAGGCGTTGCGCATGTGCATCGACTTCACCGGCTTAAACAAAGTCTGTCCGAAAGACCCTTTCGCCTTACCGCGAATCGACTAGGTTGTAGATGCCACTACAGGGGCAAAATTACTATGCTTTTTGGATGCTTACTCCGGTTACCACCAGATTAAGATGAAGAAGTCTGATCAAATCAAGACTTCTTTCATCACGCCTTTCGGTACCTACTGCTACTTAACAATGCCTTTCGGGCTAAAAAATGCAGGTGCGACGTACCAAAGGTGCATCCAAAGATGCCTACACGACCAAATCGGACGTAACGTACACGCATATGTCGACGACATTGCAGTCATGACTAAACGTCAAGACAATCTATTAGCCGATCTCAAAGAAACTTTTGATAACTTGAGAAAGTACAAGATGAAGTTAAATCCGGGAAAATGCTTTTTTGGCGTCCCAGCAGGAAAACTCCTTGGTTTCATAGTTTCTGAGAGAGGCATAGAAGTTAATCCTGATAAAATAAAAGCCATCATGGATATCAAGCGGCCTACATGCCTCAAAGACATCCAGCGCTTAACAGGATCAGCAGCTGCTGTAAGCCGATTAATAAGCAGGCTTGGTGACAAAGCTTTACCCCTCTACCGCCTTCTCAAAAAGTCGGATAAATTCGAGTGGACAGAAGAAGCCAAAACCGCCTTGGCTCAACTGAAAGAGGCTTTAGTCAGCGCACCAATGCTCGCAGCACCAAGGCCACAGGAGCAAATGCTACTATACATGTCAGCAACAAACTTGGTAATCAGCGCATTCATAGTTGTCGAAAGACCAGTGGAGCGACAAGAAATCACCGAGCAAAGACCAGTCTATTACATAAGCGAAGTCTTCTCGGAGTCCAAGCAAAGGTACCCCCACTATAAAAAGTTAGCATACGGCGTATTTTTCGCCGCAAGAAAACTACGACACTATTTTCAAGATCACTCCATCAAAGTGGTGAGAAAAGCACCTCTTGGAGACATCATCAACAATGCAGACACCACAGGATGCGTCGCTAAGTGGGGAATCGAACTAGCAGCATTCGATATCCATTATAAACCACGAACAGCCATCAAATCCCAATCATTAGCCGATTTTATCGCCGATTGGACGGAGGCTATGGACGAAACGCCTTTGCCAGACTCTGAGTATTGGGTTTTACATTTTGATGGCTCAAAGATGCTCAAAAGCTCAAGGGCAGGCGTGGTGCTAACCACACCAAAAGGAGACAAGCTATGCTACGTTCTCCAAATTCACTTTGACGCCACAAACAATGTTGCAGAATACGAAGCCTTGTTGCACGGCCTTCACATCGTTAAGGACATTGGCGTGAAAAGGCTACTTTGCTACGGCGATTCAGATCTAGTGGCGCAACAACTTGACGGCACTTGGGACACCAAAAGCGCAACAATGGCGGAATATAGACGCATAGTTGACGAATTCGGCAGATGCTTCATAGGGCTTGAAGTCCGGCATATCAAAAGAGAAGAAAACGAAGCCGCAGACGCCTTATCAAGAATGGGCTCACGAAGAGACAAAGTTCCTAAGGATATATTCCTGGAACAACTGTACAAGCCTTCAATCAAAGGCGGAGACCGTGAAGACCCAAACTCGGTTAAGTCTGTAGCAGTCTTAATGATAACGCCAGATTGGACTCAACCTTACATCAACTTCCTCGTCAACGACGAAGTACCAGAAGACGAAGTGCTGAAAAGGCAAGTGATACGCATGGCGAAAGCCTATACAATCATCAAAGGAGAACTATACAAAAGAAGCACCACTAGGATATACCGGAGATGCATCTCGCCAGAAGAAGGTCAAGAAAACTTGGAAGAAACACACTCCGGATGCTGCGGACATCACGCCTCTTCAAAAGCCATAGTCACCAAAGCCTTTAGACACGGTTTCTTCTGGCTCACCGTAAAACAAGACGCGGAAGAGATAGTCAAAAAGTGCGCAGGATGCCAACGCTACGCACGGCAACCAAAGATCCCGGCTCAAGAACTAAGAACAATTCCCATCACATGGCCCTTTGCGGTCTGGGGACTTGACATGGTTGGTCCATTCGGGACAGCCAGAGGCGGCTTAACACACCTACTCGTAGCAGTGGACAAGTACACAAAGTGGGTAGAAGCGAAGCCTATCAAAAAAGTAGACGGGGAAATAGCCACGAAGTTTGTCATAGACATCATACATCGTTTCAGCGTCCCCCACAGCATAATCACCGACAACGGGACGAACTTCGCCGTTGGAGAACTTGAAAATTACTGCGGCACGAACAACATCCGGCTTGATTTGGCATCCGTGGCACACCCACAGTCCAATGGACAAGTCGAACGAACCAATGGCATAATTCTGCAAGGCATAAAGCCACGCTTGGAAGTACCATTACATAGGGCAGCCAGAGCTTGGGTAGAAGAATTGCATGCCGTCTTATGGAGCATTAGGACAACACCCAATAGATCAATCGGCTATACGCCTTTCTTCCTTGTATATGGCGCAGAAGCAGTTCTTCCAACAGCCGGTATACATGATTCTCCCTGTGTTGCAGCCTACATTGAAGCAGACGCAGAAGAAGCCCGACAAGACGGCTTAGACCTACTCAAAGAAGAAAGGGAGATTGCACTCCAGCGATCCGCCATATACCAACAAGACCTACGAAGATATCACAGTAGAAGAGTAAGGCGAAGATCATTTCGAGAAGGTGATTGGTGCTCCGCATAGTTCAGAAAAAGGAGCACAAGTTATCCTCTACATGGAAAGGACCCTTTGTTGTCAGCAAAGCGCTCAAGAGCGGCGCATACTATCTTGTGGACCTTAGAGATCTCAAAAAGAAGAAGAAAAAGGGACGCAAAAGGAAAAGAGGCGAAGAAGCAAAGCTCAGCGAGTCAAAACGCCCTTGGAACATTGAGCAGCTACGTTCTTTTTACACTTAGCAATTCTATTGTAAACATATGTCTATGCTCATGAAACAAAAAGTCTTGGATTGCCAAATTTTACATTTGACAGTATTATACTTACTCATCCATCTTTTATTTCCCAATGATTATATTACTACACTGAACATGTCAATTTTGTTAACAAGAATAACTAAGCATGACAAGTTTGGCTTACTGCCTCACAAAAATAAAATTGCGTCCGTCTAAGATTTTTTCTCCGATTGTTTATGTTCTGGGTTGCTCCACTAGATGTTCTACGCGTCCAAAGGCGGCACGGATATTAGGTGTAAGCAGATTGACTATGGTCCTGCTGCCTAACAAAGTGTCACTGTCTTTGTGGTTTCGCTAACATACGAAAAGGCTAAAGACATAAACCAGATAATTCAAAGACGGACAAGGAACATAGTCGCATAGCACAGTGCCAGCGATACTTCAGTAAAAGTACCGAAAGAGCATGCTATGCATCACAAGACAAACTTGTTCACATAAATATATTACAAGGTTTCATGAATAAAATAGTTGTTCGCCTTAAGACTAAGGACTTCATAACACAGCAGTTTTTTCTTCAATCTTGTGCAGGGGACTTAGAGTGCGCATCAGCGTCACCTTCGGCTTGTGAGGTAGCAGTCTCCTCATGGTCATCGTCTTGGGTGCTAGTTTGCTCTGAAATTTCATCTTCCGACGAGCTTCGTAGAAGTTCAGTCATGTCCTGGCAAGCATAGACCACCTTGGGGTTGATCTTGTCAGCAATGAAGGAGGCATAGCCTGTTACAGAGTTATAAACAACACCAGGGTTGATCTCGTTACCCTCAGCATCATGGTTTGGCAAGCATCTCACCACCCTCTTGATATCCATCTCGGGATGGTGGCCCATAACGTTGCCTAAGGCAAGTTTGGCACCTCCACGAGCGGCAGCACGAAGACGCTCCTCGGCGTTGCTGGCGCATTCCTCAAGCAGAGGCACCAGAGTCCTCATGTTGGTTGCCAAAGGCAGCTGCTTTGGGAAATTAGCTCGCAAAACTCCAACACAAGCTCCAGGCGAGTGGCATCATCAATATCGCCAAAACCAGTAGGAGCTAAATCAAAAAGCAAGTAAGGCAAAAGCAAAAAAAACTCGTTCAAAAAGACGAAAGACGAAAAGAGAAAGGCAGAAAACATACCAATGATCTTGTCGTCCAAGGCTTGGATTTCGTCTTTCCAATGCTTCAGCTAGCCGTCAAGCTCTTGGATACGGAGCTCCGCCTTCTCAGAAAGAGATTTCATCTCTTTCCTGGCGTCTTCGGATTCTTGGCGAGTGGCAGCCAGTTCGTCTTTAAGACGTAACTGTTCCGCCTCTGCACTCTCCTGAAGTGCCTTCATGCCAACCTCTGGTTTTCCTGGATCTGCTTGAAGAGGGCCTCATTTTCGCGCCTAACGACAGCAATGTCGCCAGACTCCTCAGCAGATTGCTGGGCCTTTGCAAGCAGATATGCAAAGCATAAGAAAGGAGAAACTTAAGCAACAAAAGACAACAACCAGCAAGTAAAGTCAGTATGAGTATTCCAACCAGCATCATGTTTCGCCTTATTCTTGGCGAACTTGAGCTCCTGGCGCTGGGCGACCAAGGAATTCCACAAGTCGCAGTTCAGGTCTTCGCCCTCCTGAAAAAATCACAAAAAAATGTAAGCAAAAAGGGTCAAGTAAAGTACACTTGGGGACTGGTCAAAATGAATATCAAATTCAAGGCCGTCACTTTGACTAAACACATTAGATCAAAGAGACGCCCAGGGACTGGGAATGTGGATAAGGCGAAATGAAGTTTACCTTAACATGTTTCTTCAAAAGCAGATAGCCAGTTTTCATCTTGGCGTACAACGCGTCGCAGTTGTCTTCAAGCCTGCGCACTGTAACGGCCGTGGTGATCGGCTTAGGTGAAGAAGGCCCAGCAGCCTCCTTTTCAGCAGCAATCCTTGTTGTGATAGAAGGGAAAAGAAATCCCTCGTCATCAAAGACTTCCTCTTTTATATCTTCGAAGGCATCATTAGTTGAAGCTTCCGCCTTATTGGTTTATTCAAGAACGGCTGCCCTTGCAGTAGCAGCCGTCTTCTCAGCAATGTCCGTCCTCTCCATAATGACGTCCGACATGTCGATGTCGGCTCTCACCTCCTGAGATGCAGGAGCTGGCATGCTTGCCGTAACACTGGGCGTAGGAGGAGCGGCGGCTGGCGAAGGAATTTGGGGCTTACCCCTTCCAGTCACCGTCTTCGCCTTCAGCTTGCCCGAAGGCTTAACCCTGAGATAAGACGAAGAAACAAGGCTTAGCAACGTCGCAAGAAAGAAGCAAAGGAGCATGATGCGAGACTTAGGCTACAACCACTTACACTTTTTGAGGCATGGCGAAGGCGGATTCTTCATCGTCATCAAGGACGTTGTGGATAACGGCGCCCTTGGGGATGGAGGAGACGTCCTCCTTCTTCTTCTTCTTTAGCGCAGCCTCGGTCAGTGCCGCTTTATCGGCACCAACCTTGCGCTTGCGCATCTTAGCGCCGGTGGCAACAGACAAAGAAGGGGAAGAGTCGAGCTGACAAAAGAAAGATACAAGTAAGATTGATGTTAAGCCGAACAAATGCAAGACACGTAAACATACAAGGCACTCACCGGTGGCGGCTTGTTGATGGAGGTGTACATGGGAAAAGACTCGGTGAATTGAGTCCTCTCCTTGAGCAGCTTCTTGAATCGCATCAAGAAGGCGTCATTCGTTAGGTCGTCTTTGGAGACGCGGAGAGGATCATCCCGATTGCCGCTGTACGTGCACAGCAGGTCTTTGTTTTCCCGAAGAGGTTGCACCCGCCTTTTGAGCCAGCAAAGAATCGTGTTTGTGCCGGTAAATTTCGGCTTCGCCTCCGTCGTCATGTACTCGATCCGTTTCTAAATGAGCTGGAGGTGTGCAGGCAGGAATTTCTCCGGCTTCTCGTCCCACGAGAAGCGAGGAGAAGCGTCATCATTAACAAAATGCGGGAGACCTACCGTCTTCCCCGCGGGGAGCTATATCTAAGCAGTAGAAAAGGTGCTCGCCCGGCTACAGACAGAGTCTACCTTGGGAACCTTAGGGTACCAGGCCCTAAATCTACGCAAATTAAGGCTAACGGTGCCCAAAGTGAGCAGCTCGTCGCCTTCTGTCTGGCGTTTACAGTGGAAGAAATATTTAAAGAAATCTAAGCTAGGTGTTATTCCTAAGTAGCCTTCAAACAAGGCTTGGAAACCAGCTAAGTACAAAATACTATTGGGTCCTAGGTTGTGCGGCTGTAAGCCGTAATAATCTAAGACTGATATGAAGAAAGACGACGGCGGCAGAGCCATGCCGCGATGCAAGTGGGAAACTAGGATTACCCGCTCGTCTCCTTCGAGAGTCGGAGTGGCATGCTCGAAAGCCGAACGCCACTTGCAGATTGCCCGAAGAGGAAGGAGTCCTTCGCGCTCCAGCTCCAGCAGATCGTCCTCGGTGATGGTTGAGTGGAGCCAGTGGCGAGAAGAGGAATCGTCCTCCTCCTCGGCGGTGGCGGCGTCGCCCGAATCAGTAGGCATCTTTTCCCCAGGAAAGAGCCTGATTATGGGCTCCGCGAGCAACGCCTCCGTGGCGGTGCCCGAGGAAGAAGCGCCGCCCGTCGCGGATCCCTCCACCGAGCTCCTCGCCGTAGCCGCAGACGCCCTCGCCGCGTTCTCCTCCGCCGCCGAACGCGCCGCCGCAGAGGCTATGGTTTTCTCCATTGATCTTGTGTGTGGGTGTGGTGATGAGGTGCTCAGATGCACAGGAGAGAGAGAGAGAGAGAGAGAGAGAGAAGAGCTCGAGCGCAAGGAGGAAGATGAACAGAGAAATGAAGGCAGTGATTCGTTTTTTAATTAAGGGAAAGGTATTTATGGTCCGCCCCACGATATCCGCAACGGTTGGATTCGCACCGCTCGATCCGTGCCACGTGGAGCGGAGAAATTGAGGGAGCCGTTTTCCTTCTCCCGTAAGGCTCGGGTCGTGCGCGGGAAAATCGCAATGAGTGGATTTGGCCTAGTCAACAGTCTAGACTGTCATGGACTAAACATTGACAAGACTTGACCTCAGGCTGACGAGTAATCTTTCTCTCTGTCCATCGGTTGACGAATTATTCGGCTTGTGTGTCCATAAGTGCAACGGTCGTTTCGGCTTATTGGAAAGCCGTATCCTCAGTTATATAGGGAATGGTTCAAGCTCTGCAGCAGTTCATCAAGAAGATGAAGACGGAAGTTTTGTAGTGAAGACTAAGACGAACAAGCTGGAGTGCTCCAACCTTTCCGGTGACTACTGTGGAGGATATACCAAACAGGTATGCCGACCACGTGGGATAAGTCAGCATACCAGGGTGGCCCAAGAGGTGATAAGATCATCGGCTTATCGGGGCGGCCCAGTAGGCTGAAGCGCAAGAGAAGGCCTACAAACTGACCAGGATCCAGACGAACCGACGTTCGCCTTAGAGAACAAGTTAGGGTTTATCACGTGTTAGTCTAGGACTCCTAATATAGCTCGGTTAGCCTTTCCTTGTAGGATAAGGTATGGCGCCTATATAAGCCTTCCTCCTGTTCCTCTTAAGGGACACGCCTTACAAGCTACATTGTAATCTGTACACATATTCCATCTAGTGAATTATAGCAGCACGTAGAATCTTGCCACTGCAAGGTCTGAAACTGGGTAAACCCTTGTGTGCAATCCCGATCCTAGAAGCCGCCATGCCTTCCCCCTCTTTTCACGATTGGAGCATGACAAATCACACTCTCTTTGGCAGGAAATCAAGCGCTCCTTTGCAGGTTCTATATAGCTAATTTTCAGCAGTCATTAGGAGAGTACTAGTTGAATTTGGCGCGGCGACACACCGCGCCCTAGTGAGAATTTGTGTTGTTGTTATTTCTTTGTTTTAGCTATATAATACATCTTATAAAATTCTGAGGACACTGACATATTGCAAGCAGCATTCCTTATATATGCAGAAGGATGAAAAATGATTGAAATCAGCGGAACCACTTTTTGCAATCAAAGTATAGCAGGAAGACAAACAAAGAATACAATATTTCTCATTACAATAGGTTGCAGTACGTCGTAACACTTCATATCAATAGAACGATACCACCAAGAACTCTCATAAGGCTTCACAACAATGAAGGCAAAACCACAAAGAAGTCTTTTCATTTCTACAAAAGACTGTCTTTGTATTCAATATCTACACACAAAGACAATGAATGTGGTCCTGTATCAGAATTTACAATGGTGTGCTAACTTTTTAACTACAACCAATCAAGGCAATTCATCAAACGGATTGCAACTGTTCATGGAGATGGATAGAATGCAGCACTGAATGAACCTCTGAATCTTACCTTAGCATTTCAGCATGTAAATCCCAAAGGGGAGATCATTCATAATATCTCCAAACTGATGGCCTCAAACACTACCACCTTGAAGGACAAAGGGACGATGGCAATTAACAGCCTCAAAATAGAGGTGAGTAATAAACTTTTAATAAAAGCTGGTTGTCATCTGTCAAAAGTTTAGAGAATAAAATATGAGAGATGATAATATTCAACTATTGAAGGAGTAGAGAAGTAAAATACAGTAGTACCGCAATTTTTCGTTAGAAACGTAATTAGCACAATGAGAGAACATAGTAAATAGGCAGAGAGTACTACTGTGTATGAGGTATACTGCTGAACCACACATATAAATCACAAAACTGCATTAGAGAGCATGCATTTCCATGAACAACAGCAGCGACCGAGATAATCCATCTGCACCATGATAAAAAAGAATCAATAGCAGGCGCTGCTGACGGCACTGTTTGTTAAAAATCTAATAGCAGGCCTGAATTCATTCTGAAAAATGGTAGAGTTGTTGCGTAAGTACCTTACTCAACTCACTTGCAGATAGCAATGTTTCCAAACCATTTTTACTGGCCTGCAATAAAAAATTTGTAAAATACAGCCACAATGTAATTTTGATAACTGTAGGAGACATTTGAGAAGGAGACTCCATCTGCCATATGCATGAGTTCAAATTAATATATCTTAGTGTTGTATAATAGGGTGGCTTGTCAAATAGAAAGCTGACATAAACTACACAAAACTAATTATTCTGTGTCAGATTTTTCTTGAAACCAAACAATAGAAAAGCTGGTGCACTAATAGTTCTGGACATGAATTTTTTTCCTGACTGAAACAACATAAAATTCATAACAGCCCTGATGCGGGAACTAATTACATATAACACAGCCACATCATTCAGTTGTTAGTTATTATCTGTAAAATCAGTTTGTAATTCCGCTAAGTTAGTGTTGTCATTTACTACAATTGAAGCAGAACTAAGCCAAGATTTGCTTCTGCCAAAAAATGCAGCGAGGTGTAGTACTCAGGTATGGACAAAATCAACACACGCACACACGTATAGCTGCACACAGTCAAAACTAAATATTGTTATCTGACGATTGACGAATGCACAGGGAAAAAATATACATGTATGTTGCCGACTGTGGTGCAGGATAACCTTCATCGCCAGTTGAATAGTGTATTTTTCTCTTCTTTGCAGATTGATCTGCAAGTTCTGCTCCTGAGTGTCCAATTCCGTAACCATTCCTGTCATCAGAGGCGGTAACCATTTGAACCACAAATGCAGGGTTAGGGGAGTCAAGCAGCGGGGACAAATCCCATCTGATGTACCTTAGGTAGGGTGCCCAGGTGCGGTGGATACTACGGGCTGCAGCATGCCGTGCTCCGCTTGCGCATCTCCTTGACAGCAGAGGCGACCAGTATCAGCTGGATCTCCTCCCCGTTGTCTGCAGGGGCAGGGGCAAACATGTTTTGAGACGGAGAGGGGATGAGCTGGGGGACTTATGGTGTCGGGCGAGCTCAATCCAGACGGCCTTCAAGCCCATCGCTGCTGCTGCTCGTGGTTGGGCGATAAATTGGGCAGTAGAGGTCGGCCCGCCGGCGTATGCAGAGGTGGAGAAGGTAGAGGGCAGGGCGGCGGAGCTCCCTGCGCCTGTGGATCTGAGCTCGGAGGTGTGCGGCGCGGCGGCGCCGGCGGCGCCCCGGAGGTCGCGGGAGAGGGAAGAGGCCGGGGATGACTGCGGAGATACTTTTGCAAAAACGTCCTTGACTTTTTTGGAAATAACATCTAGGTCCTTGGCGGGGGGAAATTGAAAAGTGCCTGGTACTGTTCACAATGAACAGTGAATCGAGCGCTCCCAGGGCGCCATTCCCTCCGCCCTTAATATATAGAGTAATGTGATATGTCACATCGATAGAGATCTCAATGTTGCTGCTCATAATGGTGCCAGTGATGATAAGAAACTGGTGTCTTCTCAAAGCTGTCCCAGTGCTTCTCATTGCAATTGGGTATGTCCGGCTCTGCAAAGTTTGTGCAACCTGAACGTGAATTAGTTTGCGCTCCTACCTGTACGATGCTTTTAAGCGTCAATGAATTGAATTTCCAAAAACAAATGTTAAGCAATACACTTGTCACAAAAAATATCGTTTTTAATTTTCTTTTAGTCTAAATCATTTTCAAGAGATTATAAAGCAACCCAGCACGTAAAAATAGTTTCAATGAATGGTATTAACCTGAGCCATCGTGGTTCAACTCAATCTCATGCAATCATACTGGAACACAAAGTATACCTCAGTCCCTCTACCATTCTCCTAGCCAAAGTATCAGGGACGGAGGAGGGGGGGGGCTTGATTTCCTTCGTAGTTGTACTACTACAAATGTTAGTGATTCTAACGTATTACGCCCCCTCCAATCCCTGTGGCTGGCTCCGTCCCTGCAAAGTATACTAACTACTTACAAAACATTTAAAGAAGTTGTATCAAACTAATAATTGCACCAATGAAAAGTCTGTTGGAATATTAGGCACAATTTTCATGATTAATTCCAGTATATTTAACATTATAACAGCAGCTACTAGCATGTTAATCTCGCAAATACTAGATGTATTAATTAACATGAACAGCAGCAAAACGTCTACATGCATGGACATACTAAATCGGCACAACGGCACGTGATGAACGTACCGAACAACTGTAGATGAAGCAGTCGTAGTAGTCGTCGTAGTTGTTGCAGCAGCAGCAGCGACGGCAGCAGCTTCCTGAAGGCGATGGCGACGTTGTTGACGAGCAGCCCGGCCCGCGAGTCCGGCGAGCGTACACGTCCAGGAAGGCGAGCCGTGATGAAGAGGCTGAGAGCAGTCGCGCGGAGCGCTTCCCAAAAACCTTATTCGCCCTCTCCCGTACAGGATCACAAGGACGAGGGTTCCGGAGACCTGCTGTCCCGTTCGCCGGTGCACGCCGGCGCTCGGGATGGAGTAGACTACGGTGGCGGCGCAAGGCACGAGGTGGCAAAACCTAGATTGGTTCGGTATGTTTGCAGCGCACGCAGTGCCCGACTTTATATAGCACGTCTAGGGAAAACCCTAACGGGTACAACATGGGCCAAGTCCACGTCGCGCACGTTTAGGTCGGTTACAGTACCCCACGATCCGGGAGACCCGAACCGACTATCTGTGACGCGTCCGTCCAAACCGTTTTTCCCAGACTACAAAAATAAAGCTCGGCTCGGCGAGATTCACGCAACCCGCGGCGCGTCGTGACGGACGGGGCGGGGCGGGGCGGTGCGGTGCGTGCGTGCGAGCGGCGACGGAGGAGGAGGAGCGCGTGAGAGAGCCTCATGTTCTCACAAGCTTACCAAGTATCACTCCACTCCACTATATAAGGTGGTGCCACCCCTCTTAAACTAGCAATGTGGGACTAAACTTTAGCTCCCACTCCACTCTCATGTGTGCTGCCATTTTTCCATGGGCTTTGAGATTTCAGAATTTGCTAATTGGGCTTCCCACATATGGGCCCAAATTCTAACAATCCCCCACCAGATCTCAAATCCCATTTAGAGATGTTTGCCAGACCTCGAGTCTTGTTTATATACCAGTGTTTCAGCAGAGACTGTTAAGTTGAACTTCTGCCTAGAACCTTGAGCTACGTCTATTGGCAACTTGAACAATGGACGAACCTTGAATTGCAAGTTTGGTGCTTCTAGATTTCACACAAAATCATAACTGGTACTTGTCTGCCAGTAGCCTACCCCGCGGGTGTAGCATATGCGTCATACTACCTGGTCTCTTCATGAGTTTACTAGAGATCACCCAAATCTCATAAATTGCGACGTTTAACAATTTGACTCATATAGGTGTGTTCTTTCAAGAATGCTCTGTAGAACAGCATCTTTACTATGAATAGCCAACAGAACCACATTAAGGCATGCAGCCAACCTGCCTTACAGATTTTGAGAGTTGTGCATCTTAACATAGAGAGGGTTAGGTAATAACTCTCCTCTGTCACACCACTAGTTTGTTCTTCCCAGGTCCTAATTCACGGGATCTCCGATCACATAGGTTGGGTTACCACTATGGAGTAACGCTCACGGGTCTCAACCCCATCTCCCTCGATGCACTTTCTATCACATTACGTGATAGTCCCTTCGTAAAGGGATCTGCCAGGTTTTTGTCTGCTTGAATATACGAAACAGTTATTACTCCGGAGTTTCTCAATTTCCTGACAGACTTCAAACGTCTTTTAACGTGTCTTGATGACTTCGCGTTATCCTTAGCACTGTTCACTTTGACAATAACCGTTTGGTTGTCACAGTTCATAAGGATGGCCGGTAATGGTTGCTCAACCACCGGCAAGTCCATCAAGAGCTCACGCAGCCATTCTGCCTCAACAGAAGCTGTATCTAACGTAGTAAGTTCTGCTTCCATGGTTGACCTCGTCAATATGGTCTGTTTGCAAGACCTCCATGATACTGCGCCACCACCAAGAATAAACGCATATCCACTTGTGGCGTAGAGCTCATCAACATCTGAGTCCAGTTCGAATCACAATATCCCTCAAGCACAGCAGGGTGCCCTGAATAGTGAATCCCGTAACTCATTGTACCGTTCAGATAGCGCATGACCCTTTCAAGTGCATGCCAATGATCAGTACCCGGGTTAGACATGAAACTGCTCAATTTGCTCACAGCAAAAGAGATATCAGGTCTCGTCGCGCTCGCAAGGTACATGAGTGAACCGACCACTTGAGAGTACCTTAATTGATCTCTCGTCTCTTTCTTGTTCTTTCTGAGTGTCACGCTGGGATCATAGGGTGTTGGAGAACGCTTGCTGTCTATAAAGCCGAATCGGCTCAAGACCTTCTCAACATAGTGTGATTGCGTTAACGTAATCCCACTCTCATCCCTAATCAGCTTGATGTTCTGAATCACATCAGCTTGTCCCAGATCTTTCATATCAAAGCTCTTTGACAAGAAAGACTTGACCTCATTTATCACTATCATGCTTGTACCGAAAATTAGTATGTCGTCAACATACAAGCATAATATGACACTATCGCCCCCACCATGGCGATAGTACACACACCTATCAGCCTCATTAATGGCAAAGCCTGCAGACGTTAACGTTCTGTCAAACTTCTCATGCCATTGCTTAGGTGCTTGCTTCAGCCCATACAAAGATTTTAACAATTTGCACACCTTTCTCTCTTCACCTTTTACTACAAACACATCGGGCTGATCCATATAGATTTCCTCTTCCAACTCTTCGTTAAGGAAAGCTGTCTTTACGTCCATTTGATGAACGATCAGACCATAGGAGGCAGCCATGGAAAGTAGTACACGAATGGTGGTCAGTCTAGCGACAGGTGAATAGGTGTCAAAGTAATCTTCGCCTTCACGCTGAGTGTAACCCTTGGCTACAAGCCGTGCCTTGTACTTCTCAATAGTACCATCAGGCCTTAGCTTTTTCTTGAACACCCACTTACAACCCACGGGTTTGCAACCGTAGGGTCGTTCAGATAATTCCCAAGTTCCATTAGAGAGAATCGAGTCCATCTCATTATGGACAGCTTCTTTCCAGTCATCCGCATCAGGAGATGCGAATGCCTCTGCAATGGACGTAGGGGTATTGTCCACAAGGTACACAATGAAATCATCACCAAAGGATTTTTCAATCCTCTGTCTCTTGCTCCTTTTGGGAGCTTCATTGTCATCCTTCTCAAGGACTTCCTCAACATGTGGTTGTTCAGAATAATCAACAGATGTACTAGATTCAGTAAATATTTCAGAAGAAATCCTAGCAGTGCTATGCATATCCTTCATAGGAAACATGTTCTCAAAAAATGCTGCATCACGAGATTCCATAATACTATCAGCATGCATATCAGGTACCTCAGATTTAACTACTAAAAATCTATAGCCGATGCTCCGCTGAGCATAACCCAGAAAGACACAATCCACTGTCTTTGGTCCGAGTTTACGTTTCTTAGGAATTGGAACATTGACTTTCGCCAAGCACCCCCAAGTGCGTAAATAAGAAAGTGATGGTTTTCTCCCAGACCACTCCTCGTAAGGGGTCTTCTCTTTATTCTTGTTAGGAACTCTATTCAGGACATGACACGAAGTCAATAAAGCCTCCCCCCACCATGCGTTAGATAAACCAGCAGTGTCCAACATGGCGTTCACCAAGTCGGTCAGCGTGCGGTTTTTCCTCTCGGCAACCCCGTTTGATTGGGGAGAATAGGGAGGCGTCCTCTCATGAATAATGCCATGTTCCTCACAGAATACATCAAATATTTTGGAGAAATACTCGCCACCACGATCCGACCTAAGACGTTTGATCTTTCTCTCTAGTTGATTTTCTACTTCAGCTTTGCAAATTTTAAAGTAGTCTAAAGCTTCATCTTTAGTTTGCAACAAATATATATAACAGAACCTAGTAGCATCATCAATTAAAGTCATGAAATATTTCTTTCCACCTTTTGTCAACACGCCATTCATCTCACACAGATCCGAATGTACGAGTTCCAGGGGTGCTAAGTGTCTCTCCTCGGCTGCCTTGTGAGGCTTTCGAGGTTGCTTTGATTGCACACAACTATGGCACTTGGAACCTTTGGCAATAGTGAAATTCGGAATTAAACTCATACTAGACAACTGAGACATCAAACCAAAATTAATGTGACATAAACGAGAATGCCAAACACTCGTATCATCGGAAACACCGCCACAAATATGGTTTACTGATTTATTACAGAAATCTGAAAGTGAAAAACGGAACAAGCCTCCGCACTCATAACCTTTACCAATGAATTGTCCAAACTTTGACACTACAACTTTATTGGACTCCAAGACTAACTTAAACCCATCTCTGCATAGAAGGGAACCGCTAACGAGATTCTTTTCATAGTAGGGACATGATGCACGTTCCTCAGCTGCACGATCTTCCCCGAAGTAAACTTCAGATCTACCGTGCCAACACCACGAACAGTAGCATGTGATCCATTCCCCATTAGGACGGAAGAATCCCGAGCGACCTGATAAGAAGTGAACAAAGAGATGTCAGCGCATACATGAACGTTAGCACCCGTATCAATCCACCAACATGGAGAATGAAATACTGAAAGCACAAATGGTAAATTACCATACCCATCAGTATTGCTAGCGGTCACGACATTGATAGTCTTGGCCTTTTTCCCTTTCCTGTCTGCACGATCTGGGCAGTCCACAGAGAAGTGACCGAGCTCTCCACAGGTATAGCAACCTAGCCCAGACTTGTTGAGCATCTTCTTCTTCTTCTTAAAAGAATTAGTCTTGGCAGGTACATTGAAAGCAGACTTGTTCTTTCCTTTGTTCTTGCCGTGGTTATGGTTCTTCTGCACCATGTTGGCGCTAGACTGACCTTCACCACCTCTCTCAGCAGTGTCCTTAGCCCGAGCCTTCTCCTCAACGTCAAGAGACGCTATCAGGTTTTCAACCGATATCTCCTGTCTCTTGTGTTTGAGAGTTGTGGCGAAGTTCCTCCATGAAGAAGGCAACTTTGCAATAATGCACCCGGCCACAAACTTGTCAGGTAAGGCACACTTAGCATGCTCAAGCTCCTTCACAATGCACTGTATCTCATGAGCCTGTTCGACTACAGAACGGTTGTTAGCCATCCTGAAGTCATGAAAATTCTCCATGATGTACAGTTCACTGCCAGCATCTGCTACACCGAACTTAGCGTTCAGTGCCTCCCAGAGCTCTTTGCCATCTGAGATGTGCATGTACACATCAAACAGCTTGTTGCTAAGAACACTCAGAACGAGTCCCACAAAGGCAGTGTTGGTATCCTTGAACTTATTCTAATCTTCGTCAGATATAGCTCCTTCAGGTAAACCCTCACTGGCCTCGAACACTTTCAGAGATCGCAACCACGACGTGGTCTTGATCTTCCATCTCTTAAAATCCGCACCGGTCAACTTGTCCGGCCTCAGCGAATCAGATAGATGTCCCATGTTTAATTCAGGAAATTGCCTATAACACATATAAGGTTTTTGAATTGTTGGAATATTAGGCACAATTTCCATGATTAATTCCAGTATATTTAACATTATAACAGCAGCTACTAGCATGTTAATCTCGCAAATACTAGATATATTAATTAACATGAACATCAGCAAAACGTCTACATGCATGGACATACTAAATCGGCACAACGGCACGTGATGAACGTACCGAACAACTGTAGATGAAGTAGTCGTAGTAGTCGTCGTAGTTGTTGCAGCAGCAGCAGCGACGGCAGCAGCTTCGGCAGCAGCTTCCTGAAGGCGATGGCGACGTTGTTGACGAGCAGCCCGCGAGTCCGGCGAGCGTACACGTCCAGGAAGGCGAGCCGTGATGAAGAGGCTGAGAGCAGTCGCGCGGAGCGCTTCCCAAAAACCTTATTCGCCCTCTCCCGTACAGGATCACAAGGACGAGGGTTCCGGAGACCTGCTGTCCCGTTCGCCGGTGCACGGAATGGAGTAGACTACGGTGGCGGCGCAAGGCACGAGGTGGCAAAACCTAGATTGATTCGGTATATTTGCAGCGCACGCAGTGCCGACTTTATATAGCACGTCTAGCGAAAACCCTAACGGGTACAACATGGGCCAAGTCCACGTCGCGCACGTTTAGGTCGGTTACAGTAGCCCACGATCCGGGAGCGACCCGAACCGACTATCTGTGACGCGTCCGTCCAAACCGTTTTTCCCAGACTGCAAAAATAAAGCTCGGCTCGGCGAGATTCCCGCAACCCGCGGGGCGGCGCGTCGTGACGGACGGAGGTGCGGTGCGGTGCGTGTGTGCGAGCGGCGGCGGAGGAGGAGGAGCGCGTGACAGAGCCTCATGTTCTCACAAGCTTACCAAGTATCACTCCACTCCACTATATAAGGTGGTGCCACTCCTCTTAAACTAGCAATGTGGGACTAAACTTTAGCTCTCACTCCACTCTCATGTGTGCTGCCATTTTTCCACGGGGTTTGAGATTTCAGAATTTGCTAATTGAGCTTCCCACATATGGGCCCAAATTCTAACAAAGTCTGCCGGTTTTGTATAGTTCTACCGTGAGAATAGTTGAGAAAGTAAAGCCCTGCCATCTAAACAGCTAACAATATAAGGCTGACCGCACCATGTAGGGATCTTTCTTAGCCTATTAGTTTGTATATTTTTTCTAGTCAGTAGAACATCAAAATGTACATTAGATCGATCTATACAAATTCATCAGCCACAGTCACTATAGGATTTAAGGATGTCATTGTCAAAGTGACCAAGGTTGGAACATGGATTTCATGCTTGTAGGAGGATTCAAATGGCTACTTGTGGGGTTGTAAGGGGTATGTCACGTGTTTAAAATCTCAAATGGCTACTTGTAAGGGGTTGTATTTCTCATCTTCATGAAGCATGAGAAAATGTGACAAACAACACGCTGGTACTTGCTCACTCGGAGCCATGCTGAGTTTTGCATATTTTTTTTTCAGGTTAAGATAATTAACTATAATTAATTATGAGTCATTTATGGTGTATCATGGCAATCTAGTATGCTCTTGCTCGCATTTGATCTATTATTTTCTCGGCGATCAAAAACCAACTACTCACTCAATTCACAAATTCTATGCAAGTCTAGTCAAATCAAACCTTTTAAATTTGACAAAAAATAGAGCAATCAACCCCTATAATATAATTTCATATACATGAATTTATTATTATGGATGTTGATATATTTTCCTATACACTTGGTCAAACTTTTGTAAGGTTTTACTATAGAAAAAACACATAAGGTATGATAAATAGAAACATAGGGAGTACTTCAACTACTACATATTCATCATAATGTCGGGGAACTGTAGTCAACCCAATCAACACATATGTTCTAATCACCTTATTGTTTCTCGGTTCATGTGTTTGCTTGTTATGAAAAATTGATAGATGTGCTAGTTCAATACTTCATATGAACTTGCACGTCACTGTTGTCATACACGGTAATGTTTTGGATTATATAAATTCAATAATTACTCACTATTTCAACAATTATATCATATGTGTGGGTTTGTAATAGGCTTGATTTTTTAAAAAGATGTTGAGAAATATATAGTAAAGGAACATTTTTAAATATACGAGTATAAGTACATGTGTGCGTGGTACACAAACAACTTGGCATGTCATTTAGTTATGTATTGACGTAACACGGCTTGTTGAAATGCTATAGGAAACAAAAACACAATAGCTGCACACGAAAAATGTCAAGAAGAGAATGTTTATGCAATCCATGATGTATCATTCATGAGATTCAAGTTCATATTTTAATTTTCTCCAAAACATGTTGATTGAGACATCTTATATGAATTCCATATGATTCAGAGGGCCTCACTCCCATGGTACAAACTTCCAAAGGGTCTTCAGAATAATCCATCCATCACAATTTCACGCAAATATATCCAAATAGACGCAAAACCGTTTGTAAATTTATTTTTCCTAAACAAAGCCTTGATCTTACAAGAATGCTCCGCAAGTATAATTTGATCAAGCCTCCCCCAAAGCATGCATCTTAAAATATAATTAGACTCGTACCAAATATTTTCTTTCGTCACTGCTGAGCACGCGTGCGGGCGCGGTAAATGCCGTGATGAGTGATTATTTGCTGAGAAAAAACAATTTGGTCATTCATGTTACTTGTATAGCTGACCGAATGGGACGGGCCAAATGGGGCAGCACGAGACACGCCTTTTTTGGCCCGGCCCAAGCACGGTACAACACGACTTAAATGGGCCGCGGCACGACACGGGCCCGTTAGTGTCTGGTCCTCTCTTCGACTTGAAGCACGCGGGCCGGCCCGGCACGGCACGATTAATTTTTTATATATATTTTTTAGAATTTTTAGTTTTAATTTGCCCTTGACGCTTTTATAATTTCTTTTTATTTTTTCCGGTGTGCCGTCTCGTGGGCCGACCGTGCCGTGCCGGGTCAACGGGCCGCCCGCGTGCCGACGTGCTCGTGCCCGGAGGCCGATCACAGCACGTGGGCCGGCCCGACACGGAACGAATGCAGTCGTGCTGCTCGTGGGCCGTGCCGAGGCCGGCACGTGACGTGCCGGGCGGCCCGTTTGGCCAGCTATAGTTACTTAGAGTGTGCGGAACTGAAAATACCAATTTGCCCCAGTCATCAGCAGCTCTCTCCAGTCCAGTCTTCAGTTCAGTCGCTCCACACTCGACCCAACCCCTCCCCCCCCCCGTCTTCTTGGCCGCAGCCTCTCCAAGGAGCAGCCTCCGCCCTCCGGCGACTCCGGCGAGCAGGCGGCATCCTGCAGCCAGGTGCTTCCCTCCGTCCTATCTGCATTTTTTGACCGCATCCTCTCTTACGCCGCACCAACCTGCTGCCTTTTTTCGCTGCAGAAACCGCGCGGCCCCCCTCCAGCCCGGCGAGCGACCTCGACGGCGATTCAAGGCGGCGGCTTCCACCGAGGTAGTCCTCCATTATCTCTCTGTTCTTCGCACATCTCCAGTTCTCCTCCATGGCTCCAACGCGCGGGGCCTCCTAGCCCTAACCCTAGGCGCGACCGCGGCGGCCGGCGGCTTGCGGCACCGCTCCTTTCCCCGGGTGGCCTGCACGCATCTCGTCCCTACTTCTCCACTCCCTTCTCCGTTCTGGCGTTCCCCGGCCGACGGGTGACTAGGCGAAGACCGCCGTGCGACGGCAAGCGAAACTGCTGGTGCGAGTGGACCGGTTGTGCCGCTGCCTTAAGATGCTGTTTGCACGTCACTGGTGCCCTGCTGGCTGGCTGCGGCGGCGGTTCTAGCTGACGCTCCTTTCTATTGCTGACTTGCTGTTCTGTGGTTGAATGCTTGCGTGCATGACTCGCTCAGAGAGTTCTACTGATTCTGCAGTTTTGTGGTTGACTTGCTGTTTAAATGTGCCGAATGAGATGAGTCACTGACTGCTAGTATTATCGATTACTAGTGCTTGTGCAGTTGTGCCCTGCTTGCTGCCGCTCTTCGCTTCTATTAAACTATTCATGTCAATTACTTAAAATATTCAACTCTACATGTGTTATGTGTATTTGTCTGATGCGTGGTACTAGTAATCAAGCCATCTAAAGTTTGCATCAACTTTGCTTACTACTTTACTATGGTATTCACCAAAACCAAATTGTTGTCTCGTTCCGTATTCACCAAAGTACATAACCGTACCTACCAGACAGTATTGGCTGAATTAAATGAATGTGCAGCCACTGTTAGGTGATTAGTAGGTTGTTGTTAGAACCAACACTTAGTCAGGTTATGCGTCCGTCTTTTATAACATTGGTTTAAGTTGACTTTTGGTCAGATAGCTTTCTATCAAGCTAACCAGCAGTCAGAGTTGCCAATACCTATACTAATCATTTCTTGTTTAGTGGTGTTGCAGGTTTGTATTGATCATTATGGTGAAGAAAACCTCAGAGAAAAGTTATGGTGGTATGGTTGCACAGAAATCAGGTTCTGAACTTTCAGAAAATAAGCCAAGGCAGAATTTCCGTTTAGGAGATATAACATGGGTTAAGCATGGTGCCTCCTCATGGTGGCCAGCACAGGTATGATCATGCATACACCTTCCAAGCACTTCATCTTTCAACTAGCTACCTTTTCTTTGCTACGGATCAGCATTTTATATTACCCCAACATGTTGAAACTCTTTAATGCCGCACTTGATGACACATCCTTGGTTTCATCTCAGTTTTTGACTGAGTTTCCACTCAGCCAAAATTAGGAGTTGTTTGTGGGGAGCAACCATCCGGGCAGATTAAATATATGTTAAAATGCGGGGCATCTGCACAGCCACAATGGTTTTACCAACAAAAAAAGTCCCACAAGTAGAGAGGGGAGAAGAAGGTGAGTGTAATACCGCCACGTATTATCATATCTATAGTGGTGAAGATGTAGGGATTATTGTTCTAGTTCTACAATACCTTTGTAGAGATACCAGTAAGTCTGCTCGCTGTGTTGCACAACAGCGTAATACTGAATTCTGGGCAGATGGTTTGCATCTGTGGATCACTTATATTGATCATGTGTGTGTAAGATTAACAGTTGGTCAAGCGCCAATGCCAGGAACTTTGTACGTTTTTTATGCAAAAACAAAACATTGTAGACTTCTGCTGACTGTTATTTGTTCTTGATCCTAGCTTCCCGTGCATATATTTGACCAATTTCTGTTTCTGAATTCAAGGTCATTGATGAAGCATCTGTCAGTAGCAAGCCCAAGAAGAAGAGCAGACATGATGTCATGGTGCGATTGTATGGCACATGCCAATAGTAAGGCGCCCTATTTACATGTTAAGCTTTTCTTTTCTTTCTAGTGGCGCTAATCTTTATGATAAAGGTTAATTGTTTTTACTATTTTTTATTTCAGCTTGTATGTTGACCCTTGGAAGTCTAACATGGAATTCGAAATGGTGTGCACATCTTCTATCCCATAACTCATGATGATGCTGATAAGTAGTGAGCAGTAACTAGCTGAATTGAATTAGTGAAACTTAAATCAGCCGAAATACAGAAATAACCAAGATTAATCATTATGGCATTTTTGGTCTCGTTAGGTTTTTAACTTCTGGAAACCGATATAACCAGAAGAGGTGAATTGATGTACATGTATTCACAAAACTTGCCTAAATATAACATATGTTGGTACTTGATAATGAAATTTCTATCAGTTCTTTGAATTGAATATGCTTTGTTTAACTAACATAATGTACCAGTAGAACAACTCACGCATCTGTTTTAAGAGGTACATGTAAATCATGCATTTAATTTATAACTGTTGCATAACTAATGAACCAACTTCGCTGATCGGAGTAATAATTTGTTTGTTTAATTGTCTTACTCTTAAAATTCTAACAAAACACGTCATATCAATCGAACACACGCCCTCTGTCAGTACTTATGTGCTACTGGTAGTAGGTATACAAATGATTCTGTTTTATGAACTGTTTTTCTTTAACTTTCAAGAGAACTAGTTGCTTTTTTATTCCACTCATGAATGATATGTACCTTTTTTTTACTTCAAATATTTCTCATACGAGCTCATTGTATGCAGATTTTGAAGGAGGAAAATAAGACGGCCATGGAAGCATTCCACAAGGTGCTTCAAAAGGTAGGGCAATAACCTTTGTATTGAGCTTGTTATGAGTCACAATTTGCTAGAGGTTGTTGTGATCCGTGTTTAATCCACAATGCAGGAGCTAACTCATTTTAAGTCGTCCAGTGATCATGATGAGGAACCTGGCAGCACAAAAGGTGATTTTTTCCCCCAAAGAATCTAATATGTTCTGTATACATGGTGGTCCTTGTGGAGCGAAATTGATTCGACCATTCATTTTATTCCTCTTTATCAGTGGCTATTGCCAACAGTGATATTTTTCTGTTAGTGATATTTTTCTGTTAGTGATATTGTTCATAATGCTACAGTTGAAGAACATGTTCTATGTGGCAGTTTGAATGCCAATATTATATATTATCACCTGTGCTGTTTTCTTTCCCCGAACTAAGTTTTCATTCTCTTTGTCCTCAATAAAATCAATATAATTTGCTTCAACTATGATGTATATATATTAGCAACTAGTAAAGCTATGGGTGATGATTCTGCTGAAGGTTTAAAAGGTAAGACACACAAGAAAGCTTCTGTTGTGCGAGATAAAAGGGGTCCAAAGATGGGGTCATTGGGAACACCAGTGGACGGAAAGGAAGGACTGAGACGATCAGGCCGTACCAGTGCAAAGGACTATTTAGATGCAACCGATGACAGTACATCACAACTCGATGATACAAGTGCAAGTGAAAATGTAACTGAAGTAAGTGACATCACACCAGTGAAGCGAAGCCGACACAAAAAAGGTTCAGTCGTAGATGGAACTCACCGAGAGATAAAAGCTATGGTTAGGGACATACTGTTGGGGGATATTATAGGCAGGCAGCATGCTGATGAAATGACATATGTAGATGACGTGATCTTTGGAATTTGTGATCATGGAACTACTGTTGATACAGAGGGTGGACGAAGCATCAAGCGAACTGGTAGTGGACTGGAGGCTGATTCAAGTAACGCTGCAAAGAGACCTAGAAAGGGGAGAGTGACAAATCTGGAGACCAAGGACTACCATAACACAGAGCATAACAACTCTTCTCCTGTAAGTAGATACTCCATACTTGTAAACATATTGTTGATTTTTCATACACTAATTCGACCAAACTCCATCAGGGCAGGGATGCGACCATGGAGGGATCCGAGCAACATAGTGCGCGCCAAATCAAGATTATGCAGAAGCTGGGTCTGGTTGCTCCACCAGGTTCTCCATTCAAGGGATTAGTAGCAGCTGCCCACCGATAACTCCCCAAGTTGCTCGATGTGACCTACTAGCTTTTGTAAGCACACTATTATCTGTATGGAAATTCCTAGGCATGGTGCTGATCTTTTAGTTTACACTGCAGAACTTGTCTGAATTTAACTGCTACGTAAGCTCATCATTAGTTCTGTATCGGCACAAAGACGATTCACAGTTGCTCAGTAATGTATCGACTGGTTATTTAGTTGGAAAACTTCGATATGTTTACTTTTGGTGTCAGCACCTGCAGTACATGTAAACCGTTGGCATTGAAACGGTGACATGGATACTCAATGATGCTGGTAAAGGTGAATAGGGCATGCAGAGCTAGATACAGCAGCGTTGCCATTGCCATGCATGTATACCCATTGTTGTTTTTTGGCCGTTGTCGGTTCCAGTCAGAGCTGGTGACCCAACCTAACGCCAACCTCTTTCTTGAGCAGTACATAACCGGCTTATGGATCTTCTACTGAGGAAGTTCTCAGTGGCGTCGAGACTGTTCTGTGCTACTGGTTGCAAGCAAACGCGATACCACGCTTACGCATAGAGAGAGCCTGCTGGCAACTCGTCATGATGTCACAGTTACTGGTTACAGAGGAATTCCTGCGCTCTATTTACGGGCCAAGGGTCAAATATTATACGGGTCTGTTTTCTGCATGACAATGTCAGCTCAGCAGAACGGATTTATCGATAGACACATGTCACCGGGAACTTGTAGCATAAAAACTCAATGATGCTCTTGGTGTTCTCTGTACAACGTGTACCCCTTGTATTTTTTTTTTGAACAAGCCCTTGTATGCTTGACAGCTTGAGATTGTTCCATGTACTCCATATGTGAATCGACCTATCTATGAACCATCAAACACCGCCAAAACAATCCTCAGAAGAAGGTGGTGCCCAAGAAGCCTTCCGCCGCCAACAAGGGCTCCCTATTCTCTTTGACGACGTTGATGTGCGATGCAGCCAAGGTGCTCAACGCAAGTCCTGCCCCGGCTGAGGCGCCGGACTCCTACGTTGATTTGCTCAAGGAGACGTACGTCGACATCGAGCCTCCGCCGCTTGGTGACTTCCGATACTACGCCGACGGCATGGTAGATGGCCTCGAGGATGATGTCTTCGGGGGAGAAGATGATGATGCCGAAGGGGAAGATGATGTGCAAGAGATAGAGGAGGGGCCATTCGAAGGGGCGGTGGTCAGGAAGAAGGCAGTGAGGACCGACAATTATAGCAAGCTCAAAAATCTTAACTTGATCACGGTGTGGGAGAAAGTCACGATGAACTCCGTAGTCGGGTCGGACCAAACGGGGAAGAGGTATTGACAACGCATAGAGGATCGGTTCTTCAAGTTGATGGTGCCTCTCTCTTCCACGCCTACTTGCTCGTACCAGTCACTCCAAGGCCGATGGGATACCATCAAGACCGCGTGTAGCTGATGGTCCTATTGCATTGAGGCCGTGAGGAATGCACCACCGAGTGGCACCAATGCGGGAGATTGGAACTTGATTGCCCAACAAAGGTTTAGGGACATGCCGGCGTCGAAGGGCAAGTCGCTTACCATCATCGTAGCATATGCTTCTCGAGTTGGAAGAAGATGAGGAGAAGGATGTGCTTGAGATGAAGAACAAGAAGAGGCAGAAGGGACCAAGACGGCAAATGAAAAGATCAAGAAGCAAGGCGAAGCGGCAAGCTTGTATCTCAAGATTGATGTTATGATAAATTTTGAAGAAGCATTGATGAATACATTGGAGGCGAAGAAAGAGATGATGGGACAAGAAACATCAAGAGAAGGAGGCAAAATGTAACATACTTCGGGGAAGATGCCAAGCGCAAGGCCGAGTTGGAGGAGAGGAGAGCACGTGCCGATGAGACCCGAGCAATGGCGGAGCTCACTGTGGCGAAGAATATGACAATGATGATGAACCCGACCGAGATGGCTGAGTACCGCCTAGAGTGGTGGAACCTTGCGAGGGCGGAGATCATGGCGCGAAGGAGGGTAGTAGCACGCGCTGCCATGGACGGATGTGCTGATGCAGTGGAGGCGGTGTGGATGATTCGATGATGCTTAATGCCTTGATTAGGTGATTCATTCACTAGTAGGAAAAGGCTTATAACCACCAGAATAGCACTGGCGAACAACTAAAATTGTGCGCCAGCAATTATAGCGTTGACGAACACATAGTCGTCACAGCCAGCGGTAAAACTGCTACCGCTGGCGGACAGAATAAATTGTTCGCCAGCGGTAGCGACCATAGAGCTGACAAACAAGCAAAGATGTGTGCCACCGGTAGGATGGCGGCGCTAGCAAATTTTACCGTTGTTGTACGTTTGCCAGCGGTTTATTCGCGCACCCACCAGTCTCCTCCCTATCCGCGCACAACCCCACCACCTTCTCTCTCCATCCGCACACACCTCTGCGCGCCTCCCTTCTTTCTTCCCATCGCCGCAAGATCCCCTTTTCAACATCTCTGTCGCCGCAAGATCCCGGCCGGCTCTGCCGGTTCCTCGCGCCGCCGTCCACAACCCTGCCTCCAGAACCTGCCTCGCATCTGCGGCCGCTCCACCACACGCGCAGAGGCGCTGGGGGGAGCCGCCTCCGAGCATCTCCCGCCACGACTCCCCGCTGCCGCCTTCTCGACACTTGTAGGAATATGCTTATAGCCACCAGGATAGCACTGGCGAACAACGCAAAATGTGCGCCAACAATTATAGCGCTGGCGAACACGTAGCCGCCACAGCCAGCGGTAAAACTGCTACCGCTGGCATACAGAATAAATTGTTCGCCAGCGGTAGCTTTGGGCTAGGCTGGGCTGTGACCGAATCACACCGCTGGCGAACACCGTTTTTGTTCGCCAGCGATAGCGACCACAGCGCTGGCGAATAAGTGAAGATGTGTGCCAGCGATAGGATGGCAGCGCTAGCAAATCTTACCGTTGTCGTACCCCTCCCTTGTTCGCCAGTGATTTATTTAGTTGCACCCGCACATAACAGCCGCGCACCCACCAGCCTCCTCCCTATCGGCACACCTCACCTCCCTCCCTTATCCACACCCACGCGGGATCGTTCCCCTCTCACCCTCCCGATGGGCTCCGGCCGTACCAGCCACGGCGTGCCCTCTTTGGCACGCCCCAAGCCGCGCCCCAGCTCTGCGCGCCTCCCGCGGCCGGATCCGAGCCCCCGCGCCTCCTCCTTCCTCTCCTTCCCTGACCCGCCCCACGTCGCCGCCGCCGGTCGGGGTGAGCTCCTCCGCTCGATTCGATCCACCTCGCCATGGCGGCGCCGTAGACCCCCTTCGCAGATGCGCGCGCCTCTGGATCTGGTCAACACGGAGCCTCTCGATCCCGACTCTCGTTCGTTCCTAACATTTTTTTTGTTTCGTTTTCCGAGCAGCAGAGGATACGCTCTTCGACGAGCTCTGGCACGCCTGCGCTGGCGCGCTCGTCACCGTGTCGCGGGTCGGGGACCTCGTCTTCTACTCTCTTTTTTTTGAAACTTTATGACAGTAAGGGAAAGCCCCCCTACTGCCTCCACATCACCATATATTAGAAGAGAGCATGATAGTTACATAATTACAATGAAAGGTGGCTGATTGGCCATCCTGAGAAGGGGAGGAGCTAAAAGAGAGTTACAAGAGGGAGCAAAAATATACAATGAAAGGGTGCAGTTCAGTCTTGGTCCTATGAACCAGAAGGGAGAATTCTGTGGTAAAACGTTTGTTCCAGGAATTAGTGCTTGGAGTTATATTGTTGAAGACCAGATCATTTCTTTCTTTCCAAATCCCCCAAGCAGCAGTCATGAAGGTTTCCATAAACATAGGTTTGTGATAGGTTTGTCTTGTAGATGATATAAGTTCCAATATGTGATCATTTTGACCCCAATTAATCTGCAGCTTTGTCCAACAACGTGCAGCAAAGGTGCATTTGAAGAATAAGTGTTCAACAGTTTCCTCAATATTGGCTTGGCACATTGGGCAAGAGTATGTGCCCTGGATAATTAATTTTTTTCTTCGAAGCATGTTTCTAGTATTCAACCGATCAGCAAAGAGAAGCCAGCAGAAGAACTTAATCTTGGGAGTGCTCTTGGATTTCCAAATCCACTTGAAAGCATCATGTGAGATCACATTTCTGAAGTAGAATTGATAGTAATGGCTTGAGGTAAATCTGGATCCCCATGGGTAAGTCCATTGGTCTGGCTCACTCTGGCTTAAGGTCAAATCTCTAGAATTGTGTTGCAAATCACGAAGTTCTGCCAAAGCTTCAGGTGATAGCGGTAAATGGAAGTTTTCTTCAAGAGTTGTAGCAGTCAGGAATTTGGCCACAGAGGTATCTTCATCCTTACAAAAGGAGTAAGCTCGCGGATATTTATCCATAATTGGCTCATCCAACCAGACATCTTTCCAAAGCAAAACCGATTGCCCACAGGATACAGTACAATTTGCAACCCCTCTGAAAATTGGGCTCAGTTTGAAAACACTTCTCCACCAGAATGATCCACATGGGTCCATTGAGTGTGGGACCTTATCAGTGTAGTAGGCCTTCCAGATTAATGTCACCCAAGGTGTATCAACTTTATTGTAGAACTTGTCCAGATATTTGAGTAGAAGAGCTTCATTCTGAACCTTGAGATTGAGCACCCCAAGGCCACCTTTCTTTTTTGGCATACATACTCTGTCCCATGCAACTAAATAATTCATTTTAACTCCATGCTCAGTTTTTTTGTCCCAGAGGCAGTGCTTCCTTATTTTTTCAATATGTTCCAGAATTTTAGGATGTATTTGAAGGGAGCACATTGAGAACATGGCAATCGAAGTGAGCAGGGAATTAATCACTGTGACTCTTCCACTATATTGCATCATCATGAAATTAGCAGTCATCCTTCTCTCTATTCTATCAACCAGTGGCATCATTTCTTGAAGTGAGGGCTTGGTTGTTCCCAGGGGGAGCCCAAGGTAGGTGAAAGCCATTTTGCCAATTGTGCATCCCAGAAGTTGTGCAATGGCTTGAGTTCTGCATGGATCCATGTTAATAGGAATGAGGAGAGATTTGCTATAGTTAATATGCAATCCAGTTGAAGCAGCATACTTTCGTAGGATCTCTTGCATGACAACCAGTTGATCATCACATGCTTTCATAATAATAAGAGTGTCATCAGCATATTGGACAACAGGAAAATCCATATCAAGGTCTGGGGAAAAAGGGGCCTGCAGCATTTGTTCTCTGAAATGTTTATTAATGGCACTCTGTAACAGGTCAGCCGCCAGAACAAAAATAAGAGGTGATAAAGGGTCCCCCTGCCTGACTCCTCGCTTGCAAAAGAATTGCCTTCCAGGTACACCATTGAGCAGCACAGCTGACTTTGCAGAACCAAAAAGCATGGATATCCATTTTAACCATTTCTGATCGAATCCCATTTGTTTCATAATTTTTAACATAGCCCCCTGATCAATTGTGTCGAAAGCTTTAGCAAAGTCCAATTTTAACAAAATAATTTCTTGTTTGGAGGTCTCACATTGATGCAAAAATTCAAAAGCCCAGGCTAAGCAATCTTGAATTGTTCTGCCTTTGAGAAATCCATATTGATTCCTGTGTACAATGTTTAAAACTTTCTTTTGCAATCTATTGGCAAGAATTTTAGTGATGATCTTTAGACAGCAATTTAGAAGAGTGATTGGTCGGTAGTCATTGATACCTTCTGGTGATGCAGTTTTAGGAACCAGTGTAATGTGGCCCATATTGATGCTTTCCAGGTCCATTGTGCCTTCATAGAAGTCAAAGCAAATCTTGTATATATCCTGCTTAATAATGTGCCAACATGTTTTCAGGAATTGTCCATTAAATCCATCAGGACCTGGCGCCTTATCAATTGGCATTGTTTTGATGACCTGATCAATTTCTTCAGTTGTGAAAGGAGTAGAGAGCTCTTCTAGACCTGGTACTGGTTGAATCAGGTGTTGAAGATCAAACAACATTTCTGGGTTACTGAAGGAGCCCAGCCTATCTTTATATGTGTCAAAGATAACTTTCTCTTTAGCTTCATGTGAAGTAACCTCAATACCATCACTATTGACCAAGGATTTTATATAGTTTCTCCTATATCTTTCTGTGGCAATTGATTGAAAGAATTTAGAGTTCTCATCACCAAATTTTGTCCATCTAACACGTACATCTTTTCTTCCAATATTGCTTTTGAAAATCCAATAAATTTAATAAATGCTCCTTCAGCATTTTCCTGAAATTTACCTCTGGGATGGTGTGTGGCCGAGCATTTTCTAGATTATCCAGTTCTAGTAATGCTTTATTTGAATTTGCAATACAAATCGCCAACTTTGATATTTTCTTGCTCCATTTTTTAAGATCATATCTCAAACGTTTCATCTTTGCATTCAAGTTTGCTGCACTGTTACTCTTGTACGTGCTCTTCTCCCAGCTTTGCTTGACCGTATCTAAAAACCCAGGATGTGCTATCCAATAATTTTCAAAGCGAAAACACTTCGCTGCTGGAATTTTTGTTTTTATAGAAACCACACATGGGGTATGATCAGAGATAGGCTTCCCTTGAGGTGTCACAAATATAGCTGGGTATATAGTTGTCCAGTGCATACTAGTAAAGAACCAATCCAGTTGCTCGAGTAGAGGTGAATCTTGCATATTACTCCACGTATATTTCCTGCCTTTGATTGGCAATTCAATTAGATTTTGTTCTCTGATGAAATCATTAAAGGTAAGCATATCATGCACATTACCACCAGGCTTATTTCTATTATCTGGTGACCTAATGAAATTAAAGTCACCAAGGAATAGCCAATCTTCATCAGCGGGAATATTTAGATCAAAAAGCCAATCAACAAAGATATCTCTCATCTCTCCTTGGCAGGGCCCATAGATGTTTACCAAAGTCCAGGACTGAGCTGAAATAGTAGAAGTAAAGTGCACAGATAATGCGAAAGGCTGACAGTGCATAACCATACCCGAGAATAAAGAACTATTCCAGATAATTATAATTCCACCAGAAGCACCATTAGAAGGGACATAAGCAAAATCATCAAATCTTTTCGGGCAACATGACTTAATAAAGGCAAAATCAAAGTGCTCCATCTTAGTCTCTTGCAAACAGATAATAGCACAACCACTTAGTTCGATAGCATTTGCTAAAGCTAACTGCTTAGCCTTAGAATTTAACCCCCTAATGTTCCAACATAAAACCAACCAGTGCTTTAAGGTACTCATTATTACAATAACAACGGAACAGAGTAATTAAGCATCAGGTGTTTCTTCCTCTGGGTTCTGAAGGAGCTTCTGAGGAGAGAGCATCACAGGTGCAATGCCACAGAGGTTGATGCCAATGTCCTGGATCGTTTTGAGTGCAGTTGCAGGAGGTATCTGTCCAGAGGTATCTTCTTCAGTGAACTTCAGTTGCACTCCTGGTACTATCCTTGCTTTAACCTTGGATTGAGTCTTCTTAATGTCAGTAACTGAGGGTGGCTTGAAGCCATTATATCTGGTAGATCTTGTGCTCCTTCTGACAAGGGTAGTGACTGTTGGCGCTGCATTCTTTTTCTTGATTTGTTTGGTAGGCTTGAGTGACACCGAAATAGAGCAACTTTCAACGTTCTCACAAACAGAGTTTCCTTCAGGTATCTCCTCAATTATAACTGAGCTCTTTTTCTGCCTATTGATCCATAGATCAAAGGATTCACCAACCATCTCAAAGCACACGGTTTTAGTCATGAACAACTGTGAATCAAAGTGGAAGGAATTGTCAAGATACACTGGTGACCAAGGGAGTTGCTGGCAGCTGAAAACATTCAAAGGCAATGCTGCATAAGAGGCAAAAGTGACTGAATACATGTCTTGTGGCCTAGTGATCATCATGTTAATCACCATGGGATCCTCTTCAGGTGTTGATGGTTCAGATTCCATCACTGCCTCATGGTAAGCCTGCATAGGGCTATCAGTTGTGTTATTCCTTGGTGGTGGGACTCCAGCAGTAAAGTGAACTCCCTGCTCTGCAAGGATAGTTTGGAAATTGACAAGTGGTAGCTGTGAAGGATCAAGACCTATTTCTGCTTCAGTCATGGTAACATCTTGTTGCACTTGTTGCTGTTGATGTTGCATTGCATGGTGATGCTGGTTGTTGTTCTGTGGGTTGTTGGGTGGGCCCTGTTGTTGGTTCATTTGCATCCAAACATTCAACTGGTGCTGGTAAATCTGCTCTGCTGTAACTTCCGGTCCATGCAGTGGATGTGGCACACCATTGCCAGGTTTAGGATCTTCATTGGCCATGGGAACAGCACCCATGTGTGCATTCCAGTCGGAGCTTCGAAGCATGTAAACAGGAACCGACCATCTCCTCCTTGCACCTCCTATTTGTGTGACCACTAGGCTCTTGGGCACAAATTTTGGATCAACTAGCCAGACCTTAGCAAGAACATAAGCAGTATTTTCCCTTGGTCGGTGCCAATCAGTGAGTAGACCAAAATCGCCGACAGCTTTGTTAATATAATGGCTGGTTTGATAATCTAGAGGAAAACCTAAAAATAGGATCCAAGTCTCCCTTCCAAAGGTGGTGAGCCTCATGTTTTTAGCAGCATCATGTCTAACAAAGGTGACAGTTGTTTCCTCAGTAAGCTCAAAGGTTAAACCAACCACTACGTCCGCCGTCAGGTTATTCGCAAAAGTGAAACTACCAATGCCAAACGGGTGATCTTCAAAATGTCTAACAGTATAGCCAGAATCATTCAGTGTACCTATGATTGCCAAACGCATCTGCTGTCTCATCTGGATGGGGACGAAGTGATTTGTCTCCGCAATCACGATGTTATCATGGCGGAGAGGGGGAGTAGCATCCACCACAAGTCTTGATCTGAGGATCCTATCAGCCGGGCCTTGCTCGATGGTCATCCCATCCGGGAGGAAGGCTAGTGGATTTGCGGGGAAATTTGCCATTGCGAGATTGCAGAAGGGCGGCGGAACTTTAGCTTGGGGAAACAGAGTCGAAGATGAAGGGGCAGTCTCGAGGAGGTCGCTGCTTGGTAAATTGATAGTTTCCAATTTTTGTTTCGGAACCCAGATTTTACGGGCCACCGTATTTTTTCTGTTTGGAACTTGCTTCTCCTTGGGCCTCCAAACCTGACGCACTTTAAATGGGCCGGGGTGCTGTTCTGATTTTTCTCCTTACGGAGATCCTCCAGAGTTTGCTTATTGGGCTGAGCGACGCAATCTTTACATCTGTGGCCCACTTGCTGGCAGGCTCTGCAAACCCCAGGACAATTGACCTGGAGATGGTCTGTGAGACTACAACGCCCGCAGCGGCCCAACACTTTGTAAATGATTTCATTAGGCGGGAGAACCGGAATCGACAAATTGATCGCCTCCATAATGTGATGATCCGCATAACCAGCCTGCCGGCAATCCAGGATATGCTCCAGAGTAATAGGAGGGATATTGCCACATAACTTTTCAAAAAAGTACTCATTAGCATAAATCCGTTTGGAGGTAACTGGCTGATCCAAAATAATCGGATTTGAGAAACTGCCGAAATAGAGATCTTTAATTATGGTCCGATCTTGACGCTCAGTAATTAACGGAACAGGATCCCAAGAACCGAATTTCAAAATATTTGAATTATCCAGAGTAGAGAGCCCAAACTTTTTCAATTCCAAATGGGAAGATAAACCCTGATCATAGGCTGCACTTTTCTTGAGAAAATTCAGATTTGGCTTCCAGTTTGTCGCGCTTCTTTGAGCAAGGTCCAGGTTTTGCTGGGTGGAACTCCAATTAGTGTTATGAACAAAACCAGAGACCCTTGGATGAACTCCTCGGAACAAAGAAAAGTGACAGATAAAATCCGGCCAAATTCGGTTTTGAAGACCATAGATGAGATGACCCACTTGATTTGATGCCACCGAGAACCGAAAGCGGTGATCACTTAATTTGAAAACATTGAAACCCTTGCGATCCCCTCCAATACAACACTCAGGTGCAAGACCAACAGATTCTTCAGTAAGAGGGAAGGATGCCGACGAAAAAGAAGCCACCAAGAAGAATTCCCGAGAGGATGATGAGGGAGAGAAGTGTACCGTTGAGCCAAACTTGCCTTGCAACTGCCAAACCCGGAGAGAAATCCCAGTGGAGCAGCGCATCCATGACGAAGGGAAGGGGTGGGTGGACGCCGGCGATGGAGTATACGCCGGCGAGGGTGGGTGGAAGAGGGGCCTAGATCGCCATGGTGTCGCCATTGTTTTCGCCGCAGGTGGGAGAGGGAGTCGCCATGACAATAGCTCCTGTTGCCGCGATGTACAGCAGCATCAGACTCTACTTCCCCCGTCGAGTCCGTGGCGCGGGAGCTCGGCGTCGCCCTTGCCATCGGATGCAGCCCCGTCAATCGCATGCCCGAGGTTGTCTGCGAAGCTCACCCCCGCGCAGGTCTAGGACCTCAAGAGTGAGTGCCCCCCCCCCTCCCCTTTCTTCTCATCTCTGTATTGTGCTGTACAGCGATATCTCGGTGCTACCCCGGTCTTCATATTTTAGTCTTAGAACTATAAGCAGTTAAGAAATGTGGGAGCATTCATCATAGGGTAGAAGATTTGGTTGTACATATACAAATTAGAGGCAAAAGAGAAAACCCTCTCCCTCTCTATTAAGGAGAAGGCTAAAAGAAACTTGTTGCAGCAAGTCCTCCAAAAATATGTTGTTTGGAACATCTGTACTGGTCATGTCATATCCATCATAAATCTATCAAGATATTCCTGCATGTACAGATTGCATGCTACTGTATTGGTTAAAATGATGATTAAAATGTTTTGATACTTATTTTAGAGCAGGAGATGTTAGATGAGCTCTCTTGCATGTATTTCTAATGTGAGTGATGTGATTTGCATATATTTGTGTCATCTATACATGGAAGGATGTATGCTTTGGGTATTTATTTATCAAGCAAATGCTCTCTCTTACCGATGATTAAAATGTTCTTCATTTTTAGAATGTCGATGATCGCACACTATGTGATACAGGGGTGGCGTCAGTGAAACTTGTGATGTGCACGAATATATTCACATTTTCTGCATCCCACTGGATTTTACTGACGCCATCCCTGAATTAGTGTGTCCAGTCTATGTATGAGGCATTGTAAGTTATGTTATGTTATGCACACTTTTAATTGCTGCATTGTTTAACTCTGTTTTGTGAATGCCCGATTCAAGTTATTTCTAGAATACCGATGATTTAAACGTTGTCGCACACTATATGATACGGAGGCGACGTTAGTGAAACTTGTGATGTGCACGAATATATTCACATTTTCTGTATCCCACTGGATTTCACTGACGTCGTCCCTAAATTTGTGTATCCAGTCTAAGTATGAGGCATTCTTTTCCATGTTATTGCATTAAATTAAATCAGTTAGAGCTACTATCCGACCGATGATTAGAACAGATGATTTGCACTCTGCATCTTCAGGGAGGAGTGAGTGAACCATGTGGTCTGAATGCATATGCAGTGTTCATTGCACGTTGTTCGCTCACTCCATCTCTGAAGTAATTCCAAATGAGGCATTTATTATTATTTTTCTTGAGTGCCTTCTTTTGATATGCCAATGATTAAACTGTTGTGACACCATGTGATTCAGAGGTGACGTCTCTGAAACCTGTGATGTGCACAATACACATTTTCTGCATCTCACTGAATTTCGGAAACGCCATCTCTAAATTTGTGTCCAATATATGAGTCATGCGCTTGTGTTGATAGTATTTTGTATTCTATAGAATGCCGAAGATTAAAATGATGTCGCACACTATATGATATCATGATAGTTTGTTGAACCTTGTATGATGCACACATATAAGTTATGTGCCTCCGACTTGGTTCTACAAGGTTATCAGGATTCAGGGTGTGTTTCAAATAACCGATTAAGTATGAGGCATTCTTTTCCATGTTATTGCATTAAATTCTGTTAGAGTTACACTATTCTTTTCCACTAGATTTTAGTGTTTCACTATTCGGCCGGTGATTAGAACAGATGATTTTCACGTTGCATCTTCAGGGAGGAGTGAGCGAACCATGTGGTCTGAACGCATATGTAGTGTTCATTCCATGTTGTTCGCTTACTCCGTCTCTGAAGCAATTCCATATGAGGCCTTGTTTATTGTTCTTCAGTGCCTTCTTTTAATATGCCAATGATTAAACCGTTGTGACACTGTGTGATTCAGAGGTGGCGTCTCTGAAACCTTTGATGTGCATAATATACATTTTCTGCATCTCACTGAATTTCGGAAACGCCATCTCTAAATTTGTGTCCAATATATGAGGCATGCTCTTGTGTATAGTATTTTTTATTCTATAGAATGCCGATGATTAAAATGATGTCGCACACTATATGATATCATGATAGTTTGTTGATTCTTGTATGATGCACACATATAAGTTGTGTGCCTCCGACTTGGTTCAGCGAGGTTATGAGGATCCATTGTATGTTTTAATAATTGATTAAGTATGAGACATTTCTTTTAAATCTTGTTTATAGTATTTTGTATTTTGTAGATGCCGATGATTAAAATGTTATGACATAAGTTTTAGGGGTGGGGCTAGTGAGGCTTGTGATATGCATGAGTACATAGATTTCGTGCATCCTACCTGACTCGCTGGCTCCATCCCTGAAGCAAGTCCAAATGAGGCATTTGACTTATTTTCTGAAGTTGTCGTGTGTGTTCAATTTCAGTGCTTTTGAACTTGCATTTTACCATCTTTTTGCCATCATTTTTATATGCCGATGATTAAAATGATGATGTCGCACACTACATGATATTCTGATAGTTTGTTGAACCTTGTAATATCCATACATATAAGTTGTGTGTCGTACTACTTGGTTCAACAAATCTATCAGGATTGCTTGTGTGTTTCACTATATGAGGCATATTTTAGCTTGACAACACCAATTTTGTTTATTTCTAACTTTATAAATCATGTTGTATAGTAGGATGAAGGAGTGGAATAGCAGAAGGAGGAGCCGGAAGCTAGAAGCTTGCATGGAGGAGCCGGAAGTTAGAAGCTTGGCCATTGTCAAATTGTGCATATGTGTGAACCTTGTATTTGGGCATTGTCATATTTAGGCATTGTCAAATTTCCTCGTGAACATGTTTGTAATGCATATGTGTGAACCTTGTAATGCCATGAAAATGTTTGTAATGCATATGTATGTGAATCTATATTTGGACATTGTCAAATTGTTTGTAATGCATATCTGGAATTCTGGGTAACTGACTGTAATTCTGGTATATATATATATGCATTATATATATATATATATAAAATCCTGTAATGCAATATTTTAAATTAAAAAAAAATCGGAAATTGTACCACTGACGAACAGTTTAGATAGCGCTGGCGGACACGTCCCCCCAGCGCTGGCGAGCGGAAGTAGATCCGCTGGCGAACATGGCTTGATCGCCAGCGCTATTCTCTACTGCCGCTGGCGAACATAGCCGCCGTTCGCCAGCGGTGGCCGCCACTACCGCTGGCGAACAGCTGTTCGCCAGCGGTAACGCTAGACAAAAACAGCTCGCCAGCAGTAGTCTTTTTCCTACTAGTGCGAGCTTCCGAAACCCTTGCGTCCCCGGCCATCCTCTCCGGTGAGATGCCGGTGGGCCCCGCCGCCGTCTGATGGAGAGGAGGGACGATTTCCTCCGCCCCCTGCCGCCGAGGACACCGGCAGGAGCATCACGTACCCCTCCGCCGGAGACACCACCAACCTGACCGCCTCCTCGGGCTCCTCCTCCTCCACCTCCTCCCTCACGCTCGACCCACCGGACTTCCTCAGCCAGATCCACGCGGCCTGCAAGCGCCAGAGGCCTCCCGGTGAGTTCTGCCCTCCTTCACTCTTGGCATTGCTTCTGTTTAGTTTAGGCTTCTAGATTAGGTTTGATTTTTTTTCTTCTCGTGCAAACCTAAGTAAGTTAAAACAAACGGAGTTGCGGCAGGTCACGAGAAAACGAAAATGCAAAATTAATCAGGGTTTTGACCGTTCGCTAATAGCTACTACTATGTCTACCATTGATGTGCTTATATTTTATAAGCTGCTATCAAAAGGAAGTTGTGCAAAGTCTATTAATCTGTTTGGTACATCAGATTGAAGCAAGATGGTTTTTGTTATCCAGTGATTGTTACATCACTTTTCTCCTTAGATGTTTTGAAATGCAAAATGATACTCCGTTTTTGGTTTGCAATTTGATTAAGAAACTAATGGTTTGGCCGAGCACCTTGGTATCTAAAATTCATCCCAACAAAGACAAAGCAGGAATGTCACAATTCACCACAGCAAATTACAGTCTTCAGCCTATTTTTTTAGATCTTTAGTGTGATGTTTTTGGAATATGTATTTGTACCCAGCTGAATTTCTCTAAAATTTGGTGTTGACTTGTTGTAACTTGAACGTGTCTCAGGTTCAACACAGTTTAAACCCCCACGGGCAACCCGTGTTCTGTTAGGCAGAGCTCTGAAGGGAAGGCTATGCAAACCCAAAGAGGCGCGCAGCGGGCCTCCAGGTTGCAGAATGTGGTGCCTGATCAAACGAATGTTCACAACACTGCTGGATTGCTTGGATCAAATCAAAACGAGCTGTTGGCTACACCATCCATGTTGAGTGCTGTCACAGACACTTAACTCCTCAGAGTAAGATTCCATTTTTTCCTTGCTACTTTAAAGTTAAATGCAGACTTTTCTCTGTATTTAGTTTCAGTTTACGCTGCAGGTGATAATGTAGGAGTCAACACTGACAGTAGAATGGACAGTATGTCGTCTTATCTGCATTCTGTTTCATTGACAGCAGGAGATAATTTTCCTGTGGCTCAAACAACACATGATCAAGGGGAAACTGTTAGCAATCATGATGAGCTGATGTCCAATTTCTTTGCTCAGCCTGATGCTCTTGCTTACGGAAAGGTAAATAGCTCAACAGTATTTTGGACACACATGTATCACCTGTTTTGGTTTCTTACTAGAGTTTACTGCATCTTTTCAGACTCCTGAACAATTACACAGCGAAAACGTTTCTGAAAATCATCCCTCATAAGGTGACAATGGTTAACTTATATTGTATATGGAATTGCAAGTTCTTCAACTCCGAGTTTGTTATTATATATTCTCTTCTTTTTCACCAGTAAGATTATGATTATGATTTTGTTGTACACACTGAGTTCTAACCATGGTTGTGTTAAGAAGGGCATGAACTTATTGATCTCTTTCCGTTGTTAAATACTACTATTTAATATCAATACTTAAGAGATTAAAGTTGAGATGAGCCTATATCTGTTAGGCACATTTTGTTGGTGGGTGTGCATGGCGCTGCTGAATCTGCACATGCTCTCCACCACCTTGTGCCCCCTCAGCGATGACATGGACACAAAGCTGCGGCAACGACCACAGCCACAACGACACAACCGGCGGCCATCGTTTTGTAAAAGTCTTTAGACTTATTCATTGATGTAATGGTGTATTTGAGATACTAATAATGATCTTTGTATGAATTTATGGGATAAATTAATACGGTTTTATTTTTTAAAATTCCTAATTAATTACTAGTGGCGAACAGAATGAGTTGTCCGCCACTAGTATTAATAATTTTTTTAAAACCAAAAATACTACGGTGAGCCACTAGAATTATCAATACCAATGGCGGGCATGCCACTAGTATTATCAATACCAATGGCGGGCATAACAAATTGTGCGCCAGCAGTAGGCTCTTTCCTACTAGTAATTATCTTGTTTTGTATGATTGAGTACTTTGATAATCCGTTTGGATGATTTATATTGAGCTTGTCGATTTTTCTTCGTTATACATGGTATAAACATTGTGTTGCAGTTTTAGTTTGCGGGATGAAAACATGCCGCATAGACCAGACATCACAATCGTGAACCCATAACAACATATTTTTTATAGTACATGGGACGTCAAATAGCCAGAAATCGCTAGTACATGGGACATCTTTTTGCATAAAACCTAACTACCAAGGCAGAATGTTGTCAAAAGCACAAATCAGAGGTATGTGACATTTAACAAGTATTATGACGGTTTTTCCTTACCAGGATACCTAATGGAACTGTAAGGTTTTTAATGAGGCGACTTGCTTGCTTTTAATATAGTGTGTTTATTTTCAAAAAAAAACAAGTATTATGACGGGTTGGGACTCTCCATTAGTGCTCGAGCGCAACTCAAAATTTTGGACGGAAATCTCGTACATATTTAACAAGTATTATGACGGGTTGGGACTCTCCGTTAGTGCTCTTGCGCAACTCAAAAATTTGAACGTAAATCTCGTACATAATAATTATCCATGTAAATAATAATGTTCTTGGGAATGCATTTTAGGCTAATTAGACCCATTTTTTATGATACGTCGAGGTTAAACAAAAGAATCGTGACTCAGATTTTCTTTGTAGACCAAATAAATTTTATAAACACTAAATAATTCACACACAAAAAAATCATGCCTGAAAACACGATATTTTGTATATTTATGTTTGAGTTTATTCTAAATAGATGAACAGAAAGAGTAATATATTAGTGAGTTGTGTGCAAACATTTAGGTTGCACTAGATCAATAACATATTAATCCATTTTGTCAGAATGGATGTTAAATGAGTTAAACATATATGAACTCACTGCCATAGATACATCCCACAGTTGGCATTTTGCTAAAAAAATCGTAAGAGTGATGGTTTTGTGCAACAAGGGTCCCAATATCACTTGGTTTCACGCAATTAAATCCAATGCTGAAGTATATTCCTCCATTCTAACTTAAGTGTCGCTGAAATTAGTGTATTTACTATTTATATGTGAGACGGAGGGATTTTTTTATAGAAACGGGAGGGACTGAGGGAGTATATACGAATCCAGTTAGAGCATCTCTATCTGAGCCCTCAAACTCACGCTTTTAAATAAATTTTAAGTTTCAACTTTTTCGAGAATTCTAGTCGGAAGAACGAGTAACAAATAGCAGAAACATTAAACATAACTGGATATATTTTGATTTTGACGGGAATAAACCAGAGTTCTTCCCCGATTCATCACAGAGAACTGTTCTTCACTGATCCATACATAATTATACATTGTTCTACACTAATCCAAAAGCTAAACTAGATTAGAAGGTCGCCGCCTAACCCTACTGCAAAAAGTTGGCTCACCGGAGCCTCGGATGCGGCGGCGACGCGGTGGAGACCGACGATCTTCACTCCTCGTCGGAGACGAGGTCGACGACCTCCTCGACGTACGCCTTCCGGTAGGCGCTCTTCTCGGTGGCGACGACGTCTGCCTCGAGTCCCTGTCGGAGGAGGATTTGGTCGATCTCCTCCTCGCGGGTAGCCTGCGCCGCCTTCTCCTCCGCCTCCCGCACTGAACGGAGCATCACTTGCGACGTGATGGCGTCAAGTGTGTCCTCGGGGACGAAGTCATCCACCACGACGGCGGAGTCGAACGCGGCGGCGTCGTACTCCTCCGCCGTAGGCAGCGCCGCTAGCGCGGTGAAGGTGCCGAACTCCTCGACCTCGCACCGGAAGTAGGCCGGCGGGGTCTGGGGGGGCACCCCCCCCCCCCCCCCCGCTTCCGACCGCCGTCGGAGGACACCGCCTGCGCGCGCCTCTTGTTAGAGAAATTCTCGTCGAAGGGGTCGCGGCGGTGCGGCGGGTTGTAGGGCTGGCGCTTGGGGGCCATCGGGCGGCGGAAGCGGCGTACGGCGGCGTTGCTTGTCGGAGTTGAAAGGGCGGCGGCGCGGATTGCTCGTCGACGGTGTGGGTGGATAAAGATTGTGACCTAGAAATGTGCCAGAATACGACATAAATACGGATGAACGCGCCGTCTCGACGGGTGTCCTTATCGCGTTTGAGGGCCGGTTCACGTTCACGGGTTTTGCTATGGATAAAAAAGACTTGACCCATGAAGTCGTCAGAGTTATAAGGATTTGAGTGCTCTGGGAGAGATGCGGAGGGGAACATATGCCTTTGTACGGTAAAAATGGTGAAGTGCGACATGTCCTGGCCACTCCCTTTGCCCCGTAAACTTGTCAACTTTCTTTTGCTCCTATGGCTCTGCCACAGTTTCCTCTCCTGCCCCCTGGTTGCCCCGTCGTGAGGGAACACGCCACACAGATCTCGGTAACTTGTCCGCAGTGTTGGTTGATCGATGGCGTGTGAGCAGTGGCTACGATCCAATCCATCCACCATTTTTTTACTGCGCTACAAAACTCTAGGAATTTCGACCCGACTGTTTGGGAGTAGGCGACACATCTTTTTACGGCTTTTGCAACGACAGCAAAAGTTACCCTTTCATCAAGGGGCCAGCCGGTCTTCTCTGCAACCTTTGTCTCGACGACTTGATCCAAGATTTAGCAGCGAGCTCAGTTTTTTTGTTGTTCTGGGATAGCAGTGAGTTAATTGATTGCTTTGTAAACAGAATGGTACGTGCACAGATTGTTACAGTGGAAACATTAACGGCACTGACTGACATTAGCCGATCTCATTTTTTTTAACAGGGATCGACACCGAAGGGTCTGGATACTGCTTTTTAAAGTCAACAACGTGTTAGCCGCTCCTCTTCTCCTCCCTCGTCGCCCCGTGCGGCTACAGGGAGGAACCTAAATCCTCCCGCCGGCAGGCCCTCCCTCCTCCCTCCTCCTCCCTCGCCGCTGCGGGCAAAGCCCGGTCGGCGGCGGCGGCGGCGAGGTTGCTTCGTCCTCCCGCGCGGTGGGGTGGTCGCGGGGCCTTTCCCACGTGCTGGGGCCTGCTCCTCCCGACGGAGAGCAGGGTGGCGGCGCTCGGCCTGGTCCTGGCGGCGGCACGGGCAGCAGAGTGGTGGTGCGCGTCTTGGAGCTTGGTGGCGCGAGCGTCGATCTGGTCCTCCAGATCTGGCGGTTGCCGGCTGCGGGCTGTGATCCTCGTCCGGCAACGGTAGAGACGCGACGCTGGGTGAGGCTCGCCGGCGAGCATGGTGCTGGTCACCATCCTGCAGGTTGAGCAGCGGAGCAAATCGTGGGGTCGCGACAGCGCGCAACGGCGTGCCCGGTGGTGGCTGCGGTGGTTGGTGAGGAGGCCGAGCTCGGTCGGAGAGTGGCGGCGGTGGCGCTCGTGCTGCAGCGGGCGGCGGGGGCTTTACGGACCCGATCTAGGCTCGGTCGGGCCTGCGGGTCTGGTGTGCCCCTACTGTTTGTCCGGTCGGCACCCATCCGTGCAACGGTGGAGGATGGACTCCTCCGTGTGGCTGCGGTGCGGCTGGTGATCGGATCTGGACCAGGTAGGTCTAGAACGGGTTGCCGGCTTCAAGGTGTGACCGGCGGGTGGTAGGGAGGCGTCGTCCACTTGCCTATTGCACCTTTGCCGCTCTCTGAAACTCGCCCTCCGCCTCACTTCGCCGGCTCTCTAGTGTGGTGCCTCGCGTGCTACGGATTTGTGTTCGCGGTCTCCGGGGCGGCGGCCCTGGTGGTGGGAGCCTTGGGGCGTGTGGGCGGCCCCCTTGGCTTGGGATGCGGGCTAGCTATCTTGGTCGTGTGGACGGCACAGTAGCTAGTGTTCACTGTTTGATGGAGGTGCGGTGGCTTGCCCGCACAACGCATGGAAGGTGGAGGGTGTTCACCAGGGTGAAAACCTTGTCTGGATGTCAGACGGACGATGGCGGTGTCTGTGGGCGTCGTCTCCTTCTTGAGGGCATCGTCGTGGGTACCCTCCATCCGTCATGCTACTCCGGGTGAAAACTCAGATCTTTGGATCTGACGGTGGCGGCACTTCGGTGGCGTTCCCTTCTTGAAGGCGCCGTTTTGGAGCCCATCTCTCGGCGTACGCGGTTCTTCTACCCTTTTGGGTTGGTGTAGCTGTTCTTAGCACCTTTGTATCTTGCCTTGGGTGAGTGTGTTGTGGTGTTGTGGCTTGGGTGTGTGTGTTGTGGTGTGGTTTTGTATGCTGGTTGGTTGTTGCTTTATTTATAAAGCGGGGCAAAAGCCTGTTTCGAGAGAGAGAGTGAGCCCAAATAAGAAACAAGGCCTCTCATTTTACAAATATCACCCTGAACGAAGAAAGACGAACACAATTTGGTCCGTCATCTTCCTCGCCAGCACTGAAGAACAGGAAGCACACACGATGGCCTCCCACGCGAGAGTCGGGGACGAAACCACTTGACTCAGGATGAGAGCTCAGCGCTGTCGCACGAACTTGAAAGGGCCTCCGATGGAGGTTGAACAAAACATGTCGCAACTCCGGCGACCAGGTCTAGAGATGTTGCCCATCAGCAATCTGAGTCGGCGGCCGGCCACAAGCCACCGAGGTTCTTCTCCAGCACACAGTACCGCAAGAATCCCGACCCTCTCCAGCAAGCACCTCCACCACATCAGCACGCCCCTCTTCCTCACCACCACGACCGGCCAAGAAGAAGCTCAGAGAGGCAGAGATATTACCGCAGAAGGCATATGGGCGCTTATTGCAAGGAGCTGCCATCCAAACCCACCATATCTTCTTCCTCCTTGGAAGCCTCCATGGGGAGCAGGCCAGCTGCCGTCCAGCACCGCGCCATGGCACCAGACAAGCACTCACCGCACTACCTCCGACCTCGCAGATGAAGCAGCCACAACACTCAACCCCCTCGCCGCCACGGCCGGCCAGAAGTAGCTCTGCATCACCGCACCCGCAAACAGAGTCGTAGTACCAGCGCTTATTGAAGAAGACCGCCACAGATCCTCCACCGCCGCCTATCCTCCACCATGGAGGCTCGACGGAGGGAGCAACTACGGCTGGTTCAGCGCCGCGCCGTGACACCAGAACCAAGGATCTTCGGGAAGAGAGAGACGGCATAAAGCCAAACTCCACGAAGGAAAACAACAACCAGAAGAAAAACCTAAAACTAATTCAATACACGACGGTCCGGCACCCTAGACCATCTCTACGCACGCCGGCGAGGCTGCCGGCGGCGAGAGCGGCCGGATCTGGCTGGGAACGGTAGACTCTCAAGGAGGGGCGGAGAGGAGAGGGGAGGAGAGAAAAGAGGTTTTAGCCGATCTCGTGGAATAGAGATAGAGAGGAAATTGCACTGTGCACTGTGTTCGATCACTACTAGTGTTGTTCTAAAAAAAGACTACAAATAGTGTTACACAAATCTTCACTTGAATATATCTTTCGCAGTTTTCATGATGCAGTTTTCATCACTTGGCTGTCTATTCAGTTGAAGATCTTCAGGCTACAGCTGACGGAGCCCAGCAATGACAGCCGAGTTTTGCTGGAGATATTCTTGGCTTATGGAGCCACTCCGTGTCGTGGTGCTCTTGGCGTCACGGTGTCTTCAACCTCCAAGCCGTTGTGCTACTGCGGAGGCCCTTCTTCAGCTCTTATGCAGCGTTCTTCGTTGCGCTATCTCAAAGTGGTATTGTCCCCGGCGATGGCGTTGGCGGCCGAAGAGAGCTGCGTATCCATGGTGGAGAGGGACCCAATTGCGTTCCCCAAATTTGAGTTGAGGTCCTTTCTGTAATCTCCAGGGACTTTGTTGTATTTCCTTTTATCTTTGAGGTCCTTGTTGTTGTAACCCCACCATATAATGAAGTCTGGACCCTTCCGGGTCCTTCCCTTGTTCAAAAAAAAAAACGTTCAGTTTCACAAAGCCCTCCCTTGGTTTAACCCAGCCATGCCGAGCTACCGGTGGCCTGTCCTTCTTCGCCCTGGAGTAGTCACCAGCGCAGCAATTGCTTGGGCGGACCTTGAGGGTAAGGGCATCTCCAGTCGCCCCCAGGAGGCCTTTTTTGCGCCGTCGGAAGGAGAAAAGCGCCGTTTTTCCACCAGCCGCCCCCAGAATCCCAGTTAGCGTCGTTTCGGCGGAAAATAGCGTCAGCGCCCCCAGGCGAAACCCAGCCCACTGGGTTCGGCCTGGGGGGCGAATTGGCGTGAAACGCGACGCGGGCCAGTGCAGTCAGCGACGCGGGAGAAAATGGCGCCAAGAGAAACCGCCCGTGCTCGTCTTCTCGGCTCCCGCGTCGGTCAAAAGCTGCCGGAGTGATGGCGTGGCGACGGCCAGTGAGCTTCCCAGCCCAAGCAGCCGCCACCGCCTCAAGAAGGGCGACGACGGTTCGGACGACGGCGGCGTCGGCGACTACAGCCAGCCGATCGCGGCGAGGCTGGGACTGCTCAACTAGTTAGGTTTTTAGTTTAATCGCCTATGTAATCGCCAAGTTTGCGCCAGATTTAATGAAATCGCCTCCGTTTGTGCTTAATATTAATGAAATCGTATCTGTTTTGTGCTACATTTATGTTTATGCCATTTTTAAATTGCATGGGCCGAAACTTGGGCGAGGAACAACTGGAGATGCCCTAACAAAATATTTTCTCCATGTGTGAACTGCCTTCATTCCCACCAAATATACCAGATAGCAGTTGTGATTAGATCATTTCGATTTATACCTTCCATCAGAGGCGCAGTAGCAGCCTTATTAGACAATAATGTACCAAGGACCGAAACTCCTTCATTATCTTCAGCGGAAGCAAGATTAATGGCTTCAATCGTACCCAAGCATCTCCAGATATTTTTAACTCTCTCACACTGGAAGAAAGCGTGCTGAATACTCTCACAATGAACAGAGCAGAGAGTGCTGTCTATTCAGTTATTTAGCCCAAATGAAAGAAAAAATCTTGGACTGATCGGTGCTTCAATTGATGCCCAAACTGGTAAAACCTTTTTAAAATCATAAAGATGATTATTCACCCAAAGTTATGATTTTTCGTTAAGCCAGCAAGGATGTAATAGGTGAATCAATGGTTAGTAAATGTTTTCAATCTATTTAGATCTACAAATCAAATACTTGTGAGTTGTGACACACTAAATAAATCACAAAAAATATGTGTGCGTTCAAAATAAAAAAAATTCAATTTTTTATAAATTTAATAAACATTACTTTTTTTGATTCTTTATAAGTTTATATGGAGTAAGAGCATCTCCACCGGCACCCTCTAAACAACCATTCAAAGGACTATTGGGACCTGTGCGTCAAAAAAAGGCCACCAGCGGCACCCCCAATGCCTAGCCCCGAGTAAAAACATGTCTGACACCCCCGAAAAGGTCTCCAAACTTGGAGGCCCTCTGGGAGGTGTCGTACATGCTTTTGGCAGGACTGGCCCGCCTGTCATAGAGACATAGCGGCGCGCCCAAAGTCCCATTCGTGTACATTGCCGGCCCCCGGTGCCAAAATTCCCAATTTTGCTTTCATATTCCAAAAACCCTTGCACCGCCGCCACGAGCTCCTCTTTTTCCGCCGCCATGCCACCAAAGCCTGTCGGCCTTGCGAAACCCAAACCAAGGCGGGTCGCAAGCCGCCGGTGTCGTCGCAGCCGAAGAAGAAGACGATGAAGCGGGATAAAAACACATATTCAAGATTCACATATTCACATGGTTCGCAGATCAGATTCACCTGACAGCACATAACTAGAACACAAGGAAGAAGCCGATGTCGACGTTGTACTGATCCGTGAAGGTCATCCACCCGCGACCTAGGCAGAGGCGGTTGTCCACGTGCACTAGCTCGATGAAGTAACAGCCGCCGGCACGGCTAGCCTCGACGAGGGCCAGCCCGTCCGGCGTCCTCCCCATCGCATCGGAGAACTTCTGCGACAGGCGCAACCTCATTGTTGGTGGTTCGAACACCGACACGGCAAACTTGAAACCGTTGAGGTGGTGGAGGGGGGCCGAAGGTGACGGCAACGAAGATCTCCGCTCTCCGCGGCCGCCACCGCCACTTCGCACCCGTCCACATGTTCGGTCACGTGGTCGGCCGCGAGGTGCCATTTGCGTCGCCACCGCGATCTAGGGTTAGCCGAAGGGGGGTGGGGATGGTATTGAAATGCTTAATCGTGGTGGTGCGTGGAAAGATTGTGACGACGTGGATGGTAATATCGCTACGAAACCACGTGAACGCAACCCCGAAGCTAGTACCATTTGGGGGTGAGCTTTGAGGTGCGTCGCTGTGGACTATGTCAAAAATAAGGGTGGATACATGTCCGGCACTCGATGGGAGGTGCCGGCGAAGATGCTGTAATAAGTACACGGTGGAAACTGCAATTCCCAAAACATAAGAAAATGCGGCGCCGACGCTCCGACGAAACTACTCGGTAAAACCCGGAGCCAGTAGCAGCCTGGGCGGCGACCAGGAAGTAGTAATCCGTATGATGAGATCTCCAATCGCAAAGGCTGCAGCACCTGACGCCTCGCAGCGATGAAAGCAGACGCCATGTCGCTGCCGTGTCCCCCGACGCGACGTGCCGAATTCCTCTTTTACACCGATAGATCGGTCGACCCCGCGGCAGGCGCCAAAACAGCCGTCGTCGCCGCAAGCTGACGCCATCCACGATCCAAAGGGAAAGCGCATACTCCAGCGCAGCCGCGTGTCGGTCGGCGCCCAGCCCAAACAGACGCCGCCATTAAAAGTGGTGCGCACCGCTCAGCTGCTCACCCTGGGGTTTCCCGCCTCCTCCCTTTTAAACGCCTCCTCCCAACGGCAGCAGGCAGCAGAGCTCGACGCTTCCACTGCCGCCCGCCCGCTACGACGATCGAGGGAGGACGGTGGAGAATTGTACTAGTAGATGGCGACGGACGCTGAGTGCTCGGCGCCGGTTGCCTCCAGGAAGGGGACGCCGTCGGTCCGGAGCCACAGCGAGGCGGAGCGCAAGCGGCGGCAGCGCATCAACGCCCACCTCGCCACGCTCCGCACACTCGTCCCCTCGGCTTCCCGGGTACGTACCTTCGTGCCAACGACGACGAGGACATATACATGACCGCATGTAGTTAACTGGATGGATGCCTTCCCACGTTCGTTCGTTCGTTCGTTCGTGTAGATGGACAAGGCCGCGTTGCTGGGCGAGGTGGTGCGTCACGTCCGGGAGCTGCGTGACAGGGCGGACGACGCGATGGAGGGCGTGGCCGTCGTCCCCGGGGAGGGCGACGAGGTGGGCGTGGAGGAGGACCGCTGGCTCCCACGGCCCGAAGACGACGACGACGAATCCCGGTGGCGGCGGCGCGTCCGGGCGTGGGTGTGCTGCGCCGACCGCCCTGGGCTCATGTCTGACCTCGGCCGCGCCGTCCGCTCCGTCGGCAGCGCGCGTCCCGTCCGCGCCGAGACCGCCACCGTCGGCGGCAGGACCCGCAGCGTTCTGGAGCTGGACTACGTCTGTGAAAGCGAAAACGATGCGGCGACGGACAATGACAGGGCCGTGGCGCTCTCCACCCTGCGCGCCGCACTGCGCACCGTGCTGCTCAACCGGGAGGAGCTACTCGCCGCCGCCCAAGGATACAAGCGGCCGCGCCTCTCGCCGCATGTCGTTGAGTTGCAGGCCTCCAGTCTAGTCTAGCAATCTCCATCGTAGCATGCAATGAGAGGCGGCAAAACGGCGTCGAGACGCTCGATCTGCACTCTGCAGTTCCGTGCTTACCTGTTTAGTGTTAGTAGTACAGGCTAAGCTTCGACGTGTACTTTCTACTGTCATGGTCGGCACTTGTGCTTAGCCTGCTTAGTAAGAGTAGCACATAGTGTTTTGTAGACTTGTCAGGTGTTTACACTGTGGCACTAGTTGAATTTTACAGCTTGTCTCTCTCGTGTGCTTCACTGTTGTTTGATCGATGTCCATCGGAAGTTCAGAATAGGCCGAGCATGAATCAATCGTTGCTACCGTTTGCAGATAGCTACCACTATTTCGTCTTAATATCCAAGCTGTAACTAACTACTGCTTCTGTGACATGTGGCCCCTATCATTAGCTTTGGTGGCAATTCAAAAGAACCGCTACCTTCCATGGAAGCTGCTTAAATCATACTCGAAATTATGAAGACCAGTAACTTTGCTACACTCGGAAAGTATTAACCGACTTCCATTTTGAACAAAAACAAATAACGAGTTCGCCGTGTGTAGGAAAGTTGACGGAATGGAAGTCAGTATTGCATGGCCACAACTACAAATCTGACTGATCTAACGCGACAATTTTAAGATAAAATGAACTCTTTTCCATTTTTTAGCCATCTCATCATTTTTGAACTTCAAACCTTTTAGCTCTGCATAGAACCACCAGGGTCAAAGGCGTTGCTATTCTGGTCCACGGTCGCCTGAGACGATTAGAACCACCACTTGCATATCCCTACTTGTATGAACACCACACTAATTGTAATGCTTAATTGGTCATCTGGTTCGGATTACAGGAGGATCACACGAGGAGCTACAGGGATTTGAGAAAACTAGAGGAAGGCCACACCTAGCCTATCCTCGTCTATCGCCACATCCTGTTGTATTTGTAGCAGCTTCCTCTAGCTTATGAGTTATGAGCAGGCTGAGGCCTAGCAGTGCCACTCCACCGTCTGGCCCATATGTATTGTAAAAGGTCACTGACAACCCCCCCTTCATAAATTTCGGCTTGCCCCCAAGCCGATGCCACATCAAACCATGTTACTTAAAGATAGTAACCGAACTCGAAAGTGCTATATGCCTATATGAGCTAGATTTATGCGTACAAGAGTAAAGAATTGTACTACATGTTACCTAAAGATAGTACAATGTACCTTAAAATTATTTAGTGCGTAAATGGTGCCTAAGCAATTATGAGGCGCATCTCCATGAAAGAAACGGAAGTGGAGCAGATAGCAAAGGGACAGACAGGTTCGTAGCTCAGGATGGAGTACGGCCTGTATCCCTATTTGTAGCGGAATGAACCTAGAGGTCCAGAAGCGTTGGATTATATTGGATGGTGGATAAGGGCCAGCCGTCTAAGGGCTTGTTTGGTGTGTAGGGAAAATAGGGGGATCCCGGCCTTTTCCCAGGCCCAACAAACCGCGGGTCAAATTGGGCCCGGATAGCCAACGACGCCGTTTGGTTGCCCACGGGGCCGAGATTTTCCTGCCCTTCCGCGACTTTTCCCAGGGTCCCCGTTCCGCTAGTCAACAGGTCGGGGAGAGAATCCGCTCATTATGTGGCGATGGCGACGCGACGGCGCTGGGCCAGGACTCGTCTTCTCCGGCGCACAACTCGCTCTCGCTAGCCAGCCGCCGCCGCCGCTTCCTCCTCTTCCCCACCGACGCTGCCTCGCCCACTCGCCAAGGTCCGGTTCCTCTCCCTCTCCCTCTCCCTCTCTCTCTCTTCTCTTTTACTCTGCCACGCACGCTGGCTCGCCAAGATCCCTCGTTGGATCTGCTCCCCGCGTCCGGCCGTCACCGGTTCGTACCATGAGTTCTTCTGATCTAACCGGGGCTATCAGATCTTGCCGGGGCGAGCAGATCAGACTGTACACGGCACGGCAACTGATAATTACCGGTGTCCATGCATATGCAAAAATCAGGGGTCAAAGTTAAGCATACCCTCCCACATGTCCCCATTTCTATTGCTGAAGATAAAGTTGCTCCATATAGAAATAGGAAAGGAACCCTTTCTCAAAACATGATGGTCGCATGTGACTTTGATCTGAATTTCACATTTATTTCATGTGGGTGGGAAGGGTCTGCATGATGCAGGAGTTCTTCGGTCTGCAATTAGCAAGGGGTTTCATGTCCCACTTGGAAAATTCTATCTTGTGGATGGTGGATATGGAAATACACCCTCGTTTCTTGCCCCATATCCTGGAGTCCGATACCATCTCGGTGAATTTAAGAGGCGGCGGTCTTGTCATGTTGGTTATGCTGACTACAGAGAGCTTTTTAACCATCGGCACACAATTGCTCGAAACCACATTGAAAGGGTGATTGGTGTTTTGAAGAAGCGATTCCAAATATTGAAAGTGGCCAATCATTATCCCATAGAATCACAAGTGAAGATTCCATAATATCATTCGAGGTCAAAACGGTGATGACGAGTGGTTGGATCACCAACCACAATTAATTCCACCAACAGCCTATGTTGACGTTCCGGATGGAGATGATGGCTACCACCAGCACCAAGAGAATACAAACAATGGGAATGCTCTTAGAGATCAGATTGCACTACAGATGTGGTAAGATTATAACAACTAGTTAGAGCATGATTATTTTTGTAATTGTATTTCTGGTTGAACCTTTTGATATATTGCTAGCAGTGAGTAATTTTGTTATGAATTTGAGACCATATTGTTGTTAGTTTTATTATTTTTGATTGCATTGTGTTATCTCTTGGTTCAGTATTGTGGCTATGGTAAAAGAAACAGCAAGGGCGTCTTGGAACCATATACTTGAGAAAGGTCTGCTTGATATACTTGTCGAGCATAATGTTCCTATCTATAGAGGTCAGAATGGGTGGGTGGCTGAAGGCTGGAGAAGCATTACAGCTAAGTTTAATCAGAAATTTCCAAGTAGGCACTACATAAAGCAACAAATCCAAGAGAAGGAGAAGGACATGAAAGCAAACTATAAGGCAGTTAGGGATGCTAGGAAACAGAGTGGGACGGGTTGGAATGACTCCCTTATCATGATCATTACTGAACCGGTCATATGGGAAAAACTTAAAAGGGTAAAAGCTTTGTAACTTGCTTGTTTTTTTTGTTGCAACATTTTGATCCTATTTGTAGTTGCATTCAATAGGACTATCCTAAGGTGAAGAAATTTGAAGGAAAGTCATTCATGCTCTTCCTTATATTGGCTTCACTATATGAAGGTATGATGTTCATTCTCTCCCTGTATTGCTAGTTTTGCTAGTTTATCCATCATCTAGTACCATTGAACCCCCATATAATATGTTGATATGTTTCCCTTTGTTTGAGCAGGAAGTATTGCTACAGGAGATCTTAACTTTTTATCAATTCCACAAGTCGATTTAACAAGCGATGATGTTTCTCCTACAAACTCCTCTACCAATCAGCAAGGTACCTTGAACCACCCGCCTTCCATTCTTGATGGTGGTCAATCATCTACCAGTATGAATGTCCAAGGTTTCCCAAGAGGGGATGATATTGCACGTACAACAAGTGCTACCTCTTGACAAAAAGAAGAACCCACGAATAAGAGGAAACAAAGTCGTTGAGGAGATTAATGAGCCGAAGGAAGCTGACAAGTTCTCCATTGCAAACTGTGTCGTTGCACTGGAGCCTATGGAAGATCTAACAGTTGCTGAAAAATCAAAGGCGTTGCGGCTGTTTAAATGCCAGCTGAACCGAGAAATATTCCTCAACACCAAGGGCCTGAGCATTAGGATCTGTTGGTTAAAAGATGAGATTGTTGTTTCCATGGAGAAACACTAAGGTGAGCCTTCACATATCTAGGTAGCACTGCTTTTGTAGCAGTACATAAATGCTTGCTTGATTGTTCATCTCAAACCTGTTTGTGATATACTTGATTAATTCAGATACAAACCATATCAGTTATTTATGCTTCAAGTTTTTTCATACTTGCATGTATTACTTTGAACTAAATGTCAATCCGGAGCTTATATTTTCTTAATTGTAGTGTCAATCATTTCTTTGGGACAGTCTTTCATTAGCTAGTACTTATGTTATTTGTTGGAGCACATTTGTCATGTAACTCATTTCAAGTAATTGCAAGTTTAAAGCTCATGATTATGTCCTCTCTCTAGTGTCAAGCTGAACTATGGGAAAGTTTTGTATTTTTTACTTTACAAAGTTCTTGATTAGATTTCATGTTCCTATGGAGGCCTACAAGTACTAGCAAGTATTTTTTTTTACTTTGTACAGTTCTTGATTAAAATCTGAATGTGCACCTTGATCTTAGCTATATTTACCTTCAACTTTCATACTACTGATGATGCATATATTACTCTTTACATATGCCTGCAGATATTCGCAATGAGCTCAGTCCTGCATATTCTCAAGCTTCTATTATGTAGTGGATAGCACAATGGGTCTTGATATTTCTGGTTCTAGCCGTGACATATAATTTATAATTTATGTATTATTGCATGAGAGTAATATACTAGAGTTTGTGGAAATACTTTCTGAACATATGGATTGCAATTTGTTGGACTTAATCTTAATTGTCAAGTGTCTAAGATATGCTGCAGGATGTGAATTGCTTGGACTTAATCTTATTTTGTGTAAGGGTGTGATGTGATATGGTATTATTTCGGTTTTTCAAATTTCTGTAGCTTAATAATTAATTTATATTTTTATCACAAAATTATCTGTGGTGAAAAACTGATCAGACGCTACCAACTAGTAGTAAACTTTCTATAACGTCTGTGGTGAAAAACTGATCTGTTGGGATTTCCCCTCCCTGTAACCAAACGAACAGAGGGCAGGGGCAGATCTCCCCACGCGAATCTGGGGATCCCGCACGCTCGTCATAATTCCCTAGGTGGGTCTGCTACCCTGGGTTTTGACACCCTTACAGCCAAACAAGCCCTAAAGGTTCTGACAATCCAAGTGCCGTCCACTGTCACGAACATAGGACGTTCCATAGATCTGCAATGCGTAGTCAAGAAAGTTGAGTCAAGAACTAGTGACTATCCCAGATTGCCGCTCAGTATTCCCACCCGTGACGAGTTCACGATGTGTACAAGCCAGGTTGGCAAAAGATCAGAAGAAGAAATGCAACAACGCTGCCGCCCATTAGCTCAACTGCTAAGTGAAGAATTTCGTATCTCCCTGATCTTACACCTTCTAAGTACACTTTTCATCTAAAAATCTTCTAAGTACACTGGGTGGTCAACAACCAGACTAGCTAGGGATTTCAGAAGCCAGCTCAGGTCAACTACCAATGAAACCATTGCTCTTACCCACTGGTCACATCTCGGTATAAATAGCCCCAGCATCGAGCTCTCTTAGAATCACAAATTTCATCGCAGAGTGAAGCGTACCCAGCTCACTTACAGTCACTTACCATGGCTCCTAGTGTCCATCATCTCCTCGTCCTGCTCCTAGCCTTAACAACCTTCAATGGCAGCTACGGCGCTCGTCATATTTTAGACACGGCAGCTGCACCAGAGGCCGCACCAGCTCAGCCTTCCATACCAAAAGTTCCGACATTGCTGCCTCCAGCCTCTTCCATTCCCACTATTCCAACGACATTGCCTCCAATGCCTTTCATTCCTTCAGTTCCAAAGTTGACAATGCCACCCATACCATCGATTCCTATCCCTAAGGTCGCCATGGCACCAACAGCCACTGGTACAGTTCCATCTCTTCCAATCCCGGTGATTACAACCACCATACCAACCATTCCTACTTTGCCTTCTACCATGCCACCAATGCCCTCAATCCCAACTACTATTCCATCCATTCCGATCACAATACCGACAACAATCCCTACCATTCCTGGGTTCCAGATGCCACCTATTCCATTCATGTCCCCACCTCCACAAACTACCAGCCCATAAGGTAGTCCTAGCATGAGGCTGTTATTTCTGACTGCTATACAGGGATTGATTTGTCATGCATGGTTATTATCAGTGTGTTTGTAATGTTTGTTCTGTTATTTGGGTGTTGCTGGCTCGCACTTAGTGTGATTGTAAATGCAGCCAGGTGCTACTATCCTGTTTTTGTATTAATATAAAGCATTTGCTTGGTTTGGATAAGTGGCCGTACAGAATTAGATTTCTGCAGTCCTTTTATGACTAATAGTGTTGTGTCAACAGAGAGTATGATACTATCTGCAATGCTCTCATCTTTGTTTGACAGGAGAGAATGATACCACTTAAATGCTCTTCTCTTATATTTCACATAAAGGAAGACAACATTTTCCTTCAATAACAAAGTAAAATAAACAACATGCTATTACAACAATAAACATCAACTAGAAGCAGGCAAACCTATGTTCAATTTACCAATGTGCTTACGCAGCAAGTATAAGCTGCATACAAGCTTCAGTGCATCTGAACTAATCCTTTGGCGAGTCCCAGCTCATATGAGAAATAATAAAACCAAACACATGCAACAATGCAAGACGATACTCCTGGCTATCCAGAACATGAGAACAAAAAACAAAGGGAATTGAGTTATAAATGTGAAAGAAGATTTATCCATCAAACTGGCATATTGAAGGAAGGATACCAATTTGGGTTAGCGTGGTGATAATGTTCATGGATTTATAATCACAAAATCTCATGGCATAATGCACCAATAACACGCAATAAAATAAAATAAAATAAAAATGGACTATAATAAAAATTATTGGTTTTAACTTATGACATACATCATATGAAGCTAGTATATCTAATACTGTTTGGGATGAACAATCACCTCGCTAAAGCAGGACTTCCGGTTAATATAGGGCACTCCACTATGGAGTTGGAATTACAGTCAGACTAGAGTGTACACTTCTGGTGCCTACATGCCAGATGAACAATAAGCTACAAAGATTCCAAAGTAATGTAGCAATAAAAATATCAAAGTATAATTGAAGGGTTGGAAGTACATACAATTTATCATAGCAATAAAATATCAATACTTACACTCAACAAACTGAAGCTGTACTAGCTGCATGTTCAAGACAAACTGAACAATCTATCTTATCCCCTCCTGGCCCCTTATAGTAGTAGTTCAATTTTCCTGCTGCAAGCTGAATTCACTGCGCTTCCAAGACTCTCGATTTTTTCATATTCCACTTTGAACATGACGACAACTGTACCATCTTTGCCAGTGTCATAGTCTTGTTTAATATCTTCAGCTTGAAAATGCTGCAGCTGTTCGAAGATTCAACTGGTCATGGTTACGCTTCAGCATATCATAACTATGTTGAATGTGCATGAATATTCTGACAGTGACACACAAGTATAGCTTAGAATTAAAAGTACACATTAAACTGCTATAAAATCAATCCAACATATGGCAGATCAAACAGTTCGTTTTACTGTGACATCTCTATTTTTTTGCATGCGAGTATGTACCAACTCAAAGTACATCAACCAAGCTTAGGTATATGTTTGTAATGGCAGTTCTGTGTTTATGTTTTAATCAATCATCTAAAAGTAGATACGGCATCTCCAATACCACTGTTTTGCATATGTTTATTACCTGATGATAGACTGTGCCCAAGAGATCAAATGGTACTTCCATGCCCACACAAGCCTGAAATGAAAATACCCACCTAGTGAGAATTATATGCACTGCATGCTTTTTCAAATTAATGCACAAATCAGGTAAGAGCACATGCAAAAAAGTTTAGCTTGATAACCTTTGGTTTCACGAGACAAGTCGGAGCATCTTTAAGACATTCAGAAGCGACCCCGCCATAAGCTCTCACCAGACCACCAGTTCCCAATTTTATGCCTCCGAAATATCTATTTCCAATGTTTAAAGGTGTACATTAATGTATGAGGTAATCACATGTACCGCATGGTCACAAAAAGGTGCAGTGAAATACTCACGCCACTTTATAATTTCTATAGTTCCCTTAATTTATACAAAGTTAAATATAAACAAACTGGCAAAACTATAAGCCATGATACAAAAATAATGAAAATGAAGGAAATTACTTCATAAACAGCTACCTAATCACAACTACTATGACCATATCAATGCCAGACGAAATGATGGCAGAGTATATTGGCTTTCCAGCTGTGCTTGAAGGTTCGCCGTCATCGTTATAACGAAATTGTTCTCCCACCTAAATACAGATGCATGCAAGACCAACTCATCATTAATTATCATAGACATGACACTTGAATAGCAAGCTTGATAAGTATATAGCTGCAAACCTTGTATGCCCAGCAATTATGATTGGCACGCGGATCCTTAACCTATAACACAAAACCATGTAGACCTAGTCAACAGCACGAATAATTCTAGTGTGATCCAGATGTAAATACATTGATGAGTATAGAACTGCAAGGTTAGGCCTGAATATACAACAACAGGTCAGACGCAATGCCTGTAAATCCAAGCTAAGAATCATATCATCTGAAGCAATACACGTTCCACATATATCGTGAGTGAACCCTTGAGAAATTCATCAGGTATAACAAGGGTAACCTAGTAGAGCATAATAACACAATTAACAAACCAATGGTACAGTTCAGGCAGGCACAAGACACTTTAAGAGTTGAACTACCGAGTTTCTGATGGAGCATTTAGTTGGGTTACACATCATGGTCTGAAGAATCAGGTAGAGAAAAGGGGCATGCTCTAACGTGCAATCAGAATCAGGCCTACATGAGGCTGCTGCAACTAGAGCTAAGGATTAAGGCCTCGCTCGAAGAAGAAAAAAGTGGGGGGATGGAGCACCTCGTTGAGGAAGGACATGGCGGCGCGCTCATCGGGGACGGAGGCGGCGATTGCGATGAACTTGCTGCGCTTGATCTCGCGCTCGCAGCGGACGCGCCCCACGAGCGTCGTGTACGGGGAGGGGGACGACGATGTGGAGGAGGATGACGACATGGCGCGTGCGGACGCGGCGGCGACGGTGGCCGAGCTTCGGCAGGAGTGGCTCCGGTGGACTGCGGCCGCGGCGTCTGGTCCGGGGAACAGGAGGGGAATGGAGCGGAGGCGTGGGGCTACGCGCACGGCCGCCATCGCGGGGCGTCAGTGGAAACCGTGGGTGAGCTTACGTGTAGCGGCAGTACTCCATTGAGCTGGGCCGTGGGCTTGGCTGCTGCCGCGTAGACATGGTACGTGGGCCCAGATGCTTCAATTAACAATTGCTACTGGGCTGTTCGACCTGTTTCCAAGCACGGAAATAGAGTGTGTGCAAGCAGCACAACATGAACATTCAACACCATGTTCACAACAAACACCCAACACCATAGGAAAAAAATCAATATCAAACAACCAGAAATTAACAAGCTACCGAACTGTGCAAAGAATGAGGTAGTAAGTCTGCGGAAGTCTTCTTATTCAAGTTGAAAGGTAACTCAACAAAAAACATGGTATTTTGCCAGATATAACGTCAGCCTTCAAAATGACAAGGCCCAGAACAGCAGATTTAGTTCAAACCAGCTCAAATTCAAATGAATATACTCTAAAAATCATGGGACCGACTACCAGACGTTGGGAAATTTTGAATTCATCTGTACATACTGCGACACAGAAAATTATTGGAAGTTCCAAGAAAAGTAAAGTTGAGGCATTCGCTTCAGTATCCCCAGTTATCGTTACGGATTTCATCATCAAACTTCTGCTTGAGTTCAGGATGCTTCGCAAAGTACTCATCGGCTGTCATTGTGCTGATCTTTTGCTGTGCACATAAATAAGATGTTAACAGGATGATGCAAATATGTTTTAGAACAAGAAATGCACATGCATTTTTCTAGATAAATGAAATTCAAGCTCCAGTGAAGATCCTCCTCACCTTCATCTCCCTGAGTTCAGCAATCTCTTTCTCTATCATCTCTGACTCCTTCAGAGACGTTTTCTCTGCCTCTTTCAGCTCAACCAACTATACATGAGATAAATAAAGGGATTAAAAGCACGCCAATTTCTCAAGTGGGTAATGACAGCTTACAGGAAAAATAATGCCCCTATGTAGCCAAACTGGGAAAATGCAAACAAGGAAATATAAAATCAACTTGCGAAGACAAAGCATAACAAGAGTGATGGGTCCTTACTAGAGCATCAAATTTTGGCTTGTATTCAGGAGTCACAGTGTCAACATACTTGGGGATTTCAATGCCTGCAATTATGTTATGCTTAGTATCTCAACAAGTAGATCAAACGAACATATATACGGCATGCCATCTCAATAGCAAAAAAATAGAGGTGCACTGTATAATGCAGTACTGATGTCACTACCACATCATTTTAAGAATACTATACACAACAAAGTAATAGCTTCTAACAAGTGAATATATGCAGATGCAGCATTACAAGTACGGGTCCTATATGTAAGAACCAGCATAAAGTATATTAATTCAGACTTCAGATCCATGACAACTTGATTCTTTTTAATCAGTCAGCTGAATCAGTGGGCAGGGAATAAAACTTTGAACAACATAGCAACAAAATGGAGATAAATTAATCTCAAAAGGAGTTCCAAAGGTATCAATGGGACGTTAGGCGTGATTGTCCTTGTCAAACAATTGTAAGAGGCACAAAAGATATAAACCTGACAAATGCCCACATGCCAACATCGATAACCAACTAACATAATTATAACTGACAACTTCAACTACAAAGAAGCCTCATGTGAGCCACACTAGGTTCATATTTAAAAACCAATGGTAGACTAGAAGGAAATCAAAAGGTGGTATCAAGTAAATGACAGCAAGACAATCCGCATTTTCAATACTTAAAATGTTCAACATTGCTTAAGAGATACAAAAATATGCAAACATCTTCAATGTTAGCAGAAACAAAGAGATCAAATAAACCCTTGTTTCTAGAAATACAAAGTAGGCTTCTAGAACAATAATGCTTACTGTCATAAGCTTCTTTGTACATATCGACCACTTTAGATCCAATTCCTTTTCTGTAGTACTCCCAGTCAATTGGTTGAGGTTCCTTCAATAATACAACAAATTAAGTTTACTGAAAGCACATAGAAATCTAACCTACAAATTTACAGCGAGCGAGAACACAACTATAAGTGGTGAATGCATTTCTATGAGGCTATATTGAAACGTCTCGACGAATTTTAAGATAGAAGCAGCAAAGTAATATGAGTAGAAGCATTCAACATGACAGGGAGTGGTACTTAATCCATCGCAAATCAGTCCTATTCACCGTGAAGCTTGTTACCTATTGAGACATGTCTGTTTGTACTAACAGAAAAACCTCGTGAGGATTCTTCAAAAGAGAAAATGTTTGGTTGTATCCTAGATAAAAAAAGAACTACCGTTTACTGTGGTTAATGGATTACTATCATGAAAGTAGTTACTAATGGCAGCATAAATTCATAAGCTATTCTATTAGTCAGAAAAATGGTATTGAATAGCTGATGGATTGTCGTGAGGTTTGTCACCGAAGGCCAAACAAGATACGACACGTAATGACACTACTGATTCTGTATATTTATATTTAGCCACAATAAGCACAGTCCTAAACAATCAAGTTTGAATGCTTCAAAAATAACAAATGGAAACCCAACACAACATGTTAAAACCCATCATCATCTGGAAACACTAGCATAACTGCTTGCGAAACAAAATCAACAATGACTAAACTAAGCAAATGCAGCATAAGATGGCCATCTCAACCAACAGCCTATCCACAAGATATTCAATACGCCAAAGCGTAACTTATTTGTATCAGCAGCGCACGAAATACATAATTCCAACAGATTGGATTTGTTCTATTGACAATTCGTCATGAAATTCCTACACTCAGCAGTACAGACAGGATCGGGTCCGACAGTAGGATGACGAGAAGCCCTGGAAGAGGGGCGGGAAGATCTGCGAGCCCTAGGACAAATCGAGAAGGCGACGGGTAGGATACCTGCGAGTACTTGGTCTGGAGCTGGTGGTTGACATCCTCGAAGGTGCGACGGAGGGTGGCGAACTCCTTGCGCGCCTCCTCGGAGACGAGCATCTTGGCCATGCCGTCCCAGTCGATCGCCTTCCCCGCCTTCACGGCCACCTCGGCGACCTTCTTCCCGCTCATATTCGCCGGCCTGTGTTCTCAGTCACGTCGCCGAGCCTTCCGCCTGTATCTATCCCCTCGCTTCGCCGCCGCCACTGCTCTCGTACACCGCACAAGAGAAATGGAGAAATGGGGTGTATAGGATGAGATGTCGTTCGTAGGAGTCTGGTTCGAATGGGCCTGAACAACAAGCCTTTATTTTGACTGGGCTTCGTGACAAAATTTGTTCAGCACCTCAAAAAACAAAACAAAAAGTTTTTAGCAGTGCGGCGCGCCCATGGGGTAGGGACCGCGTCTTTCCGACCATTTTCAATATAGTAACCACTCGGTACAGCTGAAAAGGATGGGGCAAACAGCAAAATCACACCTAAAAAGGAAATAAAAAAAGGAAGGAGAAAAAGTCAACAACACTAGATCGACAAAAAAAAAGATACGTCCTCCGGAGAATTCCCACCACACTCCCGTGTCGGATTGCCATGTATTAAACACCACCTTTTCAAAGGAATGTGACGATGTCGACCCTAGTGTCCAGATTGATTCTAAGATTTCTCCTAGTACACCAATGTAAGTAGGGACCGACGCCCTTCAAGACGGATGGCGGCGCTTGGAGGCATCACCATGTGGTAAGAGCTGACAATGCTTTCTCCCGAGCCCTGACACTCCACATCCCCGCCAAACTGTTCTCCACCTAGCTCGCCATACACAAACGTGCGCCAACACTCTTGATATCATCCACAACGTCTCACCATGGCAAACATTGCGAGACCGGCTGGAACAGGAAGAACGAGCGTGGATAGTCGACGACAATACTCCAGCCTTATGGGAGGCCACAACCTTTATCGCCAAAGACAGTAGCAAATCAGACGCAACAGCAGGAGCACAGCGGGCAACCCTACCCCGCCGACTCAGATCGGGCACGTGAAGCTCCAGCCACTGCGCTGCAACAGATGTGGATGTGGCCATCGTAGTCGTCGTCCCATCTTGATCTGCTCTCCTCAGCCCCACCGGACGCGGCAGAACGAAAGCCCCAACCGGCCCGCTGTCATCCAGCCTGCGCGGAACGCTGTTGGCCGGAAGATCTCCGCGAATCTCCACAGATCCTCGTGAATCAAGGAGTGATCCACCTCGCCAAGGCCCTCAAGTAGTACTTGGACACCGTCCAGTCGGCATCAAGGGTGTTTGCCAAGCGCTTATCATACATTGAGAACGACATCATCGTCATCCCCGTGGTCAAGGAGGAGGAGGCACCGCAGTAGGACGCCATGTTCGACGCCGACAACGTGGTGACGATGTACGACTAGGACTAATTCTACACCGGTCTATAGGTTTAGGGTAAGTTTTAGTTAATTTCGTTTGTATTTTGTAAAATTCTATAAAAGTTGAATGAAATCTAGCAAGTTTGAATGATTCTGTTGTTTCATTCTTTTTAACCATTAGGAGCGCGGTTGGGTAAGCCGCTCCCAATAGAAGGCAACGCGTGACGATGCACGCAATAACACTTGTCAGTGCATAGGAGGCGAGTGGATTTTCGGTTTGATCATGGCGAGAGAACTAGGACAGGGGGTATTATTTGCGGACACAAGGCATGTACTGAGCAGTCCGGTTGGTGCAATTATTTTTCTCAAATCAAAGTAATATGCAAGCCTTTTATGTCATGTCAGGCGATCCAGTTGTCAACTCTGTGGAGCCAGTCGTGAACTCGCAGTCAATGCCGTTGCCTCGTCGCTAGCCGCCTACCAACGGAGACCAGATTCTTCGTTTGCCCGATTGATGGCAGCGGACAATTCAGTCAGTGCCCACTGCCCAGGCATTCAAGTGGTGATTTTTTGGACGGTCAAAGTTGAGCTTAATCACCAATCGGCAAGGATCAATCAAAAGCTGATCATCCACCCTGAGTGCATTTCGTCATGCCTGCCGTCCATCCAAAGACAAATCTAGAGATCGAAGAACGAAACCAGAGGGATGCACCCACTGGAATTTTCTTGCATCTCTACAAACTGCCATTTGTCATATTTCCATTGCAACAAGATAATAACAGGAGCTACATTATTGTTTCTCTACAACCCAAACCCTCAATATCAATAAAATGTTTGGGCGGTCCTTTCCCTAGCCGGTCTTCTCAATAAGACACTGCCCCTGGCTTCTCCAGGGTCATGCTCACTACCACCTAGCTGCCTATATTGTTCCGTTAACTTACTACTCGAGTGGTGTTTACTTCGGTCAGCGTACGAGAAGGATGAGCTGCCGCCACCGTCATCAAACCAAGCCCCTCTGCTACCCTCGAACCTTTCCTCAGCAAACGTCTCACCATATGCCTGATTCACCTCCCGGCCTGATGAGCTGGTGCCCAAGGTAGATCTCGACCGGGAATAGGTCGGATATTCGGTTTCCTCATATGCTCTTGTAGGGCCTCCTGGGTACATTGGATCTGAGTTCCCAAAATTGTAATGTTCGTATTCATCAGTGCTAGTTGAATTCCTTGTGCTTTCGCTGCTATCTGTGCTCATGGTGCTGTGCGACCCAGCATCGGAGTTGCTGAACAGCGATGAACTCTCACTTGGACTTGGAGATTCCGCTGGTGGATATGGTGGCTCTCCAAATTCGTCAAATCTACGAGTCACGTTATCTGTCATGTGATCTGTATGCAACTGGCCAATCGGGTGTCTGTTCAAGGAACCTCGTTGTGGTCCCAAGTTTGGCTTATGCTTGGCCTTCTTTGTATGCACTGGGTCCTGAGCCATCATTGCTTGCCGCACAGAGTTTGGCGCCCTTGGTGAACACCTGATATCGGTAATGTAAGATTTAGAATATCCTGGAGAGGAACAAAAACACACGAAATAGCTAGCATCAGTTCAGAAAAGAGGAATACTGGTGTTCACCTTGCATAGAGCAGCATGTAAGCACACTTCGACATGACATTTTCCAGAGATACAGGTTTGACCTGCACACAGCAAAGGCCAGCTATTTTAGAATACAAGATCACTATATCTGATTCTCATGGATGATAAGTTGATAACCCTCAGAGCAGCTAGGTTCAAGCTAGAGGAACAGTAATGCGGTACTGTTGAAGCCATACAATATGCATCCTCTTGTATTATAAACATATACATTATGCTCACTAAGTCCCTATACTATACTCCTTCCATGCCACAATGTAGTGCATATAAGTTTTTTCAAAAGTCAAACGATGTCAAGTTTGACCAAGTTTATTGAGTAAAATCATTCATATCTATATTATCAAATGTGTATCATATGAAAATATACATCACATGAATCTAATGATATTGATTGGGTATTCTAGGTGTTGATATTTTTGCCAACATACTTGGTCAAATTTTAGCGATTGACTTTTGTAAAATCTTATATGTACTACATTATGGCAAGGAGGGAGTACTTCAATAAGATCTAATTGCTAATCCAATAAGGTGTATGAGTGCCGGTTATTTAAGACAAGCAGAATCGTACATGGAAACAGGTTTATCAAAAAGATTTGGGTAGTGATATGTTGAGCTTATAAAAATAATGTTTAACAAATGGGCAGGCATAGCCCATAGCCACCAGTTCTAAGAGGTTACCTGGCTGTCATCTGTCTTGTACCACTTTCCATGAGTGTCCTTGACATAACATACATAATGACCAGAAAAGGCGGCATTCATAACATCATGATGGACAACCACTCCATATAAGCTGTAGACAGGAGAATTGTCGTCACTTGTGCTCATGTAACTTGATAAATTCAGGGTTTCTGGGAATCTGATGGCTTTGCTTATCTTCCCAAACTTGCCAGACTGTACATGTAAAATGGAGAAACTGATTAGTGGATCTCAACTTGCACTGTCAACTTGTAAGGCTTACTTGATCAAAACAAAAAAAAAACATTAAATTATGAACTCCAGAAAAAAGGTTAAATACATTCATTTTAGAGTTTGTCAACAGAAAAGGGAGCTACGCAAGTGGCCCTGGAGCCTAGCCCTTGGAGATATGTCATATCGACAGTTCACTTTCAAGGAAAAGAAGCAGATTGGTATTTTATACGGTACCTGGTATCTTTTCAATGCAATAGTCAGGACATTCGGGGCTTCTGATATGGTCAACTTCTTCTTAGCACGCTCATAGGATTTACATCTGACATGAAAGGGGAGAGTGAATTAGCATTAGAAAAGCCATCTCGCAGTTAGCTGCTCAAACTTTTGAAGTAACACAACGACCTGGCACAATTCAGAGGAAACAAGCAATTTCTATTGAAATACCTAAACATGAATGGTCCCACACACCACCTTAGGTAGTCAAAGCAAGTGGCATAAAGTGACGCACCAACATATATTCCATAAGAGTAAAAACCGAAACTGTTATAAGCATACCACTTGGTTATCTTACAGGCTATGTGCTGTTTTCCTACTCTTGCTCTGTACTCGCAAACTTCATAACAGATCTATCATTTTACATTCAATTATGTTTCTGTTCAAGTCCGACTGTAGGTAATGTTTGCATTTCCCCCATAAATGGTGGTAAACTATTATCAACCCCTAACTCCCAGCATGTTAGGTGGCCTAAGAAGTCCAGAGGCCTATAATCCCTTTAAAATTGCATGGCAGTACTATAGCTCAAGAGTCTAGCTTGGTAAAGTTTCAGTGATAGATGAAGGACTCTAATCTGCCGATCAAACATGATCAATGCAATGAACACAAAAATGTCAGAGAATGAACATGTACAGAAAGCTAAAGATCAATGAAGTAAGCAAACCTGCTGCATTGGTATCTATTATCTCCATCCATGACTTCCGTAGATGTAAACCGTTGAAGTGCTTCTTCGAGCGAACTGATGTCCCCATCAATTTCAACAGTGAGATCCAACATACGCTCAGGTTGCTCAGAACTAATATGACACCTTGTGCATTTTATCTAGGAAAGAAACAGCGTAAAGCAATCAATAAGAATATACTGTAAGCAATCTCAGGTAACTGAATATATAAAATAAAAAAATGTTCTATAAATAAAACCTTAGATCGCAGATAACCCCCGAATATTAATTGTACAAGTGTCGTCTCTTCAGCTAAACGATGAGCACCACCTGTTCTTGCTTCCTTCATGCATACAGATTGCATAGCATCAATGGAGTGCCTGTAAACATGTCAGGTAGTGTCGTACATTAAAAAACTACTCTTGAAAGAAGGCTTGCCAATAGTAATTAACTAATATATTCACTTACGGCGAAGTAGCAACATACCCAAAAAGCCTATTGTTAGGTAACTGTTCTATCAGGTTTTGCAATATTCATTGATAGGAATAGTTATCACCACCTGGTTGGAACAATGAATTCCAAACAGCTATACTAAGTGATGACTTCAACTAACCTTGGGTTTAACAAGAAAAGATAAATCCAAATGAAAATTTATAGTAGTTGAACAAGATTTGGAGAAACAGACTACACTGCTGCCTCACATCGAGTCCTAAAAGGACATCTATATAATCTATGATTATAAAATAGCTCATCCACCACTAGTAAAGTACCAGGCCAGCAGATGTACACTTTATCCTTCCACTGAAACGTCATGAGTGGGTCATCTAAGGTATAACATCGACAGATACGACTTAAGAGCTAAATTACAGCAGAAACCTTTGCATAACCAACATAGATAAGAAAATGGTCTCTTACCGAAGGAACTCGTGAGCATCTTCTTGTTTACCAGGACCAAAGCTACTTCCAATCTCGTGTAAATGGGACAGTATCCCAGTTGGTGACAAAGCAGTTTTGCCCTGCTTGCCCTCCACAATAAGTTTTTCAAATTCACACATAAAACACCATTCCCTTTTGGAACCTACAAAACAATAGATTACTATGTGATTATTCAAAGTGCAATATGGAGAGAAAAATGCTGTAAACAAACAGTGGGAACTTACAATTTTTTGAATGAAGCCCTCCCAGAAGATATGCTGTAAGTGGTCGAGTAAACATCAAGCATTGAAGAACAGCATTTGCATAGCAACTGCACAATATTAAAAGGGGAAAAAGAAACAGGTTAGACAGACGGAACAGAACAATGTATTCAATAGTATCTCGACTACTGCCACAACATGGTGTATTGGTGTTTAACATATTGTTCTATGTACTTGTAAGTCACCGACAGCAGGACAAAAGGTTGCAGAGCAACACTATCATACCATAAAACAGAGCATGATAGATCAATAGAGCCAGAAAATATCTCTCTGATCACTTCATATATCACTTCTTTAGTAACAGGTTGTTATGCTGTGTCACCAAAATAATGATAGCCCCTAGGGTAAGAACTACTCATATGTCAACCAGACTCCAATGAAGGTAAATGCAAAGTTGCAAACAGATTACAAAGCTAGAGATGCCGAAACTAAGAGTGGGATGAACTTAACAGAAATATAACGTATGCCAATTAGTATTCCAACATGTTACAATTCAGAAACAGTAATTCGTTACTTACCTATTGCCAAGGTTATGCAGACCAAAAGGGTGCAGTTCAACCTTTTCGTAGAGCTTGATGAAAAGATCATATGGAAAAAGTGTCTGGAAAAAGTAGAAGTTGTCAGCAATAAAAGTAAGAAAATAGAGTACTAACTAAGCAGGGATACACAGTTCAATTTACCAATTCCGATGGATAATGCCGCACAACTTTTGGTGCTGTTTGTTGCCTAACAATTTTCCTCAGAGATGTTGCAAGGCTATTTGCTGTTGAACCTGCTCTATCTGATGGATTATCAGTCCTTTTTGATGGATTAGATGTTACAGAACGGCCGCCATGAACTTTATCAGCAGCTAAGACAGATGGCACATATTTCAAGCTTTCAACGTTGTTTGTAGTTGTAGCAGTAGCATTTGTTTTGCACTGTTGAACTTCAACACGAAGAGAAGTTCGATAACTTTTGGATGCTGGTACAACATTTACAGCCGCTTGGGAACTGTTATTATCTGCAGGTTTTCTAGTATGATTAACCCGAGAGCAATCCTCGATATCATCACCATCCTTAGTGTTACCATGTTCCTTGGAACGGACTGACAGATCTTCATGGATGAAACTGCTAAAGTCACTCATCTTCGGTGAAGGAGATTGGGATTTATGAACAGATATCTCATCCAAACCCTTTGTGTAAGAGCCATTTTCAACAAAATTTGTAGGTTTGGTATTTGATTCTGTCCTTTTGCTGTCAAAAGATGCTACTTGAGGGGTTCTTTGATTACGTTTAACAACACTGTCAGAATCAACACTTTCAGGAATCTCTGCAGCAGCAGATACCTCTTTGAAAGGTGTACCTTTCCTTTTATCATTTGAGCTTGTCACAATATGGTTGGCGCCAGAACTTTCAGTCCCAACAGAAACCGGTACGCTGATTTCAGACACCCAAGCCACCACATTGTCTTCAGAAGCTCTCCCCTCTTCAACAATTCCTTCTGTTGCAATAGAAATTGCAGCTCCATCATCTGGCCTAGCATTAGCACTTGGTGGATGGCATTCATCTTTATGACCTTGTCTCCAGTGGGCTATCTGGCATTTGAAGGAACTGCGATGAACCAGAGGTAATCAGATCAGGATATTCAAGTGTCAGGTTGTCTGTATTAGCATACTGTTAAGTTCACAAAAGAAAGACAAAGTATGTACTCCGTACATAAAGGTTAAGAACAGGATGTAAAAACATTTAAGACCATTGCTTCAAATACTAAAGTATCATCAAATAAGCAGACGTAAATGTATAAGTTCAGCCAATAGCAATTGGAGTTGGAGAGCCCAAGTTCTCATGTTTAGGATGTGACTTAAAACAACCATACTTCACTTACCAACCAAGTTCTCATGTTTAGTATATCGTCCAACACAGGGGCTAATATAGTCAATATATGCCACTTTCTAGCTCAGCTGAGCTGCTGCTCACAAAACATTAAGCGCAAAGTATTATTGTAGCACCATTTCTTAGCTGGTGCCATTTTCTCACTACCAAACATAGTATTTGTATGTGGAGGCACTGGTGACATTTTTACAAGTAATCCAAGAATGTAGAGGACACCGCAATCAATTTAGCACGTAAGGGTATTTTGTACTAATACATTCTCATGGCAATGCAACTTACTTAGCCAGAATTAGATAATAATGAAAGTTATGCCTCTGTTGGCACTAAATCTTGCAACAGATCAATGGTAGTAATGTCCATGGCAACAGGACAGTGTAGCATTCATATAGTACAGTTGTCATCCAGAAACATGTGATTCCCTAGGCAGGTAATGGCCTATGTTGGTTAATAAATAGAAAAGGCAACAGAATGGAGTCCGGAATCGACAGGAAGATAACTCGGGCATCGGAGATACAAAGCAGATGTTCAAGTTTACGAGGAAAGGCACAACCTCTCTAATAAAAACAACAGAACTAGTGGCCTTCCATATGACTGCGATAATAAATTATAATGGCTGACAAATTAAAGAGCAAGTTCTATCGAGCTAGAGCTTCTAGAGACATAAGTAGTACTGAATGGAGGGTTGGAAATAGCCCTAACTCACTTGGCACACGACGAAATTGAGGTAAAACCCAAATCTTGTCGATCTACTAGTCTACTACTCCATGCTACCAAGCCCAAATTTCTAGAAGAATACAGGCCATTGCCACTTCGAATAGTACAAATCGTAGCTTATAGTATTTCTCAATCAACCCAAGGAGAGTACACGGATTGTGAAGGGGATTAGGAACAGGGTATGAGACCACTCACCAGTACTTGACGGCCTTGCACTGCTTGCACCGGAACGTGGTCGGCCTGAAGCAGACCGCGCAGAGCCCGGCAGCCGCCGGTGGCGGCGCCGGCGCCGGAGCCCCCACGAAATCCTCCTCCTCACGCGCCGGAGCCGGAGCCGCCACCGGCCGCGGCGCCCACATCGGCGCCTCGGGCACCTCCGCCGCGTGCACCACGCTCGGGAAGAGCTCGGAGTAGTAGGCCCGCGCCGACTCCCGCTCCGCCAGCTCGGACTCCTCCGCGGCCAGGCGCGCGAGGCGCCGCACCTCCTCCCTCCTCGCGGCGTCGCGCCGCAGCCTCCGGCGCACCAGCAGCGCCATGGCCGGCACGACAACGAGCATCAGCACCGCCCACGCGACGGCCGCGGTCGACGACCCTGCCGCCGCCGCCGCCTCCGCCATTGCGCCCCCTCTCAGTCCGCTCCTCCCCTCCGGCGCATAGATCTCGCCCAGACGCCGGATCCGCGGCCCGATTTCGCAGCGGCCCGACCGAATCCGCCGGTGATTAGGGCTCGGCGATTTCCAATTTTTTCCCCTTTCCTCCTCCCGTCTGAGTTTTGGTCTTTGGAAGTGACGGAGAGGCAGCAGCAACCGGGGGAAGGAGGAAGGGAAGGAGAAGCCGGCGGTATCCGTTTGTTCCCACCTTGGCAGTGGAGTCGAGGGAGGGAGGAATAATAGTTAACGGCACGGTGACGGTACGAGGTGGAAGACAAGAAAGGAATGGGTTCCCCACGAGGTACTGCCGTGTGCGTGCGCGTTGGGCTTGGGCCTCCCTACCCGCTCGCGCGCGCCTCTCGGCCGTCCGATCGGCTCCAACCTTACACCAGAACCGTCCGATGGGATGCGCGGATCGCGTGTGGCCTGGCGGTGGTACCCCAACCCACCTTGCGCAGCAGGATACCGACTCAGGAGAGAGGAAACGCGGGAAACTTTTTTTAGCGGGTGTTTTTTTCCGGGCAACTATTACCCGCCAATTATGTCGTGGGTCCCACACTCTGACGAATCCCTCCCACCGCGTTCACCTCCAGTCCAGAGCTAAAGGTTAATTAACGCGCAACAATTTTTCCAGCAAAGGACAGGCGAAGAATTTTCCCGAACGGAAATTATCTACCCCTACCTTTGGAAAGAAGTACTTTACGTGCTCGAGTCAGTCAGATACACCCAGGCATCAGCTATCGCATTCCAAATCCAGTCGTTGATGTTTACTACTCGGTCTGGCCGGGATCTGATTTTCCTTCCCCACATTTATTATGTTGATTCTTCATCAAGTTTTTCCAGGAAGAAAATCTTCGTTTTATGGTAATTATTTGTTTTTGAGATGGGGACCAATTTAATGTGTGAGATATAGTAGTATTTGATTTCCTTTTATTACAGTACATAGGTTTGGGGAATTAATGGCCACACATGAACTGATTTGGATCCGCTGGTGCAAATAGTTGTCCTGCAGATGTTCTGGTTTTCTTTAACAAGGTGCTTCTGTATCATTATACATGCTCTGAATTCTCAAGTCTTAGCAAATTGTCTCTTTATATTTCTATTTAGGGATAGTTGGATATATGTGTCTACTTCGTGTATCTTGAAAATGCAATTTCAGAAGTAATAAAAAAATTGTCGGCGGTGACATATAACCATTACTGGATGGTGTTTTTTTAAGTCATTTGCAACGACACTTTTCTTAATTTCACGATGGCATATATGAAAGTCTTGTATTAAATCACCTTAGGGTGAGCTGGAGCTTAATGTGGATGGCGTCTTCGTTGATGTTGGGAATGCATGCGCAGTGATCATCATGGAGAGGTGGATGTTGCTGCCTGCCGTCACCTTGTCTATTGCAGGGATGCCACGAAAGCGGACTTGTCGGCCCTTGAGGAAGGCCTCCATCAGTCAGCAGGAACTTGAACAGGATCCAATCCATCGAGCGGAATCATTTGATTCATTTGCACATGATGCCAGGCTTGAGCCAAGTCACTGATGTGGGCAAACCAAAGATTTTCCGTGGAAACTGACTCTGCCGAGGAAGGAAGTCAGATTGATTAGCAGAAGTACACCTAATACCTCGATTCACACCTTTCGGATCACTAGAATCAGAGAATTACTTCGGGAGAGAGATATACAGATAGCTAGTATTAGTCATGAGAGGAATGCTGCTTGTCATGGCCTAGATAGGATGGGTAGAGTTCATAACAGGACTGAGTTATGGCTGCAGAGTTTTGCACAGGAAATGAAAGAAGTTTGCATGACCCCCCTATGTTTCGTATTTCCGACGATAGACACCCACAACTATCAACTGGGTCATTTAACCCCCCTAAATATCCAAAACCAGACAAATTACCCCCATGGACAGTTTTGACAATGGTTTTAGCCAGGTGGACACGTCGGCTAGACACATCACAGTGACGCTATTCGTTGACCATGTGGCGTTGACAAGAAGAAAAAGCAGCAGATTGAGGAATTGGTATCATCTGCACCGGTAGCATCTGGGGATGTTCAAGGGTGGCGCTGTGGATATGTGTCTGGGGCGACGCAGGAGGGGGATGGTGGAGTCTAGGTGGAGGCGTTGTTTAGCGGGGAGACGCAGCCCCGCCGACAAACAAGCCGCCGTCCCTTTCTCTGAGGAGTCACGCGGGTTGGTGGCCCTCCTGGCAGCGAGTGGAGGACAACGGGATGCGCAACCCTCCTGGCTCGCGTCGGTGTTGTTGCGTTCTGCTGGCCGACAAATGATGCCTCTGTCGATTTGCACCGGGGCGGAGGGAGAGCGCTCGGGACAGAGTGAGAGGAGGCGACGGCGATGCGTCTGCCCCCAGCAGAAGTCGTCGATCTCTCCTTGCCTTCCTGGCGGCGGCAACGGGGCCGACGGTGATGCGCTGGAAGTCACCGTTCGCGGCTGCGCCGGCGGCCGCCAAGCAGGACAAGGAGGAGGAGGCGCCTGCACGCACCAGACGCCGCTCTCGCTGGCGGGCCTCTCCATCTACATCTTCCTCGTCACGACCTTCCTCGCACGTCGCGATGCGCGTCCTCTCCGACAGTATCGGCCCAGCCGGCCAAGCATCACCGGCGTCGACGACGCGTCCTTGGAGTGCAAGTTGGACCTCCGGTCGTGGCAGTTATGTCGGAGCAATGGCGAGGTCAGATTTGGTGGCGGAGCGAAGGCGAAGGTAACGGTGGTCGACGGATTTGGGGACGAGGCGATGGAGAATTGGGGAGAAATAGTTTGGGAAAGGGGGTTATTTGATTCCTACGTGGCCTAAACCAGAGTCCACGGTGGCTTCAAACAGCTGATTAGCATGTCAGGGGGGAATTTGTCTGGTTTTGGAAACATAGGGGGTGATTTGCTCTAGTTAGAAGTTAGGGGGTCTAGCGAACCGAAACCTAAAACTCAGGAGGTTATCTGAACTTCTTTCAACAGAAAATTGCTGCGTCAGTAGACCCCATCAGGCTTTAATTGAATCTCTCTTCACCGGGAAAAAAAACAGTCAAACACTGACGCACGGGAGCACTGAGCAACATCTTTAAAAGTTGAACTAAATTTCCCCGGCACTCACGTACGAGGCGCGAAGGTACGGACGCGACACGTCGCCCTGGAACTGACGGAGAGAGTACGTTATGTCGTCGCCCGTCTCAGGCGGACAAGCCCCCCAGCCGACGTACGTCGATGCTTCCCGTGGGCAGCGACGAGCCGACGACGCGGCAACACAACGTATGTCGGCGCCGGAACTTTGACGTGAGCGAAAGCGAAAGCCGCAGCTATGTCTCTCGCGGCACCGACCAGTCGACCACCTACGCCCGTCGAGTGTTGACGCGTACGTGTCCTTTGGTCGATCGATAGAAACGGCGACGGTCGGTGAGATATATAGCTAGCTCTGCCTCATTCTTGTCTACTCTAGATCGGCGCATACACACTACCTGACCCATTCTATAATGCTGGATTCTGATTCTGACGTTCGATTTTACAGTACTCCAGAATGAGTTTCACACTTCGATGCAACAAGTTGACAACTAATTTAATCTGTGCTTACGAGTTCCGACTTGCAGGATCTCCATTGCTTAATTAGTCATTTTAACTGGCGACACGAGTTCCACAGGGGCCATAATAAGAGCGAAAAGAAAAGGAAGTGCACGGCCGCACGTACCCGACGAGTTTGTTTCTCATGGTATTGGCATACCACGATGCATGGCTATTGATTAAGGTCTTGTTTACTCTAATGATTTTCTAGCTGATAGGAAGAGTGCTCGAGTGGGGACGTAAAATATAGGACTAGAGTTTTTATTTTTAGTAAAAATGAGATGATTAATGGGGATATTTAGAGATTTCCCCCTCTAAGAGCAAGTCCCGATATTAGTGAGCTTTTTGATACTGTAATATGTCGATATTCATGAATTTGTTTATCTTTCAGATTTTGATGATGGACAAACTTTTGACACTACAGGATAGCAGTTACAGAGGTAGCCGTTGGATTTTACATTTTATTTATACAATATTTTTAAAATATAAAAAATATATAAAGAAAATTAAATGGGGGAGATGTTTTAATGGAACTGCTGGAGTTGAACATGTTTTAGAAGAGATTTTTATAGGGGCGGGTCCACATATAGGGGAGACATTTTAGAGAAACTGCTGGACTTACTCTAACCCCTTAAATTACATAAAAAACATACTTAGTGTACATTTTTTGGGATTCAAAATAATCCCCTCTCACCACCTAAAATACACAAGAATTAAACAAGGCCTAACGGGTCTGGCCATCCGGGTCCATGTTTTCAGACCGGCCAGTGAGTGTGTCCGGAAGGTCGGAACGACCCATTTAGTTGTCAGGCACGTGAGCAAACCTTACCTTTATCTGATCATCTCCTTTGATATGATGTGTTTGATTCATCTTTCTGTCCCATGACCCCGTCTCTGTCTTATCTCATCCATGTCTATATCCCACATGGTTTCAGTTCGGACGGGATTGGGACATCCGTTCCCACCAATTCTATAGATCCACCAATCCCGTTGCCCCACAACTCAACAATCCTATGAAGATAATTGTTGGTGGGCTTTCATGGGATGTCACGTTTCTCCCGCCAGAATCCCGTTCCTAAACAGATTGAACAACACGTACGCCAAAGGTGCGATCGATCGAGAAGATTGGCTCGGATTAGATCAACGAGAGGATACAATCCTGGCTGGCCAGCACACGCGCAGTGTTTGCGTCCGTCTTCGCTCGGGATCAACGACCTCATCTTTGACGATGATAATGTGTCCGTCGGAGATAGGTGTTTGCGGCCGACGTCGTCCATGAGCGCGGCACGCATCGGAGCGACTGTTCAGCGAACTCGAAGTAGACGACGCGCTCACCGAGACCATCATCCCCTCCATGTTAAGGGATAAGTCGGAGGCCAAGACACGCGTCGTCATGCTCACGGTGACCAAGGTCGTCGTCACCATCCCCGCCATCTGCAGGGATACTGGGCGCTCTGCGCGCACAGTAAGTGGACCTGAGACGGAGGCGGGAGGCGAGGATGGCGGGGCATCAGCGGAAGATCCCACGCGAGCAGCTACAGCAAGCGCACGGTGGATGGCCCGACTCCAGCGGGAATGGCCGCGAGTAGCTACGGCGAGCTCGTGATACCGATCAGTGCCGTCGGTACGAGCCAGCGCCCGATCTGTGGCCTACGGTCTTCGTGTAGACATCCAGGGCGACATGACCGCCGTCATCGGCGCCGTCGCATTGGGATCCAGGACGGAGGAGACTGAGATTGGAAGGGGAACAACGGATTTCTGGGCGTCCACAGGAAAAGTGAAAATTGTTCGTTTCATCCCGTACGGGACAAGCGGGACCTAATTAGTGGGACAAGTGGAGATATTCCGACGGGACGGTACATCGGACAAACGGCACGCCCGTCCTACTTGAAATCATAATATCCCATTATGTGATGGTGATTCTCATCATTGTCTCGTTGTCCACCTAGAAAAAACAAACTTGTGCCCCAACCCTTGCAAATGCCCGTGAACCTATACACATCTCCCCCTTTGGCATCAAGATACCAAAAAGGAACTCTAGCGACCCAAGAGGAAGTCACTCATCCGAGCTTCTGGCGGAGGCGGGGTCATCTTCTTCCATGTCCTCATCTTCATCATTGTCATTGCCTTCTTCATATTCATCTCATCATCAACATCTTCAATCACCGGTTGGCTTCCAAGGGTTATGAGAGGTGGAGGCATCATCTTGAAGATCGGCATCAACCCAATCGTAGCGAAGTTGCATCCACTCTTGTGAGGTAGTGATTGAACGGATAGACGTCGCCTAGAGGGGAGGGGGGTGAATAGGCGATTTAAAAACTTTTCCGAGGAGCCGGAATATCCGGTCCAAGAGTGACCGGAAATTCCGAGTAGCCGGAATATCCGGTACACAAATGACCCGGAAATTCCGGTATGCTTGATAAAGGCGGAATAAAACTAGAGGTTTACTTTAACAAGCATACAACCTAGATATATAAACTTGGCTCACCTATGTGCACCAACAACTTAAGCTAAGCAATACTAGTAACAAGATGATAGCAAGATATATGACTTCAAGCACGAAGGCTATCACAATGTAAAGTGCATAAGTAAAGAGCTCGGGTATAGAGATAACCGAGGCACGCGGAGACGAGGAAGTATTCCCGAGTTCCACCCAAAGGTGTACGTCTCGTTTGGAGAGGTGTGCGCAACCACAACAGGTTAGCCGCAACGCCACAAAGGCTCACCTTCTTCTCCTGATGAACTCAACCACAAAAGGTTCGAGTTCACCTTCCACTATTGATCTCCTTTGGGGCGGAGATCGAATCCCGTACAACTCTTGAGGCACACACCCACAACTTAATTGGGGGCTCCCAAGTCTTGAGGCACACACCCACAACTTAATTGGGGGCTCTCAAGTGACCACAAAAGGTCTTGACCACAAAAGGTCTTGGCCACAAAAGGCTGGCCACAAAAGGCGTCTAGGGTCCAAAGACCCAAGAGTAACAAGCTCACAAGTAATACCACCACGAATTCTCGTGGAGGGCTCAAACCGATGCAAATGCAATGGCAAGAGCACACGAAGTGCTCGAGTCATTCACTCTCAAATTCCAACACAACAACAAATGTTTATGGGGGAATAAGAGAGGAAGAACAAAGGAAACCACAAAGGAGTCAAATCCTTCACTCCCAAATCCCACCAAAAGAAACTAATGCTTATGGGGGGGATAAGAGAGGAAGAACAAAGAAGAAGAACCACAAAGGAACTCCAAGAACTAGATCCACTAAGTTTCCCTCACTTAGAGGAGAGATGGATTGGTAGGATTGTAGATCTAGATCTCCTCTCAACTTTCCCTAAAGAATATGGAAGATTCAATGGAGGGATTGAGAGGGAAGTGAGCTTTCCAAGGTCAACAATGGAGTAGGAGAGAGGGGAAAGTCGTGCTGCCTTAGATTCCTTGAGAAAGAAGAAGGGGAGGGGTATTTATACCCCTCTAGGAAATATAGCCGTTGGCAGTTTCGACACTCGAAAATTCCGGTATAAGTTAGACTCAGAAATTCCAGTCATCCGGAAATTCCGGTCTAGAGAGACCCGGAAATTCCGGTCTTAGAGAGCTCGGAAATTCTGGGTGGAGTCAGAAGCAAAACCAAACTTTTCCTTAGCCATTTCTGGAGGACTTTTCTGGGGGCACTCGGAAATTCCGGTTTATGGAAATTTCCGAGCACAATTTCCGACTGGAGTCAGAACCCTTTTTCTCCTTTCCTTAGCCGTTTTCTTGGATGAGCTGGGGAACCGGAAATTCCGGTAGGGCGGAATATCCGGCCCCAATAATCCGAATCAGCAGAACACCGAAACGAAACTGCTATAACTTTTGCAAATGAACTCCAAATGAGGTGAGACCAATTTTGTTGGAAAGATAGCGACGATGAGTACCCAACAAAAAGTGTGGAAATATTGCATCCCATAAATAGAGTAAAATCTCCACACATGACAAGGTGTGGGACTTGAAGGGGTTACGGTGCCGAAAACAATAATTTTCTAGCGAACGAAACCCTAACTAGCCAGGATCTATCTATCTATTACATGCGATAACGGTGGCGGAACGGGCTACATTACCTCCATGTAGACCGATAGCGGGGATTACGCTCCCGCACAAGCGTTGACGATGAAGTCGTACGTAGCCGACCTCGAAGTCGCGGAGAACTTGCCGCGATGTCGGAGTCGATGACGCCGGGGTGTCGACGATGATCTGCGTCGACGGGCGTCGGGCGGAAGAAGGCAGAGCGCCAGCACCGTGGCTGGTGCGCCGGCAGCAGAGGGGGGAGGCGCGGCGGCTGCAGGGGCGAGACGACGTCGCCCAAGCTCCTCAATAGAGTAGCCTCCGAGCACTCGCAAACATACGGAGCCTAGCGACAACTCCCGGTCATTCAGATCCAGCTGAAATCGCAGGAGTAGATCTTATCTGGAATCCCGCAGAGCAACGTCGCTCTGCGGTATGGCTTAGGTGGAGAGAGACCCCCTCCCTCAGCTCGGCGCGGCTCCAACTTGGGAACCACGAGATCGAGAGAGAAATTGGGAATTAATTGAATTTCCTGTGTATTAAATCAATTAATATGCCTTGCTATATAAAGGGGGAAGGGGGTGTGCAAACCCCTTGGCTCCCCCATGTGGGACTAAACAAAGGACATGGGAGGGGGGGTTCGGCCCCCACATGGGCTGGCCGAACCAGCCAATGGGGCCCACCCCCTTTGAGGTGCGGCTCCCCCTCTTGGGCCCTCTTAGGGCCCATATAGGTGGGAGCCCCCTTTTTCCTTTATTTAATTAATATTAAATTAATATAAAAATCCCATTAATTCATAATTAATATATTTATATATAATTCAATATCCCGTGACTCCGAAAACTCTTTCGGACCACCCGAACAACTTTTGGACATTCCTGGAACCATTCCGGACCTCTCCGGAACTCCTTCCGGACCACCGGAACTCTTTCCGGATCATTTCTCTCTCTCCAACAAAAACCTATAAAATTCCAGAACCTATCTCCAAGCGTCGCTAAGACCTTAAGTTTGTTACGCTACGGTTCGGGAACACTCCAGACATGGTCGAGACACTCCGCTCACCAATGATCGTCAGGGATACCTGGAAATATATGACGACCCCTGTGCATTCCACGAATATCGTCGTTGAACCATAAGTATGATATTCATTCCCTTTGTCTCTGCGATACTACCTTGTCCGAGATATGATCGTAGACACACCGATGCCTTTGCTGTATCTCGTTACCGACGAAGGTTATTAACTCGTCTGTGATACTACATCTCCATGACCTAGTCATAAGCTGCAGCTATATAGATGCAATATCACCGAGTGGGACCAGAGTATCTTTCCATTACAAGAATGAACAAATCCCGCTCTTGATCCTTACGTCTCGATGCTCTTTCGGAATACCCAAGATGGACACCGTTATTGTCATGCTATATAAGACACAACGTTTGATGCTCTCAAAGCACTCCTACGAAGCAACAATAAGTACGGTCTCACGGTCTAAGGAATAAGCTATCATACTCTTATCTATTGCAAATGACAAACATCGTAATACAATCTTATTGCAATACTTTGCGTATGTCCACCACCTTATTCAACTAACAAGATGACCCCATTGTCAACCGACGTCATTGTCCTTGATCGGGAATCTCGATCAACTGTTGCCCAATGGACTAGCTCATATAGAGGCTTGCTAGGGACCTGGTTGTCTATGTATCACACGTGTATTAACAATTCCGATTAATACAGTTATATCATAATACACAAACCTATTATAAACTTATGAGATAATGCAATAAATACTACTTATTTATTTGCCTCTAGGGTATATCTCCTTCAGTCTCCCACTTGCACTAGAGTACAAATAAACTAGCTGCATTTTACTTTATCAGAATCCCTTATCAAATAAGAATCATTTGATAATGCTTGCTCGTGGAAAAGTTTTACTGCACAATCCATGATTGTACATGCTTTTGCGATTCACTGGCATCAACTTGTTTGATATCACCATGTTGTCTAACAACATATATGCAAATACCGTAACTAAGTGAGACTTCTGCTTCCCAGCGCTTACTCTGATTATACTAACCAGATAACTGCCCTGAAAAACACACTCAGCCATGCAGAGCCCCTTGTAACAATTACAAACTCGCGATATCTACATACTTTCACACCAATGTAGAAAAATTGACATTCAAATGTCAATCCCTTAACTAACGCACTTCTACTTCCAGTAAATTCCAAATTTACTTTCATAACTGTTCTTTACTCCAAGAACATCAGTTATGTTTTATCGAGCAGATAATATGGTTTCTGTATGACGTCTAATATATACATAATAGACCCACATGTCATACAACCATTTCCTTCATGCATCATTACTCTTAATGACCAATTGGATTCCAAAGGACCATCCTTTTGATTCTATTCTGACTCCTCAGATATAATCCAACACAACTCGACTAACTATTTAAAATTCCCGTTCTATTTCAAATTAGACACTAACTTTTAAATAGTTTTACAACTTCATCATATTCTATTGGTACAGTTTCACAATGTGTTAACTACACAAGATGAATTCGACTCCCACTCAAATTATGTCTCCACATATTTGATAACACGAGCTCTCACTCAAAAACATGTTATCCACATATTTGAGTTCCCAAGCTCCCACTCAAAAATATGTTCTTCACATATTTCTCCTGAGTGAACTAACTATGACTCCCACTTAAATCGACATCTTGGTTAAACCAAAATCATTGATCTACTATCAATTCGAATTTAATACAAACTACAGTATTACATTAATACAAATCCCTCAGACTTCAAGCATGTCTACATAAATGTAGTCAACAAATTTGATCTTGTCCAAGACACATTTCTCGACAAGACATGCTACCGCGTCTTTCTTATAGTCACATTTCTCATATAACACCTTATATGACGATTAAACAATCTTATTCCTCTAATAAGAATTGCAGCAACAATTACTCTCTTAATCCTTTGAAATGCAACTTTGGATTTCCAGGCTCAAAAAGCATTTGTTCGTATTCCGATATTTTCTCAACTTTCTTTGTATTCATAAAGTGCACCTTGATCTGTCAACAAGATCTGAAATACTTAATACAGTGTTGTGACCTGACAGCAATATTAAATATAACAACACTTTATTTAGAAGTTTCTTTCATGAAAATATTATGATCTTTATGAAGAGGATTGCAAGCAGAAAACAATTTTCTAGTCTCCCTCACTCTTAATCACTAAACTTTCATTAGCAGACATATACTCTTTGGAACATCTTCCAACATAAGTCTGACACTTTATTCCAAACTTCTAATTTCAATCCATAAACCATAATTCGAAAAGTCATCTTTTCTCGGAATTACATAGACAACAAACTGAACTTTGTTTCTAATTGATTCTGGAATACACTCTCGTCCAATGCGAGCAATCTACAAAGAACTACTCATGTATATTCCGAATTATCGCATAATCATATACACGTCGACATTACTGTCGATCCTATGAATTTTTGTTGAGAAAAATATCTATTTTCTAAAGTGGACATCGACTATAATGTTTCGAACAAATTAGGAGATTCTAAGACTGATTCTGACAGACCACACTTTATTTAAAATAGAGCATAATTATAATTCCCCACATATCACCATATATGACATTATAATATTGTGAAACGAATTTCCACAAGTCTTTTGTGTTGAAACCATAATTCAAAAAAATATTGTCCTTTGATCGAATCTTGTGAATACAATATTCATTAATCTTTCTTCTGAAAAACCCCATTTGATCTATTATCAAATTAATTTCAGACTCCATAATTTATCGGGCAAATACTCCTATTTACCAAAATCATGGAACAATTCGGATCATGCAATAACACCATTGATTTATCATTTAAAAATGACTCTCAATCAATTCCTGTAGCATTGCAACTTCAATACTGCATTTCAAACTTAATCAATTTTGGCACTCGAAATACTTAAATGGACCAAAATTATCCATTACTTCTTTCATTGCCTTTATGACTAAATTCGATGGTGTTTGCTCTTTGGACACATAATTTTATCATTCCCGCTATTATAAATGTATATCATATGCAAAATGTAATTGAGATGTGATGCAAATTACTCATAACATGAAACAACTGCTTTGTTTCATAACATAAAACAACTGATGTGTTCTATATGAATAATTATGTCTTGTAACATTCAAGACACCAAACTAGATCACATTCTCACTATTACAAAATGTCTCATCAAAAACTATTGATGATAACTAATATGATATCTCGAGGGCGTGAGCACTACTGGCCATAAACTTGCCATCACTTGTGCACTGTCACGTCACCCTTCGCCACATACTTGTGATAATCAGGGACTGTTTCACAAACAGAACAATTATCAAACACTTTTCATCAAGTATGAGAAGAATACATTTATATCTTCGTATATCAAATATACCCATAGCGTCGAAGAACTCTTCTTCGATGAATCAACTTTTAGAGATTTGAACTTGTTCACGAACGTGAAGAAGCTCACCGTGTCTCTATAGCATATTTACGCACATGCTATTCACAGCTAGGAGGTAAAGCACAATCTCTATTGCACTGGAGTTCGCTATCTGAAAATCGTAGATATTCGTACTCCTGAAGTAGATGTCACACAACTTCTTCAACTGAGTTTCCAGACAGGTATGCTCCCCATGTGAATGGTTCGGAACTTTCTAAGCTGTCTGAACCGCTCAAGACTCAATTCATCTTTGAAGTGACCTCTGATCGCATCAATCACGACATATGGCTCCATGTGTTGAAACAACTTTCAACTCAGGTGCTAGGCATACGCTCATGACGATCGTCACTTCCATGAACATGTCATGATGCTTACGGAACTCATCATCTTGCTCCTTGCTATCAGAATCATCTGGTCTAACTCCTAACTAATGTTCTAGCACATATAGGATGTTTGTTGTGTTTGGAGAATGTTTCTAAAACCAATGCACCAGCTGATGAAGTTGGACCCGTCGGCTTCCAAGGTAGAATCCGAGCTCTTGAAGAAGTAACCGAAGCGTAGTTCCGTAGTCTCCAGATGTGATCGCAAAAGAGGTAAGATAAGTTTATAATATATAGGTGAGTTTTAGTTCTATAATCTCATTATCAAAAACACACCACACCAAGATTATTATCCCTAAAAATAATAATGGCGATTACACGACCCTCATCCACCACACTACCCCCGATCATCACGGCCGGCAGCACAGCTTCAAAGGTGGACATAACATGTCGATCACAACAACTCTGTGACTCGTGCTCGATCTTTCGATCTTCCCGTGTTCCGAGGCCATACCTCTGAGTATGCTAGGCTCGCCAATCAAACCTCGAAGACCTGCGCGTGCAACATGGCTTGCACCCACTGTATACGAACGACGAGATGTGTGACACCCGATCATCACGGCCTGCCTCATAACGTAGAACTTTCTTGGTGGTGCGCAACGAGGGAGAACACAATTTTGGTATTTGTTAGGGATCATCCTATTTATGATGCTACCGTTGTATATCTAGCATATAAGCAATCAATAGGATGCACACACAACATCACACAATAATGATGCAATGAAGTGCGATGTGACATGGTCGATGCGCCTGGACCTTCATGGCGCCATGTGCCTGGCCCCCCGGCGCCCCGGCATGGCTCCGAGTCTACAGAGCCCTCCATTGCCTCCGACAGTACGAGTAATATCAAAACTTACCGTAACCATGTCACATAAAATAACGCCTCTGCAAAACAAAGTTAGACGCCTCTAGCTTTTTTTAGTTTTGCAAGTTTTACGTGGCATATAGGCTTATTCGTAAGAGAATCGCTTCCCTACCTACGAACTTTGTACCACAACGTCGATCGTATAATTGCATGTTTAAGCATCCCTTTCGGGCCCTCCATTGAAAATGCTTTGCCGACTAGAGAGTGAGAAACAGACACCCGCCAGCCACAGATACGGTGCAAGCCGTATGTCAGTAGTGGAACCAGTCTCGCGTAAGCGTACGCGTAAAGTCGGTCCGGGCCGCTTCATTAACTCAATGCCGAAGGCATCGCAAGTGCACGCTAGAGGGTAGCAAAAATAAGAAAGACGCCCTCATTCAACATGAGTTCTAACCGTACCAGCAGTACTACGCATAGATCGGCTCTGATACCACTGAAGGGGTTACGGTGCAGAAAACAATAATTTTCTAGCGAACGAAACCCTAACTAGCCAGGATCTATCTATCTAGTACATGCGATAACGGTGGCGGAACGGGTTACATTACCTCCATGTAGACCGATAGCGGGGATTACGCTCCCGCACAAGCGTTGACGATGAAGTCGTACGTAGCCGACCTCGAGGTCGCGGAGAACTTGCCGCGATGTCGGAGTCGATGACGCCGGGGTGTCGACGATGATCTGCGTCGACGGGCGTTGGGCGGAAGAAGGCAGAGCGCCAGCACCGGGGCTGGTGCGCCGACAGCAGAGGGGGAAGGCACGGCGGCTGCAGGGGGCGAGACGACGTCGCCCAAGCTCCTCAATAGAGTAGCCTCCGAGCACTCGCAAACATACGGAGCCTAGCGACAACTCCCGGTCATTCAGATCCAGCTGAAATCGCAGGAGTAGATCTTATCTGGAATCCCGCAGAGCAACGTCGCTCTGCGGTATGGCTTAGGTGGAGAGAGACCCCCTTCCTCAGCTCTGCGCGGCTCCAACTTGGGAACCACGAGATCGAGAGAGAAATTGGGAATTAATTGAATTTCCTGTGTATTAAATCAATTAATATGCCTTGCTATATAAAGGGGGAAGGGGGTGTGCAAACCCCTTGGCTCCCCCATGTGGGACTAAACAAAGGACATGGGAGGGGGGGTTCGGCCCCCACATGGGCTGGCCGAACCAGCCAATGGGGCCCACCCCCTTTGAGGTGCGGCTCCCCCTCTTGGGCCCTCTTAGGGCCCATATAGGTGGGAGCCCCCTTTTTCCTTTATTTAATTAATATTAAATTAATATAAAAATCCCATTAATTCATAATTAATATATTTATATATAATTCAATATCCCGTGACTCCGAAAACTCTTTCGGACCACCCGAACAACTTTTGGACATTCCTGGAACCATTCCAGACCTCTCCGGAACTCCTTCCGGACCACCGGAACTCTTTCCGGATCATTTCTCTCTCTCCAACAAAAACCTATAAAATTCCAGAACCTATCTCCAAGCGTCGCTAAGACCTTAAGTTTGTTACGCTACGGTTCGGGAACACTCCAGACATGGTCGAGACACTCCGCTCACCAATGATCGTCAGGGATACCTGGAAATATATGACGACCCCTGTGCATTCCACGAATATCGTCGTTGAACCATAAGTATGATATTCATTCCCTTTGTCTCTGCGATACTACCTTGTCCGAGATATGATCGTAGACACACCGATGCCTTTGCTGTATCTCGTTACCGACGAAGGTTATTAACTCGTCTGTGATACTACATCTCCATGACCTAGTCATAAGCTGCAGCTATATAGATGCAATATCACCGAGTGGGCCCAGAGTATCTTTCCATTACAAGAATGAACAAATCCCGCTCTTGATCCTTACGTCTCGATGCTCTTTCGGAATACCCAAGATGGACACCGTTATTGTCATGCTATATAAGACACAACGTTTGATGCTCTCAAAGCACTCCTACGAAGCAACAATAAGTACGGTCTCACGGTCTAAGGAATAAGCTATCATACTCTTATCTATTGCAAATGACAAACATCGTAATACGATCTTATTGCAATACTTTGCGTATGTCCACCACCTTATTCAACTAACAAGATGACCCCATTGTCAACCGACGTCATTGTCCTTGATCGGGAATCTCGATTAACTGTTGCCCAATGGACTAGCTCATATAGAGGCTTGCTAGGGACCTGGTTGTCTATGTATCACACGTGTATTAACAATTCCGATTAATACAGTTATAACATAATACACAAACCTATTATAAACTTATGAGATAATGCAATAAATACTACTTATTTATTTGCCTCTAGGGCATATCTCCTTCAGGACTTTCCTCAAGGTAGAACCGGCAATATTTCCGCCACCGAAAACGCAACAAGTTGTCCAAAGTAAAACCGATTTCGATGAACTAGAGCTTGACATGGAGATAAACCAAGCTCTAATTCCTCACCAACATAAAAGCCAAATAAGAACCAAGAAATATGATATGCCAAGTATGCAAAGGTTTGAGCTCTCCACAAGAATGCGATCAAGTTACTAACTTGAGAGCCCCTCTTGATAGTACGCCTATCTATCCTATAGCCCTATCAAGATCATACCTTTGCCTTGAGCATTCCACTTGAGTTGGATGATGACTATCTTGATCTCTTCAAGTGGATCATCTTTCTTGATTGCGCGTCCATTCACTTGCTTGATGAAGACTTCTCCAAATACTCCCCCATGCTCACAATGGGAGAGTCTCGCTAAGCTTCGTCTTCATGTATCCATTGCAAGCACCAAGCATGAGATCTTTTCGAGAAAGCTTCTCTTGGTCTTGCACAACTCATGTTTTCTTCAATAAGATGATGTCTTGAATCTTCAAGACATACTTGCAATAAGATTCAAGAGTCCAACACATGAACTCCACAATTCCATGGACATGATCTATAATGATATCTCAAAAGCAAACATTAGTCCATAGAGATTGTCATTCAATTACCAAAACCACACATGAGGGAAAATGCTCTTTCAGTGATTCTATCTTCCGATCCCGCCGTGCATGGCACACCCAAATGCTCAAAACGTTAACGCGTGCGAACACACTCTTCCTTGCTTCTAACATGAGCTTGATATGCCTTTCTTTCACTATCATCTTGGCAGCAAAAGACCATCTTGAGAGCGTTAGAGATCCATTTCTTGAATCCTTTGTCTTGTGCTTTCTCTTGGCGACGAGGAAGTTCAAACAAGGGGTCTTGCTCTTCATCATCGGAGGTCTCTTCCTCTTGATCATTGGGAATGAGGGGAGGAAGATGCTTCTTGATCATCAATTCCTTGCCCCTATGAGTGGTGAGTCCCTCATGAGTATTTAAACCGAGCAAGTCCAATCCTTTCGCCATCCAAGCAAACTTGATGAGCTTCATGACAATAGCACCAAAGACTAGTGCCCTTTTCTTCATCACCACAACATACATCTCATGCCAAAGAATGTCCAAGACGTTCAACTTTTTAGCTTCTCCAACGATGTGATAGCTTTTGTTCATAATGTTGATGAGCATACCATGGATCTTGTCAAAATTTCCAACCCGAGGAGCAATGATGTTGCAAAAGATCCTATGCATGATGTCCCACTCCCGAACCAAATTCTTTCGCTCTCCAACCATGGCCCTTCCTTGAATATAGAGATCAAAGAGGTCATGGGGCTTCATCGCGGGGAGAGAGTAGTCAATCCGGAAGTATTGCTCCACGGTGATGTTACTCAAGTTAAAACCAAGTTCTTACACATGAAGCAAATTAGCAAACTGAGACCAAGTGGCTTCAAGCACAACTCCCCTTGACATCCGTTTGACCCTACTTGGCTCATCCGCAAAGAAATGCATGGTGGCGAAGAATTGAACCACAAGTAGCTCACTATAGTCCTCTTGCACGACAATGAAATATCGAACTCCTTGCAAATCTCAATAGCGCCTCCAAAATATTTCGGATGTAACTCCATATGCTCCGTGTTGATTCTAAATTGCGTCACAACCTTAGTCATGTGATGGGAAAGGAGCTCATTGAACACCATTTTTTGGAATAAGTTGTGTAATTCAAGGTTGGTGTCCAATATCGGAGCTTGAACAAAAATTAAGGAGGGAATAAAAGGTTAATTAAGTCATCCAATAACAATTATGGTGCTTAAATCTCATTATTTTAGTCTTAACAACTAGTACTAATTGTATGAGTTACATGAATATTGGAGGGAGGTTGGCGCACGTGAAGCTCAACCACTGACTGTGCTACCTCGCCGCCGCTGCACCATGGCTCCGCGCTTCATCTAGCTCCCCCTCTCACCGGCATGAGGTCTTCCTCGAGCCCTACCGTCCACTTCTCTGCTAGGTGAGCTCCACGTCCACGACATGTCACCTTTTTTTCTGATTTGGAGAAGCATAGGCAAAACAGAACATGGGCCAAAATAGGTCTGTCGGACCTAAATGTGTCCATACCAGCCCGTTTAGCAGCTGTGCTGTGATTGGGCCTTAAAGCCAGCCCGTTTGCCATCCTTCTAGACAGGCCGTTTCGTGCCAAGCCAGCATAGCGGGTTCGCGTGCCAGGCCGGCTGGAACAACCATTGTACGAAGTATTTATTTTTAATTATAATCCAATCTCATCTCTCTGCAACTCGAAGCCGTTCCTCGCCCTACCTCCACACCAGATACAACAACATGTCTATACCACCGCCGCTCTCCGTGCCCGGCCGTCAGTTCCTGCCGTCGGTGGCGACGAATGAGGGATTAATCTTTATCTCGATCCATCCATCCCAGTTCTTCCCGATGGCAATGTAAGATTCTTGAATCCGTTTTGTTCTCACCTGGATTGGTTTGGGCGACCACATTATTAGACTCCTGCGCACATCTCACCATCGTCTTCCTTTGACGCAAATCAAACAACTGTAAATTGGCTTTAATCAACTCCTGTAAACCATCTCAACCCAGTCCAGCTGTTGAACCATCGGATCCACTAGCTTTGCTAAATATAGACACGTTCGTTCGTGCACACGCGGGTGTGTAAGGACCACCGAGGAATCAAATGTTCTTAAATGCTCGGTCGTGCAGGAGCGGCGCAACAAGCGGAAGATTACAAGGGTGGCCTGTTCTGAGGAAGGGAGTTTACTTGGCTGCGCTTGCCGCATGTGCTGGTTGGTGGAATTCTCCGGGGTTCCTGGGGCGCACTCAAGCTGTTCGACGTAATGCTGCAGTCGCGAGGTAAATGTTCTGGTCCTGGAGATCACGTATCACTGTCAGAGAGGGGATACATTGTTCCTGGGACCTTAGCTCCGTGTTTATAATTTGGTAAGTGTGTAGATGCTGTTTAGGTGGTCCGCACCTTTTTGAGCTTCGTTAGGAATAATTCATGCTGGTGGGTTGCTGAGGTTTGGGTCCGTCATTCCTCTCTTCAGGAAGGTTATCACTTGTCCCACACAGATAAAACATAGTGTAAATTGTATGGATCTTACTATCTTAGAGGGGCTTTTGATTGTATTAAAGGTTAGTTTACTTCGAAATGCTACCGATGGTGAAAGTTCCGGTGATTAGACAAAGGCTGTCGAAAATGTGTAGAGCTATTGTTCTTCTAGAGTGTCTTTTGGTGCAATGCACGTCTGTCATTCTAAAGTTACAGAAGATTAATGGAACTTATTACACAGGCTGATAAGGGTCCTTTCTGAAAGTTACGAAAGTTTTTTTATTTACTACCAAGGCCATATGACAAGAGGAGTTGTTAAATTAAGTATATTAAATCTGCACTAGAACAAAATTTTGTTGGTCCCTTTGGAAGTAGCCCAAGTCTTTTGATTTAGAAGCGAGATGTAAGTTTTTGTACAGATGCATCAGTTCACGTATTCTTACCATCATGTTCCTATGTATGTGCACATCTTTACAGGAGGGATATGACGCATTCAAGAATGATGTGTCTAAAACCATTTTTATGAACCAGTTAAGTCGGTTTCAGGTTAGAAACTCAAGTTATTCTAACTCCAGCCAGGTACTACCAACATAAGCTTGTCACACAATAGTGTAGTTTTTTGTTAGACACTTTCAGTTACCTCTTTGAATACTAACTATCAAAACTCATGTGCTTTCATGACATGATATATTTGCAAGCTGCAACCTCTTTTTCAAAGTATGATTATTCTCTTCGTTATCGTTATCGTTATCGTTATCGTTATCGTTTCATTTCATTATATTTTTAGTTAGGACTTAAGTAATGTTATTATGTCTTACCCAAATGTGACACTGCTAGGGCTGAAACAAATAGTACATTGTTCAGGAGATTTTCCTCCCTAACATCGCAAGAGTCTGCATTTCAGTAAAATAGAGGTGTGTCTAAGAGACAAGTGGTCCAAGTTACTACCTTAGATCAGTGGCAGCTCCAAAAATTTGCTTCTGGGTATTCATTGTAAAAAAAATACAAAAGCAATATATGGTACTCTCTCTGTATTAAAATATAACATGTTTTAGGAGCACACTAGCAACAACAGTCAATACGACGGCAATGATCCAATGACCATATATCAGTACTGCTCCCATATATATGCATAATAGTAACAAAATAACATTATGAAAATACCAACATTTAAGAAAGATTATGAACCACCAAATAATTTGGTACTAGATCGGTAGAACTGGAAGCTATGCTTTCGATTCTTTTACACAATGAAAATATGCTAACACCCTTCTTCTACGATTAAATCTGAGACTAGTGGCTTGGCTGGAGCGTTGGGTCGGTTTCTGCTTTTCGCTTCGTTGGTTTAGGTGTTAATGGATCAACAATCTACCAAAACTCCTCTACCCTCTAGAAAAATCGGTAGATTAAAATACTAAAATTGCAATCTAGCAAATTAGTAATTCTAGCAAACTAGATGTACTAGCAAGTAGCAAGATGATCGTTCCAGCAGTCTCCATTAAAATACCAAGATTGCAATCTAGCACACTAGCAAACTAGCAAGTGTCTGGATTGTTCTAATCTACACGCAATGGAAAGTGAGAACTGACAAGGATATAGGGCCGTAGGAGTTAGCGGAAGAGAAGAGAATTAAGAGAATATATGGACAAGGAGAATGGAACCTGGTTGCCCATCACTCCGCTAGTCGTTGCTTGTGATACTGGCCATGCCGCCGCCGCCGCTAGGTCAGGTTGAGGAACGTCCAAGACGGTGAGACAACGAGTGGTGAATGGATTTGGGTACAACGAATCAGCGAAACAAGGTGGTCGCCTGGTCGGTATGTTGTGTGGGCTGTGGCCTGTGGCTTGTGGGCTTGAGGATCGCTGAAAGAAGACATATACTTATTTGTTTGGGCCAAATCATGGGTATTCACACGAATACACCTGAATACCCCTGGCGCCGCCACTGCCTTAGATATTTCAATGATCTGTGGCTTTTGATGTCCTATATGGATAATTTAAAAAGCTTTGAATGCTATTTTTAATATGAATGCCAAAACGATTGATTACATTGTTTCTGAAGTGTTCATACAACCAATATACATGCTACCATTATGTTTTTTCTTTGGCATGAGCAACTCATACTCATAGCACAAGACAAAAGCGTACATAATTATCATGTTTGAACTGTCTTTTACTTTTTTTCCCTGAAAGGAAGGTCATAATGTGAAATCATATTGATCTTTGTTCCTCTGCTTTTAGAGATTTTATCTGTTTAACTTCATGGTTGACCTAGTATAACCATCAGAGAAGGCGGTAGCTTACCTACCGAGTGAAAGTTGTACCTTACGTCAGTTCATTGCAACGTCTCCTAAAAGTGGAATTGGTTGTTTAGTAAGTATTTGATTTCTGTTGTCTGGGATAACATCTCCGGGCTGTACGTCACCATCTGAACATCTCTGTGCAACCTGTTCTGGTGGCAAGCTGAAAAACAGTTAATTTGGCCAAACCTAACAGGGTAACGAATTATATAGTCAACCCAGCTCACTAGGTTATTCTGCAAATGTGCTGTACAAAGAAATGTTCTACAATACTAAGAATATGGTAGATAAATTTCACTTGTACAGCGTGTGTTGTTTTAAATATGAGTTAAGTAAGAGAAGGTTGCATACCCAAGATGCTCAAATCTTCAGAATAATAACTACAATGTGATGATAGCACACATGGCTTACACAAGCAATATTGCACAATACCACAATCGTAGATACAACTTGCTAGTTACAACATCACCCAAGTAACCCATGAATAGAAGGAAGTTATCCAAAGTTAATATTGATACTTCTGAATATTTAGTTGGTGATAGATGAATTGGCTAAAAGTTGTAGACTTTCTCACTGTTGATTGTACATCATCCTTCCGAGTGCCCGTTATACAAGGTATTTACTCCCATGAAATTAGGGGCTCTTGGTATTTCAGGATTTTTTAAAGGCGTGTTTGGTTGCTTGCATGAAATTTGGCCCATTTGCATCCGTGGCCCGGCAAGGCCTGACTCTGGAGAAACAAGCTCTGTGCCAAGTTCCGCTGCTCGTTTGGTTGCCTGAATTCGAGTTTTCTTTTTTTCAAAATTCTGTAGTATTTTCGTGTTTGGTTGCCTGGTTTCCTGGGCTCGTGGTTTAGATGCAACAGTGGGGCGTTTGGTTATGTGCTGGTTTTGTTTTCTCCTCACTACCTTTGAATCTGGTGATCTTACCACCTCTTGTGTAAACCATATTCAAGTACACATCACCACATTCTAGCACACACAGCACACAACAACATTAGCACTAACCATATTAGCTTACTGACATCTAGTTAATTATATAACAGGGGTAATGCACTTGTTGCATACTTAAGCACAGTGCAATTACCATCAGGGGCTCACACACCCTGACCCAAACAAGTATCGGGGCGTACTAGCTCTGGATTAAGAGTTCACAAAGGCATCCCCTATGCCCCTGATTAGCACAAACAGGGGCATCCCATGTCCCTGATAAAAATGCATCACATATTAGGTGTGGAGGTCTGGCTCTTGAAGGTGGTGATCTTGAAGCCTGTGGTGGTGAGCTTGAAGACGACGACGTCCTCCACCTCCAGCTCATACTTGAGCATGGCGTCCGGTCAGTTCCTTCCGAGCAAGAGAACAATGCGGGGATAGAAGGTACTTACTGCGGGTGGTGGAGTCGTAGAAGTTGGTGGCGGTGTCGACGTGCAGGGTATGGAAATCCCCCCCCCCCCCCCCCTCCCCAAACTGCGGCTCCGGAATGAACTCCATCAGAGCCACCGGCTTCAAAGCAGGAGCTGCAGAGGCTTCAGGAGCCTCCAATGACGTCCCTGTGGCCGATGCCGCTGCTGACAAGGGCGGAAGCACACGGGGGAGGTGCCTTGAAAACCCGCGCAATCTCTTCCACACTCAACTCGCGTGTGGTCACAGCGGTGACCCATCGGCCGTGTGCACCCGCGGCGTTGCCGGACAGATAGGGAGTTAACCCGAAATGTCCCATTTCCGCCTGCAAGACAGAGGAACACGTGACTCTCCAGAATCTGGCCTGGAGACCGATACGGCGTTCCCAGCGGGCCAAGTTTTTGGCTGCTATATGTATCGTGCCGCGCAGATACGCTCTCCGGCCCAGGTAACCAAATGCACCATTTTTACATGCCTGATTAAGGTGTCCGCGAGCAACCAAACACACCCCTAATATCCTCCCTGCATAAAGCCGTCACCAGGTATGCCCACTGCTTAGTGTCTAGTCTATTAAATGGGTTTGAAAGTACAACGGCTCAAGTGATCATTGATACTGTCTAAGAAAGATGGCACATGCGACCATCGTCCGACCAGTCTGTTACTCCCTCCGGCCCGAAATGGTTGTCGTGGGCTGTAGTGCTAAATGACTACCGAGTAGCTTGTGGCTGCGTCAATCAAATCTGACCGGAGGTAGTACATGGTTTTTGTTTACAAAAATCTCCAAGACCTTGGCACGTCGAGCGGCGTTTATTAAAGTTCGGTCGATCCAGGACAACTTTATGTTGGTCAGCATTATTGTAGAAAGCAGAGGATAAATGATTTTTTCAAAATCTTCAGCGCTGGGGGTGCGGCATCATCTCTCACTGTTTGAGGATGAGTCAGCCATTTTTGTTCGCCCCATTCCTTATGAAGTGGTAGCGACTAGAGCTCTGCTTGATCTTTTCGGTGAGGTGTCAGGGCTTGTTTGTAACCTGAATAAATGTGTCATCGCTCCGATTGCTTGCGGTGGTGGGGATGTTTTATTGATCATGGAGCCTTTTCCCTGCCAATTAGTGGATTTCCCTTGTTCGTACCTTGGTTTGCCTTTATCCCTCATGGCTCTGTGCAAATGCAATTTGTAAGCCTTGACTAACAAATTTGCTCGGTTTCTTTCAACTAGTAAACCTTGATGCTGGTGCAAAGTGGGAGGCTGGTTCTGATTATTTGATTATGATGGTGCTCTCTGCCATCGTTGTGTATCCCATGTTGTCATTGGACCTTCCCTCATCGGTAATTAAGTGCATAAACAAGATATGCAGAGCCCTCCTCTGGCATTGGTCTGAAGAAGCAAAGGGCTGTCACTGTCGAGTGGCATGCTCGGAATTCACAACAAAAAATTCTTGACTGGTGCGCTGCGTATGATGTGGAGATGGCTGGAGCAGGTCGGGCCACTGCGATCTTGGATGGGTTTCAGTTCAACCTTCGCTGGAGGCAGAAAGCATGCCTCATGACGACAGGGTGGATGTTCGAATTTGCGATATAACCAGTTTCTAGATAGATAGATGGCTGAATGGACGCAACCCTGCTTAAATCGTGCCCTCTCTAATGGAATGTGTGCAAGCTAGAGGAAGCAAGAGGAGGTTGGTGGCGGAGGCTCTGGAGGATCAGTTGTTGATAAATGATATCAGTGGAACACTGTCAATCAGGCCATCGTGGAGTTTATGGTGCTATTGCGAGAAGTTCAGAATTTTCTGATACTCAGGCGCAGGGAGGACACCTTCTATTGGACACTGACCAAAAATGGATCATACACTACAGATCCGCTTATTCGGCGTTCATCTTTGGATCAGTTCCTGGAGATTATGCGCCGATGATCTGTTAATGCTGGGATCCCCTGAAAAGAAGGTTCTTCTGTTGGCTAGTGATGCTGAGAAGATGTTGGACAGGAGCTCGGCTGAAGTGCTGAGGGTTGCAGGCCCTCCCAAGATGCACACTGTGGCCAAGAACCTGAGACCATCAATCATCTTATGGCACAATGTCCTTTCCCGCATGAATTCTGGTTCCATTTTGTCCATCCACAACCCACAACATTTGTAAGAAGCTGGTGGTGTTTGATAACAGTTAAAGGCCGACACACCTAGAGGAAAGACTTGGCGACACTTGCTATCATGGGCATGAGGCATATATAGATCGAAAGGAATGCTCAAATTTTTTACCTTGAGTTTTCGACTCCTCTACCTGAGAAAGAACACTATTTCTGAACTTAATTGAAGTACCCGAAATAGACTATAGGTCTGGCACGAAATTCTGAGTGCAAAAATTGGAGTGCAACTACTTCAGTGGTGGCTTGGTTAACTCTATGACCCCCGCCATTGCTGCGACGTGGAGACTCTATCAAACCCACGGGAAATATGCCAAAGCTATATTCCATCGCAGGGAATGTGAAGCTGATAGACACAAAAGAGGATTGATGACTGATGACACGGAGCAAGGGGGGCTCTCCGTGACGGAACATGTTGCCAAGCCGCAACACTTTTGGGCTGACCTTGATCGTTATGATCTTCTTTGTTGCCTCAATGCCTCATGCAGATTTCATATCTGCTGCAAAAAACGTGGATCGAATGCAGGTGGGTGTTTGTCATGCTTAGGGTAATGAAGAGTAATACAAGGAGTCCACGTAGTCAATCTTCACATTACTGGGATTGATGGGACCAGAGACCATTTCTATTGTGGTGAGATGGGACACTTGGGTCGTAATCTGGAGGTGGAAGGGGAAGAGGAAATGATAGAGGTGGATCACGGATTCACGGGCATTTGGAGGTCGTGGATACATAAGTGATCCAGGAGCAGATGTGTCAGTCCAGGACCGAAGATTCCCTGACAAAAATTTGATCTCTCCGTAGAAGAGGTAGAAGAGTTGAGAAAATTGAGAGTACAACTGATAAAAGCCAACGAGACTCCACGTTCAGGAATTTTGCCTGGTTTTCTTGTGCTAATGATAGCAATTGTGCTCATACATCTACATCCTCACAAGTGTGACAACCAGACTGGATCATAGATCCATGAGCATCAACCCATGTTGCAAGCACATCAGAGGAGTTCGAGTCATATACTGAATATCCACCCACGCCACACGTAAAGAAACTATCCAAACAATACGTGGTACCTCACAACCAGAAAAGATGTTGGTACAGCCGAATGCACATCAGCCATTAAGTTTTCATCAGTTTTGCATGTTGTGCTTTTCCAGTCAATATTTTGTCTATCAGTGTTCAAAGATCAATTCAGGTAACGCTTGACCCAGAAATATGTTTGATTGGCTGGGACTAGAACCAGACGTAGTGATCTGCTGATTACGACAGCTAGTCATTTTGCCAAACTATCGACAAGTTCATTTACGCCTTGTTGTGACGAGTGAAAAGTCTTCGAAGTTTTGTAGTGAGTTCTTGATCTCTTCAACGGGAGGTTCATCCATCGAACGGTCTGAGCTTCCACTACACATCACTGCTAAGGACCACATCACCCCTTGCCGGGCACCACTTTCATGTGCTTTTGCTTTTATCCAGAGCCATCCTAGGAGGTAACCAACCTTCTTTCGGAGATAGAGTGGGTTGTTCTGCCATTCCTCCACAAGTACTCTCCTTGACATATCTTCTCGCCTGCCACATGTAGTACATAACCGTAAATACTAATCTCATCTCATGTTTCCCTATCTTCCAAACAAGTGTAAAAACCAGAAACTTGATTCTTGAAGGTGTGCTAGCGGTGTCTCCAGCACATCATGTTCTGAGATGCTATTTTGGACAGCATATGGGCATGCCCAGAAGCGATGAAGAACCATCTCCTCTTTCCCACATGCAACACACTGGAAGCCTAGCTTGATTCTTTGCCGGTGAAGCTCTGCTTCCATAGCAAGGCCGCTCTTCACTAGCCTCCAGATATGCATGGTGAACTTGTTCGGCAGTGGCCTCCTACAGGTCCCTCCCTTGTTTGCACAACAGGAAGAATTCTCCATCTTGCCCTATGCCATTTTCTTCGCATGCATCTGTAAGTGGTAAGCATATTTGACTGTGAAGATTCTGTTTTCCGTGTAGTTCCATGTCAGCTAATTCTCTATCATGTCACCCCAGTACTACAAGAATCTGCTTAACATCACAGATATTACTGTTAAAAAACAGTTGCTGAAGTTTAGCACATCCATCTTTTAGCATGTTACTCAAGGAGTTTTCCGCTGGACAGATGTTTCTTTCCATTTTTTCCAAAGATGCTGAATTCCAGCCAAGGGATCCAGTTGCATCTCCAACTATCCACTGAAGAACGATCACCAGTGGCAGTTTGCCAAGTGATCCCTTTCAGATGCATCTTTTTCTGCCGAAAATGATATTGTGCTGTGTAAATGAAGCTCTTTTTTGCAATCCGCGTCTAAGAAATCAGTCTCTTGGACTGGAGTAGTCTGATCTCACATAGTGAGTTTGGTTCAATTAACATGCCTCCTGTTTTGCCAAGGGAGCTTGATTGAAAATGCCAAACACCTCGGTCTAAACCGTCATGTCCTTTTGCTCAACAGATCTTCTGTCACCCAACTCAGTGAGCTTACGCCTTACGGTGCCCCATTTGCCGCAACATACTAAATCTGAGTCAATTAATATTGAATGGAGGGAGTACAACTTAAATTTTGAAATAAAAAAAACATACTAGAACTTGAGAGCCTCTAACTTTTTGACCTTGTTTGTACTTTCCTGAACACGATCTCTCATATGTTTGAAGCCCCCATCTGAATTCCAAAGTTGCCCTTAGAGATCAGTATTCACATCTTCATGTTTGCTAATCCCTGAATAAGATTGAGGATTTATTGAAATTCACTTTCTGTCCCCGAGCTTACCGAGCACTCCTTAGGCCTGAAAATCGTTTCAACACATTCATGCTAGTTGTGCTGTCCTCCAAAAAGACATTGTTGTGGTCGGCAAACAGAAGATTGGTGCAATTCGGGCCACCTGCACTCAAACTGGACAGCCTGTAGCAAATATGGGTGTACCGAGTCAGTTGGAGCATTACGTAGAAGTATATATAGAACCCGTGAACAGAGACAAGAATAGACAGTTTAAGTGGAGCAAGAATCACAATTTTAGTGAATCTATTTGGTGCACAATATCTTCCATATTTGCTGTCCTTGAGGTTGGAGATACAGAATATGTCTTTCTATTCAGCTCTCATGAGTACCTTTCACTATGAGCTGGTCCGAAGTTGATAAATCATGAATGAATGTTTTTCACTGCAAATTACGCCATAAGTTGTCATGGAATACTACCATCTGCTTAGTACCATGGTACTTGGCTACTTGCACTTGTTGTGTGGTGTTTAATCAAGTTGACAATGCTACTGCATTTTCCAAGTTTATTATATTTGCTAATGTTGGCTAAGCTCTAGTTGGAAGGTCAATTATGATTCAAGCATTTTGAAGTTTTTTTTATATGAGGGGAAGCATACTGAAATATATGTTTGCCAATATACGCTTTTTGGTTTTTACAAAAATACTAGACATACATAACCAACATAGAAAAGGAAAAGTTACATTTTTCTCTTCTAAATCAAGACAAGAACTGCCGCGCCCAAGCAGCGTTGATGGTTCCTTCTCCGAGTACTGATCTAACAACTACAATAAATTGTTGCTAATCAGAACACCTGCCTCTGTTTCTTAAGTAACTGCCCGCGTGATCCAAACTGGTACGATGGTGTACCCGGTGTGAGTTCAGCATCTGTCTATGGTTCGCTTTGCTTTTACCTATCCCAAACTCGGTCAGCACTCAGCACACGTTCCATATAATTTCTGTTTCTTGTTAGACTGAGCATAGTACTAAAAACAATCAATATTTCGTTTACGTCCAAATCCATGACACATGTTTCGTTGTTGTTGGGCATTCTTCAAAACGTGTGCACTGGCAGGTTGTGGGAGAACCGAAGCAAGCGGAAATATAAGCACAAAACTATAGTGTATTACAAGTGGCAACCATTCCTTAAGAACAAAAAATGATCCCGATAGACTTGATATATTTTTTAAATCATTAATGCCCGGCTTGCTGGAATGATGAGACTTGTTTATTTGATGACTGGGAAGCTCTGACTTTTATCTCAAAGATTTGAATTTGGCTTGTCAACCCGCCGGACCGTGTCCTCTCCTTGGAAATGTCAGCGCTTGTTCTGCAGCTGCTCCAAACCAGGTTGGCACCCATTATTGATTATTCATAGAGCAGTAGGAGTACTACACGTCCAATACTTTTTATACGGTTCTTGTTCCGATAGTATGCTGTGACCGACCAGATTGCATCGGCTTACCAGTAAGGAACGACAGATTCAAGTGTCGTGCATGAATCTAAAAAAACGTCCTAAGTTGAGTAGAGAGGTTTCGTTATTTATAACTGCACTACTTACTACTAACTGTTAGAAATAAATTGCACCTGAAAAGTCTACCCGGAACCCCCAAAGCACCCCAAAACCTTTCAAATTTGTTTCCTCAATTTCCACGAACCTCTCAAACCTCTCCTTCGTCATCTCCGCTGGCCGCAAAGCTCTCCTTCCTCGCTGCCTTGAATGGGTGGGGACCTGCTCTAGCAAAAAACTAAAAACTAAAAAGAGGTCAGGGGTGGTGCAGAATAAGGTGATGAAGTTGGAGCGAGTGAAGCTGTCGGAGAAGATCCGCACGGCAGGGTCTGATCGAGCTTGCCTGCGAGCACACACGAAGGAAAGGATCGAGCAATGTGTTTTCTCCGCCCCTAAATACTAGGCAAACCGAGCAAGGGAGCTTGATGGCTCTCCCTTTAGGCAAAGGGAGTTTCTCACCGTCTTCCCTGAACTTCTTCAACGACCACCCGCATCACCATTGTAGCAAACACTTTTCACCTCCTCATCCGAGCATGGCGAGAACGACACTGACGATGTCAACCTAGGCGCCACCCTAAAAGGATGTCTGATGTATCGACCTCAACCAGGACATCAGCTAGAGGGAGTCGACTGTGCTACATCATCCGGGAGGCACGAACGGTGCCTCGACCATGAAGGATTCACTTCAGGAGTTGTTTGGTGATGGCGCCATACAATTGCAACATGGTCGCGAAATGACCGGACCTGGCGAGTTACGTTTCTAACCATGCTTTGCATGTGTGACGTGCAATAAATTGTGTCGAGAATGTGAATTGCACAATAAATGGTGCCAACGATGTGCCGTCAATGCGATTTGTGTAGTAGTAAGCATAGACCACAATGTGAATTGTGCAGTTAATGAGAACAGTGTTGTATGCTTTCATTTGTGCTATGTCTTGATGTCGTAGGACAATGGCGCCGACGTCACGAGTCACCTTATCCAAGGCTCCTAATCCTATGCTGACCAGGGCGAGGACGACCATATCAAGGAGGCCGGCGAGAAAGTAGAGGTGCATTATATTGATACCGGCAAGAACTTTAAAAGGCGAAGAGAGGTAGTAGAAGAAAGTCGTGGATCGTAGAAGAAAGTCGTGGATCGTGAAGGAGGATGAGTGTGATACTTGGATGACAATAATTCAAGAGGCCACTACCAGCACACAACAAACTCGCAAATTCTATTGGAATATCATCTACAAGGATTTTAAATAAAGGAAGGAATATCAACCACATGAGGTTTCTTACATTGAGCGCAATGCAAACACAATCAAAAAGCGACGGACAACCATAGGGTACCATTGCAACAAGTTCCATCATGGAACTTCCATGGTTACCATGACCAAATTAGGACGAGAAATGAGAGGGGCAAGATCCGCGATGAGGAAGTAAGATGCTAATTAATGAAAACTCCTATATATATGGCATACATGAAATTTCACTGGTTTCAAATTCCTATCTATTTGACATGTGATTTTTTATCCAGTTGAAGGATGCTCTATTGATGCATCGAGGGTTGTTCAATAAGATCCCTTCAATTTCATGGATTGTTAGAGTCGGGTTCAAATTGTCCAAAGTGGACAACACTCAAATTCTCTGTGAGCCGAGGGGGAGGCTAGCATGACCGTCTAGATGAAACCCAGCTGCCGGAGGCCAGCCTACTTCCATGGCCCGGGAAAGAGGCCGACGACATCATCTACTACCTCCCTCCAAGAGCCGCTTGACTCATATATGAAGGTGGTCTCCTCCTCCAAGACTCTCAAAGCGAAGATGCACAAAGAGAACAAAAAATAGGTGGATCTACTCCCACGTGCAAAGCCAAAAGGTTAAGTGAATGCAACTCAATCGGGAGAAGATCCTCTCTACCGACACGCAAAACATGACTCCGGATGACTTCCATGTTCTTAGATAGCTTGATGTATTTTGGTTGCATTTTGGTGGTCGAATTTACGTCGAGATTTTGGTGGCCGGCTTTGCTGTTGGCTCAGACTTTGGTGGCGTGCTTGCTGTTGGCCGAGCAATTTTTTTTTTGAGAAGAAGCCGAGTATTTGTTAGCCGGACTTGATTGATCAATATTTTGGTAGCCCGGTATGATGTTGGCATCGAATGTTTATTACAAATGCAAAATATTGATATAAATGGAAAATCATAAATGGGCCGTTGGGGCGGTTCACCTCTTAGCTCTTACAGCATCCCTAGCAGTGCCTTTAAAAGGGCCAACCCTTAAAAATAATTAATTTTTTACGGATTCGGGTGGCAAAACACAAACTAGCAGAGTCCTTAAACCCGTAAAAAAAATTGAGAGTTGACCCGGGTTTTCTCCTCCTAACCTGTACAGGTGAGGGTTGGGGGAGAAATTTTGCCCCAACCCCTACTCGCCCGTCGCAAGCGCGCGGACTAAAATTTCAGCCTCCGTCGCGCCCCCCCCCCCCGCCGGGTGAGCGTTTTGTTGGCTCTTGTAATGGGCACCGCCATTTTGCATCGGTATCATGCACTGCCAATCTTGCAAAGATTTTTCCCTCAAACTAAAAATCTTGCAAAGATCTACATACTAGGTTAGGTAACATGGGTGTCCTTGTCGTGCTGGTAGTCAGCAGCGCAGTCGTGCTGGTAGTCAACATGATGCGTTTCCTTTATCTAACTGAATTTAGATACACGCGTGATCCAATTATGTACCCAGCAAGCAGCATGAATGAGGTTGGAACTGGTAGCCACTTTTATTTAAATCAAATTCAAAGTCTTTGCTGCTTACTCCCGTTGCAGATTTTATAAGTTAGTGTTCAGTTGAAACATTCCATATGCAAGTAGTCAATTTCAGTTAAATGCTGCCGTGCCTCCACGGAGTTTCGTACTGCTGATATGTCAATGGGGACAATTTTACCTCGGAAAATTCTAAAATTCAGACTACAAACGACTTTCAAATAAAATTTTAATCAGAAATCGATCGAAATCCATCCAGTGGGATGCAATGCATGGTACAATCCTCCCGTCTATGGGAGGGGCTCTCAGGTAGTAACCGATAATAATTAATTATTATTAAGAGCAGAGCAACAGCAATAAGCTTGTTTTCGTCATCATCAATGGTGGGCGGTGGCCCGTGGTCTTAGAACTCAACGTCCTTGAAGACCTTGCGCACCTGCTCGAGCGTGACGAAGAGCACGACGGTGAATGGCCCCTGGCGCGACACGGTGGGGATGAACCCCTTGTAGAGCGCCATGACGCCCTCGGACCTTACCGTCTTGAGCGCGCAGTCGATGGCGCCGGCGTACGGCGGGGGCGCGCCTGGCGCCACCTTCATGTTCATCACCCTCGTCTTCACCACGTCCACAGGGTTGGACGCCGCTGCCGCCACGATCCCGGCAGCGAAGCTGGCGGCCACGTGCGTGCCCAACCCGTCGGCGGCCGGGCCGCGGCGCGCCAGGATGGCCTCCTTGGCCTGGTCGTAGGTCGCCAGCTGCGACGCGGTGACAATCATTGCGCGGTTCACGGTGAGCGCCGAGCCGCGCCAGAGGCTGCGCACGCCCTCGTCACGCGTCATCCGGACGATGGCGTCGCCGACGCTGCGGTAGTTGCGGCGCTCGGCCAGCGGGAGCCTCCCGTCCGCCTGCATCCGCACCATGGCCAGGTCGGCCGGGTTGCCGACGGCGGCCCCGACGCCGCCGGCGATGAGCCCGGCGGCGATCTTGCGGTGCAGCGGCAGCACGCCGCCGTTCTCCTGCGTCCAGCGCTTCTTGAGGATGTCGTAGAGGCCCATCCGCGTGGTGGAGTAGAGCGTCTGCCGCAGGACGGTCGCGGAGATCCCGGAGAAGAGGCCGGCGGCGCCCTCGGCGCGCAGGATCTGCGTGCCGATGGCTATCGGCCCGGGCTTGGCCGGCGGCGCGATGGGGAGCGTCACGGTGTGCGCCGCGCCGGACTGGAAGGCGAGCGCCGGACGCAGCGCGGGCTGCGGCGCGGCAGCCGCCGACGCCTCTCCCTGGAGCTGCATCCGGACCTTGATGAGGTCGAGAGGGTGGGTGGAGCAGCCGGCCACGATGGAGGCGATGCCGCCCTCGACGAATCCCTTCACCCCCATTTGCTACGGTTGCTTCTTCCTTCCTTCCCCTGATGGATTCGAGATCTCTAAAGATCCAGAAACTAGAACCAAGAAAAGATGCCTGATTTGGGCGAGGCTATTCCCAATAGGAGCTGGGGCACATCTCACTGGAAACCAGGAGATGGGAATGGAGGGCGAAGGCTATGGTGGAGGAGTGTGGGACGCTGGCGCGTTGTGACATATGCTGCTCGTGCTTCCTCTTTACCTGGGTGCGAGATGTGTGGGAGGAGGGGAGGAAGAGGAGGCGCTATTTGTAGGTGGGGGTGGCCACGGACGGCGGGGACGCGAGGAAGGAAGGAGGAGAGGTGGACGGCCGGCCGGGGGTCGGCTCGGCTGCCTCGCGGTCTGTCTGGGGAAGGCAGATTCCACTGCCGAGCTGGATGAGGAGACCTGGCCGCTCTGGGAGGGCTCGCTTGGCCTTGACGCGGATACCGGTTGGTGGCGGCGTCAGGGTTTTGCATCTGGGACGCGTCCGCTCGGCAGATCCCAGCCGTGCATTGGTGTCCCGATGGCGAATTTTGGATGGGTGGACGGAATTTGGAAATGTGTGGTGCTGGTTTTGGTCTGCAAACTTGGAAATTTCCGGCACAGGGGTTGCGGCGAGCACGCGCCAAGGGCGAAAGAAAAGGAACATGATGCCTGCCTTCATGGCTTCTCTGCCGCCAGAGAGGGATTAATATATGAGAGAATTCCTTAATATGTTCTTCACTTTGGCTCTATAAAATAAATTATTCCCAATTTTACACCTTAATTTCATTTCTTTCCTAATATGGCCCTCTAGTGTATTTTGAACATGAAAAAGACTCTTTTGCCCCTAAAAAATTATGTGACAAAAAAGAAGAATTATGCTTGTACCATTAATATAGCATATACAATATTGTTGCAATATTAAAAGGTAGAATTAGGTATGTTGTGTTGGATGTCTACATACGTCCCTTGATATGCTTCACCGGCGTCAAAGGAGAAAATGCGATGTGCGGGTTGCTCCTAGATAGATTGCTCATGCTGCATGGGTCATCCCCGACCGACCGCATGGACTCCTGCATGCTACATGGATTGCTCACGCGCGCGACACGCAATAAGAAAAAGACGTGACAACTGGTTCTTTCCCGTTCTGCACCTCCTAGCTAGACACGTTGTTCCGCTCCACTTTTACGTTGCTCAATTATCTCTACTATATAATATCTCTTAAGGTGAGGCGTCATATGTCGTGTTTTTTTTTATTTTGTCCCTGAAAAATCTGGAAATTAACCCGCTGTCCTTTTTCAAGTCATACACCAGTTCGATATTTCCCCTACGACTCACACGTCGTCGTGCCTCCGCAGCTGCCGCACACAGACGACATGACGAGACGTTGACTCCCACCAGCGCCCTGAAGGAGCGGCAACGCGACGCCGTGGAGGAAGTCGAGGGCGTCGGAGACGAGCCGCACGGCGTCGGTGGGGGTGCGGACCTTGAGGCACACGCTGGCCACCGTGTCGGCGCCCGCGACGCGGCAGTTACTTGCGCCTGCGGCCTCAAGGAGGTAGTGCAAGGACGACCGGCCATCTGCTGCCCTTCTTCTCCCCCGACCACTACACCTGCCTGCAGGTCATTCTCAGATCTCAAGGCATGGGCGAGGTCGGGCAGCTTCCTGCTTTGCCTCCAGATCCAGTCGTTTAAGGCGATCTGTCTTGTAGTGGTTGCTGATCTTGCTTGTTGCCGGTCGTGCAAGAATGGATTGCCGGTGATGGACTGCCCATCTTCCCTGTCGACGTCGAGGAGTGCCTCAACCCCGCCACCCCGCCTCCCTCCGTCCTCCTCTGTCCAGCTCCACTGTACTGTATAATGAATGAAAGATTTAATATTCAGGTCAAGTTCCACTGTACTCTGAACTCTTGCATTTGGTTTTCAGATTTTATTTCATTAAGTTGTCTTCAGGTCTTTTACCATTCCGAGGATCTGGGTGAAGTCAGTTGTAAAGGGGGCAATACAAAATAATACTGACCAATTGAAGACAGCGGTGCATTTGATTGGGAACTTGTTCTGATATATGCATGATTCTGATATGCTAAAACAAACCCTTCTTCTGTACGAAATATTGACACTTGGGTAGCAATTTAAGACATTTCTTGTTACCCAGGTTGAAGTTCCTTCTGGTAGAGGTAGATCGCCAGTTGTTATTGACAACTATCAGAGCCTTGCAAAGGATAATCCAGCAAAGTTGAGGAAACCTGGACCGGCTTTTAAGAAGAATGGCTCTGTAACCGCAGGCACCGTGAACTTAAACTGAGCCTACCATCTGGAAGATGGCGCAGGTGATGTAGCCGAATAAATAGTGTGGTTATATTTTACCTAGCAACATGATGGAAGATCTTCATTTCCCAGTTTTGCCTTGACTGCTAGGTTCCCACATCTGTCCATTGACCAATCTTCAGTGATGGGAGATATGGCGTTCGAGTCGGCGGGGTTTGGAGCCATGACCATCTTCAGTGAGTTTTCAGAAACTTGATGTTTCTTCTGTTTCATCAAGAGTTAAGAAACTATTAGAAAGTGATGCAAACATGGGCGCAGCAGTTCCCAAGAATTAATCTGTCCTCCATATTACCCTGTGGGTTTGTTCGCTAGCTCTTGTAAATCCTCCCAAAAGTGGATCACTTTTTTCTTATGTGCAATCGTTTGAAGGAAGCAAGATTAGTTTCAACCTGTGAGTACAAACCATGTCAGGGATGAATCAACCATATCCACAGTCGCAAAAAGAACACATCAACTTTTTTTTTCAAAACATATCGACTTGACTTGATTAAGTATGCGTATAATTTTTGATCTTTGATTCTGCTTATAAATTGAGTAAACCAAATGTGTCGCCCATCAACTGCATTGCTTCCTTTTCTAATGATGGTATCATATATCTCTCTTCAAAATCATAGGTTAATGCAACTAAAATTTCAGATATATAGTAACAAATTCAGATCAATTTGACCTGTAACTGCTGAACCATACTATACAAGGAGAGATCATTTCAGAGAAATTTATGTAAAGTTATCATAGACAAGAGTATATCGATATACATTTTTTTTACCATTCGAGCGGTTATGTCAGCTTGATGTTCATCAAGCTAGAAAATAAATTATTCAGCTCGTGTATGACTATCTTGAGGTAAAATTTATGTCATAACGACGGCAAATCGTGATTCATCAAATGTGTTTAACCAAAAGTTGATAAAACAAATTATTATATTTCTACGAATTAAAAATCATAGTATTATTCTATGCCCGTTGCAATACACGGGCATTTTACTAGTTTCTTTTAAAAGGAAATCAAGACACATACCAAGAGATATAAAAAAGGGACGTACCAAGAGCAAGACGTACCAGATTCGAGCTGACAACCTTCGCCTCCATGCCATGCGTGTATAGCGGTTTAGTTAAGAATAAAATCCACTAGTAAAATGCCCGTGCGTTGTGACGGGCGACGAAATTTAATGGTCGACCAAATATGAGCATATGTTGCTGCGGATTGATATATAATACATACAAATTTTAAAGTTGAACTCGTAGTTGTTGAATGCCCTAAACAAATCTAAAGAAATTGTCTATTAAACATTGTTCTTACCCGCTACCATATTTGTTTTGATATTTAACTTATGCCGGTGTGTTTGCACGCCTCAATTCATTCCTCTGGGTACAGTGAAGAAATAACTCCAGGCCCCATTGTATTGTTTTCAGCTACCCATTTTCAAGTACAAAAAAACAACCACTCACGACTTAGGCTCCTGAAGAGGAGAGAAAAGCAAAATTTATTATATAAGTATTAAAAATAATCCAACCATCTACATGCACAATTATATTTTTATCTCTTATTATATTATAATAGTCTTTGATAATAAAGCTAAATTATTTATAAGTATTAAAATATACCCAACCTACTATGTATGCAATCAATAATAGTGAATTAGAGCCTGTACATTTTCTCTTTATACATGTCACACATAGATGCACGTAGGCAAGTACATTTGTCCCTCCGTGCTAAATTACTCACTCCATGTGAAGTCTCCATGTGAAGTCGGATGACTTACATTTATCTACATGTTGATGTAATTATACATGTAACAGGTCTAAATATAAATCATAAACTGAGAGAATAGTACCATCACTTGAAGTAATTAGAAAAATAGTACCATCAAGTACATAATATAGATGGGGTGCTCTATAGTCTATCTCCTTCTGCCTCTCCTAATGATCTTTTCTTTCTCAAAATTACTGAAGAAGACTACATATAATACTCAAAATAGAAGTAGCATGTATGGAACTTGAGCTCCAAAACCAACCATCCAAGTACCAAAGTACCAAACTCATATTGGCTATTCTCAACATCATCCCCACCCCCATATACCACCACTGACACTCACATCACAATGCCCACGGAGAAGCACCGGGATGGGTTGCTGACCTGCGGCAACCCGACTCCTTGCCCTCGCCATCAGGCATCCGTCGTCAAGTTGGTGATGGGCCGCCGCTCTGGTGCTGAGCAGATCAGCAGAGGACGCGTACATCTCCTGCCCGCGCTCGCCGTCCGAGCGTCGGTAGACTGCGGAGTGCCGACCTTTTCTGGGCCCTCTAATCTGCGCGCCCACCTGCCGACCTCCTCTAGTAATCTCCTCTCTGAGCCCACCAATGGGAGCCACCATGATCTTCCGTCAAACGTCCGCCTGGCGCCCCAAGCCGCCGACTTCCGGAACGAAGGCCACATCATTGGTACAGGAGGTCGGGCGAGATATCAGCCTAGGCGGAGAGGACGACAAACAATTCATCACCAAGAGCCTCGTTTAACTTGGCATTCATAGCACGACCAACAATCATCGCATTGTATGACGCCACATCTCTTGTCCGCAAGCCTCAGAACAAATCGCAAGTCGTTGTCAGTCCACGCACTTTGGTGCACAAATTCAGCAGAGTAGTGCGCAAGTGACCATCCAGTTCAATTCCCACATAACCCATGAAGTTCTGGACCCACATACCAAACCTCAAGTCCCCAGCTTAGGCGTCGAGATGACATACCAGGAAGTTTTCTCATTAGGAAAAACACATACATGAGGCTTGAGCATCCGATTGAAAACTTCAGTCGCCTCCCTTTCACAGCCATTCTGTAGCACACACAATCATCACACTCCACGCGATCATTCTTGTTATCCGTCCGCTCAAACAGGCCAACAACGGCATGAACGTCGCTAGCCTTGGTGTCCCCGGAGATCGTCGTGATCCAGGAGAGATGTTACTCATGACAGGCATCATCTCGAACATCTCCCTTGCTCGAGCAAGGTGGCCATGGGCGATGAGCCCACACATGACAGCGTTCCTGGGCGCGGCGTTCCGCTCAGGCATCTGTTCGAAGAACTCCATGGCGCTGTCCAAACGACCGCCCTTAGCAAGGACGGCGACCATGGAGTTCCAGGACACAACGTCCCTCATAAGCATTTGTTCGAATAACTCGAGGGCATCGGAGAGATCCCTAGATCAAAAGAATGAGGTGAGGAGTGAGTTCCGGGAAACGAGGAGGGAGTGAGGCGCCCTAGCTCCCTGAAAGAGCATTTTCCCTCATGTGTGGTTTTGGTAATTGAATGACAATCTCTATGGACTAATGTTTACTTTGAGATATCGTTATAGATCATGTCCATGGAATTGTGGAGTTCATGTGTTGGACTCTTGAAACTTATGTGTTGAGTAAAGATTATTGCAAGAATGTCTTGAAGATTCAAGACATCATCTTAGTGAAGAAAAGATGAGTTGTGCAAGACCAAGAGAAGCTTTCTCGAAAAGATCCTATGCTTGGTGCTTGCAATGGATACATGAAGACGAAGCTTAGCGAGACTCTACCATTGTGAGCATGGGGGGGGGGGTATTTGGAGAAGTCTTCATCAAGCAAGTGTTTGGACGCGCAATCAAGAAAGATGATCCACTTGAAGAGATCAAGATAGTCATCATCCAACTCAAGTGGAATGCTCAAGGCAAAGGTATGATCTTGATAGGGGTATAGGATAGATAGGCGTACTATCAAGAGGGACTCTCAAGTTAGTAACTTCATCGCATTCTTGTGGAGAGATCAAACCTTTGCATACTTGGCATATCATATTTCTTGGTTCTTATTTGGCTTTTATGTTGGTGAGGAATTAGAGCTTGGTTCATCTCCATGTCAAGCTCTAGTTCATTGAAATCGGTTTTACTTTGGACAACTTGTTGCGTTTTCGGTGGCGGAAATATTGCCGGTTCTACCTTGAGAAAAGTCCCACACCTTGCTATGTGTGGAGATTTTACTCTATTTATGGGATGCAATAATTTCGTCGCTATCTTTCCAACAAAATTGGTCTCACCTCTTTTGGAGTTTATTTGCAAAAGTTATAGCAGTTTTCGTTTCGGTGTTCTGCTGATTCGGATTATTGGGGCCGGATATTCCGCCCTACCGGAATTTCCGGTTCCCCAGCTCATCCAAGAAAACGGCTAAGGAAAGGAGAAAAAGGGTTCTGACTCCAGTCGGAAATTGTGCTCAGAAATTTCCATATACCGGAATTTCTGAGTGCCCCCAGAAAAGTCCTCCAGAAATGGCTAAGGAAAAGTTTGGTTTTGCTTCTGACTCCAGCCGGAATTTCCGAGCTCTCCTAGACCGGAATTTCCGGGTGACCGGAATTTCCGAGTCTCTCTAGACCGGAATTTCCGAGTCTCACTTATACCGGAATTTCCGAGTGTCGAAACAACCAACGGCTATATTTCCTGGAGGGGTATAAATATCTCTCCCCTTCTTCTTCCCCTGCTAATCCAAGGCAGCACGACTTTCCCCTCTCTCCTACTCCATTGTTGACCTTGAAAAGCTCACTTCCCTCTCAATCCCTCCATTGAATCTTCCATATTCTGGAAAGTTGAGAGGAGATCTAGATCTACAATCCTACCAATCCATCTCTCCTCTAAGTGAGGGGAACTTAGTGGATCTAGTTCTTGGAGTTCCTTTGTGGTTCTTCCTCTTTGTTCTTCCTCTCTTCTCCCCCCATAAGCATTAGTTGCTTTTGGTGGGATTTGGGAGTGAAGGAGTTGACTCCTTTGTGGTTTCCTTTGTTCTTCCTCTCTTATTCCCCCATAAACATTTGTTGTTGTGTTGGAATTTCAGAGTGAAGGACTTGAGCACTTCGTGTGCTCTTGCCATCGCATTTGCATCGGTTTGAGCCCTTCACGGGGATTCGTGGTGGTGATACTTGTGAGCTTGTTACTCTTGGGTCTTTGGACCCTAGACGCCTTTTGTGGCCGGCCTTTTGTGGCCAAGACCTTTTGTGGTCAAGACCTTTTGTGGTCACTTGAGAGCCCCCAATTAAGTTGTGGGTGTGTGCATCAAGACTTGGGAGCCCCCAATTAAGTTGTGGGTGTGTGCCTTAAGAGTTGTACGAGATTCGATCTCCGCCCCAAAGGAGATCAATAGTGGAAGGTGAACTCGAACCTTTTGTGGTTGAGTTCATCAGGAGAAGAAGGTGAGCCTTTGTGGCGTTGCGGCTAACCTGTTGTGGTTGCGCACACCTCTCCAAACGAGACGTACACCTTTGGGTGGAACTCGGGAATACATCCTCGTCTCCGCGTGCCTCGGTTATTTCTATACCCGAGCTCTTTACTTATGCACTTTACATTGTGATAGCCTTCGTGCTTGAAGTCATATATCTTGCTATCATCTTGTTACTTGTATTGCTTAGCTTAAGTTGTTGGTGCACATAGGTGAGCCTAGTTTATATATCTAGGTTGTATGCTTGTTAAAGCAAACCTCAAGTTTTATTCCGCCTTTATCAAGCATACCGGAATTTCCGGGTCATTCGTGTACCGGATATTCCGGCTACTCGGAATTTCCGGGTCACTATTGGACCGGATATTCCGGCTCCTCGAAAAAGTTTTAAATCGCCTATTCACCCCCCCTCTAGGCGACGTCTATCCGTTCACTCCCGTAGGCGGCGTTTCATCGAGCAGCCTGCGCACGGTGAGGGGGTCGAGTGAGTAGATTTGGACAAGCGCGCCTTGTGCATAGGGGTGTGCGAGGAGGCCATGGCGTAGCAGGTCAGCAGGTGGACATGGAGAGAGGCGTCTCGATATGGATCTGCGACACAGGTGACAGTGCAGGGAGGTGCAGGTGGTCAACTGGTCATGAGCTCGGTGGGGAGGGGAGCAGGAGCGGCGTGGTGTAGTCTGCGGTGGCTTTTGATCTAATGGTGGGTGGAACAGTGGCGACACCAGAATGCAGGACGGAGCGGGGCATGGCGCGGCTGGAGGAGACGTCACATCTCGTGGACCTCAAGTTCAGAAAGGATTTCGGGGCAGGGGTGAAAGAGCAAAAAGGCCAAAGGTATCGCGTAGGCAGGTGGAGCACGGGTTGATTTACACAAAATTGGAGGCGTATTTGCAAAACGTCCATGACGTACGACCGGTGTCCCCAACCCGTATTATATAGTAGAGATAACTAGCAAAAAAGATTAAGAGGGGTCTTTTTATAAAAAACATTACTGCTGCAGACTAGTCAACTAATGCCATGTCAGCAATACGGTGACCCTGTACTACACACTAGGGCCAGTAGGGGGTCGAGGGCACGCGGTCGACCCGACTCAGTTTTGGCGTTTTTTTTACCTAGTCTGCTACTCAGAGATTGATCAGCCCAAGCGAAAGTCAAACCGCGACCTAATCCCCTCAGCGAAGTCACGCGAGTCGCACCGCCATCCCCTGCCCTAGCCGCCCAGGCCGTGCCCCCGCCACCCCTGCCCTGCTCGGCTGCTCCTGCCCCAGCCACATCTCCCAGTGCTCCTGTCCTGCTCGGCTGCTCCTGCTCCCAGTGCTCCTGCCCTAGCCACCCCTTGATGGACGCCGACGAGGAGCTTGAATGGATATAGGCCGAGGAGGAGGAAGAATTTGCAGCAGCTCAAGAAGAAGAGGAGGGCACACTATTGAGAAATCTCAAACGGGCACGCCATGGGCAGCAGGTTGATTTCCTTTTTTGATTTTTGATTTTAATTTAGATTTCTACTTGATAGTGTGTAGCAGATTGGTCAAGTGATTGATTTCAATTTGTATTTTTTAGGACACTCAAGAAGCAAATATTGCTGAAATCTTTGATCTATCAAATGTTGTTGCCGATCCTGGAGTTCGGAGATCAATTGATGAATATGGTACCTCTGAAATCAGAAATCAAATGAGATGGGCATATTTATCGAAAGGACGTAACCGGTTATGGATTTTACTCTTTACTCCCGGTAGAATAGAAGTACTAGTAGTGTTTGTTTTGCGCGTGACTGGTTCCGTGCGTCCTCGGGGGCACGTCGAGTCCATCGCCTTCGCCGCCATAAATCTGACCGCTCCGTTCCCTCGTCGAAAGGAAGCAGGGTCTAGCGTAGCCACCCACTCGGCACTTCCATTTGGTTCGTTGAACGTAGCGGGCACATCTAGACGGGCCCGTATCGGATCCCAGGCCTCACGTCGCCGCGTCCCGGCCGACTTTTCCGGCGATGCATTTGCATGCGACCCGTGATGTCTGACTTTTCCCGCCCGCGCTTGGGCCGTTCTTCGCTGGGGTGTTACAGGAGTGTCGTGATCAGATCGCTGCGCGTGTTGCGCTGGTCCAACTGTTGTTCCAGAGATGCTGGCGAGCGAGGTCGCAGCTGGTGCGGGCTCGACTACCATCTCCACTCCACCTAAAATGAAACCACCGGTGGTGACTACTGTACTACTTACCCAGTGCATTCAACATCGGCTTTCTTTTCATACTAGGACACGCTTTGTTTAGTCCAACAGTATGAACTCGATTTTGGACTAGTAGTGTGAGTGCGACTACTTTAGGAGTAAGCAATTAAGCGGAGCTGCTGAGTGTGCTGCATTTCATCATTAATAAATTAAATGATAGTGTAGGACAGGTGAGACGTTGCCTTTTTAGGTATTACTCTAATTAACCCAACTTCCAACTCCAAGGATAGTGGAGTGCTACGATGGAGGCCTCCAAGGGAAGCAAAGAAGCATGCACGCACCTGCGCCGTGGCAGGAAAGGATCGATGGTGCTCTCCTTTTCTTCTTCTCTTTTGTTTTGTTTTCGGTTGACAAAACGTTTGTTTCGAGAAGTAGGCGAGGCGACAAACCAGAAAGGACGAAAGAATCGACGACGTTTCAAACAAAAAATTCGGAAGTACACTTGGCCATTTGGTAGTGGCCAAAAGGTTTCACAAAAAAGACATTTTCTTGGCTGTGTAAAAAACAAAAAATAAGTCTCATACGAAGTTATTTTTAGCACACAGATTTGTCTTCTTTGACAAGCCCATAAAATGTCATTTTTCACAAAACTTTGTGTACGAACATAAAATATCAGGAGGTACATTCAAAAAAAATTGTAAGAATTTTCTTAGATATTAAAATATATTTTTTAGGTAGTCATATCATATACTCCTATGACTCAAAACTGATTTCCAGGTGCTCTCCTTTCTTTTCTTCCCCGTAGACAAAGGGTTTCCAGACTAGGGATCAATCACTGCCACAGAAATGCTTATGGCCTCAAGGTCATCAATAGGCAGAGGGATGTACAAAATACTAGTGATGGTGGAAATAAATGCATTTCACTACTCCCTTCATACCGGTTTATAGGATGCAATTAGCAATTCTCTATAACCAAGGCATGAGTCTATTGGGTGAGAAAACTTCTTAAATACAATATTTATTGTACAAATGACCAATGACTAGCACATGCATTAGTCTAATTAATTGAAGTTTCAAATAAAACACAAGATGATTGGTGGAGGGAAGCAACATGCATAATTAAAATGGGTATTAATTGCTAAATTGCATCCTATATTTTGCGAATACCTGATTTTGGAATTGCATCCTATAAACCGGTATGGAGGGAGTAGTAGTATTTTGGCAATAAAGAATGCCCATCACCTGGTAAGTTTTTTCTTACGCTGCCACCACCAAATAAACTTAGACTAACAAACACACCCATAGAAGTCTCCATAGTATACTATATATGAAAGTTGGAAGATTTGTTGTCCAATTAGGCCATCCACGTCGCCCCTCTTTCATCGGCCGTCCGGTCTGTTCCACAGACGGCCCAGATTGAAATTCCCAGATCAAATCCCGTCCGGTACTGTTCATCGGGTAATTTTAGCCAATCACACGACGACACGTAGCCCGGTCACCACCCGGTCGCCTCTGGTTCCACCGGTGACCGTGGTGTTTTTGTAGAAAAGCGCCTCCAAGAGTTGCGCATTAACCCGCAGTCGACTTTCTAACGCACCGAGGGACCTGATTGTAATTCGTAAGAAAGTCACAGAATTTTTAGTAAAATCGCTCGCAAATCTCTCTTCCCTTCCTCTCTCTCCCGTGATTCCGCCGCCGCACGTCGCCGTCGGGCGCCGTCGCTGCTACGGGCCTTCCTCGTCAAATCAGAGGGCACAGAGAGGTGCGCCGCCGCGCGCTCTACCTCCGCGCCAGCGGACGCGTGCCAGGGCTGCCGCAATCGCCGCCGTTCGTCGCCGGCGCGCTCTGCCACCACCGCCGCATCTGCGGGCCCTCGCGGCGCTTCGGTGACCTGCAAGAGGCGGCACCACCCCTCCCACGTAGCCCGCACCGAGGCGCGTCGAGCGCGGCTGGTCGCGGGTCCTGGCTCGCGCGGATGCAGCGCCACTCCGCCCGCTGGTGACGTCACCGTGACGCCACAGTGGGGCCCGTCTGTCAGCTGCCTGAGTTTTTCCAGATAGGAAAAAATTCCAGAAAATTATTAAAACTGGAAAATCAATATCTTTAAATCTATCCATCCAAAAATATGGCAAATATATCAAAATGATCATAAAAAGGAAACCTAATTACTTATGGTATTATCAAAATATATTTCAAAGATTCAAATACGATAAATAGTTCGAGACAAAATCAATATCTTTAAATCTATCCATCCAAAAATTATGAAAAATACATCAAAATGATCAAAAAACTACATTTTCAAAACAATTGAAAATGCTACGCCCTCACAGAACAAAAATGATAGCTACTTCTGCCACATAATCGACTTAAAAATTTAGATATTTCAACACTTCAAAAAACTTTGAAATCTACTCATTTTACAAACGTAAAAACGTTTTGAATCTGAAAAGCGCCTTTAATTGAACAATTTTTAGAATCCAAACATTTTTAAACTCACACTTCTTTCAATTCCACTAATTTCTAGACCTATATTATTTCAATATGCACATATTACCGAAATTTATAATTTTTTACTACATGGGCGCGGCATTAAATTTTACCTAGTACTTGTTTTGGCAGCATCGCCAAATTGAAACAGTCCCTATATGTTTAGCCACATAACCAAATTGAAACGGTGAGGTTCCTCTGTTTGGACTTATTTTAATGTTACGAGACAGACAGATTTATATGTTATCACTCCCAAGTTTAATATTTTCCCGTTCAAATAAATTTTTAATATTTTGGGAGTTGCAGATAAGCGACTTTCAGACAGAGATGCACATCACCCTTGCCAGACCACTACACGCACACGTACGGCATTGCAGTAGCTTATGGAAAAGATAGGGTTCATCAGCTGAAACTGGAAACAGTCATGCTTGGCTTTTGGCCCATATGGGCACGTCCATGCCTTTAGGCGAGTCAAAAAGACACATGCGAATTAATAATATGCGATATGTTTTTCGGTTTTGCTAATTCTCAGGCACCTGAAAATTACTTAAGTCTCAGTCACCCACAAAAATATGCATCAGTTGCACTTTTCTGATAAAAAAGTGCAATAGAAAAAGTGCAACTCGTTCCAGTTGCACTTTTTTTGAACTGCAGTTGCACTTTTCTGAGGTGATTGAGAGTTAAGAAAAAATCATGCACCTGAGACATAGGCACTCGCTATGTTTTTAGATCACACGTGTTCGCCGAAAGACTGAACCTGACGAGAGTTCAGTCATGGGACTGTCTAATTGGCATATACTCCTACTACTGTAGTAGTGTACATGTATAGAATCTGCAACAAGCAGATTTTCAGGCCAAGGGGGCTACTCCCACGTTTGCACGGATGCAGGATCAAATCGGGAGAATTTATTTTTTGCCCTGCTTTAATCTGGTTTTTTACTATTTGCCACACATTACTTGGTCCTTGATTATTTGCCCCGTTTTACCCAGATTTCTTACTATTTTGCCCTGCTTCTCGTTTTACATATATTGATTTTTTTTACTTCAAAATACAGCGTAAATACAGTACATGTACGGTACCCCTTGGACAAGCTAACTGAATCGGGTCGATCGGATCAGCCAAACACGGTTCCTCGTCAGGGAGAAACAGAGGCAATGGGCGGAACCGCCGCCGCCGGCGACAGCAGCCGGAGCACCGGAGGCATGGCCATGATCGACGACTATAAATTGCAGCCACGATCTAGGTAACTGATTCCTCTCTCTTGAATTTCCTTTCCTCCTGTCATTTTTGCCCCATTGTTGTTGGAGAAGAAAGTTGCTTGCCGTAGTTGTTCAGATTTGTTTGGTTTAGGAATATATATGGTTATTCAAATTCCAGCCGTAGTATTGAATGTAGAGATTACATGTATGGTGTTGCCTAGAAACAACGGACCGGTTTCAATTTCAATGCGATGTATGGCGTCGTATTTTGATGAAATTGGTAATACTTGCTTAGCACACATTAAATGATCGTTTAATATGTTCAGCTTTCATCTTACAGAGATAATTGAATGTTTCCTCACTAACTGAAAATTGTTATTCTGTTTTCGAGTAGTGCGTCGACGACAGATACAGCCAACTTGTGTACTTTGAATATTGTCCAATCCAATGATGGAAAAAGTACAACTGATAGAGTCATCGATTGGTCCCAGATTGAGATAGCACCTGCAAATGAAGATGAAATTGATGTTCCTGAAGGAGAATACAAGTTGTGCTTTATGCTTGGAATTAGTGATAAATCTGAACATCATCGAGTTATAGCTGAAGAAGTTATTGAAGCCTCCATTGCAAATATCAGTGCATGTATAGATGATATTGATGAGGATTTACTTGCCGATGCAGCTCTTCCTGTGTCTGACCATATGCCTGAAGAGAAACACTTTTGGTATGACAAAGAAAATCCTGTGATAGAGGAAGGTTCTTTGTTTTCTTCAATGGAAGAGTTCAAGATGCTCTTGAGAACATTTGCTATTAGAGGCAAGTTTGATATTAAGATACAGGATAGTGATCCTACCAGGTTTATAGGTCATTGTAAAGGAACAATATGTCATTGGAAAATAGCGGCTAGGACAACAGAAGATGGAAAAACAATCAGGGTATTAACTTATCTGGCATCAACCTTTGATATTGTATGTTGCAACTATTCACAAATATCACCTAATAACTAACGGATGGTAATGTGTTTTCCCTGCAGGTTAACAAAATAGTAAAGCCTCATAACTGTTCATCAACAGCTGATGTGATCTCAAGCATGGCAGACCAAGCATGGATGGCGGAAAAGTCAATGGGCATACTTCGCGCTGAACCAAACATCGGTGCTGGTGAGCTACGAAAAAGGTTAAAACTTGAGTACAAAGTTACTACTGGGTATCAGACAGTTTGGAGAGCCAAAGAAAAGGCCATGGAAAAATTATATGGTACATGGGGATGGAGCTTTCAACATCTATGGAACTTCAAAGCTGAGATTGAAAAGAGATCTCCGGGTAGCATTGTAGAGGTTGATGTGAAGAGAGAAGGAGGTAAAGTGCATTTCTCTAGATTTTTTTATGGCACTCAGGCCATGTATTGACGGGTTTTTGAATGGTTGTAGACCATATGTTAGTATAGACTCCACCTTTTTGAACGGAAAGTGGAACGGTCAGTTAGCAGCATGTACAACGCTAGATGGACATAATTGGATGTTTCCCTTAGCATTTGGATTCTTTGCTTCAGAGACAGAGGATAATTGGACTTGGTTTATGCAACAATTACATAGGGCAATCGGACATCTTCAAAATGTAGCTATATGTACAGACGCATGCAAAGGGTTAGAGAATGCGGTTAAAAATGTTTTTCCTCAAGCTGAGCAAAGGGAATGCTTTAGGCATCTCATGGGGAACTTCAAGAAAAAATTTTATGGAGACATATTTGGTCAGCCAAGGCTTATCATGTAGAAACATTTAACCACCATATGGTAAAAATATTTGAAGCTAAACCTGAGGTATCTACCTACTTGAGTACTTATCATAGCTTGAAGTGGATGAGATGTGATTTCAACACCGAAATAAAGTGTGATTACATTCACAATAATCTAGCTGAGAGCTTTAATAGCTGGATCAGAGGAATGATGTAGCGTACCTGCACTTTAAATAAGCCAGATACCTGTGTATAGTGCAAATCACTAGATCGATTCGTTTGCACACACAGTTTACGATGTAATATCACAACAAAGTATCAATTTTATTACATCGATGATCCAGACTTACAAAATATTTGATACAAGTTGCATAACATAAAGCTAGCATTGAAAAAGTACACAGCGGAAATACAATAGCAGTGAGTCTCTATAACTTTCATGCTGCCACAGGCGAAAACATGTTGGTTGTAGACTCAAACTTTTAAACGAAACCTCACTCGTCATCTGATCAAATCTGCAATAAGAAAAATATTGCAACAACGTGGGTCAGATTCCATTAAAAATGGAGTCTGGCAAGTGACACTATGGTGGACACTTAATGGAATAACTCTAAAGCCTATATGCATATTTGGCTGGTGGAGTTCAAGGCTAATTTGCATAAAGCCAATTTTTCCTACTCTTTTGAAAACACTTTTCTTGAAATCAAGACGAGTATGGCATGAAAACCATAAATCTCATCTTCCCTTGTTCACCCATCAAATTTTATTTCTGAAGTTGGAATGATGGAATCCTCCGTTGACGTCCGTGATCAGCTGCTCAAATTGTCCGTACCGGGGACACGGCTAAGTACTTAGTTTTACACTCTGCAGAGGTTGTGCACGTTCACCATTGTACCCATTCAACCCAAATTATCCTTTACACACCATTTGTGATAAGGAAAGGAGAAGAATGAGACGAGATCTTTCAGAAGCATTTTCCCTCCCACTCTGGCTTGACCCGTTCCACCTAACATCCCCCTACATCTGCTTGTCAAGCCGGAGAGAGTCCATGCAACATAATTGATCAAGCCATAGCCCATATGGCAATGGCTGCACTGGAAGCAATCGTCACTCGGAGTTCTTCAGATTCCTCGGTTCCTGGGTGGCCATTCACAAGTGTACATACTCCAGGAACCATAGACATGGACCTGAGTAGCCACTCAACATAAACCATACAACCACTTACCACCCAGGTGTTTCATTAACTTAGTGGATGTGTACTCCCAGGTTGACAACCACCATGCTCACGGCCCTAAGTAGAATAGAAATTCATCCTAGGCGACGACAGCCATGAGCACAGCCCTGAGTAGTCACTTAACATTTTGTAAAACTTTTCATCAGTTGCATAGCGTCAATATTTCTGCTAAGTATGATATAGGAACCTAGACACATGAGTAAGGGAATTCTACACAGATTTAGCATAGCAATACTATCCTACTTATGCATATAAAAAAATACTACGTAATGCATATAGAAAATAATAGGAAGTTTATGAGGTGTGCCACTTGCCTTTGAATGTTGTCGTTGTTCACAACTCTTTTCAACGATACTCGGAACTCTCCGTTCAATCTAACAGTATAGACAAGCAACAATACAACAATCAACAACAAGCACAACTTCACAATGCATGCAAACACATACTAGATGAATAAATAAGTTTTATAAAACTTTCTAAGGAAAATATGTTTATGCATGATGTGCAAAATATTCCTATGGGCTAGAAATGCTTTTTCATGCCATGAAAATATTTTAAGTTAATGCAAGGCAAATATGTTGGTCCAGAAGGGCTAAGGGCTAAGGTCATAAGTTGAATAAAATATTTTGTTTTATATCATCTTGAATAAGCACTCTAATGGCTTAGTCTTGATGTGCAAAATACTTAGAGAAAATTACTAGCTCTATTCTTCGAGGTGATCAACAATTATTATCAACTCTTTGTAAATTGGATATTCACTAAAGTGAGAGAGACAGACACCCGGCCAGCCACTTAAATTGTGGAACAGGTCTCATGTACGTGAACATGTAAGGTTTGTTTCCAGGCCGCTTCATCTCACTATGCCGCTAGGATCCAACAACCTCAAGATGATAATATCATGATCAAAATTGTTTAAGTCAAATGTGAAAGACAAGATTAGGAAAGAGGGAAAAGATAGAAGAAAGATGTAGTTCTCCTCCAGGCTTCATCTCCAGACTTGTAATATTCTCCTTGATGATGTCTTGATTGAAGTTTTGATAGACTTGATAAATCTTCAGACTTGGTGGTTCTTGTATCCTCGAGGTTGGTCTTTGATTTACTTAGTCATCATGAAGTCTAACAGAAGAAGGAGGGAGAAAGAAGAAAGAGGGAGAAAGACTTAGAAAATATTTCTGGTTGGTCTTCATGAACTCCTTCTTGATCTTTCTTCTAAGTGCTTCCACTCCTTGGAGATTGAAAGTGCATGGTTGCCCCCATACGTGGTTTTGGTAATGAATGACAATCCTTATGGACTAATGTTTACATTGAGATATTCTTATAGATCTTGTCCATGGGAAAATATAGGAGTTCATGTGTTGGACTCTTCAAGATGACATAATGACCAATGCTCTATTCAAGGGTTAATATGAAGAATGGTCATGTATAGAGTTGAGCTCATCGCAAGTATGGCTTGGAATAGAAGATTGAGTGAACAATCATGTTTACCCCCAAGCCATCTTACATATCAAGAGAAGAAGATGAAGAGCAAGTTCAATATGATGCATCTCGGAAGATATCTTTTGATTGAAGCTTGCAAAGGAGACATGAAGACGAAGCTTAGCGAGGCCCTCCCATAATGGAGTATGGGGGAGCATTTGGAGAAGTCCTCATTAAGCATGTGCTAGCAAGCACAATCAAGAAAGGTGTTTCAACTTGAGAGAGTCAAGATCGTCATCATCGAGCTCAAGTGGAATGCGCAATGCAAAGGTATGATCTTGATAGGTTTTCTATTTTACCGGTCTTATGGTGTTAGTGGGAGACCGGGTTTTAGGATAGATGGCGTACTATCAAGAGGGGCTCTCGAGTGAGTAACTTGATCGCATCTTTGTGGAGAGCTCAAACCTTTGCATACTTGCCATTTCATCTTTCTTGGTTCTTACTTGGTTTTTCTCCTTATTGGGTTTTGGTGCTTGTTGTGATCTTCACGACAAGCCCAAGTTCACCGAAAACGAATTTCATATGGAAAACTTGTTGCGTTTTCGGTTTTGGAGGTTTGCCGATCATTCCTTTTTAGAGAGGTTTTAACCTCCTCCATTTGGTTTTATCTGCATGATCTTTTAAAGCTCTTCGTTGTGATTCCAACGAGCCAAAAATCATCGAAAATGGAGTCCGGATGGAAAAGATATTGACGTTTTCGTTATCGGTTTTGCTGCAGTTTTTCCTAGGCCGGAATCTCCGGTCCTAGACCGGAAACTCCGGTCTGTGCAGGACCGGAGTCTCCGGAATCAACGTTTTTCTCCAAAGCTGTCCAGCCCCTGGTTGGGGGCGGAGTTTCCGGCCCTAGAGGCCGGAGTTTCCGCCCCTGGATGAACTTTCCGGCCCAGGGCACCGGAGAGTTTGCCCATGCCTCGGCGGTGTTGGCAGTGTTCAACCCCTGGTGGGGGCCGGAGTTTCCGGTCCCAGTAGGCCGGAGTTTCCGCCCCTGGCCGGAGTTTCCGGCCCTAGTAACCGGAAACTCCGGTGTGAAGTTTTCCTGCAACGGCTCTTTTTCGTGGGACCTATAAAAAGGCCCCTTCTTCCCCAGAGAGAGTAGCTCTTCCAAGCACGAATTTTCCCCCTCTCTCTCCTCCATTGTTGACCTTGGAAAGCTTGCCCCTCTCTCATTTCCTCCCATGATTCTTGCATATCTTTGAGGGATTTGAGAGAGGAGATCTAGATCTACATTTGCACCAATCCATCTCTCCTCTAAGTGAGGGGAACCTAGTAGATCTTGATCTTGGAGTTCTTGGTGCATCTCCTCTTTGTTCTTCCTCTCTTATTCCCCCATAAGTATTGGTTTCTTTGTTGGAATTCGAGAGTGAAGGATTTGAGCACTTGTGCTCTTGCCTTTTGCATTTGGTGCATCGGTTTGCTCTCCACGAGGATTCGTGGAAGTTGAAAGTTTGTGAGCTTGTTACTCTTGGGTCCTTGGACCCTAGACGCCTTTGTGGTGGTTGGACCCTTGTGTGGTCACTTGAAGCCGTTCGGGAGCCCCCAATCCCATTGTGGGTTGTGCCCCGGATTGTTGTTGGAAGCCGTTCGGGAGCCCCCAATCCCATTGTGGGTTGTGCCCCGGATTGTTGTTGAAAGGCTCCGGATTCCGCCTCGAAGGAATTCCGATAGTGGAAGGTGAACCAAGCCTTTGTGGTGCGGTTCATCGGAGAAGAAGGTGAAACCTTTGTGGTTGTTGAACCGTTGTGTCGGTTCACACCTCTCCAACGAGACGTACTCCCTTAACAAGGAGGAACTCGGGAATACATCCTCGTCTCCGCGTGCCTCGGTTATTTCTATACCCGAGCTTTTACTTATGCACTTTACATTGTGATAGCCTTCGTGCTTGAAGTATTCTATATTGCTATCACCTTGTTGTTTGTCTTGCTTAGCATAAGTTGTTGGTGCACATAGGTGAGCCTAGTTTATTTAGGTTGTCGGCTTGTTAATTTAAACACCTAGTTTTATTCCGCAATTAATAAGCCTAAACCGGAAAAGTTTTAAACCGTCTATTCACCCCCCCTCTAGGCGACATCATTGTCCTTTCAATTGGTATCAGAGCCTGGGCTCTCTTGTTGGGCTTTACCGCTAGAGAGTAAGAGATGTCGTTTAGAGAATTAGTGCAGATCCCACTTTCATATTCGATGGCACAAATTATGATGTTTGGAAAATTCGCATGCTTAATCTATTTAGGGCCATGGGTCCAAATTATATTAAGAGGATTGTAGATGTGGGTTTTTCTCTTCCAAAGGATTCCCAAGAATTATCTTTAGAGGATGAGATAAACTCTCATCTCGAGACTCAAGTTACTAATGGTCTTATGTGTGCTTTGACCGATGTAGTTCTTGCTTCAATCATGCCTTTTAGAAATGCACATGAGCTTTGGACCAAGCTTCAAGATATATATGAAGTGTCCAAAATTATTGAGGATGATTGTTCTCCTTCCACTTCCGGCCGTGATGAGTTCACAACTTCGTCCACTTCACCAACATGTGATTTGTCACAAGGTAATGATATGGTGAGTGGTGATAGGAATTGCATTGTTGATGGTGAATATTCTATTGACTATACTTCTTCTCTATCTCATTGCAATGTTCTATATTTAGACTTAAACTCTTCTAGCACTCCAAACGCCATACATGCTAGAGTTGATAGTCCTTGCATATCATGTAATAGTTGTTTAACTAAATCTCATGATGATATGCTTCATATGTCTTGTTGCCATGAAAAAAATACTTCCATATCCTCTATTTCTTGCATGACTAACAATGTAGAGGAATCCCAACATTTGTTGGAACAAGACATGGACCTCAACGGTGCTTCAAGTTTTTCTTCATCCTCTTCAACCATTAATCATGTTTGCCTTATGGCTAAGGTTTCCGAGGTATCTCCCACCTCGAATCCAAATTGTGATGATGTGGATGAGGATTCTCATGAAGAAGGTTTGGACTTTGAATCCTTAACCAAGATGGGTGAGATGGTACTTGGTGCTCTCCCCAAAGGTAGTAAAGCTATCCCTCCTCTTTGTGAAATCATTGATTATGTTACTAAGAGTAGGGAATTCATTGAGGATTTGGAAAGTCAATTTGATGAGAAATGTCAAATTGAGAGAGATGACTCTATCACCATAGCTTCCTTGAAAGCTTCTCTTGAAGAGGAAGAAGAGCTTAGGGTTTCTCTTGAAGAGAAACTTGAATCCCTTGATGAGTCTAATGATCTTATTTTTGTTAAAATCATTAAGGAAAAAGATCATGCCCTTGCTAAGTATAAAGTGCTTAAAATTGAAAAAGTTGAATTTGGTGTTGGCAATGCTAGACTAAATGAGGACATAGAGAGACTTGACAAAGCTCACAAGGCTTTAGAAAGTGAACATTATCTCCTTATCAAGTCTCATGATCAACTCCAAACTCAACTATCTAAGAATGACAAGCTTGTCAAATTGTCTTCTTCCATCTCTAATATTAATGATGCTTGTGCTACTAACTCCACTTCTTGTGAAGCATCTATTTTGAAGGAGAATGTTGAGCTAAGGGCTCAACTTGAGTTGCTATCTAGTAAGTATGGGAAATTGGAAGAAAGTCATGAAAAGCTTTCTAGCTCTAATGATGATCTTCTAGCATCCCATGCTAGGCTAAAGTTAGCTCATGAGGCTATTATGTCAAAGGTAACATATTGTGAGCCTCATGTGGACAATGGCACAATTTCTACTCTTAATGCTATATTGCCATATGCTAGTCCTAGTGATTCATCAACTCATAATGTTGCTACATCCTGTGATGAATTACTTTCCATGCCTTGTTGCTCTAACAATGAAGCCTGTACTTCCTCTAGTTTTTGTGTTGATACTAACCATGTAGAGGAATTAAATGAGCTCAAGGCCCTAGTCACTTCTTTGAAGAAAGACTTGGAAAAACGTCATGTTGGGGATTCTACACTTGACAATATGTTGAGTGTTCAAAGACGCCCCAATGACAAGAGTGAAGGAGATATGCCCTAGAGGCAATTAATAAAGTGTATTCTTTATCATATCTCGTTTGTTCATAATATGTTTTTGTGTCATGCTAGAACCGTATTAAGCGGAAACATTAATGCGGGTGTGATACGTAAACAACCAGGTCCCTAGTAGCCTCTACTAAGACTAGTTTCATTGCGCGATTGATGATCGAGGTTTCCCGGTCATGGGGCATGGCGCCGGTCGGCAATGAGAGTCATATCGCTAGAGAGCGATGTGATGGACATACCCAGATTTGGAGAACATAGTCATTACACCTTTGACCGTGAGATCAACTCTTATTGATATTCTCGGAAGATACTTTGATTGCACCAAACGTCATATCTTATTTAGTATGACAATAACGGTGATACTTTTGGGTATTGGAAAGGAGTATTGAGACGAGGGGTCAAGAGCGGGATTTGCCAGTCCGCGTAGCAGGATAGATACTCTCGGGACCACTCGGTGAGATCATGTCTAATGAGCTTGCAAGCATGTGACTAGGTCACGGAGACATGAGATCATGAACGAGTAGAAGATAGCATCGTCGGTAACGAGGTCGGGATTAGGTATGGAGATATCTATGGAACGACACTCGGACGTGCTAAGTATCGCTATGGCAAAAGGTCTAAGACTTCACGTTCAGGTTTGATAGATGAAAGTCATTCGTTATATCTCAGGGATTAATTCAGGGGGTCCAGGCCTACGAGTTAGTCGTTGATCATTGAGGAGTCTTGATCATACCTGATATTATATCGAACCGCTAGGGTAACACACTTAAGGGGTTTCGACAAGACAACCGGAAAGGAAGGAGATCACCGGGAACGTCCCGAGAGAGGTCCGATGGAGATCGGGCAGCGCCGAAAGAGTTTTCGGAGCTAGGAAATATTATATATATTATGTTTGATATTAATTAGTGTTATTAATATGCAAATATGTTTTTATATATTTATTTTCGAATTTATTAAGGCAGATTTCTCTAAATGGGCCTTCCGGACGAAAGAAGGCCCAAGAGGGGAAAATTCCCTAAGGGAATTCGGTGGGGGCCAGGAGGGCCGGCCTAGGTGGGCCACAAGGGGCCCACCAGGGGGCCGGCGCACTCCCTAGCCGAACCAGGCTGTGGGGGGTTAGTCCCACATTGCCTGGCTGGCAAGGTTGGCTCCCCTTGGGAGCCTATATAAGAAGGGGCACCCCCAGCCTTTTAATTCACCAATTAATTCCTGATTTCTCTCTCGATCTCGTGGTTCCCAAGTTGGAGCCGCGCCGAGCAAGAGGAGTCGGGGATCTCCTCCACCATAGCCCGTTGCCGCGCTGCTGGTGTTCCGGTCCAAGTCTTCCGCTGCTCGTCCTGGACTGGAGCTCCAGAGGCGTCGTCTCCACCGTACGTGTGCGACTCCCTGCGAGGTGCTGCGCTAGCGGTACTCGGAGGCCTGCTTCCTCTACACGACCTTGAGGTCGGCTTCGTCGGTCTTCATCGACAACGTTTGTGCGGGAACGTAATCCCCGCTTTCGGTCTACAAGGGTACGTATTCCGATCTCCGTTCGTACTACTATATCTGCATAGAATAGATCTTGGCTAGTTTAAGGATATCGTTGCTAGGAAAATTATTGTTTTCTGCCCACGATCCCCTTCAAAGAGTGGACTTGGATTCAACTCCAATATCAAGAACAAGTCCAAGCTTAACAAGAAGAACAAGGGCCGAGAACAAGTCAAGGATTCGGCCAAGATTGTTTGCTTCAAGTGCAAAGTTGAAGGGCGCCATGTTAGATCTTGCCCTTTGAAGAAGAAGGCTCTTAGTGAGAAGCAACAAGGGAAGAAGACTCAAGTTCAAACTCAAGCTCCTCAAGTTGAAGAACGGTCTCTTCCCAAGAATAATCAAGCTACCCCTCCTCAAGTCAAGACTCCAACTAAGAAGAGAGGAGGAAGTAGATGTTGCTACCTATGCCGTGAGAAGGGTCACCTTGCTTCTTCATGCACAAATGGTACCTTATCCAACCCCTTTATAGTTGATGATGTTTATTCTCTTCGGAAGGATAAGGTTGACAATGTGTTTGCCAAATTTGTTGGTACTCAAAGTGGTGTCAAGAAAAGAACCATTTGGGTTTCCAAACCTATTGTGACTAACCTCTTAGGACCCAACTTGGTTGGGGACCAACAAGCTAAAACTTGATCAATAGGTGTTGTTGGAGGACATTGGAGACTTGACTACACTATGAAGAATTAAGGGATCTTCATCAATTATATTCTCTCAAGTCAATTCATATGGATCATATTGTTCTATCTCATATCCAATGTTCCTCCTTGCGGTAACTTTTATTTAAATCATATGTACATTGAAAGTTGCTTGCACCCTTGCATGTGTTTGGTTTTGTACCTTGCTAGTGTTGGTATGTGTTGTGCTCTCTACTTACTTATCTTGAGAAATCAAGTATGTGTATGTTGGTTTGCACACCATTTACTTGTTTTGAGCCTTATTGCTTTTATTTGATATCTTATCTTGTTGGCTCTCTTTGAGAGATTAATGGACTATCATATTTTGGGGGAGTGATATGCTTCGTGCACTTCACAATTGAAAGAACATTTCTTAATCCCTAGTGTTTTGTGTGTTAGTTAACAATACCAATGATATACTAATCCTATTGCTAAGTATTTCAGTTTGGGTGAAATTCATATCACAAATCTTAAAGCCAAATTGTAGAGAAAAAGAGTTTCTGGAATTCTTTAGGGACCCGGATATTCCGGTCCCCCCACCGGATATTCCGAGTCAGCCCCAGATTTTGGTTAAGTCAAGTTCAGAAGTGGCACTGACTTCAATCGGAAAATCAGCCCGGAAATTTCAAGGACCCGGATATTCCGGTTCACCAACCGGATATTCCGGTTCATCCACCGGATATTCCGAAGCAACCTCAGGAAAATTACTAAGTCAAGTTCAGAAGTGGCACTGACTTCAATCGGAAAATCAGCCCGAAAATTTCAAGGACCCGGATATTCCGGTTCACCAACCGGATATTCCGGTTCATCCACCGGATATTCCGAAGCAACCTCAGGAAAATTACTAAGTCAAGATTCAGAAGTGGCACTAACTTCAATCGGAAAATCAGCCCGGAGATTTCAAGGACCGGATATTCCGGTTCACCAACCGGATATTCCGGGTCAACCTCAGGAAAATTGGCTAAGTCAAGAATCAGAAGTGGCACTGACTCCAACCGGAAATTCAGCTCGGACATTTCAAGGACTCGGATATTCCGAGTCAACCGAAGAAAATCGACTAAGTCAAGTTCAGAATTGGTTCTGATCTCAACCGGAAATTCAGCCCGGATATTTTCAGAGGCCCGGATATTCCGGGGCACCGGAATTTCCGGTGCAACTTATACCGGAATTTTCGGGTGACCAAGACAGCCAACGGCCAGATTTTGAGGGGGAGTATAAATACCCCCTCACTCACTTAAGAACATTTGAGCTCTCAGACTTTCTCTCTCCTACTATTCTTGAAAGCTCAATTCATCAAGATCTCCCAATCCCCCCACCCAAACTCATAGATCTTTGGAGAATTGGAGGAGAAGGCCCAGATCTACATCGTCACCGAAGGGATCTTCATTTCTCCCCCATTCATTTGGGGATTTCGTGGCTAGGGTTTCCGGTGGGAAAACCTAGTTCACCATTGTTGTACTCTTGGTGTTACCTTGACCTCTTGTGGTCCTTGACCTGTTGTGGTCCTTCTTGGGAGCCCCCAATTCAGTTGTGGGTGTGTGCCTCAAGCGTTTGTAAGGGATTCGATCTCCGCCCTAAAAGGGGATCAATAGTGGAAGGTGGACTCGAAACCTTTGTGGTTGAGTTCATCGGAGAAGAAGGTGAGCCTTTGTGGCGTTGCAGCTAACCTGTTGTGGTAGCGCACACCTCTCCAAACGAGACGTACACCCTTGGGTGGAACTCGGGAATAAATCTTCGTCTCCGCGTGCTTCACTTGGTTCCCCTTACCCTTTACTCCCTTACTTGCTTCTTGCTATTGCTTAGATTCTCATTTAGGTAAATTCACCGTAGTTGCATATCTATCTAGAGAATTTACCTTTGAGTTGAGCCTAAAATTAAAAAGACCTAAAATTTGTAATAGCACCTATTCACCCCCCCCTCTAGGTGCCGGATTCCCGTTCAATTGGTATCAGAGCCTTCTTCACTTTTAAGGGCTTAACCGCCTAAGTGCAACGATGACGGAATCCGATGCCGAGAGGGCCGCCCGTGAAAAATTAGAGGCGGAGAAGGAGGCGTTAGCCAAAGGGGCAACCATGGCCGATCTTATTGATATGAGATCGTCCTTGGAGGCCCAACTCCTCAAGATGAATGAGATGCTCATGGCACTCTTGAAGTCTAAGGAGCCCGAGGCTACCTCTCCCTCTCCTCCTCCTAAGGAACACGCGGGGAACTCTAAGGAGTCATCTTCGGATGGGTCCAAAGATGTTACCTCAAGTGTTCCCGGGATGGCGGAAAAGGATGACCCACCTAGCTCCTCTAACACCCCCAAAGGAGAGGAATTTCATAATGTCAACCATAATTACTCTCCTAACCCTCCTATCCCTCACCCTCATGTAAACTTTAGAAGTGACCCTCCTAAGCTTAAACCTACTCATTTCTCACAATGGGTGTTTCTAATGAAGTCTCATCTATGTAGTGCCTCCATTGAGCTTTGGCGCATCATTGAGGAAGGATACAAGCCCCATGATCCAACCAACTTGACAAGAAGAGAAGTGGTTGATAGCCAACTCAACGCCACCGCTCTTCATCAACTCCAAATGGCCGTAGGAGAGAAGGACATGGAGCTCATTCAACAATTATCCACCGCCAAGGAAGTTTGGAATGCTCTTTCCGACATCTTTGTTGGGAATGAGAGCATGAAGAAGAACCGGTATGATGCCTTATGCAATGAGGTGGAAGGGTTCTACAAGTTGGATGGAGAAAGCCACGAGGACATGTACCGGAGGTTGGTGTTGGTTGCCAACTCCTTCAAGAACCTCGGGGCGGAGTACATCAATGATGCTTGGATCAAGAGGAAGTATGTGACCGCTCTCATGCCCTTTGAGGACACGGATTTGAAGACACTCCAAGGGAGACATGACTTTGCAAAGATGACATCCAATGAAGTTATGCAAGAGATGACCGCATACAAGGTGGCCTCCAAGATTGCACAAGATGCAAGAGCTAGAGCCATAGGGATGCACAAGCATGCCTCAATTGCTTTGAAGGCCACCGTTGAAGAAGAGGATGAAGAGGAGTGTGATGATCAAGACGAGCTATCTAGTGAAGCTCTCTCAAGCACTCTCACTCAACACATGGGTCTTGCGGCAAGAACCTTTTGGAAGAACCCCGGTAGGGCCAAAGCAAAGATTGACAAGAAGTTTCCCCCCAACGGAGGAAAGCCATTCAACAAAGTGAGACTTTGCTATAATTGCGATGACAAGAGCCACTTTGTTGCCGATTGCCCATGGGAGAGAAGAGAGGATCATGGTGGGAGGCTCGTGGCCAAGACGAAGGGCAAGGGGCCCATGCCCATGAAGAAGCCTTTCTTCAAGAAGAACTAAAAGATTGTCTTGGTGACTCAAGAGCAATATCCCACCGATAATGAAGATAGTGACAAGGAGGATACTCCAACGCAAGTGGCCGCACTAGCCATGTCTTCCACTACTCCATCACTCTTCTCCTCGCCAAACGAGAGCGTCATCGTCAAGAATGGAAGATGTCTTATGGCTAAGACATCCGAGGTACAACTATCCCCCAACTCCATATCACATGACATTGATGATGCTATGAGTCTAGAAGTCAAGGAAGAAATCATTGCTTTCGATAAATTCATGACTAACTTGCAAGGAGAAGGAAAGAAACACTTTGGCTCAATCATGAGTCGTATAGGTGAGCTTGAGGATGAGCTTGAACTAAAAGGTGAGATTGAGAGAGAGGATGCACATGCTAAGGTGTCTCTCCAATCCTCTCTCGAAGATGAACAAGAAGCTCATGCTCACCTCGAGGAGCAACTTGCTAAGATCACTAAGGATTGTGATCTCTACTTTGCTAAATGTAAAATTGTGCAAAAGGAAAAGTCCGAGCTTGTGGTTGCTCATGCTAGACTTTGCGAAGACTTCGAGTCACTTGACAATGCTCACAAGGTGTTGACAAGTGATCACAAACGTCTTCTCAAGTCTCGTGATCAACTCCAATCTCGGATATCTAATCTTGAGAAACCTAGCACCTCTACTCCTTTGAATGCTAATGCAAATGTTGTGAAGGGTATTGCTAGGGTTTTGTTTGTTCCTTCTATGGCAACCAAGACCAAGACACCTCTTGATAAAGGTAAGGGGACACTCACTACTCCTCTTCATGAGCGAGTGCCCCACAAGGGTAAGGAAGGTCTAGGCTATGTTGCTAAGGAGAAGAAGGAGATCAAGAAGAAGACCAAGACCGCGCAAGCCAAGAAGGTTGAAATTGCGAGTGGAAATGCCACAAGGGGCACTCCCACTCGTAATGACTTTGCGGGCATATCTAACCCCAACTATGCTTTATATGTTGATTATTATGGGGATGTCTATGCTAGATACATTGGTCCCTTTGATGGATATATTGAATATGCTATTTGGGTTCCAAAGACCCTTGTTGCTAACCAAAAGGCACCCATTGCAAAATGGGTACCTAAATCCAAGAATTGATTGTGTGTAGGGCCTTGCTTCCGGAGGATCGAAATGGATAATTGATAGTGGGTGCACTAGTCATATGACCGGAAGCAAGGATATTGTAACGGAGTTGAAGCCTAATGATGATCAAATGACCGTTACATATGGTGATAATTCGAAGTCTAAGGTAATAGGGCTCGGCAAGGTGGTAGTGGCACCGGACATCACACTTGTGAATGTCTTGCTTGTCGAGTCCCTAGGTTTCAACTTGATCTCCGTCCATTCCTTAACTTGTTTGGGCTATACCGTTGTCTTTGAAAAGGAAATGGTCATTCTCTTGCGGAGCAAGTCTCTCAATGTGTCTTTCGTTGGGTACATTGAGAATGGGCTCTATGTGGTTGACTTCTCCGGAGTCACCACTTCCCATACAATGTGCCTATTCGCAAAGGCGGACTTGGGTTGGCTATGGCATCGCCGACTAGCCCATGTCAACATGAGGACTTTGCAAAGTCTCCAAAAGGGTGGCCATATCCTAGGACTAAAAGACCATGTTTCTTTCTCGAAGGATCGAATGTGCAGGGCGTGTGTTGAAGGAAAAATGCATGACATCTACCATCCAAGCAAGACCATCATTTCATCAAAGAGGGTTTTGGAGCTTCTCCATGTTGACCTCTTTGGTCCCATTCCGGAAGCTAGTCTTGGTGGCAAGAAATATTGTTTGGTGATTGTTGATGACTATTCAAGATACACATGGGTTTTCTTCTTCAAGACGAAGATGGAGACTCAACAAACTATCATCGACTTCTCCAATGAAGCTCAACGTCAACACAATGTCCCTATCTTGGTGATACGAAGTGACAATGGGTCCGAGTTCAAGAACTACACCTTAAACGAGTTCCTTAGTGAAGAAGGGATTCGTCATCAGTATTCCGCTGCTTATACTCCCCAACAAAATGGTGTAGCCGAAAGGAAGAACCGCACTCTCATTGAGATGGCAAGATCGATGATGGCCGAGTTCAAGTCCCCTCACAACTTTTGGGCCGAAGCCGTCAACACCGCTTGCCATTCATCCAACCGGCTCTTCTTTCGCAAAGGACTCAAGAAGACACCTTATGAAGTGCTCACCGGGAACAAGCCCAATATCTCCTACTTCCGTGTATTTGGTTGTAAGTGCTTCTACCTCATCAAAGGTGTTCGTTTGGTCAAGTTTGATTCTAAGTCTCTTGAAGGGACATTTGTGGGCTACGGATCCGAATCCCACACTTATAGAGTCTATGATAAGGCCTCGCGCATAATCATAGAAACTTGTAGTGTGGTGTTCGAGGAGAATGACGGCTCCCTCGTGGAGCAAAGTGGTGTTTCCGGTGTAGGTGATGATGAATCTCAAGATGCTATCCGAAGAATGGGGTTGGGAGTCCACCGCCCCGTTGAACTCTATTATGAGGATGATCATCAAGGACCAAGTTCTTCACAAGTGGTGACCACCCCAACACAAGAAACACCCATCGACAACACCGTGCCCAATGCCCCTTTCCAAGAAGAAGAACAAGACTCTACAGCTGCTCCAGGAATTTCCGGAGGACCGGAATATCCGGGTCAAGATGGACTCGGAAATTCCGGTGGCCCGGAATTTCCGGTTCCTGAACCCGGAATATCCGGTCCTGCTGACATTCCCGGTGGCCGTTCGCAAGGCCAAGATCAACCCTCTCCCTCACCAATGAACACCACTCCAATGGTTGATCAAGGCCATCAATTCAGTCAAGGCGGAGACATGAATGATCAAGATGATCAAGCGATTCCTCCCACCACTCGGAGGGAAATCGAGATCCGCCGCTTGAATAGGGTTGGCACCTCACAAGAATTAAGAGCCCTATCTCTTGACAAGGTGCTTGGTGATGTGAGAAGCAAGGTCTCTACCCGAAGACAACTTGCAAGCTTTAGTGAACATCAAGCTCACATCTCCATGGTGTAACCCAAGAAGGTCTTTGAAGCTCTTGAAGATAAAGATTGGCTTGATGCCATGCATGAAGAGCTCAACAACTTCGAGCGCAACAAAGTGTGGAAGTTGGTGGAAAGACCCAAAGATTGCCGCAATGTTATCGGCACCAAGTGGATATTCAAGAACAAGCAAGATGAACATGGCATGGTGATAAGGAACAAGGCAAGATTGGTGGCTCAAGGTTACTCCCAAATTGAAGGCATTGACTTTGGAGAAACCTACGCGCCCGTGGCTCGACTTGAGTCAATCCGTATTCTTCTTGCCTATGCCTCTCACCATAACTTTAAGTTGCAACAAATGGATGTTAAATCCGCTTTTCTAAATGGTCCACTAAATGAACTTGTTTATGTTAAGCAACCACCAGGGTTCGAGGACCTCAAGTATCCGAACCATGTCTACAAGTTGGATAAGGCACTCTATGGCCTTAAACAAGCCCCACGAGCGTGGTACGAGCACCTTAGAGAACTACTTGTAGACCGTGGATTCCAAGTTGGGGAAATCGACCCCACACTTTTCACTAAGAAAGTTAATGGGGAGCTTTTCATTTGTCAATTATATGTGGATGACATTATATTTGGATCGACTAACAAAGCATTTAACGATGAATTCTCTAAGCTTATGATTGACAGGTTTGAGATGTCTATGATGGGTGAGATGAAGTTCTTCCTCGGATTTGAGATCAAACAATTGAGGGAAGGAACGTTCATCAACCAAGCGAAGTACATTCAAGACATGCTCAAGAAGTACGAGTTGCTTGATCTCAAGGGTGCCTCTACTCCAATGCAAACCAAATGCCACCTTGAGCTCAATCCGAAGGGTAAGGATGTGTATCAAAAGGTATATCGCTCCATGATTGGATCTCTCCTTTACCTTTGTGCATCTAGACCGGATATAGTGCTAGTCGTGGGAGTATGTGCAAGATATCAAGCGGCTCCTAAAGAAAGCCACGATGTGGCGGTCAAGAGAATCTTTCGATATTTGGCTTATACCCCAACTTATGGATTTTGGTATCCCAAGGATGCAAATTTCTCATTATGTGGATTCACGGATTCCGATTGGGCGGGAGATCATGATGATAGGAAGTCCACCTCCGGTGCTTGTCAACTTATTGGGAGGTCCTTGGTGAGTTGGTCTTCTAAGAGGCAAAATTGCATATCTCTCTCCACCGCCGAAGCCGAATATGTTGCAGCCGCTAGTTGTTGCACTCAGTTGCTATGGATGAGGCAAACTTTAAAGGAGTACGGTGTCAATTGTGACAAAGTGCCTCTTCTATGTGACAACGAAAGTGCCATCAAGATTGCCTACAACCCGGTGCAACATTCAAGAACCAAGCATATTGAGATCCGCCATCATTTCATAAGAGATCATGTGGCCCGTGGAGACATTGACTTATCTTATGTGGGCACAAGGGATCAATTGGCGGATATCTTCACGAAGCCCCTTGAGGAAGGAAGGTTTTGCTTTTTGAGGAATGAGCTTAATATCATTGATTCGAGGTCCTTGGCTTGATCGCTTGCACACTCACCTAGGGCGTAATTGCATGTTATCTAGTTTAGATGTAGGCATGGAAATAGGGGGAGTGCGGTCCTAATACATTGGACCATCCCTCCCCCCATTATGCCGATAGCAAGTGTTCTTTTATCTCTATATTCATTCTTGTGACTAATGAGCTAAAACGACGAGTATTGGTTATGTACCCAAGATACATCTTCGCGGTAACATGCCATACACTCCTACACGGTGGCCTCGGCCACCAACCTCTTCTCCTTGAAGAGTTGATGTTATTTGGAGCTTTATGTTGCTATTTGCTCTCCTTTTCATGCATGTGGGAAACCTACTCAACTTGGCTCTTTTGATTCGATTTGGTTGTTGTGAGTTGAGTATGGTGTACCAATATCAGTTTGGAAATCTATCCCAAGCCTACTTTCCCCTGAAAACATTTCTCTCTATTGCACGCAAGTCATCTTTTTGAAAACTGGGATTTTGGTTCAGCAGGTCGGAATATCCGGTTCATTTTGAACCGGAATATCCGGTGACTCGACTCCACCCCCCGCCCCTGCTGTGCCCAACTCCCTACGGAGCACTCCGTCCGCCGGGGAACCTCTTTCTCGGCTGGATCTGCTCCTCCTCCGCCCAAGGAACTCACTCCTCCAAGCAATGGCCTCAATGGATGAGGGTTCAGGTGGAAGTGAGTCCGCAGGGGGATCAAGGCATTCTGCTAGAGCACCTGTTTCCAAGCAAGCAGTCAACAAAGGAAAGGGCCTTGCACCTCCGAGAAAGAAGAAAGTTGTGGCCAGCAAGCCCTCAGCTAAGAAGAGAAAGAGTAGCTCTAGTTCCGAGCGTCTGAACTATTCCAAGATGCATGCTGTTGACTACGCTCAGCTGAGGCAGGGGGACTGGTACCTCAGGGCAAGGGACACATCTCTTGATGATCGCAGTTTTTGGTGCCAAGAACAGGAGCATATACTTGTGGATCTATACCTCTCTCTGTCGAAGCCAATTCGACCCATGCACCCATTTGACTTTGCAACACTGCAGAAGAAGACTGCTTTTTCTGAGGCCATCCATATTGTGAAGACCATGGGGTTGGAGAGATTGGCACTCATCCGTTGTGCCTACAACGCGCAGCTCGTTATGCAGTTCTTCGCCACCCTAGTGATCAAGGGTGACTTGCAGAAGACAATGAAATGGATGACTGGGGAAGCTTACTGTGAGTCGAACTTCGAGGAGTTTGGCAAGGTGCTGGGCTACAGGTTTGATGGGGACAATCCCCAAGGCACTCGCATGCACCACCCCCACAAGCTCAACAAGAAGGAGACAGCTCATCTATATGGTGTGGGAGCCACCCCTGGATTCTCTCGGAACTTGCTGCCTTTGTATGATGTTCTTGTGCGCATCCTGCGTGAGAACATTGCACCGAGTGGTGGCAACAATGATAATGTGGTAACCCCTCTATGCAACCTGCTCCTTCACGCCAACCGCATTGTGGAGGACTCGGGCTCTGACACTGACTGGACAGTAGATGTGATGGACTACATCTACAATGAGATGTTTGAGGCTATGACCACCAAGGTCTCCATTCCATATGCTCCATACATCATGAAGCTTCTCCTGTTTAAGTTCCCCAACCTCAACGTCAGCAACAGAGATATGACGCCTCATGACTTCAAGAAGCTATATGAGAAGAAGACTGTGGTCAAGCCCCCTCCTAGGCCTTCGACTTCATCAGCTCCAGGTGGATCTTTCATGGGTGATGCTAGGAGGGCTGCTGCTACCTCTACTCATGTTCCCACCACTCATACACATGTCAAGAAGCTAAACTGGTTCCAGCGCAACATCCTCTGCATGAATGTGGACATCCGTAAGGAGCAATACAAGGCCTACAAGGATCGCCGTCAGCAGGATCACAAGCTTGACTTGATCCTTCACCATGCTTCTGGCTCCCCTGCTACTGATGATCTGTCTGAGCCCCTGTCCTTTGCTTAGTGGAACGAGGGTTCCTTGGCTCCTTGGACCCTGATTGACCAGGACCTTGGTGGCAGCTCATACACCACAGGTTATGACTATGATGAGGAGGATGAGGATGAGGATGAGGAGGCAGCTGATGATGAGGATGAGGACGAGGATGATGATGATGAGGACGCTGATGCTGATGATGATGATGAGGAGTACACCTCGGACTGAAGACTTCCATGGGACGTAGCATCGCTCTTCTTCCTTTTTGGCGTTTTGATGCCAAAGGGGGAGAAGTTGCTCTACTAGGACTTCTTCGGGAATTTGCAAGGGTCGGGCACAAGCTTATGCGTTTACCATTCATTTGCGCTTGTGTCCATTTATCGTGTTTTTTTGTTACTTGTGAAACTCTCTTTTCTGTCATTTGTGTTAACTGTGTATTGAGACAATGGTTGATGATATCTCTATATTATGCTTGAGACTTGGAATTGATTGTGTTGGTATTCTCTTCATATTCTATATGCACAAGGTATGAAAATCTATCGAGTCTCAAGTGCTTCCATAATCTTTCATCTTGTCTCATTTCTCATTTGTGATATCTTGTGGTTATTGTTGTAAAATTGCTCCTATCCTCTGTTATCTTGTGTTGCATACTTGCATATATTTAGGGGGAGCCATTTTCTGCCAAAAACATGATATTGCTGTTTCTTTCTTTGCAAATCTTGGTATTGTCATCTAACACCAAAAAGGGGGAGATTGAAAGAACATTTCTTAATCCCTAGTGTTTTGTGTGTTAGTTAACAATACCAATGATATACTAATCCTATTGCTAAGTATTTCAGTTTGGGTGAAATTCATATCACAAATCTTAAAGCCAAATTGTAGAGAAAAAGAGTTTCTGGAATTCTTCAGGGACCCGGATATTCCGGTCCCCCCACCGGATATTCTGAGTCAGCCCCAGATTTTGGTTAAGTCAAGTTCAGAAGTGGCACTGACTTCAATCGGAAAATCAGCCCGGAAATTTCAAGGACCCGGATATTCCGGTTCACCAACCGGATATTCCGGTTCATCCACCGGATATTCCGAAGCAACCTCAGGAAAATTACTAAGTCAAGTTCAGAAGTGGCACTGACTTCAATCGGAAAATCAGCCCGGAAATTTCAAGGACCCGGATATTCCGGTTCACCAACCGGATATTCCGGTTCATCCACCGGATATTCCGAAGCAACCTCAGGAAAATTACTAAGTCAAGATTCAGAAGTGGCACTAACTTCAATCGGAAAATCAGCCCGGAGATTTCAAGGACCGGATATTCCGGTTCACCAACCGGATATTCCGGGTCAACCTCGGGAAAATTGGCTAAGTCAAGAATCAGAAGTGGCACTGACTCCAACCGGAAATTCAGCTCGGACATTTCAAGGACTCGGATATTCCGAGTCAACCGAAGAAAATCGACTAAGTCAAGTTCAGAATTGGTTCTGATCTCAACCGGAAATTCAGCCCGGATATTTTCAGAGGCCCGGATATTCCGGGGCACCGGAATTTCCGGGTGACCAAGACAGCCAACGGCCAGATTTTGAGGGGGAGTATAAATACCCCCTCACTCACTTAAGAACATTTGAGCTCTCAGACTTTCTCTCTCCTACTATTCTTGAAAGCTCAAATCATCAAGATCTCCCAATCCCCCCACCCAAACTCATAGATCTTTGGAGGATTGGAGGAGAAGGCCCAGATCTACATCGTCACCGAAGGGATCTTCATTTCTCCCCCATTCATTTGGGGATTTCGTGGCTAGGGTTTCCGGTGGGAAAACCTAGTTCACCATTGTTGTACTCTTGGTGTTACCTTGACCTCTTGTGGTCCTTGACCTGTTGTGGTCCTTCTTGGGAGCCCCCAATTCAGTTGTGGGTGTGTGCCTCAAGCGTTTGTAAGGGATTCGATCTCCGCCCTAAAAGGGGATCAATAGTGGAAGGTGGACTCGAAACCTTTGTGGTTGAGTTCATTGGAGAAGAAGGTGAGCCTTTGTGGCGTTGCGGCTAACCTGTTGTGGTAGCGCACACCTCTCCAAACGAGACGTACACCCTTGGGTGGAACTCGGGAATAAATCTTCGTCTCCGCGTGCTTCACTTGGTTCCCCTTACCCTTTACTCCCTTACTTGCTTCTTGCTATTGCTTAGATTCTCATTTAGGTAAATTCACCGTAGTTGCATATCTATCTAGAGAATTTACCTTTGAGTTGAGCCTAAAATTAAAAAGACCTAAAATTTGTAATAGCACCTATTCACCCCCCCCTCTAGGTGCCGGATTCCCGTTCAACAATCCTAAAATTGTGTATTCATGAGAAATACAACTTAGTGTTGATATACTTAAATTATTTACTATCTATGTGGTATGTCATTCTCATGAGAAATTCAATTTCTATAATGTCCATTAATTTCTCGAGTTGGTTTTGTTTGCCTCTTGCTTTAAATAAATGTATTATCACATTATGGGGAAGTAATAAGCTATGTGCATATTACAAGCCTAGAAAATGTGAATATATGAGGTTTTGCCACCTAGAATTGATATTGCTAGTTATCTTGTTCGTATGTGGCATGTTGCTCAAACAAGTTCCCATTTACTTAATGCTTTTTTGTCTCTCACTCTTTTGGATCTTGTTTGTGGAGGATGTTCTTGGTATGGCTTTCCCCAAATATGTTCTCATGTATCTTTTGGGAAGCCCATTGTTTCAAGCTACTCCTTGGAGTTGCTTTGCACCTTCGCATGATTTGTGAAGCTATCAAGAATATCTATCTATCTAAGCATAGCTTGTAATTCCTATCATTTGTCATATGCTTATGTTTTGTGAATATGATCTTGAATATATCTTTGCAATCCACCCCCGAGAAATATCTTCATACATTACTTGTCTTGACAAGTGATAATCCTTTTGTGGTAAATATATTGATCATATTCGCTTTGGCTCTTGCTTTGAATTGCTTTATTTGATTGCCAAGGATTTGTTTTGATCTAACTCTCATTTGTCTTCATTGTATCTTTTGGATCCTTTTTGCTCTACTTAAAATTTATTTAGTGCTTTCTTGAGTTGGGAAAAGCAATGAACCAATTCTTGTGCATTGTCAGACCCTGAATTCAAGTTACACAAACAAAACGTATCGGTTGGGCCACACAACCAAGAACATACTGGGGTTACCAATCCCAGGAAGAATCAGGCCATGCTCGGAATGGATCATCGGCCGACAGTTCTTGGCGACCCCAACGTCACATACGTTTCCAGATTGTGCACGCAAGAACCCAAAAAGTCTTCCAACTCGTATACTTCAAACATACACACATGGTATACGAGTCGGATTTTTAACAAGTTGAAACCACAGAATAAACCTAAGACACAAAGAAAGGAAATAATATCCGAAAGCTCTCACTGAGCAAAAATATATCAAATGGCACCAATCAGAGGACACATGTCCCAACATTACATCAAGCAGCGGAAACAAACCGGTCTGAGTACAGACAAGAAGCAAAGGGCTCAAGGCCGAAACGGAAAAGAAAGCCCATCCACGCAGTCCACCAGGAAGTAGCCCAGGGGAACTCTAACTACTCGTCGTAGCTCTCGTCGTCGAACTCCACGTAGTATCCACCCAACTGGTCGAGCGAAGGATCCTCAACTGCAGAAAAACCACAGCCCGCGAACGGGTCAATACACCGAAGCGTATCGAACAAGCTTAAGCTAACAGGTTACAAGACTGTAAGATTCCCAAAATATGGGGGTAAGTGTACTTAGCGGCAGCAGCACTAGCAAACTAAAGAGACACGCTAAAACTTCCGTCTAATTAGAGAGGGATAAGAGAGCGTTTAAAAATATCCACCTACAACTGACACCAGTCATAACCCATTCTCGAATTAACCCCCTCAACCAAGTATGAGGAAGCAATCCGGGAATACTCACACGTTAACAATTTTAGTTACCATTTAGGGTGTAAGTAATGATATATTACTAGTCACATTAATTAACAAAGATTAGATGTAAGTTGTCTAGATCTTGTTAGCCAGCATCATCACCAAGTCGTCCATAACCGTGGACACGGCTCATCGATAAGATTATACCCTGCAGGGGTGCACTACTGGACCCATACTCGCATGATCAACCCAGTCAAAAACATTAGGGCCTTTCAACCCAACTCTTTTCCTTCACCGCAACAAGTCCAGGAGCCACGGGAGCTATGCTGGTCCCGGCCAAAAGGGTGCGGACTCCCGCAGGACACACCCCTCCGCACCAACAGGCCGCGCCCTATATGCATGTAACAAGGCACACCGCCAAAGTAAAATACTGCACTAGTATTGATGCATATGAGACAAATGGAAAACCCGAACTAGGTGTAGCTCCCGGACAAGTCGAAGTTCCAGTCAAAGTCGAGGGGGGCTCCATTGGGCCACCCACAAGTGGTTAGTGCGCTCAAAATTGGATCCGAGGACAAAATCTCAGTTCCTAGGTCGACACTGAGCAGAACAAAGCACCTCGCAAGGCCTTCCGCCTGGTGCCTTATCTTTTAATTATAGAACCCCACAATAAGACAGCAGTTTATTATAGTAGAACCATCTATCATGCTAAGCATATGAGATAAACGACAAAGGAACGACTCGCTCAACCAATTCTAAGCATGCACTACGACTCGCAAAGGCCAACAGATAAACAAGCAAGGGGTTATGGGTTGTGGGGATATAGCTGTATAGGCTGCAGGATAAACATATGATGGGATCGCAATTCAAGACTCGATAACTAGGATAGCATAGATCAAATGGCAAGAATGAAAACCCGACAATAGTGTAACCGGTTAGCAGAAGCTTGCCTGCCAGCTTGTGGCCTGGCACAAAAGCTGGAACCTCGGTATCGTAGGTACTCGCAGCAGGCACGTCGTCGTCTACCCAAAGAGAGCCAAACACAGACAATAGGAAACAATAATCAATACAAAGGAAGGCACAAACAAATGATGGTGCAATAAGGTATGAGATGATTAGGTCATATTAATGCGGGGATGAAATCCCGGCAATTGATTATGGTGCAAGTTATTTGTATAACCAACAGATGAAATGTTGTTTAACATATATAGCATGGCATGGTGATCTAATTAATTTAAATGGAATAGGCAATAGGTAAATATTTGCCCAACACATTCCATATTTATTATTTTAGTGCAAATTATTTATCTGCACATCAAATTAAATGTTTATTAGCATGGCAAGACATGGTATAAAAGATATGGGCAATTTAACGAAAATAGGGCATTATATATTTATTACCCCACATATTTCATATTTAATTATTTAAGTGCATTTGTTAAATTAAACTAAGCATTTAAAATAAATGATGCAAAATGACATAAGAATGTGATAATCATGTTTATTACATTTTTCTGATATAAAAACATATAAAGTTTATTTTATTTGGAGTGGTAGAAATAAAGTTATTGCAATTATAAATCTAGGGTTGTTTCTGAAAACGTACAGGGACTTATCCGTGATGAAAAAGTAGCAGGGAAGGTCTACTGTGCAATTCCAGGAACCCAGGGGCTCCGGTGCAAAATAAACCGGTGCATGGAATTTTCTCACCGCGGGACGACGCACCCCGGGTCACTTACGCGCGGGGCCGGCGCCCGCGTGGCGCTGACTGCGCACGCTGCGCGTGCTGCGAACACCCATTGTCGCTGACAGGTGGGGCCGCCCTGTCAGTGAACGAGATAAGAAATAAAAGGTGTGGGTTTTATTCAACGCGCCCACGATTCGAACTCGCGTCCGCGGGGCCGAAGAAACAGCGCTGCTAGCCAGAAATCCTTGCTCGGGTTGTTGACAGGGAAGAGGATACACTATTTTTAACAGGACGACGAATCGGATACTGACGAAACTGAATTTCGCCTGAAACCGTGCGCGCGGCGGAGCAAAAAGGAACCGGCGGCGACCAAACAGTGGCGGTGCGCGGGCGTTTGGGTGTGCCGTGTGTGCGGGACGCGTTGGGGGAACCGTTCCCGTGCTCGGCTGCGAAGGAGAAGCCTTTGGGTGCTCGGGCCCGTGCTCGACGAGGCGTGCGGTTCGTGTCGTGGCCGTGGCCATGGCGGACTCCGGCGCCGGCGGATTGGTCGCTACGGAGACGCGCGGGAGGGGGAAAGGCGAGGAGGAGGTGCAGCTCACCGAGGCGCACACCGTGGCGAGCCGAGGAGGCGTGGGGCGGCCTGAGGCGAGAGGATGGTGCCGGGGGAGGTCGCGGGGGTCCCCGGCCGGCGTCGCGGCGTCGAGCTCGCGCGGCCGCGCGTTGGTGCTCCCGGCCCTGCCCGTGTCGCCGAGGACGAAGGAGGAGGAGGGGCGGCTTCTGGCGCGTGTAGAAGGAAGGGGGCGACGGAAACAGCAACCGCGGCGGTGGGAGCTTCGGTGGAGGAACAGAGGAAAAAGAGGGGAACCGAGAGCGCCGGCGGCGGGGCAGAGGGAAAGGGGTTAGGGTTTCGGGGCGGCTGCTTAAAAGAGAGAGGAGAGGGGCAGGGAAGGTGGAGGTGGGGGCGACCATGGCGCTGTGCCTCGCTGGAAAGCGAGCACGCCCTCCTCGTGCACCTGTACGGAGGAAGAAGAAAAGGGGCCAGGGGAGAAGTTGGGTCGGGCTGGGCTGATTCGGCCCAGCTCGGCCAGACTTCTATTTTTTTTTTTTTGTACTGAAATTCTTTTTCTTTTTTGTTTATCCTTTTTCTGTTTTGTAAATGTAAAAACAAATAGAAAAAGAAAAGAGAGATAAAACCCTTTTGACAATTTGATAGTTTCAAAACAAACTGATTGAAGTATTGAAAAGATTATTTGTACAATTTTGAAACTTCAATTTTTAATTGATTTGAAAAAGCATTTGAAATATGGGATTTGCAATTTGAAAGTAATTTATCTAATTGCAATGCCAAACAAAACAAACTATGCATGAAGTCACCTTATATTACAACACAGGCATACAATTTAGGAAAGTACAACTTTGGGATGTTACAACACTCCCCCCCCTCAAAGGAATCACGCCCCGAGATTCTTCATGTAGCAACGAAGAGGTCGGGATACTCGGCACGGAGGTGGTCTTCACGTTCCCATGTAGCTTCCTTGTCAGAATGATGAGACCATTGAACCTTGTAGAACTTGACAGTGTTGTTTCGGGTGCGACGTTCAGCTTCGTCAAGAATGCGAATCGGTTGTTCCACATAGGAGAGATCTTTTCGAAGTTTAATTGATCCATGATCAACTGCACGTCCTGGATCTTGGAAGCACTTCTTGAGTTGTGACACGTGGAAGACATCGTGCACTTTGGAGAGGTTTGGAGGAAGTTCCAGACGGTAAGCCAATTCGCCACGCCTTGAAAGAACGTTGAAAGGTCCAACATAACGCGGAGCGAGCTTTCCTTTGATGCCAAAGCGTTGCGTGCCTCTCAGAGGAGTGACACGAAGGTAAGCTTGATCACCAGGTGCATAGACCATGTCCCTGTGCTTGCTATCGTAATAGCTTTTCTGCCGAGACTGGGCAATCTTCAGATTGTCACGAATGATGCGAACCTTTTCTTCAGCCTCCTGGATAATATCCGGACCAAAGAATTGACGTTCACCAGCTTGAGACCAATTCAGAGGAGTTCTGCATTTGCGGCCATAGAGAGCTTCAAAGGGAGCCATGCCTAGACTTGCTTGGAAGCTGTTGTTGTAGGAGAACTCATCATACGGAAGGCAATCCTCCCATTTCATGCCAAAGGAGATAACACAAGCTCTGAGCATATCCTCCAGAATTTGGTTCACTCTTTCAACCTGTCCACTTGTCTGCGGATGGTAAGCTGTGCTGAACAGAAGTTTAGTACCCAAGGCTTTCTGAAAGCTATCCCAAAATCGAGAAGTGAAGATACTTCCACGATCTGAGCTTATTGCCAAAGGAACACCATGTAAAGGAACCAGTCTTGTCATATAGAGTTCTGCCAACTGACTAGCTGATACTGTCTCTTTGACTGGAAAGAAGTGAGCCACTTTGGAGAGACGATCAATGACAACAAAGATTGCATCGTTGCCTTTCTTGGACTTTGGAAACCCAGTAACGAAGTCCATTTCGATCTTGTCCCATTTCCACTCAGGAATTTGCAGTGGTTGAAGAAGTCCAGGTGGTCTCTGATGAACTGCCTTGACACGACAGCAAACATCACAATGAGACACATAGCGAGCAATTTCACGCTTCATCCTGGTCCACCAATAGATTGACTTGAGGTCCTGGTACATCTTTGTGCTGCCAGGGTGGATAGAAAGCGGAGTATCATGAGCCTCCTTGAGAATGAGTTCTCTTAAGCTGTCAAGCTTGGGCACTACAATGCGTTCTTCAAACAGCAAGGTACCCTTGTCATCGAGAGAGAAACTCTTGTACTTATCCTTGCCAATGTTGTCTTTGATATTCCTGACACCAGAATCACGCAACTGTGCGGCACGGATCTTGTCCTCAAGTGTAGGAGTGGCAATCAAACTTGCGAGATAACCAGAAGGAACCACTTGAAGATTGAGCTTCTTGAATTCTTCGTGAAGAGGAGGTTGGATGTCCTCAACCATGAGGTTGTTGCAATAGGACTTGCGACTGAGAGCATCAGCCATTACATTAGCTTTGCCTGGAGTGTAAGAGATGGTAAGATCGTAATCTGAGAGTTTCTCAAGCCACCTTGTTTGCCTGAGGTTCAAGTCTGGTTGAGTGAAGAGATATTTGAGACTCTTGTGATCAGTGAAGATCTCACAGCTGTGCCCCAACAAATAAGGTCTCCAAGCCTTTAGGGCATACATGATTGCTGCAAGTTCAAGATCATGTGTAGGATAGTTGAGCTCATGAGGCTGCAACTGGCGAGATGCATAAGCCACAACTTTGCGTTCTTGCATGAGGACTGCGCCTAGTCCTTGAAGAGATGCATCGCAGAATATTTGGAAAGGTTTGGAAGTGTCTGGGCCAACTAGAACAGGAGTAGAAGTGAGTTTAGCTTTCAAGAGATTGAAACTCTCATCACACTTTGGAGTCCAAAGAAACTTTCTATCCTTCCTAGTAAGATCGGTGAGAGGCTTAGCGATTTTGGAGAAGTTCTCAACAAAACGACGGCAATAGCTAGCCATGCCAAGGAAACTCCTGACTTGTTTCACCGATGTAGGAGGCAACCATTCAACAATGGCCTTCACTTTTTCTGGATCAACAGAAATGCCTTCAGACGAGATGACATGACCAAGGTAGGATACTTTAGGAAGCCAGAATTCACACTTGGAGAACTTGGCGTAGAGACGGTGTTCTCGGAGCTTCAACAAGATAAGACGTAGATGTTCTCCGTGTTCTTCCTCGGTTTTGGAATAGATAAGAATGTCATCGAGATAGACTACCACGAACTTATCGAGGTATTCCATGAAAACGAAGTTCATGAGACGTGAGAAAGTCGCCGGAGCATTTGTGAGACCGAAAGACATGACAGTGTATTCGTAGAGGCCATAACGAGTGGTGAAAGCTGTCTTTGGGATGTCTTCTTTGCGGATCTTGATCTGGTGATAACCTGACCTCAAGTCCAACTTGGAGAAAACCTTAGCACCAGCCAGTTGATCAAACAGGTCATTGATGCGAGGGAGAGGATACTTGTTCTTGATGGTTTTCTTGTTCAGAGGACGGTAGTCAACAACCAGTCGCTCAGTCGTGTCCCTCTTTTTGACAAACAGAGTAGGACAACCCCAAGGAGAAGTACTAGGTTGGATGTGACCTTTACTTTCCAACTCCTCTAGCTGTCTCTTAAGTTCAGCCAGTTCTTTGGGGCCCATCTTGTAAGGACGTTTGGAGATAGGAGCAGTGCCTGGTTCTAGTTCAATAACGAACTCCACGGCTCTGTCAGGCGGCATGCCTGGCAATTCTTCAGGAAAGACGTCAGGAAAGTCTTGGACCACCGGTATATCTTCCATAGCAGGTAGAGGATGAACATTGAGGGCATAAAGCTGAACAGATGGAGATTTTGAATAGAAGTAGACTATCTGGCCAGAAGAATGGGTAAGCTTAACAGATTTAGCAGTACAATCGATGACCGCTTTATTTGCCACAAGCCAATCCATCCCTAGGATGACATCAATGTCTGAAGAACGAAGAGCAATAAGAGACGCTTGGAATGGAAGATTTCCGATTAAGATCTCGTTGTTCAGGCTAACTTCTCTTGTAAGCCATTTGGATCCTGGTTGCTGCACTAAGACAGGGCTGTCCATCTTTTCGAAAGTAACACCATTGCTGGAAGCAAAACTTTGCGAAATGAACGAACGGGACGCACCAGAATCAAACAACACTTTAGCGAGGATAGAGTTCACGAATAGATTTCCAAGAACCACATCAGTAGCTTCCTCTGCTTCTTTTGTTGTAACATGATTCACCCTTGCGCGTCTACCAACAGACCTTTTGTCGTGGTTGGGAGCCTGAGGAGTAACAGCACAACTCTTAGAGCGACAAGGTGGAGAAGGAAGTGTGTTTTGCGGACACTTGTAAGAGAAGTGGCCCGGCTCACCGCACTTGAAGCAGGTGACCGAAGAGTTTGGAACTATAGGCGTTGTCTGCTCGACGAAACTCCTTGTAGCTGAAGCTGGGTTGGTTAGACCGGAAGAAAACCTCGGAGAGATTGGACTGTGGATGAGTTGAGTTTGAGTTGCATAGGGTATCCAAACCCTACGTTTCTGTGTAGGTGTAGAATCTGATGGAGAAGAAGTTGTTTCAAGAGAGTGTTTACGAGATTCTTCGAACTTCTCACGTCCAAATTCCTCTCGGAGAGCTGTGTTGACGAGGTCTTCAAAGGTATCGCACTTGATAAGAGTGAGTGCGTACTTAAGATCTGGGTTTAGACCTCTACGGAATTTGGCTTGCTTTTTGGCATCAGTTGATACCTCATCCTGAGCATAGCGGGCCAAACGATTGAACTCAGCTTGATAGTCCAGCACTGACATGCTTTCCTGAGTCAAGTCATAGAATTCTTCCCGCTTTCTTTCCATGACCCCTTCTGGAATATGGTGACATTTGAAAGCGTCCTTGAACTCATCCCAAGTAGTCACAACACCTGGTGCTCGTAACTCTAGGAAGTTCTCCCACCAAGACATGGATTCACCGCGGAGCAGGTAGGTGACATAAGGAACACGGTCCTCATCGGATACATGAGAAACAGCCAGAGCATTGTTCATCTCACGCAGCCAGTCATCAGCATCGAGTGGCTCAGAGGGAACATCAAACGTGCGGGGATTGAGCTGGAGAAACTGCACGATAGACACACAGTTGTTGCTCTGATTCTGGTTTTGCTGAATTTGACTCAAAACTTGCGTCATCTGAGACAAGACTTGCCCCATTTGGGAAGGCATTGGAGTATCTTCTTCGCCACTCTCCATCCTGAGGAGGATACAACGTTAACACGAGAAACGGAAAAAAAAATCCAACGTAAGTGCTTAAAGGAAAACTTCAGATTGCTTAGAAAAGACAACAAGGAACGAGACATGGCCATCCATCATGGTACGCCACTTTGTTCACTTCCAGAAAGGTTTAAAGAGAGGTAAGAACGAAGACTAGCACTAGAACTAGGAAACACCAATTGAGCTTGACGTAACTCCACCAGAAGAGGAGAAACAACTGATTGATTCAAGAAAGAAACTGAACGTAGCCGAAGAGGTTGATAACTGATGAAGCGAAAAGCACCACCTTGAAGACACCTGCAACTATGGTACTACAGAAACCCAGAACACGTGATGTCCTAATTTTAAAATTTAGGTGAGAAGGGAAATATCGTAACACTTCCTTACCAGAAGAACAGGGAGGGTGGGTGGGGAAAGAAGTAAAAGAACAGAGTTCCTACTCTCACGTTTAAGAATTTTCTGATAACTACAAAATATTTTTCTAGACTCAAACAACGACCAGTAGAAGGGAACCTGAGGGCGTTTAAGCTCTGATACCAACTGTCAGACCCTGAATTCAAGTTACACAAACAAAACGTATCGGTTGGGCCACACAACCAAGAACATACTGGGGTTACCAATCCCAGGAAGAATAAGGCCATGCTCGGAATGGATCATCGGCCGACAGTTCTTGGCGACCCCAACGTCACATACGTTTCCAGATTGTGCACGCAAGAACCCAAAAAGTCTTCCAACTCGTATACTTCAAACATACACACATGGTATACGAGTCGGATTTTTAACAAGTTGAAACCACAGAATAAACCTAAGACACAAAGAAAGGAAATAATATCCGAAAGCTCTCACTAAGCAAAAATATATCAAATGGCACCAATCAGAGGACACATGTCCCAACATTACATCAAGCAGCGGAAACAAACCGGTCTGAGTACAGACAAGAAGCAAAGGGCTCAAGGCCGAAACGGAAAAGAAAGCCCATCCACGCAGTCCACCAGGAAGTAGCCCAGGGGAACTCTAACTACTCGTCGTAGCTCTCGTCGTCAAACTCCACGTAGTATCCACCCAACTGGTCGAGCGAAGGATCCTCAACTGCAGAAAAACCACAGCCCGCGAATGGGTCAATACACCGAAGCGTATCGAACAAGCTTAAGCTAACAGGTTACAAGACTGTAAGATTCCCAAAATATGGGGGTAAGTGTACTTAGCGGCAGCAGCACTAGCAAACTAAAGAGACACGCTAAAACTTCCGTCTAATTAGAGAGGGATAAGAGAGCGTTTAAAAATATCCACCTACAACTGACACCAGTCATAACCCATTCTCGAATTAACCCCCTCAACCAAGTATGAGGAAGCAATCCGGGAATACTCACACATTAACAATTTTAGTTACCAGTTAGGGTGTAAGTAATGCTATATTACTAGTCACATTAATTAACAAAGATTAGATGTAAGTTGTCTAGATCTTGTTAGCCAGCATCATCACCAAGTCGTCCATAACCGTGGACACGGCTCATCGATAAGATTATACCCTGCAGGGGTGCACTACTGGACCCATACTCGCATGATCAACCCAGTCAAAAACATTAGGGCCTTTCAACCCAACTCTTTTCCTTCACCGCAACAAGTCCAGGAACCACGGGAGCTATGCTGGTCCCGGCCAAAAGGGTGCGGACTCCCGCAGGACACACCCCTCCGCACCAACAGGCCGCGCCCTATATGCATGTAACAAGGCACACCGCCAAAGTAAAATACTGCACTAGTATTGATGCATATGAGACAAATGGAAAACCCGAACTAGGTGTAGCTCCCGGACAAGTCGAAGTTCCAGTCAAAGTCGAGGGGGGCTCCATTGGGCCACCCACAAGTGGTTAGTGCGCTCAAAATTGGATCCGAGGACAAAATCTCAGTTCCTAGGTCGACACTGAGCAGAACAAAGCACCTCGCAAGGCCTTCCGCCTGGTGCCTTATCTTTTAATTATAGAACCCCACAATAAGACAGCAGTTTATTATAGTAGAACCATCTATCATGCTAAGCATATGAGATAAACGACAAAGGAACGACTCGCTCAACCAATTCTAAGCATGCACTACGACTCGCAAAGGCCAACAGATAAACAAGCAAGGGGTTATGGGTTGTGGGGATATAGTTGTATAGGCTGCAGGATAAACATATGATGGGATCGCAATTCAAGACTCGATAACTAGGATAGCATAGATCAAATGGCAAGAATGAAAACCCGACAATCGTGTAACCGGTTAGCAGAAGCTTGCCTGGCAGCTTGTGGCCTGGCACAAAAGCTGGAACCTCAGTATCGTAGGTACTCGCAGCAGGCACGTCGTCGTCTACCCAAAGAGAGCCAAACACAGACAATAGGAAACAATAATCAATACAAAGGAAGGCACAAACAAATGATGGTGCAATAAGGTATGAGATGATTAGGTCATATTAATGCGGGGATGAAATCCCGGCAATTGATTATGGTGCAAGTTATTTGTATAACCAACAGATGAAATGTTGTTTAACATATATAGCATGGCATGGTGATCTAATTAATTTAAATGGAATAGGCAATAGGTAAATATTTGCCCAACACATTCCATATTTATTATTTTAGTGCAAATTATTTATCTGCACATCAAATTAAATGTTTATTAGCATGGCAAGACATGGTATAAAAGATATGGGCAATTTAACGAAAATAGGGCATTATATATTTATTACCCCACATATTTCATATTTAATTATTTAAGTGCATTTGTTAAATTAAACTAAGCATTTAAAATAAATGATGCAAAATGACATAAGAATGTGATAATCATGTTTATTACATTTTTCTGATATAAAAACATATAAAGTTTATTTTATTTGGAGTGGTAGAAATAAAGTTATTGCAATTATAAATCTAGGGTTGTTTCTGAAAACGTGCAGGGACTTATCCGTGATGAAAAAGTAGCAGGGAAGGTCTACTGTGCAATTCCAGGAACCCAGGGGCTCCGGTGCAAAATAAACCGGTGCATGGAATTTTCTCACCGCGGGACGACGCACCCCGGGTCACTGACGCGCGGGGCCGGCGCCCGCGTGGCGCTGACTGCGCACGCTGCGCGTGCTGCGAACACCCATTGTCGCTGACAGGTGGGGCCGCCCTGTCAGTGAACGAGATAAGAAATAAAAGGTGTGGGTTTTATTCAACGCGCCCACGATTCGAACTCGCGTCCGCGGGGCCGAAGAAACAGCGCTGCTAGCCAGAAATCCTTGCTCGGGTTGTTGACAGGGAAGAGGATACACTATTTTTAACAGGACGACGAAGCGGATACTGACGAAACTGAATTTCGCCTGAAACCGTGCGCGCGGCGGAGCAAAAAGGAACCGGCGGCGACCAAACAGTGGCGGTGCGCGGGCGTTTGGGTGTGCCGTGTGTGCGGGACGCGTTGGGGGAACCGTTCCCGTGCTCGGCTGCGAAGGAGAAGCCTTTGGGTGCTCGGGCCCGTGCTCGACGAGGCGTGCGGTTCGTGTCGTGGCCGTGGCCATGGCGGACTCCGGCGCCGGCGGATTGGTCGCTACGGAGACGCGCGGGAGGGGGAAAGGCGAGGAGGAGGTGCAGCTCACCGAGGCGCACACCGTGGCGAGCCGAGGAGGCGTGGGGCGGCCTGAGGCGAGAGGATGGTGCCGGGGGAGGTCGCGGGGGTCCCCGGCCGGCGTCGCGGCGTCGAGCTCGCGCGGCCGTGCGTTGGTGCTCCCGGCCCTGCCCGTGTCGCCGAGGACGAAGGAGGAGGAGGGGCGGCTTCTGGCGCGTGTAGAAGGAAGGGGGCGACGGAAACAGCAACCGCGGCGGTGGGAGCTTCGGTGGAGGAACAGAGGAAAAAGAGGGGAACCGAGAGCGCCGGCGGCGGGGCAGAGGGAAAGGGGTTAGGGTTTCGGGGCGGCTGCTTAAAAGAGAGAGGAGAGGGGCAGGGCAGGTGGAGGTGGGGGCGACCATGGCGCTGTGCCTCGCTGGAAAGCGAGCACGCCCTCCTCGTGCACCTGTACGGAGGAAGAAGAAAAGGGGCCAGGGGAGAAGTTGGGTCGGGCTGGGCTGATTCGGCCCAGCTCGGCCAGACTTCTATTTATTTTTTTGTACTGAAATTCTTTTTCTTTTTTGTTTATCCTTTTTCTGTTTTGTAAATGTAAAAACAAAATAGAAAAAGAAAAGAGAGATAAAACCCTTTTGACAATTTGATAGTTTCAAAACAAACTGATTGAAGTATTGAAAAGATTATTTGTACAATTTTGAAACTTCAATTTTTAATTGATTTGAAAAAGCATTTGAAATATGGGATTTGCAATTTGAAAGTAATTTATCTAATTGCAATGCCAAACAAAACAAACTATGCATGAAGTCACCTTATATTACAACACAGGCATACAATTTAGGAAAGTACAACTTTGGGATGTTACATGCATTGACATTCAAAAGTCATACTTCTTGATAATGCACTATTCTTTGGGAAGCTATCCTACTTTGAGTAAAACACCGTTCTTTAAATTGGTATTGCAATTTCTTGCCTTTCTTGAACATGACTAGTGTTTGAATAATATATATGGAGAGTGATGATCTCATTTGTGTGCATTTTGTATTCAAATGCAAAATCATAAATAATGCACACATCATAAGGGAGCAATCCTATATGTTTTTTGAACATTAGTTGTCCTCGTTTGATATTTGATCCCGATGACGTGTCTCCTTGGAAGACAAACATTTTTCGTCTTGGTACCTTGTGCCATCATGAAAAGTGTAGAGGGTTTGGTTTATTCCTTGATGATATTTTTCATCAATTGGTCTCTTGCTTTCATTGGTATCTTTTCAAAGTGGTATCTTCAATCATGTGTTGATTTGGGTATTTGATATAATGTGGACAATTTGTTTTATTGTCACACTTGTGTGTGCCTTGTTGGTTTACTTGGTGTTTTGTCTCAATTATATCTCGTTTGGTTCTTGAAAGTCATGTGCATGCATTTTTATTTTATGTTTATCTTATGGCATGCTTACTTTCGTTGATCCAATATATAGGATAAACTCCATCAAATCCTATGGGGCTAAGATGTGCATGAAAGTCAATTTCATATCAATATGCACATATTTATGTGGAGTTTGTCCTATGTGTTGTACACTTGAAATGCATTGGAAGCTTGTCTCATCTACAAGGAAGGTGTTGTCACCATGTGCTTATTGGAGCCAAGCTTGGATGATCATGAGCTCCTATCTTCTACATCACCAATGCTATCTCGGTAACAAGTATCTACCTCATGCATACATTTCTATCTTTCAACCTTGTGTAGGTTGTATCTCGGCATGAATCTTTTGTTGCAATTAATTTGGTACTTGCAAAACATCTTTATTGCAAATGTGGGCAAGCCGAGATGATTACATATCAAGGGGCATATATATAATCATTTTCATGATTCACCAATCCCAAATATGTTAATCCAGCACTTTCTACTCTATATCTCGCATATGCAATATTGATTGTTTCTTCAAATCATTTGCCTTTTGTGATACTTGTTATCTCTCTCTCGGAGCATCCCTTTTATCACCTTATCCCTTGTGGATAGTTTTTGATGCTATGATGAGTATGTGTTGGAAGTTCATCTATATCCCTTTAAGATAAAAATGAGCTTTGTGCTATGCTTTTAAGCAAAGATCTTATTGGTGTATTTATGACTTCGTCTTGGATATCATGACCTTTTCCCTTGTACATATCTTGTATGTACATGTTTATTTGTAGACCCATATCTTAGTGATTCGTGTCTACTTAGAAACTTATACACATGAGATTAGTTACATCTTTTATTGATATTCCAATTCTTTAGTGACCACCTCTTATTGCTTTTGTTTCTTTGGTGGTTTCTAAAAGGCACAAGCTTTATTTTTCTTGAGTTATACTTTTGCATCTAAATAAGCTTGTGGAGCTATTTGCTATATCTCTTTTGGTATGTGAGTATGGGAAAGACATGATATGCACTATATGCAACTCTTCTCGAAAGACTATGTTGATGCTTTGGCTCATCCTTGTATTAGTCTCCTAAAATGTCATTATATCTCACACCCATCCTTTTATTTTCTGCTCCTTGCTCATGTTGCAAAACATTTTATTTGTTGCAAGTTGGTTTGCCTTCTTTTCTCATTTATATTCTCTTGCATGGGTTTGTGTTCGATTTTATCTAGGAGGGAGTGAGGATTCCATGTTGTGCACACTATATTGAAATACAAATCCTATTTGTGCACGTACCTTGGGGAGTTCCCTCATCATATTTAGAACACTTTTTGGATCCTTTGGATTGATTGCTTCTTTCGTTGAAGTATCTTTCTATTTGATATTCTCTTGCAATCTTTGGATCCTCAATATAGTTTGATCTCCCTCCATCTATTCTTCATTGGATATTTGCATTTGATTTCACTCACATTATGAGAAATGCACACTTTTATGGGGGAGCTCTTATTATATTAGCCTTCTTACTTTTCACCTATTTCGGCAATCAATGCCAATGGGGGAGAAATTTAGAGGGTTTAAGGGAATATGGGTTTGTTCTCTTGCGGTTATCTTGCATCCTTGCTCTTTGTGTTGCATGGCTGCTTAAATTCATTATATAAACCCTCGTAAAAGGGATTGTCATCAATTACCAAAATGGGGGAGATTGAAAGTGCATGGTTGCCCCCATACGTGGTTTTGGTAATGAATGACAATCCTTATGGACTAATATTTACATTGAGATATTCTTATAGATCTTGTCCATGGGAAAATATAGGAGTTCATGTGTTGGACTCTTCAAGATGACATAATGACCAATGCTCTATTCAAGGGTTAATATGAAGAATGGTCATGTATAGAGTTGAGCTCATCGCAAGTATGGCTTGGAATAGAAGATTGAGTGAACAATCATGTTTACCCCCAAGCCATCTTACATATCAAGAGAAGAAGATGAAGAGCAAGTTCAATATGATGCATCTCGGAAGATATCTTTTGATTGAAGCTTGCAAAGGAGACATGAAGACGAAGCTTAGCGAGGCCCTCCCATAATGGAGTATGGGGGAGCATTTGGAGAAGTCCTCATTAAGCATGTGCTAGCAAGCACAATCAAGAAAGGTGTTTCAACTTGAGAGAGTCAAGATCGTCATCATCGAGCTCAAGTGGAATGCGCAATGCAAAGGTATGATCTTGATAGGTTTTCTATTTTACCGGTCTCATGGTGTTAGTGGGAGACCGGGTTTTAGGATAGATGGCGTACTATCAAGAGGGGCTCTCGAGTGAGTAACTTGATCGCATCTTTGTGGAGAGCTCAAACCTTTGCATACTTGCCATTTCATCTTTCTTGGTTCTTACTTGGTTTTTCTCCTTATTGGGTTTTGGTGCTTGTTGTGATCTTCACGACAAGCCCTAGTTCACCGAAAACGAATTTCATATGGAAAACTTGTTGCGTTTTCGGTTTTGGAGGTTTGCCGATCATTCCTTTTTAGAGAGGTTTTAACCTCCTCCATTTGGTTTTATCTGCATGATCTTGTAAAGCTCTTCGTTGTGATTCCAACGAGCCAAAAATCATCGAAAATGGAGTCCGGATGGAAAAGATATTGACGTTTTCGTTATCGGTTTTGCTGCAGTTTTTCCTAGGCCGGAATCTCCGGTCCTAGACCGGAAACTCCGGTCTGTGCAGGACCGGAGTCTCCGGAATCAACGTTTTTCTCCAAAGCTGTTCAGCCCCTGGTGGGGGGCGGAGTTTCCGGCCCTAGAGGCCGGAGTTTCCGCCCCTGGATGAACTTTCCGGCCCAGGGCACCGGAGAGTTTGCCCAAGCCTCGGCGGTGTTGGCAGTGATCAGCCCCTGGTGGGGGCCGGAGTTTCCGGTCCCAGTAGGCCGGAGTTTCCGCCCCAGGCCGGAGTTTCCGGCCCTAGTAACCGGAAACTCCGGTGTGAAGTTTTCCTGCAACGACTCTTTTTCGTGGGACCTATAAAAAGGCCCCTACTTCCCCAGAGAGAGTAGCTCTTCCAAGCACGAATTTTCCCCCTCTCTCTCCTCCATTGTTGACCTTGGAAAGCTTGCCCCTCTCTCATTTCCTCCCATGATTCTTGCATATCTTTGAGGGATTTGAGAGAGGAGATCTAGATCTACATTTGCACCAATCCATCTCTCCTTTAAGTGAGGGGAACCTAGTAGATCTTGATCTTGGAGTTCTTGGTGCATCTCCTCTTTGTTCTTCCTCTCTTATTCCCCCATAAGCATTGGTTGCTTTGTTGGAATTCGAGAGTGAAGGATTTGAGCACTTGTGTTCTTGCCTTTTGCATTTGGTGCATCGGTTTGCTCTCCACGAGGATTCGTGGAAGTTGAAAGTTTGTGAGCTTGTTACTCTTGGGTACTTGGACCCTAGACGCCTTTGTGGTGGTTGGAACCTTGTGTGGTCACTTGAAGCCGTTCGGGAGCCCCCAATCCCATTGTGGGTTGTGCCCCGGATTGTTGTTGGAAGCCGTTCGGGAGCCCCCAATCCCATTGTGGGTTGTGCCCCGGATTGTTGTTGAAAGGCTCCGGATTCCGCCTCGAAGGAATTCCGATAGTGGAAGGTGAACCAAGCCTTTGTGGTGCGGTTCATCGAAGAAGAAGGTGAAACCTTTGTGGTTGTTGAACCGTTGTGTCGGTTCACACCTCTCCAACGAGACGTACTCCCTTAACAAGGAGGAACTCGGGAATACATCCTCGTCTCCGCGTGCCTCGGTTATTTCTATACCCGAGCTTTTACTTATGCACTTTACATTGTGATAGCCTTCGTACTTGAAGTATTCTATATTGCTATCACCTTGTTGTTTGTCTTGCTTAGCATAAGTTGTTGGTGCACATAGGTGAGCCTAGTTTATTTAGGTTGTCGGTTTGTTAATTTAAACACCTAGTTTTATTCCGCAATTAATAAGCCTAAACCGGAAAAGTTTTAAACCGCCTATTCACCCCCCCCCCTCTAGGCGACATCATTGTCCTTTCAGAGATTCTTCTGGAGTCTCGTTTGGCTAAGTCCTTCAATGGCCTTCTAGCTCCATCTCGAAAATTACTAAGTGTCTAAGTGTAGCACTTTACCAAAATGCTAAGTTGAGAATACTTCTAACTTAGAGAAAATAATGAAGAGGTTTTCCTATGAGGGATATAATGATATAATGAAATATTTTATGCATGAAATGAAATTTTTAATCACAAGAAAGCATCAAAATAACTTTTGTGATTTCTTTATAAATATGCATAAATTTACAAATGCAATTTAATAAATTTCTATTTTTGGAAAATATAATATAAGGAATAATCATAAGATTAAAGTTTTCTATGATTAAATTTTTATAATATAATTTAATAAATAGTGTTAATAGACAGGGGTATTTTAATTAAATTTATAACAATTTACTTTAATCAAAAATAATATTTTTATTAATAGTTATGTTAAACATACTCAAACTATTCAAATTAAATATATAACTACGAATTCATTCAAAAATTACTCAAAAATATTTTATAGCAGTGGCATTAATTTACAAATATTCTAAAGTTTCTAAAACAATTTTATTTGCAATTTTTGGATTTATACATTTAAAGTTATTACAAATATACTCAAATTCACCCTTTGAAATTTGAATATTTTAAACTAAGTCAAATTTGAATTTTGGCAGATCCATAATATTCTACATGTTGAGGGCTTTCCAAAAATATAAAATTTGTCAAATTTGGAGTTGTGGTTAAAAAGTTATAGATGTTTTAATTACAGGGACTATTCTGCAAAACTTCCAATGAAAAATAAAATAGAAAAAGAATTACACGCTGGCCCTGACGCAGCGCTGACTGTGCACGCCACGTCAGTGCTGACTGGATCTGATCTGGATCGTTGGATCCAGATCTGACGGTCCAGATCTAAACATACCGGTTCAAAACATGATCTAATCTCAGCCGTAAGATGTGGATCGGACGCTCACCGTGCTTTGACCAGATCGTGGCGGCGGAGGTTCACCGGAGATGGCGATGGTGGCGGCGCCGGCGTCGGTCGAGGACGGAGTCCACGCTCCCGTAGGTTCTCGGGCTCGGGGAGGTGACGAGGAGGCGCGGCGCGACACGTCACAGTGGATGGTGGCGATGGTGTCCGCTCGGCCGTCCCGGAGCGGCGGCGGGCCGTGGTCGAAGGTGCTCGGGCGCCGGCGAGCTTTGCTTGCCTAGGCCCCGCACGATTGGTAGAGGAGAAGACCCAGAGATGGTGTCCACGGATGCGCACGAACATGGGAGGAGAGGGGAGGAGGTCTCAGAGGTGGGGGCTGCTCTTCTCGCCGGAAACGATGGAGAGAGGCGGCGGCGGCAGTGCGGCTCCGGCGAGCTATTGCAGCGGCCTGGCGGCGTTTTTTTGAGAGAGGGGAGAGGGGAAAGGTGCGGCAGGGCCTGGGGTTTATATGGGGGGAAGAGGGAGATCAAATCCCGCAAAGAACGCCGCGATTTGGAGGAGAAATCGCCGGCGGATTTTCGGGCGAGAATGGCGTGCGGAGGTTGAAGACGAGGTGACGTCAGCGATGACGTCATCCGAAATTTTCTTTTTCATTTTTCTGATTTCTTTTATAACTTTTGATTTAGATGTCCAAATGAAGTCAAACAAATTTCTAAAAATTTGTAAAATTATTATCTTTCTGTTAAACCAATTGTGGGAGTGTTTTGAACACTTTTCAAAAATAATAATTTCGAAATATTGATTAAATGTAAAATTGACACTTTATGTTTAATTTAAAACTAGGGTTTAATTAATTTTAATTTTGGCTAAATAATTTATATGAAATACCCATATTCAATTATGTTTGGATTTAAGTTATTTAAACTTGTTTTTCTGAAATCATTCTTCTTTATTTTGGCATAATATTAAAGAACAAAATATAACTAATTTGAAGGAAATGGGAAATATAAGGTATTCATTTTTAATTGAAAATAATTTGTGCACCATTATATTTTATACCAAGATAAATCAATTGAAACTTCATAAAAACTTTAGAAAGGATTTTAGTTTTAATTCATTTCTTATATAGAAATATATTCATGAAAATCATTTATGGTTTGAAAATAAATGAAAATCATTTAAGCTAATGAAACGCTTATTTGGATAAATCACTAATTATAAAATATATGAAGTTATTAAATTTATAAACTATAGACTTGAAATTTCCAAATCTATGTTTTGAACTTAGGTAAAATAATGAAACATTTGGCAAATAGATCATGTTTTAAATAATTTCAAAGAACACTTGCAAATATTATTTTAATTTATGAATAACTATGGCTAAGTGGTTGAATTCAAATACTTATAAAGAAACTAATTTATTACAATAAAATGGTTTGAAGTTTGTAAAACATTTTTCAAATGAGCTATTGAGGTTTTAAGATATACAATGGATAATAAAATGTTTAACTTGAAACAGCTTTTGAATATAATGTTAAACTAAGATATTTGAAATATTAAACTCTTTAATATGTTTGAAGTCTTTTATAGTTGGTTTTCTTATGCATTTTAATATTTTATTTTAATAAAAAGAAAAGTTTTAAATTTTAGTGATTTTTGAACATTATAAAATGTTGGGATGTTACAAATGAAGGACCTTCCCCAGATGAGTTAGCAGACTCACAAAGAGAGAAAATCATGGAGCTTTTTCATAGGCGAAGAGAAGTTGGGAAAATGCTTCGTGGAATTATACTACCTGCTATCATTCAACAGATACATAATAGAACTAGACTACTTGGTCACTTGGATGTTGGAAGATCAACAGGAGAAAGTTGTGAGGTCAAGGACACCAACAAGAATAACCTTAGGCATGTTGTGAAGATAGGTAGTCGTGAGTGCACTTGCCTAGAATGGCAGCACCCCGGAAAGCCTTGCGATCATGCACTTGCATTCCTTATAGGGATCGCAAATACAAACTTTCATCCATATGTACATGAGTACTACTCCGTGAGTATGTTTCGGGCAGCCTATGCTGGAGAGATTGAACCCATCACAGACAAATCTCAGTGGCCTCAGGTTACACTAGATTTTGATATGGTACCACCAATTTCAAAGAGACCCATTGGGAGGCAGAGAAAACTGAGAATCAAAGGCTGTCTTGAAGACGGTGGTAGTAGCAGTAAAGGTAAGAAAAAGTTAGATGCTAACGGAAAAGAACAAGAAAAAGAGAAAAAGAGATTTGGCACCAAGAACAGATGCAAAAAATGTGGGGAGTTGGGGCATAGGCAAACAACATGTCCACTAAATGAACCTAGAAAAAGGTAACACTTTATTGTTGCATTAGTATCACATCTATATTAGTCTCTTTTCTCTAATGTCTTGTGTACTGAAAACAGAAAGAAAAGGGTGAAACAAGTTCATGAAGGTGAGGATCAACCTTCTACAGAGGTGATTCAGCAAGAGGTGTTTTCAGCTGATATTGGGACACCGAAAAGAACTACAATCACAATTCCTCCGAGCTTTCATGACAGCCCCGGGCCTATTACAAGGAGGTAATCCTGCTACTTGCTTTCATGTGCACATAATCATGTGAAAAGCTATTTTCTAACCTGTTGCTTAATTTGTAGGAGACTTGCTATGGCCATTGCCGGAGATGGTACATCACAGCCAGCTGTGGCAACTACTGCATCTCCAGCTAGACCTAGTTTTGATCTGCCGTCAAGTTCAAATGCAAGCAAGAAAAAATTAACTCCAAAGAGGAGGAAACAATGATGTCATTCCGTCAAGACTCAGTTTTTTCAGTTTTTTTGATACATGTGTTGACCTTTTTATTTTTGAATGATATGCCACAAAAAGTATTACTTTGACTACATAATTTCAGAATTATTTGAACTCGATATTTTGGTGATGCGTTGGTGATCGTTGTGTGATGTATGATGGCAGTTCTATGTAATCCCAGAGAGTTTGTACCACGAATACAAAATTCAGAGTGCAAATTGCTTCATATTATCTGAATATATCCTCACTTTACAAGACCTATTCCTGGGGAAATACAGGTTTGGTTCAGGCAGGCTGCTACATCACATTACATGGCAAAAATTTAGACAATAGCATACTAGCTGTTTTCTGATTTTATCAGGACGAAAATACAGGTCCGGTACAAGCAGGCAGCAACAGAAGCATTGATATCCATCCCAGGCATCCGTGGCTTGGCCTCCAGCCTTGTACTGCACCTTGCCGCAACGATGCATCCGTGGCTTGGCCTCCAGCCTTGTACTGCACCTCGCCGCAACGATGGTCGGATCGACCATGGGACTAGAGGATGCACGGTCGTAGGGCGAGGTTCAGGCTCACTGCCGCTGCAACATCCCCCCGACATCCCGACGCGCTCTGAATCGACTCGCGGTTGTCGATCATGGCTGCACCCCCCCTGACGCCGACGCGCTCCCGCCGCTGTCGCCGGCGGCGGCGGTTCCGCTCGTCTCCTCTCTTTCTCCCCGCCTCCGGTGCTCCCGTCGTTGTCGCCGGCGGCGGCGGTTGCGCCCATCTCCTCTGTTTCTTCCCCGCTCAGACGTGGAACTGTGTTTGGCTGATCCAATGGATCCGTCCAGTCCCGATTCAGTTAGCTTGTCCAAGGGGTACCGTATTGTAGTTACGTTGTATTTTGAAGTAAAAATAAATCAATATATGTGTAAAATGAGAAACATGGCAAAATAGTAAGAAATCTGGGTAAAACGAGGCAAATAATCAAGGACCAAGTAATGTGTGGCAAATAGTAAAGAGCCAGAGTAAAGCAGGGCAAAAAATAAATTCTCCCGACCAAATCGAGGAAAAAAAGGTTCTGGGCTTTGGGGGTCTGTGTTTTATACTGGATTAAAATCTGGTTAGCACATCATGTCCAGTCTGAAGATCAGTCCTCCAGACGATCCATCCTCCTAGATTAATAGAAAAAACAATGGACTAGAAAACTTAACGTTGGGAGAGATAAAAACCACTTAAAAGGGAAAAAATATTGCCTGAATTACTAAAAGAAACATAACTGCATGCAACTAAAGATAGTTCTACTTTACTTCTTGTCAGGCGATGCACAAAAGGGGCATGTCACCTTTGCAGAGTAGCAATATATCACATAGCGGTTTGGAGCAACATAATCAATGAACATACCTGAATCAAGAGATTCAAACAGCGAGCGATGTGGCTCTTGACAACGCCCACGGCCCTTTGAGCAATCCCCAAATTATAATCTTATATTAAGAAACAGAGGGAGTCTCGTTATAATATGTACTTAGAGAAAATACCAATGTTGCTTGCAAATGGTATGGTAGAAATGCAGTTACCCATGTCAGTTACGCCAGCCTGTTTGGATATGGTCCGTCAGGACAGTCAATTTTTTTTAAAAAGCCACCATTGAAAAATAAAAAGTGCTGACTAAGATGGTGACATGAAAAAAATCGACTAACAAGTGATACAAAGAACAAAGGACTTACGAATAAGGATGTGAAAACTAGACCCATTTGTCTCACTTTTCTCTCATTTTATACTAGTCTAGTATAAATTTTGGTACAAACTTTTGTACTAGGCTAGTATAAAATGAAAAAAAAATGGACAATGGGTTCTATTTTCCTATCCCTTGCAAAGGAAAACCACATTTTGCTATAAACTGAAGAAAAATAAAAACAAACTAAGGACAAAAAACTGAACTCTGAATTGGAACTAAAAGAATGATTACTAAAGACTAAAACCTGAAAGTGCATGGTTGCCCCCATGCGTGACAATCCTTATGAACTAATATTTACATTGAGATATTCTTTATAGATCTTGTCCATGGGAAATTATTAGAGTTCATGTGTTGGACTCTTCAAGATGACATAATGACCAATGCTCTATTCAAGGGTTTATATGAAGAATGGTCATGTGTAGAGTTGATCTAATTGCAAGTATGACTTGGAATAGAAGATTGAGTGAACAATCATGTTTAACCCCAAGCCATCATACATGATCAAGAGAATAAGATGAATTGCAAGTTCAATATGATGCATATCGGAAGATATCTTTTGATTAAAGCTTGCAAAGGAAACATAAAGACGAAGCTTAGCGAGTCCCTCCCATAATGGAGTATGGGGCACATTTGGAGAAGTCTTCATCAAGCATGTGCTAGCAAGCACAATCAAGAAAGGTGTTTCAACTTGAGAGAGTCAAGATCTTAATCATCAAGCTCAAGTGGAATGCGCAAGGCAAAGGTATGATCTTGATAGGTTTTCTATCTTACCGGTCTCATGGTGTTAGTAGGAGACCGGGTTTTAGGATAGATGGCGTACTATCAAGAGGGGCTCTCAAGTGAGTAACTTGATCGCATCTTTGTGGAGAGCTCAAACCTTTACATACTTGGCATTTTATCTTTCTTGGTTCTTATTTGGCTTTTCTCCTTGATTGGGTTTTGGTGGTTGTCGTGATCCTCATGACAAGCCCAAGTGCTTCGAAAACGGTTTAATTTAGAAAACTTGTTGATCTTATCCATGTGAGTATTTAGAGCTTAGTTCATCTCCATACTAAGCTCTAGTTCATCAAAAACAGATTTCATATGAATGTCTTGTTGTGTTTTTGATATTGGAGGTCTTATCGGTTTACATGTTATAGGAAAATTCAATCTTTTCTCATTTGGTTTTATCCTCACATGATGGATTATGATGTTTCTCTGTATGATCTTATCGTGCTCTTCGTTGCGAATCCAACGAGTCAAAAATCATCAAAAACGGAGTCCGGATGAAATAGTTATTTCAGTTTTCGTGATGCTTTTCTAGCAGGTTTTTCCCATCCGGTTTAGAATCCGGTTTTTACCGGATCTGGTACCGGATTTGTCCGGAATGAATTCCGGGCCTTTTCCGGGTGATTCCAGTAGCTAGCCGGTACAAGTTCCGGAATGATTTCCGGGTTGATCCAGTACCAGACCCAGTATATTCCAGGATCTATAGCGGGTGGGCCGGAAACTCCGGTGTGAAGATTTCCTCCAACGACTCTTTTTCGTGGGACCTATAAAAAGGCCCCCTTCTTCCCCAAAGGGACCAGCTCTTCCAAGCACGAAATTTCCCCCTCTCTCTCCTCCATTGTTGACCTTGGAAAGCTTGCCCCTCTCTCATTTCCTCCCATGATTCTTGCATATCTTTGAGAGATTTGAGAGAGGAGATCTAGATCTACATTTCCACCAATCCATCTCTCCTCTAAGTGAGGGGAACCTAGTAGATCTTGATCTTGGAGTTCTTGGTGCATCTCCTCTTTGTTCTTCCTCTCTTATTCCCCCATAAGCATTTGTTGCTTTGTTGGAATTCGAGAGTGAATGATTTGAGCACTTGTGCTCTTGCCTTTTGCATTTGGTGCATCGGTTTGCTCTCCACGAGGATTTGTGAAAGTTGTAAGTTTGTGAGTTTGTTACTCTTGGGTCCTTGGACCCTAGACGCCTTTGTGGTGGTAGGACCCTTGTGTGGTCACTTGAAGCCGTTCGGGAGCCCCCAATCCCATTGTGGGTGTGCCCCGGATTGTTGTTGCTGAAAGCCGTTCGGGAGCCCCCAATCTCATTGTGGGTTGTGCACCGGATTGTTGTTGAAAGGCTCCGGATTCCGCCTCGAAGGAATTCCGATAGTGGAAGGTGAACCAAGCCTTTCTGGTGCGGTTCATCGGAGAAGAAGGTGAAACCTTTGTGGTTGTTGAACCGTCGTGTCGGTTCACACCTCTCCAACGAGACGTACTCCCTTAACGAGGAGGAACTCGGGAATACATCCTCGTCTCCGCGTGCCTAGGTTATTTCTATATCCGAGCTTTTTACTTATGCAATTTACATTGTGATAGCCTTCGTGCTTGTTCTATAGCTATCACCTTGTTGTTTGTCTTTATTAGCATAAGTTGTTGGTGCACATAGGTGAGCCTAATTTATTTAGGTTGTCGGCTTGTTAATTTAAACACCTAGTTTTATTCCGCAATTAATAAGGCTAGACCGGAAAAGTTTTAAACCGCCTATTCACCCCCCTCTAGGCGACATCATTGTCCTTTCAAAACCTGACTAAGAACGATTCTTATGACAAAATAGGACCAGCTAAGCTGAAAACAAAGAATAAACTGACTAGGAATAACAAATAAGAAATGTAGTAAGCAATTTTAACGAGGGTAAAAGACTGAAGAATGATAAGTCATGCAAACAAATTTATTTAAGGAAAAAATGACTAAAGAATGACAATGAGGAGCTAACAAATGATATTGCGTGTATTCTTAAATAAGGTGTACATTTTTTCACGAATGTTAAGGCATAGGTATTTGATATACAGTGGACTCATTTTTTCTGAATTGTTTTGAAATAGCGGAGTCCCTAATAGACACCAAATAAAAAAATCTCTAAAATCCACACACTCGAGAATGTGACTCATTTTTTGAATCGTAAATTGTCCATGAATGAGAATAAACCCTATATTTTAGAATTTTTTAAAAATGCTCTTTACATACATAACGGATGGAGTATTAACTAATGAATGAAACTACATTTCATCCACCTTGTTGTATTTTTTTTACAGAAAGAGGACTGATCAAACTGAAACTGAAGAATAGCCAATGATACAATTTGCACCAAAGGAGAAGGTGGTATGCATCTGATAGTTGTTCTGGATGGGATTGTTCAGGTAATTGGCGTATTTGTAGAGATCCTAGGGAAGAGAGAACAATGTTAGAGAGTCGGGCTAAGACGAAGGGGATAAATGTGAAGTATTTTTGGTAGGTAATCAATCTTGATATGGCCTTTGAGGTGCTCAGCCTCCAAGATACTGCTCTGGGTTTCCTCATCCGACGTACACTATGCGCCACTAAGGTATTTGAGCTTGCTAATCAGGATCCACATGACCTTCCACTTCCTGAGGTGGTTTACACTTTGAGTGAAGGTGATCACATCTTGACCACAAAACAGGGGCAAGTGCTTTGCAGCAGTGTTGAGGTGCACCTCCTTGAACTCTTTGTCAGTTCTCACTCCAGTTTGGATGATTTCAACCATCTTGTTTGGCGGGAAGGTGGAGAAGAACGGAGCCCACTTCATGATCATCTCCGTCTTGTTCTTCTTGCTTCTATCCCTAGCACGCTGGAGATCCGACTGACCTCATGGCAAATCAACCATTTCGAAACAGAACTGAGTGTCACATGAATCTTCTCCTGGGTGGCAGGCACCTCAAATACCTTAATCCTCTGTTTGGATGTTTGCACCGGGAGGCTAGATATTATATTGGGTTGAATATCCAATATTCAGGATATTGATTGTAACGCCCTGGGATTTATCCTCTTTTAGTTTTGTGTGTTTTTCTTTTTGCATCAACATGGCATCGCATTGCATCTCATTAATTTAATTTGTTGCATTTAAATTAAATTACCGCAATTAAATTCAAATGCATTTCAAATTAATTAAAATGTGATATTTCAAATCTTTTGCAAATATTATAAAAACTATTTTATTAAATTGGCTATTTGAAACTAAAACTATTTTGTAAAGTTTCTTTATTTAAATTCTTTTTCTATTTTGTTTTAAGAAACAAAAACAGAAAACAATTAAACAAAAAAATATAAAAAAAACCAGGAAAGAAAAACCTTACCAGGGCCGAAGCCTTCTCGCCCATATCTTTTGGCCCAGCCCATCTCCTCCTTCTTTTGTCTTCCTCGTCCGTACACACAGAGAACATGCACATGGCCTGATCCTCTCCATCTCCATGGCCCCCACCCCTCACCTGCTCTCCCCCAACCTTAAAGCCCGACCCCCTCCCCCAAACCCTAATCCTAGCCGCCTCCTCCCTCTCCCCCATCGCCGCCTCTCTTTTCCCCTCTTCCTCTCGTGCTTCTCTCCTCCAAAAGCACCACCATGGCCGAAGCTTGAAGCTCACCAAGACGTCGCCATGGTCGCCTTCGCCCCTTACCGAGCTCGGGAATGGAACCGCCTACGTCCGTGCCGCCTCATCCGAGCAAGAACCGACCGATTCAGCACCAAGATCAGCCTCCCCGACATCGACTACGGCCGGACGTTTCTTCCTCCCCGCCCTGGACGCCGCCCATGCTCTTCCCGAGCTCTCCTAACGCTCCTGCCACATCCCTAGGTGAGCCGCACCTCCGATATTCCTTCCCCCTTCCTCCCCTTGCTCTGAATGATGCCATCGCGCGGAATCGCCGGCCGGTTCTGAGTCTGTCGTGGCCGTCCCGGTGCTTCTGCAGAGGAAAAACTGAAACCTGAACTTTTCCGATTCGTAATTCAGTTAACGCTGCTTACATGTCATTTGGTTTCCGTGTCCATTTCGTACACAATCGGTCCAGCGGTCCAGTGGTTGCGCGCTTCGCCTCTGTCCACCCGAGCGAGGTCGCGAGATCAAATCCCCCCATTGAGCGATCCACGCTTTTTTTCTCTATTTTGCTCAGATCCGGATTTGTCTGTCGGTTCATCTCGTTTCCAATTCCGTATATGTCAGCAACCTCGAACCAGCCCAGTGGCTGCACTCCTTCTACTGCACCCTGGAGGCCCAAGTTCGAATCCTTGCCTCACCGACCCACCTTTTTCCTTTTCTGTTATTTTTATTCTACCAATCTTGTATATACTATATCTATTGTTTTATAACTCCAATTTCTATAAAATGTATATCTATTTCGATCAGCAAAATATAATGAATATTAATATGTCATTTGTATGTCATTTTGCATCTATTATTTTAATTGCTTAGTATAATTTGTTAATTGCAACTAAACAATTAAATATGAAATGTTAGGGGTAATAAATATATAATGCCCTATTCCATTTAATTTAATTAGATCACCCATGCCATGTGTTGCCATGCTAACCAACATTTAATATTGCTGAGTAAATAAATAACTTGCGACTAAATATTAATTGACGGGGTTGCTTTTCCGCTTAATTTGGATTAACGGTGTTGCATCTTGCCATGCCATGCATCATTCTCGTATGATCATGCTGAATCTTTTGCCGTAGTTGTAAAATGCATCTTTTACGCTTTCCAGTGTTTGTTGCTTCTTTGCGGATACGACGTTGACATGTGTGAGCAACGACAAGATCTACTTCCATGCGGGATTCCAGGGAAGCAAAGTTTGCTTGTTTACCTATACATTGTCTTTCATTCCTGCTGTTGATCTATGCTATCCTAGTATTCGATTCTTTATTGCGATCCCATCACATGTTTATCCTGCAGCCTATACCACTTTATCCCCACATCACATCACCTGTTGTATGTTTATCTGTTAGCCTTGCGAGTCGTAGTGCATGCTTAGAGTTGGTTGTGCGAGTCGTCTATTGGTCTTATGTTTCATCTGCTTAGCATGATAGATTTACTACCTTAATAAAATATTGTCTTATATTGGAGTTTTATAATTAAAAGATAAGGCACCAGGCGGAAGGCCTTGTGAGGTGTTTTGTTCTGCTCAGTGTCGACCTAGGAACTGAGATTTTGTCCTCGGATTCAATTTGAGCGCACTAACCACTTGTTGGAGGCCCTATGGAGCCCCCCTCGACTTTGAACGGATCTTCAGCTTGTCCATGTGCCGCAAGTAGTTCGGGTTTTCCATTTGCTCATATCCATGTGCATGATGATGATGATGATTGATGAGAGGTTACATGATACGGGGGGTCATATAGGGGTGGTGCGCGTGAAGCGGACAGTTCCTACTGTGGTTTGAGCCGCATGGCGCGTAGACACAAACTAATGAGTCCGCAATTGAGATTCAGACGGACTCTTGACGCGGGTACAACTCATATGGGTGGCACTTGGACTTGCTGTAGTGAAGGAATAAGTCGTGTTGAGAGACCCTGATGCTTGCTTGGGTTGATCATACGAGTATGGGTGCAGTAGTGCACCCCTGCAGGGTATAATCTTATCGATGAGCCGTGTCCACGGTTATGGACGACTTTGGTGATGATGCTGGCTAACAAGATCTAGACAACTTGCACCTAATTAAAGTTAATTAACTTGACTAGTAATATAGATTTACTTTCACAATAAATGGTAACTAACATTGTTCAATGTGTGAGTTTCCCGAATTGCTTACAGATACTTGGTTGAGGGGGTTAATCCGAGAATGGGTTATGTTTGGTGTTAGTAGTAGTTGGCTACATAAGCGCTCTCTTATCCCTCTCTGATTAGACGGAAGTTATAGAGTGTCTCTCTAGGTTGCTAATGCTGCTGCCGCTATGTCCACCTCCCCTATATTTTGGGAGATGGTGTAGAAAGTAAGCAAGTCGGTTTTGTTTGCCAGGAAGTGCCCTGACCCTATTTTGGCATGTGCTTTATGTGCAGTTAACAGGTTTGAAGTCTGACGACGTTAGATAGGGAATCCCGGCTGGGCAGGGATATGGCGTCATTGCTTATCTTCAGGACTCTTAGTCCAATTTGCATCTTATCCGTAGTCGGATACTATTTCGCTTCCGCTGTCACTTGAATGTTTGTATTGTAATATTTGTATCTTCGTTCGAGTCGGTGTTGTAATTATACCTTTGTTGTATTTGTGGATGTATCGGAACTGTTGTAATGTTATCACCATTCCAACCCACATAATGCGCATGTCTCGGCGTGCACATTATGTCTGGTGGGCAACCTAAAATCGTTATTATGCGGATTTCAAAGGGAGCGCTTATATCTACATAGTACCGATTTTAGGGCGTCACATTGATATTGAGATTGAAATGTCAATATTTTTTATTTAGATGTATTAGATATTTGTACCCGGACAAAAAATTGAGGTTGAATGTCAAATGATGTTTGGATGGTATAAAAGTGATGAATTGTAGTTTTTTGAGACTTTAATCATTATACTATTATAAGCACATCAAGATTATACGAAACAACTATATATTATACCGATGGTAACCAGAAGAATACATATAATATACTCCAATTTTTAACAATAATATTATATCAAAGTCAGTGCATAATCAATCAAAAATGATATTTTAAAGAAGTCTCAAGTAAACAAACTACAAAGTCTCGTACATAATATTACAAGTTAGCAATCACAAATCATCATCTCAACTTGCTCCACATCCACAAAAACAGGATCCAGAATCAGTTTGCTTTTTTGTCACCGAAGAACTCATGGCACAGATTCAGCTTTGCATGGCTGCATGTTGAGGCTCAAGTTTACATGATTCGGTGTTCACAAAAGGAAGCCATAAATCCTTAGACTGAGAGGAATGAAGCTACAAATAGCCCTGAAGCAGAAAAATCCCATTCAGTGCACCACATTCTTCGGTGGAAAGGAATGGCTGCCACCAATCCAAAGCCCACCAGGCTGCTCAGCGCTGGGCTCACCATCTGAACAGGAGAGAGCTTCCGTTGAGGGTGCAAGCGGGAACGGAGGAAATTATAAAAAAAGGCTTCGTTTCGTAAAGGTACGCGCTTGTGTTTCGATACTGACAAGTATCATAATTTTGTTCGTTTTTATTCACACCTTTTTTCACGCGGTGACAAGTGACGGCTCCCTGGTGGAAATAGGGCTATAAATGCATTTATTTTGAATTCGTTTTTTGAAAATGAAATATCTTGAGAACCTTTTATCCGATTTATGAATTTTTTGAACTTCTCATGTCAAGATCTTCAAAACTAGATGCCATATTGATAGGTTTCGACAAATTTAATTGTACTTTGGACTGTGTATGGTTTGTACAAACTAAGTGTAGTCGTACATACAAACTGAATTTTGTGGTTGTACGTACAACCTGATAGGTGTAGGTGTTCGTACAATCCGAGTGTAGTTGTTGTACAACCCGGTCTGTGTTATTGTATAACATGGTCTGTATGTTGCTGTACAACCCGGTTTTTGTTGTTATACAACGCAGTCTGCGTTGCTGTATAACATGGTCTGGATTGCTGTACAACCCGGTCTGTGTTGTTTGTACGTACAGCTCGGTGTTGCTGTACAACCCGGTCTGCGTGATTGTACATCAATGGTCTGTGTTACTGTATTATCTTAGTTTGTGTTTTATATAAATCTAATAATAGATCCAGCCCTAGATCTAGATTTGAATCTGGATCTGGGCGCGGGACCGCTTACTCAATTTGTGTATCCACGTGACGGTAACAGCTCACGCGTGGGACCACGAAATAGACCTTCGCGAAGTGAGACCTCTCCCTAGCGATACCCAGGAACGGATCGTCCGCGGCGCCGCTATTTGGTCCCAATTAAACACAAATGCGGGCAACCACGAAATTGAAAGAAATAAAAACAAAGCGGTGTATGCGGGCTGGGGCCGTGGTTGCCGCATCTTCCCGCATCGCGGGGACCAAACAAAAGTATCAGAAGATAGATAGTGCAATTCTATAAAAAAAGATAGATAGTGCTCGTCTTTTTTCCTATGTAAAGGGAACTTTAACCCTCCCTCTCCTCGTGATAAGTGTCGCTTTGTGCTTATTTTAAACTCCATGATTGTTTGTATGCCCGTCAAATGTCACCATTATAATAAAAGTGGAGATGGTGATTAGATATAAATGGATACGGAAAAAGAGCTTGGAACACAATTTTCCTTTATATTTTTCAAAAACGAAAATTCAAAATAAAATATTTCGAGAACCATTTATGAAATGGCAAACAATTTTCAATTTTAATCTCCTCGCGTCGAGATCTTCAATAATAGATCCCATGTTGATATGTTTTGACAATTTTTTTTTGTACATCCAGTTATGTATAGTTCATACAATCTGATTCCGTGGTTGTACATACAACCTGATTATGTGCAGTTGTACAAATGAGTCTGTGTAGTTGTACGTACAATCTGAGTTTGTGTAGCTGTACATCTGAGTCTGTGTAGTTGTATGCCTGAAGTTGTGCAATTGTACGTACAATCTGAGTCTGTTTTGATGTACCTATAGACAATCTAAGTAAATGTAATTGTACGTTTAAGTGTATATAGTTGTAGGTCTGAGTCTATATAGTTATACATACAACTGAATTTGTATAGTTACCCGTACAACCTAAAATCTGTGTACATACAATTTATATTTTCAATATATTATTAACTTTTTTCGTACACCAGTTTCGCAATGCACGCGCGGCCGAGCTCCTTTATGTGGGGGGCTTTGTATCTGCGCGTCTGCCCCGATCGTATGCGGCTTCGTACGTGATACGCAGCGCGAGGGACGCTTGGTGGAACCAGCGCACGTCAATCCTCCTTCGCAAAGGGAAACCTCCAGCTAGTTACACCCTCGTCTTCTCCTTCCGCTCGGCCACCGGAGCGCTAGGCGCCACCAGCTATGGCCGGCCTTCCTCCTCCGGCTCTGGATCCGGGGGCCTCTCCCTTTCCCTCTCCGACGATTCCCTGCCTCGATTCAATATCCCCGAAGGCCGGCAACGGGCAGCCGCAGGCTATGCCGGCAACAGCGGCAAGCAAGATATAGCCATATAGGGTTCAATGGCGGCGAACCACAGCACGGCACGGACAACGTGGGTCGTGGGGAATGCGGCCAAGAGATCGATGGAGGAGAACCACCGCTACGCACGGATGGCGGCATAAATTCCAAGATGTGCACTGATGCCAGCCGCTGCGGCTGCTGACGCCGCAGTGCAAGACCAATGAGCGAAATCAACTGAAGAAACCCCGCTCGTCCCCACAATTGTCAAGGTACCGGGGTGCAATCAAATCCAAATCTCATTAATTGTTTCCTCGTTAGTTAGTAACATGGAGATTTGTTAACTGCTACAGGTTTCCTGCCACAGGTTTCCTGTTTAGTTATAATTTGTTAGTAACACGAAGAGTTTAATTTTATTCTGAATGGTGTCTCTCACAGAAAGGCTAAATGGAAATCATTATCTTCCTGCCTATCGGTTCTTTACTTAGGTGGCCTGAATTTTGGCACTATCCTAGGAACATATCAATAGCATTGGCTGTATGATTTTGTATATGTCACATGAAATTCCCCAACAAGAAGACTTTGTTTATGTAAGTAAAGGCTATGTATGTACCCAAAGTTTTTTCATCTGTTTACATGTACAACACGCTGCACATCATATGCCAATCATAACAATGGCACAGAACAGAAGTAGGGGTGTATACCATACAAGCGTTGAGCCTAGGAAGCAGAAACATTTCCCCAACGTCGCCTGCCGACGCTGCTCCCTTCTCCCGCCGTCGCGCCGGTCCATGGCGGCATGGCGCATGCCCCTCGATTACCTTCTCTTCATGCAGCTTGAAGTTGCCACCTACGGCTTCCACCTCAGGTGAATTGATAGCATAAAACTACTACTATTTAGATGTTAATATCAAAAAATTACCACTTTTATTTTGAAACACGTGGAGCTACCCCATTGCGCTGAAGTTTTCTCAGATAGCCCAAATCATGCATTGATCGTGAATTGACACTGCTTCTGACCATCCGGGCCCACCTGTTAGGCTGACGTGGTGAGATCAGATCAATAAACACATAAACTGATGTCAGACGAATAAAATAAATACAAAATCTGAAAATATAAAAAATATGAGAAAAACTGTAAAAAAATAAAAAATAAATAAAATCTGAGAAAAAATAAACGTTTTCCCTATTCTCATGTCGTTGTCTCTTAATTTCAGCAGACCATGGCGCTTGTCGTGAAATCCATACGACCCTGGGGAAGCAAGGGATGGCCGCTGCGGCAGGAGAGCAAAAGGTGCGCAGAGCCAGGCCGGAGGAGCGTCCGAGGACGAGCACAGCCGTGGCGGGAAGATAGAGGGCGAGCAGAGCCGCCGTGTGCGTTGGGGACGGTGATGCAGAATTCCGCAGCACAGCCAAGGGCGAGCGTAACTACGGAGGAGCGTGCACGGCGAGCACAGCCACCGCGGGAAGTGCGAGGGCGAGGAGATCAGCGAAGGCGCGCGCGAGGGCGAGCACAGCCGCCGGGCCCGTTCGATCGGATGGAGCGAGCTTGTCGTGGAGCTGCTCCAGAAGGTCGCAGAGTACATCCCGTGCGTGATCGACGGTGGTGCACATCTCCGCCTGCAAGGGCCGTGCCGAGGTCAACAACCTGAGAAGAGGGGAAAACGGGTTTTTAAAAAAAAATCTCAGATTTTATTTATTTATTTCTTTTTTTACAGTTTTTCTCGTATTTTTTCTATTTTCAGATTTTTTATTTATTTTATTCAACTGACAAGTGGGTCCCACGGTCAGTTTTATGTGTTAATTGATCTGACCTCACCACGCCAGCCTGACCGGTGGGCCCTGATGGTTAGAAGCGGTGTCAATTCGCGATCACCGGTGAAATGGGGTAACTCCACGCGATTCAAAATGAACGTGATAGTTTCTTGACATTAACCTCTGAATAGTAAAGTAGTTTTATGCTATCAACTGACCTCGGGTCGGCGTTCTCCAGGCTCACCATGAACCTGGTCGCCGCCAACAGCCTGGTTTGCAGTCAAGGCTCCGCTTCGGCCAAATGACCTTCGCCTCCAATAAATTGTCCTTACCGGCCACCGTGCGGCCTTAGAGGGATCCGTCAGAGGCTCCCAGAGTGGATGCCGGATGGCCCTCCTCGCCTCGACTACGGCTGGAGGAGGCCATCGACTCATTGAGCTTCCTGCTTCGCACCGTCCCCCGCCCCATGCCACCACGTCGGTCTGCGGGTACCCCTGCCGCAGAGTCGCCACCTCCCGCTCTACTTCGCTCCACTCTCCGGCCTAGACCGACGGCAGACCGTGTCGGCGGGGCAGGAGGCAGCAGCTCGACACAGAAGCTTGTGCAATTGCACTACACTCTGCCTGGGATTTACCTCCACGGATCGTTGCCTTCAACTATAAAACACTTATTAATTTACCATGTCTGACGTAAAGAGTTTGTCTCTAATCTGCTTGCATGGTGAAGATGAACATGTACTATATCTATCTATTATATACTAAAAGCAAAATGAGTTAGTTTTTCGAGACACCATGTTAAGTCACATAGGTTAGAAATATATAATCTGTTTATTTAAATTGTGATGGTTAAGATTAAAAGAGATTAATCGGGTACAAATAAGTTGTTTTAACATGTACACCATGTCGCGTTCCATTAGTTTTAAAATAACTAGATGGTACCCCGCACGTTGCTGTGGAATGCTATAAGTTGTAGTTTCACTATTCATACTGATTATCTTGTAATGCATTGTCACTGAATAAATCTGAAAAAAAACATATGGATGACATGGCAACATACTTTGTGACCTAACCATTTAGTTAGGAACCATACTGAATCAAATGATAGTTATTGTGATTGCCACTATATCATCCCTGTACTTGCAAGAACACTTCAAAAATTGCCAAAACATTTACTCTTCGAATTTCGCTATTCATTACTGCCAATTTAGACTTCTTAGGCCTCTCATCGGTGCATCAATACTGCGACAAAATAACTCCCTCGCCCAAGTTGAGATAAAGAATATAACAATTTCATGGGAAATTTAGAAGTTTAGAAGGAGCGGCATGTGAGGGGTTTTAGCAGCAAATCAACCTTGCGGTGACACTTCTCCTGAAGATAATGGGCTGGAGAATAATATTCAATTGAATGTACGTTCTTGATGGAGAGGAACTAATTTCTTCTCTCTTCCGGGTGATCCAAGTGCTTTACTTATGGCTCATACTATGTTTACATCGCCTACATAAATATAAATAGAAAATTTTGTTTCCGCATCTAGAAAAGAAAGTGTTAGGATCACTTGATATTCAAGAAAGCAGAAATCCGTAAATTCTGATGTTAGCTAAACTTTATGGTTGATGATGCTAAATATTTCTCAATGATCGGGAAATAGGCGACTATAAATGAAAAAAGGACACTAACTACAGAATAGTATAGTTCAATGATCTACTCGAAAGCCAACATTCTTTGAAGAAAAAAATGTTTTCTACAGGGAAAAAAGCTTCATATGAAGATGTCATCACACTGTTTATGCAGATAAAAAGTGTACACCGTTCTAGGGTAGTATCTTCATAGAAGACAAAACAGAGTATACTATTTAACAAAAGTATCACAATCGTTGCAAAGGGCAATAACCAGTGTCAGTTGAGTCTTCTAGCTTACATGTCTATGACGAAGGAAATAGCTCTTGATCAGGAGAATATTACCACAGACTAAAGTGAGATACCAATTTTCAACTGAGTAACTGAATATATACCGCAAACTGTTTCTCCACTAGTTTTGATTCTGAGAGCACAATTTCACAGAACACCATTCCAACCGTGTAGCCAGGTACCAATACAATACTCGTGTAATTTCATGGAAAGTGAATATCTTGGTAATGCTTAGGAGGAAGATATCTACCAGTAAGAAGTGTGCATGAACACCCGATCTGTCAAAAGCATAAACATTTTCCACGCCATTTCAAGCTGAAGAGAGACCTTGTTGCAGACTTGCAGTATTGTCTGAAGATTTATTCTTAGATTTGCCTGGTACTTTCTTAGGAGATAAGTTACCGAAAATATCCATGAAAACTAAGTGAAGGAGGAAACAAAATATGGAAACCTGAATTACCTGCCACAGTGCGATTGATGATAGCAAGCAAGGATGGGCTTTCTGAACGCAAGCGGTTAAATCCAATTAGATCCGTCGACAATTCAGAATTCCGAATCATTTGGCCACAAAGGAATGAAAGATTGGCTTCTCATGTGTGCTTATAATCCTAGATCACGTCACTCTTTGTTGCATCTCAAGATAACACCATTGTTTCTGCAAGCTCCTGGTATTTTTGGCTGCGGCCCACAGTTGTTTCGGTAAACGGCGACGGCGAGGGCGACCAGTGGAGGAGGTAGGAGAGCTACTCTGGATGACACTGGAACTCGGAGGGGATTAATGGTGAGGAGGCATGGAATGGTGAAGGAAGGGGAGAGGAAAAAACCAACAATTAATTTACGGGTTAATGCACATTCGGGAGGTGAGTAGTTGACTGATGGATTCAATGCATTAGATGGTGAGTGGAACCGTGGAAACAGGCATTTAAGGGACATAAGCAGATTTACTCGGAAGCCAAACCATTGCACAACCTGTTTGGGTGATTTTTCATGTAACTGAAGAATATGAAGGGAGAACACTGCATCTGCAACCAAAGCATATTTGTCTTTAATGTTGTGAAGGTTTGAGAAGAGCAAAGGGTCCATTTACTCATAAGTTACAACCGTGGATGGAGGGGAACTTGCAGATATTTTAGGTGACGTTCTATATATAGTGCTATCTTAAAAAAGACGTTTCATAGGATGACATGGCATGTCTCATGATGTGGAAGGCTAGGATTGCTCCAAGATGATTGATGAAGTGGATGTCTTGCATGTTGAGAGAATTGTTTGTAGTGGGTCATTCCTATTTAGATATAGAAGATAAAAAGGGAGTCCAAGCTTCACGTTAATAGAGTCCGGGCTGGGTACAACCTGTAAGCTAACTGTAGCCTGAATCGGTAATAAAAAACAGGACAGCTCCACATCAAAATAAATAAATAAGGACACTTGATCGGTTAAAAAAAGCTGATCGGTGCGTATTTGGTGCATATTTTAGCACCAGTTTTAAGCAAAGTTTCAAACAAAGTTTATTTCCTGTGGCATGTGTAAAAAAGACCAAATAATATTTTGTCAAATGCATATTTTAGCACCAGTTTTTTATGTTTTTAAAACCCTTAACAAAAATATCAATTTTGCATGAGACGACTAAGTGAGCATACATGATGACATGTACACGAGAAATTGTTTGTCCAATTTTTCGGATATCTCACAATATGTAGGATATGTTCTGGAGTGTCACAACATCACCCTTGATTTGCACGTTTTAAGCATAATTCAAAGAGTACAAAAGAAAATGTGACATGCATAGTGGTGCGAAGTGCACACCCTGAGAAGACAAATTTCCGACCACCTCAGTTAGAAAATAAAAAGAATTAGACAGATACAATATGATGTTGCTTCGTACGACACCATATTTACCACCAAGACATTATCGTGAAGAATGTGTATACAATACATGCAAAGTCGGAGTTCAATGTAATATAGGTGTGGCCAACGCACTCAGCTTTAGATTAAGGTGAAAAGAAAATTTTCTGATAAGGCTTAGAAGGGAAGATTTACTGCTCCCGCCCCCTAAAAAGCATAGTTGTATTATCTTTCGTCCTCTCGATAATTTATCTCAAGCTCTGCCACTAAAATAAACTACACTATAGAGATTGATTAGGGCATCGCTTAGTGAAAATATATAAGGTTATAGAGTAGGTTCGCGGCGATAGAATTCTGGACTCAAGTAGATGGTTATGGTCCTTAATGGGCATTTCGTTTCTCCGTATATCTTATTTTCACGAACATAAGAAAAAAAAACATCCTTACAAACTCTAATTACATTAGAAAATCATCAAAGCATACTTTGCTTATATGACGTTGTCTAAAACTGAGGTACCACATCGATCAACATCATCTAAATTATCGTGGTAGTTAGAATATAATAAATGGGTTAGATTGAAAAAATATTAGTCAGATAAGGTTTGACACAATTTATCTCTAAAATAGTGTCACTATTTTTATCCACATCATCAAAATTGTCGCGATAATTAGATCTAAAATAAACACCGTAGATTTCTAAACAAGCGGTCACGTAACCGGGAACCGGGGTGACATAATTTATCTTTAGAAGGTCCTTGTATGACTAAGCGATCATCAGTAACACATACTTCCTTAGCAGAATTGTGGTCATTGCAAATAAAATGTTCCTAAATATGCCACAAATTTAGTAGTGATTTAGGTAGAGGAAACAAGCCATAAGTCACATTGTTATAAGCCATGTTTATCTATTCCAAAATATTTTTTCCTCGCACGCCCCCATGCAAAACACAGGTCACCCTATACTATCGTATTTCATATCAACCATGGTTCTCAACTAATTAAGTTAAATATATTCAAAAAAAAGCAAATAGGTATTAGTTTACTGAAATAAAATCCAAGGACATTTCCACTATGGTAAATATGATGCCCTTGCAAATTTTTATAGTGTTCAGATAAATAATTATGACTCAAAACATAACAATAGTTGATTTGTTCTTACCTCACTAACCCATGTAGGTGCACAGTTGATGACCAGGGTGACATGGTGTTTTAGGGATCTTAAAATAATAAACCATGCATAGATTCAAAATGAACCATATAAAAATGGTGATATCATCTTAAAAATAAATAAGTAAAGACCTTTCTCCGGTGAATGTATTTTATAGAAGTAATCGAATCCAGCTTTCATGATGTCAAAGACAATTTTCAATATTCAATGGTTTCCAATTTTTTACGATTTAAGAAAGCAAATGATATCATTTACAATTTAGAATTGTTAACGTCTACAACAATTTTTGGACACATTGAGTGGGTTTAAGATGATCATAAATTTAGCTGCGATTTAGGCGGAGGAAACAAGCCATAAGTCACATAGTTATATCTCATGTGTATATATTCCATAATATTTGCTCCTAGCACACCCCCATGCAAAACACATGTCACTCTATACTATTGTATTTCATATCATCCATATTTTTCAACTAAGTTAAATATGTTCTAAAAAACCAAATAGGATTAGTTTACTGAAATAAAATCCAAGCAGATGTCCAATATGGTAAATATGACGCCCTTGCAAATTTACTAGTGTTCACATTAATATTACCCAAAACGTAACAATAGTTGATTTCTTTTTACATCACTAACTCATGTAAGTACACGGTTGATGACTAGGGTGGCATGGTGTTTTTGCCAGTTTAAAATAATAAATCCCGCACAAATTGAAAATGAACCAAGCAAAAATGGTGACATTATCTTAAAAATAAAGAAATCTAGACCTTTCTCTGGTGAATGAATTTTGTAAGATGTAACTGAATCCAGTTTTCATGATGTCAAAGACAATTTTCAATATTCGATGGTTTACAATTATCTACGATTTAAGAAAGGAAATGATATTATTTATAATTTAAAATTCTTAACGTCTCTAGAAAAAAAATTGGACACATTGAGTGGGCTTAAGATGATGCCCTCACATTTAGAACTGTTTACGATTTGAGAAAGGAAAGGATATCATTTAGAATTTAAATTCTTAACGTCCCTAGAATAATTTTCGAACACATTGAGTAGGCTTAAGATGATGCCCTCGCAAATGCGAGGGCCACCTGGCTAGTTTCAACAAATTTCAGAACAACAAAGGGATGATCTGGTTCAGGTATGTCCTGACTCCGCTCGAAATAGGCTTTCGCCCCGCTTTATAAATAAAGCAACCACCATTTGAGGCCGCTGCTGGGCCAAACAACACAAAGCCCAAAAGAAAAAGACAGAGAAAAAGAAAAAGAAAACAAGAAGAGAAAACAAAGCCAATAACAGTGGCTCGACGAAGGGTGACCCCCGACCGCTGCGCCCTCCAGAGATCCCACCATGCTCCCAGCTCTCTGAATCTTCACGTACCAAGCAACACATCTAAGAAGGAAAGCGACGACGACGACGCTGCTGCCCGGATAGGTCCTAGGGTTTCCCCCGCTCCGATATTAGAGGTGGAGAGGAGATACACCCGACACCCTTCAAGAAGGTCGATGATACCCACAGGCGTCACCGTGGCAGTGTCAACCGATAAGGATTTCTCCCATCCCCTCCAACACCACTCCCAGACGCTTTGTACTGCTCCACCCCCACCAGCATACGCCACCACGGTCCTGACTCCAATATCAAAATTGTACCGATCATTTTCTGTTTTTTTTGTCAAACCCAAGGAGCAGCACTTCTTCACCTTCTCGTTGTTCCCAAGATGAACTATTCAGTGCTACCTACAAATCAAGTGATCAAAAATCTATGAGCAACGTGTCTAGGTATGTGAGGTAATTTTCATAATACTGTTGTCGAATACTTATGCATATACTTCTTCCTTCATCACCAGTAACATTGGTAAGATTTCTAGGAAATAATTGTTTAAGTTCAGTCCGAAACGAACCTAATTCTATTTAATCTTGGGAAGCTCTGATATGTAGATGTAGTAGCGCACTACGGCCAGAGGTAATAGCAGCTGACGGAAGCGCTGACTTGGTCGCTAGAAGGAGTACTATTTACTCGAGGTACAACATGGGGTCTGCTGCAATAGAAGGTGAAAAGACGTGCATGTACTAGAAGGAAAAGACGTCCGTTGCCGTCTCCATCCTAATACGAACAATGATGGATAAAAAAATATTTTTAGTGAAACATACATATAAAACAATATTAGTGATAAAAATAGTACAACTCAGATCACTACATGAAATTAGAGAAGTGACATATTATTTAGTTGTAATGCCATGCAAGTTAAATTTTTTACATGGTTCTATAATGATTTGTACAAATTTCTGACAATCTAGAGACATTATATGATGAACATTGCAAACTTAAAGAGCTAGATTAGGCATCGAGGTTATACAGTGATGATCATTGATTTAATATAACAAAATTAAGTATATTTTTTCGACATAAATTATGCCAAAATCAATAAGAGTTGACATTATGTCCTAACATTTTTATATAAATTGCATCGAATACGACCGATACTATATAAAAACACATGAACATGTCACTAAGAAATACTAAATATTCACAAAAATATAGAACAAACTGAGAGATTAAACCGTTTACATGCAATATTAATTTGTGCATTGGATCTAGATTGTATAAGATAATATAAAAAACTAAATGGTATGAATACCACCAACCATTATATATTGAATTGCACAAATACACTTCTTTTTGACATATAGTTTGAGCGCACGGTGATAGTTCGATCGCTACTAATAGCAACACTCATAGCGGTGGCTGGTGCGGGAGGCGACATTGGTGTTCGCATGCAACTACTATGAGGATTGTAGGAAGTCAGCTCAATGGCGTGTTTTCGATACAATATGACTCGAGGGAGGCGGATGGAGAGAGATGGTGTCACATGGCATTAGGGATGGGATGCCATGTAGTCCCAAGTGCTTGACGAAGCCAGATGTGTGTGTGTGGAGAGAAGGGAAAACTTTATGTAGAGGTTTGTGTGAAGAGAAAGACTAATAGCAACGGGATGTATAGCGATGGCCGGTGCGGCAGACGACATTGGTGTTCACATGAAACTACTGTGAGGATTGTACGAAGTCGGGTCAATGGCGTGTTTTCGATACAATACGACTCGAGGGAGGCGGAGGGAGAGAAATGGTGTCACATGGCATCAGGGATGAGCTGCCATGTAGTCCCAAGTGCTTGACGAAGCTAGATGTGTGTGCGGAGAGAAGGACAAAGTTTGTATAGAGGTTTGTGTGAAGAGATAGGCAAACTTTGCGTAAGGACAGTTATTTTTAGTACAATGCGGCTCGAGGGACACGGATGGAGAGAAACGGTGTCGTATGGCAAAAGCGGCATGGCGCTATGGTGGATGCTAGGCAGAGATAAGAGAAAGGTTATCATATATCTCCCCCGTAGTTCCGAACTCACCGCATGTTATTTAAAAAAAACCGAAACAACATGTTTAGGTTTTAATATTCTGAAATAAAACATACTACATGCAGATCTTCTACACACTCTAGATTTTTTTTATATTTTTGTCTAAATAAAAGAGTAATTTTCAGGGGAAATGAATATGTTTTTAAAGATGGAAATCCCTTTTTATTTCTTTAAAATTTAATAGATAAGTACAAACATATATATATATATATATATATATATAATATCCAATAGAATATTTTTTAAACGGAATTTAAATTGTGAACTATAGCTAAATATAAAGTGAAATATGCGTGGGCTCCACTATGATGTGGACTTGTGGAAGAAGGAGATGTCTCTATTTCTAGTGAGCTTAGTATTCTTAGAGATACATCCATGTTGGTGTCGATTATCCTGTTGACTTGTTGACATCCCAAAATATCGATTAAAGTGTGCAAAACTGCTACTCTGATCTAATCTAATCTTTCATTTAGACTTTATATAAACAATTTATCTATATAATAATTTTCTTTGCACAAACCATACATTCTAATATTTTAGTGTGCTTTTTCTCTGAATCTTGCATGAACCAATTGCCACTGGTTTTTATCTTGCTCATAAATTACTATGTAAAAAATGAGTTTCTTCCCTCAGTTATGTTTCAAGTTTTAATTAAGCTTGGAATTGGTTTGAAATTGTACTAACATCAGTAGTTTTGTTGGATGGTCAAGAGCGGTCTAAGATGTATTTGCTGTCGATGGCAACATTCTAACGCAACTATAGTTTTCTGCATTGTCGCATTGGCATGGTTAATGCTATGCGCTTTTCTGTATTGGACTATCCAGTGCAGTTATTCAGAGTGTTCTTTGTGTGGTTAGCGTTCAGCTTTATAATGCCGCATATTCATATGCAATGCCATGCAGATTGGAAAGATGGAAGTGCAATGCATATTAAGGTACTGGTCTTGGTGCGAGAGGAGATGGCGTAGAGGGCATATGCGCATATGCATGACCCTGGAGACGCCTAGGTTTCCCTCTTTTTTTTACTGTTTCTTGGGTTCTTGTCTCTTCGGAGACTTGGCCTGCCTATGTAAATAAACACTCTATTCTATCTAATCGAAAGACAAACGGCTGTCAGTTCCTCAAAAATAAAATAAGGTACTAGTTCTATTGTCTGCAAAGACAAACCTACTATCTTGCTCGCGCTGTCGCGACATCCTAATTCTCAGTGTTCGTTAAAAGAGATATCTGAGTATAGCCCATGGAAGATGACATCAACTAGTGTTCGTCCTCAAGGTTGAAAAGTGGATGTTTAAGAGAAGCATATCAACGAGACCCTATGCTTGAAGCTTTCCACTCATTTGGAGATAATGGTCAACTGAACATGTGGCTAAAAGAAGCTCCTACATATTGGAGTATGGGGAAGCAAAAATGTGAGTCTTCGCCAAGAGAAGCGCAAGCAAGAAATATGGTACACTTGAAAAGATCAAGGTCGTCACCATCTACGGTCAAGTGGATTGCGCAAGCAAAATATATGATCTTGATAGGATTTCTATTTTACCGGTCTCTTAGTGATAGTTGGAGACCAGGTTATAGGATAGATACTATGAAGAGAGACTCTCGATTGAGCTTTAACATATCACCCGTACATAGCTCAAAAAATTGCACTCATGACATCATATTTCTCGATTCTTATTTGAGTTGTTTCTAAGTGGGTCTTTGGCCTTTTTGTGTTCTTCATGACAAGCTCAAGTTCATCAAAAACAGACTTCGCATGAAAAACTTGTTGGTTTTTTTTATGTTGAAGGTTTTACCGGTTATTCTTTTATAGAATTTAAAGCTTTCATCGTTTGGTTAAACCTCCCATGTTAGACTCTGATGTTTCTATGCATGGTCTTGTAGACCTTGTTGTGGAGATTCCAACGAGTCCAAGAACATCTAAAATCAAAGCTCGTATGATCAAGATATGTTCATTTCCGTGTTGATGTTTTTTTAGTTTTTGCCTAGGCCGGAATCTCCTGTGTAAACACATCAGGATCTCCGGCTCGCACCCATAAATCTCGTTTCGAGTCCCCCACTAGTGCCATGCCGGAAGTACGCCGAAGACTCCGGCGCCAAGGAGACCGCCATGTACGGACACTACCAGACCTTCTTCGGCGGTGGAGATTGGCGGCGCGAGAAGGAAGAGCCTCAGTCGGCCTCCTTCTTCGGCTTCCTGAACGGTCACGACGCCATGTCGTTGAGTGGGGAGGTGGAGAGGAAGTCTCAGGAAGCTAGGGGTGTGTGATCGGGTTGTGGCCTCGCCCCTCGCCGTCCCTTTAAAAGGAAGGCCGAGGACACAGTCTTCCAAGCCATTGATGGCGGGCGCTGAAGCGGAAGGTGGTGATGCAAGGGGTGCGACGCAACCTTTTCACGAGTCGTCGCGGCCTCGAGAGCCGAAGCGAGCGCAGCGGTCGCTGACCCGCAGGGTCAGGTCAAAGAGGGAGAGGACACGTGCGGACACAACGGACCGTCCGCGATGACGTAAACCGAGCCCAAATTTGGATCATGTTTGCGTCGCCGCAGACAACTCGGACAAAATGCGTCGCGTCGTTGAGATAGGTTTTCCCCGCCCCCGATCATAAACGGACAGAAACGGACCACAGACGTACATTTGGGCCGGACCGCTAGAGATGCATGACCCCATGGAACCCGAACCTGGTGTTCCATACACTGATACACGCAATCGTTGAACCAAGGACAGAGACCAGGGAATTAGGGATGCATGCAATGCAGTTATGCAAGAACACACTCCAGCTCGTGCCCCTATCATCATTCATCAGTGGTGAAGAAATAGCAGCGGTGTTCGGACAACAAAGTTCGAACACAAATTAAATCAGATCGAGCGTACACGCCAGTCCGCCCACCAATCGAACTGGTTCTGAATTGAAAGCCCGTCGAGACGCTGAGCGATGGAGCGCGCCATGGACCACGGGATCGATGCTGGATTCCATGAGCGGCAGCGCCACACCAATTAACGCAGCATATTCTTCTGCTCGTGTGGCTGCTCGGCTGCTACGCCACAGAAGCAGCAGGAGCAGGCGTCCTCAAGCTCTCTGCGCATGGCGCGGCCTATATCCTAGCTATCCGCGCCGTGACGAGAGCGGCCGGCGGGTCCCCATGAACGACGACGTCGTGGTCTTTCCAGCCCGGCCTAGCTGCGACGCGCTCTCCCTCCCCAAAACCTGTGCGTAGTAGAAAACAAAAGTTTGCACCCTGCAGATTCTGCATACACACAGCCACAGCCACAGCCACAGCCACAGGGCACGCCTCACCCCGCCCCACCTGATCCAGTGTACAGTCTTGTCGTGGCCATGGACTTCAATAATGGCGTGACGGGACGGGCAAAAGTACAGCACCGCTGCACGGGGTACCAGGTGCGAGACGGGAAACGGCGGCAGCACTCAGGGCATCTCCGCCCGAGGGGCTAAAAAACCGGATTCCGCCGCTGCGTGAAACGGTGTTAAAATGGAACCTGTGGACGCGAGTACCAGTCGTCTCTATCCCAAGTTTCGGTCCATGTGATTTAAAAAAAAGGACCACTCAAAAAAGTGGCGATTTTCATTCATAACAGTGGCGATTTCATTCATATTTGACAAACTCACCGACTACAGAGATTTAAAATAAAACATAAAAACAGGCAGAGCCTGGCGGCGATCGCCTGGCTGTAGTTGGGGTCGCCGCCGTCGTCGTCGGAGCTGTTGTCCTTGCGCTGGTGGCTCATACCTGCGTCGGCGTCGTTGCCCCACCCGCTCGGCCCTTCGCCATCGTCGCGGTACCACCTGCCCTGCTGCAGGATTCGCTGCGGCTCCTCCTCTTCGTCCTCCTCCTGGCTGTCGGCGTCAAGATGATGTACGGGACCGACGGGGGGGGGGGGGGGGGGGGGAGGGAGGAATACGGCGGCCGCGCGAGCGCGGTTCGCCTCCACCTAGGCGAGGAGCTGGCGCTCCATCTCTTGCTCCGTGTATTCGCCGAGGCTCCATTCCTTGGCGAACGCCGAGTCCGCCGGCTGCACGGTGTTGAAGGAGGCTTCTTGGTCCTCCTTCAGGCCGGGCCACTTCTCCTCCTGCTCCTCCTCCGGCTCCGGCTCGCGCTTCGGCTTGACGCGTCGCGGGGGAGATGCTGGCCGGCGCGTCGCGGTGGTGCGGGGCTCACCGATGCGGAGGGCGCCGTTGCGAGGCGCAGGGCGCCCGGAGTTCAGGAGGGGAGGGGTGAGCGAGGAGGCGTACCACGTCCCCGCCAGTGGAGGAGACAGTGACGCGTACCTTGTGCCCGCTAGCGTCGGCGCGGTCGCGACGCCGGAGGAGGAGGAAGAGGAGGATCCCGTACCCATCCGGCGCGGCATCCACGAGCGCGGCGGCATCGTTAGCCGGGGCTCATTGCCGCCCTCGAGGTAGTCGAGCATCCACGGCAGGGTGCGGTGCGCGCCGCGCCACCACCGCTTGCGCCCGGTGGAGTTGCAGCGGCCCTCCACTGGGTCGTTGTTGCCGTGGTCGGCGACGTCCTCGTCGTGGCTGCGGCGGAAGTACTCCGACCAGAAGCCATCGTTTCCTTCCGCCCTCCAGCGGCGCTCCGCGGCCTGCTGCGGTGTCAGGCTGGCGCGGACCTCAGCGATCGCCGCCCTGAACTGCTCGCCGGCAGGAACAGGGGGCACCAGGATGCCTCCCGCGCTGAGCTGCCACCCCCTGCCTGGCGGAGGCGCTGGGGACGCGCATGTCCGGCGGGCATGGGTAGCCCGCGTTGTACAGCGCCCATGCCTCCTCCTTGTGGAGGTGGCGGCGGCCCCAGCCGTTCGCGGCGGCAGCATCGTTGGGGTTGTAGGCCATGGCGGCTAGGTCGCGGCGGTGGAGGAGAGGAGAGAGAGGTGTGAGGCAGAGGCGGCGAGAGAGAAATGGCGATGGGCGGCAAGTCTCGGGGGATTTTATAGCGCCGCGTGGCCAGGCGAAGGGGCGGAGCGGTGGCCATTACTTTGCGCCGCGTGAACGCGCCACACCATTACTCCGGCAGCCTTTGACTGGGGGAGCTCACTGGCCGCCCGCCACGCCATTACTCCGGCAGCCTTTGACCGACGCGGGAGCTGAGAAGACGAGCACTAGCGGTTTCGGTTGGCGCCATTTTCTCCCGCGTTGTGGTTCGCTACATTGCCCCTTCCCCCAGGCCGAACCCAGTGGGCTGGGTTTCACCTGGGGGCGCCGACGCTAATTTTCACCGAAACGGCGCTAACTGGGCTTCAAGGGGGCCGACTGGTGAAAAAAAGGGCGTTTTTTTTTGCTTCCGCCAGCGCCAAAAAGGCCTCCTGGGGGGGGGGGGGGGGGGGGAAACTGGAGATGCCCTCAGCATCTCCAGCTGCTCCACCAAGGGACTCCAGCACAAACTTTCGCCGTTTGTGCCGGCCCAATTTAAGACTTGGGGGCGAGTTTTTCAGCCGATTCTAAACTCAACGTCCCAACACAACATAATTTGAAAATAAAATCTTCCCGCCAACAGGATTTGACATAGTTTGGAACAGCAAAATAAGATCGACAATCATAAGCCACGCCACAACGATCGAGAGAGACAAAAAAGGCCGCATTTCGACATTCATTCAAACAACAACCGTCATCCGATACTCGCCGACGACTCCTCGGAACCATTCTCCACGGAGATTAGCGACGCCAGTACAAATGGGGTGGATATCAGTGTCGCCGGAGGCGCACTGTTGGGCGGCGGAGTGGGCGCATTACTCGGCTCAGCGTTAGGGGTGTCCGTTGTTGTTGTCAACGTGGCGATGACGGTGGGACTGAGACAGAGCTCGGCGTCGGCCTGGGGTTCAGGATGTTGTCGCGATGCGCCATAAACCAGACCTTGACGTCGGATCCATCTCGGCCAGATTCACGCCCATCAGAAAGGCCAAGTCATTTTCCCTCTTTTTTGCCGCGCCGTTCGTTCTGAGCAGGGCTATATTCTACTCATGTTTCGTCATCATGGCCTTCTGATACGTCTCCAACGTATTTATAATTTCTTATGGTCCATGTTGTTTTATATGCATTTTATATAGTTTTATGCATTTTCTGGGACTAACCTATTAACAAGATGCCACCGTGCCGATTCCCTGTTTTCTGCTGTTTTTGGTTTCAGAAAAGTACATAAGGAAATATTCTCGTAATTGGACGATTTCTTTCCTAAAATCTGTTTTTCATCGGGAACGTTCCAAAGCACCGAAGACGAGACAGAGAGGGGCCATGGGGTGGCCACATCAGGTCCAGGCGCGACAGCCTTTCTGGCCGCGCGAGGACATGGTGTGGGCCCATCAGACGCCCACCGACATCGCCCTTTCGCCCATATATACCTCCCGAACCAATAACCCTAGCACAGTGTTCATTTTTTCCTCCACGGGTCCCGAGAGCCGCCGCCATCCTGTTCCGGCACCCTACTGGGATGGGGATTGACCCCCGGAGCCATATCCATTGACTCCACCGCCTCCACTTCGAGTCCATGATGGTTTGTGAGTAGTTCCCCCATGGACCACGGGTTCTTGGCTATAGCTAGTTGGTACTCTCTCCCCCATGTATTTCAATACAATGTTCTCATGAGCTGCCTTACATGATTGAGATCCATACGATGTAATCCGTGTTGTGTTTGTTGGGATCCGATGAATTGCTGCATTATGATCAGTCTATCTATATAAGTTTGTGAAGTTATTATTACTGTAATCTTGTTATGTTTAATGCTTGTCACTAGTGCACGAGTGGCATGATCTTAGATTTGAACTCTATAATGATTGCTTAGATTGCATCTATAAGTTGTATGCACATGTCATTGTCCGGAACCCGAGATCCCAAAGTGACAATAATTGGGGGCAACCGAGGGGATGGCTGTGATGTGAGGATCACATGTTTTCACCAAGTGTTAATGTTTTGCTCCGGTGCTCTATTAAAAGGAGTATCTTAATTGCCAGTAGTTTCCCTAGAGGCCCCGCTGCAAACTGGCTGGCAGGACAAAAGATGTTATGCAAGTTTCTCATTGCGAGCACACACAACTATATATGGAAAACCTGCCTATATAATTAATAATCTGGATATTCTTACTTAATGTTATTTCAATGTTGTAAATTGTCGAACTGTAATTTGTTCACCCAACACTTGTTCTTGAGAGTTACCACTAGTGTAGATAGCTGGGAACCCCGGTCCTTCTATCAGCATCATTGCTCTAAAGTCAACTTCACACAAGCAACTATTTTCTGGTGCCATCGTCTCTGTGTTACTGTTACTACTGCTCTCATATTACTGCTGCTTTCACATCACCCCTGTTACTAGTGCTTTTCCACGTGCAGCTGAATTGACAACTCCGCTGTTAAGGCTTATAAGTATTCATCGTCTCCCCTTATGTCGAATCAATAAATTTGGGTTTTACTTCCCTCGAAGACTGTTGCGATCCCCTATACTTGTGGGTCATCAAGACTATTTTCTGGTGCCGTTGCCGGGGAGGCATAGCTCTACTCATGAGTTCACGTGGGGAGTACACTCCACCTCTCTCTCTGTTTTTATTTTATTGTATTTTATTTTCCTGCCTTGTTTATTTGTGTTTAGTTGTATTTTGTTTAGTTTTTTTGTCTAGTTTATTTTTATCTTGTTTTGTTATTCTTATATATCCGAAAAATCATAAAATTTGAAAAAACGAAAATTAAAAGAACTGTTGTTATGGAAGAACATGCTAGATATGCTATGGAACTTAATGATTTATATATGAATTATAGAGAATCATATAAGGGAAAAGTCATGAGAGGCGTGTTAGGAAAGTTGAACACTTGCTAATTTTTTTCTTAAATGCCAAGATATAAATTGTTGCTCTAAACAGGACAATAAACATCTTAAATTCCAATGTGGCTTTAGTAAAGAAGTTTTAATTGTGAACTATCGTTGGAATAACTATATTGATCTTGGATTTGAAGCAGTAGAACAATTTGTTATATTTATGGGAGCTTCTGAAATAAAATCCTACATGTCTAAAATTTATGAAACCTGTGTTGCTTGCAATACAGTTCAAGATTATGTCTCTTCTATACTTAATTATTGCATAGAATATTTCAGCAATAATCCTTATAGCATCGATTATAAAGAGAGACTCATTAATGCACAAGAATGTATCCACAATTTGCCGGAACCAGTGGAAGAACAAATTGCTTAACCTGAAAGCTCATGAGATGAAAAATAGGAGGAGAGTGAAGAACAAAAGGAGGAATAATGGAGTAGCTACCCATCCCTACCTTCTAATGAGAGTAACTCTTCATCCCTTACACTATTTGATTGTCCCCCATGCTTACCAAAGGAGGATGAATGTTATGTTCCTGTGGATTCTCTTGAAATATTCCCTATGAGTAAAACTTGTGAAAACAATTATGCTACTTTTATATATGATAATCCATGCTATTTTAATAAATCTGATGAAAATCCTTTATTTATGCCTAAATTCGAAATGCATAATACTAAAGAAGTTTTCTTAGAAAATGTTTATGATAAAGCTCTAGATGATGGTCCTATGTTACTTGATAATATTAATTGTACTACTATTGAAAGTGGGATTGGAGAGGTCTTGAATTTATTTGAGAGTCCCATGTCTTATTATTTGAAAGTGGGATCAATCATCTTATTATAAAATTGTTGCAAGTGGGTTTGAAGGTTTTAATCCCACTATTATAGAGCTTGATAAAAATTATGTGTTTGTAGATCGTGAAAAGCATGCTTTATGTGATTGTTATATTGTTGAGTTCATTCATGATGCTACTGAAAAATATTATGAGAGAGGAAAATATGGTTGTAGAATTTTTCATGGTATTAAAACATCTCTCTGTATGCTAAAAGTTTTGAAGTTACTCTTGTTTTATCTTCTTATGTTTGTCACTTTGTTCTTTGTGAATTTATTTGTGTACAAGATTCCTATGCATAGGAAGTGGGTGAGATTTAAATGTGTTTTTTATTTTATTTTTGATGCTCCTTTTGCTTCATTTTCTATTCTCATGGGAGCATCATTATAACTATCAAGTTTAGCTAAAAGGCATTAAAGAAAAGCACTTATGGAAGACAACCCATGTTTTATATATGTTAATTTTCTTTTATTTTGAGTCGATGAGAATGCTTACCTATGTAACAACTACTTTGTATCTTTATTTTATTGCATAGTTGTGCCAAGTAAAGCCTCTAGTAGGAAGTTGATACTAGATTTGGATTTCTGCATATGAACAGTTTTTATGCTGATCACCGTTAAATTCGTAACTCCTTACAGAAAAATTTAAATGACCTGGAATTTTATGAGCGTGATCCTCAGATATGTATGCAACTTTCATTAGTTCTGATTTTTCCAATCTTAGAGGGTTAAGTGCCTTAAAACAATTTATCTTTACTGGTTGTTCTGTTTTGACAGATTCTGTCTCTGTTTTTTGCATTGTCTCTTGTGGAGTTTAAGCAAGGTTCTCTATCATGGAGGGATGTAGCCAATGTTTTATTGAGTTCTTGAATTGTTTCACAATATTACCAAAGTGTATTAATGTTTTTGAATACTAACCCCTCTAATGAAGTTTATGAGAAGTTGGGTGTGAAGGAAGTTTTCAAGAATCAATAGAGAAGATGATATGATGTGATCAAGAAGATGAAAGAGCCTAAGCTTGGGGATGCCCCCTGGGTCACCCAAGCATATTTCAAGAATACTCAAGCGTCAAAGCTTGGGCTTCCTCTTCTTTATCAAAAACTTATCAGGTCATCTCTAGTGAAACTATATTTTAATTCCGTCATATCTTATGTTCTTTACTTGGAGCGTCTGTTTGTTTTGATTTCTGTTTTTATTATTTTTGTTCTCTGAATAAATTGGATCCTAGCATTCTTGTTTGGGGAGACACGCTCCGCTTTTTTTTATGAATACTCCTATTCTTCACTTATATTTGTTGAGTATTCTTCTCTTGCTACTGCAATACTTTCAGCTCTTGCTTTTCATGCACCTCTTGTTCAGAGCTGTTAATTCTCATATGTTATACTCTCATATCTTATTGTTTAAATATTTGGAGAGTTTATCCTTTAAATAAGTTGATTGGTGTTTGGTTGGAAACAGAAAATGCTAAATGTGGTAGATGGTATAAAGAAAATATATACATGTTCTTGTAGATCATTGTCTTGAATTTTGTGTGATACTTGTCAATTGTTTTGAGCTCTCAAGTAGATCATGTTTAAGCTTTTGCATCATGTAGATAAATCCTATTAGTGGAGAACTACCGTAAAACTTGTTGAAATTTGGTTTGCATGTTTGGTATCACTAAGATCTAGATATTTTCTAGTTAAATTGTTTAAGAAACAAGGGAGACAATGTAGAGTTTTATAATGCTTGCAATATGTTTTGTATATACGTCTTGTTGTCATAGTTATACTTGTGTTTGCTTCAAACAACCTTGCTAGCCAAAGCCTTCTACTGAGAGGAATTCTTCTCGTGTATCCAAAATCCTTGAGCCAAAACCTATGCCATTTGTGTCCACCATACCTACTTACTACATGGTATTTCCTGCCATTCCAAGCAAATACTTCGTGTGCTATCTTTTATTCAAAACTTATTATCTCGTATTTGTGTCAATGTTTATTATCTCATGAAAAAGTATGTGGTGTTACCGATATCAACCTTGTCATTTGCTTTTAGACTGACTTTCACAACCGGACTAGTGGCATATACACCGCTTATCCATTAAGTTTGCAAAAAGAGCTGGCAAAAGGGGTGCCCAGTCCCAATTAATTACAACTTTAACCGCTGCATTCTCTTCACATTTTTGCCCTGATCTAATCAGCCAAGCAATGATACTAGTTCTAAACTACATGTGTAAACAAAAGAGAAAAGAGGGATGATCTGCCCTTGGGTAGAAATAATGTCCTTCATGGCAGCCGCTCTTGAAAGTCTGGTTGACAAGGGGGTAGAGTGCCCATTACCATTCGTTGACAACGACAAACACCGCTAAAAACTTACTTTTATGCTCTAAATTTTGAAAACCTATTAAACTAAGAAGCTCTAGCACATACTTGTATCCCTGCTTCCCTCTGTGAAGGGCCTATCTTTTACTTCATGTTGAGTCAGTTTACCTACTTCTTTCTATCCCCGAAGCAAACACTTGTGTCAATTGTGTATAACAAATCTTATATGCTTAGTTATCACACTTGTTATATTCCTTTGTGTTGACAACTATCTTTATTGTATACATGTTCAAAGTTGAAAGCCAATGCTGAAACTTATATCTTCCTTTGTGTTGTTTCAATACTCTTTTACTTAGATAATATTGCTTTATGAGTTAACTCTTATGCAAATCTTATTGATGCTTGTTTGAAAGTACTATTCATGAAGATTTTTTACTTATATGATGTAGTTGTTTACTCCTTGTCTATTTGTTAGCAAATTATAGATCATTGGCTTGAGTCATTTCATTCATAACATGAGCCTTACAATATTATTTGATCAATATTATGTGAAAGCATGTCACTTCAGAAATTATTCTTTTTATCGTTCTTGCCTACTCGGGACGAGTAGAACTAAGCTTGGGGATGTTGATACGTCTCCAACGTATTTTTAATTTCTTATGTTCCCTGCTATATTATACTAAGTTATTACATGTTTTACATGCATTTCATATAGTTTTATGCATTTTCTGGGACTAACCTATTAACAAGATGTCACAGTGCCAGTTCCCTGTTTTCTGTTGTTTTTCTTTCCAAAAAAGTACTTAAGGAAATATTCTCTGAATTGGACGATTTCTTTCCTGATGTCCGTTTTTCATCGGGAACGTTTGAAAGCACCGAAGACGAGACGGAGAGGGGCCACGAGGTGGCCACATCAGGTCCAGGCACGTCAGCCTTTCTGGCCGCGCGAGGATGTGGTGTGGCCCCCTCCCGAACCAAAAATCATAGCAAGGTGTTCATTTTTTTCTCCACGGGTTCCGAGTGCTGGCGCCATCGCCGACAAGTTTTAGGGGTCAGAAGTTCCTGTTTTGGCACCCTGTCGGGGCGGGGCTTGACCCCCGGAGCTAGCTCCATCGACTCCACCGTCTCCACTTCGACTCCATGATGGTTTGTGAGTAGTTCCCCCATGGACTACGGGTTCTTGGCTGTAGCTAGTTGGTACTCTCTCCCATATACTTCAATACAATGTTCTCATGAGCTACCTTACATGATTGAGATCCATACGATGTAATCTGTGTTGTGTTTGTTTGGATCCGATCAATTGTTACATTATGATCAGTCTATCTGTCGTGGGATTGTCATGGCAGATGTTTCTGGGTGGAAACTTGAGATGAGGGGCATGGCGGCTTCCGACATCTGGAGCTTGTCTAGCGTGGCATGGGGAAACCAGGGTTTACCCAGGTTCGGCCCCTCGTCTCGAGGTAAAGACCTACTTCCTGCTTTGGCATTATTGATTAGGGTTTGGGGACTCGGCGACTTAGCTTCCGAGTCTCGAGATTACAATGGTGTCTCTCCTATGACTTGTGTCGATTGAACTTTTCTCTCTAGGAACTAGGAGACCCCCTTATATAGGGGGCGGGTCTTGCTGGAGGTACAAGGCCCGGTCCAGGTTCCTATCATACCCGGACTCTACTCTAAGTTCTCTAAGCCTCTTCTTTCCTTAGTAGGACTCCGTCTTGTACTTGGTCTCCAGCCTTTGGGATCCTTCTTGCTTGCGGTGAAGGAGATATGCCCTAGAGGCAATTAATAAAGTGTATTCTTTATCATATCTTGTTTGTTCATAATAGGTTTTTGTGTCATGCTATAACCTTATTAAGCGGAAACATTAATACGGGTGTGATGCGTAAACAACCAGGTCCCTAGTAGCCTCTACTAAGCCTAGTTTTGTTGCGCGATCGATGAACGAGGTTTCCCGATCATAGGGCATGGCGCCGGTCGGCAATGGAAGTCATATCGTTGGAGAACGATGTGATGGACATACCCAGATTTGGAGGATGTAGTCATTACGCCTTTGACCGTGAGACCAACTCTTATTGTTATTCCTGAAAGATACTTTGATCGCACCAAACGTCGTATCTTATTTAGTATGACAATAACGGTTATACTTTTGGGTATCGGAAAGGAGTAGTTGAGACGAGGGGTCAAGAGCGAGATTTGCCAGTCCGCATAGCAGGATAGATACTCTAGGGCCCACTCGGTGAGATCATGTCTAATGAGCTTGCAAGCATGTGACTAGGTCACAGAGACATGAAATCATAGACGAGTAGAAGATAGCGTTGTCGGTAACGAGGTCAAGCTAGCTATGGAGATATCTATGGAACGACGCTCGGACACGCTAAGTATCGCCATGGCAAAAGGTTTAAGACTTTGCGTTCAGTTTTGATAGATGAAAGTCATTCGTTATATCACAGGGATTGATTCATGGGGTCCAGGCCTACGAGTTAGTCGTTGATCATAGAGGAGTCTTGATCATACTTGTTATTATATCGAACCGCTAGGGTAACACACTTAAGGGGTTTCGACAAGACAACCAGAAAGGAAAGAGATCACCGGGAACGTCCCGAGAGAGGTCCGATGGAGATCGGGCAGCAAAGAAAGAGTTTTCGGAGGTATGATTTTATATATTTATTTTCGAATTTATTTAGGCTGATTTCCCTAAATGGGCATTCTGGTCGAAAGAAGGCCCAAGAGGGGAAAATTCACTAGGGGAATTCGGTGGGGGGCTTGGTGGCCGACCCAGGTGGGCCTCTTGGCCCACCAGGGGGCCAGCGCACTAGCCAATGCTGCACCAGGCATGTGGGGTTTAGTCCCACATTGCCTGGTGAGGAGGTTGGCTCCCCCTTGGGAGCCTATATAAGAAGGGGCACCCCTGGCCTTTTAATTCACCAATTAATTCCCCAATTCTCTCTCGATTTCGTGATTGTCTTTGTCGGAGTTGCGCCGAGTTGAGAGGGGGATATCTTCCACCATAGCGCGCTGCCGCGCTGCTGGTGTTCCGTTCCAAGTCTTCCGCTGCTCGTCCTGGACTGGAGCTTCGGAGCCCGTCGTTTTCACCGTACGTGTGTAACGCCCTGCGAGGTGCTGCGCTAGCGGTACTCGGAGGTCTGCTTCCTCTACACGACCTTGAGGTCGGCTTCGTCGGTCTTCGTCGATTATGTTTGTGCGGGAACGTAATCCCCGCTTTCGGTTTACAAGGGTATGTATTCCGATCTCCGTTCTTACTACTATAACTGCATAGAATAGATCTTGGCATGTTTTAGGGATATCGTTGCTAGGAATTTTTTTGTTTTCTCCACCCGATCCCCTTCATGCGGGCCAAGGCACACGTTGCGCACCGGCTCACGTATCACCCGGCATATGTCTTTATGCTTGATCCGGCCCAGGCACATGCCAGGCCGGCTTATCTTCTATGTCGGTAGGCCTACCGGGTTATGATCCCCCCAACAGTAGCCCCCCGGATAACTTGGATATCAGGATGGACTTGCTTCACCTTTGCATATTTAGGCATTATTATGGGGGAAGCCGTCAGTCCTTTTGTCCGGATTATCTGAAAAACACTTTAAACAACTTGTTAGACGATCGTGCTTCCGGGCGTCGTAACCCGGTCACCTATTTCCGGCTTGCGCTCTGATACTTAGCGCTTTTCCACTCTGGTCTTCTTTCTCTGGACGGTCAACATTCCAGTCATAGATTATCTTTTCCCCATTCTTCCCATTGGTCAACGCCTCCTGGGGATAAATAGGTGGGGACCGGGGAGATCAATCATCCCCCCCCTTGCGCCCCACTCCGTCTTCCTTCTCTAGCCACTCTCACTCCGGAGCTCTCCGCCTTGCGCCCTAGTTCGCTCGCGGCGCTTCCATTCTTCTCCTTCCCACAATCGCTGCTCTCAGCCACGTCCATCGCCGCGGAGCTCCTCACACCACTTTAGTCGCCCCAGATCCAGATCCAGATCCAGTTTCTCTCTCCTACAACAATGGGGGAAAAGCTGACCACCAAAGCTCCCGTCACCGCCGCGGCTGCAGCAGCGGCGAGCATCAAGGCCAAGAAAGGAAAAGTCTCCGCCTCCGGCCCTGGCGCAGCTCCCGCGACTTCGGGGAACTGGAGCGGCTCTACGATGTCCAACGCCAAACTCCAGGACTTGGTCGATGCGGGCCATCTTCAAACTCAGAAGACCATTTCCTGGCGCGCTCCTGTTGGCGAGATCATCACCACGCCTCGGGAAGATGAGGTAATCGTATTCGTAGATCACCTCAGCCGTGGTTTCAAGCCTCCGGGCTTTTTCTTTTTTCGTTCTCTTCTTGCCTACTACGGCCTTCGCCCTCAAGATCTCGCTCCCAATTCCATCCTTTCTCTTTCAAACTTCACCGTGCCTTGCGAAGATTATCTCCAAATCGAGCCCACGGTTGACCTTTTGCTTCAGTTTTTCTTTTGCAGCCCGCAACGCTCCTCTGCGGGTGGTCCTCTAAATATCTGCGGCGGCATCGCAATCCAACGCCGTCGCGACTGCATTTTCCCCTCTCTCAAACTCGCCAGCCATTCTCGGGCTTGGCAATCCACTTTATTTTATTGCAAAGACACTTCTCCCAAAGGCCAACCCGTTTTTCCACGTTTCTGGGCCGAACCCTTGGAGCTGGGGGAGAATGTGAACCCCTATTGCGAAGACCGCGAGTCCCTGGCTCCCATCATGTCCCGGATCCAGGCTCAAGGGGACAGACCTGGTGAAATGCTAGGTCGGGTGGTGTATCAAGAATCTGTCTGTCCGGCTCAAATTCATCTACGAGTACACCAACCTTCCCAGCGACCCTCTCCGGTTCACTAAACGGGAGCCGGACAACGCCGATGTGGTCAAGACGGCGAAACGACTCCTGATGGAGACCGTGGTCGAAGTCCAGTAGGACGGCTTGCTCCCCTTTTGCGCCGAGAACCCGGCTCTTCCGGTAACCTACTCTTATTTTACCGCCTTTGGACTTGTCTTTAATCATTTTACTTCTCTATCGTCTTACCCTTCCTTTGTTTTCCTCAGGAGGACAACGCATGGTGGGAAGCCACTGACGGGACTCCTTCCTCCTCTCACCAAGGCGATGATGATGAAGAGAACTCCGAAGCGGAGGAAGTTGAACAAGAAGGTGAGTTGGACCCGCTAGGCCGGCTATTCGTCCACTTACTGGAAGCCGAACGTGAAGATGAGCCTGCCACTGACATTCCCACTTTGCCAGATCAAGAGGACCAAGAAGCCGAAGTCGCTGATCAGCTTCCGTCTCCACCGGTTCTCCGCAAGCGCACCCGGGCTACAGTACGCATGATCTCCGACACTCGATTTCGCGAGCTTGAAGCCTCGGTTTCTCAAAGCCGGCCTTCTAAGCAGGGTAGCGAAGAGATGAGACCGAAGCGCCGAAGGACCCGTTCCTCTACCTCCTCTGAGGAACTTTCTTCAGGTATACCTCTTAGCCCTTCTCCTCGCAGGTGTCCAACCCCTCAAGCTTCTCCCGCTGTTCTTTATCCCTTGGCTGACAACGTCCGGGTCTCTAAATCCCGGTCTTTGTCTCGCTCTTCAGATTATGGCTCGGACGTCCCCCTCTCCGACTTCACTGTGAACAAGGGGTACGTCTTTCGCTTTTTGCTTGTTCGTTGTTTATATAGATCTTCACCACTTATCTTTTCATTACTTGGCAACTCCTTATTTTCTGTCTTGTCTTGCGCACGGCCAAGGACGTACTGGAGGATGAGGAGGAAACTCCTCACCAGGTCGAGGCCACCAAGTCATCGGCTCCTGCTCCTCCGGCTCCTGACACCCGAGACGCGGAGCCGGTTGATGAGACCCGGTCTCCTTCGGCCGCATATGGTTCTCCTCCGTCCGCATCTGGATCTCCTCCGAAGGACAAGTTACCTACCGTCCACGAGGAGGATATAGTCGTGATCACCGGTACCGGGCTTTCGGACCCGAAGGCCTCCTCATCCGCCAAGGCCAAGACTCCAGAGCCGGTGCTAGAGCTAGAGGCAAAGGACAAGGAGACCTCCGAAGCTCCCCCCCCCCCAAGAAGAGCAAGGCCGTCGTGGCGGAAGATAGCCCCCTGAGGACGATGGACTTCCCCTCCACCGTCCAGTTTATTCATGAACGCTTGTCTGCTCTTCGAAAGGAGGAATCTGGGATGAGGTGCTACCTCCATAAGCGCTTCACGGTACGTTCTCTTAAGTTTCCCTATCCTAAGTAGTCCCCAAGTGCTGAGCTTGTACCTTGTATATGCTTAGTACTTGTCAATGCCTAGGGAACGCCATATATGTCGCGAAAGATATTCACAGTAGTCCCCAAGAGCCATAGTTTTAGCTTGACTGAACTCCGGGTTTTCTTGAAATTTTCTCCCTCAACTTTTATTTTTTCTGCTAAGTAGTCACCAAGAGCCGGAAGTAGTGCTAGCAGTATTCCGGGTCTTCTTTTGAAAAAAAACTCTGCTTCTAATAGAGTAGTCCCCAAGTGTCGGGTCACTCCCTGTAGCGACCTGGGACTTCATAACAATTTGAGCTTTTGTGCTTGTCTTTGCTGCGACCTGTACTTATTTGATCATGTTTCGTCTTTGCCCTTTCTTCCACTGTTTCTCTTGTATGCCTTGTAGGAATATTCTGCGGAGATTTCTCAAAAGAACAGTGACGCTCGTCACCAGCTGGCTAAGGAAGCCGGTCTTCGTGAGAAAGACGGACAACAAATCAAGGCTCACGAAGACACGATTCGCCGGCTCTCCCTTGATAATGAAACCTTGCTCAAAAGCTTAAAGATCAAGAGAAGGTTATCTAGATCCAGGACTTGGCCATGAAGATGATCTCCATAGAACTTGAGAAAGTCAAAAAGTGCGTCCATGATCTGGCCGTTGCTATTTTTGGTAAGTAAATCCCTTGTTTTCTGGATTCTGACTTTTGCTTTCTCCTTCTCTTGACTTCTATATTCTTACTCGATTTTGCTTGCAGGCGGGGCTCAGGGGGTGACCAGCAAGACGACCGTGGAAAAGGTCCAGGCGATCTATGGGGTTATACGCCGGCTTTACTTTGGCTGTGCGGAGATGATCAAGATGGTGTCGCCTTCTGAGCGCCTTCCTTTGAGCTTGCCAGATTTCCTGGCTGCTACCTCCACCGTGCCGGATTTGATGCAGTGCTGGAAGGCCTCCTCCTATCGCAAAGGTGCTATCCGGGTCTTAGCGCTTGCTAAGCCTTATTATCCTGCTGTGGATCCAGTACTGCTCTCCAAGGGCTTTCCTGAGTTCCAAGCCGATGGGACTCGGTACACCTCGAAGATCTTTGCCAAGCTTGTCAAATCCGTCCGGCTCCCAGCTTACCGCGTTGCAGATGGGCTGACACCGACGGATCTCCAAGCTTCATATGATGAGGATAACAAGGCCGTTGAGGAAGAACCGGTGCAACCCTTTGACCTGTGGAAGCCCATTGAAGAAGCCCCTCAACTATTCACTCCTACTAGTGGACATGGTGCGACTATGCGGCACCCGTGTGGTAAAGAAAGATTTAATACGATGGTGTATAATGTATTTTTAATTAATGTATGTTTGGTTTGTTTTTGTAGGTTTCGATATTACTGAAAGTAGAGGAAGTTTGCATTTAAAAATCGTTTAGTTTGTGAATATTATTGAAGATTCGTTGTGGCAATTTTTCCATATGTTTCGGATAGTTATATTTGAAGATATCAATTTTCTGTAGTTAACCTTTTGTTGTTTCTGTCTAAATTTAGAAAAAAAGAATGGTAGTGTTGCGCATGGTGCACTAAAATTGTCAGATTTGTTGCCTTGTGCCAGTAGTTGCATTGTGCTATAAGTAATTAGATATAAGTTGGCTCGTGCGAACTCCTTTTAAGATGACTCCAATGGCGGGAACGGTCTGTAGGGGCAAAATGGGGGGCGGTGGCGGGGTGTCAATACCTGAATAAGAAATGGGTCACGACGGACAAAAAAAGACCACTGTACGTTTAAGTCGCCATGTTTAGAACTTAAAATTGGCTCGCGCGGATATAAACGGATACACACGGACTCGATGGGTCGGCCATAGAGTCATCATAAGAGGAGCTCCCACACCCCACCATAGACCGCCCAAATACGAGAAAATTGCAAATAACCACCACAATTGTGCCTAGGGTTTCAAAAAACCAACATGTCTTCGTTTTTTTAGCAAAAACCACCCTTTTCTGGTCTGATTGTCGCAAATAGCACTAATATTTCTTTGAGCGCGTTGTAACGACGAAACTGACCGGTGAACCCCATTGTCAGGCTGACGTGGCAAGAATCATGACGGCGCCGTTAACGGCGCTAGGTTTACGTGACTGTCTCGACCGGACCAGCTCGCGGTCTCGCCTCTCACTCCTCACTCCACTCCCCCGCACTCCCCGAAGGCGCCATGGATCCCGGTGGCAGCGGCGGCGGCGATCTGACCGGAGGCGCCTTAAATCTAGGCGGCGGCGTCGGAGATCCGTGCAGCGGCTTAGATCCTGGCGGCGGGAGCGGTTCTGCGGAAGCCCGAGGATTGGAGAATGTGGAGGAGGTCTGCGGCAGCTCTAACCTCTCCTTCCCCGCGACGAAGTATGACGTCGCCCCCAATGCGGCGAGGGCATTGGCGGAGGTCTGGAAAGCCAATCCCAAGTCTAGCCATTGCTACACATCTTCGTTCGGTGGAGTCTGGTAAGTTTCCCCTCCCCTCTCTAGTCTAGGCATTGTTCAACTTGCTTGTGCTTATCTAGGGTTTTTAGTCCACCATTTAGCTAAATTAGTTGTTTTTATTTGTCTGTAGCTTGAATGATGAGGTCTGGGATGTTAGGTTACATTTTGAAGGCCTCGATAATATGGAAAGAAAAATATGCCGCCATATATCACTTATTTGAATTTAGTTGCATTGATAGATACAGTGGGGTATGGGTTCAGAGACAAAATGTATTATGTGAAAGAAGAAGACACTGGATTGGCTGGCATGGCATTGGTTGATTCCATGTCAGTGGTGGATGAGATGGTACTGAAATATGAGTCCAAGCAATGTATATTCATCACTGTTGTGCGTGAAAATTCTGAATTACCTGCTGGTGTTAATTTCATATCTGTCGAAGAACAAATTCCCATTTCAGAGATTGGAGTTCATGTTGTATATTCAGTGGATGAAGGTGGAGTTATATTTCAGACTCAGCAAAGTCAAGTAGATTCTGAATATTTGTACCAATGCACTCAACAGAGCAACACCAACAGTTTGGCAAAAGGCAAAGAGATAGCACCAGCTGACAGTTGCTATGTGAGTGAAACAGGGTAGCAGATATATGGGATGATGACAGTGCTGGTACTGAAGATGAAGATGTTACTGATGGTTCTGTAGATGAAGAGGATGGTTCTGAGGCAGAGGTTTGCTTTTACAATGGGGAGTACAGACCTGCAGAAAATGAGAAGAAAAGGAGGGCAGATGAGGCTGAATTGAATGAGAAGCTCATTAATTTGAAGAAGAAGAAGATGTTGAACAGTCACAATGATTCAGAAAATGAAGAACCGTTTGTTTTATCTGATACTTATTCAGATGATTCTATGCCAATTCAGACATTGAAGAAGCTACCAGTAAAAAGAGGCCCCACAACTAGATCACACTGTAGTCAAGCAAGCAAACCACTTCCTGATTATATACCTGATGAAGGATTTGTGGAAGAGGAGGATTCATATGACTGTTTTCCTGAGCTAGCCCATATACTGCCATGTGGGAGAAAAACAAGGGCTAAGAAGATGCAAGCTAAGTTGTGGTATGATGAGGTAGGGCTTCACCTGAAGAACAAATTTGTATGTAAATGTGTTTTACAGATGTGTATCAGTTTATAAGGGCTTTGAAGCAGATGCACATAGCCCTGCTGAGGAACTACAAGGTCCACAGAAACTGTAAAGAAAGACAGGGTTATTGCTAAGTGCAAACATAGCCCAGAGACCCAGATGAATTTATTTTGCATGTTCTGCATGTAATTGCAGCTGGGGTTGTAACACTACTATGTTAAAACCTATTTTACACGTTCTCGTCGTCATTGCAGCTGGGTTTGTAACCCTAGTACCATGAAACTGATGTCTGTAATGCACTTACCACTTATTACTGACTATGAAATGGCAGTGCAACTTATATTCTGATCATTCTTACCAATGCAACCCTAGATTTTGTTGTATTTTTACCACTGACTGACCATTTGGTCCTGGTGGTTTTCTGCAAAACTGTACCAATGCTGGTGGTTATCTGATAGAAATCTTGAAGATCAATATGATGCACAAACAGTCATGTCTCACACAAATACACAAATAACATCACAACTAACTCAATTAAACAACAGGAAACATCACACACAACAACAGAGCTACACATATAAACAAAAGAATATCACAAATACACAAATAACAACACAAATAACACTGACATAGTCAGACACTGAAATTTCATTACAAAGTAACACAACCACATAACCAAATTGTCTCACACCACAATTACCAGTTCTTACGACACATCACAACTCATACTAACTTAGCCTTGTTCACTCTTACATAATAAAACAACTTAATCAACATCGCTCATCCAATATGGCCTTCATTTTCTTCAACTTATCCTTGTTCACTTCACCTGCCTTCAACAGCTCGGCAATATAGTACTTTAACTTTTTCTTCTCCTCCTTCTCCTGCCTAAGCATTTTATGAAGATCCAGAAGCTGTCGTGACACAGTTGCCACCTGGCTACGCTGGATTGCCTCCTTCTCATGCATCAAATTCTTCTTATCTTCTTCAAGTTGCCTGTTCTCTTGCGTCAGTTTGTACTACGCCTCAGCAGTTTCACAAGGGTCCCTAACTCTGCCCGCACTTTCCAACTCATACATTTCCCAAATCGTAACCAAACATTTCTTCACATGCACTGGACACTCTGGATCGAGCCAAACGACAGTCGAACAAACCTCTCCTCCCTACAAAATTGCAGATAAATCACTGAACTTATTAACCCGAGCATATATTGGCATGACAAAATAAATTGCAGAGAAGTGAACAGATATAAAGGAGTACAAAACATAGCACCGACCGGTTTGGCACATCCAAGAAATTTCCTCCCAGTGTTCTCCCCATCGAATGCAACATATTTCATCAGTTTCCCCAAATGGTCACACACCAGTGAACTGTCCCGTTCAATGACACAGAAATCTGGATCATACAGTGTCTCGGGCACCTAAAACAGAAGCATAATCTTGTAACTACGGCTATGAATCGAAACCCTGAACTGAATCGAAGAATCGAGATTTAGAGTTCGAACAGAGCATAGGAGAGGATCGAGTACTCACATCGAGATTCACTGGGCTGGATTGAACAAAGATGTTCTCCTCGCTGCTGGTCTCGCCGTCGTTCCACGACGGCATGGCTGCGCGGCGGCGCTCCGACGGAAGCAGACGCGGGGAGGAGGCAGCGGGGAGGGAGAAGCGGTCAACTGAGTCGGGAAAGGAGGCGACTATCGTCTTCACAGAGGCGAGACAACGGCGCGGCGCTGTCTTAATTCTTGCCACGTCAGCCTGACAATGGGGTCCACCGGTCAGATTCGTCGTTACAACGCGCTCAAAGAAATATTAGTGCTATTTACGATAATCAGACCAGAAAAGAGTGGTTTTTGCTAAAAAACGAACACATGGTGGTTTTTTGAAATCCTATACACAATTGTGATGGTTATGTGCAATTAACTCCCCAAATACCGTTCGTCTAGCGGCTAGCGCTGGTTCCGGACCAGCCTACGGGAGCACGACTGGAGATGATTTTGCACCGGCCTTTCCGCGACGCCGCGCTGACGACGACGGCAGGGGCAACGGCAAATTAGCACTGGCACGGATGTGCAAAATGCACTTGCGAACGTTGGCATGCGCAAGTCTAGAATCAAAGAGAGCTCGAGAGGTTGCCTGCATGCGCTCGCCAAGAAAACAAAAGGAGGCCGAAAAGACATGACCAGAATTTCCGTTTCTCTTTCCTTCCTTCCTTCGGCTCTCCCGACCTTTCTTCCAAAAGAGAAAGTGGCTGGGAGCTTGCAAGGCTGGCTCCTGTACGTCCCGTCTCCGCCCTTTCCCACCGTGGAGCCTATGTTATCTTGCAAAGCGCGCCACTGCCGATGCAAAATCCTACTCGTGGAGCGGAGATACTGCAGCATTTTTATTTGCGGGTGACATATACTCCAGCATTACATTATCGTGTGCTAATACTAAATATGGTGAAGTCAGAAATGCGCTTAGCTAGCTTAACCTTGGAGCTCAGCTCAGGCTGGACAGTGCCGGCATGGCGGATCAGTCGTAATGAATGCAAGAGCAGACAACGGGCCTGGCTAGGCTAGCTAATAAAAGTGGAAAGGTCGCCGAAGTAAATGGTCCATGGACGTCGTGGGAAGGGACTAGTGGTACTAAGAGCAAGGACGAGGCTTCATTGAACTCCCGCTCAGATAGTCTAATCACAACCGATCAGGAGTTGCAGGCCGGCCATGGCTAGCTGCTGCGCGCCATACTCTCACACAGGAGGACCATTTACTGCGCCTGCTACTTGCAAAATGTGGAAGATGCATTGATGCTGCCAATTCCGTAAGATCGCTACCGACATACAGATGAACATAGAGGAAGCATGAAGATCCAGTTGAGATAGACCATGAACGAGTTCGTTAGTGGAAGCACGGGAGAAGGGATGCAGCAACACTGTGCAAGAGCTAGATTTGCCGGGTTCGAGTGACCTCGCCGGTTGCTGTGGAACCCAACATTTCTGCTGGAACATCTCTGCCCTAGCTGTACCTGTAGCTCGGCAAGCCTAGAAGAATGGCCGGACCCATGGGGACGGGAGGGGGTAGTAAAACTATCCTGCTCCTCAAGTCCCAACCGCAAGAAATATAGTGGGGGAAAAGGATGAACCGATCCATGCATGATGCATCCCAAATCCCCATGCCGGAAATCTCAATTACAAACACAAGATCGAGTACTCCATTGTCCATTCCCAAGATCCAAATCGGCAAATGGCCAAGCTCTCCTCTTTCCCCACACCAACGTCCTCATGTGTCACATCTACCACTAGGAAACAACAATGGGGACGCACAACAAAAGAACCATAATGAAATAAGTTAATGAAATGGAGAAAGAAACAAAGGATCCACCATGAGCGCGACCCACCTCCTCTCCTAGAAACCAACAAGCAGAACTACTACGTGCTACTTGTGCTCGCTGGTCGCTACGAACCTACGTACTCGTCAGCTAAAAGCTAAGCCAAGATGGATGGTGATGGAGCTGACTTGGGAGGGGAGTACCTAGCAGTGCACCGGGAGTTAGCTAGAGCGGTGCTGCCGCGTCAAGGCTTCTTCCCGAGGGTGTGCTTGTTGTTGTGCATCCACACCTTGAGCACGTGGCGCCTCACGCCGACATCCTCGCAGAACTGCTGCACGGCGGCCTCGTCGTGCTTCTGGATGCGCCACCCGAGCATCTCCGCGAAGGCCTGCATCTTGTCCTTCTGCTCCTGGGAGAACTTGGTGCGGAAACGTTTCTTGCCGGACCCGGACCCGGAACGGGACGTGCCGGCGGAGCCGAAGGACATGCCCATCATGGAACCCATCACCATGGGGCTCAGCATCCCGGACATGTCCTCAGCCTCGTCGCGGCCGGAGTGGGAGGTGGAAGGGAGAGCCAGCGGGCGCTGGGCGTGTCCGGCAGCTGCTACCGCGGCTGCCGTGGCCATCTGGTGGTGCTGCTGATGTTGGAGGTATCCGGCCGGGGTACGGTAGTAGGGGGAAAACTGGTGGTGCGGCGGCAGAGCGCCGTAGGCGGTGATGGCGCCTGCGGACACGGCGCCGGCCTCGGCCCCGGTGCGGGAGTCGGACTCCTTGCGGTGAAAGTTGCGGTGGCAGCCACAGGCCGCGCAGCGGAGCGCATCGATAGAGCCATCCTCGCCTGTAGCCATGAACTCGCCGCAGCCGTCCAAGGCATGCCCGCCGATGCCGACGGCGTGGTTCTTAAGGCATTCCCGGTACCTGACACCGCATGTGCCTCCTCCGCTGGCGCTCCCGCCTGGTATCTTGAAGCGCCCTCTTGCTTCAGAATCACCAGGCTTGGCCACTCCGGCACCGCCAAGCTGTGCCGGATGCAACGGCACCTCGTAACTCGAGCTCACCGGCATCGACGCCATCTCCTCGTCACCCTCACCCTCATCGTGCTCGTGGAAGTCCATGGCCGACCAAGGGCAGGAAAGCTCTCTTCTCTTTGGATTTCTTGTGTTCTTGGGCAAGGTTTAAGGAAAAAGGCTTAACGAGTAATAGGGCACGAGAGGGGATAAGAGAAATATAGGGGACCGTGCGTGAAGTGTGGACACTACCGCCCTGCTAATTTTGACGCACCGCTGGGCAGCGGCAGCAGCAGGCTGCAGGCAGGCAAGCTGCTGTTGTGTCCCTGGGGTGATGATACAAGTGACTCTCTTTCTCTCTAGCTTATGCACTGCTTCCCTGAGGAGCACCTGTCGTCAGTGTGGCATGACCATGACGGTGGACAATTTTTACAATTTTTTAATTAATTTTAATCTAACCCTTTTACACCACGCCCGTTGTACAACGCTCTGGTCGAAGACGCTGTGGACCATGCCAGCGTGGTGAGGACGGGCCCGTCGGGAGTAAGTTCGGCACCCCAGACAAGGGCGTCGTAGCACTGACCTCAACGTCCCGGACCATGGCGTTGTGCTCCTTTATTACTTCGGCTAGTCCAGGTATTAGTTTTAGCACATGATCTACCCTAGTGGTTAGTTGTGTGATCTATATGCTTTAGATATTGTGTTCGATTCATTGTTCTGCACTAATTTTCCCTGAATTTTTTGTTGTTTTTTCTGTTTCTCATTCGACCAGCATATGCAGTGTGTTATACCAAAATTAAAATTTATTTCTTTCTATTTTTCACCTAAGTAGGAAGCTTGCAAATTTTGCTATATCTTATACAAAACATAATTTTTTTTTTTTTTGTAATCAGATGCCAGCTGAATTCGGCTCTCCATGAGATCTTGAGCAAGAGAAACACCTTCTCGACAAGCTTAAGCCTCGAAAGTGACCGGATCAGTCATACCCTGCATCACCAGAGCCGAAGCGCCCAAGTATACAGACACTCTTCCTGATGGCACCCGCACCCATTGGGTGTGGGTAGAGCTCAACCAAACCCGCACCCAAGTACTCAAATTTTAACCACACCCGCACCCACACACACATCTGGGTACAAATTTTATATCACACCCGCACCCACGTGGGTACTGAAAACCCACGGGTAACCCACCAAAAAAACTCAACATGATATACTATGTATTACGTATATGAAAATAACACCACTATGTAATTCAAAAATAACATTAATGCAGAGGCTGCAGACCAACATAACTACATAAGGTGCATAGAAGCATAAAAAATATATGTAGTTATAACGTTGGCCAATACATGTGCAAAGCAGTCACATGGCATCACAATTTTAGGAGAAGAGAGATTGGGGAGAGGAAACGAAGCAGCAGCCTCGAGGTCCAGCCAGCCGCCAGCGTTTATTGCTAGGTTGGGTATACGAGCAGTCCATCCTTAAGTCAATGAGAAAAATAATTCTAACGCTGGGTGCCTAGGTCGGTAAGATTTTTATTTTCAAAATTACATAATGCATAATTTATGGACTCAAACGTGCGATATACCGGGTAGGTGGGTACGCGGATATGGGTTTCGATCTACCATACCCACACACAATACCCAACGGGTGCATATATTTTACCATTTACTTACCCATGGGTAAAGATTTTCTTCGATACCCCACTCTAATGGGTAAAAACACACCGGGTATGCGGGTAATGGGTACCCATTGCCATCGGTAGACACTCTGCACACAGGCCGGCCTCTTCATTAAATCCAACATCGACATTGATTTTCACCGAATTGTTTTATGGGAGTGTCCATCTCCGTCTGGTTCTAGTGGCTGGTACAGGCCGGCAATGTAAATCTGAATAAAGTGGTGAGTAGACCTGGGGCTTTGAAAGATGTTTTCGTGTACCTTCAGAATCCGCAGTGACTATCATGATTTTTCTTCAGCTCTTGAGTTCAAAGACCCAGCTGCACCATCTAGCCAATTTTCACGCCTGAACTTTGCCTGAATAAACATTCGATAAGCTGAACAAGATCCACCACTCTCCCGAGACGTGCGCACGCGTGGCTTTGGGGAGACCCAAACCCTATCCGCCGCCACCTCGATCTCCTCCTCCTGGCCGCTGCCACCACCGGCGCCGGCGGTGGCGGCCGCGCCTGGCCGTCAAAGGCGGCAGGCGAGGGTGGGGCGCGCCCCGACGCGCTTCCCTCGCGGGGGGGGGGGGGGGGGGGGGGGGACGTTCTCTGTGTGTCGCTGGGGTGTTTCGGCGGCGGAGTAGGCCGGCCCTCGGCAGGAGAAGTTGTGGAGGGGTTTCTGGTTGCAGCCATGGAGGTGGGAGCGGGGCGAAGCTGGAGGTCGTCGGGGTTGGCAGGGTGCGACGAGGCTATCCCTCGATCTGGAGGCGGCGGCGCTTGCTGCCGAGCGGGCCCCTGGCGCGTGTCTGGCCACCTCCAGGATGCGGGCGAGCGAATGCGCGTTCCTGACGGCGTTAGCAAGGAGCGGCACCGACAGCTACGGCGGGGAGTGACGACGCAAAACCTCCACCTTGGAGGCGGCGACACTTGCGGCCAGGGGGTCCTGGCGCGTGTTCGGCTACCTCTGGGACGAGGTCGAGCAGAGGAGCTCTACCGACGGCGCTGCCGGTGTGGAGGACGACAGCGCTGGCGGGGGGTCGGCGAGGTGAGCCCAATTCCATGGGGCGGAGGCGCTTGACGCCAGGAGTTGCTCCCGGCGCGCGCTCGACTGCTTCCAGGCTACGGGCGAGCAGAGACGCCGCCCTGACGGCGCTGGCTAGGAGGTTGGTGGCGGAGTGAGGTTCCAAGGAGGGTGGGCAGCGTTCTCCTCGGCTGAACGGGGAATGGTGGACTAATGCATTGTGACTTCTTTGGCGGGGTGCTGCGGCGGTGGCGGTGTGAACGTCATTCTTCAACAGGCACGCGGTCAGAAATCACTTTCAGACAAGGATGGCGGCCACTTTCCGGCGGGTTAGGTGGGAGGTGCTTGACAAGCCGGACCAAAGTCTTGCCTTTTTTGGTACAGGTGATGTCTACGCACGCTTCTATTCTCGTACACAGTGTTGGGCCTGCAAGAGCATAGGTTTGAACAACAACAAGTTTCCCTTAAGTGAATCACCCAAGGTATATCGAACTTAGGGAGGTAGAGGTCAAAGATAACCCTCTCAAACAACCCTGCAATTAAGATACGAGAAGTCCCCCAACACACCCAATACACTTGTCAGATGTATAGGTGCACTAGTTATGCAAAGAGATAGTGAAATACAAGTAATATGGATGATTATAAGTAGTAATTACAATCTGTAATAAAAATGGCAGCAAGCAAATATTTAGCAAAACTTGTTGGAAACGGTGTTCTAATGCTTAGAAACAAGGCCTAGGGATCCTATTATCACCAGTGGATCTTCTCAACAATGACATCAAAGTTAAATAAATAAACACTACTCTCAAACACTCTCATGTTGGATAACAAACACCATTCGTTGTGCAGGGCTATAAGAGCACCCTCAAAGTCGGAAAAACTAACACCAACACTGTCATAAAGGAATCACACACGGTGCACACACTGTTACCATTACAACCGTGAATATCCTGGAGTTGAAAGAGCATTTTCCCTCATGTGTGGTTTTGGTCATTGAATGACAATCTCTATGGACTAATGTTTGCATTGAGATATCATACAGATCATGTCCATGGAATTGTGGAGTTCATGTGTTGGGTGGAGCATATTGCAAGTATGTCTTGAAGGATTCAAGACATCATATTAGTGAAGAAATGTTGGAAGATACAAGGTTGATCAAGATGTTGATCAACACACAAAGTTACAAGATGTACCAAGAGCGATCATGTATCTCTTGGGATGGTAAATACTTGTCCGCATAGCTTTGTGAACTAACACATGATATATGTGTGTGTGGTATCTTTATATGAGGTTAGGTATCTTCCCATGGGCTTGCATCAAATGAAGATTTCATATAGCTCATGGAGGATGACGTCATGTGGTGATCGTTATCAAGGTGAGATGTGCAAGACCAAGAGAAACTTCTTGAAGAGATCCTATGCTTGGTGCTTGCAATGGATACATGAAGATGGAGCTAAGCGAGACTCTCCCATTGTGAGCATGTGGGAGTATTTGGAGAAGTCTTCATCAAGCATGTGCTTAGATGTGCAATCAAGAAAGATGATCCACTAGAAGAGATCAAGATAGTCATAATCTAACTCAAGTGGAATGCTCAAGGCAAAGGTATGATCTTGATAGGGCTATAGGATCGATAGGCGTACTATCAAGAGGGGCTCTCAAGTTAGTAACTTGATCGCATCGTTGTGGGAGCTCAAACCTTTGCATACTTGGCATATCATATTTCTTGGTTCTTATTTGGCTTTTGTGTTGGTGAGGAATTAGAGCTTGGTTCATCTCCATGTCAAGCTCTAGTTCATCGAAATCGGTTTTACTTTGAACAACTTGTTGCATTTTCGGTGGCGGAAATATTGCCGGTTCCACCATGAGGAAAGTCCCACACCTTGCCATGTGTGGCGATTTTTGTTGGGTACTCATCGTCGCTATCTTTCCAACAGAATTGGTCTCACCTCATTTGGAGTTCATTTGCAAAAGTTATAGCAGTTTTCGTTTCGGTGTTTTGCTGATTCAGATTATTGAGGCCGGATATTCCGCTCTACCGGAATTTCTGGTTCCCCAGCTGATCCAAGAAAACAGCTAAGGAAAGGAGAAAAATGGTTCTGATGCGAGCCGGAAATTGTGCTCTGAAATTTCCGTCTACCGGAATTTCCGAGTGCACCTAGAAAGCCATCCAGTTTTGGCTAAGGAAAGAAGGATTTTTGGTTCTGACTCAAACCGGAAATTATGCTCGGAAATTTCCATATACCGGAATTTCCGAGTGCACTCAGAAAAGTCCTCCAGAAACGGCTAAGGAAAAGTTTGGTTTTGGTTCCGACTCCAGCCGGAATTTCTGCTCGGAAATTTCATGGACTCGGAATTTCCGGGTAACCGGAATTTCCGAGTCTCACTTATACCGGAATTTCCGGGTGTCGAAACAGCCAACGGCTATATTTCCTGGAGCGGTATAAATACCCCTCCCCTTCTTCTTCCCCAGCCAACCCAAGGCAGCACGACTTTTCCCTCTCTCCTACTCCATTGTTGACCTTCGAAAGCTCACTCCCCTCTCAATCCCTCCATAGAATCTTGCATATTCTTTAGGGAAATTTGAGAGGAGATCTAGACCTACAATCCTACCAATCCATCTCTCCTCCAAGTGAGGGGAACTTAGTGGATCTAGTTCTTGGAGTTCCTTTGTGGTTCTTCTTCTTTGTTCTTCCTCTCTTCTCCCCCCATAAGTATTAGTTGCTTTTGGTGGGATTTGAGAGTGAAGGATTTGACTCCTTTGTGGTTTCCTTTGTTCTTCCTCTCTTATTCCCCCATAAACATTTGTTGTTGTGTTGGAATTTGAGAGTGAAGGACTTGAGCACTTCGTGTGCTCTTGCCATTGCATTTGCATCGGTTTGAGCCCTCCACGAGGTTTCATGGTGGTGTTACTTGTGAGCTTGTTACTCTTGGGTCTTTGGACCCTAGACGTCTTTTGTGGCCGGACTTTTGTGGCCAAGACCTTTTGTGGTCAAGACCTTTTGTGGTCATCTTGAGAGCCCCCAATTAAGTTGTGGGTGTGTGCCTCAAGACTTGGGAGCCCCCAATTAAGTTGTGGGTGTGTGCCTCAAGAGTGTTGTACGTGATTCGATCTCCGCCCTAAAAGGGGATCAATAGTGGAAGGTGAACTCGCAACCTTTTGTGGTTGAGTTCATCAAGAGAAGAAGGTGAGCCTTTGTGGCGTTGTGGCTAACCTGTTGTGGTTGCGCACACATCTCCAAATGAGACGTACACCTTTGGGTGGAACTCGGGAATACATCCTCGTCTCCGCGTGCCTCGGTTATTTCTATACCTGAGCTCTTTACTTATGCACTTTACATTGTGATAGCCTTCGTGGTTGAAGTTATCTATCTTGCTAGCTATCACCTTGTTACTTGTATTGCTTAGCATAAGTTGTTGGTGCACATAGGTCAGCCTAGTATATTTATCTAGGTTGTATGCTTGTTAAAGTAAACCTCTAGTTTATTCCGCCTTTATCAAGCATACCGGAATTTCCGGGTCATTCTTGGACCGAATATTCTGGCTCCTCAGAATTTTTTTTAAATCGCCTATTCACCCCCCCTCTAGGCGACGTCTATCCGTTCAATTGGTATCCGATCCAGGTTATCTCATTATTAGGACTAACTTCCTGGAGATAAAGATGTCGTTTAGAGATCTAGTGCACAATCCCAGTTATAGATTCGATGGCACAAATTATAATGTTTGGAAAATTCGCATGCTTAATCTTTTTAGAGACATGGGTTCAAATTTAGAGAGTATTGTAGATATGGGTTTTTCTCCCCCAAAGGATTCACAAGAATTATCTTTAGAGGATGAGAAAAACTCTTATCTCGATACTCTAGCATCTAATGGTCTTATATGTGCTTTGAGCGATGTAGTCCTTGCGTCGATCATGCCTTTTCGGAGCGCTCATGAATTATGGACAAAACTTCAAGATATATATGAGGTGTCCAACATTTCCAAGGATGATTGTCCTCCTTCCACATCCGATCGTGATGAGCTCACGACTTCCTCCACTTCACCGTCATGTGGTTTGCCACAAGGTAATGATATGGTGAGTGGTGATAGAAATTGCAATCTTGATGGTGAATCCACTATTGACTATACTTCTCACCCATCTTATTGCAATGCTCTATTTTTGGATTTAAACACCTCTAGCACTTCAAATGTCTTAAATGATAGTGTTGATAGTCCTTGCATATCATGTAGTAGTTGCTTAACTAAATCTCATGATGATATGCTTTCCTTGTCTTGTTGCCATGATCAAAATGTTTCTATTTCCTCTAGTACTTGTTTGGCTAACAATGTAGAGGACTCCCAACAACTGTTGGAACAAGACTTGGACCTCAATGGTGCTTCAAGTTTCTCTTCGTTGTCTTCATCCACTACTCACATTTGCGTAATGGCTAAGGAGTATAAGGTATCTCCTACCGTGCACTCCAATATATCTCATGATGATGATGATGATCTAATTATGGAGAAGTTTGATATTGTCTCTCATGCTCTCTTAAATAATAAAAATGCTCATGAGAACTTCTTAGAAATCATGACTACCCATTTTGAGCTCAAGGAGACCTTTGAGGCTATGGAGACCCGTTGTCATGAAGGGTGGGGTCTTGCTCGTGATTCCGCGGGTGAGGTCCACAATCTTGAGAATGCTCTTGAGGAAGAGCAAGAAACTCGGGTTGCTCTCGAGGAGAGATTGGAATCTAGTGAGGAGTTAAATAATGAAGTAATTGCTAAACTCACTAAAGAACATGACCATGCTATTGCTAAATGTAATGTTCTTAGTAAACAAAATGCTAAGTTAAATAATGAGCTTGTCATGTTGTCTCCTTCCACTTCTAATGATAATGATGCTTGTGCTACTAACTCCACTTTGTGTGAAGCATTTATTTTGAAGGAGAATGTTGAGCTAAGAGCTCAACCTTATTTGCTTACTAGTAAGTATGGGAAGTTGGAAGAAACTCATGAAAATCTTTTTAGCTCTAATGAGGATCTCCTAGCATCCCATGCTAAGCTAAAGTTAGCTCATGAGGCGGTCACTACGAAGGTAAAATCTTGTGAGCCTCTTGTGGACACTAGCACAAACTCTACTTCTAATGCATTACTGCCATGTGCTAGTTCTAGTAATTCATCCACTCATAAAATTGCTTCATCTTGTGATGAATTACTTTTCTTGCCTTGTTGCTCTAACATTGTAGCATCTACTTCCTCTAGTATTTGTGTTGAAACTAACCATGTAGAGGAACTCAAAGAGCTCAAGGCACAAGTCGCTTCTTTGAAGAAAGACTTGAAGAAATGTCATGAAGGGAAGTCCACCTTCGACAACATGTTGAGAGTGCAACAACTTCCTCATGACAAGAGTGGACTTGGGTTCAACTTCAACAACAAGAACAAGTCCAAGAACAATATGAAGCACAAGTTCGTCAAGAAGAAGGGCCAAGAACAAGTTATTGATTTGGCAAAGATTGTGTGCTTCAAGTGCAAGGTTGAAGGGCACCATATGAGATCTTGCCCTTTGTAGAAGAAGCCTCCTAGTAAGAAGCAACAAGGAAAGCAACCTCAAGTCTAAACTCAAGCTTCCCAAGTTGAAGAACCTTCCCTTCCCAAGAAGAAAGGTAAAAGCCATCTTTGCTATAAATGTCGTGGGAAGGATCACTTTCCTTCTTCATGCACTCACAGTACCTTATCCAACCCTTCTACTATTGATAATGTTCATTCTCTTCGGAAGGATAAGGTTGGCAATGTGTTTGCCAAAGTTATTGGTACTCAAAGTGGTGTCAAGAAAAGAACCATTTGGGTTGCCAAGCCTATTGTGACTAACCTCTTAGGACCCAACTTGGTTGGGGACCAACAAGTTAAAACTTGATCAATATGTGTAAGCGGAGGACATTGGAGACTTGACTACATCATGAAGAATTAAGGCATCTTCATCATCCATATTATCTCAAGTCAAATCAAGTGGATTATATTGTCTTAGCATATATCCAATGCTCCTCCTTGCGGTAACTTGTATTCAAATCATATGTATGCATTTAAAGTTACTTGCACCCTTGCATGTGTTTGGTTTTGTATCTTAAAAGTGTTTATATGTGTTGTGCACTCTACTTACTTATGTTGAGTAATCAAGCTTGTGTATGTTGGTTTGCACACCATGTATGTTTTGAGCCTCTTGCCTATTTGCTTTCATCTTAATTGGCTCTTATAAGGACATTAATGGACTATCCCATTTTGGGGGAGTGTTGTGCTTTTTGGTAACACACTATCCTAAAATGTGTATTCATGAGGACTACCACTTAGTGGTGATATATCAATGTTATCTACTCTCTTTGTGGTATGTCTTACTCATGAGAAATTCAAATTCTAATGTCCATTAATTATCTCTTGGATTTCTTTTGCCTTTTGTTAAAAAGAATGGATTATCACATTATGGGGGAGTAATAAGCTATGTGCATATTACAAGCCTAGAAAATGTGAACATGTGAGGTAGTGTCACCTAGAGTTGATATTGTTGATTATCTTGTTCCTAGGTGACATGGTACTCAAACAAGTTCCATATTTGCTTAAATGAATTTTGTTCACCCATCTTTTGGTATCTTGTTTGTGAGAGAGTTTCTTGATGCTTAGTATGATCATTGAATATGTGAAGTCATCAAGAATCTCTATATAAGCATGTTTTTCAATTCTTATCTTTTGCCACATGCTTATGTTTTATGAACATGATCTTGAATATATGTATGTCATGCACCACCGGGAAATATCTATCTACAATCATTGTCTTTGACAAGTGATAAAAATATTTGTGGTAAATTTATTGATAATATTCACATTGGCTATTGTTCTTAAGTTGTATTTTTTTTCGCCAAGTTTGTTTTGGTTTAACCATCCTTTTGTCTTCTTCGCTTCATTTGGATCCTTTTGTTGCTCTACTCATAATTTGTGTTGTACTTTCTTGAGTTAGGAAAAGCAAGGATCTCATTGTTGTGCATTTAATTCGAAGACTTAATTCTAAGTAATGAACTATTCTTGGGGGAGCTATCCTACATTGAGTAGAACATCATCCTTTTAATTGTTATCGGGTCTTATTGATTCTCTTGAACTTTGCGTTCAAAAAGATATATGGATGGTAATGATCCCACTTGTGTGCATTTTGTATTTACATACAAGATCTTAAAAATGCACTAATCATGGGGAAGCTACTCTATACGCTTTAGAACACTATTCTTTAAAAAGTGTTTGGTATCTTATTGTTGTTCTTGAACATGACTAATGATTTAACAATGTATATGGAGAGTGATGATCTCATTTGTGTGCATTTTGTATTCATATACAAGATCATAAAGAATGCACAAATCTTGGGGGAGCAATCCTATACGTTATTGAACATTAGTTATCTTCAATTGGTATTTGATCCCGATGACATGTCTCTTTGAAAGACAAACATTTTTCGTCTTGGTACTTTGTGCCATCATGAAAAGTGGAGAGGGCTTGGTTAATTTGTTGGAACCTTACTCTTCTTTGTGGAGTTGGCTATCTCATCCCATGGTTCTTAGTCTACCTTCTTGGATGAGATAAACCTTCGAGCATGTTTGTTTGATCTATTTCTTATGCTCATTGGTTTAGCCTTGACCTTGTTTTCATTTGATATATTTTCAAATTGGTTTCTCCAATCATGTGTTGATTTGAGTTTTTGATATAATGTGGACAAATCTTTCTCTTGCCACACTTTTGTGTAGATTCTTGATTTAATTGGTGTTTTGTCCAAATTGTATCTCATTTAGTTCTTGAAAGTTTGTGCATGCATATTTATTATATGTATATCTTATGGCATGTTTACTTTCGTTGATCCAATATATAGGATAAACTCCATCAAATCCTAAATGTCTAAGATGTGCATTAAATTCTATTTCATATCAATATGCACATATTTATGTGGAGTTTGTCCTATGTATTGTAGTTGGGCTAACTACTTTGGACCCAATTAGTTTGGGTACCATAGTGTACTTGATTTGTTTTAGGTACATGGGAGATGCATTGTAAGCTTGTCTCGTTTTAAAGAAGATGTCTTCACCATGTGCTTCTTGGAGTCAAGCTTGGATGATTGTGAACTCTCATCTTCTACACCGTCAATGCTATCTCGGTAACACGTATCTAACTCAAGCATATACTTCTAGCTCTCAACCTTGTGTAGGTTGTTCTTGGCATGAGTCTCTCTAAGTTGCATTTGATATGGTTTTTGCAAAGTTTCTCTCAAAATATCTTCATTGCTAATGTGAGTAAGTCGGGATGATTACACATCAAGGGGATTTATATAATCATCTTCATGATTCACCGATCCCCAATATGTTAATCTAGCAAATTCATTTCAAAGTCTCTCATGTGCAATATTGATGAATTCTCATAAATCATTTGCCTTATGTGATATTTGTTTTGTGTCTTGAAGTATCTCAACTATCACTTATCCTATGTGGGTATTTGTGATGCTTTGAGAACTTGGTGGTTGAAGTTCATCTATACCCTCTAAGAATAATTTGAGCTATGTGCTTTGCATTTAAGCAAAAATCTTATCGGTGTATTTATGACTTCCTCTTGGATATCATGTGCTTTACCTTGTACCTACATTGTGTGTGCATGTTTCTTTGAGAACTTAGTGTCCACTTAGAAACTTATACACATGAGGGTAGTTACATATTTAATTGATATTCAAAATCTTTAGTGATCACCTTTTATTACTTTCTTGATTCTTTGGTGATCTCTAAAACGCACAAGCTTTGTTTTTCAATTGATTTCACATTGCCTCTTAATAAGCTTGGATCCTATTTGATTTATCCTCTTGGGTGTGCTTGCATGCGAAATACATTATAGGCACTATGTGCCTCATAAGTTGAAAGACTATGGCGTTGCTTAGGCTCATCCTTGTTTAGTCTCCTTAACTGTATTTCCATGTCACACCCATCCCTTCCCGGTTGAGCAAGTCGTTATTTTCCACTCCCCTCTTTTTTCTCAACATTTGTTTGTTGCAAGGTATACTTATTTTCTTAACTATACAATCTTGCACCTTTTTATGTTCGAAAGCGTCTAGGAGGGAGTGAGGATTCCATGTTATGCACACCATATTGAAATACAAATCTTTTCATTGTGCATGTACCTTGGTGAGTCCCCTCTTGATTTTTAGAACACTTGGTTGATCTTATCATAACATCTTCTTGTGCTCAATTGGTTTTTGGATCCCTTGATTGCTTGCTTCTTTGTGAATGCTTTCCTGCTTTGAAATTGGTATCCTTCCAGTGGATTTCAATTGATATCTTTCTTGTACAATTTTTGGATCCTCAATATAGTTTGATCCCCTTCATCTATTCGTCATTGGATAAGTGCATTTGATTTCACTCATATCATGAGAAATGCATAAATCATGAAGGAGATCTTCTTATGTTACCTTTCCAAAGCTTTTCGCCCATTTCGGCAATCGTTGCCAATGGGGGAGAAGTTTTGGAGGGTTGTATGGAATTCGATTTGTACTTTGGTTTATTCTTAAGTATTTTGCTTGCTTGCCTTTGCATTCATTGCTTGATTTTATATATATAGTGGAAACTCCACCATCGGTAATGGTCGATAATATATGCAATGAATTCATGTTCATACACACGTGCATAAATTATGGGGGAGTTTTCTCTATATATGTGGATGGACTAACATCACATACCTTTTTCGTATTTGATGTTAGTGCAACCATTCTTGTTCCTTAAATTCCATATTATAAACCCTCTCAAAAGAGATTGTCATCAATTACCAAAATGGGGGAGATTGAAAGAGCATTTTCCCTCATGTGTGGTTTTGGTCATTGAATGACAATCTCTATGGACTAATGTTTGCATTGAGATATCATATAGATCATGTCCATGGAATTGTGGAGTTCATGTGTTGGACTCTTGAAGCTTATGTGTTGGGTGGAGCATATTGCAAGTATGTCTTGAAAGATTCAAGACATCATATTAGTGAAGAAATGTTGGAAGATACAAGGTTGATCAAGATGTTGATCAACACACAAAGTTACAAGATGTACCAAGAGCGATCATGTATCTCTTGACATGGTAAACACTTGTCCGCATAGCTTTGTGAACTAACACATGATATATGTGTGTGTGGTATCTTTATATGAGGTTAGGAATCTTCCCATGAGCTTGCATCAAATGAAGATTTCATATAGCTCATGGAGCATGACGTCATGTGGTGATCGTTATCAAGGTGAGATGTGCAAGACCAAGAGAAGCTTCTTGAAGAGATCCTATGCTTGGTGCTTGCAATGGATACATGAAGATGGAGCTAAGCGAGACTCCCATTGTGAGCATGTGGGAGTATTTGGAGAAGTCTTCATCAAGCATGTGCTTAGACGTGCAATCAATAAAGATGATCCACTAGAAGAGATTAAGATAGTCATCATCTAACTCAAGTGAAATGCTCAAGGCAAAGATATGATCTTGATAGGGCTATAGGATAGATAGGCGTACTATCAAGAGGGGCTCTCAAGTTAGTAACTTGATCGCATCGTTGTGGGAGCTCAAACCTTTTCATACTTGGCATATCATATTTCTTGGTTCTTATTTGGCTTTTATGTTGGTGAGGAATTAGAGCTTGGTTCATCTCCATGTCAAGCTCTAGTTCACCGAAATCGGTTTTACTTTGGAAAACTTGTTGCGTTTTCGGTGGTGGAAATATTGCCGGTTCCACCATGAGGAAAGTCCCACACCTTGCCATGTGTGGCGATTTTTGTTGGTTGCTCATCGTCGCTATCTTTCCAACAGAATTGGTCTCACCTCATTTGGAGTTCATTTGCAAAAGTTATAGCAGTTTTCGTTTCGGTGTTTTGCTGATTTGGATTATTGGGGCCGGATATTCCGCTCTACAGGAATTTCTGGTTCCCCAGCTGATCCAAGAAAACGGCTAAGGAAAGGAGAAAAATGGTTCTGATGCGAGCCGGAAATTGTGCTCGGAAATTTCCGTCTACCGGAATTTCCGAGTGCACCGAGAAAGCCCTCGAGTTTTGGCTAAGGAAAGAAGGATTTTTGGTTCTGACTCAAACCGGAAATTATGCTCGGAAATTTCCATATACCGGAATTTCCGAGTGCACCCAGAAAAGTCCTCCAGAAACGTCTAAGGAAAATTTTGGTTTTGGTTCTGACTCCAGCCGGAATTTCTGCTCGGAAATTTCATGGACTCGGAATTTCCGGGTAACCAGAATTTCCGAGTCTCACTTATACCGGAATTTCCGGGTGTTGAAACAGCCAACGGCTATATTTCCTGGAGGGCTATAAATACCCCTCCCCTACTTTTTCCCCAGCCAACCCAAGGCAGCACGACTTTTCCCTCTCTCCTACTCCATTGTTGACCTTGGAAAGCTCACTCCCCTCTCAATCCCTCCTTAGAATCTTGCATATTATTTAGTGAAAGTTGAGAGGAGATCTAGATCTACAATCTTACCAATCCATCTCTCCTCTAAGTGAGGGGAACTTAGTGGATCTAGTTCTTGGATTTCCTTTGTGTTTCTTCTTCTTTGTTCTTCCTCTCTTCTCCCACCATAAGCATTAGTTGCTTTTGGTGGGATTTGGGAGTGAAGGATTTGACTCCTTTGTGGTTTCCTTTGTTCTTCCTCTCGTATTCCCCCATAAACATTTGTTTTTGTGTTGGAATTTGAGAGTGAAGGATTTGAGCACTTCGTGTGCTCTTGCCATTGCATTTGCATCGGTTTGAGCCCTCCACGAGGTTTCGTGGTGGTGTTACTTGTGAGCTTGTTACTCTTGGGTCTTTGGACCCTAGATGTCTTTTGTGGCCGGCCTTTTGTGGCCAAGACCTTTTGTGGTCAAGACCTTTTGTGGTCATCTTGAGAGCCCCCAATTAAGTTGTGGGTGTGTGCCTCAAGACTTGGGAGCCCCCAATTAAGTTGTGGGTGTGTGCCTCAAGAGTGTTGTACGGGATTCGATCTCCGCCCTAAAAGGGGATCAATAGTGGAAGGTGAACTCGCAACCTTTTGTGGTTGAGTTCATCAGGAGAAAAAGGTGAGCCTTTGTGGCGTTGCGGCTAACCTGTTGTGGTTGCGCACACATCTCCAAACGAGACGTACACCTTTGGGTGGAACTCGGGAATACATCCTCGTCTCCGCGTGCCTCGGTTATTTCTATACCCGAGCTCTTTACTTATGCACTTTACATTGTGATAGTCTTCGTGCTTGAAGTTATCTATCTTGCTAGCTATCACCTTGTTACTTGTATTGCTTAGCATAAGTTGTTGGTGCACATAGGTGAGCGTAGTATATTTATCTAGGTTGTATGCTTGTTAAAGTAAACCTCTAGTTTATTCCACATTTATCAAGCATACCGGAATTTCCGGGTCATTCTTGGACCGGATATTCCGGCTCCTCGGAAAAAGTTGTAAATCGCCTATTCACCCCCCCTCTAGGCGACGTCTATCCGTTCAGGAGTTCATATTAAAGTAACATCTATAGTGCATAATAGATAAAGATTAGCATCACATATTTAACTAGATTACAAAGCTCATGATCACATAAAGATCACATGAGAGAGAGATATGAACCACATGGCCTCCGTAGATCCCGCAACCCCGGGAGAGAACTACTCACTCCTCAATGTAGGAGTCAATAGCGGCGATGGAGATGGTGGTGGAGTCGATGGAGATGGCTCCGAGGGCAATTCCCCGTCCCGGCAGGGTGCCAGAACAGAGACATATGTCCCCCGAATCTTGTCTTTGATGGCGGCGGCCCTCCCGTGAAGGAAATTATGAACATCGTCTGATTTTTAGATTTTTGGGGGGTACTTATAGGCGAAAGGGCGAGGTTAATGGAGGCCCGAGGCCACGTCACCACGTGCTCGCGCGGGTCAGAGGGCGCCTCGGTGCCCCACTTTGTCACGTGTTCGGTCTTCTCGAACCTTCATTTTCCAAAAATAATTCCAGGATGTTTCTTTTCGAATTCCTATAATATTTCCTTAAATACTTTTCTGAAACCAAAAACAGCTGAAAACAGGGAACTGGCACTTTGACATCTTGTTATAGGTTAGTCCCAGAAAATTCATAAAACTATATAAAATGCATATAAAACATGTAATAACATGATATAACATAGCATGGAACATAAGAAATTATAAATACGTTGGAGACGTATCAACAGGCGACGATGACGCTCGTGGGCGCCGTTACCCTCCTTGGAGGCATCGCTGAAGTACGTCGGCACCCCGCACTCCAACTGGTTCGGATGATGCCTCCGTGTGAAAACCTCGGTTCGTGGAACCGGCGCGATGTCGGCGTCGACGTCGTTACTCTGTTGGGAGGTTCGTGTTGGAGACTCGGTGGTGCTCCTAGGTGAGTGATACGTCTCCAACGTATCTATAATTTCTTATGTTCCATGCTATATTATACCAAATTATTACATGTTTTATATGCATTTTATATTGGTTTATGCATTTTCTGGGACTAACCTATTAACAAGATGCCACAGTGTCAGTTCTCTGTTTTCTGTTGTTTTTTGTTTCAAAAAAGTACTTAAGGAAATATTCTCGGAATTGGGCGATTTCTTTTATGAAGTCCGTTTTTAATCGGGAACGTTCCAAAAGACTGAGCACGAGACAAATTGGGCGACCGAGGCGGCGCCATCAGGTGCTCGCGCGGCAGCCTTCCTGGCCGCGCGAGCACGTGGTGTGGGCCCCTTGGGGGTCCACCGACCTCGCCCTTTCGCCTACATATACCCCCCGAACCAAAAACCCTAGGACGGTGTTCATAATTTCCTCCACGGGTCCCGAGCCACTGCCGTCGTCAACACCAATTCGGGAGAGATCAGAACTTCTCCCCGGCACCCTGCCAGGAGGGGAATCATCACCGGATGGCTCTACGTCACCATGCCCGCCTCCGGACTGATGCGTGAGTAGTTCACCCTTGGACTACGGGCCCATAGCAGTAGCTACACGGTTGTCTTCTCCTCTTGTGCTATCATGTTTAGATCTTGTGAGCTGCCTATCATGATCAAGATCACCGTTATGTAATACTTCATGTTGTGTTTGCAGGGATCCGATGAATATGAGTACTAAAGTTATTGCTTCATAATATATCATGTGTGTACTATTTAATGATCTTGGATGCTCTCCGTGACTAGTAGATGCTCTGGCCAAGTAGATGCTTGTGACTGCAAGAGGTGGTATTTATGTTTGATAGTAGGTTCGTGTCTCTATTTAATCTGGGGTGGTGACATCTACATCTAAGGTTTTAGATGTAATGTTGCTACTAGTGATAAAACCGTAGCACTTTGTCGAAGGATGATGTTACTTACTTACTTTACACACAATGCTTAAGGCGATAATCTGTTGCATGCAAATACTGAAAGGGGTACAGACGCTAACCGGAAGGTTAATTATTAGTCATAGATGCGGTTGGAACAGTCTATGTATATTGTTGTAATACCCAAATGAATCTCACAATAGACATCATAACGTTGATATATGCATTGGTTTACACATCGTTATTCTATCAATTTCCCAACTGTAATTTGTTTACCCGCATGAATGTTATTATTACTTATGCAGAGTTATCACTAGTGAATTGTGACCCCGGTCCTTCTATTTAATCTGATAAACCACCAACTGCAAACCTGTTACTTTCTACAAACAAACATCTTTCTTCCACACATACGTTTAATCCTTTGTTACAACAAGCCGGTCAGATTGACACCTGTACTATATGGGATTACAAGTGGGAGAGGCTAAATATACATGCACTTCACTACTTGGGATTACAAGTACTATATGGTTGGATTGTTAGCGAACATCCGTAGATACTAACAATGCATTAAGGTTTCCCCAACCATAGCCTTAAGTTCGATGGTCCTCTTACTCCAACACGTGCAACTAACCGGTCTGAGTTCTCAGGTTTCTATCACTCCGGCAGAACTTCCCCCTTCCTTTGAACATACTACTAACACTAAGGTGTTGATCCATCCGCGCACAAATATAATGGACACCAAAGGACAGTACCATATCAACATACAACTCTAATGAACCTGATGCATTTGCAAACATGTCATAGATCAAAGGATAAATATTATAGCATCAAACACCATGTTTACATAGGACAGTACAGAGGTTTGTGGGAGGATGAACCACTGAATACAAGGAGTTGGAGATGGAGATGACGGTGAAGAAGGCGGAGAGGGCAGCGAGGAGCGCAGGGCGGTGACGGCGCCGGCGGCGGCGCGGGGAGGTGCTTCCCCGCCACCGACATCATGGGGGAGCGCCGCCCCTTAGCCCCCTTACTTCATGCCTTCTTGGGAGCCCTCCCCGATGGAGATGGCATCCATGGGGGAGGCAAAATCGGGGCTTTTGGTGGTTGAAATTCGTGGGTGCAGGAGTCCTTCACGACCTAGGGTTTTCTTCTTTATATAGACTCTCGGATTTCCATCAACCCCTTTTAGGCCTCACGAAAACGGGCATATATGAAGCATCCGGACTCGGATTGGGACAAATGTTTAGTCCAGGATTATGGAAATAAAATTTTCCACAACTTTGTATCACAAGCTTTGTATTTGACGTCATCTTCGGGAGTCAAACTGACAATCTCTATAAAAAGTTCTCAGACAGATTTCAGGAAAGTCCCAATTCGAGTCCAACAAGGTTTCCTCTTGTATTCTTGATAATTTGTACACATCAAAGAGTAAAACAAGAACATTGTGCACTTTTGCAACCATTAGTAGGTTAGTCCAAACAAATCATAAACTTAATATAAAAAGAAGTGCTGAAAGCATAAAATGGCATGAAACAATCAAAAATTATAGATACGTTTTGGACATATCAACATCCCCAAGCTTAATTCCTGCTCGTCCTCGACCCAATAATTTTTGATTGTAAATGCTATGATCAGGAATTTAACAATTGCATGATGTATGGATAATAAAACTTAGCAATCATGTTACCGAATGAAAATTTCAACCAACCAAGAGCTCATAACATGAAATTTATAACATCAACAAGATTGTAATGATCATAATAAAGCATGGTAGAAGTGTATCTCGCTTGCCCGAATGGAACAGCAAAACATAAATGCCCAGGCACCTCTGAGTTTCAAGGGAAGACTAGAGATAAAGATATCAAAGATAAAATCATCAAGATTACACCGCGGTTAACCATATTAAGGGACGAGCACATTACACTAAGAATGACAATTATGCTCTAAAGAAAGTTCTCAAAGAAGGATGGTGACTCAACAATAAAGTTAAAGATATGCCCTTAATTGAGTAAAGTAGGGATTTAACATGTGCTAGAGCTTCTTATCATTTTGAAAACAGTGGTAAAATTGTTTTTAAGTGGTGGTTGTTTGGTCAACGAATGGCAATAGAGTTCTTGTTATCTTCCATACTAAGCAAGTTGAGAGCGGTTCAGAATTATTTTTTAAACAAAGCACTTATAATATACATCTTTATATTCATTTATTTTGATAGCTTGACACCCCTCCCAACCTTGCTAACATAACCATGGCTAACTGAATCCTCGGGTCCCCACCAAACAATCTCAAACCATGGAGGAGTGCCCATTTTTATTTTCTCAAATCTTTTTTGTATTATAATGATCTAACCAGCCTTTTGCAAAATTAAAGACGAGCATATGTAGCATGCAAGTCAATTACTTAATTAGTATGGAAAATAACAAGCCCAACTACTCCTTCCTCATAAGATCAAAACAGTGGCACAAATTTAGAAGTGTTTGAAGGTTTTAAAGATAGCACATGCAAATTTACTTGATTGGTTTGAAATTGCCATGCATAGGTATTTATGGTGGACTCTTTGGAATAACTTGGTTTTCAGGGATTTGAAGCACAAGCATTTTCAGCTTAGTACAAGTGGAGGCTAGCAAAAGATGGGAAAGCGACAATTCAAGAGAGCAATAACCGTCATAATCATGCTTGCGACAAAATAAAATTAACGGAGGCATACAAATAATACTAGAACTCTGAGGCAAAATAAATCATCAAGGCTTAATTGACTTTTTGTTTCAGTCATAACATGTGTAAGCATGTTCCAAATCAATTCAAATGAATTATTCAGAGGAGGATAACACAATTTCATATTCTATTATGAATAGAACAATGCATGTAAAGATCAAAATTACATAATATACACTATTAGCTAGTTGAAACCAACCATAAGAAAACATAAAGTACTAAATAATATCATTTACATATCATTTTTAAGTTTACCAAACATTAAACCACCTCTTCAAACAGTAGATAAATAAAAGGATGTGATGATCAACTTAGTTTAATATAATCCCTCCAAATATTTAACAATGAAACAAGAGAGTATATCATATAAACATTAACAGCTTTAAATAAGAGATACATGAAAAACAGGAGCTAAAAGCAAAAAATATATTTAACGAATATAAGTGAAGAGTACGAGTATTCATAAGAAAAAGCAGAGCGTGTCTGTCTCCCACAAAAGAATGCTAGGGTCCATTTTATTCAGAGAATGAAAAAAAAAACAAAAAAAAACAGACGCTTCAAGAAAAGCACATTAGATGTGGCGGAATTAAAATATAGTTTCACGAAAAAGAACCTGATAGTTTGTTGATGAAGAAGGGGATGCCTTGGGCATCCCCAAGCTTTGACGCTTGAGTCTTCTTGAAATATGTTGGGGGTGAACCACCGGGGCATCGCCAAGCTTTGTATTTACTATCTTCTTGATCACATTATATCATCCTTCTATCTTGATCCTTGAAAACTTTCTACACACAAAACTTAGAGTAAACTTCATTAGAGGGTTAGTGCACGAAAAATTATGATATTTTGTAGGAACAAAATTGCTACCAATGCTACTGGATATTAGCTACAGCCACTGATACTTCATGGAATAAAAAGATCCAAGTAAAATAGCAAAATATGCATTGCAAAATAAATGGCAGGATCTGTCAAAAACAGAACAATCCGTAAAGACGAATTTTTTCGAGGCACTTAACTTGCTCAAATAAGAAAACTCAAAACTAATGAAAGTTGTATATATATCTGAGGATTACGCAAAAAAGGGCAGGTCATTTGGATTTTGCTGTAAAGGGTTATGAATTTAACTGTGAACAGCAGAAAACTGTTTCTGCGCAGCAATCCAAATTTAGCATCAACTTTCAACTAGAGGCTTAACTTGACACAACAATGCGACAAAGTAAAAATACCAAGGAGTTGCTACAAAGATAAGACAATTTCTTGACTCAACAAAATAAAATAACAGGAATAAAAAGTATGTTGTCTCCCATAAGCGCTTTTTTTAACGCCTTTCAGCAAGGCACCATATGTATCAACTAAGCTAAATGGGTAAAGATTGGTACTTTATTTTTGATAAACTAATATATCATAGGCTAAGCAATACTTAAACATGCTAGCTATGGTAAGGAAAAATCTAAATAAAAATCAAAAGTAAAAGCCAAATAAAACCAAAATAAAGAAACAAACAAACAAAGAAGCAAAACAAAGAAACTATTTTTGTTGTTTTCAATTTATATGTGAAAGTGAAGAAGTAAAAAATGAAATAAAGAGCATAATAAAAAAAGAAGATAAAAACAATACATATAAAATTAACCATAATACAAGTTAAGACATATCATGTGGACGGGTAATATAGAGTATGAACGAGATAACCTCATGTTAGTTGATGAATAGGGGGATGTCTCGGGCATCCCCAAGCTTACATGATTGTATCTTCTTGAATATGTTCTTGGGATGCACCTACACATCCCCAAGCTTGAGCTCTTGTGTCTTCTTATTCATCTCATATCACCATATTGATTAGAACTTATGAGTTACATCCACATAAAACTTCACAAAACTCATTAGTAGGGTTAGTACTCATTAAATAAAAGCTACTCGTGTTCAAGATTTGTCAAATCTCATAATATTTATTAAACATTATCCACTATAATACCAAGTTTTCTTATTATTTTCTTTGTCCGTCGAAAAACTAAGGAAACTTTTAAACCCTAAGTATAATATTAAATAAACATAATAGAAATCTGCTAAAACTGAACAGTCTGTAAAGATGGCACTGAACGAGATAGTTACGTAACTCAAGTGAAAACACTTAAACTAGTGAAAGACAGATCATCATCTCAGATTGATACACACAAAATTTCAGGTCAAAATACTATTCTGAGATTTATTATGAATTTGTACAGTGAAGCACAGGAATCTGTCTAAACTGAAACAGTCAGTAAAGATCGAATTATTATACCTATCTACGTAACTTAAATCAGAAAAGTTAAAACTAATGAAAGTAAGGTAATAAGCAGAACTTTGCACTCACAACATTTCAGATCAGTATCACGTTTTGGTGATTTTAAACTTTTTATACGGTGAAGCAAAAAAATCTGTTTGTAGACAGCAAAGTGGCAAACTTGCATCATAAACAAATTATAAGTTATCTATACATTATATTTTCAATTTATAGAGGAATATGTACAGTATATACACATAATATATACAAGATTTTAACTGAAAAGCTTTCATGTAAAGAATTGTTTTGATTTCAAAGGCATGAACACAAGTGTTCAAGGTCGACCCCCATTAAACCATTACTCATCTTTCCAATCACTTTCCTTTTTAAAATCGTTTTTAGATAAAAAGTACAACTATTTTTTTTTGTAATTAGCTATCCATACTAAGATGGAGAACAACTTCAAACTGAAAGTAAAAACTACTTACAGATAAAACAAACAAGTGCACACAAGAATATTCACCCACACGCTATTGCTCCCCGGCAACGGCGCCAAGATAGGTCTTGATATCCCACAAATATAGGGAATCGTGTGTAGCCTTTTCGATAAGTAAGAGTGTCGAACCCAACGAGGAGCTAAAGATAGAATGAATGTTCTCTCAAGTTCTATCAACCACTGATACAACTCTACGCACACCAAACGTTTACATTACCTAGGAAATAAAACTAAAGCAATAATTCGAGTATGTGAGATAGTTTTGCAAGACAATAAATATAATAAAGTAAATGTTAGTGCTACAGCAATAAGATATACTAAGTAATCATAAACTATTAGTACCATGAGTGTGGAAAAGTGATGGTAATTGTGGTGGCTTTGTCCAAGATTAATTAGTGAATATATTGGTTTCATTGTCTTCAGTGCAGTTTTCTAAGTGGGAGAGGCTAAATATACATGTGCTCCACTACTTGGGATTACAAGAACTATATGATTGGATTGTTAACAAACATCCGTAAATACTAACAATGCATTAAGGTTTCCCCAACCATAGCCTTAAGTTCGATGGTCCTCTTACTACCATACGTGCAACTAACCGGTTTGAATCCTCAAGTTTCTTTCACTCCGGCAGAACTTTCCCCTTCCTTTGCACATACTACTAACACTAAGGTGTTGATCCATGCGCGCACAAATATAATGGACACCAAAGGACAGTACCATATCAACATACAACTCTAATGAACCTGATGCATTCAACAAAGCAATCAAAAGACAAATAACTACGCAAACATGTCATAGATCATAGGATAAATATTATAACATCAAACACCATGTTTACATAGTACGGTACATAGGTGTGTGGGAGGATGAACCACTTAATACAAGGAGGAGTTGGTGATGGAGATGGCGGTGAAGACGGCGGAGAGGGCAGCGAGGAGCGCAGGGCGGCGGCGGCGCAGGGAGGTGCTTCCCTGCCGCCGACATCATGGGGGAGCGCCGCCCCTTAGCCCCCTTCCTTCGTGGCTTCTTGGGAGCCCTCCCCCATGGAGATGGGATCCATGGGGGAGGCAAAAACGTAGCTTTTGGTGGCTGAAATTCGTGGGTGGAGGAGTCCTTCACGACCTAGGGTTTACTTGTTTATATAGACTCGGATATCCGTCAACCCCTCTTGGGCCTCACGAAAACAGGCATATTTGGAGCATCCGGACTAGTATTGGTCCAAATTTTTAGTCCAGGATTATGGAAATAAAATTTCCCACAACTTTGTATCACATTTGATTTTACGTCATCTTCGGTGATCAAACTGACGATCTCTATAAAAGTTCTCAGACAGATTTCAGGAAAGTCCCAATTCGAGTCGAACAAGGTTTCCTCTTGTATTCTCGATAATTTATACACATCAAAGAAAAACAAGAACATTGTGCTCTTTTGCAACCATTAGTAGGTTAGTCCATATAAACCATAAACTTAATATAAAACCAAGTGCTAAAAGCATGAAATGGCAAAAAACAATCAAAAGTTATAGATACGTTTTGGACGTATCTACATCCCCAAGCTTAATTCCTGCTCGCACTCGAGTAAGTAAATGATAACGAAATAATTTTTGATTGTAAATGTTATGATCAGGCCTTTAACGATTGCATGATGTATGGATAATAAAACTTAGCAATCATGTTACCTAATGAAAAGTATCAACCAACCAAGAGCTCATAACATGAAATTTATAACATCAACAAGATTGTCATGATCATAATAAAGCATGTCAGAGTGGTAAATCGCTTGCCCAAATGGAACAACAAAACATAAATGCCCAGGCACCTCTGAGTTTAAAGGGAAGACTAGAGATAAAAATATCAAAGATTACACCGCGGTTAACTATATTAAGGGGCAAGCACATTACACTAAGAATGACAATTATGCTCTCAAGAATGTGCTCAAAGAAGTATGGTGACTCAACAATAAAGTAAAAGATATGCCCTTCATTGAGTGAAGTAGGTATTTAACATGTGCTAGATCTTCTTATCATTTTGAAAACAGAGGTAAAATTGTTTTTGAGTGGTGGTTGTTTGGTCAACGAATGGCAATAGAGTTCTTGTTATCTTCCATACTAAGCAAGTTGAGAGCGGTTCCGATTTTTTTTTAAACAAAGCACTTATAATATGCATCTTTATATTCATTCATTTTGATAGCTTGACACCCCTCCCAACCTTGCTAACATAACCATGGCTAACCGAATCCTCGGGTGCCCACCAAACAATCTCAAACCATGGAGGAGTGCCCATTTTTATTTTCTCAAATCTTTTTGATATTATAATGGTCGAACCAGCCCTTTGCAAAATTAAAGACGAGCAGGTGTAGCATGCAAGACAATTACTTAATTAGTATGGAAGATAACAAGCCCAACTACTGCTTCCTCGTGAGCTCAAAACAGTGGCACAAATTGAGAAGTGTTTGAATGTTTTAAAGATAGCACATTCAAATTTAGTTCAATGGTTTGAAATTGCCATGCATAGATATTTAAGGTGGACTCTTTGGAATATCTTGGTTTTCAGCGATTTGGAAGCACAAGCATTTTCAGCTTAGCACAAGTGGAGGCTAGCAAAAGATGGGAAAGCGACAATTCAAGAGAGCAATAACCGTCATAATCATTGCGACAAAATAAAATTAACGGAGGCATAAAAATGATACTAGAACTCTGAGGCAAATAAATCATCAAGGCTTAATTGACTTTTTGTTTCAGTCATAACATGTATAAGCATGTGCCAAGTCAATTCAAATGAATTATTCAGAGGAGGATACCACAATTTCATATTCTATTATGAATAGAACAATGCATGCTAAGATCAAAATTACATAATATACACTATTAGATAGTTGAAACCAACCATAAGAAAACATAAAGTACTAAATAATATCATCTACATATCATTTTTAAGTTTACCAAACATTAAACCACCTCTTCAAACAGGAGATAAATAAAAAGATGTGATGATCAACTTATTTTAATATAATCCCTCCAAATATTTAACAATGAAACAAGAGAGTATATCATATAAACATTAACGGCTTTAAATAAGAGATACATGAAAAACACGAGCTAAAAGCAAAAAACAATATTTAACGAATATAAGTGAAGAGTACGAGTATTCATAAGAAAAAGCAGAGCGTGTCTGTCTCCCACAAAAGAATGCTAGGGTCCATTTTATTCAGAGAATGAAAAAAAAAACAGACGCTTCAATAAAAGCACATTAGATGTGGCGGAATTAAAATATAGTTTCACGAGAAAGAACCTGATAGTTTGTTGATGAAGAAGGGGATGCCTTGGGCATCCCCAAGCTTTGACGCTTGAGTCTTCTTGAAATATGCTGGGGGTGAACCATCGGGGCATCCCCAAGCTTTGTATTTATTATCTTCTTGATCACATAATATCATCCTTCTCTCTTGATCCTGGAAAACTTCCTCCACACCAAACTTAGAGTAAACTTCATTAGAGGGTTAGTGCACGAATAATTATGATATTTTGTAGGAACACAATTGCTACCAATGCTACTAGAAATTAGCTACAACCACTGATACTTCATGGAATAAAAACATCCAAGCAAAAGATGCATTGCAAAATAAATGGCAGAATCTGTCAAAAACAGAACAGTCCGTAAAGACGGATTTTTTCGAGGCACTTAACTTGCTCAATTCAGAAAACTCAAAACAAATTTTTTCGAGGCACTTAACTTGCTCAAATAAGAAAACTCAAAACTAATGAAAGTTCAAAATTAATGAAAGTTGCAACTTTCATTAGTTTTCAGTTTTCTGAATTGAGCAAGTTAATTGCCTCGAAAAAATTCGTCATTACGGACTATTCTATTTTTGACAGATTCTGCCATTTATTTTGCAAAGCCTCTTTTGCTATTTTGATTGGATATTTTTATTCCATAAAGTATCAGTGGCTGTAGCTAATTTCTAGTAGCATTGGTAGCAATTGTCTTCCTATAGAATATCATAATTTTTCGTGAACTAACCCTCTAATGAAGTTTACTCTAAGTTTGGTGTCGAGAAAGTTTTCAAGGATCAAGAGAGAAGGATGATATGATGTGATCAAGAGGATAGTAAAGCCAAAACTTGGGCATTCCCCGGTGGTTCACCGCCAACATATTTTAAGAAGACTCAAGCGTCAAAGCTTGGGGATGTCGAAGGCATCCCCTCCTTCATCAACAAACTATCAAGTCCTTTCTAGTGAAACTATATTTTAATTCCGCCACATCTTATGTGCTTTTCTTGAAGCGTCTTTTTTTTATTTTTATTTTTTTATCTTCATTCTCTGAATAAAATGGATCCTAGCATTCCTTTGTGGGAGAGAGACACACTCCATTTTTTCTTATGAATACTCGTATTCTTCACTTATATTTGTTGAGTATTCTTTTCTAGCTACTGCAATGCTTTCTAGCTCTTATTTTTCATGCATGTCTTGCTAAAGCCGTTAGCTTTATTATATCATACTCTCATATCTCATTGTTTAATTATTTGGAGAGTTTATCTTTTACATAAGTTGATTGGTATTTGGTTGAGAACAGAAAATGCTAAATGTGGTAGATGGTATAACTAAATGATACATAATCTTATAGATCATTAAATTGTGTCACTTAAATCATTGATGTTGTTTTGATATATTAATTTGCTTAATGGTAAACATGATGGTTTAATAAAGTAGAATGATTAATGGTTGATCTAGAAAAACTTGAAGATGTGCCACACTTAAATTTCCAGTTGATAGCATAACGATATATGACTTATGTTTGCTAATGGCAACCGTAATGAGTTTGTGTTATGCGCTACGGTCGGGTCCCCAACAGTGACTTGTTCATTTGCCACAGAACCTCTTGGAGTGATTTTCATTATGCCTTGTAAGATCATATTTTTATTTGAAATCTTTTTACTTGTGAGTTCTAAAACTGTGGTTTTCATGGCACTTCCACCACCATATTGCTAGCCTCTTCGGTACTTTGCATTGCCCTTTCTCACGTTGAGAGTTTGAACGGATAGACGTCGCCTAGAGGGGGGGGGGGGGGGGTGAATAGGCGATTTAAAACTTTTTCGAGGAGCCGGAATATACGGTCCAAGAGTGACCGGAAATTCCGAGTAGCCGGAATATCCGGTACACGAATGACCAAAATTCCGGTATGCTTGATAAAGGCGGAATAAAACTAGAGGTTTACTTTGACAAGCATACAACCTAGATATATAAACTAGGCTCACCTATGTGCACCAACAACTTAAGCTAAGCAATACGAGTAACAAGATGATAGCAAGATATATGACTTCAAGCACGAAGGCTATCACAATGTAAAGTGCATAAGTAAAGAGCTCGGGTATAGAAATAACCGAGGCACGCGGAGACGAGGATGTATTCCCGAGTTCCACCCAAAGGTGTACGTCTCGTTTGGAGAGGTGTGCGCAACCACAACAGGTTAGCCGCAACGCCACAAAGGCTCACCTTCTTCTCCTGATGAACTCAACCACAAAAGGTTCGAGTTCACCTTCCACTAATGATCTCCTTTGGGGCGGAGATCGAATCCCGTACAACTCTTGAGGCACACACCCACAACTTAATTGGGGGCTCCCAAGTCTTGAGGCACACACCCACAACTTAATTGCGGGCTCTCAAGTGACCACAAAAGGTCTTGACCACAAAAGGTCTTGGCCACAAAAGGCCGGCCACAAAAGGCGTCTAAGGTCCAAAGACCCAAGAGTAACAAGCTCACAAGTATCACCACCACGAATCCTCGTGGAGGGCTCAAACCGATGCAAATGCAATGGCAAGAGCACACGAAGTGCTCAAGTCCTTCACTCTCAAATTCCAACACAACAACAAATGTTTATGGGGGAATAAGAGAGGAAGAACAAAGGAAACCACAAAGGAGTCAAATCCTTCACTCCCAAATCCCACCAAAAGCAACTAATGCTTATGGGGGGAGAAGAGAGGAAGAACAAAGAAGAAGAACCACGAAGGAACTCCAAGAACTAGATCCACTAAGGTCCCCTCACTTAGAGGAGAGATGGATTGGTAGGATTGTAGATCTAGATCTCCTCTCAACTTTCCCTAAAGAATATGGAAGATTCAATGGAGGGATTAAGAGGGAAGTGAGCTTTCCAAGGTCAACAATGGAGTAGGAGAGAGGGGAAAGTCGTGCTGCCTTGGATTTTCTGAGGAAGAAGAAGGGGAGGGGTATTTATACCCCTCCAGGAAATATAGCCGTTGGCTGTTTCGACACTCGGAAATTCCGGTATAAGTTAGACCCGGAAATTCCGGTCACCCGGAAATTCCGGTCTAGAGAGACTCGGAAATTCCGGTCACCCGGAAATTCCGGTCTAAGAGAGCTCGGAAATTCCGGCTGGAGTCAGAAGCAAAACCAAACTTTTCCTTAGCCATTTTTGGAGGACTTTTCTGGGGGCACTCGGAAATTCCGGTATATGGAAATTTCCGAGCACAATTTCCGACTGGAGTCAGAACCCTTTTCCTCCTTTCCTTAGCCATTTTCTTGGATGAGCTAGGGAACCGGAAATTCCGGTAGGGCGGAATATCCGACCCCAATAATCCGAATCAGCAGAACATCGAAACGAAAACTGCTATAACTTTTGCAAATGAACTCCAAATGAGGTGAGACCAATTTTGTTGGAAAGATAGTGACGATGAGTACCGGTGTGGGACTTTCCAAATATTGCATCCCATATATAGAGTAAAATCACCACACATGGCAAGGTGTGGGACTTTCCTCATGGTTGAACCGGCAATATTTCCGCCACCGAAAACGCAACAAGTTCTCCAAAGTAAAACCGATTTTGATGAACTAGAGCTTGACATGGAGATGAACCAAGCTCTAATTCCTCACCAACATAAAAGCCAAATAAGAACCAAGAAATATGATATGCCAAGTATGCAAAGGTTTGAGCTCTCCACAAGAATGCGATCAAGTTACTAACTTGAGAGCCCCTCTTGATAGTACGCCTATCTATCCTATAGCCCTATCAAGATCATACCTTTGCCTTGAGCATTCCACTTGAGTTGGATGAAGACTATCTTGATCTTTTCAAGTGGTTCATCTTTCTTGATTGCGCGTCCAAGCACATGCTTGATGAAGACTTCTCCAAATACACCCCCATGCTCACAATGGGAGAGTCTCTCTTAGCTTCATCTTCATGTATCCATTGCAAGCACCAAGCATAGGATCTCTTCAAGAAGCTTCTCTTGGTCTTGGTCTTGCACAACTCATCTTTTCTTCACTAAGATGATGTGTTGAATCTTCAAGACATGCTTGCAATAAGCTTCACTCAACACATGAGCTTCAAGAGTTCAACACATGAACTCCACCATTCCATGGTTAAGATCTATAGGGATATCTCAATGCAAACATTAGTCCATAGAGATTGTCATTCAATTACCAAAACCACACATGAGGGAAAATGCTCTTTCAGAGTTGGTGCATACTTCGCGGGTACATCCAAACTCGTGGGAGATCTTCATCTTGTTCTCCTACACATAAGCGAAATATCTTTCTCAAAACATCCACCATACCTACCTACTACATCATTTGCATAGTTGTTCCGAGATATATTGCCACGCAACATCCATCTTACATTATAGGACTTGTTGTCATTCATTACTTATATATTGCTTTGCGTGATACTATAAAGCTGATGTGTGATTCTACCCATGTTACGCTAGATCATTGCATAACCTGCTACACTGGCAGAGGCACCATTGTCATATACATTATGTCTTATTCATATTAGTTACTTGTATCATCAGTATGTTGTCATATCATCATTAGTGTGTTGTCATATCATGTTAGGATGCTTGCCCCTTGATGACCCACAAGTATTGGGGATCGCAACAGTCTTCGAGGGAAGTAAAACCCAAATTTATTGATTCGACACAAGGGGAGTCAAAGAATATTTATAAGCTTTAACAGATAATTTGTCAGATCAGCTGCACCTGTGAATGGACTTGCTCGAGACAGATTAGCAGTAGCAATAATTTTATAGCAGTGACAGTAGTGAAATAATAGCAGCAGTAGAAATAAGACAGGTATTGTGCTTGCATTAGACAACAGGATTAAAATACTGTAGACATAGGGACGGATGTACGGGCGTTGCATGGATAAGATAATTCATGTAATATCAAAACATAGGCATTTGCAGATAAATAAGATAAATCATCCAAGTATTAACTAATCATAATCATGTATTCCAATTTAGTTGTGCGTGCTCGCAATGAGAAACTTGCATAACATCTTTTGTCATGCCAGCCCGTTTGCAGCGGGGCCTCTAGGGAAACTACTGACAATTAAGGTACTCTTTTTAATAAAGTACCGGAGCAAAGCATTAACACTCTGTGAACACATGTGATCCTCACATCACAGTCATTCCCCCCGGTTATCCCAATTGATGTCACTTTGGGGCCATCGGTTCCAAAAAATAATGTGTATACAACTCGTAGATATGATCTAAAATAATAATTATCCTCGTGATACAATAATATGTTCAGATCTGAAATCATGGCACTCCGGCCCTAGTGTCAAACATTAAGCATAACGAGTTGCAACAATGACGTAAAACACCGATAACGGATACTAGGCACCATGCCCTAATGATATTACATCTATTACATGAACGATCTCATCCAATCCCTACCATCCCCTCAAGCCTACGACGGTGGATTACTCACACGTGGATGGGGAAACTTGGATGGTTGATGGAGAGGCGTTGGCGATGACGATGGCGATGATCCCCTTCAATTCCCCGTCACGGCAAGGTGCCGGAACATAGACTTCTGGTCCCCGAACTAGGGTTCGCGGTGGCGGCGGCGTACAGAGATGTTTCTGGAAAAAGTGGATACCCCCGTGCGTTTTTAGGTCAGGAGGGACTTATAGCCGAGAGGGGTCGCGAGGGCGTGGCCGAGTCGGCCACACCAGGTGCTGGCGCGGCAGGGGCCCACCCGCGCGAGCACGTGGTGTGGGCGCCTCACTGCCGCTTCCGTTTGATCTTCTAGCTCCTGGACTCTTCGGGTGAGAAAATGACTTCCAGGTGTTTTCTGGGGTTTTTCCATAAAGTTGATATTTCTGCACAAAAACGAGACACCAGGGTAATTCTGCTGAAAACAGCGTTAGTCCGTGTTAGTTGCATTCAAAACACACAAAATAGAGGTAAAAATAGCAAAAGTGCTTGGGAAAGTGGATACGTTTTGGACGTATCACCCCTAAAAGTGAAAAGAGCCATGGAGGCCATCGAAAAGAGAAACAGAAAAAAGAAAAAAAATAGAAAAAAGAGAAATAGAAAAAAATAAAAAAATAAAAAATAAAAAAGGGGGCAGCATTACTATTCTTTATCACACACTTGTGCTCATGTTATAGCACCATATCATTTATAGTCATCACTTGTGCTCATGTTATAGCACCATATCATTTATGATCATCATATGTGCTCATGTTTAGCACATTTACTCCATATGAGAGACTTTCATGTCTTACTTGCATAACTATGTTGGGAACTTTACACTATATAACATGGCTTGTATATTCCAATGATGAGCCTCCTCAAAAGTTCTCTAGATCTTCGTGAGCAAGCAAGTTGGATGCACCCCCACTAGTTCCATTGGAGAGCTTTCGTATACTTATAGCTCTATGTGCCTACGTTGTGTGGCAATCACTACTCCTTGCATAACTTGCATTATAATACTTACTCTTGTCTAATGATCACTTGCAGCTTTGTGAGACTTTCTTCTGTTGGCCTTCCAAACCCCCGTTAACATTCTCTTAGCCAACACATCCTGGTGCCAGGAACCAACGTTAAACGCTTGCTTGTTTCTTTTGAACAAATAAAGAGTTGATCTTCTACGTGCATATTGATATTGTTTGACTTGATACTTTCACAAAGTTGCCATATTTGTTGGAAGCATTAGATGATTATATTGTTGTGCTTGAAGTTTAAATCATCTTTAATATTTACTTTACACGGTTGATTGCTATCTAGTACTATATCATTGAAAGATTTGCTTTGCTTTGCCTACTTGTTTATTTATTACCCATTGGATATCAATATAATCTACAACCCTTGTTCATTTGATCTCAGTTTAAATGCCTTAAATTATTACGTGATCGAGATTGTGTGAAAGCATGTCACCTCAGAAATTATTCTTCTTTTATCGTTCTTGCCTACTTGGGACGAGTAGAACTAAACTTGGGGATGTTGATACGTCTCCAACGTATCTATAATATCTTATATTCCATGCTATATTATACCAAGTTATTACATGTTTTATATGCATTATAGATATTTTTATGCTTTTTCTGGGACTAACCTATTAACAAGATGCCACAGTGCCAGTTCCCTATTTTCTGTTGTTTTTTATTTCAGAAAAGTACTTAAGGAAATATTCTCAGAATTGGACGATTTCTTTTCTGAAATCTGTTTTTAATCGGGAACGTTCCAGAAGACCGAACACGAGACAAAGTGGGCGACCGAGGCGGCGCCATCAGGTGCTCACGTGGCAGCCTTCCTGGCCATGGGAGCACGTGGTGTGGGCCCCTCGGGGGTCCACCGACCTTGCCCTTTCGCCTACATATACCCCCTAAACCAAAAACCCTAGAACGGTGTTCATATTTTTCTCCACGGGTCCCGAGCCACCGCCGTCGTCAACACCAATTCGGGAGAGATCAGAACTTCTCTCCAAAACCCTGCCGGGAGGGGGAATCATCACCGGAGGGCTCTACGTCATCATGCCCACCTTCGGACTGATGCGTTAATAGTTCACCTTGGACTACGGGCCCATAGCAGTAGCTAGATGGTTGTCTTCTCCTTTTGTGCTATCATGTTTAGATCTTTTGAGCTACTTATCATGATCAAGATCACCGTTATGTAATACTTCATGTTGTGTTTGCTGGGATCTGATGAATATTGAGTACTAAAGTTATGGCTTCATAATATATCATGTGTGTGCTATTTAATGATCTTGCATGCTCTCCGTTACTAGTAGATGTTCTGGCCAAGTTGATGCTTGTGACTCCAAGAGGGGGTATTTATGCTCGTAGTAGGTTCATGTCTTAATCTGGGGTGGTGACAGCTAGCTCTAAGGTTGTAGATGTAATGTTGGTACTAGGGATACAACATTAGTATTTTGTATAAGGATGATGTTACTTACTTACTTTACACACAATGCTTAAGGCGATAATATGTTGCTTGCAACTTAATACTGAAAGGGGTGCGGACGCTAACCGGAAGGTGGATTATTAGTCATAGATGCGCTTGTAACGGTCTATGTATATTGTTGTAATGCCCAGATGAATTTCACACTAAACATCATAACGTTGGTCTATGCATTGGTTTGCACATCATTATTCTATGAATTATCCAGTTGTAAATTGGTTACCCGCGTGAATGTTATTATTATTTATGGAGCGACACCACTAGTGAACTGTGGACCCCGGTTCTTCTCTTTAATATGATAAACCACCAACTGCAAATTTGTTACTTTCTGCAAACAAACATCTTTCTTCCACACATACGTTTAACCCTTTGTTACAGGAAGCCGGTGAGATTGATACCCTCACCGTTAAGTTGAGGCAAAGTATCTCGATTGTTTGTGTGCAAGTCCACGTTAACTACACACCAAGCACTTTTCTGGCGCCACTGACACCTTGGGGGAATTCTCGTTTCCTACTGGTTCGATAACCTTGGTTTCATAACTGAGTGAAACTTGCTGCTGCACTACTTCATACCTTACTCTTGGGGTTTCCCAACAACACACTCACCATGTGCATCAGTGAGCTCCTCTGGTGCTCGTCGTGGTCCAAGACCAACCTTCATAGGCGCCATGTACACCGTCGACGGGAGCCTTTGTGACGACCGACTTAGGTGGAGACACGGCTCTGTTGCTTAGTCTAGGGCAAGTTCTTCGTTTGGAGTTGTAATGACTGTGGTGTGTGGAGTTGTGTGACTATGTTGTTTGCAACGGGCTGTCAACTTTCTTGTACTCAACCTCTGCCTTATATAAAATTACGGTACGCAACCGTGTACTCTCAAAAAGATATGCTGACCAAACACTAAAGTTTGTGAGTCCATATTTTGCATAAAAAATATCCCAATTTTTTTCACTCAGCCACCATATACAGTATGTTATAAGAAAACACATGTGGTACGTGTGCATATATATAAGCATTTGCAATGTTGCTCACATAAGAAGTAAACAACAGCAAAAATTAATTTTTATGTGGTGTATAACATATTGCAGAATTTGCAAGCTGCCTACTTAGCTGAAAAATAGAAAGAAATCAATTTTAAGTTTTGTATAACATACTGCATATGCTTGTTGAGTGAAAAACAAATAAATCAGGGAAAATTATTGCATGTTATAAGAAAACACATGTCGTACGTGTGCATATATATAAGCATTTGCAACGTTGTTCACGTAAGAAGTCAACAAAAAATTAATTTTATGTTTGTATAACATATTAAAAAATTTACAAGCTGCCTACTTATGTGAAAAATAGAAAGAAAGAAATTTTAAGTTTTGTATAACATACTGCATATCCTGGTTGAGTGAGAAACAAAAGAAATCAGGGGAAAATTAGTGCAAAAAAAAGGAATCGAACAGACTACCTAAAGGAACAAAGAGCACACCACTAACCACGAAGGTAGAGAATGCTACATGTAATACTTGGACTAGCTTGTTTTATCAAGTCACTCAACGAGCCAAAGGAATAAAGTAGCACAACACCTTGGTCTGGGGCGTTGAGGTAAGCGTTACGACGCCCTTGCTCGGGGAGCCGAACTTACTCCTGGCAGCCTGCCCTTGCCACACTGCCAGGGTTCACGGCACCTTTGCCCATGGCGTTGAACAGTAGAACACGACGCCCCGGAGACGGGCGCCGTTTAAAAGGGTAAGATTTGCATTTTTTGAATTTTGGTCCAGTTTGTGAAATGAGTTCAAAAAAGGATTAAATTTGTCAAAATTGTCATGACTGTGTTGCTTTGCTCCCCCATATCTTTGTTGTCTCTTTCTCTCTCCTCACATCATCTCCATCTTCACTAGGGGAACCATTAATTTATCTAACAATCCAATTGAGGGAAGGCTAGGTAAGGTAGACATCGCCAAAAAGATCTATGTCAGCTCTGCAAAATTGTACACCAACTCAAAAAAGGTGGACTCGCTCATTTGCAAGTACTCATCTATCAGATCAGCCTAGGCACTCCAGTAACCACGGTTGTGCTTCACCTTTATCTCTTTGATCCTTTCCCGTTAGGGACTAGATCGTTCCACTATGAGGTCGACTTCTTAGGCGTTGACCAAACCTTTACAACAAGGATGGGGCTCTCCATTGTATCGGGGATTCCCAACAACGTCCCAGAGCTTCCACTCTGAAACCCACAACCCGTCTAGGGTACACAATGCATCCAAGAGGAATAAGCTTCTCAAACTTCACTTCCACGTATCACCGTGGAGAACTCAAACCTATGCACCTAATGCAATGACATAACACACAAAGTGGTCAACGTCTTTCTCTCTCAATTCCCACCAAAGCAACTAATGCTGAGGAGGGATATGGGAGCAAGAACAAGGAAAATAATAAATGAATCCCAAGATCTAGATTCAATAGGCTCCCCTCACTTAGAGGAGAGATTGAATGGAGGAAAGGTAGATCTAGATCTACTCTCTCTTTTCCCTCAAGAAGGAGCAACAATCATTGGAGGGATTGAGAGATACGAAATCTCAAGAGAATCAACAATGGAGGGAAAATACAACCTCAAGAGTTGGGGCAATGGGGAAAAAGACCCTCTTAAATAGGATCCCCGAAAAGTGACCGTCACCTACAGTTTTCGTGCACAACTGTGCTGGGAACCAGCGTTGTCGTTGTCGTTGCCTTCAAGGAGCGGTATTACCGGTGATAAGCGTCGGTACTTCGAACTAAATCAAAATATTCCTTGGGTAGTACGAGCTCGCTAACACCGGGGTACCGTAGGGAGTACAAAGACGAATATCCTTCGGGCGGTACCCAAGGCCGGCTTGAACATTTTGAGTGCCCATGTGCGATTGTTATCAATGGGCCCAATTTAATAGGCCTCTCTTTCTTTTTATTATACTTTTTATGTACACTTTACTAAATATGGCCCCTAAATTTGGCTGGGCCCTGAGCCGTTGCACTTCTCGCCCCGGATCAAAGCCGGCCATGACGGTACCTCGAGCGGGAGTACCACTGCCTAGAAGGCACGGTATTTTCGCGGCACTACCTCACGGGGTGAGATACCATCATTTATGTAGTAGTACAACTCCAGGGGAGTAAATAACATTCCCTAATATATTAAGGGGGGAGTTTTTGGAGCTCTCACAGCGCTCGCATCCTGGGTCGTCCGATCGAGATCGGACGGCCGAATTTCACCAATTCTCGCGATGAACAGTAATGAACAGTCCAGACGCTTTTGCGATTACCCGCCCGCCGAGGACCTATGTGTCATTGCCAGGAACTACAGGGACTAATTTGCAAAAGTTTCTCATTTTTCCCATCTCCCCCGACTCCAGCCCGACCCCCGCCGCCGCCCTCATCGCCACCTGCGGCCGCGCCGCTCCCCTCCCTCCCTCTCCCGCGACGCCGGAAGTCGCCGGCGACGTCGCCGCCACGCATCTCTCCGCTCAGATCTAAGCACGCGACTAGCTCCACCTCCACTCCCTCTCCCTTATTGCCTCAGGGACGCCGCGTGCGCGCCGTAGTCGCCGCCGCCACGCCCGCTGTCATCCGCCGCTTCTGCACGCCGCTGGGGCCACATATGATGCGAGAGGCGCGCACGAGATGAGCAGCGTGAGGAGAGGATCAGCGTCGGGCGGAGGCGCTGTGGGGGCACGAGCACCTGCCTCTGCTGGCCCGCGCGCGTTCTAAGTACTCGGTGGAGTACATCCTGCAACCGCTCTGGCGGACCCGCCGCACAGGCCTCGACGCCGCCGACCGCGCCGTCATCCACGACATCTCCAGATTTCAGTCGACTCCGAGCTCGACCATGTAAGCATCTCTCCGCTTCCCATCTCTACCGCCTGGCCTCTCCCTCTATTCCGCGCCCGTCGTTGCTCGCGCTACGCTGCGGCGCGACGAATTTACTCTCCCAGTTCCGTGCTTAATGCTCTGTATATTTGCCTCGCTCGCAGCTCCTGGTGTGCCTCAGGATACTAATCCACATGTGTGTCCACGAAAACATAGCAACGGGCGACATTGCGAATCTTTTCCCTGGGGAGCTGTCGCCCAAGCTGCAGAGGTTGCTCACACTGCTCCTGCAGAAGTTTCAGACGGAGTGGCGACAGGGCACCGCCAAGGATCAGGTAATATAGCAGCAACGAGCAACGGATATCATCCTTACTATTTTGTGGATAGAGTATTATTGAAGTATTGCTTCAGACGGAAGTTTCTTTCTCATACAGATTGTGCGATATACATCTGGTGGTTAGTAATAGTTTTTCTTCATGTAATGTTCTCCTTTCAGCATATATTGTGACTTTAAGTTCTTAATTTTAGGACAATGAATTGAAAGTGATCCATTTTCCACTCTATGTAAATTAATTATTTACTAAGTTGCTAGGAGCCTTATAGGATTTGGTACGAATTTAAACTCTTATGGTTGTGCCTACAATTAAAAGAAAATACATATGGACTATTAAATGCTGGCTATGTACACTTACAGTTACTTCACGATTATGAATGAATTATTCACCAACCAACAATCAAAACACATTCTATGCTAAGGGAACCAGCACACAAGCCATAGTCAAGTTTTTTTGCAACAACACTGAATCGAATATGGTGTGTATCAGTTTTATAGCCTTAACAATATCTTGGATTTTGGCATGTCTAGCGGCTGACTCACTCTTCTCTCTCCGCACTGCCACTCAGTATTAGGCTGGAGAAATAAGGCGTCGCCCAAGCTGCAGAGCATCTGGAGACACATCCGTGCAGCTGTGGTATGCTCATCTTGGCGATAGTCGATACAGAGGGCCGAGCAAAGGATGTTGGACAGCAAATGTGTATGGAGGTCCGTGCACGTCGTCCTGATTATTTCGCTATAATTTTCATCAACACAATGGTATGTTTCAGCAAATGTGTACCAGTTATTTCGTCAACTCCCTATGTTATGAACGTGCCCAAACTTCACTTTAATCATAAACACAATCGTATGTTTCTTAATTTTTGGTTTTGTCTGTGATCAAAAGTAGGTGTCATCTACCCATAAAAAAAGTAGGTGTCATCTAATCAGCTGATTAAATAGATCGAACTGCACAACCTTATAGAACTAGCTAGACACAATATGTTGTGGTGAAGAGAGTAAAGGAAGGATTAGTAACTTCTCTTGAAGTGTGATGCCCATTATTAACAAACATGAACAAAAAAGGGAGCTACAACTACGACACCGCTAAATTTCTTAACAGGATCACGTCCTTCTAGAGTGCTTATAATTGAAAGATAATTTTAATACTGCTGGATTAGTTTTATTTACTCAGTTTTTGTTGTTGGTGTTTTAAAAAAGAATGTACCTTTGTAATGTAGGGTTCCAGACATTCCGACTGTTGTGAAGCCCCTCACAAGCGGTGCCCCGTGCTCAGTAGCGTAAGCACCAGCGGAGCTCCGACCAACTCCGACAGGCAACACATCTGCCAACTCGAATTTGTTTCATTGTCTTCTCTTAGAAATAAAATCTTGTGAAATTTATGTATCAGTAATTGTCACATATTTGCGTGACTCGATTACTTGCCCTTGAGTCACGAGTCATTTTACCATCTTTATTTCTTCCTAGGTCAATCTTCTATCTCGGATTGGTTTTTACATTATAGAATCTGCATTCAAACACTACCAATGGATGAGGTATGAAAATAATTTCTTACTTTCTGTTGTCACAGACACATTGGGTACATCCAGAAAATAAAAGCATGTTGGTTGGATAAGATCAATCAGTGTATTATTCATGCTTTTTCCCTCTGGTTATGTGAGTATGAGCGTAAATAGTGTTGGCCGCAGCTGTTGTTGTACCTCTTTTCATAGGAAACATTATAGTCCGGAGGAGTCCTTATCGTCTTTGCTTTCCATCGTGTCTTCCATGTTTGTGGTCTAATTAAGTTTCTTTTTTTAAACAGGACAAGAATTCTTCCCTTTGTTGTGGTCTGGTACTACAACTACAAACGCTAAAACTGAGACACATATTCATAATTAGCTGTCACCGTTATGGGTGTAAGGTGCATTTGTTTCCTTTATCTTCTTATTGGGAACTTAGAGATGACGCTTTGACTCACTATTATGTTGTTTTCTTTTGATTCATGTGCTTCTAATCTTACCCCTCTGATGATTGTTTGATTCAGGTGTATTCTGAAGGAAGAAGATGATGTTCTTTGTTTCCATGTTCGAAGTGAATACATGGAAACCAAACACAAACTGGTTTTTTTATGTTCGAAGTTTGTGCCAGTGTTTTTGCAACATGATTTGAGTAGAAATATTCAGACATTCCCCATGGCAACAAACGTAACCTTTCGCATTAAAATATTTGCGACTGTATTCGATATGGATGTTGTTGCACATCATGATATGCTTGGATGTTAATCGAGAACAAATGTTCGGTGATTTGGCTCCTCTTAGTGAACTATGTACCATTTTTAGCTTAATTATTTGTTAATGTTATATAATCCGTCGATGCTAAAATTTGGCATGGCGCTTATTTACAGTTGATATCCGTTTGCTGCCAATATTGTAAAAAGTTCAGGCTGAGGAAGCTTTTTCTTTGTCATGTTGGCATCATATAGTTATACCTACCGTCATGAGGTTTTATCTTCGGTTGGTTGCGACTAGAAAGTTTGTCGTGCTCTCTTCAGCAACTACAGTGTATTTTCTGCTTTGTTCTTATGATTTATATTCAGATTCCAAAAAGAGACTGATATAGTTCGGTGATTCTGAAGATCTTTGCTACATATAGTTTTGTGCTTGGAACGGAGCATCTTTCCGAATGCATGATGTTGGTTTCTTCTAACCAAGATCAAAATTACATAGTTACAAATTCATGTTTTCTAAAGAATGATTCAATTTAATCGATGCTAAGACAACATATTGTAACCAAGAATCGAAATTACATAATTATGGCGAACTATAAATATAATATCTAGACATAACCATAACATATTTCCTTTAATTACGGTGGTACACAAGCTAATTGTGGTAAAATGGAACCATATTGCCTTTAAATTCATTTTTTCTAAAGAATGATTCAATTTAATGGATGCTAAGACAACATATTGTAACCAAGGATCGAAATTACATAATTATGGCGAACTATAAATATAATATCTAGACATAACCATAACATATTTCCTTAAATTATGATAATACACAAGCTAATTGTGGTAAAATGGAACCATATTTGACCATTTAGATTTAGCTAACTTATTTGCAAGTAATATAACTTAAATCTCTCTAAAAATATACTTATTTTTTTTAATGATTTAGAATTAACAGTTTCTCAACTTACACTTACCTCTCCCTAATTATGTAGTTAAATTTAAATAACGCTTCATTACATGCACATTTCAGCTTATAATTATGGATATAACGCAACTAAAGAAACAAATAAACTATCACAAAAAAATCTCAGCAAGGGCGCGGCGTGTCGCCGCGCCAATTCAACTAGTTCCCATTAAAATCCCATAAACATTCGACAAGTCGAACCCATAAAGGCCCATTTAGATTAATCAGACGACCAATTAGGATTAGATATGAAGGCTTATTCATCTCCTAGATGAGACTTTGATGGCCCATTTGTGGCCCACCAGGTCCATATATTGTCCGGCCACCATATATTTTGTAGGTCCAGCTTGATGTCCTATTTAGCCTCATTTAGAAATCTAGCATACAACCTTTGCCATAATATTTCTTGGCTTCATCAATACAACGTTTGTATCTTTTAATGGATTTGAACAAATATTATGTGCTCTTTCTCAACATATTAGCTACAGATTGAAGAGCGGCTATATATGTCAAATATTATGTGCTCTTTCTCAACATATTAGCTACAGATTGAAGAGCGACTATATATGTTATTTCTTTCTTCACCTGTAGAGATTGTTGAAGTGGACTGCTAAATAGGTAGATTGATGCAACACTATTATGTGCAGTGGGGGTGTCTCGAGGAGATATTGTTGTCCTCCGCTCCGAGGGAGTCTTCTTAGTTTTAACAACATTATGAAAATAGTGTGAAAAATTACAGCACTGAAGTAGATATGCAATTATCATGAATTGTGCACACTAGAGATCGGGTCGTTACATGGCGTAAAAAATAAGTTTCTTCACGAAACTTGTAAATGTTGGGAGATACAACTTAAAATAGGATGAACAACACTAAATTATGAATCATGTCGGATGAACAACACCCCCGTCCATGGAACCGTCTTACGAGCAGGCTCCCGAGCAAGAACCGAGGCAGATCTGTGGAGGGCAGCTAGTTTGTTTAGAGGTAGCCTTCAAGGTGTTGACAAGTGGAGTGATGGCGGTTCACTAGCTGCCCTCCACAGATGAACCCGGGACAGTGATCAATTTGATCAGCTGGTGCTTAAGGAGATACTAGAATGGGGTGGTCTTTGAAGGCAACACCCTGGGTCTCGGTATTCCATCTCAGTAGTAAGCCGAAGCAGATCTGTGGAGGGCAGCTAGTTTGTTTAGAGGTAGCCTTCAAGGTGTTGACAAGTGGAGTGATGGCGAGTGATCCCTTTCTTTCTTTTGTGTGAGAGGTGTTTCTATGCTATTCTGCCTAAATGTATTGTAATTGGCCGCTTGTCCAGTCCTTAAAACCCGTATGTCTGCTTGGGCCTATCCTTTAAAAAAATACCTTAAATTTGGCTAAAAGTGGATGTATCTAGACGTGAACATGTCTAGATACATCCATTTTTAGCCAAACTAAAAATAGTTATTTTAGGAGGAAGGGAGTATCACTTTAAATCATGTGTTGTTAAATATAGTGTTAATAGATCTATCACATTGTCCAATTCATAGATTGCACTTATGCCATTACAAAAACCCAAGTTGTAAATATGTCACTCAAACTTCTCACTACCTTTATCTATGCCATTATCTACACTAAATAGAATAACGGTCCTAAAAATACATATATTTGAGTGTATTAGTGTTGTATTTACTATACTACCCATGTGCACAACTTTTGGCAGCAGTAAAGCGTGTCTAGACGCCCAAAAAATTTAAAATTTCAAACTTTATCCAAAAGTAAAATTTCTCAGAAAAATCTAAAAAAATACAGTAAATCAAAAACACTAATATGTAGACACATACTAGGTTTTTGATTTACTGTTTTTCTTTTAGACTTTTTTGAGAATGTTCAATTTTTGGCAAAAAAAATTCAAGTTTTTGGACGTCTAGACACACTTTACTACTGCTAAAGTTGTGCACATGGGTAGTATGATAGATATGGCACTAATACACTCAAATATATGTATTTTTAGGACTGTTATTCTATTTAGTGTAGATAATGACATAGATAGAGGTAGTGAGAAATTTGAGTGGCATATTCACAACTTGGGTTTTTGTAATGTCATAATTGTAATATGTGAATTGGAAAATGACATAGATCCAAGTAGATGGGGGTGAGAATGAACCAGACGTCGCCGCCCTTCTCCACTGGCTGGTTGTGGCAAGCGGCGTCAGGCAGGTTGCCTGCCCAGGCGGCGGGGTCGAGGGTTCATTGTCTTGTTCCCCTATTTATTTTTATTTTTATTTTTGGATATAGAAAATTTCAGAAAAGTTCAGAATTAATCGGTCCTTCACGGCGGCGCAGTGTCAAACTTGCCACGTGTCCTCTAAAACTGGTCCCTCATGTCATAATACGGGTTAAGTGAGCGTCGTGCATGGTTAGACCACGAGTGGTGGTTGTCTGGAAATATTTATCGCTGAAGCGGTGGCTTTGTGATTTTTTTTTTCGTATCTAGGTGGTTTTATAAAATCCTAATGGTAATTGTGGTAGTTTTTTTTAATTAACTCCGAGTCGGTCATATATCGGAAGACATCGCCATCGGCGCGCAAGATTACGTGAAACCCTTTTCCATTTCCACCCATTGCATCACCACTTACGTATAGGCACATGCATACGTCCACAGGTCCGGAAGTTCTCAGTCACCTCCCATCCTCAGCCTGTGGTTGCAGCTGTTAAGCTGTATCCACCTCTCAAATGTCGACCCGCTCTCTTTTGGTTACGTGGCTATGGTCGATCATTGCTGCAACGAAGTCGTCAGACAGGCAGGAGGACGACTCATCGGGAAAACGAAGCCAAATTCATGTTGTAAGATAGGGACCTCCCCCTGCACCGGTCATATAATATCAAGTTGAACGGTTCAAGCTGTAAAAAAATGGTTGATCTGTTCAATGCTATAGTTTTGCAACTACAGTACTTGGGCACACGACCTTGCTTCTTTTAATTACTATTGTAAATTTAGGTCTAACTAAAACACATGTGCCTTTTCACGAAGAAAAGATGAGGTGCCGCAGAAAGAGAGTTACAATCATGCATGATTTTAGAGTTTTGAATCACAAGAGCACCAACTTAATTAATCGGTGCCCTAATGGTCTTGCTGCCGATGATGTAAGCCGAAACTCTAGGTACTCTGCACAGGTGATCATGGGTTTGAAGTTTTCGACGAACAGTTGGGGCGACACTTTCCACTATCACTATCGAATCTAAATCAGCTTCGTTTATCATCTCTCATCATCGGCCGAAGAATCAAAAAAAGTAATGAATGCCTAGCAAACGAGCGCTAGGGGACAAGGGCTAGATCGGCTTGTTTAATTTGGGACTGAAAAGTTCTTTTCTGTTTCCTGGTCTTATGCAAAAGTTTGTACGCCGGGTATGGCGTTGTGTATTTTGGTACTTCTTCTAGTAGGTCTGCGGCCGGTAGGTCGGGTTGGGTGATACGGGGTCTGGTGTTTTCAGTCCCTGTGTGACTGAGCCAGCTCTCTTCCGTTGTATTGGTGTTTTTTGGGTTTAAGGGCAGTTGTATCTGTCATCCGATTAGAGAGAAAGAGTGTTTATGTACAGAAGATCAGACATACCGACATGACAGTCTGAGAGAAACCAAAAATAATCAACATGAACTAAAAAAGGAAAGGGTCCTAGTCTCCCGGGTCTTGTCCATGAGCCAGCGCCCGCTGCTCAATCTCCTCCCGAACGAGGTGCGCCACCATCAGTGGCTGTAGCGCGGTGTTTCTAAAATCCCTTCTGTTCCTCTCCTTCCAGCAGCCCCACATGGAGTAGATGAAAGCCCCACTTACCTCACGGCGCTTCGCCTTCGGGACAGCCGCGAGCATACCGTTCCACCAATCATCCAGGCTCCGTCCTAGAGGTGGAGGGACGGTCCAAGGTTAGGCGCCCATGCAAAAGGTGCAGTCGAGCAAAAGGTGTTGCACCGTCTCCGGGTGTATCCGGAAAAGCTTGCAAATCGGGTCATGTGGCCATCCCTGTATCGCGAGGTTATCTGCCGTGAGGATCTTGCCATGTACGGCAAGCCAAACGAAGAACATGCATTTCTGATCTGTCTTAGCCTTCCAGATTTTCGCCGCCCTAAAGGGCGGGCAAGCACCCAAGAACTGGCAGGAGTAGGCGAAAGCCGTCGAGTACACCCCATTGGCCGTCCACCTCCAAGCGATCGCATCCGGTCTGGGCAGCAAAACCACCTCCCGCATAGTGGTCCATAGAGAAACAAGCTGTCGCAACTGCTCCCGTGTCATGATGCGGTACATCGCCTTCATCCAGTTTGCATCCGTCAACTCCTTCTGAACGGTTCTGTATGTCCGTGTCGTGATCGCAAATAACTTTGGTAGCTGTAGTCTGAGTGGCCCCCCTGGGGTCCATGTGTCGTGCCAGAAGAGACATCTGGCCCCATTCCCAATAGTGATGTCCGTGGAAGCGTGGAAGAGCTCCATGTCCGTCTTGTCACAAGGCAAGGGCATACCCTGCCATGGGCGATCCTGCGCCATCCATGAGTACCATGGCCACCGTAGCCTCAACGCTCTCCCGAACTTCTCGACGTCGAAGACCCCGAGACCACCGAGTTTCTTTGGCCGGCAGACAGTGGCCCAATTAACCAATGCATGCGGCCTCACCCCAGGGGTGGCGCCCGGTCTTATCCAAAGGAAAGGCCGCTTAATCTTGTCAATTCTGCGGATGATCGACTTTGGTAGCTTCAAAACTATAAGGCGGTATATGACTGTCGCGGTGAGCACCGAGCGGCACAACAGCACCCTACCCACCCTCGTGAAGTGTTTCCCCCACCAGCCAGCTAGCTTCGCGTCGAGCTTGTCCAGCAAAGGTTGGAGGTGCACCGCCTTCAACCTAGAGTGGTGGAGTGGGAGACCTAGGTAGACGCAAGGGAAGACTCCCCGCCTAGCCTGAAAGATGTGCAGTGCGGCTATGATTTGTTCCTCGGTGCATTGAATCGGGAAGGCCTCCGACTTTGCTAAATTCGTACTGAGCCCGCTAGCGTTCCCAAATGCCTCCAAGAGAGCACACACCACACGCATATCCTGCTGCTCAGGCCCCACGAAGATGCCCGCATCATCCGCATACAGAGACACAGAGAATCTGATCAGTTGGGCCCTAATAGGCCGGAGAATGCCTGACTCAGAAGCCAATCGGAACAAGTGGTGCAGCGGATCAATGGCGGGGGTGAAGAGCATTGGCGAAATCGGGTCCCCTTGTCGCAAACCCCTTGCATGCGCAAAAGCGGGCCCTGGTTTCCCATTAAGCAGAACCTTGGAGGAGGCCGAGGAGAGCAGGAGACAAATCCAACGCCGCCATCATGGCCCAAACCCAAGGTTTTCCAACAGCTCCAAAAGGTACGGCCAACTAACTGTGTCGAATGCCTTTGCGATGTCCAGCTTGAGAAAAAACGCCGGCGTCTTCTCCTTGTGCAGCTGCTTTATCAAACCCTGGACGTGTAGGAAGTTGTCATGGATGCATCTTCCCTTGATGAAGGCCGACTGGCTCTGGGATACCAACTCCGGTAGTAGCGGCGCCAATCTAGAGGCCAGCAACTTGGAGAAGATCTTCGAGAAGCTGTGTATGAGGCTTATAGGCCGGTAATCCGCAATTGCCCCCGCCTCCGCCTTCTTGGGAAGCAGAACGATATTCTCCTTATTGAGGATGGAAAATGTCGTCCCGCCCCCTCCATTAGAGACTGCATGGCGGCAAGCAAGTCTGCAGCAATCAGTTCCCAACAAGCACGGAAGAAGCGCCCTATGAAGCCGTCCGGCCCCGGTGCCCTCTCAGCAGGAAGCGCGAAAACTGCATCCCTCAACTCCTCTAAGTCCACCGGCTCATCAAGGTGTGCCAAGTCCCTGCGCACATATCCCAACGCTTCCCAATTCAGCGCTGCCGTTCTTGGCTCCGCGGTGCCTAAGAAGTGAGAGTAGTGGTCGAAGAGAGCCTTCTCCTTCTCTGCATGTGTAACCGTGAGGCCCCCGGGGGTCGCGATGGTTTGGATGAACTTCTTCCGCCTTCTACCATTCGCCCGCAGGTGGAAGAGACGCGTGTTTGCATCCCCCATCTTGATCGCCGAAAGACGGGCCCTCTGCCGGATGCGAATCTTGTTGATCGACGCAATCCCCAAGATTTTTGCCCGCGGACTCACTCGCAGCCCCCGCTCCACGGCTAACAACTGTCTAGACTACTCGGCGACGTTGAGACGACCGATTATCTCCCTAGCAATGGCCATCTCTACCCGCAGATTCCCAAAGGTTTTCTTGTGCCATTTTTTGAGTGTCATCCCCGTGCGCTCAAGCTTTGCATGGAACCTCCTCAGAGGATCCAAAGTCAGCACGTCTGCTTCCCAAGCCTGCTGCACCACCTGAGCGAAACCATCCATCCGCAGCCAGAAAGCCTCAAACCTGAAACAAGACACCCTAGGGATGTCAACCGCCCCCACGAGAAGAAGCGGAGCATGGTCTGCTACTGAGGTTGGAAGGGCCTGTAGAATGGCGGATGGGAACCCCATGTCCTAGTTCTCCGAGCAAAAGAAGCGGTCAATGCGTGTCATGGTCGGAACGGCATGTCCATTTGACCACGTGAACTTCCTAACCGTGAGCTTCAACTCCCGTAGTCGCATAGCGTCAAGCGCAGCCTTGAACTGACCCATCAGTCTCCTATTGAGGTTTCCATTGTTCTTGCCGGCGGCCAGGTAGATGAGGTTGAAATCCCCAAAGAGTAGCCACCGTGGTGGCCGAGCGAGGGCAATCGCACGGAGCTCAGCGATGAACTCCACCTTCTGCGCCTCCCCATGTGGCCCGTATACCCCGGTGGCAGTCCAAGAAGAGCCATCCTCCCTGCTTGTTATCGTCACGGAGACCGAGTTGGCCGTCAAAGCAGCGTTGGAGAGCCCATACGCCCTAGCGGACACAGCCAGAATAATTCCTCCATGGGTGCCCTCCGCGGGAAGGAAGGCGAAGTCATCCGCAAAATCAGGGCCAATTGCGGCCATCACCGTCCGGCGGTCAACATGTTGCAGCTTTGTCTCCTGCAAGCATACAACTGTGGCCTTTGAGTCGCGGACGAGCTCCAGCACAGTGTCACAACAACACAGTGTCACAACGCGCCTGATTATTTAGCCCCCGCGCATTCAGACTCAGCAAGCGCAGCTGGGTTGGATCCATCAGGAAACAAGGCAAGCAACAACACCTCTCACAGAAGGTGGAACAAAGCAAGACCAGCATGCAAGAGAACACAACACAACCATATTTTTAACCTGATAACCACAGACGGACAGACTCATCCAGACTAATTCCAGAGCAGCACTACCCACGAATAACTTAGCTAAACACATGCAAATCGGCAGCCGCGGCAACAGTCTGCCAAACGGCACCACACTCTGAAGACAAGGAACTGTCCAATGACCCATCAGTCCAGGACCTAAGCAGCAGTACCAACAAAAGGACCCCCAAAGCAACTTCGGCTTGGTGCTATCCATTACAGACATCAGATAACTACTCATCTAAACTGCAGCAGCAACCCCAGCAGCGAGCACAGGCAGTGCGCTCTTCTTCTTCTTCACAGCAAGGACCAGGTCGTCGATGGCCTGCACTGCCTCATCCGACAGCGGCCCATCGAACAGAGCCACATAGGCCTGCACCATCCTAGTCGAGAAAGGTGCCTCTGGTGGCAACGAGCCCAAACGTCGTGCGATCGCCTCACGGGCAATCTCCTCTATGGTGGCAACATCTTTGCACCCCGCAGCGATCCTCTCGCTCCTCCTGGGCGTGTCGTTGACCTGCATGTCCTGCACTTCGACGCCGACCCTAACCAGCGCCCCTCCGAACACGGCCCCACACATCTGGACCGTGATGGGGTCGATGAACGCTGCGAGCGGATCTCCTTGCACCAATTCTCCAACGGTTCCAGTCACCACACCCTCAGTGCAGGGGGCAACAGCCGTCAGAAACAGCACTCCGACGCCGGCCGCATCGCCCCCATGGATGTCGCCCACCAACACCATCTCTCCCAGCGCTCCTTCTTCGACGTGGGGCTCTGCATCAATCATCAGCAGCTCCCTGAGACCAGACTCTAGGCCCCCAGCAGCCACCGAGCACATCACGCCAGCAGGACCAGGGGAGGGTCCCCCCCCCCCCCACGACGCCAAGCAGGGGAGCACAAGCAGTAGCCGAGCGAGACAGCCGGGCGGGCGGGCGGGCGTGACACGCAGCCAACACGCCCACGGCGTCGCAGCGGTCCTCCAGACATGCCTGCTCTTCGCCGGTTCCCTCGCGCCTCTGTGTCCGCTATTGTCGTGGCCGTCGCGGTCCTTGTCGTTGTCTCGGTGGCGAGTTGAATCGCGACCGTCCTTGCAGTGACGGGTGGTGTCGTGACGCCGTGGCACCTCCTTCTCCAGGCGGCCCGTGTCATCCTCCGCCAGGTTCAAATTATAACCCTGGATGGAGCGATGTCCCCGAGCCGCCATCGAGCTCGCCGAAGCCGCGCGCCCCACCGCCGTGAGGTCTTCCACCACGTCGACGTGGATCCTCACCCGCGTGCGGCGCGCCTCCAAGGCCGTTTGCGGCGTCTCCCTGTTGAAAGCAGCCCCGCCGCGAACCCGGCCTCCGATGTCGCCATCCACAGACGGGTTCATCAAGTTGAAGCGGAACCGACGAGGAAGCACAGTTGGGTTTTGGGTCCAGACCCAAACATTGATGTTGCCGTGTCTTCTCGGCGCGCCGTGGCGCCCTCGACGAAGTGGACCGTGCCCTGCCTGCCGATGATGTGCTCCACCATCTCCGCCGTCCATGCCTCGTCGGGCAGCCCCTCAATGCACAGCTGCACATGGTAGGGGGCCGCGACCCATGAGTTGTGCATGTCCGCGCTCCACGGCATGACAATGAACTCTCTCCCATTGGACTCGAAGCGCTCACGGTCCACCATGTCTTCGCGCACGCTCGGCTCGTCAACGAGGACGAAGAAGTCCTCGGGAAAGTGGGTGGAGGCAACCATGTAGTCGTCGCGGATGCCGAACTCACGCCGGAAGGCCTCGATGACGTGTCGCGCCTCCATGCTCGGCCTGTCCAGGCCGATGTTGATGAGGACAACGCGCGCATTGTAGAGTGCCTCATTGGCCTGCACTTTCGGGGTGGCAGTGACGAAGACGTCCTCCTCCTTCGGCCTACCGAATAGGTCACCGCGCACAGGAGCCATCAGGGCCTGGGCGTAGGATCGCAGACGCGAGGCGAGGCGAGGCTCGAACGGAGAGGAGCCCTTGCGTGGGCAGGAGGTGGAGGCAGGCGAGAGGGGCAACCCCGAGCAAAGTTCCCATGTCGCTCGCAAATCCAACAGGCCCTAGGCTCTCTGCAATCTTTGGCTCTTTGTTTGTGGCTGCTGCAACGGAGGCATTTGCCTCGCATCCTCTTAAAGAAGGCCGCCCTTCGCTCCGCACTGGCATCCACCGAGGTGACATGACGCGGCGCAACGGCGTGGGCTGAGCGGCGGCTGTCCCGTCGCCACCAATGCCGCGCCCGCACCGGCTCCCAAGGCGCCTCTATGCCATGACTGCTCTTTAAGAGCTCTTCTCTTGCCCCAACTCCGGATATGACAACACGAGCCGGAGAGAGTCGCCTTGCACCTAGAGGTCGCAGCAGCACGCCACCTACCGCCCCCACCCTGGAGTTAATGCGGCGAGGTTGTCCCGCTGGCGGAGAGCCGCGGGGAGGGGGTGGCAAGACCTCTCCAGGGAAGTCCAACCCCGCCTTAATGGCGATGCGGAAGCGGGGTTGAAAAGGTGGAGGCGTTACTGCCGGTGGAGGAGGTAGCACGCGTACGAGGGGATCCCACGTCAGGGACAGAGCAGCTCCTCCAGATCTTCTCGCATTGAAGGCCTGCCGCGACGCCGCAGGCTCGCCCCGCTCACGTACGAGGGGATCCCGCACCGGGGACAGAGCAACTCCTCCAGATCTTCTAGCATTGAAGGCTTGCCGCGGCGCCGCAGACTCGAACAGCTCACCGTCCTCCAGATCCGCAGCATCCTGCATCTCCGAGATCTCGGAGTCCTTGTCCGAGAAGTCCGCCCAAGCGAAAGGACAGGGAGCTGGGGAGAGTGTGGGGGAGGGCCGAGGCTGGCTGGTGGGGGTAGCCATGGCGGCGCCAGAGGGGTCGGAGTGGCCGCCGCCGGAGTCGCCCTGTCGGGGTCGGGAGCGGAGCTCATTTTTACTTGTGCGAGAGATGTCGTAGTGGTTTTAAAACTTTAGCGCTTAGATTATTTTTTCCTTGAGCTTTTTGTTGTTGGAGGTGTAAAAACAGTTGTTCTGTTATACTTATAATGGAACCCGGCTCCCTCTGGGGGAGGCTGAAAGAGCATTTTCCCTCATGTGTGGTTTTGGTAATTGAATGAAAATCTCTATGGACTAATGTTTACTTTGAGATATCATTATAGATCATGTCCATGGAATTGTGGAGTTCATGTGTTGGACTCTTAAAGCTTATGTGTTGAGTGAAGCTTATTGCAAGAATGTCTTGAAGATTCAAGACATCATCTTAGTGAAGAAAAGATGAGTTGTGCAAGACCAAGAGAAGCTTTCTCGAAAAGATCCTATGCTTGGTGCTTGCAATGGATACATGAAGATGAAGCTAAGCGAGACTCTCCCATTGTGAGCATGGGGGAGTATTTGGAGAAGTCTTCATCAAGCAAGTGTTTGGACGCGCAATCAAGAAAGATGACCCACTTGAAGAGATCAAGATAGTCATCGTCCAACTCAAGTGGAATGCTCAAGGCAAAGGTATGATCTTGATAGGGCTATAGGATAGATAGGCGTACTATCAAGAGGGGCTCTCAAGTTAGTAACTTGATCGCATTCTTGTGGAGAGCTCAAACCTTTGCATACTTGGCATACCATGTTTCTTGGTTCTTATTTGGCTTTTATGTTGGTGAGGAATTAGAGCTTGGTTCATCTCCATGACAAGCTCTAGTTCATCGAAATCGGTTTTTCTTTGGACAACTTGTTGCGTTTTCGGTGGCGGAAATATTGCCGGTTCTACCTTGAGGAAAATCCCACACCTTGCCATGTGAGGAAAATCCCACACCTTGGGTGGTCATCGTCGCTATCTTTCCAACAAAATTGGTCTCACCTCTTTTGGAGTTCATTTGCAAAAGTTATAGCAGTTTTCGTTTTGGTGTTCTGCTGATTCGGATTATTGGGGCCGGATATTCCGCCCTACCGGAATTTCCGGTTCCCCAGCTCATCCAAGAAAACGGCTAAGGAAAGGAGAAAAAGGGTTCTGACTCCAGTCGGAAATTGTGCTCGGAAATTTCCATATACCGGAATTTCCGAGTGCCCCCAGAAAAGTCCTCCAGAAATGGCTAAGGAAAAGTTTGGTTTTGGTTCTGACTCCAGCCGGAATTTCAGCTCGGAAATTTCATGGACTCGGAATTTCCGGGTGACCCGGAATCTCCGAGTCTCTCTTAGACCGCAATTTCCGGGTGACCGGAAAATCCGAGTGTCACTTATACCGGAATTTCCGAGTGTCGAAACAGCCAACGGCTATATTTCCTGGAGGGGTATAAATACCCGTCCCCTTCTTCTTCCCCAACCAATCCAAGGCAACACGACTTTCCCCTCTCTCCTACTCCATTGTTGACCTTGGAAAGCTCACTTCCCTCTCAATCCCTCCATTGAATCTTCCATATTCTTTAGGGAAAGTTGAGAGGAGATCTAGATCTACAATCCTACCAATCCTTCTCTCCTCGAAGTGAGGGGAACTTAGTTGATCTAGTTCTTGGAGTTCCTTTGTGGTTCTTCTTCGTTGTTCTTCCTCTCTTATCCCCCCATAAGCATTATTTGCTTTTGGTGGGATTTGGGAGTGAAGGATTTGACTCCTTTGTGGTTTCCTTTGTTCTTCCTCTCTTATTCCCCCATAAACATTTGTTGTTGTGTTGGAATTTGAGAGTGAAGGACTTGAGCACTTCGTGTGCCCTTGCCATTGCATTTGCATAGGTTTGAGCCCCCCACGAGGATTCGTGGTGGTATTACTTGTGAGCTTGTTACTCTTGGGTCATTGGACCCTAGACGCCTTTTGTGGCCGGCCTTTTGTGGCCAAGACCTTTTGTGGTCAAGACCTTTTGTGGTCACTTGAGAGCCCCCAATTAAGTTGTGGGTGTATGCCTCAAGACTTGGGAGCCCCCAATTAAGTTGTGGGTGTGTGCCTCAAGAGTTGTACGGGATTCGATCTCCGCCCCAAAGGAGATCAATAGTGGAAGGTGAACTCGCAACCTTTTGTGGTTGAGTTCATCAGGAGAAGAAGGTGAGCCTTTGTGGCGTTGCGGCTAACCTGTTGTGGTTGCGCACACCTCTCCAAACGAGACGTACACCCTTTGGGTGGAACTCGGGAATACATCCTCGTCTCCGCGTGCCTCGGTTATTTCTATACCCGAGCTCTTTACTTATGCACTTTACATTGTGATAGCCTTCGTGCTTGAAGTCATATATCTTGCTATCACCTTGTTACTTGTATTGCTTAGCATAAGTTGTTGGTGCACATTGGTGAGCCTAGTATTTATATCTAGGTTGTATGCTTGTTAAAGTAAACCTCTAGTTTTATATCGCCTTTATCAAGCATACCGGAATTTCCGGGTCATTCGTGTACCGGATATTCCGGCTACTCGGAATTTCCGGTCACTCTTGGACCGGATATTCCGGCTCCTCGAAAAAGTTTTAAATCGCCTATTCACCCCCCCCCCCTCTAGGCGACGTCTATCCGTTCAGAGGCGTAGTGATAATTTTGGCTGTCTGACTATTTGTCAGCTCGATTTGCTAAAGGACAAAATATATTAATATTATAAAAAGAAACATACCTTCAATCTTTAACAACTTAATATCAAAGCAACTCGAGTCATCAAGAAAGCACACAACAAAATATTAAAACGAATGAAAAAAGAATGGACCAAAAAGATCACGCAACAACTATCACAGTGGACATAGATAAAAATTCTCCAAAACAACATTTTCAAGTACGGAAATTGTCTATGCCGCCAACCGGGGTGCCCGAACAACGGGCGTGCCCCGGAGGAACCAACCCGGTAACAAGGCGGGTGGGGGTAGCACACCTCCGGCCAGACGAGACGAAGAGCCACGCTCCAGGCGGCCACATGTACCTCTCGTCGGGATAATCACGACGCATGGCCATGGACGTATCGCGGGGACATGAGGTCTCCCGTTGACATCTGACACCTGTGCGGCGCCTCTGACGCGCGTCTGGCAGGTGTCGGTCGCACCTCGAAGGGACGCCTGCCCGTCACCCGGCCCGAGTATATAAGGGTGATCGAGGGCATGGTCAAGAACATCCATTGTAACTCTGTGACATATCATAATACAAGATCAGACAAGCATGATGTAGGCTCACCAAGACAACATCATTGTCTTGGAGACCAAATGGGTCAGAACATCGACGCCTACATCGACGACATTGTGGTGAAAACCCAAGACAAGGGCGAACTCATCGCCGACTTCTGGGAAAACTTTGGTAACGTCCGCAACATCTACCTCAAGCTGAACCCGGAGAAGTGCACCTTCGGTGTACCTTACGGGAAGTTGTTGGGGGTACCTGGTGTCTCACCGAGGCATCGAGGCCAATCCGGGCAAGATCCGGGATGTCGACGTCATTCAGGCTCCAAGGCGAGTAAAGGATGTGCAGCGCCATAATAGGTGCCTCACGGCTATCTGGTGCTTCATATCTTGACTAGGGGAACTGGCTTTGCCCATGTTCCAACTGCTCAAGCGGAAGGGGACATTCCAATGGACCCAAGAGGCCCGGAAAGCACTCAGAGGACTGAAGAAATACCTATCGTCGCCACCGGTGTTGGTGGCTCCAAAACCCAATGAACCACTCTTTCTCTACATCGCCACCAAAAACCAAAAACAGAGAGAACAATATCAACCAAAGAAGAATTCGAGTGCCCATGACACCGCGATTAAAACCCGCATCGTCCAGAAACCTATGTATTACGTTAGCTCTGTGCTGCGTTATGCGCGGGAAAGGTACCTGGAAATTCAGAAGATTCTTTTCGGCGTGCTTTTAGCCGCTCAAAAGTTGTGGCACTACTTTGAGGCGCATCCTATCATGGTGCATACCTCCTATCCCCTGCGGCGTGTGTTGTCCAACACACATGCTCCCAGCCGGGTTGCGGAATGGGCGGTGGAGCTCTCGCACTTTGACATCCGCTTCGACAACAACAAAGCTGTCAAAGGAAGAGCCTTGGTGGATTTCTTAGATTATTGGATCGAGTGGACCCCACCCCATTGGAAGAATCAGATCAAGAAACTACCCTCCCCAGGGTCGAGGACCCCGACCATTGGGTCATGTACTTCGACGGGGCCTTTTCCTATGAAGGTGCCATAGGAGGAGTCGTGATCGAATTGCCCACCTGGGAACAACTGAAGTATGTTATACATTTGGATTTCAAGGAAGGGGAAGACCTTCACAACGTCGCTGAATATGAAGGCTTGCTCGCCGGGCTCCGGGCCGCGGCAGGACTAGGAATTCAGTGGCTGGTTGTACCAGGGGACTCCCAACTCGGCATCCGACAAATCAGTAAGGAGTATGACTATCCATATATGAAGGCTTAGGTTGAAGCAGTCCGGGCAATGGAATCGCACTTCAAAGGAATCCACATGCAATACATCCCTAGAGGGGAAAACTTCATCGCGGATGAGCTATCAAAGATTGCCGCCCGCCGGGAGCCAATTCCACCTGGGGCCTTTGCAGAATTTCTTACTCGACCATCGATCGATCCACCCCCTGGGACCGCTCCCTCAGAGGAGCATGACCCGGGGAAAGATACCGATCGCCAAAGAAAGGAACAACTCATAGCCCTGGAAGTTCTGGCCTCCAGGACAGTGGGCCCGCCTTGGGCAAAGGGCCTCTTGGAATATCTGTACTATCAACACTTGTCGGAAGATGATTCCCAAGCCGTGTGGCTCGAAAGTTCAAGGTGTACAGGCTGGTGGATGATGAGATGTATCGCCTGCGGGAAAACGGAGTCCTGCTCTTGTGCATCTCACGAGAAAAAGGGGTGAAGCTGCTGGAGGATATTCACGGAGGGATATGCTCTCACCATGTGACCGCCCGAGCGCTAGCGCCATGCATCAAGGATTCTATTGGCCCTCATTGTTGACTGATACCGAGCAACTGGTGCAGACCTGTGAATCATGTCAACATCACGCCAAGAACATTCATAGTTGATGGACTTACCTGTGGTTGAAAAACCAATACCCATTATCCTATGAACTGTCATAATCAAACTGTGATAGTTAATATTAAAAGTTCTAAGGACAATTTGAAGTCATCAAGGCATATGAAGAGGAGATTGAAACCTATCAGGAAATTGAAATCTCCGGAGTTATCGCGTTGGATTATATACAAACATCTAAGAAGTTGGATGATCCCTTCACAAAGAGTTTATCACGTAATGTGATAGGTAGTGCATCGAGGGATATGGGTTTGAGACCCACGGTATGAGTTGTCCTCAGTGGTAAACTACTCTATGTGACCGGAGATCCCGTGAAGCAAAAATGAGAGACAAATTGTTGGTCTCGACTGGGAGGAGTATCCCTACATTTTACTATCACACTCCGCAAATATGCAATACTCTCTTGATCCATGGCAGGTTGATATTTATATTAATGGGTTCCAAACGGCTTACTTATATAAGTTGAGATGTTGTCCTGCAGAGCATCTTTTCGAGAATACTCATAGAGTATGGCTATTAAACGTCGTTGTCTATTAGAGTCGGGTACTCTTTAATAAACTCATGAAAGGCCTTGGAGCATGACGTTTAATCTCCACCCACGGGGAAGCCTTGCGATCCCCTAGTATCGGTCAAGTCCTTTTGTGAAACTAGTTCGCAGCAAAATGTAGTTCAAGGCATAGTCCACTATTCAAGTTTCGTTCTAACGTAGCATAAGTTTCTAAGTGTAAGTTTAACTTAATAGGCTCCGCTAAGCACCGATATATAAAACAATGTTTTGAAACAAAAGTGGCTAATGTGTCAATGAGACTTTGTGGGGGATTTCTGAAATTTTAGTGTACTTAGACCCAACTAAAAACGAAATTATCTTGGCCCATTCTGATTGGTTGGTTGTATGTGTATGAGACTAATGTTTAGTCTCATACTTCTAGTGGAGAGTGAGTTGCACCACTTTTACAGTGCAATGTTCTACCAAGTGTCACACGCGCGCTCCTCCTCCTCGCTCGCTATGCCTCGCCTCGTCACCACATATTACGTCACGCATGACGTGGGTTGTGGAAATCTCACCGAGTCGATGTCTATATTTTTGCAGTTCGGGAAAATTAATGAGTCGTTGATTAACAATTAACGGACGCATTACTTAGTTTGCCGTTTCCGATTCCTTTGGGATCGTGGGGCTTACCGACTTGAATGCGGCGTTACTAACCACGTCCTACCCGGTCGTGCTATATATACATGCCAGGGCAAAACCCTAGACGCCACCCACGCAATACATGGTCTCGCACTGTTCCAGAACCTTGCGCCGTTGTCTTCCAAATCTTGTACATCCCGTATTCGAGCATGCACCGGTTCAAGGGATAGTACGCCTCCGGAAACCCGCCTCTTGTGATCATATATGTTGTATGAGAGACGGGCGATCAGGTTTTTGGGGAGCGCAATCACGCTACTCCTATCTTCGAGTTCTTCCCCAACGACGTCTTCTTTCTCGACCTCTTTATCGACGTCATGGGCGAGAACGGTGCCTCCAACGGTGCGGCTGCCTTTACCGTATGTGTTCTTGATATTCCTAAATAATATTTATTTAGACTTTTTACTTGTAGTATGTGTTGTAGATTGTTTCTGTTTATCTACTGCTTTAGTAGATCACATGTTTAGATTAATTTCTATTATTCTAGTCATAATATATTTACTGTTTTCGCGAATTAAATCATATGCTAAATCGGCACCTATTGCCGTGGTGCCTGCCTCGCGTTGCATCGATGCGCAAGAGCTAAGTACTGATTCGTCGGATACTAGGATCCAAATATCACTGGATTCCCATTACTTATGTTATTAGGTATGATATTCTCACTGTGACTAGTCTTATTGAAAACACGCAAAATCCTTGTAAGATTGTTGGCTCAGTATGCTCCGGCCGGATGGGTTGGTTTCACTTGGTTGGTGTGTATGGATTATGGACCACGAACTGACCATCTCCAAGTTTCTCGCAGTCCACGCCATGACAGGCAGCTACCGCCGTCTCCACATAAATGAGCTACAAGCACGCACCGGGCCTGCAGTATATACTGACCCGAGCGGTCATCGCACAAGCTACTGGCTCACATGTCACAAGCCCAGAACCCCAGCGCCTCCATGAAAGTTGCAAGCAGCTGCGACAGTGTAGCCATGAGCGAGCAGAGCGAGGAGGCGTCGGCGCCGCTGCTGGAGGCGCGCGGCGGAGGGGCGGAGGCGAAGAGTAGCCGGAGCCGGGGAGCGAGGGTTGCGTTGGAGTGGTGGGTGGAGTTCAAGCTGCTGTGGCGGATCGTCGGGCCGGCCATCTTCCAGCGGGTGGCGCTGTACGGGATCAACGTCGTCGCGCAGGCCTTCATCGGCCACATCGGGGACCTCGAGCTCGCCGCCTTCTCCATCGCCTCCACCGTCGTCGCCGGATTCAACTTCGGCTTCCTGGTAAGAACAGCTAGCACACCGGCCGAACCATTGATGCATCCCTATACATACTACTTGTTGCGTCTGATTTCATCCATGTCGCTGGAGTGCACGGGGCTCAATTCGATTGTAATTGTTCATATGTATATAATATATGCGTATCCAGAAAAGGATCGATCTTTGATATAAAATCTCCTGTTCCTGACACAACAAAACACGCACACCAAAGATCAAACCGCATTTATGTATATGTATTATTGAATTAATAAAAAAAATTGGAAAATATTATTGAATTAATAAATGATGCTTTATATATTTGAAAAATTGCAATTAGATTTCGGCGATCGAGACCGTTTATTGCTCCGCGATTTCGTTTGTCACGTAGTAGACTCCACACACTAAACTAGTGCAATGTCAACGGTACCACACGTATACTATCATTAGATATTCTAGCTCGTGTTAGTACTTAATTACTAGTATTTTTGTTGAGGGATTCGTGTTACTCTCCATACTTAGGACGCAAACCTGATCTTTTTTTCGTGCACGCACGAACTGATCATGCGGTTGTTGAGCTGAACGAATGGCCATTTATTATGGGGAGCTCGATATCCATGTTTGTTGGTACAGGCACTGCATCGCCACTGGTAGCTTTCAGTTTCAGCTTTTAATTTCCTAAGAAATTAAGCTAGGTCTGCTGCCTTCAGGAGCAGCCTGGGTTTTTGTTTCCTTGAGAAAACGAAGCAGTGCACTTCATGAATGACTGGGTCGTGTTAAAACTTAAAAGCAATGCGGTACGGACGCTGCCATTTCTCCAGTTTTTGTTTTGTTTTGTCCTGGACGGTACAGGTTTCAATTTTGTACAATCAGCTGGGGGTACGCTTCATCAGCCTCAGAATTCTTATGAGGACAAAAACAGTAGGGGACTTCGTGCATGGATGGCTGGTTTTTTGTGTGGATTGTAGCTGTCTGAACTCGGAATATACGGCGACCGATCGAAGAATGTCGCCTTCTGTTTCCGCATAAGAACAAATAATGTCCTCCATATTTAAAGAAAACGATAGCCCGGGATGGGGAGAGTGTAATGGATGCGGCCAAATAAATCAATCAGAAATATATAGCCTTGTTCATCATAACAAGCCAGAGATTCAGGTTTTTGTCCACTGCCGCCGACGCCGACAGGCAGTCCCTAACACAAACCTAGCAGGATCACCGGCGTACCGCGCGCAGAGCCACGCCACATGTAGTGGTCACGGTCTGTGCTGCACTTATTCGTCATGGCTTACGACATGGGTAGAACATTTGCATCCACTTGTGCACTGTTAAAATTGATGAGCGCACAGCGGTATATCAGGCAACGGCAGCTTATTATTGGGTTCGTCTGCCCCAGCGGTCGAACAGTCCAACGGATCAGCGCTATAGAAAAACATTTACTCCCTCCTATCCGGAAGGAGTGTCGCCGAAAAGAAGCTAAACTACATGCAAATTACAGCAGTGATCGTGATAATATTTGTGGATCAGGTGAGTATTTGGTTTTTCTTTTTAATTTATTTATATAGCCCATTAAAAAACATGGCAGCTGAGGCATCTTCTTCTGTGATTACCCTCACACACTAGTTTGCGTTGTAGCTACGGATCTTGGTCTCCAACATGTTTTGTGGCTACACCCGTCTGCGTGACATGGACGATGTAACCGTGGATCGCTCGCCACGCGCCACGCCGTTTGACACGTTGTTCAGCACTTAAAATATAGCGCTGAAGTTTATCTGAAAAAATATAGCGCTGAACCACCGGGGTCGATCGGCATAGGAGTGCAGGACAGTTTATTGGAAAGGGCCGGAGAACGGCACTATTGGATGGATCCGCGATGGAGCTGCGCAGCTCGCGGGTAGAGGGCGGAGAAGGTCTGAGCCTAGTCATAATGGGTGGCCAGCGTTCGGGTGAAGGGACTGTGGACTTTAGAAATCATTGCTCTCGCGCTCTGATCTTGATATTGATTGCCAACTCGGATAGAGGAAGTAAGCTGTTCTGTTTGTTCTCTGTTCTATTGGATTTTAAACTTTTTATAATGGGTAGTAACATCGTAGTAACATAAGTGTCATGATATGGCATGTAATTAATGAGGAGAGAGGCAAATGGAGTAACATACATCTAGTTACCATCACATCACAGTTTTTAAGACAAAATGTGTGTATAGAGTAATAAATGAGACTACATATGATAGTATCTTTATGTTATTTTGCATAGTGAGGGTAGTAACATAGTCTGAAAACACGTGTATGTTACTAGTTGAAGTTACTCCCCATTGTGACTAGTCTGATGATCTACGCGTTCGATAAGAAGAGGTAGGGTGGGGAAGGGCCGTGCGGCATGGGAAATTAGCATAGTTAAACTGCCACCAATGTGTTTTTTACATAAAGTAAGAATCACGTGTGTTCACGCAAAGATGCTACTTCAAGCATTGATAAGAAGAATTTACATCTTTGTGACCACGTTAATGACCAATGCTGTTGTGGATTTTCTTTTTGTGCGATACTGACAGCTGGGAATGGCGAGCGCACTGGAGACGCTGTGCGGTCAAGCGTTCGGCGCCAAGAAGTATCACATGCTGGGCATATACCTGCAGCGGTCGTGGGTCGTGCTCCTCATCTTCGCGATGGCGTTAACGCCGACGTACGTGTTCATGGAGGACCTGCTGCTTCTGCTCGGCCAGACACCGGAGCTCTCCCACCTCGCCGGCAAGATGAGTATCTGGCTGCTGCCGCAGCACTTCGCCATGGCTATGCTGCTCCCGCTCACACGGTTCCTGCAGAGCCAGTTAAAGAACTGGGTGACCGCCGCCACCGCAGGGGTCGCGCTCGCCATCCACGTCGTCGTCACCTACCTGCTCGTGCACCACTTCCAGCTCGGGTTCGTCGGGGCCGTCGCTTCCGCGGACATGGCGTGGTGGCTAGTGGTGCTGGGCCAGCTCTTCTACGTCATTGGTGGCGGGTGTCCGCTGTCGTGGAAGGGGTTCTCCATGGAGGCCTTTGCCGACTTCTGGGAGTTCATTAAGCTCTCCACTGCCTCTGGTGTGATGCTTTGGTGCGTCCGATCACTACATGAGCTTAGAACATCGCACTAATTAGAGTCCAACAAAAAAGTGTATACATTCTTCCTGAATCATTCACATCTCTGCTCATTGTTCATCTGCAGCTTGGAGAACTGGTACTACAGGGTGCTGGTGTTGCTTACCGGCTACCTGCCGAACGCTGAAATCGCCGTGGATGCGCTCTCCATATGGTAACTAGCAGCTGCAAATAAAAGCAATTTCCCTTTCAAATCCATGTTAGTCCTCACCTCTAAAAGAGTACAACGGGCTGATTCCTTTTCCCAAATGTAGCTTGACGATCAACGGATGGGAGTTGATGATTCCTCTAGGATTTTTGGCAGCAACAGGGTACGCAACACCGAATTCAGTAACCAGTAATACGCGCGGTGTGATTTGGCTGGACTAACTAACAACAGGCTATATTTCTGAAAATGTTAGCGTGCGGGTGGCAAACGAGCTCGGGGCAGGCAGCGGCAAGGGCGCACGCTTCTCCATCATCGTTTCCATCACCACTTCTGTGGTGATCGGCCTCGTCTTTTGGTGCCTCATCCTCGCCTACAACGACCAGATCGCGCTCCTCTTCTCGTCGGGAAAGGCTGTGCTCGACGCCGTGCACAACCTCTCCGTGCTGCTTGCTTTCACCATTCTCCTCAACAGCGTGCAACCCGTACTCTCAGGTAAGCTGGACCTCACTTGATCTAACATTTTCCTTATTCATAGCTCTACATGACACAGGAGATGCTAAGCTCTGCAATGCGAATGTTGTTGGTTGCAGGGGTAGCTATTGGTTCAGGATGGCAAGCACTGGTCGCCTATGTGAACATTGGATCCTACTACTTGGTTGGAGTTCCCTTCGGTATTGTACTGGGTTGGCCACTGGGCTTCGGAGTTCGGGTAAGGATCGTCAAAAAATAAGAGTACAAACCGGAGGTTTGGGTTGATCTTGATCTTCTGATTATGTCTAAATTGCAGGGGATTTGGTCTGGGTTGATTGGTGGAACTGCTGTCCAGACGCTGGTATTAGCCTATCTCACCATGAGATGTGACTGGGATGAAGAGGTGCATAACTTTTCTTTCATGCCTGCTACAAGTTATTCTAGTCATAAAATGAACAGGAAAATCTCTGCCTTTTTTTGTAGTACTCCTTTCTATCAGACGTTTTGCGTCTAAAAAAGACACTTAGGCAAGCCAATTAAGCTTCCAAAAATGTCTTATAAAAAGGGACAGAGGAAGTAGTTATCAAGTTGTTCAGTATTCTTAGGAACAGTCATTTGTTTTACTTGAGGATCTGAGATCATAGCTTGTGTGGTTGCAGGCAAACACAACCAGTATACGAATGAGGAAATGGGCCAGCACAAAATGAAACTACTCAACATTTTTTTCAGAAGAGAGGTCGTAAACACGATGGACGATGCCCTGCAGATGGAACATCACTTACACTAAAAAGAAGAAAAAATGAAGAATCGTCACTTCTGGTATAAAACATGATCGAAGTGTTGTAACCAAACAGTTCAGGAGAAATTGTGGGCAGCTGTTTCACTGGGGAGAAGGAGAACAGTTTCTGAACATACCCGCTTGTCAAGAAAATTGAGTGTTGTCAAAAGAGCTCAAATTATTGTTTTGGAGGAATAATGTATGTTATCCGTCTTGTTTATAACCCTGCAGCTTGTATTTTGCAAGAACGTTGCCACATGTACCCACAAAAGTCCTATGTTGGTAGGGAATTGTAGGACAGTATGTGGCTAACAAAAAGCTTGATGAAATGCCAATCATAATCCGCCACCCACATTGGCACTAAAGTAAGTTAAATATGAATAGGCTTGGTAATATTCAGATTATTTTTCATTCTTTTTCAAAACTAGCACAGTGACCCTTAAAACTGCGAGAGCAAAACTAGAAGTGTCTACGTTGCAACGTGTCAAATATTTCACAATTAATTTTATTAGAATAAAATATGACATGTGCTTGCTAAGTAAATGAAATTTTCTTAAATCTTGGTCGACTGAGCTTAAGTAGCAACATCCTTGTTCTGCTATTTTCATCTTAGATGTAAACTTTGGTTACTATCTTTTGTTTATGATTATGCAAAAGAGAAACCAAAATCTGGTTATAGACATATCACTAGTGGAAAAAAGTCTTTCCGTAACGCACCAAAAAGCCTTTATGTAGCGCACCAATTGGGCATGGTCGGTACGCCATAGTTATCTCGCCACACAAATATTTCTGTGGCGCACCCCACATCCATGCGCCACAGAAACATATATGTGGCGCACCCTTACTTAGGTGTGCCACTAAATTATTTTTTGAATTTAAAAAAAATGGCGGCCAGAATCTGGATCTGGCGCCGTCCGTTTTTCGCCGGAATTTCGTCGAAGCCCGTGGTCGGAGGAGGAGGTCGTCGTAAGTGGGTGTAGGAGGGGGTCGCCGGAGGTGGGTGGACGAGGAGGAGGAGGAGCTTGTCGTAGGAGGTCACCGGAGGAGGAGGAGGTGGTAGTCGCCAGAGAAGGAGGAGGAGGTGGTCGCCGGAGGAGGAGGAGGAGGTTGTCGTCGAAGTCGCCGGAGGTGGTCGCCGGAGTAGGAGGTCAAAGTCGTCTCTCTTCGCTGGAGTTGGTGGAGCGGAGGAGAAGGGGAGTGGAGGAGAAGGGAAGTGGAGGAGAAGGGAAGTGGAGGAAAGGAGAAGGAAATGAGAGTATAAGGTGAGAAGGGGAGAGGATAAGGGGAGCCAGCCTCCCATTTCAAACTTCAGATCCCGCCAAAAATTTCTGTGGCGCACCCTCTCCCGGTGGGCCACAAAAAATTGTATTTTTTCTGAGAAAAACAATCATTTTAAAATATATTTTTTTCTTTTGGAATTTTTCTCTACTTTTTTTAAGGTATTAAACGCCATTTTTTTGACGTATGCAAACGTTATGGCCGTTTTGATTTTCTTTACAGTGATTTTGCATAAAAGGTCAAAACTCATATTTCAAATATGCTACACGGAGCAGACACTAATACCTAACCATATTTCAAAGGATGGAATCCCATGCGCCACAAAATGTGCGTATACTTTGTGGCACACCCAACCTGATGCGCCACAGAATGTCCAATTTGTGTGGCGCACCCAGCTGATGCGCCACAGAATGTCGACTTTCTGTGGCGCACCCGAAACCATGCGCCACAGAAAGTCATATTTTTGTGGCGCACCCGAAACCATACGCCACAGAAATATGACTTTGCAAAAGGATGCGTCACAAAAAGATTTTCTGTGGCGCATGCAATTTGGTGCGCCACAAAAAGGTCTCAACCTATAAGCGTTTTTCTACTAGTGTATGCCCTTAAAAAAAATCTAGAAATTATCTCTCTTTTCTAAGGCATATATATGTATTTCTGCCCATATCCACTTACATCTTATATCTGTCTCCCCAACAGATCTTATCTCCTTCAAATCAGTTCTGAAACCCCTCACCTTATCCATGTGTGATTTTGGAGAACTCGAGAGCCACAAATATTATATGATCATTGTGTACTTTCCCCATTTTAGAGGTCTCACACACTTCACATATATCTCTCTTAGGGGCTCCCAGTTCAAAGAAATTTAATAGGAATTTTGTACCATGTAGGATTTAGGCTGACTTCTTTTGGGCTTCTTGCTCTGCTTATGGGTTCAGAAGCCCAGAAGTTGAAAAGAACTCTCCAGTTTCCTCCCACCGCAAAACTCTCTAGAAGCCATTTTACACACGGTGGCCAGAAACTGGGTCAGACCAGTTTCCCGAGCTTCTCCGCCGGCCCGCGAAATGCTTCATGAAAAGGGTCATTTCGTTCGAAAAATTTACTTCCGAAATGCCACCCCACTCCTTTCCCTGCTACTCCGTATCTCTCAGTTAAAGGATTATGAAGAAAAAGAACACAATCCCCACCCGTCGTCCCCGACCTCGCATCTCGAGTCTCGACCCCCACCTCACGACCCCCACCGCCGGCCACAAGTTCTCCTCACCGCAGCCTCTTGCCGCCCGCCCGCCAGTGCCAGATCTCGCCTACGCACTGCCGGATCCATCGGCTCTGCCCTGTTTTCTTCTACGCCTTGCTCCCCGTCGCCGGCTCCTCCTCCCTACCTTGCAAGTTCTCCTCCTGAGTTGCTGCTCTCGTCGCCCCTCCGCTGGATCCCACGGCTCGTGCGCACCAACTTCGGTGACCTTGAACCAGCAAGGACAAGATCTAGCCCGTCAGCCTTCCGACCGTCGCCTCAGCCTGCTCCTCTGCGCCGGCCAGGGAGCTCGGCTGCGAGCAGATCCTCGCACAGCAGCTCGCCAAAGACAACCTGCTCGCCCAGGAGCTCGTGGAAACCACCGGCTCACGGTCTTCTATCTTGCATCCGGCCGTCGAGCTCCAGCTGGTCAACGAACTGGAGGTTCAGATTTCTGATTTTATTTTTTTTGCTCTGGATGCAGATGCATGCAGAAATTGCTCATCTGAGCGATGTTGACATGAGGTTGAACATCCGAGCAGCGTTGAGAGGATGCCATTGCTTCAGACTGCGGGCTAGCTATGAACCTAGGACAGTGAACAAACTACCTACTGTGTATATTGGATTTAATGAATTTTTCAGTGAAATGTTTGTACAACTCAATAACCAAGTTTAATTTTATACCACTAATAATCTTGTTCAGCTTAGATGTGACAATGGAGGGCGGTATAGACTATTCACAACTCAATCTTGCAAATAAGCTAAAATTTTAGAAGCCCAAAAGAAGTCTCCAACACAGTTTTTAGAGTTTCTCCCCACCATAGTTTCTCCACACCGAAATCTATAATCCGGCTTATGCATAAGCAGGAGCCCAAAAGAAGTGCCCCTTAGGATGCTGAGGTGCCCAACATGTTGGGTTTTGAGTTTTTTGGCTTTACAGGTACCCAAATAGGCAAAACAAAAATATTTCTGTCTATTATGATCGGTCTTTTGATTTCAACAGGAATTTTGAGAAAACCAAATGCCAACCACACTTAGATTCATAGATATTGCACAGCAGACTTACTTGACAGTTGTAGAACAATGTTCAACTTTGCAAAAGACACCAATTTTTTGCAAAGAATCTGTAGTACAAGAGATCACCTTCCCCTCAGTTACCAGCTTGTTTCAGATCCCCCACTGCATCCATCGCAACAAACAAAGTTTCTATCTTTAGCACTTGTTCTGTCTCAGCAACCCGATATGACGTTAGATGTATAAACTGGTATTCATTTCCACCAAATGCCTATTTTAAGCTGACCAACTCAAAGGAAGTCGATGAGCAACCAAGCATGATGTGGTCTGTATTTTGCAAAACCCGACCCTAAAAACAGATCTTAGTAACTGCTCCTTCACGTTTAGAAATCAACTCCCTATATGGTATTCAGTCTTGAACCGTTGTGCATACCTTGATCTGCAAAGGAAGGTCAGTATTCTGCAAACTCTGCATATGCCAACAAATACAACCAGCAAAGTCAGTTGTGCCTGAATAATATGCCCAAAGCTCTGCTGAGTGCTGACTGTACATAAATTTAGTAGATTATTGTCTATTCTTTTCAAATTCCCAACTCTCTTTACCATACTCTACTCCCTATCAGTTTGGATCACAGTTTAGCGACACACTAGGCTCTTTATTGCTAGCTCTACCACCTGCTTTGCTATTATCCTGTCCACCCAACGGCGAGAATGTGTCATCAGTCTAATTCTACATGCACGGCAGAATTACTATCCCAACAAACCTGGAGTTTGCTGATTTTGCAAATATTGTGTCATGATGTGCACTGATTCCCTTGCTTGCTAGGACATAAATGTTCAGCATATCAGTTTGTACCACTGTAACCATCAGAAGCAGCCTCTGTTGAATTGTTTAGTGTGCCTACACATGTCAATATGTTAGACTACACACGAACAATGTCTAGCGCTTCTTTCTTATTGATCTTGCTGCTCTGCTGGTGCTCCATGTAGTCTCTGTACTTGATTCCTCGGAACTCCATGGCCCGGAGGCCAGACCGTGCCAGCTCTGGGATTGGCTCGACGATGGCATCTAGGCATGGTCCTATCAGGCTAACGACCGACATCCTCGTCTGTTCACCACGGACCAGTGCACGGTGAAGCATGGCCTTGTACCTTCCATTGCTCACAATCTGCACCAAAATGTAAAAGAATGCCCGTGTATAATTTAGTGAAAGTACAAGTGAGTTTGCAAACAGAAAGGGGTCATTCTTTTCACAAACTTATACTATCAATTTAACAAAACCAAAACTTAAGCAGATACCTCCAACTGATCGCCGGAAATAATAAAGAGTGAGCCGGGAAGAGGCTTTGCGAGGAGCCACTCGCCGTTGTGCATGACTTGGAGGCCATCCACGCCATTTTGGAAAAGCAGAGCGAGAAGGCCGTGGTCAGAGTGAGCCGAAATTCCCATAACCCTATCCGTGCCAGCATAGGGTGGGTAATTGTTCCCAACTAGGATCTGAAAGCATGACTCAAGGTTCAGGGCTTCAGAAATCCGACCACCGTCAAGTCCCAAGCTCTTGGAGATTGCCTTTGCAAGCTCCAGCAACAGCTCCCGCGTGAGAGTCGAGTACTCCATAGCGATCTCTCTAACATTGACAGACATCAAATAAGACTTACAGCAATAATGGAAACAATGCTGTGATATAAAATATGGTGTTGATTAGTTAGTAGTTTGCGGCACCTCAGTTTTGCAGGCTTTGCAGGGCAGTGAAACTCAGGGCGAACAATCATCTTCACATAGTCCCTCCGACATATGGCATCGTCAACATCAGAGTAGAACAAACCTGTTCCAATACGTATAGGATCCTTTGGGCCAGCAGCAATGTACTCTGCCTTCTCCTCCCTCGGTAAGCTGTACAGTTCCTTACACGCCTCCATCACTGCTTCTTGGAGAGCCTCAGGCACCCCATGGTTAATGACCTTTCGTTTCATATCAGAAATAAGAGAATTAGTTGCAGCACTGAAAAATTGCTAAACTCGTACTATATTCTAGTGTTTTTCAGTGGTACTGTAGTAGTGTCTAACCATGAAGAAGCCCCAGTCTTCGCAAGCCCGGCCGAGGTCCCGCGTCGCTTGCGATCGTTCCTCGGCGTCGCCGTTGAGGAGGATGCCCAGGTCGATGACGGGGATGCCGTCCCGACCGGATGCTCCAGCACACTCACCGCGACCTCCATATAGAAGGTTTGGGGAATGACCGGGATACGGCGGCGCCATGACTGTGGGCTGGCACAAAGGGGGAGAGATTCAGAGCGAGACTCAAGTTGCTGGTTAGGGACAGTTGAGGGGGGTCAAGTAGGGTTTCCTGCGCGAGGGAGGGACCACAGAGGGTGCTCGCCGCCGCTGACGAGCGCGGCGAGGAAGGCAACGGGATCGGGCAAGCTGGCCTGCGAGACGTCAAGAGGCAAGAGCCCAGTTTGGGAGAAGAAGCGAGCGAGAACGGCGGCGGAGCACGGGCACCGGCTAGAGAATAGGGCTCGTTTGATTAAAGGAACTTCTGTCATACAGTAGAATTTTTAAAGGAACTTATCAGATCATATAAGATAGTTTTCTAATTTATAGGATTGATTTAGGGTCCTCTTTGATTCATAGGGTTTGAGAATGAATTGGAAAGGGAAATGAATTGGAAAGGGGTAGAAAAAGGAACGATGGTTGGCGTGAAATTTTTCGTGTTGCTTGTGCATAGGATTAAACAATGAGGTGTGAGTGAATGTTTCTTTTCTTGTAAGTTTTGCCTTGAGATGTGACATGTGAGGGAAAATTTTCTCTATTTTTCCTTTGCAACTTTATGATGAATCAAAAAGGTGTGAACAGTATCATTAATGGAAAATTTTCAAATCCTCTCTCTTTCCTACATGTTTTCTTCATATCAAAGGAGCCCTTGTATAGGAATTTTCCCGTACGAAACATAGTAATGTATCCCATAGGAATGTTTGTAATGTATCCCATAGAAATTTGAACATTATAATGTTTTTGCTTCATCAAACACAAATGCTCTTATCAAAGGATTCAGTTAGACATGACATTCCAATCCTATGCACTTCATATTCCTACATTTTTCTTATCTTATGAATCAAACGAGAAAAATGAAATCGCTAAGATGAGAAGCACAAAAATTGACAAAGTTCAGTAAAAAATAACCCACTTCCCAATTTTTTACCAAACATAAGCGTGTCTCCTGTCACACGTCTAATAGCCTGTCACACACCACCTATCTAAGCTCCCATTACGGCCATCCCGGCGGTTTATTTTGTTAATCTTTTTGCAATTCAAAAGTTGCGGAAATAGAAACACACAAAATTTCAACCACAAAATCAAAAGCTTGGCCACAGATTCAAAATCTTGATCACCAAAACGCCCCGAAGTCCAGCCAAATACACATATGATAAATCAAATGAAAGATGCAGACTCTTCAAACGTCATCATAGATGTACCAATTCTTGTTTCTTGTAAAATGGCAGCATGAAACATTGGTATGCGTCTTCTTCACCTACGGATTCATATTCATCAAGTCAGTGCTTAAAATCAAAACCGCCGATCTTGATTCATTCTCTTTGCGGCTCAAGGATGAGCTTGCTAAAACACCGGCGAGATCTTTTTGATGGATAATTACACGTTCTTCGATACTGTCGCAGTCACAAGAGTCGTATTTGCATTCTCTTTCACGATGGGGCGTCCCGCCGGTGGAAGAGGGTGCATCTACATCTATGATGCTACAGCAGCTGCCCTTTGTTAGTGACTACCCAAGAACCTTTCATTTCTCCTGATTTTGACGTTTTTCGGAGCAATGCATCAAACGAGATTTTTGATATACGAAATTTAAAAAGAAATTTGAACAATAGTACGATGAAAATCGCAGTCAGCATAATCTTTCGGCACTAGACGAGCCGAAAGTCCTACACCTATAGTTTGAGTTATGTTCGGTTCTAGTTTTTCTTAAAACAAAATTTGTTTAATCGTGTCTCGGTTCGAGATGAAATACATATTTCTCTCAAGTACATATTTTCTCTATAGATTCTGTCGAAAATATTTACTTATGGGGAAAGGTGAGATACATCTACTCGTGAAAGGAAATTTCAAACGGTCAACCGAGTGCAACGAATTTGACAAAATTTGTCGAATCATTGTACGAATTGCGATTCAAAATTACGAAATTAGATGCGACCAAACTTAAAACCGATCGCGGGAGCAAACCTACTTATCGTTACACATATATTTCATTTCCAAACTGAGACACGGTCAAGAAAATTATGATTCTAATCAATAAAATTAGAACCAGATGGAACTGTAAGTGGAGGTTTGTGCTACTTTCGCCTCTCCCAGTGCCATACCGACAGCGTGTTATATGTGATTTTTTTATTTTTACATACTATTGTTCAAATTTCTATTTATAATTTGTATTATTAAAAAAACTCTGCATCAAACTAAGCTATTTATCTTTGTTGTTTTCCCGAAACAAAGCAAGCTCATCAATGAGCTAGCAAAAAGATGCACATTAATACATAGCTGACGGATCATGAATAAGATTTACAACATCACTTACTTGATCCTCGATATTCTTGCCACTCTCAAGTCTATTGCGGATGTTTTCAGCCGTGGAATTTGTTGACTATCATTTGTAGAGCACCCATCTATGCGTGATCTCCCTTTGGTTGCGATCTAGGTGCACTTTGGCATAATCTTTCAACCGGCTGCGCTCATCAAATTCAGTTTTGAACTTATGATACTCTTCTAATTGGTGTCACTTTTTTGATTGGCACCGGTGATTATTTCACTACTCACGGCCTTTCAAGAATCACACCAACACTTATCCTCCTTACTCCTTGATCTTTCAACAAACGTCTCGGGTCCCACTCTTCTTCTTCGTCTTTGGTTCCAACATCGGTTGTGCCCTTAGGTTCCTCGTCCTCATCGTTTCATCATCAGAGTAATCCTCCTCACCCTCCTCTACTTCATATTGCACGATGGCGTCATCATTGATTATAGCCAATGAGATCAGCATTCACCTATGCACACAAAACACAGCCCGTCGATCATGTTTTTATCTATGCAGTGGATCCAGGATTTAAGCATAGGGGGCCAAGAAGACATAGACCATAAAAAAGAAGTTTCATAGATGAAAAGAAAAGAAAGCTTGACTTCTACTAATTTAAATCTCTCTCTATATTCATATATATATATGCATTTTGACCCAACAATACATCCCAATTATGTTTCTTAAAAAGCGAAAACATGCGAGTGGGGATTCGTCGAATGTGAATACTCTAGCCATGAAATTTGCTTGAGCCCTCTAAACTCTAAATAACGACAAATGTTTTGGTCCGTATATATACTCCCATGTTATGTATGGCAGCCCCTCAAAAATCATAGAATCAGTGAGTTCAAGTAAGAACACAAATAATGGACTTTGCTATCCAGCAGGTGCCTGCTGCCTCGCATAGCTTGACGCGCGAGAAACCAAACCAGCCCCACGCGTGCGTTTCATGTATGGGTAGTCGAAAATTCAAAAGGTTTTATAGCCCAAACCCTTTACTCGATTGAGAATCCGTTTTCACCGTTAGACTAGTCGCGATAAGATCTTCAAAACTAGAACCCATATCGATATGTTTCGACAACTTTTTTTTCCCTAGAAGTTACCACCGCCGTAGCATATAAGTTACCGAGTTATGTATATAAGTTACCCAACATATAGCGATTAGTTTTTGGTTGAAAATAGAACCAAGTTAAAATGTGGCTGAAGTTGAAGCAGCTACTTTCGAAGTAACAGAAAGAAAAGCAACGACTGGAGTGGGGGAGTCAGAGTCGGAGAGAGGATTCCTTGCTTCTTTCTCTCATGCAAAACCGTGCATGAGAGTTTCATCTCGCACGGCTCCTAAGTGATAAAAAAAGAAGAACTCGTCTTCTTGTTTTGTAACTCAAATCGTTTATCCGATTTATGATATGTTTCCACTATTGGAAGCATCGAGATTTTTGAAACTACATCCCATTTTGATATGTTCCAACATATTTTTTGAACCCAAAAGTTATCCACCCATTAAAAGGTAAATTATCAAAATGTAGTATGTAAGTTACACGTCCAATTAATGATTAATTTTTGGTTTGATGCTATATTCCATTTTTTTTGTTATTTTCAGTTTTTTGTGTTTTGAAGTTATAACCTAGTTTTCAGAATGTTACCACAGTATTTTTTTAATGATGTAATTGTTACTATAAATCGAGAGTTATCATTCTAATACGTATTACCAATAGAGTCTTTTTATGGTGTCTTATACCAAGGTGTAGTAACTTTAAAAATAAAAAACTAAAAAGAACAATACGAATGGTTCTATTATAACCCAAAAACTAATAGTTAATATGGTTGGTAACTTACATACTACAGTCTAGATAACTTTTATGCTACAGGGTGGACTTTTGGGTCTGAAAAAAGTTGTAAGAATATGTTAATATGGGATCTAGTTTCGAAAATCTCGTCGCGACTAACTCAGCAGTGAAAACGGATTCTAAATCGGATAAATGGATTGGTCAACAAATCATTTTAAGTTTTTGGATTTCACATTAAATTAAATGCTGGATGAAATCAGCGTTTTTTACTTTCTTTCTTGCATGCATGCATGGGGAGGAGGCAAATTTGTGTGGTTTCCATGATCTCCCCCGTGCGTCGAGCTACGCCCCTAGCAGCGCCCGCCAGTTAGATTTTCCGAATACTAATTGGTTGTGCCTACAGATGCGATCGCTGATCCAATTAGCATCAAGGAGATATGCCCTAGAGGCAAATAAATAAGTAGTATTTATTGCATTATCTCATAAGTTTATAATAGGTTTGTGTATTATGCTATAACTGTATTAATCGGAATTATTAATACACGTGTGATACATAGACAACTAGGTCCCTAGTAAGCCTCTATATGAACTAGTCCATTGGTAACAGTTGATCGAGATTCCCGATCAAGGACAATGACGTCGGCTGACAATGGGGTCATCTTATTAGTTGAATAAGGTGATGGACATACACAAAGTATTGCAATAAGATCGTATAACGATGTTTGTCATTTGCAATAAATAAGAATATGATAGCTTATTGCTTAGACCGTGACACCGTACTTATTGATGCTTCGTATGAGTGCTTTGAGAGCATCAAACATTGTGTCTTATATAGCATGACAATAACGGTGTCCATCTTGAGTATCCCGAAAGAGTATCGAGACGTAAGGATCAAGAGCGGGATTTGTTCATTCTTGTAATGGAAAGATACTCTGGGCCCACTCGGTGAGATTACATTTATATAGCTGCGCAGCTTATGACTAGGTCATGGAGATGTAATATCACATACAAGTTAATAACCTTTGTCGGTAACAAGATACAACAAAGACATCGGATGTCTACGATCATATCTCGGACATGGTATTATCGCAGAAATAAAGAGAATGAATATCATATTTATGGTTCAACGACGATATTCGTAGAATGCACAGGGGTCGTCATATACATCCAGGTATCCTTGACGGTCATTGGTGAGCGGAGTGTCTCGACCAAGTCTGGAGTGTTCTCGAACCGTAGCGTAACAAACTTAAGGTCTTGACGACACCTGGAGATAGGTTCTGGAATAATATAGGATTTTGTTGGAGAGAGAGGAATGATCCGGAAAGAGTTCCGGTGGTCCGGAAGGAGTTCCGGGAAGGTCTGGAATGGTTCCAGGTATGTCCAAAAGTTGTTCGGGCGGAGTCACGGGATATTAAATAGTATTTAAATATGTTAATTATAAATTAATTATATTTTATATTAATTTAATTATTAAATAATAAAGTAAAAAGGGGCCTCCCACCTACATGGGCCCAAGAGGGGGAGCCGCACCATCAAGGAGGAAAGGGGGCTTGGGCCCCTAGTACAACTCGGACTAGGATAGTCGGCCGAACCCCCTCCCCCTCCTACTCCTTTAGTCCCACATGGGGGAGGCAAGTGTTTGCACACCCACTCCCCCCTTTATATAGCAAGGCATATTAATTGGATTAATTACAGAAAAATATAATTAATTGTATAGCAGGCCGGTCGAGTTGCTTCTCCGTCCGTTTTGCCCCCCTCTCTTCACCCAAGCTATACCGCCTGGCGCCGTTGCCCTGCGGGATTCCAGATAAGTTCTACCCCTACGATTTCAGCTGGATCTGAATGACCGGGGGTTGTTGTTAAGCTTCGTATGTTTGTGAGTGCTCGGAGGCGACTCTATTGAGGAGCCTGGGCGACGTTGTCTCGCCCACCTGCAGCCCAGCCGCTGCGCCTCCCCCCTCCTCTTGTCGCCGGTGCACCCCCCAGCCGCCGACGCCACGCCATCTTCCGCCCGACGCCCGTCGACGCAGGTCATCGTCGACACCCCGGCGTCATCGTCTACGTCATCACGGCAAGTTCTCCGCGACCTCGAGGTCGGCTACGTACGACTTCATCGTCAACGCTTGTGCCGGAGCGTAATCCCCGCTATCGGTCTACATGGAGGTGATGTAACCCGTTCCGCCACCGTTATCACATGTACTAGATAGATAGATCCTGCCTAGTTAGGGTTTCATACGATAGAAAAATTATTGTTTTCTGCACCGTAACCCCTTCAACAACTCCAATCAAATCGGCGGCGACAACAAAGTTTAGTTCGAGACTGGATAGGGCGTAGACGGTAGGGCGTGCTGCGTGCAATCCGGAGTCCACGAATCGTGCCTAAGATTAGCAATACAACGAGTTAGCTAAGTATGTGGCTCATTGTGGCCTACGGCGCTTAACGACAGGCGCGCAAGCAGCTGAAAGGCCGGAAGGCCTCAAACAAATTATCAGGTTGGGCATTACAATTAGGCTAATTGTCGAATATTATAGCAACTGAACATGTCACATCCAATTAACGATTAATTTTTGGTTTCATGCTATCTTTCTTTTTTTTGTTTTTTTGATTTTTTGTGTTTTGAAGTTAAAACCTAATTTTCATAACGTGATCAGAGTATTTTTTATGATGTAATTGCTACTATAAAATTGAGAGTTATCATTCTAATACTTATTACCAATATAGTATTTTTATGATATTTTAGTGTGTAGTTATCAACTTATGCATGATACATTTACCATCCAAACGTGATATTCACTTATGAATAACAAGGTGTAGTAACTTTAAAAATAAAAAAATAAAAAGAACAATACGAATGGTTCTATTTCAACTCGAAAACTAATAGTTAATATGGTTGGTAACTTACATACTATAGTCTAGTTAACTTTTGTGCTACAGGGTGGGTAACTTTTGGGTCTGAAAAAAAAGATGTAAGAATATGTTAATATGAGATTTAGTTTCGAAAATCTCGTCACGACTAGCTCAGCGGTGAAAACGCATTCTAAATCGGATAAACGGTTTGGACTACAGATCATTTTAAATTTTTGGATTTCATATTAAAACCAGGGTCTCTAATGCTCAGCTAGCATATTTCTCAGCTAGCTGAGCTTGTTGGGTGTGTCCATGCGCTGTCGCGCGCTCGTGCGGCACGCAGCAGCCCATCCGCGCTAGGCCGGCTTGGTCGACCCGTTCTGTTTTTTTTCGTGATTCTGTTTTTTTGCCTGCTGGACAGATTTTTAAACACTCGTAACTTTTAAACCGTAGCTCTGTTTTTGGTGATTCAATTTTCTAAATCTTCGCCTCAAACGAGATCTACACGTTGGTACTGGTTTTGTTGTCTTTAAAAAATTCTCAACTGTAAACCTAATTGCAACTACCACCCCACCCCTATTCTGTAAATAGATTGGTAGTTGCGTGCCTAGTTGCAACCGAAAAAAATTATTTTTGAAACGGTTGCAATGTGGTACCCCTCCGATCTCTCAATTACAACCGTAAGTATAAACTGACTCCACCTATAGTCGGTGGGATCAAAAATGAAAAAAAACAGTTTCCTGTCGAGTTGCAACTTAAATAAAAATAAAAATCTTAACTGAAACCCTAATTGCAACTACCACCCCACCCATATTTTGCAACTAGAGTAGCAGTTGCAACAATAAAAAAAGAAGATAAATTTTATTTTTTGTAATTGAAAATGTCAATTTCGGGTCGAATTGAAAATATTATCCTTTTCGTTTTTCTTTTCTTTTATGGCTGCTTTTTTTCTTCATAGTTTCCTTTTCTTTCTGTTCTCGTGCATATATTTAAAATGTTTAAAACATAAATTTATTCAAAACTAAAAATTGTTCAGTTTCTAAAATATTTCAAAACAAAAATAATGTTGTAAAACATCAGTAGTTTTTACTTTTCCAATATGATAAATGTATTCTTTAAAATATAGTTAAACAACCTAAATGTTCATATAAAAAATAGTTCAAATCATATAGATATTTTTATATAGGATAATATTCTAAAATATAGTTACATAATATTGTTGTATACAAAATTACATAGGTCTACGTAGTACAACTACAGAGAAATAATGTACATATTATCAGGAACTGAGAGCACATAATAAAACAATGGGAGACGAGGGAATTCGTCAAGTTTCAACTACCACCCCCACTACGACTATAAAAATGGGAGTGATTCAGTTGCAAGTCGAGTTGCAACTGAATCAAAGAAAAGGGGGACATGGGTGGTGAGTTGCATGTCAAGTTGCGACTATCACCCCCATCCTACAACTATAAAAAATGGGAAACGGAGGAATTCAGTTGCGAGTCGAGTTGCAACTGAATCCGAGGGGGGACGAGGGTGTGAGTTGAATTTAAGTTACGACTACCACCCCCGCTACAACTACAAAAGGTGGGAGTGATTTAGTTGCTAGTCGATTTGCAACTGAAACAAGAAATGAGGGGGACAGGGGTGGTGAGTTGCATCTCAAGTTGCGACTTCCACCCCACATCCAACAACTACAAAAAATGGGAGACGGGGGAATTCAGTTGCAAGTAGAATTGCAAGTGAATCCGAGGGGGGGGGGGGACGAGGGTGTGAGTTGCATGTCAAGTTGCGACTAACACCCCACTACAACTAAAAAATGGGAGTGATTTAGTTGCAAATCGAGTTGCAACTGAATCAAAGAAATGGGGGGGGGGGGGACAGGGGTGGTGATTGCATGTCAAGTTGCGACTAACACCCGCACTAAAACTACAAAACGGGAGTGATTCAGTTGCAAGTCAAGTTGCAACTGAGTCAAAGAAATGGGAGGGGAGGGGTGGTGAGTTGCATCTCAAGTTGCGACAACCACCCCCCATCGTACAACTACAAAAAAAATGGGAGACACGGGAATTCAGTTGTGGGTCGAGTTGCAACAGAATCCGAAGGGGGGAGGGGAAGATAGTGATGTCAGTTACATGAATAGTTGCAAGACAAAATGGAAACAAAAAATCATCCTCAGTTACAACCCCTAGTTGCGACTGAGTCCATCTACAGTCGAGGGGGGAGGAGGGGGAGACAGTGAGTTCAGTTACGTGAATAGTTGCAAGACAAAACAAAAAACACAAAAATCAATCTCAGTTATATCCCTAGTTGCGATTGACTCTGTTTTACCGTCGTGGGGGAGGAAGAGGAGTCACATGCGTGTAAAATTGCACACTGATGCGAGAAAAAAAATCAAATGCACCACCATTAAAAAGTCGGTATTGTATATCAAAGTGCAAATCACATCAACGACTAGATCCATATGGCGACGACATCAAATGCAAAATTGAGAACAAGACCTAAAAGTCAACAATATGCACAAAACCAAAAAAAATAAAAAATAACATCGGTGACTCGCCCATGATACTGACCATGATTAGCAAGTCATCACAAAAAATTACATTACGGCGTGTATTATCACACCACATACAATACAAATTTAAAAAGAGTGGAAAAAATTCAAAACACCCGTAATAAATCGAACCGATAAATCGCATTGCTCCAACGTAACACAGGAGCAGCATTCACAATTCAAAAAAGAACAATAAAAAAATCACGTCGGCACAAAAAATCCGATCGGACTACGTGTGCCAAAAAATCACGTTGACACAAAAAATCCGATCAAACTGCACAAAAAATCACGTCCGCATGCGGCCTAAAAAGAAAAAAAACGACACAAAAATATGACCAGGAAAAAAGATCGGCGCGCGTGACAAAAAAAACGACCGGGAAAAAAGGAGACACACACGGCCATAACGATCCGCAGTCGGCAAAACAGGCCGTAAACCTCCATGCGCGCGCGCGACGAGCTCATTCTCCAAGCGATCTGATTGGACTATCACAAAGTCGACTATGTCCTAAGTTACATGTAATAGCAATTCTCTTATCAAATTGCAAAAAAAATGGATAGTTACATGTAATAAGGTATTTAAGAAGGACAAAACGTTAACCAAAAAATTCGAGAAGAAAATAATTCAGAAAAATAAATATGCTAAAAAGCAACAAGAAAAACGAAAAAAACCCTAAAAAGCATTTCCTATACGCACGGACCAAAATAAAAGGCAGCATAAAATACACACCTCAAATCGCGGCTATTAAGGTACTCTCGAACCTGCCTAAAAGGTGACCAAAACAAAAAAATACATGCGCTAAAAAAAGCTACACAGAAAATGGCCCGCAGAAAACAAAAATAAGGCACAACAACAAACCGGGGGAGCAATCGGGCTGAAACAACAAACCCTGCCGGCCGCACAAATCATGGCGCGGGACGGATCGTATGGGGCTGGAGTTAGTTGTGATGTACCGATTTTTAGAAATAGCAATTCCCTTAAATGCGGGATGACATAAACGTTTTTGACTTTCTTTCATGCATGGAAGGGGGCAAATTTATGTGGTTTCTATGATCTCCCGGGTGTGTCGCGCTTCGCATTAGATTTTCCGAATATTAATAGGTTGTGCCTACAGATGCGATCGTTGATCGAGTGATCATATGTACAATACCTTCAGGAATTAGCATCAACAATTAGCGGAGAGCGGACTACGGACGACGGGATAGGATGGGGCGTGGCCCCGGACGGCGGCAGCATGTGACAATTCCAATCAAATCGGCGGCGGCAGCAAAGTTTAAGACTGGATAGGGCGTAGGCGGTAGGGCGTGCTGCGTGCTGCGTGCAATCCGGAGTACATGAATTGTGCCTAATTTTAGCAATACAACGAGTTAGCTAAGTATGTGGCTCATTGTGGCCTACGGCGCTTAACTACAGGCGCGCAAGCAGCCGAAAGGGCTCAAACAAATTAGCAGGTTGGGCATTATAATTAGACTAATTGTCGAATATTATATGAAGTGAACATGTATATGCCTAATAGACCCCGCTACATACGATTGGGCGTGGCCGGAGCCCACACAAAACACAAGTCGACATGCTTATGCTGTTATGCACACAAAACACAAGTCTACGATTCCATACCTAGCTGGCGTCAAACACAAGTAACATGTTTGACGGTTTCAAAATTTTAAATCATCTTTAAAAAAATAACTGCTCAGTTTATGTTGAGCTTTTGGTCCTTGTTCTCATTTATGAAGTTTGTTAACATGTTCGCATGTAGGCACTCAAGTTGTTGGTACAGTAATTCATCATGTATCTACTCTCTTTGTCCCACAATATAAAATGTTTGAGAGTGCCTATGTCTCGGCTGACTGATTTTTTCGTAAGTCTCGATCACCTAAAAAAATGTAACGACAGTCTAAAGAAAAGTACAATTGCATTTTTATGAACATATTAATGGCACTTTTTTGGACAGAAAATTGAAATTATACGTTTCATGATTGCACTTTTTAAAAAATGACTGAGACTTTTAACAAACCAGTTAGCTAAGACTTAGCACATCTGAAAATGTTTTAACCTTTTTTCACATGCACATGTCTAAATTTGTGTCTAGACACATTTTAGTGTATACGTATAATTATTTTGGTACAAATCTAGACAACATGTATAACACGTAGAACATCTTGTATTATGGAACAGAGGATGTGGATGTTTAAAGTGATGCGGCGCGTTAAAGGCTTCGCCCAATTTCTCATTTTACACTGTTTTTTTCTAGTGGAACATGACGACGGAATAGTAGATGGTAAAACTCGTTGAAAGAAAAATATGAAAAATGTACACCTCTCGAATTATACAAGAACCAAATAAATGGTTTAACTGACGACTAAAAGTGTCTATGTACAAAATGTGCTCTAAATTCGTCGCCGAAAAGAGGACTAAAAGGTGTCTCGGTACTAAATATGCTCTAAACTCATCACCTGCTAAAAGAGAAGTAACGGCGAAGACAAGGACATGTTCCTAACTTGAGCGTGTACTTTTCCCAGGTCAAAATGCCACGTCAAACACGGCCGCCAAGTTGGAGTGGACACGCCCCGCCTTCGCATTGCTGTTCCGCCGAGGCGTTGCCGTCGCCGGCGACCTTCGAGCTCTTACCGTGCGCATCGTCCTCGCCACGCCGCGTCGAACCCCACGCCGAGAACGTTAACGAGCGTGGCAGGAACGACATATTGGGCCACCGGCCGGACTGGCCGAGTCGGACGCTCCGGCCGGCGCGGCCGCCGCCCTCCCGAAACGCTGTGAGGCTCCTCGTACGCCGCAGCTTTCCAGCCGCGACCACTTCCTGGAGGACGCGCTCGGGCAGCCTCAGCGTGTACCGCTCCGCGCTCTGGGCGGGGGGTGCCAGCGAGTGTCCTGTGGTATGCGAGCGCGGGAACTGCGCAGGAGTCCGGCCGGACTTGCTGCGCAACGCACGCTTCACGCTGCCGATGCGCACCAGCTCGGCCGCCTCCTCCCTCCTGATCCTCTCCTCCTCCGTCTCATCGGTATCAGCGATCACCACCGTCACTTGCGCCGGCGGCGCCGTGGGAGTTTCCTGCGCCGGCATCGGCGTTGTCGCAGCTAGGACATCTTGTTCCGGGGTGGTCGACGCAGCAGTACTGTCGGCCGCCGCCGCCGCAACCTCGACGTCGGGGAGAAGGTTCGCACGGCAGACTGGGCAGGTGACGTGGGACGCGAGCCAGGCGTCGACGCAGTCCGCGTGGAACGCGTGGGAGCACTTGGTGAGGAGGCGGAGGGTGTCGTCGTCCTCGAACTCACTGAGGCACACGGCGCACTCGAGCGCGCCCTTGCATGCCTTGTGCGCCTTGACGTCGGCGTAGGCCATGGTCGGGAACGCCTCCAGCGTTGCCGGGTCCAGCCCCCTCATCCTCCTCGACCTTGCGGCGCCCGAGGTGGTGAGAAACATGATCCCGCCGGGCCTGGCGCCGGCGCCGAGGTGCTCGCCGTGCCCACCGAGCGGACTCCCCGCGCATCGACGGATGTAGATCGAGAAGAACCCGAGGAAGAAGAAGGCGGTGACGAGCACGACGATTATGACCGCCATGGACGGGTTGAAGTTCTGGGGGTTGAAGTAGCCCGGCCCCTTGCCCGACGGTGAGCCGTCCTGCGCCGCCGCCATGTCCACCACGGCAGCGACGACTGCGATGAAGATGACAACGGAGCTGCAGCCATTGCTGCGGCCGCGCGTCCGGCTCATCGATGGTGGTTTTCCTCTCAGTCTCTTCTCCTTTTGGGTGAGGCAGCCGGCGGGGGACATTAGGGTGCGGAAGGAGAGAGATAACAAAGGACGCGCGAGCGCCGTGCGTCTTAAGATACGGTGATGACCTGAGCAGATGAAAAAATGATGCCTGTCTGTCAAAAGAAACGTTAAATCCACCGCAAAAAGGTTACCGTACGAGAGATATCTCGTGATCCTATGAAATTTGGTTTTTTTAATAAAGAGAATATATTAATATCAAAGGTACCAATTATACCCAACCTCTGTAACAACGTAATAACATAAGGTATTACGGATGCACACAGCCTAAAACAATAAAAAAAAACTAAAAAAGAAAAGTCCCGCTATAGAGTCACAATCCTTCCAGCAGCAATACAACCACCATCAAGACAACACCTGATATTCAAGTTCTCCAAAAGCGACGCCTTAAAGAAGAAAACAGTGCATAAAGCACCGTCGTCGCCCGATCAAAGATCTTGGGTTTTCACCCTGGAGATAGCCATCACTCTCAAAACAATGTCTTAAACAAGACCATTGCCAGGCACAACCAATTAAGGTCAGACCTTAGATTTTCATCCTGAAAGGTAAGACTTTGAACTTCACCTGTGTTATCGCCCCCACTTACATTCCACCGCAAGGATTCCTGAAACTCCAAGCAGATTCCTCATCGCCGCAAAGGCTCCGACCACCACTGTCGGTCATCTAATCCTGGCTTCCATGTCATTCCCCGTCTCTGACTTCACCCTAGATTTGCCCATGGCGGAAACAGAAACAGAGCTTCACGCCGCTCCCTCCAGCGCGACCGAATCCCATCCGATCCAGCAGTCTCTAGACATAAACGTCCATGTGAGATCGCCGGCGGAGCCTTCCGGAACGTGACATTCCGACCAGATCAAACAATACAGGCTTCAGGCAGATCTTCATCCTCTAGCAAGAGGAACCAAGGACTGCCACCATTATTCAGACCGAGCCCCCACGCGTCCGGTCATCCTGACCTCCTGAGCCACCGGACATGCTCAAGGCAGCCCTGGCCGCAGCCCGAGCCAGTGCAGTAGCCACAAGCGAGCGTCCAGCCGAGGCTGGCGAAGTGGACTCCAGAAGGGGCCGGGGCACCGCCACCGGGAGGTCCAACACAGCCACGCAGAACCACCGCAGCCCTCGGACTGCACCGCAACCTCCCGCTGCCGCCACGAACCGCCATCTCCTGGACATGAACGCCCGAGGATCCGCCGACCTCGTCGCGGATGCGGGGGGCCACTGCAGGTCGCCACACCGCCGTCAGAGCAGCCGCACCGCCGCGCCCCATGCCCAACGCGGCGCCCAAGTCGGCGCCTCGGCCCGCGCAGAGATCTCCGCGCGTGGGAGCAGAGGAGGCCTCGCCGCCGCCAGCTCGCGGCCTTCGGCTGGCGAGGCTGTCCGACGACGGCGAGGAGAAGGGCTAGACGAGAGAGGGGCCGGAGAGGTGGCGGCGGGTGGAGGGCCCCGGCGGCTCGTGGGAGCCGCACGGGAACCCTAGGTGCGGAGCTTTTTCACCCATGAAGGTACTGCTCTGCTACCAAGGAATCCAAAGGTACCTCCTTGAAACAGGATTTCGTCCCACTTTATAAATAAAACAACCACCGTTTGAGACCGCTATTGGACTGCACAACGCTCAAAAGAAACAACAAAGAAAAAAAAAGTAGAGAAAACAAAGCCAACAACAGTGTCTCGACAAAGGATGACCCGCGACCGCTGCGTCCTCCGGAGAAATCCCACCACGCTCCAAGCGCTTTGAAGCGTCACGTAGCAAGCAGCACCTTCAAAGAGTGAAGCGACGGCGACGACGCTGCTGCCCAGACAAGTCCTAGGGTTTCCCCCGGTACGATACGAGAGGTGTGGAGGAGACACACCCGACACCCTTGAAGAAGGTCAATGATACCCACGTGCGTCGCCGTGGCGGTCTCAAAACGATAAGGATTTCTTCCGACTCCTCCAAATCACACTCCCAGACGCTTCGTATTGCTCCACCAAGCTCGCCGAGTCGCCGCCCACCAGCATACGCCACCACGGTCTTGCAGTCACCCACGTCTCACCGTGACACTTGATGCGAGACCGGTAAAGAGGAAAGGAAGAGACTTTAGCGAGGGTTAGCAGAGGAGGAGCACGCGAGAGGGAACTGTCTCCACCACCTTCCAGCGATAGCCGAGCGGATACAACAACAGGTCAAACCAGGCCAACCTGGCCCAGCCGTGCCCGAATGGGCTCGTGAAGCCCCGTCGTCGCATTGCATCAAGGGTGCTACCGTTCGTGCCACCCTATCACTAGTCCCTACTCCTTCTACCAGAAGATTCACAAAGATCAACCGTGTTTGTTGGATAGTAATCTGATGGTACCGACATGAATAAAATCAAGGTGAGATTTTGATTCACATAGTCACTAAACCTCTGTCCTGGTAGGAGGAGCTAAGGAAACGGTCCATGTTGGCAGTCCTCTTGAGGATTATTTTGCTTTGATTAATCATATTGTGATTCAGTCTGATCTTCTAATACTCCCTCCTTTTTTAATATAAGATGTGTTTTAGCTATTACACATATTATTTAGATATATTAAAATGAGTGAATATGAAAATTAAAACATGTCTAGATACAACTTTGGATCGTGTGAATATAAAAAAGAAAGTCTAAAGCGTCCTATATTAAAATCTTACGTAACACTTACTTAGAGACCGCCTCCCCTCGGGGTGGAGGTGGCTAAGTGTCTAGGCCCAGGTAATGGCACATGCCTCTTTGTGGGGTCCTTGAGATGGGGACTCATATATTGTTATTCTGTTCCGCGGCTCTCTTCCTATGGAGCTTCACGGCCGAGGAGCTTGGGGTTGTGAGTGGCAGGCCCAAGACCTTGTTGAGTTCCTAAAAGTGCAACCAAACCTTACTGGCATGAGGAGACGCCTCTTTTGGTTAGTATTTGTAGCAATGACTTGCACCCTATGAAATATTCGTAACAAAATGTTAATCGAGCATGTCCCCTGTGGCGGGTCTCTGACTTGGTTTTCAAACAGTTGGTTTTTCTACAATAGTGGCACCTACTTTCTATGCAACGGGACACAAAGCGGTTGGATGGCATGCTTGATGATCTTCTAAGTGGCGCGCCGTCTACCTTCTACATCTAGTCGCTGAGCTCTACTGTATGTGGAGACGTGGAGTTGTATCAGTTGCTTTTAGTTTTAGACTTGTCTGTGTTGTGGCCCATCAAACTCTTTATTTTCTAGTTGGAACCTGGTTCCTAAACTGTATTCCTGAACTATTATAACTGTAGATGGTCGATTTATTTATAAAGTGAGGAAAAACCTGTTTAGAGGAGGTAACCTGCAGTGTACTACACTGATGACAAACTAAACGAGCTTTGCGTGGGCATGAAAGAACGGCAATGGGCGGGCCAGATGCATGCGTTAAGGTCAAAGGCTCAAAGCCGGCAGCTGCGGAAAGAAGAAACGAAAATTCGGAGGTTGTGCGTTTTCTTCGCCGGGGTTGGTCACACCTCGGGACCGTACGTGTCTAGTGAGATATCGACCATTGTTGGTGACCTGGCTGGAGTAGGTGCCTATGGTCCAAACGCAAGAAAAAACCTCTTTGACGCCGTATCCCGTTACAAGAAAAAAAAACTGTCATGTACGTACGTGTCTGGCAGAACAGCGGTTGCCATAAGCCCATAAAATTTGATCTGTAACTGCTACGGAGTAGTACTTATTTTTTAAACGAACTAGCACGGCGAAATATTTAGGATACTATCACTTTCAGAAAGTGAATGCCACTGTTCGATGCTTGCTGCATCACCAACGTCCGGTGTGTCACTGTATAGCTAGGGTTGGACATAAATAAAGCTCAAAGCTTGACGAGCCGGTAACTCGACTAAGTTCTACTCGGTTTTAAAGAACCAAGCTGAGCAACGATTTTAGCTTGTTAATATTAACGAGTTAAACAATCAAGTTAATGAGTTTCACAACCTATTCGTTGAACTCGTTAGTACTGCGGCAGTTGTAAATGGCTTAATGCATTTTAAGTATTTTTTTACTTGACAGATCTTTAACCGATGCATGTCGGCATATTTTTATAATTATATCTATTTCTAAAATCCGTTGCTCCTGATGCTTAATTAAATAGCTGAATACCCTGATACTTTTCTTAACAAGTTGCTCGCGAGCGCTCACGAACATATAACAAATCGATCCAACCCTACAGAGAGAATCAAACACTCTGATTCATTTTTTGGATAACCGATCTCGTATTCCTTAACAAGGTTAACGATTTTGAGCTATAACAAACCAAGCCTTAACGACGTAAACCGGGCTACATGTAGCCTGTTTTTTGAAAATATTGAAAACACCATTTTAATGTTTCGAAAAATTCTGAACATAGTTCTAGACACTGGTAATGATGTATTCTTCCAAAGTACAAAATCTCAATTCGAAACAATTTGCACTTTGGGCCATATAAGAAGATAAATCTGATAAATTTTGGAGATTCACATTTATCTACTGTTTACTACTTAAATCTCCACTTCTGTCATTTTTACACAGACTGTAATATAATGTGTTATGAGTTGAAATTTTGCACATTGATAGAATAAATCATTGTCCACATCTAGGAGTTTTTTCAGAATATACTTTAAAATCTGGAGTTTAAAAAAAATCGAAAAAAAGGCTACATGTAACCCGTGCTACAAAACACCACACAGAGTTGCGACTACTTTGAAAGCCAGTCCAGTCAATCAGCCTTTTCTTCTTTAGGAAGCGTTTATTGTTGAAACTATTAGGTCGTCTGCACAAAAACTTCCTTCAAAAATGAGAAACACCAACGAGACACCCAAAAATAGAAACACCAATGAGACAGACTTAGGATTGGCGGGAGCTCACCGTATGTCGTCCACAAGAACACAACTGTCATCGTCGCCCGGCAAGTTGGTTTACTCGGAGTTCAGATAAGTGCGGATACTTGAGTCAGAGGTTCAGCAAAGGCTGCACACATGCACTGTATTTTTCCATTCTCGTGAAGTTGAAAAGGATTGGCTGAACAACGAACAATACATGTATGTTTGAAAAGAACTACACCTACACCTAAACTTTTTAGAATGAATAAATGCATAAAAAATAGATAGGCATCATATATCAGCCATCTTTTAAATGGGTATTAGACTACTTTTTTGGCTGTATGTTCTATTGTATCATGTTAATATGGAGAAAAGATAAACGAGGCATCCTGCCACAAGCATCATGTAGTGTGGGCTTTCCAATATTGAACCGCCTGCAGTGGAAAAAAAAAATCATGTTCACACTTAACAAAGGACACACATTTTTTTTTTGAGATAGAAACACGCAAAATACATTGAAATGAACAGCAGAAGGAAATAATAGCAAGATTAAGCGACCCAAAATTTCCAGTATAAATTGTGTCTGTAACAATAGCAGAGGATGTTGAACGCGCATTATGGCAACTTCACTTAGTTAAATAATGATACTTTGAACAATTTCTCCGGGTAAGATGTTTCCAACTCAACTGGTAGTTCATTCTATACACATGCTCCAGTTTTCTCGAGCAAATGAACTAGGATGGTCTGACAAGTTACTCCAAACTCAATTGATAAATGGATCGATCCCACTCGTATCTCGTAATATGATAAACAAGTTTAATGGAACATTACATGATGCATGCCTACATTGATACATAATGACTTGATGTAACCAGGCAAAAAATAATAGTCAGATAACTCCATTTTATTGTATACGATAATACTAAATTGTTTGTGGAAATGACTGGACGTTGAAGGCAGCTGAAGAACAAACCGCTTACCAATAATGAGATATCTATTCCTCATGTTCCATTCATAATCCCAATGCACACTGTTGCACCTGACTGTCCAATAAGACCAGCCAAAGGAGGCTTCTCCGAAGACCTCCAATTGAGCTTTTCCAAATAATTGGTATTGAGTTTGTGAAGCGTTTGCCACATTCCATTCGTTTACCCACTCTCCTGAATAATGATATAGCAAGTCTTTGTAAAGAGTAGGGTTAATTGAAAAAACTCTACTGTTAAATGATCCAAATGACATGTTTGAATTATTTTATAGTAGATATATAATAGGTATTACATATTAAAAAATGGTTAAAAGTTTACTTTGCAGGACCTACCAATGAAGACGAGAGGCCCATTTGCACCATTCAATGTTTGCACTTGAGGCAGTCTGTCCTTGTAAATGAACCGTATGTTCTCTGTTGCATTAAGCTTCTCGTAATAAGGATCAAACAGATTGTAGTAATGCAAGTCCACAACAGTGTTAGTTGGACCCAGATCTGCCTTATAAAGCTCAATTGGATCTGCATTCCCTATCCTCTGGCAGAATATAACATAAGCTGTCTCCGAGTAACTTCGTACAATTTTGTAGCCTCTTCTGTAATACGAAACTAGAGTGTCTAGCGGGACTGCTCCTGCGGAAGGCTCATTCAGAAGCTCAATACCTAGGAGAGAGGGATTGTCTGCATATCTGCATATAAAGACACAACACGTCTTGTTAGAACTAATGAAGTGAACATATCAAACATTGTTGACATATGTTCTAAAGTTGCCTTTTTCGCATGTTATTCTACTGACCAAGGGTACATACGGTGAAAAGGGAGAAAATACAGGATGTGTGAAATGTAGTGCCTATCAGTGCTCATCTTCTGCTTCCTTTTTGTTTGTAAGATCTGTCAAGGATGAAAGGATTGATCCCTCACATTATTAAGTATGAGAATTCGGTCATTTTCCAACTTCTGATGCCTTTATTCATATGGCCTAATGTTACAAATGGCGTCATGAATAAATATTTCATTTACACAAAGCAAATTGTATCCTATAACAGACTAGAAAATAGAGTGAGGCCATGTTACCTTTGAGCTAAAAAATTAATGACATCCAGTGCTTTCTGTATGTTAGCCTCTGAGGGCCAATCAACTGAACCATCCCTGCTAGCACTATGCTCCATTCCATTTTGAGACCCAGGAGCCGCATGAAGATCGATAATGCACTTCAAGCCATAAACCCTGATCCCAAAATCAGATCCACCATTTGATGCAGCGTCAGAATCTTAAAATTAGTACTTGTTTGTAGAGAAATTTAAAACAGTTTAGAGGGTAGACCTACTGTGCCCAGTAGAATGCTCTATCAAGGGTATCAAGGGAGCCACCAACAAATGGAGCAGGTGGATCAGGATCGTATGCAATCCACCATCCAACTGGAATCCTGACTGCATTTATATGGTTTTGTGACAGGAGATAGAAATCCTTTCCAGTAACAAAGCTCTTACGGTGTTCCTGTGAATTTTGAAAAACAGCAAATGAAAATTATATATCAACACTGGTGTGGGATAGAAAGTTTTTACCACGAACTGGGAGGAGACGACACAGCTCTGAAATTATGAAACTTACAGTCAACACCGCTTTTGCCTGCACAGGTCCATATCCATTAGCAAGCTGGTAATCTCCATGCAAGTTGTTGGCAACAATTGCCATTTCAAATGTTGCCACATCGTCACCCCATCCTGGTTGGGAATGATAATTCGAAGTAAGCTGATTGTTGTTTGTGACCTGAATAATGAAGTATATGTCAATTTTCCTGGTGGCAATGCGGATTCTTAAGATGATTGGTTTTCCACAAAAGGCATATGATAAGATTGCTGACATCTCAAAATCATATCGAGAGCACAATCAATACCTGCAGATAGCTCCCATTTAAAAGCTTGATATGAAGCATTCTATTATTCCGTTCAATATAAAATGTTTCCGAATCTCCTGGTAAATCTGTAGTTGCTGAGATCACATCCCCATTACTTCCCGTTAAGAACTGACCTCCGAAGCATCGCAATTGAAATATACTATCAGAAACTCTCCACAGCTGAAAATAACGCCAGGATAAATGTAAATAGGATCAAACTAAGATACAATCAACTCTGGTCTTTTAGTATCCTCCATTAGAAAATATTATTTTCCTCGTGAATGATACATTTATTTACTAAGTATGAAGACTTAAGACAGCTCCAGTAGACAACAAATAGAAAGAATAGTGAGCTTATGCATTTTTCCAAAAGTGCACCTTCATTTTTATGTAGACAAAACTCCAAAATTGTAAATGCTACTAGGAAACACACATTCATATACATATTACAATTCTTCAACTGCACACTGTGAAGAGATATTATTTCCCCTAACCTGTGTAAAAAATAGTCTATTTTCCCTTTAAGTCCATAAATTTTATAGCAGTTCTGAAATAACTAGGAGTCACATCAAATGAATTTCAGGAATCAAATACGCCCTTGAAGAGTAGAAGAAATGCTTCTTTGTTTATTTTTTGAATGAGGAAATGTTTCTTTGTAGTGTAGTTCATGTCAATTTTTCAGAAGACAAGAAAGATGGAGCCATTGGAAAAACAATGAGGGCCTACAAAATATTCAATGTTGTTTTCTCCAAGATATCCAAAAGATAACATACAAAACCATTCAGCTTGGAAAATGAGCGCCAAATATGTGTATTATCGTTCACTTTCCTTCCTCCAAGAACTCACTGACAATTTACCTTGAAAGTCTCCCAGGAAGAAGCAGTATCCTGATCTACCGTCACTTTTCCGCCACCACCACCACCACCTGCACTCACGTACTTCTGGAGAGCAACAGACTTGATCTGCACCTGTACACCATCCTGGAAGCAAACCAATAGGCACATGAGAAGAAAGCGTAAGGCACAGCACAGTAAAAAGCATGAGCTCCGATTGAGAAGCAGGGATGAGCTACCAGCATGTCCCCGTTTGGGATGCCATCAAACAAGGAAGGCTTGATCCACCCTTCCACGACCATCCAACCTCCAAGGTTCACCGCCCTGACCTTGGTGAAGTCATTGTCTGCAAAGGTAAGCACCCAGCTGCTTAAAAACCCAAAGATGAGGAGACCAGTGTGCGTGAGCCCCATGCAGGCAATGCATCGAACAGATGGTGCGCACAAGGACCGGGTCGGTGGAGGAGGAGGAACTTGTATGGAGCGAAAATGATGGGAGATTCCAAGTCCACGAGGGGCAGAAACCGAGAGGGATGTGGCCTGGTGGGAATCTCGCCTTTTGCGCAGTGTGCGATTATACCTTCCTTATCGCCGAGTTCATCCGAAGGGACGGTGGAGACACGATCGAGCACCGCGCTGCACAATGCCGGCCGGCAGGCATCTCATTTTCGCTTCAGCTGCTTGCTGCTTCCTTCCTGTCGGCGACACCAGCCGCGATGCCTCGCCGCTCTTCAAGCCAGGGCGACGCTGGCAGAGCCAACGCGCGAGGAACAGCCGAACAGGTGCCCAAGAGTGTCCTGATCGAATGTTTCGTGCCTTGGAGAAGGCCGGGCCATTTTATCCCCTCGAGTGACATTGGGCCCTAGGGCGCCCAGATACCCCAAAATGTCATACCGCAAGTCAAAATACCACGCAAATACCATTTTTGCGGCGTCTTTCCCTTTTTCTGTTTGCGGTATTGACCTCTCTAAAACAAAGCTTTTGCGTATGATTTTTTTATATATGTTTGCGGTATGATATTTAATCTGAATATGATGTAGTGCAACTCACGGTTGACGGTTGACGATTAGCACCATGTCATGCACTCCATTATAGCCCAAGTCGCCACGGACCTCAAAGGCGAACTCTTTACTCTACTTGAACTCATTTCCCATCCTCTTGAGTGGTATGACAAGATGGTGGCTTGAAAGAGAAGATGGAAGAGGAATCAAATGATGCGGAAGGTGACGAAACTGATGAGCAAGAAGGTCCGGACAGCCCCGTGACCGCGGGGTACCGCCAGCACTGGGATGCATCAGGCGCAACGATACTATCGATGTCCCAGCGATACTACCGTTGAACCTCTTGCATAGTCTCAGCATAGCTAGCGGCACCGAGTGGTACCGGTGCGGTACTACCGCCAGCACGATGAAGCCGTCCCAGCGGGCGGTACTACCGCTAAGGACACAGGAATTCGAGCTAAAGTCTTGGAAGTTTCCCCCACCTACCCCTTTTTGGCATATACTATAAATAGGAGTTCCCCTCCTACTTGAGAAGGAGGAAGAATATGAGATGAGATAGAGCTTGTGCTCTCCCCTCCCTTTGTGGAGATGATGCCTCCTCTTCTGGAGAAGATCCCTCTTATGGATTCAAGATCTCTCCTTAGATCATCCATCTGTTGAGTTGTATCAAGATCCATGTTGTACTTAGTCTTTCCTTGTTGATTCTACCAAGTGCTTGCCAATCTTCCACCTCTCTTGTGGATTCTATATTGGCCCGGTTGGTCACACCGGTCAGGGAAACATGTCCTTATATCGTGTTTGTGTTCTTTGTATACTTTGTGTTCTTTATGTTCTTGCGTGTGTTCGTCCGAATCCACCGTCAATCTGTGAAGATCGGGCACCCCAAGAGGTTCAACCATCATGAGTATAGATCTCGAAAATTTAAAATTTCGATGACGGTTGTAGTCAACATAGATCAACTAGCTCTAGCTGGATACATAGATATCAGCAAAATGCTCATACAGAGGTCAAACACAGTTTATATTTATCTTTATTAAATGGGAGTTGGTGGTTGATACGTTAACCGACAGACCATCCCTCCAATCAGCGATTGCCGCTTTCCACCACTAATCCCACGAGCGCACTCATGGGACATGGCCAGCAAAATTCATTGGCACGTTCAGTGGAATCGCCTTCCTTCTTTAGGGCATCCACTATGTAGTCCATAAGGTTGTCCATAAACAAAAAGTATCTCTTATGGACAACTATATACATAGTGGCACCTATCCATAAGGTTGTCCACAAGCAAAAAGCTTATGGGTTGTCCACAAGCTTATAGACATCCATAAGGAATAAAATAATATTACTTTTACCCATAGAGTGTACACAACAATGAAATTTGGCAACTTAAAGATGAATTTGACAATATAGTATGCATACTTTTCCTGATTCGTGGGACCCAACTTAAGGTGAAGTTTGTCAACATACATAGTAGAGAAATCTATATGCCACACGTATGTCTAGTGGGACCCATCTTAAGGTGAAGTTGTCCATATACATAGTTGATGCCCTTAGTAAGAGCAACAAACCCGACGATAATTGACAAGAAGATCAACTAGCAGAACAATAAGGACGACTGACTCAATCATGTACGAATTGTTGAAATAATGGACTTATTTAGGTTAAAGTTTATTTTGTATTGGTGAATTTGTGTTATGCCTACGTGTCGAATCGGAGATTTTGTGCTATGCGATATACGTGCATGTGGTCAACTCCTTTTGACGGACCCGTGCATGTCTTGTGATCTATGGGCATAAAAATATGTTTGCTTGAGTAGTGAAACTAAATACGTACCCTGGCAATGTAGGCCTTTAAAACATCCCTCGGGGGCTTCCAAATACCCATTGAGGGCTTGGACGTAAAAAATGCCCCACAGTGGCACTCCAAAGTTCTGCTTCGAGTCATTTCGTGTCCAACCCCCCAAAGCTCTGCCCCAACCATTTAATGAGGTTTTGTTTTATAAAATGAATAGATAGATAGATAGATAAATATATAGACAGATAGATTCACATATTGTGTAATGTATGTTTGATCCGAAGGACTGCATCATTAATTGAGCTGAATTCTGGGTTGGCACATGGCTGAGTAAACTCCACTTCGTATAAATGTTGTTAGTGAGTTGACAAAATTCTTGACCAAAGCCAGTTTTAATTCTGGGTTTAAATTCAACAATCCGTAAGGGTGTGCTTATTTGCAAAAGGTTTTATTCATTTCATATCTCATGTATTTATTGTGATATCATTCCTTTTCAGTTGGCAAGAAAGCGTAACGAGTTACCAATATAGACCCGCTTCAGAGCAATTGTAGAGGAGTTGACGGGATTTTACCTTGCTCATGTCATACCGGAGACCGGAGAGTACCACTATTTTTACTAGTATGCGCACATGTAACAGTGATCTCCATGTAACTAAGTACCTAAGTACCTAAGTACTTGGAACCGGAAACCGGAAAACGTGATTTCATGTACCATATACTTAATTGTGTATGTGTTACCAACATGATCTTCATGTAATTGTATATATGTATCATGCAACTTCATCTAGCTTCGTATAATAATTTATACGTGTTTTTCGCGCATCGACATGGTATCATCCGAAACCTCTACCCTGAAAACTGGTCGAAATGAAAACAAAAAAGTAAAACCCTGAAATTTGGTTGAAATCTATTATATACTAAAAGCAAAATGAGTTAGTTTTTCGAGACATCAGATTAAACCACATAGGTTAGAAATATATAATCCGTTTATTTAAATTGTGATGGTTGAGATTAAAAGAAAAGACGTTTACATACAATATTAATAGGTTCCATTAGTTTTAAAATAATAAAAAGAGAGTCCAAGCTTCACGTTAATAGAGTCCGGACTGGGCACAACCTGTAAGCTAACTGTAGTCTGAATCGGTAATAAAAATCAGGACAGCTCCACGTGTACGTCGTTGTCATTTTGCGATTTAGCACCTTGGAAAGTTTGAAATAGAACCTGTAGTCCAGATACAGAGGACCTCGGAGGCGTTTTATCCCCTTCCCCTTCCCAGCGCGTTTATCCCCTTCCCCGCACGGCCATGGCTCATGGCCTGCCGCCGGAGCCCTACCTCCCCGCCACCCCTCGCTCCACACCTCGTCCGCCGTCTCTCCCTATCATCCACACCTCGGTCGTCGTCTTTCACTATCCCCTTGATGTCTCCTCCCCCGCCTCTTCTCCAGTACCTACCCGGAACCCCGACTCTGTCATGGCCGATGCCGACGCCCTCGACTCTTCGCTCTTCATCGCTGCAATCAGAGGACCTCCACGCCGGGAGAGGGGCCGGAGCAGCGCGGAAGGTGAGCTTGCCCTCGAGATCCCCGATGATCCGCGCGATCCGTTAATTTAATATTGTTTCCTTGAGATCAATAGCATGTATTTGTGTTCTATGTGAAGACGCGTTGGGCTCTTCTTTTATGAATCAACGAAAATAAAAGTATGCACTGTAGATTATTTATCAGTGCTGATCCCCATGAATTAAATCTTATGGGACATTGCAGTTAGCATTTGATACATATTTATTGATATTTTACATTTGAGGTCACAATAGCATCTTGTTTTCCTTTCTGTAAGTACAAGGACTGTACGTCTTTACAAGTGGATATCAAGCATTCAGATAGGAATCATCCCACAGCAAGTTGGTATTGGAACTTGGAGATGACGACTGATGAACACACATGGAATATTGTTTTCAGTATTGTTTTTTCCCTTGTAAGGCTGTTTCAGTTCCAGGTAAAAGACATGAAAATAATGCAAGTTCAATATACTTTTACATGTTGGAATCCAGTTAATCTCCTGAAAAGTTATACATATTTACATTCATTAGCAGTATTGATTGGTTAACATGTACGGTAACTATTTTGCTTGATCATGTGTTAGGGATTATGTTCAAATTGAATGTGGAATAGTGTGATGTGTAAAACGAAAGAAACTTTCCTTGCTCGACCAGCTGATGAATATAACCAAGCACACGACAAGTTTCTCAGCCTAACTAAACCTGGTTCATAACAACTTCCGTAACGAAGCATGGGCTTTGTTCTAGCCGGCCCAGGGCAAGAGGAAACATACTACCTTATCTCTATATTTTTCTAAATAACTTATAAATATAGAGCTAATAGCAATAGATACATCACAAAATATATCCATATGATGTCCATATATTATTATTGTTGTTGTCGTTTGTTCTTTCTAAAAGATTGTTCAAACTTTTCATTATTTGTTTTTTTAGAAAGATGATTTTTCTGCCCGTTGCAACGCACGGGTATTTTACTATTACTATACAATACCGCTTGTGCCTTATCCCCTTCCCGTATCAGTTAGCTCGACGGTGCCGGCCATGGCATCCTTCTCCACGGTGCTTGATTCAGGATGGTTGCTGAGGGGGTGGGGACCTGGAACGCCAGGGGAATGTTTTCCTCATTAACCAGAGCCTCTTGTGGCGACCAACCAGAGCCTACCATGGTGCGAGAGCACGCGGATGTTGACTCTCTCCCTCCTGCGTCACGCCATGCTTGATCCCCTCTGCCTCTCTGAGGGTTTCAAAGCTGCACAGCTGACAGCGTGCCTCCACCGACCATCGCCAGGTCTGCTCCTCTTCTCTTCTCATGTGAATTTGTTGTTCAGAACATTGATGCTCGTAGGGTTTAGAGATAGATGCATGTATACCAGGAATACCTGGAAAGTATCCATGTATACCATGCTATTCTCACACATATTAACAAGCGAGCTTGCTATGGCAAAATAGAAACTAAAGAGTAAAGATTACTAGAGGCTTAGTTGGATGCACATTTTTCCGTAGAAAAAAACATGGTTGGATGCAAACATCAGTTCTTTGAGCATAAACTCCAAGCATTCCAGTAAATCCCTTTTGGTATTATAGATTGTCTGTATAAAAAATATGGTTAGATGCAAACATCATGTTTTTGAACATAAACTCCTTGCGTTCCAGTAAATTCCTTTTGGTGTTATAGATAGATTCAGGGAATCAGGCTGGCTGATAACATACCTGTTTACAGTTGAAACCTAGGAAGGTCTTATTTCCATACGATTATGAGTCTGTAGAAAGATATAGTACGCTAATGCTCGGAGCTGATTAGTCTCTTTATCACTCAAATATATGTTGCTTTGGCCGTGGATGCAGTTTCAAACTCCATATTTTTGCAGCGCACACAAATTTATATACAGTTCACCTTCTGCTTGCTGAAATATTGTCCTCGCTAATGCATGTATACCTGAATCCTCAACTTTCTTTAAATTGTGAAGTGTTTTCCTCATTAACCATTAAATGTGTACATGAATCTTTCCTCTGATTTGTTCTGTAGGTAGGTTCAGCAGTTTTGTTTGTTCAGTATAAAATATGAGGTTATATACTGCATGTTAACTCCATAAGATTTGTTATGCTGCTGGCAGCGCTGATGTGATGTGGCGATGGTACCGGTGACAATGTAGTTTTGAAACATCAATGTTCTGAAGATTTAGGAGAGGGGAGAAAAGTTTTATATGGAGGAGAGCCTATTGCTAAGCATGGCATATTCTGTATTGTAGTAGAGTTAGAAATCTAACTTAGTCATAGCTCAAGTTCAAAACAAATCTAACTTGGAAGATTGACAGCTACAACTATGCAACATGTATGTTGTATGCTTATGATTAGTTCTACTACAGTGCTAGCATTGGTGAATTGTATACACTGAGTGTGAATGTTCAGATATGGAGGCTTCCATCAAGGAACTTGCAGCAATTTTGTTCATAAATCAGGATTTTTTTTCTAACAAGAAGATATCACTCGCCAGCGCACTCTCGGGTATTTTGCTTGAGCATTCTGGAGACATTTCTTCAGTAATATATATGGCTTGGCATTGGATGTCCTCATTATACCAACTCATGATTTCTTTCACAAGCAAATCGTTTGGTCAAAGACTAAGTAATTGACGACACACTTTTGATTTTAATTTTTTATTGCAGCCATATGCCTGGAGTGCTCGAGATTTACTATTCAGAATTTTTTTCTTAACCTCTCTATCCAAGTACATATATATTTTAGATGCTTTTGTTAGAACTTTTTTATGGCATTGCATGCTTTGTATGATTATGTATCAGACATATTGCTCTTGAGCTTGATGGAAAATGCACTATTGCTGATTCTCGTGCTGCAGCTATGCCAAACAAGTATTATTTTGATTTATCATGTACAAAAATTGAAGAATATCTCTTTGGAGTTCTCTGTTTTCATTAATCATGTACAAATGTTGATTCTCTTGGTAAATCATGAATAAAAATCAAAAGATTTATCCTAATTGTGTGTCACCAGTATTCTTAATCGTTTATTTACTTTTTGCCACGGTGAAAAACTTTAGAGTGATGGTGTAATATAAGGCTAGCGCCTTGCTGGGCATGTAACATTCCCCGGCCATGACCATCATCGTGCTCCTACGCCGATATCAGTCTAATATCAATCAATATACTTGTAAACAAATCAATGCCATTAGCATACAAAATAAAATTCATGAAAAATAATTGCCATCAACCAAGTTGTTTATCCGAGCATTTAAGAAGATGCCATCCATGGCGAAAGGTTATCGGCCAATGATGTTTGTCATGAAAGAATGATTTTGGAACAAGGAGAGCTCTAACGCCTCACTTTGTATAAGTGAGTTGTCGGATATCATTTATATGACAATAATTTGATAAGGATTCACTAATAATCTTGCTTATAGTAGTGTTGTACTTATGTGCTTTTCCCTAATAATCTGAAGCATTTCCACCCATTTTTGTGATTTACTCCTATGTCACTATTGACATCACATTGTTAAATTATATTTCTAAAATGCTTAATATCATGATTTTTGCCATTGAATTTCTCAATTCGCTTGTAATGATTATAGTTACATGATTGTCATGTTGCTCTTTTATTTTACACCCGTTGCAGTCCATCCGGCAATCCATAATAGAATCACATTCAGTTTGCTTAAAACATGTCTGATTTATTTTACGCCTGTTGCAATGCACGGACATTTTACTAGTAATAAATAAGGACACTTGATCGGTTCCAAAAAAGCTGACCGGTGCGTATGTGGTGCATACTTCTGGATACTCTATTGCGCACGCCAAGTTTTAGAAAAAGTTTATTTCCTGTGGCATGTGTAAAAAAGACCAAAAAATATTTCGTCAAATGCATATTTTAGCACCATTTTTTCATGTTTTTAAAACCCTTAACAAAAATATCAATTTTACATGAGACGACTAAGTGAGCATACAGAACGACGACATGTACACGAGAAATTGTTTGTCCAATTTTTCGGACATCTCACAATATGTTTAATATGCATTTTAAAAATCGGGAGGATATGCTCTGGAGTGTCACAACGTCACCCCTGATTTGCACATTTTAAGCATAATTCAAAGAGTACAAAAGAAAATGTGACATGCATAGTGGTGCGAAGTGCACACCCAAGAGAAGACAAATTTCCGACCACCTCAGTAAGAAAATAAAAAGAATTAGACAGATACAATATGCTTTTGATTCGTACGACATCATATTTACCACCAAGACATTATCGTGAAGAATGTGTATACAATACATACAAAGTCGGAGTTCAATGTAATATAGGTGTGGCCAACGCACTCACCTTTAGATTAAGGTGAAAAGAAAATTTTCTGGTAAGGCTTAGAAGGGAAGATTTACTGCTCCCACCCCCTAAAAAGCACAGTTGTATTATCTTTCGTCCTCTCGATAATTTATCTCAAGCTCTGCCACTAAAATAAACTACACTATAGAGATTGATTAGGGCATCCCTTAGTGAAAATATATAAGGTTATAGAGTAGGTTCGCGGAGATAGAATTCTGAACTCAAGGAGATGGTTATGGTCCTTAATGGGCATTTCGTTTCTCCGTATATCTTATTTTCACGAACATAAGAAAAATAACATCCTTACAAACTCTAATTACTTTACAAAATCATCAAAGCATACTTTGCTTATATGACGTTGTCTAAAGCTGAGGTACCACGTCGATCAACATCATCTAAATTATCGTGGTAGTTAGAATATAATACATGGGTTAGATTGAAAAAGTATTAGTCATATAAGGTTTGACACAATTTATCTCTAAAATAGTGGCACTATGTTTACCCACATCATCAAAATTGTCGCGATAATTAGATCTAAAATAAACACCCTAGATTTCTAAACAAGCAGTCACGTAACCGGGAACCGGGGTGACATAATTTATCTTTAGAAGGTCCTTGTATGACTAAGCGATCAGCGTTAACACATACTTCCTTAGAAGAATTGTGGTAATTGCAAATAAAATGTTCCTAAATATGCCACAAATTTAGTTGTGATTTAGGCAGAGGAAACAAGCCATAAGACACATTGTTATAAGCCATGTTTATCTATTCCAAAATATTTTTTCCTAGCACGCCCCATGCAAAACACATGTCGCCCTATACTATCGTATTTCATATCAACCATGGTTCTCAACTAATTAAGTTAAATATATTCTAAGAAATCAAATAGGTATTAGTTTACTGAAATAAAATCCAAGGACATGTCCAATATGGTAAAAATGATGCCCTTGCAAATTTTTATAGTGTTCAGATAAATAATTATTACTCAAAACATAACAATAGTTGATTTGTTCTTACTTCACTAACCCATGTAGGTGCACAGTTGATGACTAGGGTGACATGGTGTTTTAGGGATCTTAAAATAATAAACCATCCATAGATTCAAAATGAACCATATAAAAATGGTGATATCATCTTAAAAATAAATAAATAAAGACCTTTCTCTGGTGAATATATTTTATAGAAGTAATCGAATCCAGCTTTCATGATATCAAAGACAATTTTCAATATTCGATGGTTTCAAAAAATTTACGATTTAAGAAAGCAAATGATATCATTTAGAATTTAGAATTGTTAACGTCCACAACAATTTTTGGACACATTGAGTGGGTTTAAGATGATGATAAATTTAGGTGCGATTTAGGCGGAGGAAACAAGACATAAGTCACATAGTTACACATGTGTATATAATCCATAATATTTGCTCCTAGAACATCCCCATGCAAAACACATGTCACTCTATACTATTGTATTTCATATCATCTATATTTTTCAACTAAGTTAAATATGCTCTAAAAAACCAAATATGATTAGTTTACTGAAATAAAATCGAAGCACATGTCCAATATGGTAAATATGACGCCCTTGCAAATTTAATAGTTGAAAGAGCATTTTCCCTCATGTGTGGTTTTGGTAATTGAATGACAATCTCTATGGACTAATGTTTGCATTGAGATATCATTATAGATCATGTCCATGGTATTGTGGAGTTCATGAGTTGGACTCTTGAAGCTTATGTGTTGAGTGGAACATATTGCAAGTATGTCTTGAAGGATTCAACACATCATATTAGTGAAGAAATGTTGGAAGATACAAGGTTGATCAAGATGTTGATCAACACACAAAGCTACAAGATGTACCAAGAGCGATCATGTATCTCTTGGGATGGTAAACACTTGTCCGCATAGCTTTGTGAACTAACCCATGATATATGTGTGTGTGGTATCTTTATATGAGGTTAGGTATCTTCCCATGGGATTGCATCAAATGAAGATTTCATATAGCTCATGGAGGATGACGTCATGTGGTGATCGTTATCAAGATGAGATGTGCGAGACCAAGAGAAGCTTCTTGAAGAGATCCTATGCTTGGTGCTTGCAATGGATACATGAAGATGGAGTTAAGCAAGACTCTCCCATTGTGAGCATGGGGGAGTATTTGGAGAAGTCTTCATCAAGCATATGCTTGGACGCACAATAAAGAAATATGATCCAGTAGAAGAGATCAAGATAGTCATCATCTAACTCAAGTGGAATGCTCAAGGCAAAGGTATGATCTTGATAGGTCTATAGGATAGATAGGCGTACTATCAAGAGGGGCTCTCAAGTTAGTAACTTGATCGCATCATTGTGGAGAGCTCAAACCTTTGCATTCTTGGCATATCATATTTCTTGGTTCTCATTTGGCTTTTATGTTGGTGAGGAATTAGAGCTTGGTTCATCTCCATGTCAAGCTCTAGTTCATCGAAATCGGTTTTACTTTGGACAACTTGTTGCGTTTTCGGTGACGGAATTATTGCCGGTTCTACCATGAGGAAAGCCTTGCCATGTGTGACAATTTTACTCTATTTATGGGATGCAATATTTCCAACAAAATTGGTCTCACCTCATTTGGAGTTCATTTGCAAAAGTTATAGCAGTTTTCGTTTCGGTGTTTTGCTGATTCGGATTATTGGAGCCGGATATTCCGCTCTACCGAAATTTCCGGTTCCCCAGCTCATCCAAAAAAACGGCTAAGGAAATGAGAAAAAGGGTTTTGACGCGAGCCGGAAATTGTGCTCGGAAATTTCCATATACCGGAATTTCCGAGTGCACCCAGAAAAACCCTCCAGAAACGGCTAAGGAAAAGTTTGATTTTGGTTCTGACTCCAGCCGGAATTTCAGCTTGGAATTTCCGAGTCTCACTTATACCGGAATTTCCGGGTGTCACGGCAGATGTTATTCGGAGGTAACTTAAGATGTGGGGCATGGCGGCTTCCGACATCAGGATCTTGTCTAGCGTTGCGTGGGGAAACAAGGGTTTACCCAGGTTCGGCCCCTCGTCGTGAGGTAAAGACCTACTTCCTGCTTCGGCTTTACTGATTAGGGTTTTGGAACTCGGCGCCTTAGGGTCTCGAGATTACAAGGTGTCTCTACTATGACTTGTGTCGATGGAACCTCCCTCTCTAGGAACCAGGAGACCCCCTTATATTGGCGGCGGGTCTCACTGGAGGTACAAAGTCGGGTCCGGGTTCCTATCCTACCCGGATTCTACTCTAAGTCCTCTAAGCCTCTTCTTTCCTTAGCAGGACTCCGCCTTGTACTTGGTCTCCAGCCTTCTGGATCCTTCTTGCTTGCGGGCCAAGGCATACGTTGCGCACCGGCTTACGTATCACCCGACCCATGTCTTTATACTTGATCCGGCCTAGGCTCCTGCCAGGCCGGCTTATCATCTATGTCGGTGTGCCTACCGGGTTACGATCCCCCCAACAGTAGCCCCCAAGATAACTTGGACATCAGACTGGACTTGCTTCACCTTTGCGCTTTGGAGCATGTTTTTCGGGGAAGCCGTCAATCCTTTTGTCCGGGTTATCTGAAGAACAATAAGTAACTCATTAAGCAAGCAGGCCCTCGGGTTACTTACTCAGCCGACCTGATGCTTGGTCAACGGCTCTTAACCCGGCCACCACTTGCCGGCTTTCACTCTCTTCGCCTTTGACTTTCTCCTTTCTTTTCTCTTGTCTTTCGGTCAACGACATATTTAATGTCTATCCAAGCGTGGGAATCAAGGAGACAATAACCACCTCGGGGAACACAAAGATTCTGTCAGGGAATATCTCCCACCTAACAGATCTTGTCCCCGAAACAATCATTATCTTTCTATCCCTCTCCTTTTACCACTTTGCCCCTAGGTCAACCTCGGGAGTCTATAAATAAGGTGCTCGGGATGAGCCAAAGTCTCACTCTCCCCCGAGCTCCTCGTCTTCTTCTCCTTCCTCGAGCCCGTCGCCTCCATCGTCCTTGCGCGCACGTCTCAAGCTCTCCGCCGGCGTTCGTCCTCCTCGAGCTGCTCACCGGCGAGATCTGCGCAAGGAACTCGCTCGCGCATCCCGCGCCTACGCCCGAACTCGATCCTCCTCTTTCTTCGGTGAGTTCCATATTTCTAGCTCTTCTATTCTTCAACCATTTCGGATAAACTCGCGCGTTCCTCATATTCTTGTTGTGTTCTTCATTATCCTTGATTTCCCGAAACCATGTAGATCCATTTTGGCTTGAACTACTCATCGCATCGTTGTTTTGTCTTCTGTATCTGGCATTTCCTCTTCTCACGATCTTCGCGGATGAACTGCACTATTGTCGCTTGACCTCCCTTTTTCTGTTTCTTTCTTTTTGTTTCACAGATTCAAATTAATCTTGCAACTTCGTTATTTCTTGTTGCAGCTTTCCGGCTTTCAGTAGTCACCATGCCGGTTAAGTCCGCTGCTCAGCGCGGTCCTAAGAAGGTCAAGAGCACACCCGGCGCCGGGTCTTCCGGCACAGTCGCCGCCGAGAAGGCGAAGCGCAAAGTCGGGTGTAACTGGGGCAAGTCACTCACTCCTGAGGGTGAGCCGACCCTTCCCGGCTTTCGAGCTGATAGGCTCACCCTCCACGAGAATATGAACTCCTTCGCCTCCCCGGCCGATCTGGAGGCTATCAAGCCACTGGTTGGCCGGGTTTGCGCCCTTCTAACCCAGGGTCTGACAGGCGCGGATTTGGTCCGATGCTGGGTTGGGTGGCGCATCATGCCACTCGGCATCCGGCCGGGCCTCATCTGCCAATACTCCGGGTCTCCGGACGACCCGATGAGCTTCAACCGAAGCGGTCAGTCGGAGGAGGCGTTGGTCCAGGTTATCCGGAAGATCGTCAATGAATCTCTGGATTCTCTGGCGAGTGCCGGCCTTCCTCCCTTCTGCGCCTCCAATCCGCTGAAGCCGGTATTTCTCTGTTTCCTTTGTCTTTTTCCTTATGTTTTGAAGCTTTCTCTAAGTCAATAACCTCAAACTCTTCAGGCGGACGATACTTGGTGGTCCGCCGCTCTGCCTTCCTCGCCCGACTCTGCCGATGAGTCGAGTAACGATGTTGAAGAGGCCGGCTCCGAAGCCGGCGTGGAAGAAGAAGCAGAAGGTGAGTTAGACTCCACCACCCGGCTTTTCCTTGACTTAATGGATGCCGACCTTCGGGAAATCCGGTCTCCCTCTATTGATGAGGCCAATATATCAGATATGGTTCTTCCATCTTCAGACCCGGCCCCGCCGGCTACCAAGAGGAGGCTCCGCTCCGACTCCGCCGAGGTAACTCCATCGTGCTTGGGCTTGTCCTGCTTGCATATTCTAGTTCTGGCCTTACTGACTTCGTCTTGTGTTAACAGGAGGAAAGGGAAGCTCGTCGCCAAAAGCGCCGGCTTCGATCCTCCGACTCTGACGAGCCATTGTTCGAAGGTATTTCCTGTAACCCGACTCCTCGCCGGGTTAAGCCTCCGCAGACACGCCCTTCCGTTCTTTATCCTTTAGCCGGGACTGAGCGGCGGTCTCCCTCAGTGTCTTCAGATTCGAGCGATGATCTTTTTGGCGGCTTTGCTGTCAATAAGGGGTATGTCACCTTTCTCTCACCTTTTATGTTTTCTTATTTGTCTTGGCTGTAACCTTCTTCCCTTTTTGCAGAGCTCGCACCATGCCCATGCCTTCTCCGGCTGTGGATGAGACCGCTGTCACCTCGCCCCTCCGTACTGAAGGAGGGGTCGCTAAGCCGGCGGCGCCTCCGGCTTCTCCTCGGACGCCTGGCTTGCCGTATGTGGAGATCACCGGCTCTGCCAAGGGTGACAAGCCCCTCGACTCCCGCATCGCCAAGACCGCCGCGCCGGGTGCCGCCACCTCAAAATCTTCAACCGGCAAGGCATCCGGCTTCCAGTCTTACAAAGACTTGGACTTGACAGCTCTCTTCGGGGAGCTTCACAGGCGTGTCGGGGAGTCGCGCCAAGCAGAGGACAACATTTTGGCTGAACTCCAAGAAAAGTTTGAGGTATGCATGTATATCTCTCCTAGTCCCCAAGTGTCGGGTTATCAACCCGCGATGACTCGGGACTTCCAATTTGTCTTGTTTTGATTGATGACGTTCTTTGTTGAGTAGTCCCCAAGAGTCGGAATGACTGCTTGCAGTGTTCCGGGTCTTCGTTTGCTCTTTTGCCTTTAGTTTCAACTGAGTAGTCCCCAAGAGTCGGGTTATCAGCCTGCGATACTCCGGGTCTTCTTGTTGAACTTTGATTTTGAGCCCACAATTGAGTAGCCCCCAAGTGCCGGGTCTTAGCCTGCGCGACCTAGGACTTATAAAAATTTGGGCTTTCTTGTTCTTACTCGCGGCATCCTGACCATTTGCTTGTGTTTCTTGTTTCAAGACCAGACCCGCCAGCAGGATCATGCCCTTGACGTTGTCAAGGGGGAGTTAGATACGGAAGCCGGCCGCCGTGCCGGCCTTGAAAAGAAGATCGCCGAGCTTGAGAAGAAGCTCGGCGAAGTTGCTTAAGAAAACTCCCTCCTCCGTCGAGAGATGGAGGAGCATGAGACCAACTGGACGGAGCAGCGTGACAAGCTGCAAGAGGATCTGAACGCCTCCAACGCCAAGTACACGAAGCTTGTCACGTTTCTTGCTGAGATGACCACCGCGCTCTTTGGTAAGACGGCTCTATTTTTGACTGTCACTTGTCATAGCTTGTTCTTCCGACTTACACTTCTGGCTTTCGTTTTTCAGGGTCTTGGAACCCCATCTGCAAACTTGAGCCGGAGGGGAAGCTCAAGGCCGTTTATACGCTTGTGCAGCAGCTGTATTATGGAGCTGGCAAGGCGTTGATGGCCTGTCACAGCTGGGAGAAGCCGCCCACGACGCAGGCCAAGTTCCTCCAACAACTTCATGTTCTGCCGGCTTGGCTGGATAACTGGAGGAGGTCTGCAGCCCGGCGTGCTTCGATGCGCATCTTGGCCCTGACCAAGGCGCATTACCCGGACGTCGACACAGAGCTTCTCACCAAGGGGTGGCCTTGCAAGAGTGACGGTACTCCTCTCACCAAGGAGGACATCAAGGCCATAGATGTGAAGACCCGGCACCATGCAACAGTGTTGACTGATAACCTCAGTCTTAGCACTTTCCAGGTGGGGTATACGGCTGAGGGAGCCAAGCTTTCTCCCAAAGAGCCGGCCTAGATGGGGCTTGATCCGAGCTACCGTGCTCCTCTGCCGACTCAGTCGGAAGTGGCTTCTGGGTCCGGGACATCCAACGCGCCGGCTCCTCCTCGCCTGGCCTCTGGCCCCTTTTCAGGCGTCTTTGAGATTTCCTGGGAGGATGCTAAGGGCTTGGCGAAGAGGAAGGCGAAGAAGAAATCTGCCGCCTCTGGCTCGTCCGGCTTAGCTCCCGAGACCCCGGTTGTTCCTAGTGAATCTGGCCCGGCAGTATAAACCGGCTTGTAATATGTTTCACCTCTGCACTTTGTCCGAAACTCGTATTCTTTTGGCTTGTATAGCCTGTAATAGGTTAGCTTTAACTTTATGGAGCTATACCTGTGCTGATGCGCCTTCGTGCGCCTGATACACTTGCTTTAATTTTATACCCGGCCTAAGTCGTATTTTGCGAGCTTGTATTTGGTGTTGATGACCCTTTCGGTTTCCTTTGCCTCTGCATAGCCGGTTTTCTTTTTGACATCCGGTGCTAGAAACTCAAGGTCGATCAGGGTCTGCTAAGTCCTTAGGGGCATCATAGTCAGATTGAAAGCCGGGTTTGTAACATCTGGTCACGGTGGCTTCTTTGCCGGGTTAGAATAACTTCGAGCTAGCAGGCAAGTATAACCAAGAAATTGTGGCGTCTATGCCGGGTTCTGAGTTTTCAATTTGCAACTGATAGTTGTCAAGCCCCCAAAACCTCTTTAAGAAATTGTGGCGTCTATGCCGAGTCTTGAGTTTTCAACTTCTAACTTTTAGTTAGTAAGCCCCCAAGACCCTTGAAAGGAGTAAGAATATAAACTTGGTGGCGTCTATGCCGGGTCTTGAGTTTTCAACTTCTAACTTTTAGTTAGTAAGCCCCCAAGACCCCTTATTGTGTAACATTTGGGCACTTTTGTCAACAAACTCTTTTCTTCAGAGAAGTTTTCTTTATTTAGCACAAGATATGTACATAGCTAGCAAGCCGCCTCATTAAAAACCTTCCAGTCCCCTTAAGTACCCTGGTAAGGAAAAGAGCGCGCCTGAAACCTGCTGCTTTCTCAGTAAAAGATACAAAAATAGGTATGGAGTCCTTCCATCCGGGTTTCCCTTTGTCTAGGCCTAAGCTCTGCTATGTTCCATGGCCTATCGTTCTCTGTCAGTGGGTACCTTGTGTGATCTGTGTTTGGCCCTGTCACTGTGTTTTCTTCCCTTAGATCCACCAGATAGTAGGATCCGTTGTGTAGATTTCTGCTTATCACGAAAGGTCCTTCCCATGGGGGAGTGAGCTTATGAAAGACGGCTCTGTTCTGAGCCAATATGAGGACCAAATCTCCCTCCTGGAAAGTCCTGGATCTAACCCGGGGGCTGTGATACCGTCTTAAGTCTTGCTGATATATAGCTGATCTTTCCAGGGCTAGCTCTCTTGCTTCTTCCAGTAAATCCACTGATGTGAGCCGGGCTTTCTCATTTTCGGTCTCCACGTAATTTGCAACTCTTGGAGAATCATGAATGATGTCGCTGGGTAAGACTGCTTCTGCTCCGTATACCATGAAGAAAGGAGTGAAGTCTGTGGATCTATTTGGGGTTGTGTTGATACTCCAGACGACTGATGGCAGTTCTTCTTCCTAGGCTCCGGCTGCTCTGACTAGCGGAACCCGGAGCCTTGGTTTTATCCCCCTGAGGAGCTCCCGGTTTGTTCTTTCAACTTGGCCGTTTGGCTGAGGATGTGACACCGAAGCCAGATCAAGCCGGATTCCATTGTCTCCGCAGAACTTCTGCATCTCTCCGAGTGAGAAGTTTGTCCCATTGTCTGTGATGATGTTGTGGGGGTACCCGAATCTGAATATGATTCTCTTTAGAAATTTGACTGTTGTAGCTGCTGAGCAGCTGTTGACGGCTTGTACCTCGACCCACTTTGTGAATTTGTCCACTGCTACCAGGAGATGAGTTTTCTTGCCGGGTGACGGCTGGAAGGGTCCAACCATGTCCATACCCCATACTGCAAAAGGCCATGTGATTGGTATTGTCCTTAGGTCCTGAGCCGGTACGTGAATCTGCCTTGCATATCTCTGGCATCTGTCGGGTTATGACTCCCAGGAATCGGGGTTAGTCACTTCCTGAAGTGTAGTTCGAGAGGGGATTGAACGCGGAGGTCTAAACCCTCAAGTGGCTCCGCGATGTTGCTCGCCAGACCCGAAGAAGACGCACACCCGACCAAGGAAGACACCGTCCTTACCCAGGTTCACGGCCCTCGTGAGGAGGTAAGACCGCTACTCCTGCCTGTCTGTATTATATGTGGGAGGTTACAGTACAATTGAGCTTGCCGTCAGCCCCCTTGAGGCAGTTCTTGCCTGGGGAGGGAAGCGATGATCTTCTTCCTCCTCCGGACAGAGGCTAACCTAACCAGAGTTGCTAGGGTTTACAAGGGAGTTGTGCACGCCAAGGGCCGACCCCTGCTACGATGGATGTCTTCTCTCTTTTATAGGCGCCTCGGGCCTTCTTCTTCGGCTTGGCCTTCAAGATGGCTCCCACTTGCCAGTGGCGGGGTAGAGCACGAGTCCACCGCGCTCCCATCGTCCATGGACTCGGTCCATTGTTGATAAAGGTGGCGCCGTGGCCGACCGGCGGCCGACCGCGCGGTACTATCCGCAGAGCGGGCAATCTCTGAGGTGGAGCCCGCGATGACGATCTCTGTTGGAGGGTTGCACCCTCCACCTGCTTTATCGTCAGAGTAGAAGGTCCTCACAGCTGTGCAGCAGGCGGAGCAGCTTTGTTGACCGCTTTATCGCCAGGGACAGCGATGGGGGTGTGAGCGCCACTGCACGAGCGTGGCAGAGGTCACGTGCGCTCTGCCGGGCTTCCTTGGCGACGATGTTTCCCTTCAGGCCTGAGGGGAGATTCCTGTCGGACTTCCCTCAGGCGGGTTGGTTCCTCGGGGGGAGGCTCCCCTGAGGCGAGGGGTCCCTTGAGGCCCTCGCTTCCTCTTCAGGCTCTCGAGGGGAATCGCCTCTCGATGGTCCCGCCAGGCGATGACGCCTGGTCCTTAGTCGTTTTCGTCCGTCTGGCCCGTGAGCGAGGCCTGGGCTGGTGCCGCCGTACTCGCCTTTCTTGGAGGCAGTACTGGAATTCTACCAAATTCAACTCCTCTATCTTCACCCAAACTCCATACTCATTTTGTCCATCTTCGCCTACCTTTGCGAGGCTTATCTGGGCGTGCACCCTTCGGTTGCGCTCTTCAGGACCTTCTACTCGCTGCGGTGCACGGCTGGCGGCGAGAGGACGGGGTGCGTCTCCTTCCGCATCGCGGACGGCATGAGGCATGTATATATCCCGATGTCATGGAGTGGGGATAAGCCTGTTTCGGCCCTGCTCAAGAAGGTGGGTGACTTTCGCCAGAAGTGGCTACTCATCGGCGTCTCGTCACCCTGCGCATTCCTGGACGTCCCGGAGGCGCCGCCCGTGAGTAACTCCCACTGGTGCAAGTCTTCTCTTCGTAGTGCGGACAACGCTTACTTGGAGGGGCGTTTGAGATTTCTCCGCGAGGAGGGTCTCACGGGTCAGATGGTCGCGGCGGACTTTGTGGCACGCCGCATCGCCCCCCTTTAGGCGTACTCGGAGCCGATGTGGATGTTTGCCGGCCCCTCCGACCCAATGCGGCTTCATCCAGAAGACCTCGGCTCGGACGTGGTCGACACCATCCTAAACATCCTCTTCGCCAGTCCGGATGTGCCTGGGAAGATCGCCGGCTCCGTGCGTCCCCTGCACCAGCTTCCTCTGAGCGACCGCATGGATATCCTGGACGGAATGCCGGATTTCACTCCTCATGGTCTGGCGGGCTTGATGGATCAGGAGGTCGCTCCGCCGGTGCGCGCAGTCGTGGGTGTTGATTCTTCGTCCACCTCCCATGCCTGGAGCGACGAGGAAGAGGCCGCGACGGGAGAGGCGCCCCCTGCGAGGTACGAGCCATTCACTGACAAGATTTGCGACATCTCGTCGGGCGATGATGACGCCTTTGTCGTGGCGCATTCGCGCCTCGAGGAGGAGACGCCTGAGGCGGGGGAGGCCTCTGAGTTAGATGCTTCGCCGGGGAGGCGCGAGCCTCGCACCAAGGCGATGGTGGATCGCTCCGGGGCGAGGCCCTCTGACATCCCCTCCAAGAGAAAAACGGCGACGCCTCTGGAGGGATCAGGTGCCAAGCCCACACCTTCCTGGCGCTCTCGTGGCCTGTCGTGGGTCGATGCTGGTGCTTCCCCTTCATGGTGAGTATTCCCACCACTTGGTTATTTTTGTCTTTTGTTGTCCCCCCTGCTCTGTCTTCACCTGAACCATCTTCTTTGGGCTTTTTCCAGCGATCTGGTGCCTGCGAAGCGCCGCAAGCTTCACGAGGCAGCAGGTGTGAAGAGTGCCGCAGCTGCGGTGGCGGCTGGCGAGCGCCCGAGGCCTGTGGAGACGTTCACACTAGGCCCTGTGGAGGGGGCGCCTCGGGAGGGAGCGGCTGTGCCCCTAGAGGTGGCGCCTGAGCCTCAAACATCGCCTCCCGAGCCTCTGATTGTGGAGCGCGGAGGAGACGGCTCCCGCGTCACCTCGCGCTCCGACTCCTCCTCGCGCGGCTACGCCACCACGCGAGGCAATTTTGCTCCGTACGCCGCCATCGCCGCGCGCAGTGACGCCGTCGCCTGCGTCACCTCTACCATGCTCGCTCGCGGCGCCCGCGCCACCTCTGGAGGGAGTGACTGAGGTCCCCGCAGGCGCCAGGGAGGCCACAGGAGGGGATGCGGCCTCACCACCTCGCCTTGCCGGAGAAGATGAGCGTCCCAATGACTCGAGCGCCGCAGCGGAAGCCGGCGTGGATGGAGGTGGAGCCACACCTAGCCCCCGAGCCCGACCTGGGGCAGGGTTCTCGGGACCAGCCGCTGCAGCTGGGCCCTCACCTAGCCAGGAACTGGTTCTCCGAGGCTGGGATTGGAGCACGGGGCGCCGCGAGGTGGCATTCGTCCTTGTGCGGGAGTCTTTGGAGGGCCTGGAGGCCCACCTTGCCCTTGGCGACATACGGCTCGCCCAACAGCAGGAGGAACTTGCGAGATCGTGGGCGTCCTTCCATGCGGCCGTCGAGGCGCGCCGTCTGGAGGACTCGGCGCTGCAGGCAGCCCGCGAAGAGGCCATCAACTTTGCCAAGGAAGTCCGCGACGGGGCCATTCGCGATGCCGCGGAGCTACTTGAGCCCCTCCAGGCAGAACGCGACGCCGCTGAGGAGCTCCTGCGAGGGGCCACAGCCGAGTGTGAGGCGATGGAGGGCTCGCTGGCGCAGAAGCGATGCGAGCTGGACCGGTTGGAGTCCCAGCGTCTCTCTGCCCACCAGGTTGCGCAGGCCGCTCTGGAGGAGGACTGCAAGTGCTTGGCCGAGCGCGATCGGCAGCTGGCCCTCAGGGGGAGTGAGCTGCAGCAGCGTGAGGAGCGGTGTCTCCAGATGGAGAAGGACCTAGCCGCCCAGCGTGAGGCCCTCGAAGCGCGCGAGGGAGGCCTGGCACAGGCGGTCTCGAAGTTCGACGAGCATGTCGCTGCTCAGAAGCGCTCTGACGAGCGCTCGGAGCGGCGCAGAGGGCCCTCGCAGAGCACGAGAGACATCTCCGTTGGATCCTTTCCAGAAGTACCGTGCTCGGCTGCGGAATCGGGAGGACCGCCTCAGGGCCGAGCATGTTGCGGACGCTCAGCGGCTAGCCGAGCTTGAGAAGGCCAACTCCAAGCTGGCGCGCCGCTTCAAGCGCGCCAAGGCCTATTGGCGCCGAGCGGAGGAGGCCCGCGACGTGGCGACCCACTGCCCTTCGTCCAGTGCGCCTGCGATGCAGTGCAGCCGCCTGTTTGAAGAGCTGGTTGCGCGTGGTGGTGAGCTTGCGGCGCGGCTCGGCGCAGACGCGCCGTATCCTTGGACCCAAGGCCACGACGACGCCTCCGCGTTCCTGGCCTATTTTGACCAGCTTTTCACGGCGCTGGAGGGCCCCGCCGCTGAGCTTCGCGAGGTGATCGAAGACGAGAGCAGGCAGCTCTTGGGGGTGGCTGTTGATCGCATCTTCACCAACATCAAGCTCCTTGTGCCGGACTTCGACCTCCGCTTGGTGACCGAGGTTGCTCCCGGTGACGACGCGCAGCGCGTCTCGTCTTCCCTCCGCGAGCAGGTGGATGCATTCTGCAACCGCTTCAGGCGTGTGGAGGTTGCGCCGGACTTTAGGGAGGGGGAGGCTCGCTCCGCCGAGGTCGAAGGTGGTGCTGCGGAGGAGGAGGCCCGCTCCGCCGAGGTCGAAGATGGCGCTGCGGAGGAGGAGGCCCGCTCCGCCGAGGTCGAAGTTGGCGCCGCAGAGGAGGAGGCCCGCTCCGCCGAGGTCGAAGATGGCACTGCGGAGGCTCAATGCGATGCTGCATACCCCTGAGCCTTTCTTGGCTGCGCCTGCGGGCGCTTGTAACTGCACCAGCTGTGTGCCTTAGACATCTTGAAACTTTTGGCTTGTAATATACTTTTAATTGATGTTTTAATTCGACCTTTTCTGCCCCTCGCGAGGTCTCTTTGGACTCATCTTCATGTCTATTTGTTCTCTGCGTCGTTAGGTCCCATCTCTTCGTGCCATGACTCCGCCACCTCGGTTCGCGGGAGCAATGACTCCGCAAAGCCGGGGGGAGTTTAGGCCTAGGAGAGGTAAGAGCCTTGAGTCGCGATGCTCAAGTGCCCCCCTTAGACGTGCGAGTAGTCCATGAAGCGTAAGGGAAAGCGAAGTCGCTCGAGGGGCAGAGACGCGCGCTAGGGAGAGAAAAACGCTTTTAAAGCGTGGGTGCGAGACTTAGCTTCTCGAGGTTTTCGCTCAGTGGAGGCTTTTCGCCTGGCGAGGTTGCTTACTTGAGGGATCGCTCCTGGGGAGGCACTTTGCCTGGCGAGGTTGCCCACTTGAGGGATCGCTCCTGGAGAGGCCCTTTGCCTGGCGAGGTTGCCCACTTGAGGGGTCGCTCACGGACGCCCCTTCAGGCTCGCGGGGGAATTCTTCCCTGCAGGTAATAGAGGGGCGAACCCAAACGCTGGAACACGGATCAAGGGATCGTGCGCGCTTATAGGTCCCCTCAGGCGTTCCTTGCGAGGAGAGTAAGTACCAAGGTCCTCTGTAGAGATGGCTTGCTTGTGGAGGATTGCCCTCCAGCCAGAGCTCGGACTCTTGGATTTTCCAGTGCTGCTGGTGTGTCATTTTAGGCACTGGCACCGTACTCAGCCCCCGCTCGCGAGGTACACATGTGGAGAGATATAAGCGCACACTTCAACAATAGTAATGCGTAAATAAAAACCCCCCTAAACCGTTTTTTAAGCTGCGCCGAAGCGCTAAGTTCACTTAGGAACGAGATTGAGTCATTATGCTTGGGGCTGCCAAGTTAATGCTCTGACCATGTCGAGGCATGGGGACCACCTGTTGGTGGCTGAGACTCTCAACGGCCTGAGGTGGCTCGTTTTAATTGAGAGCTCGGAGGGTTTTTCCCTCGAGTGAAGCCTTTGGGGCTTTGGAGGTTTAATCCGTTGGCGTTTTAACCTCCGGAGACAAGAATGCTTGGAGGTTGAGCCGTAAGCTGCCTCGTCCGCTAGGAGTCTCGACGTGACAATGATCACGTGTGTGGCAATGACCACAGTTGCGTTTGTTGCCTTAGGAGACAAAGCATTTGTTTGAGGTTTAAGTCTTTTGGCGTTTTAACCTCTAGAGTCGACATTGCTTGGAGGTTGAGCCGTAAGCTGCCTCTTCCGCTTTGTCTTTTCGACATGACAATGATCACGGGTGTGGCAATGACCACTCTGGCATTTTTTCCTTTAGGAGACAAAGCTATGTTTTTGGAGGTTTAAGCCTTTCGGCGTTTTAACCTCTAGAGACGAAAAATGCTTAGAGGTTGAGCCGTAGGCTGCCTCGTCCGCTTGACGTCCCGACGTGACAATGATCACGGGCGTGACAATAATCATTTTTTTTACTTGTTCCTGGCGGATACAAAGGTTTGCGAGGTTTAAGGCTTGAGCTTTTAACCTTGAGGGGAAAAAAGGTGCTTGGAGGTTGAGTCGTGGGCTGCCTCTTTCGCTAGATGCCCTGACGTGATAATGATCACGGGTAGACGGGGACGCCGTCTTCCGTTCGAGGCGAGCCGCGCCAGGCCTGGCGATGTGGGTGACCCTGTAGGGGCCTTCCCACATCGGGGACAGCTTGTGGAGGCCTTCCCTGGAGAGGATTCGCCTGAGGACGAGATCGCGTGCCTCCAGGGTGCGCAAGCGCACATTGCGGCTGTGGTAGCGCCTCAGGGACTGCTGGTACTTGGCCGCCCGTAGAGCGGCGCAGCGTCTTAGCCCTTCAAGGAGCAGCAGGTCGTCGTTGTGGAGGTCCTCTTGCTGGTCCTCATTAAAGGCAAGGACCCGTGGGGACCCATGCTTTATCTCTGCGGGGAGGACTGCTTCGGCTCCATAGACGAGTGCGAACGGCGTTTCCGCGGTGGGCTTGGGTGGCGTGGTACGGATGGACCAGAGCACCGAGGGTAGCTCATTGATCCAGCCCTTGCCGTGGCCCTTGAGGACATCGAAGGTCCTAGTCTTCAAGCCTTTGAGGACCTCTGCGTTTGCGCACTCAGCCTGTCCATTGCTTTGCGGATGGGCAACTGAGGCGAAGCAGAGCTTGATGCCCATTTTCTGGCAGTTGGCTCTGAAGATGCCGCTTGTGAATTGGGAGCCATTGTCGGTGATGATGCGGTTAGGCACTTCGAAGCGGCAGACCAGGCCTCTGATGAATTTCACCGCCTGTAGCGTACCTGCACTTTAAATCAGGCAGATACCTGTGTATAGTGCAAATCCCTGGATCAAATCATTTGCACACACAGTTTACGATGTAATATCACAACAAAGCGTCAATTTTATTACATCGATGATCCAGAATTACAAAATATTTGACACAAGTTGCATAGCCTAAAGCTAGCATTTGAAAAGTACACAGCGGAAATACAATAGCAGGGAGTCTCTATCACTTTCATGCTGCCACAGGCGAAAAACATGTTGGTTGTAGACTCGAAACCTATCAACGAAACCTTACTCGTCATCTGAACAATCTGCAATAAAAAAAAATATTGCAACAACGTGGGTCAGATTCCATTAAAATGGAGTCTGGCAAGTGACACTATGGTGGACACTTAATGGAATAACTCTAAAGCCTATATGCTTATTTGGCTGGTGGAGTTCAAGGCAAATTTTGCATAAAGCCAACTTTTTCCTATCTTTTGGAAAACACTTTCTTCAAATCAAGACAAGTATGGCATGAAAACCATAAATCTCATCTTCCCTTGTTCACCCATCAAGTTTTATTTCTGAAGTTGGAATGATGGAATCCTTCGTTGACGTCCGTGATCAGCTGCTCAAATTGTCTGTACCGGGGACACGGCTAAGTACTTAGTTTTACACTCTGCAGAGGTTGTGCACGTTCACCTTTAGACTCAATTTGTACGAGAAATCCTATACACGCGGAGTGTATTATGGAAAGGAGAGAATTGAGACAAGAACTTTCAGAAGAAGAATGCAACCATACTAGCAAGACCCGTTCCACCTATCATCTCTACATCTGCTTGTCAAGCTGACAGGTTGCACCCCCACAACTTAATTATTCTAGACAGAGCCCATTGTCAAAAGGTTGCACGGGAAGCAATCGTCACTCGGAGTTCTTCAGATTCCTTTGTTCCCTGGGTGGCCATCCACAAGTGCACTCTCAGATGAAAACCACAATGCTCATGGACCCAAGTATAGTAAAAACTATCTTAGGCGAAGACCACCACAAGCACAACCCTGAGTAGCCACTCAACATAAACCATTCAACCAATCCACCCAGGTGATTCATTAACTTAGTGGATGTGTACTCTCAGGTGAAAACCACCATGCTCACGGCCCTAAGTAGAATAGAAATTCATCCTAGGCGACGACAACCATGAGCACAGCCCTGAGTAGCCACTTAATAATTTGTAAAACTTTTCATCAATTGCATAGCATCAATATTTCTGCTAAGTACGATATAGGAACCTAGACACAGGAGTAAGGGAATTCTACACAGGTTTAGCGTAGCACTACTATCCTACACATGCATATAAAAATACACTAAGTAATGCATAGAAAATACTTAGGAAGTTTATGAGGTGTGCCACTTGCCTTTGAATGTTGTCGTTGTTCACAAACTCTATTCAACAACGAACGTTTGCTCTCCGCTCAATCTAAACATTATAAGCAAACAACAATACAACAATCAACAAACAACAATCATCAATCATACATGCACATACGTAGTTAACAAATAAGTTTCATAACACTTGTAAGGAAAACATGTTATGCATGATATGCAAATTATTTCTAAGGACTAGAGATGCATGTCATGCCATAAAATTCTTTTAAGTTAATGCAAGGCAATTAGGTTGGTCAAAATGACTAAGAACTAAAGTCATAGGTTGGACAAAATACTTTGTTATAAATCATCTTGAATAAGCACTCAATGACTTAGTCATGATGTGCATAACTACTTAGAGAAATACTAACTCTATTCTTCAAGGTGATCAACAAATATTATCAACTCTTTGTAAATTGGATATTCACTACAGTGAGAGAGACAGACACCCGGCCAGCCACTTAAATTGTGGAACAGGTCTCATGTACGTGGACATGTAAGGTTTGTTTCCAGGCCGCTTCATCCCACTATGCCGCTAGGATCCAACTACTTCAAGATGATAACATCATGATCAAAATTTGTTTAAGTCAAATGTGAAAGACAAGATTAGAAGGGAGGGGAAAAGATAGAAAGAGAGATGTAGTTGTCCTCCAGGCTTCATCTCCAGACTTGGTGGTTCTTGTATCCTCGAGGCTGGTCTTGGATTTACTTAGTCATCATGAAGTCTAATAGAAGAAGGAGGGAGAAAGAAGAAAGAGGGAGAAAAACTTAGAAAATATTTCTGGTTGGTATTCATGAACTTCTTCTTGATCTTTCTTCTAAGTGATCCTACTCCTTGGAGATTCTTCTGGAGTCTCGTTTGGCTAAGTCCTTCATTGGTCTTCCAGCTCCATGTTTAAAAATTTCTAAGTGTCTAAGTGTAGCACTTCACAAAATTGCTAAGTTTGAAAATAAACCTAACTTTGGGAAAATGGGGAGGAGTTTTCCTTATGGGAAAATATAACTACTAAATAAATATGCTATGCATGACATGCAATTTTAAACCACAAGAAACATAATACTAAATTTTGGTGATATTTATAAGGTATGCATTTGGCTATAAATGCAATCTAATTAATTTCTATTTTTGGAAAATATAATAAAAGGAATAATTATAATATTAAAGTTTTCTATGATTAAATTTTTATAATATAATTTTATAAATAGTGTTAATAGACAGGGGCATTTTAGTTAAATTTATAGCAATTTACTTTAATCAAAATTAATATTTTTATTAATAGTTATGTTGAAAATACTCAAACTATTCAAATTAAATATATAACTATGAATTCATTCAAAAATTACTCAAAAATATTTTATAGCAGTGGCATCAATTTAGAAATATTCCAAGGTTTCTAAAACAATTTTATTTGCAATTGTTTTTGGAATTATAGATTTAAAGTTATTACAAAAATACTAAAATCCACTATTTGAAATTTGAATATTTTATACTAAGTCAAATTTGAATTTTGGCCGATCTAAAATAATCTACATGTCAAGAGCTTTTCAAATATATAAAAATATTTGAATTTGGATGTGTGAATAAAAAGTTATAACAAATCTAAATTACAGGGCCTTTTCTGCAAAACTGCCAATTAATTAAATCGAGAAATTCATTTTCCACGTCAGCGCTGACTGGGCTGCTGACGTGGAGCTGACGTGGCTGCTGACTGGGCTCCAGATTAGATCGTACCGCTTCGGTAAAAAAAATCTAATCTGGTGCGTTGGAAGGGGATCGGACGGCTCACCGAGCTTGACGAGAAGATGGCGGCGCTCCGGTCACCGGAGACGAAGGGGACGGCGGCGCGGCCTCGGGCGTGGATCGATTCGTCGCTCCGGCGATCCCTCCGGCTCGGAAAAACGACGACGACGCGCGGGGCGAGGTGGGGAACTCGATGGAGACGGTGGCGTGGTCGCGTTCGTCCTGGGGAGGGAGAGCTGCTCGGAAAGCCACGGCGACTCCGGTGAGGTCCGGTCGTGCACGATGTGCTCGAACCGCTGCGTACAAAAATCGAAGGAGAGGATTAGGAGTTGCGCTAGGGCACGAGGAAGAGGATGGGGAGGTTCTCGGGCTCGGGCGGGGTCTCACCACGCCGGGGATCGAAGAAAACGGCGGCGGAGGCGGAGCACTCCGGCGAGCTCGTACGGCAGCCTGGGGGCGTCTTAGGGGTTAGGGTTTGGAGCAAAACAGAGAGGAGGGTCAGGGGGTTTAAATAGCCACGACCGCGCGTTAAATCCGTGCCTTAATCGTGCGAATTTGGAGAAGGAAACTCCGGTGGTCTTGGGCGCGATTTGGGGCAAGGTTGAAGACGGGATGACGTCAGCATGACGTCAGCAATTTTTCTTTTTCTGTTTTTCTGATTTTTCTTTTAATTCATATCTTTTGATTTATTTGTCCAAATGAGCTCAAACAAATTTCTAAAAATTTGTAAAACTATTATCTTTCTGTTAAACCAATTGTGGGAGTGTTTTGAACACTTTTCAAAAATAATAATTTCGACATATTGATTAAATGTAAAATTTGATACTTTATGTTTAATTTAAAACTAGGGTTTAATAACTTTTAATTTTGGCTAAATAATTTATATGAAAAACCCATATTCAATTTGGTTTGAATTTAAGTTATTTAAACTTGTTTTGCTGAAATCATTCTTTCTTATTTTGGCATGGTATTAAAGAACAAAATATAACTAGAATGGGAAATATAATGAATTCTATTTTTTTAATTCTAAATGTTTTGTACACCATTATGTTTCATATTATGCTTAAACATTTGAAAAACTTCATATCAACTTTGGAAAGCATTATAGGTTTAATTCATTTCATTTTATAGAATATATTAATCATTTCATGCCTTGGAAATAAATGAAATTTATTTAAGCAAAAGAAATGCTTATTTGGCTAAGTGGTTGGACTCAATTTCTTATAAGTGAAATATTTACTTAAAATAAAATGGGTTGTAATTTGTAAAATATTTGTCAATTTACATTTTAAGGTTTTTGATATACAGTGGATAATAACTTGTTTAAACTGTGACATTTGAAATATTAAATTCTTTCAAATAAGTTTGGAGTCTTTTATAGTTGGTTTCCTTAGGTATTTAATATTTTATTTTAATAAAAGAAAAGTTTTTAAATTTTAGTGATTTTTTAACATTATAAAATGTTGGGATGTTACACCGCCGCACCTGCTGTGATTGTACGCGTCGCCTCCACTTCAGGCCATTTTGTGAACTTGTCAATGGCCACGAAGAGGTAGCGATATCCACCTTGCGCCGTTGGGAAATGTCCCAGGATGTCCAGCCCCCAGACTGCAAACGGCCACGAGAGCGGAATGGTTTGTAGGCCCAGCGCTGGTTGGTGGATTTGCTTGGCGTGGAATTGGCAGGCTTCGCAAGCTTGAATGATGTCCGTTGCATCTTGAAGCGCTTGAGGCCAGTAGAAGCCGCTCCTGAAGACTTTTCCTGCGAGGGTGCGGGCGCACGAATGGTGGCCGCATTCCCCACTGTGGATGTCCTTAATCAGTAGTTTTCCTTCTTCAGGAGGGACGCATTTGAGCGCGATGCCGTTTGGGCGCTTGCGGTAGAGAATTCCTTCGAGGATTTGGTACGATTTTGCTTGCCGGGAAATTCGCTCCGCTTCGACATCTTCCTCGGGAAGGATCCCTTTGTGGAGGTAGTCTTTGATCTCATCGATCCATCCTGCCTCTTGGTGCACCGCTGTGAGCAACAGACGCTCCCCTGTTGGGGACCCGCAGCCTGGGGCTCCGCTTGCAGGTGGTGGCGGGAGCGTTTCGTCTGTGCTTGCGGGCAGGGCCTCGAGGGGCTGCTTTATGGATGCCTTTACGAGCCTTTCTTCAAAGACACCTGGCAGCTGGGCTTGCCTCTTTGATGCGCGCTTGGCGATGTCATCAGCCTCTTGGTTTTCCTTTCTTGGGATGTGCATGAGCTCCATTCCCCTGAAGTTCTTCTCCAGCCTACGGACCTCTTCAAGGTATGCGGCCATGTGGTCGTCCTTGGCCTTGTAGCTTTTGTTGGAGAAGTTGACGAGCAGCTGGGAGTCGCCCTTGATGAGTATATGCTTGACGCCTAGGGCGATTGCGGCGCGTAGGCCAGCAAGCAGCCCTTCATACTCGGCGATGTTGTTGGATATCTTGTCGATTCCAAAGCACAGTTGTACTGCGTAATACAACTTGTCGCCTTTGGGTGACGTCAGGACTACACCTACCCCACCGTGGCGACAAGCGAAAGCTCTGTCGAACTTCATGATCCAGTAGCTGGGCATTGCGGCTCCAGAGGACTCGTGCTCTTCTTCCCAGGGCTCTTCAGGGCTTGGATCAGTCCATTCGGCGACGAAGTCTGCCAGCGCTCTTCCTTTGATTACCCTTGTGGTATCGAAGCGCAAATTGAATGGCTGTAGCTCGATGTTCCATCCTGCGACACGATCTGTTGCATTTGGGTTGCGCAGAATTTTCTCCAGGGGGAAAGAGGTTACCACCATGATGGGGTGCCCCTGGAAGTAGTGCCACAACTTTCTTGAGGCGATGAGGAGTGCGAGGAGAAGCTTCTGCTGCATCGGGTACCGCTCGCGAGAATCACGCAGTACTGTGCTGACGAAGTAAACTGGATGCTCGACGAGAGTAGTTTCTGTTTCCTTGGCGTCTTTCGCCTGAGGTGGCCCAGCTTGGCCCTCGATGGGGTCGGCTTCAAGGGGCTTGTCCTGGGCCTCGAGGGTGTTGGCCTCGAGGGATGTGGCCTTGAGGGACTTGGCCTCGAGGGACGTGGCCTCGAGGGACTTGGCCTCGAGGGACGCGGCCTCGAGGGACTTGGCCTTGAGGGACGTGGCCTCGAGGGACGTGGCATCACAGCGTTCCTCCGGGGCCTCGAGTGTGTTAGCCTCTTGAGGCTCCTCGGTCCCTTCGGCATGAACCTCTTGCAGCAGTTGACTCGGGGCGGTCCCCTCTTGAGGCTTTGGGCCTGGCGTGGGCCTTGGGATGACTGACCCTTCGTCGAGCTCTTTATCAGGAGGCTTTTTCTTTGGAGTGGTTGCACTCTTCTTGTGAAGTACAGGCTCCTCTCTTTCCACCACAAGGACAGCACTGGCTGTTTGTGGGGTAGCTGACAAGTACAGCTTCAGGTGCTCGCCAGGCCTTGGGGTGACCATTACAGGTGGGCTTGCCAAGTACTTCTTCAAGTCCTCAAATGCTTTTTCACCTTCAGGGGTCCACTTGAAAGTGCCCGTTCTTTTCATGATCTTGAAAAACGGCAGGGCTCTTTCGCCGAACTTGGAGATGAATCGACCCAAGCTGGCAATGCAGCCTGCCAGGCGTTGCATGTCCTTGAGCCTGCGTGGAGGTTGCATGCCTTCTATGGCCTTGATTTTGTCTGGGTTCGCCTCTATGCCCCGATGGGACACGAGGAAACCCAACAATTTGCCTGAAGGTACTCCAAAGACGCACTTGGCGGGGTTGAGCTTCATGTTCACCCTGCGTAGGCTGGCGAAGGTTTCTTCCAGGTATCCGAGCAGAGTATTTCCTTCTCATGACTTCACGACGATGTCATCGACATATGCTTTAGCGTTTCGCCCCATTTGCCCGCCAAGGGCTATCCTCATTAGCCTCTGGAAAGTGGCTCCGGCATTTTTTTAGGCCGAAAGGCATGCAGACGTAGAAATACACACCGCATGGGGTGAGGAAAGCCGTCTTCTCCTCGTCCTCTTTAGCCATCTTAATCTGGTGATAACCAGAGAAGGCATCGAGGAAACAGAGGAGGTCGCAGCCTGCCGTGGAGTCCACGATCTGGTCAATTCTGGGCATGGGGTAAGGGTCCTTGGGGCAGGCCTTGTTCACGTCGGTGTAGTCGATGCAGAGGCGGCCTCCGCCGGTGGGTTTTGGGACTACCATGCCGTTGGAGAGCCAAGTGGGGTGCGCGACTTCGCGGACTACTTTTGCTGCTTTGAGCTTCTCGACCTCCTTGACGATGAATGCTTGCTTCTCGGGGGCTTGCTTTCTTGCTTTTTGCTTGACGGGGCGCGCGTTTGGGCACACGGCCAAGTGGTGCTCGATCACCTCCCTCGGTACACCAGACATATCTGACGATGTCCATGCGAACATGTCAGAGTTTGCCTGGAGGAAGGCGACGAGCGCGCTTTCCTATTTGGGAGGCAGCACGGCGCCAATGGTGACGCTAGCCCCCGAGCCTTCAGCCCTCGAGCTACCTGAGCTCAGAGAGATCTTCTTTGTAGCAGCTGCCTCTGGGAGAACAACTGCTTCTTCTTCTTGGGCCTCTCGAGAGGCTCTTGGTCCTCGTCTGCGGAGAAGGCCATGGCGGCGGTCTTGTAGGCCGTCTCCACAGCACGCGTAGCGTCTAAGACATGCCCATGTATGGTGATCGTATCGGCGCTGCCGGGGATCTTGACCATGTTGTACGCATGGTGCGTGACGACCAAGAACTTCGCGAGCGCGGGGTAGCCGAGGATGGCGTTGTACGGCAGGCCGATGTGCCCAACATCGAAGTCGATGTGCTCGGTGCGGTAATTTCCTCGCTCCCGAGGGTGACAGCAAGCCTGACCTGGCCTAGAGGCTCGATTGAGCCGCTGGTGACCCCCGTGAAGGGCCTCGAGGGCATAAGCCTCTCGTAGGGCACTTGAAGCGCTTCGAACGTATCTATGGAGATAACGTTCAGGCATGCTCCGCCATCGATGAGCGTTTTGGAGACGGCCACATTGTCGATGGTGGGGGTGCAGACCAGCGGGAGGGTTCCAACAGTCTTGGTGGACTTGGGGTGGTCCTGAGCGTCGAAGGCGATGGTGTATTGCGACCACTTGAGGGGCCTGGAGGTTTCCGTGCTTGGGAGGGCGGCGTTGAGCTTGCGGGCGAACTGCTTGAACTGGTTGTTCGACTTCGGCGCCTGTGCCCCCCTAGGATGCAGGCAATGGCGCCTCTGGGGGCTTGGTAGCCGCCATCTTCCTCGTCAGGGAGGTTGCCGTTCTTTTCTGCGGCGTTGGCTCGATTTGCGGATGGTTTCTGGTAGCCGCCCTTACGTCCGCCTCCGCGGTAGCCACGGCCTCGACCGCGGCCGCCACTGTCTTCTGCTTGCTCGCGCTCGTTGCTCAACCTTTTGAGGTCGTAGCAGGACTCCGTAGAGTGGCCGCGCCTGTTGTGGTAGATGCAGAAAGGGCGGTGATCATCTTTCCTTTCTCCAGCCTCGGGGGAGTCCCTACGGGTGCCTTTTGTGTCAGGCTCTGCCGCGAGAACTGCGGTGGCCTTGCGCTTGGGCTCCTCCTTCTTCTTCTGGCTCTTGGACCCCTCAGCATGATCGTCCCCTCTCGAGGACATTTTCACGAAGAGGAGTCCCTCTTCAGCCTTGGCGCACTTGTCCGCCATGTCGAACAGCTTGACCACAGAGGTGAGCTTGTCGTGGATGCCCAGTTTCTCGAGCATCCTGCTGTTTGTGACACCCTCGCGGAAGGCGGCGATGACTTGAGTGTCGGGGATGTTCGGAATCTTGTTGCGCACTTGGCTGAAGCGCTGGATGTACTTGCGGAGCGTTTCGTCCTTCCTCTGCACCAGAGCGCGCAGATCGTTGTGGGTGAGGGCGCGCTCGTACGTCCCCTTGAAGTTGGAGACGAACTGCTTGCAGAGCTCCTCCCAGGAGTTCATAGAGTCCTCCGGGAGGTTCAGGAGCCACGACAGCGCAGAGTCGCGTAGCGCGTGGGAGAACCAGTTGGCCATGACCTTGTCGTCTCCCCCCCCCCCCGCAGCTTGGATGGAGGTGGTGTAGAGCTGCAGGAACTCGACGGGGTTGCTGGAGCCGTCGTAGCCCTTGGGAAGAGCCGGCCTGAACTTCTGCGGCCAGACCACGCGGCGTAGGGAGCGAGTGAACGCCATGCAGCCGGAGGTGTACGTAGCGACCCCGTGCTGAAGCGCGCCGCGGTTCTGCTCTCCCGCCTGGCCGAGCTCCTCCACGAGCATGTTCTGGCGGTCTCGCTGGAGCTCCATCCCCACACGGGCGTCGGGCGCGGTGCGCTGCACGATCATGCAATCGCGCGGCGAGGTCGCGAGCGAAGCAGCCCTCTGTGCCGCAGCCGGTGCAGGCCCCTGAGGTGGCGGAGGCGCATTTGTTGCGACCATGCCCGCGAGAGAGGGGTGCATGTTGGACTGCGACGGAGCGGGGCACGTCGTGGCGATGCTGCCGAGGTGGTTGAGGCGTTGGAGCCACTGCTCGTGAGCCTCAGCGGTGGGCTGGTAGCGAAGCAGCTACTGCGCCATGAGCAGCGCGGTGTGGGGCGCAGGGTCTGTCCTTCCCGGGCCCGAGCCGCTCGGGCGCTGCGTCGGGTGCGACGACTGCGCGTCCTCCTGGTGCTCGGCGTCGTGCTCCGGCGCCTCCGCGTGAGGGCCAGAAGGGACATGCTCCTCTTGGCGGGGTCGGCCCCGCCTTGCGCGGGTGGTCGCGGCACCTGGGGGCGCGCGTGTTCCCGCGGGCGCCCGTCGGCTGACTCGAGCGGTGCGGGTGGCGCGCGTGTTCACCATGGCGTGGAGACGAACTCGAAGGTTGTTGACGCGCCTCAATCCCCTACCTGGCGCGCCAAATGTTGGGTTATGACTCCCAGGAATCGGGGGTAGTCACTTCTGAAGTGTAGTTCGAGAGGGGATTGAACGCGGAGGTCTAAACCCTCAAGTGGCTCCACGACGTTGCTCGCCGGACGCGAAGAAGACGCACACCCGACCAAGGAAGACACCGTCCTTTACCCAGGTTCACGGTCCTCGTGAGGAGGTAAGACCGCTACTCCTGCCTGTCTTTATTATATGTGGGAGGTTACAGTACAATTGAGCTTGCCGTCAGCCCCTTTGAGGCAGTTCTTGCCTGGGGAGGGAAGCGATGATCTTCTTCCTCCTCCGGACAGAGGCTAACCTAACCAGAGTTGCTAGGGTTTACAAGGGAGTTGTGCACGCCAAGGGCCGACCCCTGCTACGATGGATGTCTTCTCTCTTTTCTAGGCGCCTCAGGCCTTCTTCTTCGGCTTCAAGGTGGCTCCCACTTGCCAGTGGCGGGGCGGAGCACGAGTCCACCGCGCTCCCATCGTCCATGGACTCGGTCCATTGTTGATAAAGGTGGCGCCGTGGCCGACCGGCGGCCGACCGGCGGCCGACCGCGCGGTACTATCCGCAGAGCGGGCAGTCTCTGAGGTGGAGCCCGCGATGACGATCTCTGTTGGAGGGTTGTGTTGGGGATATATCAACTAGGGGTATAACCAACATGGATCAATCCGGCTAGTCCAGGGTGTCCCAAGGGTGGTAAGGCCGAAGCCTGTCCAGGAAGGCGGAAGGCCGAAGCCCATCCAGCCACCAAGCCCAAGACGGAAGGCGGCAACCAATCCGGCTAGGTCTAGGACTCTGTTTACTTGCCGGACAAGTACTTACCTTGTACCCTGGGGTCTGGCCGCCTTTATAAGCCGGCCACCAGGGAGCCTTTAGGGCAGACACTTCAATAGGCATCATACACATTGTAACCTGTTCACGGCTATTGCCTCATAGTGAATTATAGCAGCACGTAGGATCTCGCCACCGCCGTGGGATCCGAAGCTGGGTAAACTCGCCGTGTTCAATCCCGTCCTCGACGACACCAACCTTCTTCCCCACAATCCATACGTAGGCTAGAGGACCCCCGTCTCCTATCAATTATGCCGATACCACGACAGTTGGCGCCCACCGTGGGGCATAAGGTTCCTGGCGTCACGTTCCAGGCGGGAACACTTGGCGGCGTGGGCAAGCAGATCGCCGTCGGTCGCGTCACAAGGTATGGCGGCCATAGCTACGTCAAATCGGATGAGTCCTGGCTCCCGGCGGACGACTACCTTATCGGATGCGCAATCGTACCGATCGGAGGGATCAACGTCTTCATCGGGTACACGCCAGAAGCGTACGGCCTACCGCGTTTGTACAACCCCACCCACCAACCCTTCGACCAAGCAGTCGACCGACAAGATGGATCCGAATCCGCCTTCTCCCAGGAGTCGGCCGAATCTGATTTCCACTTCGTCGGAGTTGTCGGACTGGGATCAGACTCCCAGCTGGAAAACAACGATCCTGAGTCAATCCTCCCTCCTCTACAGAGGATGCGATGTCAGATGCCGGATCCAGATCTACCGTTCAAGTCAACGTAGACTCTGACTCTGATGATGATGCTAGTCTCTTCGAAGAGAAGATCAAAACCCGCTTTTCCAGTGGTAATCCGGCTCCTTCAGAGGGCACAGCGGATACTGACATGCCTGACAAGCTGGCTATGATGGTTGTTGTCGGTCACGAGACAACCCCAGTTACTTCGGAGGCGCAAAACAAGCCGGCGGAAGATGCCGGCGACACCACTGCCGGCCAACTCATTGAAAGTTCCGACAAGGTGCGCGCAAAGAAGAAAACTGGCCTCGAGAAAGGCGGCAGCAGCAAACGCCACGGATTTGCTCTCCGTCATCAAAGAAGTAGACGAGATCATGAATACTCCGGTGAATAAAGACACCCACTTGACGAAGTGGAAGAGCTTAGGCTTAACATGTTTAAGCACTCTAACTTCCTGTGAAAAAGAGAGGAGCACGTTGAGAGCCTTGTGAAGAAGATCGAGAAAGAACAGGAGAAGATGTCGGCCAAAACAAGCCGGCAACTCTTCGAGGAGAAAAGGTCATCAAAAAACCGCCGTGGAAAAGAGCCGCCTACGCAAGCGACGACAGCGGCTCAAGATCTAGGGTTCGACTGGCGTACGGCACCACAGCGCGTGGACAGAAGGGGAGATGTTGTCTTCTGCACCCCTATCCTCAACGCGGCCGCCGCACTAGATACCCTGGACGACAACACTTACACGGCGGAAGAAAAGCTGGCCAATGCAAGACACTTCGTGAGCAAGGCCCTAGAACAACATGCTCGCGCTGATTCCTACGGCCACATGGCGGATGCTCGCGGGGGAGACCTAGAGTCTAAGTCGGGAAAGTGCAAAGCTGCACCCGGCGCCGACCCCGAAGGCCCGTCTGGCTCCAGTAGCCATGGCGACAAAAGGAAGGCAACGCCACCTCCAAAGAAGACGCCACCGCCAAAGCCAAGGCGGGACGAGAATTCAAGGACAGGAAGCAGAGGAGACCTGCCACCTCCATCCCAGCCAAGACGCGACAACGGCGGTAGCCGGAACAACATGCCACAACCTAGAAAAGATGCCGGCAACGACCCTCCCAGGAGAGGTCGAAGCCGGTCTCCGCAGCGTAGCACCGGCAGCAAGAAGAGAGAGGAGGCAGAAGGGCCCAGGCGCAGCATAAGCCAGGCAGCGCAGGACGAGCCGGACGCAAACAGAGGCGCACGGCAGCTCGATCCAAAAGACGCACGACACCGCCTACAAGACATAGCAAGAGGAAAGGAGCCGCTATACTCTGGACCAAAGTGCTTCGGTGACGCCATCCGCAGAGAGCCGTTCCCTAAGTGTCGGGTGGCTACCCCCCGGGTAGGGGCAGATCCCGGTATAATCCGGTAAATATCAATAGTACTTGACCTTTGGCGACAGCAAGGGACACCTCCTGATGTGCTGAAAGGGCAGATTGACCCCTGAGCGCTGGTAGAGGACAAATTGCCTCCTGGCAGGCGCAAGGGTCAGCTCTAGCAGCTATAAATAGACACCCCCGGCCCTCACAATCGCAGCACAAGCATGAGCGGGTGGTTCCTCTAAGAGCTAGCTTCTCGAAGATGTCTTTGCTGATAGGCTAAGACATCTTCGGGAGGCTAGGCCTAGAGTTACTCATCCTGAGATGAGTTCGGACATCTCCGGAAAGGATCCCGGACCTGGGACACGGAGGAGGTTCCCGGATGATGGTGTACTCGGCTTTACCGGATAGGTAGTCCGGGTAAGTGCTAACCGGGATGTATATGTCGATCTTGATCTTGTGCAGAAGAGGCTCATAGTGGCAAGCGAGGAGGTAGCCGGCGAGAGGGCTCCCGGTAGGCCGTCAACGGTCTAGAGCAGGTTTTCCCGTATATCACGGGGGGAAGTACCGTTCCGCCTGACACGGAAGCATGGTCACCTCCCGCCTGACACGGAAGCATGGTCACCTCCCGCCTGACACGGGAGCGCGTCAGCCGGTACGACCGTGGTACGACAAGACCTGACATGCCTAGCCCGGCAATCCGGAAAAGGCTATCCGGGATGGGCCAAGACATGTCTTGTCTCTGACAAGGGGACAATGATGATGCGGGACGGCGCCTGCCGTCCTTAACGAGATGATGACGAAGGGGCTACGCCGGATAGCCCGGCGACTAGGTCGCACTAGCCGGTGACGACATCCCGGCTAGGCCTGTCCGGTGGGGCCAAGCCAAATTAGGGTTTCCGGCCCTCCCGGCCGGACCTCTATAAAAGGCGCCATAACTGCTCCTGAGAGGGAAAGACCAACTTCAGAGCCAAAGCTATAGTCGCATTTACTCTTAGAGCAGTTACTTCCTCTTCACCTTGAGTTCATCTAGTTCTTTGTGCTTCATCCTTTGCCAGATCTTGTAGCAAGTTGTAGTCTTTGTACCACCAATATATAGAGAGGAAAGGCAGGAGTAGGGGTGTTACCTCCTCACGAGGGCCCTGAACCTGGGTATATCGCGTGTGTGCTTTGTGCCTTCGTGCATTTGTTTGTATCTGTTAGATCTTCCTCCTTGTACTTTGTTCTTATTTCCTGTTCTTGGGAGATCTCGGTTTTACCGGGATCCTCCCCGTGTGAGCTCTTAAGCTCGCTATCCCTCCCCGGATCCACCAACGTCCATCGGCCCCACAAATTAGCCATCCTATGGCATCTGCCGTGACACCACCACGACAGTTGGCGCCCACCGTGGGGCTGACAGAGGCGTTGGCTGGTGTACACATCCGGACGGGCTCCCCCGTTCGTTTCGGCGTTCAGGTTCATTCTGGCTTAGTCGTAAGGCTAGGGGAGATGGACTTCGTCTGCGACAATGCTGGGTGCTTCCGGAACAAGCCGTTTCCGGTGAACGGGTGTCTCATCGATTTCGGTGGTTTCACCACCTACGTGGCCACCGAGGTTGTACGTAGTTACCCAGACGTAGTCCTGGAAGCTGAGGACCCTCCCATGCTCTGCGCTGCTCGGGGTCTGCGTGCCGGTCGCCCCCCGAGTTCCGTCGCAGTGATGATGGTCGCCGCAACCGAGGAGGAATATCAAGATGCTGATGGCGATACTGACGGCCACCCCCGTTTGGCCAAACCCCCGCAGGAGAGGCCTGCGGCCCGGGATGGAGATCCGCAGTCATCCCACCCGCGACGTCGTCCGGATCCCCTCTCGGGACTCGTGGCAAAGTTGGCTGTACCAGTAACTACCGGAGCAGACGCGCAGGCCACTTCGGCTGAGTTAGAGGAGCAGCGGAAGTTGCTACTCGCTGAGGCGCAGGAGATCGCCGAGATCCGCCGCGAGCTCAGCGCTAGCCTCCGGGAGTACAATGCAGCTCACGGATTCCCAAAGATAGACTCCCGGGAGAAGCGCATTGCAGATCTGCGCAAGAAAGGAAGAATGGTGAACGAGGAGCTGGCTGGTGGAGCCACCACCAGCAACACAGGAAGTCGGATTTCTGCGGGGAAGCCGGTATACAGCTCACCGGCGAAAACCCTTAGGGCCGCCGAAGCCGCCATGGCCGAGTTGGTGGGGCTATCCGACGAAGCCCTGCGCAAGCAACAGGAGAGGGTAAACGAGCTGGTGATTGAAGCCAATCGTCAGAATCTGGCCTTCAAGAAGAAGAACCCCGGGGCAGGATCCCAGGTGCACTCAGCCAGACCCGACAGCCAAAGGTCGGATGGGGAGGCCTCTTCCCCGCATCCGAGCAGAAGCAAGAGCAAGAGCAAGAGCCGGAGCCGGAGTCGAGGTTCTGGGAAGAACAAACAGCTACAGACCTATGATCCGGCCTTCGGCGGTATCCAGCAGGCCGGGCAGGCCGGACAGCGTAACTCGGGACAGGCGGGAAGTACCCGTGGGGATGGCAACCTGGGTGTAGGAAATAATAACCCGGCTAGCCGTGGTAATCCAACCCGGAATCCTCCTCACGTTCAGGGAAACCCGCAGAGGGAGGTCGTCTCCGTTCCCCAGCAGGCCCTAGTCCCTGCGCAGGACAGGCTCAATGATGGAAACTCGAGGTTACAGCAGCTCGGATATCAGCTAGACGAGAACCCTTTGGGATCTCGGATAGGAACCGGGCAGTTGAACCCGGCAGACGCCAGATTCCGGCTCGACCGGATTCACCAATCCGAGTTGGTGGAAGAGCAAGGACCTCCGGGACCTGCCTGCTTTGGACCTCGGATCATGCGGGAACCTCCTGTTCGGAACTTTCAGCTCAACCGAGGTGCCAAGACCTATGACGGTAGCAAGAAGCCGGAGGACTGGCTGACCGACTATGTGACTGCAGTAAGCATAGCCGGTGGAAACAGACGATGGGCGGTACGCTATGTACCGCAGATGTTGGAAGGACCAGCCCGGATCTGGTTGAACAATCTGAGAACTGGCAGTATAGACTGCTGGTTAGATTTCGAGGAGGCGTTCATCAGCAACTTCACCAACACGTACAAGAGGCCCAACAGGCCTCAACAGCTCGCCATCTGTAGGCAAAGGAGCAATGAGACAGACCGGGAGTACCTTACCCGGTGGAGCAATATCCGCAACTCTTGCGAAGGAGTGGTGGAGGCACAGGCCATCTCCTGGTTTGCGCAAGGATGCCGGCATGGCTCTATGTTGTGGCAGAAATTACAGAGAAAGATGCCAACAACCTTGGCAGATACCATGCGCATCGCCGATACCTATACGCTTGGAGATCCCATGCAACCCCTGGTGGATGTCGGAGACTCCAACAGGAGGAATGCGGGACCTCAACGTTCAGGACCGAGCAGGAGCCATGATCGCCAGGAGTTCGGCCACAAGAGGAATCAACCCGAGTACCACCATGCCGCGCAACATGTCGCAGCAGTGACCCGGGAGCAGGAGGATGCCGGCAACAGCCAGCGTCAAAAGACAAGTGGCCCGGCTTGGGGTCAAAGTCAGGAGGTGCAGAAGACTTGGGTGGAACAAAAGAAGCCCCTGACGTATGAAGAGATGCTGAACAAGCCATGCTGCTACCACACTCTGGAGGCCAACAAGCCCGCAAACCATTCTACTCGGCAGTGCAGCTGGTATCAGCGCACGTTGCAGGAGGGCAGCTCGGGAGCTGTTCGGCAGAATGCTCCGGCATCTCGGCCCAACATCCCGAGACCCCCTCCTCCGACATCGGGGGCCAACGCTGTGCGACTTCCCCCTCCTCCGAGAGGACCCCCACCTCGCCCAGTGAATGTGGTGCATACCCGGAACGACAACGGTAACCAAGCCGGACACCAGCAGAGCAACTACCGGGAGGCACATCAGAGCTATGTGGTCTTCGTGACCGAGCCCACTGACCGAAAGAGTATGCGGCAGCGTGCCCTGGAGGTGAATGCTGTGATCCCGGCGGTGCCCAAATTCTTGCACTGGTCCGAGATGGAGATCACCTGGAGCCGGAAGGATCACCCCCGGGTTATGCCCAAGCCGGGAGCGTATGCCTTAGTGGTGGACCCAACCTTTGTCGGACCTAACCTCAACGTCCGCTTCAGCCGGGTCCTGATCGACAACGGCAGTGCCATCAACATCATGTACAAGGACACGATGCTGAAGCTGGGAGTATCCATGAACACCCTTCTGCCCACCGAGACAACCTTCTATGGCATTGTGCCCGGACTCTCTTGCTCACCCATGGGAAAGATTTGGGTGGAGGTGCTATTTGGAACTCGGGAGAACTGCAGAACCGAGAGCTTGGAATTCGAGGTCGTGGACCTCGAGAGCCCGTATCACGCCCTGATCGGCAGACCAGCCCTCGCCAAGTTCATGATCTCGACTCACGTGGGCTACCTCAAGATGAAGATGCCGGGACCCAATGGTGTGATCACCATCTCGGGAGACCACAAGCGCTCCATGGAGTGTGCCTCGGCGGGGTCGTGCTTAGCTGAGTCCCTGGTGATCGTGGAAGAGAAGAAGAGGATCCAGCAGGTGGTGGCGATGGCCAAGACCTCCCAACTCGGGATGCCCGGGATGGTGAACCCGGAGCAGGGGGCATCATTTCAGCCCCCAAAGGAGACCAAGAAGGTGTGCGTGGACCCCAGCAACCCGGAGCGCCAAGTTATCATTGGCAGCAACCTGGACAGCAAATAGGAAGGCGAGCTCGTCGACTTCCTCCGTGAGAATCGGGATGCCTTTGCATGGTCGAGTGACGATCTGCAAGGCGTCCCGAGGGAGTTGGCTGAGCACTCTCTGTTTGTTCGACCGGATGCGAAGCCGGTGAAGCAACCAACTAGGCGCCTCTCGGATGAGAGAAGAGCTGCTGTCATGGAGCATCTGGCTATACTGTTGGCCGCCGGATTCATCATGGAGGTGCTGCACCCGGATTGGATTTCGAATCCGGTCCTGGTTGAGAAGAAGAAAGATGATCCCCTCCTGCTTAAGGTGTGGCGCATGTGCATCGACTTCACCAACCTCAACAAGGCATGCCCGAAAGACCCCTTTCCGCTGCCCCGGATAGATCAAGTGATAGACTCCACTGCCGGGAGTGAACTTTTAACTTTTCTAGATGCTTATTCTGGTTTCCACCAGATACCTTTAAATCCGGATGATCAATTGAAAACTGCTTTCATTACCCCTTATGGGGCTTATTGCTATCGTGTTATGACTTTCGGGTTAAGAAATGCTGCTGCTACATACCAGAGATGCATGCAGAAATGCTTGCATGACCAGATAGGCCGAAATGCCGAGGTCTATGTCGATGACATAGTCATAAAAACTAAAGAAAAAACCTCGTTAATAGATGATCTGAGGGAAACATTTAAGAACCTGAGACGATTCCGGATGAGGTTGAACCCGGATAAGTGCACATTTGGTGTGCCAGCAGGGAATTTACTCGGTTTCCTCATCTCCAGCCGAGGAATCGAGGTCAACCCGGGTAAAATTCGTGCTATTGAGAGCATGAAGTTGCCCGTGCGTCTCAAGGATGTGCAGAAGTTTACCGGGTGTCTGGCATCCCTAAGTCGGTTTGTGAGCCGACTTGGGGAGAAGGCCTTGCCTCTGTATCAACTGATGAAGAAGAGCAAGACATTTGTCTGGACCCCGCAAGCTGATGCGGCGTTCAATGATCTGAAAAGAATGCTTTCAACAGCACCTGTGTTGGCATCCCCATTACCCAAGGAACCTATGTTGCTATATATTGCCGCAACCAACCGGGTAGTCAGTGTGGCGATGGTGGTAGAAAGGGAAGAAGGGGGCAAGCTGATACAGAGGCCGGTGTATTACCTCAGTGAGGTGATCTCGGAATCAAAGCAGAACTACCCGCACTACCAAAAGATGGCATATGGGGTGTACATGGCAGTGACCAAGCTCAAACACTACTTTCAGGAACACCCGATCACAGTGGTGTGCGAAGCTCCTCTCGCCGAGATCATCGGTTGCAAGGATGCTAGTGGCCGGGTAGCCAAATGGGCCATCCAGTTGTCTCCGTACGCTCCGGCATACGAGAGACGAGATGCCATCAAGTCGCAGGTGACGTGGGGCTGACGATCGGGTAGCCCACGATGAGGCTACCTGGGCCGCACCAAGGATGGAAAGGCCCGCAGAAGGCCCACTCGGGGTATCTCATATCCTAGTCCAATTCGGTTAGGTCTTGTAACCTACCGTATCTGTATCAACCACCCGAGACCTGGCTACCTATAAAGCCAGGAGGGTTGCCCGTCCTAGAGGACAACGCACGCTCAGAACCACAAACCCTAGCGAGATCATAATCTCGTCATTGTAATCGCTACTCGCATCAATAACCAGACAAGCAGGAGTAGGGTGTTATCCTCCGGGAGCCTGAACCTGGGTAAACCTTGCTTGTCAGCCGTCGTGATCACCTTGCACTCTCCTATCTCCCCATCAATCAACCCGGGGTGTACAACCCTGGGACTTGCCGAGTTAGAACCTCGTCAATTGGCGCCGTCTGTGGGAATGACAACAAGTGCTAGGATCATGGTCGCACCGGCTCCATCCGCAATGAAGATCGGCGCATCCGCCATCAGGGAGTCGATCCGACTCGGCTCCTTCGAGTACGTCATCCACTCGCAAGCCCACCAGTCGACGTACGCCGATCTGGACAAAGTCGTGGCATACTCAGGCCTACGACTACCGCGCTACGCGCGACGGCGTCACCAAAATCGCCGACCATCGCGCCCGCGGAACCCGCCAAGATCGCATCTGCCGCACCCACGGAGATCGCGACCGCTGGACCCGTCAAGATCGCATCTTCCGCACCCGCGGAGATCGCGCCCGCCGAACCCACGAGGATCGCATCTGCCGCACCCGCAAGGCTGCGCCGGCTGCACCCGCGAAGAGGGCGTCTGCATCGACAATCTCGGCAACGGCCGTGCGAATCGAGTCTACTACCCCAACCTCGGTCGTGCGGTCGATCAAATCAAGATCTACCTCAGCCACTCCGCTGCGTCGGCACCACTCCGCTGCGTCGACTCCGGTCCGCCGTGTCGACTGCCTCTACGGCACCACTCCGCCGCGTCGACTCCGGTCCGCCGCGTCGACTGCCTGTACGACACCACTCCGCTGCGTCGACTCCGGTCCGCCGCGTCGACTGACTCTACGGCACCACTCCGCTGCGTCGACTCCGGTCCGCCGCGTCGACTGCCTCTACGACACCACTCCGCTGCGTCGACTCCGGTCCGCCGCGTCGACTGCCTCTACGGCACCACTCCGCTGCGTCGACTCCGGTCCGCCGCGTCGACTGACTCTACGGCACCACTCCGCTGCATCGACTCCGGTCCGCCGCGTCAACTGCCTATACGACACCACTCCGCTGCGTCGACTCCGGTCCGCCGCGTCGACTGCCTATACGACACCACTCCGCTGCGTCGACTCCGGTCCGCCGCGTCGACTGACTCTACGACACCACTCCGCTGCATCGACTCCGGTCCGCCGCGTCAACTGCCTATACGACACCACTCCGCTGCGTCGACTCCGGTCCGCCGCGTCGACTGCCTCTACGGCACCACTCCGCTGCGTCGACTCCGATCCGCCGCGTCGACTGCCCCTACGGCACCACAAACAAATTCGCCTTGGCCACACCTGATGCTCTCCCGGGTGTTGCGCCGCACAGGCCACAATCAAAATCCTAGGCCGCCACCCGAGCCACTCGGGGGCTGCGCCACACAGGTTGAAATAACAGCTTAGGCCGCCACTCGATCCACTCGGGGGCTGCGCCATACAAGCACAATCAAAATCCTAGGCCGCCACCCGAGCCACTCGGGGGCTGCGCCACACAGGTTGAAATAACAGCTTAGGCCGCCACTTGATCCACTCGGGGGCTGCGCCATACAAGCACAATCAAAATCCTAGGCCGCCACCCGAGCCACTCGGGGGCTGCGCCACACAGGTTGAAATAACATCTTAGGCCGCCACTCGATCCACTCGGGGGCTGCGCCATACAAGCACAATCAAAATCCTAGGCCGCCACCCGAGCCACTCGGGGGCTGTGCCACACAGGTTGAAATAACAGCTTAGGCCGCCACTCGATCCACTCGGGGGCTGCGCCATACAAGCACAATCAAAATCCTAGGCCGCCACCCGAGCCACTCGGGGGCTGCGCCACACAGGTTGAAATAACAGCTTAGGCCGCCACTTGATCCACTCGGGGGCTGCGCCATACAAGCACAATCAAAATCCTAGGCCGCCACCCGAGCCACTCGGGGGCTGCGCCACACAGGTTGAAATAACAGCTTAGGCCGCCACTCGATCCACTCGGGGGCTGCGCCATACAAGCACAATCAAAATCCTAGGCCGCCACCCGAGCCACTCGGGGGCTGCGCCACACAGGTTGAAATAACAGCTTAGGCCGCCACTTGATCCACTCGGGGGCTGCGCCATACAAGCACAATCAAAATCCTAGGCCGCCACCCGAGCCACTCGGGGGCTGCGCCACACAGGTTGAAATAACAGCTTAGGCCGCCACTCGATCCACTCGGGGGCTGCGCCATACAAGCACAATCAAAATCCTAGGCCGCCACCCGAGCCACTCGGGGGCTGTGCCACACAGGTTGAAATAACAGCTTAGGCCGCCACTCGATCCACTCGGGGGCTGCGCCATACAAGCACAATCAAAATCCTAGGCCGCCACCCGAGCCACTCGGGGGCTGCGCCACACAGGTTGAAATAACAGCTTAGGCCGCCACTTGATCCACTCGGGGGCTGCGCCATACAAGCACAATCAAAATCCTAGGCCGCCACCCGAGCCACTCGGGGGCTGCGCCACACAGGTTGAAATAACAGCTTAGGCCGCCACTCGATCCACTCGGGGGCTGCGCCATACAAGCACAATCAAAATCCTAGGCCGCCACCCGAGCCACTCGGGGGCTGTGCTACACAGGTTGAAATAACAGCTTAGGCCGCCACTCGATCCACTCGGGGGCTGCGCCATACAAGCACAATCAAAATCCTAGGCCGCCACCCGAGCCACTCGGGGGCTGCGCCACACAGGTTGAAATAACAGCTTAGGCCGCCACTCGATCCACTCGGGGGCTGCGCCATACAAGCACAATCAAAATCCTAGGCCGCCACCCGAGCCACTCGGGGGCTGTGCCACACAGGTTGAAATAACAGCTTAGGCCGCCACTCGATCCACTCGGGGGCTGCGCCATACAAGCACAATCAAAATACTAGGCCGCCACCCGAGCCACTCGGGGGCTGCGCCACACAGGTTGAAATAACAGCTTAGGCCGCCACTCGATCCACTCGGGGGCTGCGCCATACAAGCACAATCAAAATCCTAGGCCGCCACCCGAGCCACTCGGGGGCTGCGCCACACAGGTTGAAATAACAGCTTAGGCCGCCACTCGATCCACTCGGGGGCTGCGCCATACAAGCACAATCAAAATCCTAGGCCGCCACCCGAGCCACTCGGGGGCTGCGCCACACAGGTTGAAATAACAGCTTAGGCCGCCACTCGATCCACTCGGGGGCTGCGCCATACAAGCACAATCAAAATCCTAGGCCGCCACCCGAGCCACTCGGGGGCTGCGCCACACAGGTTGAAATAACAGCTTAGGCCGCCACTCGATCCACTCGGGGGCTGCGCCATACAAGCACAATCAAAATCCTAGGCCGCCACCCGAGCCACTCGGGGGCTGCGCCACACAGGTTGAAATAACAGCTTAGGCCGCCACTCGATCCACTCGGGGGCTGCGCCATACAAGCACAATCAAAATCCTAGGCCGCCACCCGAGCCACTCGGGGGCTGCGCCCCACAGGTTGAAATAACAGCTTAGGCCGCCACTCGATCCACTCGGGGGCTGCGCCGTACAAGCACAGTCAAAATCCTAGGCCGCCACCCGAGCCACTCGGGGGCTGCGCCACAAAAAGTGCAACGTAGTAGGCCACGGGGCTGAGCAAACGGTCGAATGTAATTCGAGTTCCAGAAGTAAGCCGTCGGGCTGAGCAAACACTCGAACCCATTCGAGTAACACGAGTAAGCCGTCGGGCTGAGCAAACACTCGAACCCATTCGAGTCACACGAGTAAGCCATCGGGGCTGAAACAAAAGCAAGATATTTATAAAGTTGCGGGCGACTATACTAGTCACCCCCACCTTCGGGGGCTACTCCCATTGGGAGCGCTGATCGCGCACCCAATGAAAATTCAAGGCTACAAGCACAAGTGAAATAGCTCGACAACTCGAAAGAGTGGTTCGAGAAGTAAGCTTCTAAGCTGAAACTTACATAGTAGGATCGACTGCTGATCCGAGAACCCGAAGGAATTTTTCGGATGGCAAAGAAAAGCGAGTAAGCTCAATCAGCTGAACCCATCTACAAGTAGGCCAGTGGGCTGAACAGAAGTACACTACGGAAGAGGAAGACAAAGTAATTCGACTGCAAAGGTTACTCCCATTGGGAGTGGCCGGTTCGACTGAAGAAATCGAGTTCAAGCTCAAGATCAAGCAATCCAATGGCGCGTCCAGGAGGAAGAAGTCCTTTGCTCGACTCTACGCTTCGACCAAGCACTCGGGGGCTACTGACGTGGGGCTGACGATCGGGTAGCCCACGATGAGGCTACCTGGGCCGCGCCAAGGATGGAAAGGCCCGCAGAAGGCCCACTCGGGGTATCTCATATCCTAGTCCAATTCGGTTAGGTCTTGTAACCTACCGTATCTGTATCAACCACCCGAGACCTGGCTACCTATAAAGCCAGGAGGGTTGCCCGTCCTAGAGGACAACGCACGCTCAGAACCACAAACCCTAGCGAGATCATAATCTCGTCATTGTAATCGCTACTCGCATCAATAACCAGACAAGCAGGAGTAGGGTGTTATCCTCCGGGAGCCTGAACCTGGGTAAACCTTGCTTGTCAGCCGTCGTGATCACCTTGCACTCTCCTATCTCCCCATCAATCAACCCGGGGTGTACAACCCTGGGACTTGCCGAGTTAGAACCTCGTCAGCAGGCGCTGCCGGACTTTTTGGTAGACTGGGGCGAGATGCAGTATGAACCTCCGATACCGGATTACAATTTCTAGAGGATGCATTTCGATGGCTCAAAGGCTAAGATCGGATTGGGTGCCGGAGTGGTCCTCACTTCCCCAAAGCAAGATGTACTGAAGTATGTGCTGCAGATCCATTTTCGGGCATCCAACAATGTCGCGGAATATGAGGCCTTGGTTCATGGACTGAATGTCGCCAAGGAAATCGGCATCCGCCGAATAGAGTGCTTTGGTGACTCGGACCTTGTAGTCCAACAGGTGTCGGGAAATTGGGATGCTCTTGATGCAAACATGGCCTTATACAGGTTTCATGTGCAGAAAATTTCCGGATTCTTTGACGGGTGCGAGTTCAAACATGTACCCAGAGGAGAAAACGAAGCAGCGGATGTCTTGTCCAAGCTAGGGTCATCCCGGGATGCCATCCCACGCGGGATAGCCCTAGAGCATCTCAGGAAGCCATCTATTCAACCATCACCCGAGTCAGAATCTATCTTCATCCCCAAGGAGCCTGGTTCAGATGCCGTACCCATGGAAGTAGATGTCGGGAGCGTAACATCGAACCCGGGGACTGCGTCCCAGTGCTCGGAGAGGCAGAGAAAGATGATGATAGAGGTGATGTCGGCAGAACCAATGGACATAGACACTTCCATGTTCCCGGTTAGACCTGTCCCGAGATGGGCACATCCCATTATGGCTTACATCTTGGAAGGAACTCTCCCGGAAAATGAAGTGGAAGCCCGGCAAATACTGCGGAGATCAAAAGCATACACTGTCATCAATCAAGAGCTGTACAAGAGAAGTGTCACCGAGGTACTCCAGAGATGTGTGGAACCGGCAGAAGGACAAGAGATGCTGGTGGAAATACATCAAGGGGAGTGCGGACATCATGCATCATCCCGGGCCCTGGTGGCAAAGGTGTTCCGGCATGGGTTCTACTGGCCCACTGCATTGCAGCAAGCAGAAGATATCGTCCGGAAGTGTGGGGGATGCCAGAGATTCGCTCACCGGATACACATGCCGGCGTCAGCGCTGAAAACAATCCCCATCACTTGGCCATTCGCAGTATGGTGTTTGGACATGGTCGGGCAATTCAAGCCGGCAAGGGGCAACATGACACACATACTTGTCATGGTGGACAAGTTCACAAAGTGGATAGAGGTCAAGCCAATCCGGAAGTGCGATGGACACACCGCTGTGCAATTCCTGAAAGACATCATCTTGAGATACGGATACCCACACAGCATTATCACAGATAATGGAACAAACTTTGCTGTGGGGGAATTCGCTCGATTTTGCGCTGAGAAGGGAATCCGGCTGGATGTAGCATCAGTCGCACACCCGGAAGCAAATGGGCAAGTCGAAAGGGCAAATGCCTTGGTCTTGGCCGGCATCAAAGCTCGTTTGATCGAACCACTGTTGAGAACTCCGGGAGGCTGGATAGAGGAGTTACCGGCAGTACTATGGGGTCTCCGGACTACACCGAATAGATCTACCGGGTACACACCATTCTTCATGGTATATGGAGCTGAGGCAGTACTACCAACCGACATACAGTATGATTCTCCGAGAGTGACAATGTTCACCGAAACTGAGGCAAAGGAGGCCCGAGAAGATGATGTTGATTTACTCGAAGAGGCCAGAGAATTGGCACTATCTCGGTCTGCAATTTATCAACATAACCTCCGTCGCTATCATAGCCGGAAGGTGCACCCGAGGGTATTCCGGGAGGGAGATCTGGTGCTGAGGCTCATCCAACGCACGGCCGGAATGCATAAGTTGTCACCTCCATGGGAGGGACCTTTTGTGATAAGCAGGGCATTGCACAATGATTCTTATTACCTTGTAGATGCACGGGAGGCTAGGAAAGGTGTAATGGACAAATCCGGTGAGGAAACCAAACGTCCATGGAATGTAGCTCTACTTCGCCCCTTTTACACGTAAAAGGTTCAGTGTATGTTGTATCTCAATTTTTCAGTATTAAGGAAAGTAAGGCACCCCGGGAGGAACCCGGGGACTGCCTGGTTATGAGCTTGTCTTGTTGTTATTTTTGTCAAATTCATTTACTATTTTGTACCGGCATCTCGGGAAGGAACCCGGGGACTGCCGGATAGCTGTTCTCTACTTTAATTTTGTATGCCGGGAAAGTTCCGAATTCGACTCTCAAAGTCAAAGTAATGTATGTCATGTGAAATCATCTTGTGACTCGACTGACGAACGCCGAAATGGTAGTCAAGAGCAAAGAGAGGGAAGGTGGGAAACACGAAAACGGTCTCGGGGACTCGGAGCAGGAACTTACCCGGCATGCTTGTTTTTTACTAACTTAGTTGTTTTTATGTCGGGAATTCGGTTAGTAGGAACTCGGATTGTTTTAAGTAATGTATGCCGTATGTGGAGTTTTGTGACTCGACTGTCGAACGCCGAAATGGTAGACAAGAGCAGAAATTACCTAAGTACGGTAAACATGAAAGGCAATTCGGGAACTAAAATCTGAGTACATTGACATAATTTGTTCGAATAAATAGTTCACGGTGAAACAGAAATAACATAAGTGTACGATACATCTTGCACCTGGCATCCCGGGGATTTAACGAATTTGCTACTTAAGTGTTTTAAGCAGTAGGGGAAGTAGGCTTCTCGACGGCGACTTCGGGAGCAACGACCTCGGGAGCAACGACCTCGGGAGCAACGACCTCGGGAGCAACGACCTCGGGAGCAGCAGCACCAGCATAAGCGGGAGCAACTTCGGCTTCGGTTCCGGCGGCGCTACTCGGGACGTCGGGACGCACCTCGGTCTCGGGGGCCTCGGATCTGGGCGGAGTCGCAGCGTCCCGAGGAACCACCTTCTCGGGCGCACCACCGGAAGCAGCGTCATCTTCCTCCGGGACCTCGTCTTCCGCCTCGCCGGAAGCGGCATCATCTTCTTCGGAGTCCTCGTTATCTGATTCAGACTCTGAAGAAACGGTGCTGGCGGTGAAGGCACGGATGCTGGCCCACTTGGCAATGCGGTGCGCCACCTCTTGACGCTGTTGGATCCTTTCCGGATCGTTGACCCAAGGCGACACCGTCCGCAGGCGCAGGATCGCTGCCAGATCAAGACCTTCGTACCAGCTAAGTACTTGGGTCAAGACCTGGTCCGCACCAGCCCGCGCACCGGAGCGCTTCCAAGCGTGGATGCGACTCCCGGCACCCAGGAGTGCACGCGAGAGCTCCGGAATCGAGAGCTTCCCGCGGATGCTCGGCCACAGTGCGCCGTGGACGTGGATCGCGGCGCTGAGGAGCTCCGTCCCGATAGACCGAAGAGGTACTATCCGGGCCTTCAGGGCGGTGAGGTGATCCTCAATGTCCCAGGCATCCGAGATGGGACCCTTCCCGGCACGCTTCTCTCGGGCGGCGGCAACAACTTTGGCGGCATCCTCGCGGGAGTGCTCGAACTCTCCTTTAAAAAGAAGAGCTGTCAAAATGACTAAGTCACAAGAAAAGCAACAACAAATAAAGGAAGTAACAGGAGAAGAGGGTTGTCGGATTACTCACTGTTGAGATCCCGGTTCAGCACGGTGAGCTCGGTGAGCCAAGTATCAGAACGCGATCGGAGAAGACCCAGCTCGGTCTCGGCGTTATCTGCGCGTGCCACCGACTGGTCCAGGGTCTCCTTCTGCTTCTTGGTCGCCTCGATGAAGCAATTCTTCATCTCGGACGCGGCAGTCTGGGATTTGACCAGTTCGCCATTGAGGCGCGCGATCTCGGCTTGCGCGGTAGCGAGGGCGGCCTTTTGGTTTACCGAGATCTTGCGCGCGGCGTCCCGTTCTTCCCGGAGGCGATCTTCGCACTTCTTCGACTGACCGAGTTCAGCAAGAACCCGGTTGAAGATGTTGCGGCGTTGTTGGCTGCACTCCTGATAGCAAGACAAATGAGAAGTCAGTATGGAAAAGATGTAAAAAACCCGGTTGGGAGGATCTCGGGGACTCGGTGTCCGAGTCCTGGATTTCTCTCTGAGATTGGAACCTAGTGATCTGCTATTCGGTGGAATCTAGAGCACTAAGCACCAATCTCGGGGACTAGTGGTGATGGAGCAATTTTTGAAGCAACCTACCCGGTTGGGAGGATCTCGGGGACTCGATGTCCGAGCCCTGGATTTTTCTCTAAGATTGGAACCTAGTGATCTGCTATTCGGTGGAATCTAGAGCACTAAGCACCAATCTCGGGGACTAGTGGTGGTGGAAGGAACAAGTGCATTTTTTGATGAAAGAGGAAAAACTTACCTCGCTTACTCGGGTGACATCCAGCGCGGCCACCTGGAGAGCATGCAGGGCTTGAGCGCTGCGGCTCGGGCCTGCAGCGTGCAAGTCCCCTGCAGTCTCGGAAGCGTCGGCGGCAAGCCAGGCCTTGTTGAAGTCATCAACAACCCGAATGCCGGAGCCGCCGGCAGCGCGGGTGGCAGCAATGTCCCGGGATCCTGAAGATACAAAGGAGCTGACCGTTGCTCGCAACATCCGCAAGGCTGCAGTAGGGGTCTCGGTAGGAGGCGGTGGTAACGAGGAAAACTTACCCGGGCGCAGTACCAAGTCCTGGGAGGAAGATGTCGGGGCAGTTGCAGGCGGGGCAGGAGGTGTTTTCTGCCCAGCAATCTTGAGGCGAGACTTGGGAACTTGATCTACTGGCCGGGAGGAGGCTGTAGGCTGCTTCTCCGGGAGGGTCTTGGTCGCGACTGACCGAGAGGGGCCACTTGCCGCAGGTTGCCGGCGAGGGCTAACGATCTCTGCCTCCAGCCCGGGAACCCGGCGCGGGCTATCCGGAAGAAGAATCTCTCCCGAGGTGGTGGTGGCCTGCACCGCGATCTCGTCGATCACCGGAGGTGCATCCGAGGTCGTGACGCTTGCCGATGCGGCACCGGAGGCGGCGGCTTCACTTCCTCGAGCAGAAGGGCGAAGAGGTGAAGGATAGGCCCGAGCCGGGCTGGGAGTCCGAGTTCCCGGAGGAGGAGGAACAGCAGGTGTCGGGAGCTCGAGCGCGTCACTGAAAGGAAATGTCTTAGTAAAAGTTGTGGAGAAAACAAAGTCAAATAACATGAGGCAAGAAAGACGTACCCGGAATCCACAAGGGGAGGACCCCTCTGCCGGCGCCGAGGAGGCTTCTCGGTCGTCTGTTTGCTCGGTTTACTCTTCTTGGGGGGGTTGCCGGAGGTTTCGGCACCCTCGGTGTCGGAAGCCGCGCGCTTCCGGCTCTCGGCACGTTTGGTCCCGGTTGTCGGTTTCGGAACCACAGCGGCCCAATTCAGAGGGAGAGCGTCAATAACATCAAGGATCTGGCAGTCAATCTCATCTTCATCATCCGAAGAAATGGAAACTGTCTCTGAAGTTGAAGGGTTACCCGGGGCCTTAACGAAAGGGATGGCGAGATGGTCCTCGCCGTCGGGATCCTCTCTCGGCATCACGTCCGGTCTCGGGAAGTCCGGCGCGTAGTTCCCGTTGACGTGGACGGCGTCTTCCTCGTGTTGACGCTCGAACAACTGCGCAAACAAATTAGGCCGTGTCGGTGTCCAGGTGAGCGCATGTACGAAGGCGAAGGCATGAAAGACTGATATAAGCACCTGGTCACATGGTTTTTTCCGGGATCCCCCAATGACCCCCCAACTGTAGTCCTCCGTCATCTCCGTCCGGGCAATAGCTCGGACACGACGGACGACCCCCCCGTGGTTTAGCCCAAGGATACTGGTCCTAGTGGGGTCGAAGTTCCCGGACATGTGGCACATCTTGTGCACTCGGTTTTGAAGGGGGCAGACCCGGCGGACAATGAAGCAGCGCAAGAGATCATCCCCGGTCATCTGCTGAGTTAGCACGTGCAGAACATCGTGCATGTATTTGATCTCGTCGTTGTCGGGAAGATGCTTCCAGCGACGGAATTCGCGCGGAGGACCCATGACGAATTCCGGCAGATTGATGAAGTCCGGGTTCGAGGATCCCGGACCATCTCCCGAGGGCTCCCGGTTCTTCACGTAGAAGAAGCTGCGCTGCCATTTCCGGCAGGACTCTAGTCCCTTGACTATGGGGAATCCGGAGTCCGCGCGAGGGATGATGGTGGCCGCTCCGCAATCGACTAAGTCCTTTATCTTCTGATCCGGATTGGGGATGGCTTGGCGGCGAAGGATGAAATACTTGGCCCAGAGATCCACGAATGGCCATATGCCGAGATACGCCTCCACGTAGGTGGTGAAGACCGAGAGCATCATGATGGCATTGGCGGGAAGATGGTGAGGTTGGACGTCGTACGTGTCGAGGAAGTCGCGGAAGAAGGGGCTAGCCGGAAGCCCAAACCCGCGCTCGAAGTGCGATAGGAATACCACGAATTCCCCGGGTTGGGGTTCCGGTGCAACCTCCTCTCCCGGTAGACGGCTCTCGACTTCCGGAGGAATCCGGTGAGTCCGATACAGCCAGTCAAGATCCGACTGCTTCGTCTCGGACCCATCCCAGCACCCCCGAGCACGTTCTTCACCCATGTCGGAGAAGTATGCAGGGGTATCCGGGCTACTCTGCAGACGCAGCAGCGGTTAGTCGGAGTTAGTCTATCGGAAACGAGGATATCGGGGCACAAACTGCTAAACACTACCGATTTGGTGGGAAGCAAGATCGGTCATGTGCTAAATAATCAAAACAAAGGGAGGAAAAATGGCTCGCGCTAAACTCAAACGAGGTACGAATACGGGTGACCAATATGCATCCTAGCGCCACGGTGGTTCATCGCCGTGCACCTAGCGCGCGCCACTCGAATGTGCTCACCGGCGGCGGCGCAACCGTGCTCGTGCTATGGCACGGCCGGCGTCGGGAGGTTACTCTACCGGAGAAAGGCATCGGAGCGGAGAAGAGCAACTCACCGGTGGAGGAGATCGACGGTGTGCGAGAGGGATGGCGGGGTGTGAGCTCCGGCGAACGGCGAGCGAGACGTCGTGCGGGCGACGAGCGCAGCGGCGGCGACGAGCTCGAGACGGTGAAGGAGAAGAACAGCGAAGAAGAAGAAGTGAAGGAGACCGTTCCGGTCCCCTATTTATGGGGGGGATTCCGGAGCGGTTTCCAATTTTCCCGCCCACGATCTCCACGATCGTGGGTGGGATCTATTTTGTGCCGCGAGCCACGTGGCACTATCCGGAGCGCTCGATCCGGCCACACCGAGGGCCACACGGCCCCAACGGTTCGATTCCGGATCGGATGCGGCTCCCCGGCGCGGGAACCCAAGCGACACCATGCGTGCGCAGAAGCACTCGAGTGCGCCTCTGCGCAGACGGGACGTCGGGTGGGACCTAGCTCAGTGTCTCGAATTCATCGGAAGATCAACGGTCGAGATTCACTGGGATGGGACTATCCGGTGGCAGGCTTCGCCTCCCGGTTAAGGCAATCTCGGTGGGGAGATTTCGGTAAAAGGATCTCGGGAAAAATCGATCTTGACATGGAATAAAAGGATGGTATAGTTGGTTCTCGGAAAGTGGTTGTTATTAAAGCTGATCCTGTACATCATCCGAGGTCGCTGTGCAGCACCAGCTTCGGGGACTAGTGTCGGGGGGCTACCCCCCGGGTAGGGGCAGATCCCGGTATAATCCGGTAAATATCAACAGTACTTGACCTTTGGCGACAGCAAGGGACACCTCCTGATGTGCTGAAAGGGCAGATTGACCCCTGAGCGCTGGTAAAGGACAAAGTGCCTCCTGGCAGGCGCAAGGGTCAGCTCTAGCAGCTATAAATAGACACCCCTGGCCCTCACAATCGCAGCACAAGCATGAGCGGGTGGTTCCTCTAAGAACTAGCTTCTCGAAGATGTCTTTGCTGATAGGCTAAGACATCTTCGGGAGGCTAGGCCTAGAGTTACTCATCCTGAGATGAGTTCGGACATCTCCGGAAAGGATCCCGGACCTGGGACACGGAGGAGGTTCCCGGATGATGGTGTACTCGGCTTTACCGGATAGGTAGTCCGGGTAAGTGCTAACCGGGATGTATATGTCGATCTTGATCTTGTGCAGAAGAGGCTCATAGTGGCAAGCGAGGAGGTAGCCGGCGAGAGGGCTCCCGGTAGGCCGTCAACGGTCTAGAGCAGGTTTTCCCGTCTATCGTGGGGGGAAGTACCGTTCCGCCTGACACGGAAGCATGGTCACCTCCCGCCTGACACGGAAGCATGGTCACCTCCCGCCTGACACGGGAGCGCGTCAGCCGGTACGACCGTGGTACGACAAGACCTGACATGCCTAGCCCGGCAATCCGGAAAAGGCTATCCGGGATGGGCCAAGACATGTCTTGTCTCTGACAAGGGGACAATGATGATGCGGGACGGCGCCTGCCGTCCTTAACGAGATGATGACGAAGGGGCTACGCCGGATAGCCCGGCGACTAGGTCGCACTAGCCGGTGACGACATCCCGGCTAGGCCTGTCCGGTGGGGCCAAGCCAAATTAGGGTTTCCGGCCCTCCCGGCCGGACCTCTATAAAAGGCGCCATAACTGCTCCTGAGAGGGAAAGACCAACTTCAGAGCCAAAGCTATAGTCGCATTTACTCTTAGAGCAGTTACTTCCTCTTCACCTTGAGTTCATCTAGTTCTTTGTGCTTCATCCTTTGCCAGATCTTGTAGCAAGTTGTAGTCTTTGTACCACCAATATATAGAGAGGAAAGGCAGGAGTAGGGGTGTTACCTCCTCACGAGGGCCCTGAACCTGGGTATATCGCGTGTGTGCTTTGTGCCTTCGTGCATTTGTTTGTATCTGTTAGATCTTCCTCCTTGTAGTTTGTTCTTATTTCCTGTTCTTGGGAGATCTCGGTTTTACCGGGATCCTCCCCGTGTGAGCTCTTAAGCTCGCTATCACTCCCCGGATCCACCAACGTCCATCGGCCCCACAAATTAGCCATCCTATGGCATCTGCCGTGACACCACCACGACACTAAGGACATGACATCAGTGTCAAAAAACTGTTTTAGGTACAACGGCCTCGTTAAGCCGGACTCATGGCTATCCTATTATGACATGGCCATAGAAATTGCCAGCGGGAGCAGCTATATTGCCGTCCGCTACCTACCTCTCATGTTGGAAGGCACGGCAAGAGCTTGGATCGACAACCTTCCTGAAAAGTCCATCCATAGCTGGTACGACATGGAAAAGGTTTTCTCCCAGCACTTCCAAGGAACATACAAGCGTCCAAATACCTACACGGATTTGCAACGCTGTATCCAAAAGCCGGACGAAACCATGAAAGATTTTGTCAGCCGTTGGATATCCTAAAAAGCCAACTGTCATGGTGTTTCGGACGCACAGGCTATCCACGCCTTCTACACGGGCCTACAGAAGAAGTCCTTGCTCCGTCATAGGCTCGTTCGCGAGCAAATCACGGACCTTGGTGAGATGCTCAACCTGGCCGCCCAATACGCGGCGGCGGATGACGACGCCCGGGACGATGACCCAGACGTCAACATCATACCAAAGCGGAACAACAAGCGCAAGCAGGCGGCAGATGACAAAGCCGGACCTTCCAATGAGGTAGCCGCAGCATTCCAAGGGAACGCCGGCAAAAAGAAGTGGAAGAATAAGAAAGATAGTCGCGAAGCCGGCTCAAGGCCTAAGGCGGCACGAATCACTTATGAACAGGCAAAGCTTTTGCCATGTCCCATCCACGCCTCACTGGGCAAGGTCAACCATATGCTTGGCGAGTGCCGTTTCATGGACGACTTCAAAAAGGATCCCACAGTCGGCTGGAAGTCAAAGAAGTCAAAGAAGAACGACAAGAAAGACAACAAGGAGGATGAGGATGACGACGACATGTCTATCTCAAGCGAAGACGACGCTGCCGCCAAGAAAAAGAAGCCGTATCCGAAGGTCAAAAAATCTCTTGTATGCTTTGTCGGCACGCCTTCGGCTAAGGCGGATAAGGCAGAAATGCGCGAACTCAACGCGACAATGCCGGACGTCCCTCAGTACTTGAACTGGTCAGAAGCAACGATCACTTGGGACCGGTCCGACCACCCTGATCACGTTCCTCACCCAGGCAAGTACGCCCTTGTCGTTGATCCCATTGTCGACAACTTCAGACTCACAAAGGTACTTATGGATGGCGGCAGCAGCCTCAACATCCTGTACTATGACACACTAAGCCGCATGAACCTATCAGAGGATCAGCTGGACCACAGCAACCTCACTTTTCATGGCATAGTGCCCGACAGGCAAGCAAAGTCAATGGGGAGCATCAGGTTGAAGGTAACTTTCGGACCAAAAGAGAACTACCGCTCAGAGTTCCTCCGGTTTGAAGTTGTCCCCTTCAAAAGCGCCTATCATGCAATGTTCGGACGACCGGCTTTCGCCAAGTTCATGGCAAGGCCGTGCTACATTTATAGCAAGCTTAAAATGCCGGGGGAAAACGGAACCATCACGATTTCCGGCAACTTCTAGAAAGCCAAGGAGTGCGAGCGTGGCATGGCCGCCTTCGCAGAAGCCGTCATCGACAAGGAAGAACTCGCGCTGCTCGGGGCAGACTCAGACAACTCCATGCCAAGGCCAAAGATTGATGTCAAGAAGACCTTCGAAGCTTCAGAAGACACCAAAAAGGCGGACCTCATCCCGGGTGACAAGTCTAAGCAAGTTGTCATCGGCTCCAACCTTGACAGCAAATAGGAAGGCGCGCTCGTCGAGTTCCTCCGTGAGAATCGTGACATCTTTGCATGGTCGCCTTCCGACATGCCTTGTGTACCGAGGGAACTTGCCGAGCACTCGCTCAACGTCATAAAAGGATCCAAGCCGGTGAAGCAAGCAACAAGACGCTTTGGAGATGAGAGACGCAAGGCTATAGGAAAGGAGATAAATAGGCTGAAGGCCGCCAATTTCATAAAAGAAGTTGTACACACCGATTGGGTGGCAAATCCTGTACTTGTTCCAAAGAAGAATAAAGAGCTGAGGATGTGTATTGACTATACCGGCGTTAACAAGTGCTGCCCAAAGGATCCCTTTGCGCTGCCTAGAATTGACCAAGTCGTAGACTCCACAGCAGGCTCTGAGATGCTTTGTTTTTTGGACGCCTACTCAGGATACCACCAAATCAAGATGAGAGAGTCGGATCAGCTGAAAACATCTTTCACCACTCCATACGGGACTTTCTGCTACATTACAATGCCTTTTGGCCTGAAGAATGCAGGGGCAACATACCAGCGCTGTATGCAAAATTGCCTGCACGAACAGATCGGCCGCAATGTTCATGTCTATGTAGACGACATCGCGGTAATGTCAAAAAAGAAGGCAGATCTCCTAGAGGATTTGGAAGAAACGTTTCAGAATCTCCGGAGGTATCAGATGAAACTCAATCCCGCCAAGTGCGTTTTCGGCGTTCCAGCCGGCAAACTGCTCGGGTTTATCGTCTCAGAACGAGGGATCGAGGTTAACCCGGAGAAGATCAAGGCCATCCAAAACATATCCAGACCTACTTGTCGGAAGGACGTGCAGCGCCTAGCCGGATCGGCGGGAGCCGTCAGTCGTTTCATAAGCCGCCTAAGGGAAAAGGCAATGCCTCTCTACCGGCTATTGAAAAAATCCGACAACTTCGAGTGGACAGCAGAGGCAGATGCCGCCTTGCAACAACTTAAGGAGGCCCTCATATCCGCTCCGATATTGGCAGCACCTCGATCACAGGAACCAATGCTGCTGTACATCGCGGCAACAGGAGCTGTTGTCAGCGTTGTCTTGGTTGTGGAAAGAAAGGAGAACGAAGCCGCGACGTGTGAGCAGCGACCGGTCTACTTCATCAGTGAAGTATTCTCCGCCTCCAAGCAGAGGTATCCGCATTACCAAAAGCTGGCTTATGGTGTATTCTTCGCCGCCAGAAAGCTTAGTCATTACTTCCAGGAACACACAGTGACAGTAGTCAGCAAGGCACCGTTGGGAGACATAATCAACAATGCAGAGGCAACAGGTCGAGTTGCCAAATGGGGCATCGAACTTGCCGCCTTTGATATAGTCTATAAACCACGGACCGCCATTAAGTCTCAAGCGCTTGCAGACTTTGTCGCCGACTGGACAGAGGCCATGGAGGAAACGACACTACCCGAATCAGAATATTGGGTCATGCACTTTGACGGATCAAAGATGCTCAAAGGCTCGGGGGCTGGAGTCGTTCTACGCACGCCTAAAGGTGACAAGCTTAGCTACGTGTTACAAATCCACTTCACAGCAACCAACAACGTTGCCAAGTACGAAGCTTTGCTTCATGGGTTATACGTGGCAAACGACCTAGGCGTCAAAAGAATCCTCTGTTATGGCGACTCAGATTTGGTCGCGCAGCAAGTAAGCGGAACATGGGATGCGAAAAGCGCAACAATGGCGGCTTACAGAGCCAAAGTTGACGAATTCGCAAAAAACTTCGTGGGCTACGTAGTCCGGCATGTTCCAAGAGCTGAGAACGAGGCGGCGGACACACTTGCAAGACTAGGATCATAACGCAAAAAGGTACCAAAAGATATTTTCCTGGAACATTTGCACAAGCCATCCATTAAAGGCGCCGATTTGATGGACCCCGATGCAGAAGAACCGGTAGAAGCGGCAAGTCTCGCTGTCTACTTGACACAGCCGGATTGGACAGTCCCATACCTCGAGTTTCTAATCGACAGAAAGTTGCCGGAGGACGATGAGGTGCTAAAAAGGCAGATCATAAGGCGAGCCAAGGCATTCACGATAATAAAAGGCGAGCTATATAAGCGAAGCACGTGCGGCATCTATCAGCGGTGCATACAGCCGGAAGAAGGCCGGGAAATTCTGAAGGACATACATATTGGCACCTGTGGGCATCATGCTTCCGCCAGGTCCATTGTATCTAAAGCTTTCCGCCAAGGTTTCTACTGGCTCACCGCCAAAGAAGACGCCGAGAACATCGTAAAGACATGCAAAGGCTGCCAGTTGTACGCTCGTCAACCTCACTTGCCGGCACAGGAACTAAGGACGATTCCAATCACCTGGCCGTTCGCGGTCTGGGGCTTAGACATGGTGGGTCCCTTCAAGAAGGCGCGCGGTGGGTACACCCACCTATTGGTCGCTGTCGACAAGTTCACCAAATGGGTCGAGGCTAAACCGATCAGCAAACTTGACGCACGAACAGCCACCAATTTTCTCTGGGGAATTATCTCTCGGTTTGGAGTTCCACACAGCATTATCACCGATAATGGCAGCAACCTGTCTCAAGGCGACATAGAAGAATACTGCAGCGATCTGGGTATCCGGCTTGATTTGGCATCCGTGTCACACCCTCAATCCAATGGACAAGTAGAGCGTACAAACGGCCTAGTCTTATCAGGACTTAAGCCTCGTCTCGAAGCTCCATTACACAGGGCAGCCGACGCTTGGGCAGATGAGTTACAGTCAGTACTATGGAGTTTGCGCACAACGCCAAACAGGTCTACCGACTACACTCCTTTCTTCTTAGTATATGGCGCTGAGGCAGTGCTACCTACCGACATGAAGTACGATTCCCCAAGAGTTCAAGCCTACATCGAGCAAGACGTAGAAGGTGCAAGACAGGATAGCCTAGACCTGCTAGACGAAGAAAGAGACGTCGCTCTCCATCGCTCCGCCTTGTACCAGCAACAACTTCGCCGCTATCATAGCCGGAGAGTGCGGAAGCGAAGCTTCAGAACAGGTGACCTGGTTCTCCGCCTAATTCAAGACAGAAAAGGCTTGCACAAGTTATCCCCGCCATGGGAAGGAGCGTTTATAGTCACAAAGGCGCTGCTCAATGGTTCCTACTACCTGGCCGACATCCGCGACGAAGACGAAAAGAAAATGCGCAAGAAGGCGGCAGGAAAAAGGGGAACCAAGCGCAAAAAAGGCATTGACGATCCGTTCGAGCAAACAAGACGGCCTTGGAATATTGAGCAGCTACGTCCTTTCTACACTTAGCAATTTATAATTGTAATAAGTTAAATATGATTATGAAATAAAAGTCTATGGTTCCTCATCTGTGTTGAGAAGCATGCCATCTTTTGTCCTTTCTTGCAATCATATTTCCCCTATGTATCTAAGTTACCTATTTTCTAGCTCCGTGCAAAGGTTCAAACTGATAGATACTTGCAGCTTTCGAGCCAACCCAAAGCAAAAATAAACTTTTTTGCGCCGCCTAATTCCTTTACCTCTGATTACTTATATGTGGTTCGCCTAGTAGTATGTCTATGACACCAACATGTTGGCTTTGGTCTCTGATTCTAAAACACATGGTTTAGCCCTGGTTGTTTCAGCTAAAGTTACCGGCTGAGGTTTCGTCAACATACAAAAAGTCAAACATATAAGTCAGGGTAAAATTAAGGCGGGCCATATAAATAAAGACAAAATAAAACTTGTCAGCTAGTTTCCGCCTAACAAGGCAGCAACAAAAGTATATACAAATATTACAAGTCAATGTTGCATTGTTTCAGGGGCCGACAAATAAGGCTAATAGGAGGCAAGGACAGAAAGATATGGCTCGGGGGAGCATCTACATCAGGCTTGGGGGCTGACAACTTCAGCCCCGGAACTATCACTCCCCTCCGCCTCGGCCGCGCCGGCAGCTCCAGCTCCTTCTCCGCCAGGCACAGGATGGCGCCGATAGAAGATTGAAGTGTCAACCATATCGGCAACACGCGTGGCGTAGCCGACAACGATGTCCAGAACAGCGGCCGGCTCAACCTCGTGCCGTCTTCATATGTTGACGGCATGCCTTCGGTAACAGCTTCTATCTCCGCCTCGGGGTAGTGCGTCATGAATAACCCAAGTGCGGTCTTGGCACCACCCCGCGCCGCCGAATTCAGCGAGCTCTTGTGCAGTTTGGTCGCCTGCTCCAAGATAGCGGGCACGTCGCTGAACTCGGTCGGTTCCTGGCTGCCGGAGGAGGTGAAGAACTTGGCGGCAAACTGCTTGGACGCCGCCAAAGTCTCGGTGATCAGTTCGCCTAGACACGCAAGGCGATCCAGGCGGGGGCTGACAACCTTGTCATCGCCTAAACCGGCGGGAACTGTATCAAAAATGAAGCCATTAGTTTGGCTCAGGCTAAAGCAAAATGGCAACATCAAATAAGGAGTAAGAAATTACCAAGGGCCGAGTTATGGAAAGCGGACAGCTCAATCATATGAGTTGCCAGCGCATCCTCAGCAGTTTGGGCGCGAGAAGTCTGCTTGGAGATTTCCTCGGCAGCCGTCTTCTCCGCCTCCGCCAACTTATTGCGTAGGCTTTCCAGCTCACCAGTGAGCTGGCTAGATTCTTGCGCAAATTTGAGCTGTTGGGCCTCCATCTCCTTCTGGTGAGCCTCCTTCAACTCCAAGTTGGCGGCCGCCAAATCAGAAGCTTCATTCATAAGAGCTTGCATATCAGTGGACGCCTTCATAATATCCTGGGCGTGGTCTAGCAGTTCTACAAATATGGATTCGCTAACTAAATGATTGACGGCAACATAAGTCGAAAGTATAGCTGAAGGCGAAGAGGATTAACCCTACCTTCATCTTTTTTGCGGGCCGCCTCCAACTCGGCAATCCGCAGGTCCTTGGCCTCGCACTCCTTCTTCAGGTCGCGGCAGCGCCGGTTTATCTCGACTCGGGAGGAGACAAGCTCGACGTTGGCGGACACAAGGCCCTGCAGGACAAAACAAAGGCATAAAACATATTGTCGAATAACCACTAAGCCGGCAGTCAAAATTTCTTTTATTTTTGACTTGCCTTCTAAGTGCTGGGGGGAAAGGCTATGTATATGCCGGAGTGGTAAAAACTTACAGATAGGTCGCCCTCCAAGTCGGCGAAGGCCTGCGAGGCGAAGTTGGCGAAAGCCAAATTTGACTCCTTGGCCTCCTTAAAGGTGGACCAAGGGTCCCTGACCTTGCCGCCTCCCGCAGTTGGGGCTGCCCTCCAAGATCCGCCGGCAGTCGACTCCAGCAACCCTTCATTAGCCACGCACGATTGAGCGGCTTCATCGGCCGTAGCCTCAGCCAGCAGTAGGGGAGTCTTGGGCGCGCGGTCGGTGGAAGAGGCCCTTGGCGGAACGCCAGAAGCCGGAGCCGGGGGCTGACGACGAGCGTCACCCATAAAGCTGCCGGCTTGGAGCTGAGGAGTTGGCGGCACGGTAGCCGGCGAGCTGCCTTGTGGCCGCTTACCCTTGCCAAGAAGCCTGGTCGTCAACCGGGAAGTTGCGACCCTTTCCCTGTCAATAAAAAGCAAGCACAATCAATTGGGTGCCAGTATTAAAGAGGTTTGTCGTCTATTAAAGGCAAAGTTGAGTACCTTCGGGGGATATTAATCCCCGCGTTCTCGCCAAGGTTGGCGAGAGCCGGCTCGGTAGCCGATGCGATCCGTTTCTTCCTCTCGGCATTCACCGTAGAGGAAGCGGCGCCGGATGCCTTGCGCTTCTTCGTCTTCCCGGTTTCCGACTCGTAGAAGTCGGGAGCCAGGTCATCCTCCCCCAAGGCGGAGAGCTGAAAAAGAAGACAAGTTTAATGGAGCTCAATTTTAGCCGGTGAAGCTATCAAACAAGGGGCAAGGAAGAAGATATTTACCTCGAGGGGAGGGTTGTCGTGGGTGTGCATAGGCACGCCCTCCACCGCCTTCACCAGCCCCGCCTTGACAAGGCTGCGGAGCCGGAACGCCAGGTCGGCAACCGGCAACATCTCTTCGCTCACGCGGAGAGAGGCCGTGTCAGTAGGCGAATACTGACACATTTTGTGCGGGTTGTACCGCAGGGGGAGGATCTGCCGGCCGAGCCAGCAGATGACGGTGTCGACCCCATCCAGCAGAGGGGGAGCCATCGTCCGCGTGAGGAATTCAATCCGCCTTTGAATAAGGCGGAGTTCCTCCGTCAGCTTGGGCACCGCCTCGTCCCAGCAGGGCCGGGGCATAGGTGGCGCGTTGACGAATTCAGGGATGCCAACTTGGCGGCCCGGAGCTGCCATATCTTGGCAGTAGAAGAAGGTGGAGGTCCAGCCCTTGACGGACTCAAGGTATGGTATCTTAGGATACCATTGGCGGCAGTTAAAGGTGACGCTGCCGCAGGTTGCCAGCCCGCCTTCCGGCACCGTCTGTCGCCGGCAACGGAAGCAATATCTGAAGAAGTCTAAACTAGGCCTAATACCTAGGTAGCCTTCGAACAGAGCTGTGAAGCCGGCTAGGACTAATATGCTATTGGGCGCTATGTTGTGGGGCTGGAGCCCATAATGATCTAGAACCTCGCTAAAGAAGGCGGAAGGCGGAAGCGCCATTCCCCTAACCAAATGGGAGGTGAGGATTACCCGCTCCCCGGCTCTCGGGGTCGGGATGACGTCTCCATAGGCGGCCCTCCACCGGCAATCTCCCCGAGTGGGGAGGTAGCCGACGGCCTCCAAATCTTGGAGGGCGTCTTCGTCGACTATGGGAGGTAGCCAGTAGCGGGACCCGAGGTCCGCCGCTTCCTCTTCCTCGTCGACGGGGGCGCCCGTCGTCGTCATCGCCGTGGTGGTCGGTGGAGGAGCCGAGGGACCCGCCACCAGCGCGCGCGGTGGAACTCCGGGGGGCGACGGTGGCGACATTGCCCGTCGCCACCGTCGCGGGACGAGTTATCGCGCCGCCCATCGCCGTCGCGGGCGCGGTCTCGGTCGCCGGACCGCTCGACGCCGTGGAAAGGTTCTGGCCGGTGGACATCGCCGCGCGGAGAGGTCGTCGGAGGAGAGGTCGTCGGAGGAGAGGAGCTCGCCGGAGTTCGCTCGGAAGCAAGAAGCGGAGAAGTGGAAAGGGCAAGAGGGCACGGAGAGCAAAGGCAGGGTGGTAAAAATGGACCGTTTGGCTACCTATTTATAGGGCCAGTCGTTGCTCCCTGTGCAACGGTGCTTTTAGTCGGACACGTGTCCAGCATCCGTTGCAGCACACGATTGCACGATCTCCACGCCTCCTCTTTTTCCGCAATTTGTGATCATGGCGAGATTCCCGCCTAGGATGTTTTCAAACTGTCGTGAGCCGGCTAGGTGGAAACCGTCAAGAAGAATGCTCGGCAAGATTGCCGAGTAACCGTCTTTTCCCATGATGGATAAAGGCGGCCGCATGTCAATATCAAGACACGCATGCCTCGTTGATTTTCAGAATGGTTCAAGTCCTGCAGCCGCCAACTTTGGCAGATGAAGAATCAAGAAGAAGCCGGCGCCTGGAGAACTTCAACCTTTCTGGGGGCTAATGTTGGGGATATATCAACTAGGGGTATAACCAACATGGATCAATCCGGCTAGTCCAGGGTGGCCCAAGGGTGGTAAGGCCGAAGCCTGCCGGGCGGCCTAGATAGCTGACATACAAGGAAGTAGGCGGACGGTCCAAGGAAGGCGGAAGGCCGAAGCCCATCCAGCCACCAAGCCCAAGACGGAAGGCGGCAACCAAGCCGGCTAGGTCTAGGACTCTGTTTACTTGCCGTACAAGTAATTACCTTGTACCCTGGGGTCTGGCCGCCTATATAAGCCGGCCACCAGGGAGCCTTTAGGGCAGACACTTCAATAGGCATCATACACATTGTAACCTGTTCACGGCTATTGCCTCATAGTGAATTATAGCAACACGTAGGATCTCACCACCGCCGTGGGATCCGAAGCTGGGTAAACTCGCCGTGTTCAATCCCGTCCTCGACGACACCAACCTTCTTCTCCACAATCCATACGTAGGCTAGAGGACCCCCGTCTCCTATCAATTATGCCGATACCACGACAGGTTGCGCCGTCCACCTGCTTTATCGTCAGAGTAGAAGGTCCTCACAGTTGTGCAGCAGGCGGAGCAGCTTTGTTGACCGCTTTATCGCCAGGGACAGCGACGGGGGTGTGAGCGCCACTGAACGAGCGTCACAGAGGTTACGTGTGCTCTGCCGGGCTTCCTTGGCGACGACGTTTCCCTTCAGGCCTGAGGGGAGATTCCTGTCGGACTTCCCTCAGGCGGGTTGGTTCCTCGGGGGGAGGGTCCCCTGAGGCGAGGGATCCCTTGAGGCCCTCGCTTCCTCTTCAGGCCCTCGAGGGGAATCGCCCGTCGAGGGTCCCGCCAGGCGATGACGCATGGTCCTTAGTCGTTTTCATCCGTCTGGCCCGCGAGCGAGGCCTGGGGGGAATGGGCTCTTGGTACCCCAGTTCCCACTGGGCGGACAGCATCCATCGCAAACCCGGGCTATGCTCTCCGCGTCTGCCAAAGCCGTCTGCCAAAAGAAACCGTGTCTATATGCCTTGCCTACCATTGATCTTGTTGATGCGTGGTGTCCACAATCTCCTGAGTGGATCTCCTGTAGGATTTTCCGTCCTTCCTCTAGTGAGACACATCGCAGGAAAACTCCTGAAGTGCTCTTCTTGTGTAACTCGCCGTTGATGATGACGTACGCCTTAGCCCGGCGTACAATTTGTCTTGCCAGAACTTCATTTTTTGGTAGCTCCTCTCTGAGTAGATAAGCTAGGTACGGCTCTGTCCATGATGGTGTTTGATGTAAGGCGGCAACCAACTGGGACTCCGGGTCAACAGGGACTGCAAGTTCTTCCTCGGTTGGCAGCTTGACGGATGGGTTATATAACTCGGCCTTGAATACATTAGGTGGTATCGGGTCTCTCCTGGAGCCGATTCTTGATAGAGCGTCTGCCGCCTCATTCTTTTCTTCTATCAATGTGTTCCACTTGATACCCGGAGAAGAACCCGGCTACCCTGTCAACCTCTCTTCTGTATGCTGCCATATTGGCGTCCTTTCTATCCCAGGTCCCTGATACTTGCTGTGCCACTAAGTCCGAGTCCCCATAGCACATGATCCTCCTGATGCCCATCTCCTTGGCGACTTTCAGGCCGTGTAACAGAGCTTCATACTCGGCAATGTTGTTCGTGCAGGGCTCAAAGTGTATCTGTAAGACATAAATCAGCTTGTCTCCCTTTGGTGAAGTTAGAACTACGCCGGCTCCAGATCCTCCGAATAGCTTAGACCCAACAAAGTGCATGGTCCAATGTTTGATACTCGGCGCTGAAGGCAGGGGATCAAACTCGGTCCAGTCATTGATGAAATTGGCTAAGGCTTGAGATTTGATTGTTGTTCTTGGCTCATAGTTTATGTGATAAGGCCCCATCTTGATGGCCCACTTTGCTACTCTTCTTGTCGCCTCCCTGTTTCTGATTATTTCTTCTAGGGGAGCTGAGCTCACCACTGTTATGGGGTGTTCCTGAAAGTAGTGTGGCATTTTCCGGCTTGCCATGAAGACTCCAAAGACCAACTTCTGCCATTGCGGGTATCTCTGCTTTGACTCGGTTAGGGCCTCACTGACGTAGTAGACTGGCCGCTGAACCGGGTATTCTTTACCTTCTTCTTTCCTCTCTACGACGACCACGGCGCTGACGGCTCGTGAGTTGGCGGAGACATATAGCAGCATTGGCTCCTTACTCGTATGGGCTGCTAAGACTGGTGATGTGGACAGTGTTTTCTTCAAATCTTCGAAGGCATCATCCGCTTCTTGGTCCCATACGAACTTATCTGATTTCTTCAGTAACTTGTATAATGGGAGTGCTTTCTCTCCCATCCTTGCTATGAACCGGCTTAGGGCTGTGATGCAACCCGTCAATTTCTGGACGTCGTTTACGCACTCCGGTTTCTTGAGGTTCATGATCGCCTTGATCTTGGCCGGGTTTGCCTCAATTCCTCTTTCTGAAACTATGAAGCCGAGTAACATGCCTGCTGGAACCCCGAATACGCACTTGGTCGGGTTAAGCTTCATCTGATACTTGTGGAGATTGGTAAAGGTCTCTCTCAGGTCATCTAGGAGTGACCCGGCTTTCTGAGATTTGATCACGACATCATCAACGTAAGCATGGACGTTGCGGCCAATCTGATCTTCAAAGCACTTCTGGATACATCTCTGGTACGTTGCCCATGCGTTCTTGAGGCCAAAGGACATTGTTTTGTAGCAAAAAGCTCCAAAGGGTGTGATAAATGACATCTTCTCTTGGTCTTCTTCTTTGAGCTTGATCTGGTGATACCCGGAATAAGCATCCAGGAAGCACAGTAGTTCGCTTCCGGCTGTGGCATCAATTATCTGATCTATCCGAGGTAGCGCAAAAGGATCTTTTGGACAGACTTTGTTCAAACTTGTGTAATCGACACACATTCTCCACTCTCCGTTCTTTTTTAGCACAAGGACCGGGTTAGCCAGCCACTTCGGGTGATACACTTCCATGATAAAGCCGACCGCTAGAAGGCGGGCTATCTCTTCTCCAATAACTTTTTTCCTGTCTGCATTGAAACGACGCAGACCTTGCTTTACTGGTTTTGCTGTTGGATCAACATGTAAGCTATGCTCGGCGAGTTCACTCGGGACACCCGGCATGTCCGAGGGGGACCATGCAAAGATGTCACGGTGCTCATGGATAAACTCGACGAGCGCGCTTTCCTATTTTGGGTCCATATGAGACCCGATCGAGAACTGGTTGGAGGAATCTCTTTCCACAAAATCGACCATCTTGGTATCCTGGGCTGACTTGAATTTTTTCTTTTCTTCCTCGTGTGCCGGCTTATCCAGCACACGTTTGTCAGCCGGGTCTACCTGAGACTTGTAGTATTTCAACTCTTCTTCTGAGCAGGCCTGATCTGCCATGATGGCGTCACCCCGGTCACACTCGATTGCCATGTCTTTGCTTCCATCAATGGTGATGATCCCCTGGGGACCCGGTATCTTCAAATTGAGGTAAATGTAACATGGTCTTGCCATGAACTTGGCGTAAGCCGGCCTTCCGAATAAAGCGTGGTACGGGATTTTTAGGTCGACCACCTCGAATGTCAGGTATTCTGACCTGTATTGGGTCTTGCTTACTCCGAAAGCTACCTCCAGTCGGATTTTGCCGATTGGGTGAGCCGACTTTCCTAGTACTATTCCATGAAAAATTGTTGATGTTGGCGTTAGCCGGCTTTCAGACAGACCCATCCTTTGGAAAGTATCCAGATATAAGATGTTGATGCTGCTCCCTCCGTCCATTAGGACCTTGTTCAGACGAAAACCGTCTACTTGTGGCGCCACTACCAAGGCTAGGAGACCCGGGTGTTCTATTCTTTCCGGTGGTCCTCTACTCCATGTAACTGGGTGCTCTGACCACTTCAGGTACTTTGGTAAGGCTGTTGCTACTGTATTGACCTCTTTGTCTTTCAATTTTTGCTCTCTCCTACATGTGTTGGTGGTAAACACATGATATTGGCCTTGACTGTGGAGCTCTTTCGGTGTTTGTCGATAACCTCCGCCTTGATGCTGACTTGACCTGGCGTTGTTATTTGGCGGTGCTTGAGACCCGGATCCTGTACCTTGATTTCCCTGGTTACCGTTGTTGCCGTGATTTCCATGATTACCAATGTTCCCATTACTTCCGTTGAAGTTGCCTTGGTTCTGCTCCAAAGACTGCTCGTGTTCTCTCCATGCCCTCATATCAGCGCATTGTGCTAACGTGTGACTGGCTGGTTTACCGTTCCTGGCATGCCTAGGGCACGACATGTTATATATTTCGCTGATGTTTGTTCCTCTTGGGGGACCTTCTTCTTCCCCAGCCAACCCAAGGCAGCACGACCTTCCCCTCTGTCTTACTCCATTGTTGACCTTGGAAAGCTCACTCCCCTCTCAATCCCTCCATAGAATCTTGCATATTCTTTAGGGAAAGTTGAGAGGAGATCTAGATCTACAATCCTACCAATCTATCTCTCCTCTAAGTGAGGGGAACTTAGTGGATCTAGTTCTTGGAGTTCCTTTGTGGTTCTTCTTCTTTGTTCTTCCTCTCTTCTCCCCCCATAAGCATTAGTTGCTTTTGGTGGGATTTGGGAGTGAAGGATTTGACTCCTTTGTGGTTTCCTTTGTTCTTCCTCTCTTATTTCCCCATAAACATTTGTTGTTGTGTTGGAATTTGAGAGTGAAGGACTTGAGCACTTCCTGTGCTCTTGCCATTGCATTTGCATCGGTTTGAGCCCTCCACGAGGATTCGTGGTGGTGTTACTTGTGAGCTTGTTACTCTTGGGTCTTTGGACCCTAGACGCCTTTTGTGGCCGGCCTTTTGTGGCCAAGACCTTTTGTGGTCATCTTGAGAGACCCCAATTAAGTTGTGGGTGTGTGCCTCAAGAGTGTTGTACGGGATTCGATCTTCGACCTAAAAGGGGATCAATAGTGGAAGGTGAACTCGCAACCTTTTGTGGTTGAGTTCATCAGGAGAAGAATGTGAGCCTTTGTGGCGTTGCGGCTAACCTGTTGTGGTTGCGCACACCTCTCCAAACGAGACGTACACCTTTGGGTGGAACTCGGGAATTCATCCTCGTCTCCGCGTGCCTCGGTTATTTCTATACCCGAGCTCTTTACTTATGCACTTTACATTGTGATAGCCTTCGTGCTTGAAGTTATCTATCTTGCTAGCTATCACCTTGTTACTTGTATTGCTTAGCATAAGTTGTTGGTGCACATAGGTGAGCATAGTATATTTATCTAGGTTGTATGCTTGTTAAAGTAAACCTCTAGTTTATTCCGCCTTTATCAAGCATACCGGAATTTCCGGGTCATTCTTGGACCGGATATTCCGGCTCCTAAAAAAAAGTTTTAAATCGCCTATTCACCCCCCCCCCCCCCCCCCCTCTAGGCGACGTCTATCCGTTCAATAGTGTTCACATAAATATTACCCAAAACATAATAATAGTTGATTTCTTTTTACGCCACTAACTCATGTAAGTACACGGTTGATGAGTGGCATGGTGTTTTTGGGAGTTTAAAATAATGAATCCCGCACAAATTAAAAATGAACCATGCAAAAATGGTGACATTATCTTAAAAAAGAAATAAATCTAGACCTTTCTCTGGTGAATGAATTTTGTAAGATGTAATTGAATCCAGTTTTCATGATGTCATAGACAATTTTCAATATTCGATGGTTTACAATTATTTACGATTTAAGAAAGGAAATGATATTATTTAGATTTTAAAATTTAACGTCTCTAGAAAAAATTTCGGACACATTGAGTGGGCTTAAGATGATGCCCTCACATTTACAATTGTTTACGATTTAAGAAAGGAAAGGATATCATTAAGAATTTAAATTCTTAACCTCTCTAGAAATTCTAAATTCTTAACGTCTCTAGAACAATTTTCGGACACATTGAGTAGGCTTAAGATGATGCCCTCGCAACCTGGCTAGTTAAAATAAAAAAAGAAAAACGAACCGGGACTAAAGGGTTCAATCCCGCGCGCCCTGCCGCGTCCACGTGCGGGCTCTCATTGGGGTGGAGGACTAGTCGCGGCTCGTAATAAGGCGAGACCAAAGGGGATCTAGTCCCGCTTGATAATCCCGGTTGATTAACCGGGACTAGTGCCCCTTTTTCCACTAGTGTAGTAAAACGGGAAGCTCCCCGTGGGTTAGCAACACTAGTGGAAAAAGGACTTTACGTCCAGACTATCAGTCCCGGCCAGGTTTGCGGCCGGTACTAGTGTGGCATCAGTACCGGTCCGAACTGCGAGAGGCGAGGGGGGCAGCAGTACCGGTTCGTAGTGACCTTTCGTACCGGTTGAAGACACCAACCGGTACTAAAGGTCTTGGGGAATCGGCTGTGGTAGGACAAGCACCTTTAGTACCGGCTGGTGTCTCCAACCGGTACTGAACTGGTCACTGTACTTGGAGCTTCTCCCACCCCCGAGCCACACACTCCATTTTTCAGCTCGAGCACACACTCCATTTTTGCTCTCTTACCTCTCCCAAGAGCTCAAGTTCACCACATTTTTCTCCAACATTTGTCTAGATTGGTGGCACATCTATCTACACAAGGGTTAGCACCTTCATCTACTCCTCCGGCGTTTCAAGTTTAGCTCATTTGCTTGCTAGTTTAGCTCATTTTTTTTCTAGTGCTAGCAAGGTGTTTGATGAAATGCTTAACTTCGGCATTTCATTTGTTTTATATGCATTTTGAGCCCATATTAAAATATGATTTGTGCTTTTTTCTAGTGTTGTTTCGTCCACTTTCTCATCGTCGTCGATCTCCCGCGTCGTCCACTTTTGTTGTATATGCATTTTAATAGTTCTTAATTATAGAATTATTACTTGTATAATTTTCTTATTTGTTTTTTTTGGTATATATAGTGTCATGGTTTTGACATCTGTCCACACCGGCTCTCGCCCGCTCTATTATTCAGATGTGGAGGTAGTTGAGCCGGAAATTCCAACCGACCCTATTGTTGAGTTTTTTTTGTAAAAGAAAACAATGATTTGAAAGAAAAATTGAAAATAAGTGAAGATCTTCGTCTCGAAGAGAAGATGAAATGGGAGTTTAACATCGCCGACGTCGTCGATGATAACAAGATCAAGATGGAGGCAATGCGCTTCAATCACGAGATCAAGATGAATGCAATACGCTTGAAGCTTAAAAAGTTTAGAAAATATGTCATTAGTCAAGAGGTCTGGTATCATTATGTTGTTGGTTCAATAGTTACCTTAGTTGCGATATTGATCGCATTTGTTGTTGGATTTAAGTTCTTTAACTAGTAGTATGTTAGTTTCAATTAATGAATGTTTATGAGAACTATGTATTAGATTTCTTTAAATATGGTGAACTTGTATTAATGCATTGGTCAATTATCTCTTTATTAATGATATATATATAGCTATTGTGTAATTGTCTTAGATATATTTACATATTGCAGAGATGAATCGACAATGGATGTACGTTGACCGACGCTCTCCGGAGTTCATGATCGGCGTGCAGGATTTTATCCGTGTTGCTGAGGCAAATAAGCGGGATAGCTTTATGTACTGTCCATGTTCTGCCTGTAAGAATATCAAGGGTTACTCCAAATCAAAAACCATTCACATCCACCTGTCCGGTTTCATGTCCGGCTATAATTGTTGGACCAAACACGGAGAAACATGAGTCATAATGGAAGACAATGAACAAGAAGAGGACCCTGACAACTATCCTGAGTTTCCTGAATACGACGGTACTACAATGTGGGGACCTGGGGTAGACGCGCCTGACGAAGAGGCGCCGGATGAGCCCGTTGATGATCTTGCTCGGGCCATTGCTGACGCACAGAGAAACAACATAAATCAGAGGGAGTGGTTGAAGTTGGAGCGCATGTTAGAGGATCACAAAAAAAATTGTACCCAGGTGTCGAAGATGACCAGAAAAAGTTGGGTACCACGCTGGATTTGTTGCAATGGAAGGCTGAGAATGGTGTATCGGACAAGGTGTTTGAAAAGTTGCTGAAATAGATAAAAAATGCTTCCAAAGGATAACGAATTGCATGATAGCACATACGAGGCAAAGAAAATCGTCTGCCCTCTAGGATTAGAGGTGCAGAAGATATATTCATGCATTAATGACTGCATACTCTACCGCGGTGAGTGGTACGAGAATCTGAATGCATGCCCGGTTTGCGGTGCACTGCGGTATAAGATTAGGCGAGATGACCACGGTGAAGTTGAGGGCGAGCGCCCCAGAAAGAGGGTTCCTGCCAAGGTGATGTGGTATGCTCCTATAATACCACGATTGAAACGTTTGTTCAGCAACAGAGAGCATGCCAAGATGTTGCGATGGCACAAAGAGGACCATAAGAAGGACGCGATGTTCAGACACCCCGCTGATGGGTCACAGTGGAGAAAAATCGAGAGAGAGTTCCCGGAATTTGCAGATGACGCAAGGAACTTAAGGTTTGGTCTATGTACGGACGGCTTCAATCCTTTGGGGAGCAGAGCAGCAGTCATAGCACATAGCCTGTGACTCTATGTATTTATAACCTTCCTCCTTGGTTGTGCATGAAGCGAAAGTTCATTATGATGCCAGTGCTCATCCAAGGTCCAAAGCAACTGGCAGCGAGCTTAATGTGTATCTCAGGCCATTAGTTGATGAAATTTTAGAATTGTGGCGGGAAGAAGGTGTACGTGTGTGGGATGAGCACAAACAGGAGGATTTTGACCTTCGAGGGTTGCTTTTCATAACTATCAATGATTGGCCTGCTCTTAGTAACATCTCAGGACAGACAACTAAGGGATAGCATGCATGCACACACTGTTTGGATGATACTGAATGTATATACTTGGATAAATGTAAGAAGTGTGTATACCTGGGGCATCGTCGATTTCTTCCGGTCAGGCATAACGTACGGAAGAAAGGCAAGCATTTCAAAGGTGAGGCAGATCACCGTTGGAGGCCTATGGAACGCACCGGTAATCAAATATTTGATATGGTCAAGGATTTAAAAGTAATCTTTGGAAAGGGTCCTGGAGAACTACAGGTTCCGAATGACGCTAACGGACACTCACCCATGTGGAAGAAGAAATCTATATTTTGGGAGCTACCATATTGGAAAGTCCTGGAGGTCCGATCTGCAATCGACGTGATGGATGTGACAAAGAATATTTGCATGAACCTGCTAGGCCACTTGGGCGTGTATGGGAAGAAAAAAACGCAAAGGAAGCACGCGAGGACCAAAAACGTTTGAAAGAACGAGACGTCCTGCTTCCAGAACACTATGAAGGTCCTGCCAGCTATGCTCTAACCAAACAAGAGAAATCGATATTTTTTGAGTGTCTGAGCAGTATCAAGGTCCCGTATGGCTTCTCGTCAAATATAAAGGGAATATAAAGGAAATAATAAATGTGGAAAAGCAAAAATTTCAAAACCTAAAGTCCCATGACTGCCACGTGATTATGACGCAATTGCTTCCGATTGCATTGAGGGGGCTTTTGCCGGAAAATGTTCGAGTACCCATTGTGAAGTTTTGTGCATTTCTCAGTGCAATATCTCAGAAGGTAATCGATCCAACGATCCTACCAAGGTTACAGACTGATGTGGTCCAGTCTCTTGTCAGTTTTGAGTTGGTGTTCCCGACGTCCTTCTTCGATGTTATGACGCATGTCTTGGTTCACCTAGTCGAAGAGATTCAAATTCTCGGTCCCGTATTTCTACACAATATGTTCCCATTTGAGAGGTTCATGAGAGTTTTAAAGAAATATGTTCATAGCCGTGCTAGGACTGAAGGAAGCATCTCCAAGTGCTATGGAACTGAGGAGGTCCTTGAGTTTTGTGTTGACTTTATTCCTGACATTAATCTGATTCGTGTTCCTCAGTCGCGACACGAGGGAAGACTGAGTGGCAAAGGCACTTTAGGGAAAAAAGTATTAGTATGTAGGGACAGACCTTCTTTCAGTGAAGCACACTACACAGTTCTACAAAATTCCTCGTTGGCAGCTCCGTATATCGAGGAACACATGAATATTTTACGATCTCAGAACCAAGTGGAGGATGAGTTCTGGATTAAAGATCAACACAAGGCGAAATTCAGCGGTTGGTTGCAAACACATCTCATGGGTAACACCAAAGTTGATGTTGAGTTGTACTTGTTGGCCAGGACACCATCTTCAACTATAGTCACTTTCGAAGGGTTCGAGATAAATGGGAATACATTTTACACGATCGCTCAAGAGAAAAAGAGCACCAACCAAAACAGTGGTGTCTGCTTTGATGCAATAAACAACAATGGGTAAAAGGACACATATTATGGTTACATAGAGGAGATATGGGAACTTGAGTATGGACCTGATTTGAAGGTCCCTTTGTTTTGGGTGAAGCTGAATGCAGGCGGGGTCAAGGTAGACCCGATGTACGAAATGACGACGGTGGATCTGAACAATCTTGATTATAAAGACGAACCGTTCATCCTAGCAAATGATGTAGCTCAAGTTTTCTACGTGAAAGACATGTCTACCAAACCCAAAAAGAGAAAAAACATGGAAGCGAATACATCAGACGAGGCAAAACGCCACATAGTTCTTTCAGGAAAAAGAAACATCGTGGGGGTGGAGGACAAGATAGACATGTCAGAAGATTATGATAAGTTTGTTGAAATTCCGCCCTTCAAAGTCAACAATGACCCAAGCATCACGTTAAATAAAGAGGATTCCCCGTGGTTCCGACCCAATGTTAAGCAATCGAAGAAAAAGAGGAATAATATATAGAACAAATGAGAATATTGGTGATGTGTAATATTGTATAAAACATAACACTACTTTGGTGATGTTGAATATTGGTGATGTGTGTACTAGTTTCCATGAAAATTAAATGGGTACCATTTTGCATCATATTTTTGGTACTTTGTTCACAAAAAATGTCATTTTTGCACTCATAAAATGGAAAATGATATTTATAAAAATTATTTAATTGCTTATTTAATTGGTCAAAACGGTCGTTATCAAATTATTAGAAACTAAGTTTAATTGGTTTGAACAATTAATTCTATACATATGAAAAAACAGAAAAGAGAAAAGAAAAGACCTTCAGTACCGGTTGCATCCATCAACCGGTACTGCAGGTTTTCGTTTCGCGCCAGTTTTTAGTTTGGCGATTCGACAAATCTTTAGTACCGGTTGCATACACCAACCGGTACTGAAGGTGCTTTAGTACCGGTTGAGGACACGGACCGGTACTAAAGGTGGGTGCTTATATGCCTCCTCGCGCAGATTGGCAGTTCACTCTCACAGCCACCATCGACGGAGAGGAAGTGTTGCTCCCCGCTGTCGTGCCGCCCCCCGACGCCGCTGTCGATTCCAACCGCGCCGCCGTCGTGAGAGGCGACGTCGTGCCGCTCTTCGACTGCGTGCGCCTCTCTGACGCGCCGTTATCCCACTCCGTGCGCGCCTTCCCGACGGGCCGCGGCCGTGTTCTTTGACTCGATCCCTACGCCGCTCCCCGACACCATCACCGGAGACGTCATGCTGTGCTGCTCCCCGACGTCGTCCTCGTCTCCTCCATCTCCATCGAGGGTGAGATCCCCTTCACTCTTCCCTCCTCTTCGGCGCCACCGTAGCTAAGGTTAGAAAAACCGCCGCCGCCGTCGTAGCATCGCCGCCCGCAGCCGTTGCGCCCTCCTCCGGTGACCATTCTAGGGCGGCGCCACCATCCATTACGGTTGGGGGCGGGTCACCGGCTCCGATTTGGTGTGCAATCGAGGAAAAGAAGCAGGCAGGGGAGGAGAGCGCCATGGCTGACGTCATGCTAACGTCAGTGTTTTTTCCCTGAAAATGCAATTGTATTAGTAGTATTTAGGAGTATTTAGTGTGTGCATTTAGAAGTTTACACAGATTTTAGCTACTTTTAGGAAAATTTAGTTATATTTGCTAGTTAGACTTGCTAGGAAGTTGTAGTTAGACTTTATATATATTGTTATTTATATGAAATGCTATTGTTATTATTGATTGAATATATGGAAATACAATGTTTTATGTACATGTTTTGTATATATGGCTCTAAATTGTTGTATCTTTTTTTGTATTAGCTAAGCTATGGACGGCAGAGTTGGTGAAGAGGAATTGTTCAGCTTTATCAGACAAAGTGATCATGAAGATGATGGCTCGCAATATCTTACCATGTCCGGCGCTGGAATGGATGAGGATGGAATGGAGGAGGACGACGACATTTTAAACGTAGAAGACTGAACATTTTTAACGCCGATGAGAATGTATCGACGACTACCGTCGAGGTATACATAGCCGCTGGTGATAAATGATTTGAGATATGTATACATATACATAGATTAACAAAATATTTCTTCTTTTAGCTCTCCGGATCGGGACCGAGCCAGTCTGGTAAATCAGCTGGTAAAAGAAAACGAGGCTCGGCCAAAAAGTTGAAAGATGAAAGGTTTGATATCGAAGAAATCTGCCCTGAAACGGGTGCACCGATTGCCCCCAAGCAGCACACACGTAAGTATGTCAGTCAGTGCGGAGTTATTGTTCGGGACACCATCTCGATCACCATCCGAGAATGGCACAAGCCGGAGTCTGGAGGATCAGTTAGTTTTGTTGACAATCGTGTCAAGAAGGAACTTCTGAAGTCGTTGTATGCGCATTTCCACCTACCGACAGGCCTTTCAAATGCCGAGAAAAAGAAAGTCTTCGTATGGACTCTTCAGAAAATGGCCGAACAATTCATGAACTACAAGAAAAGGTTATACCGGGATTTTATCAAGGAGGGCAAAACTCCGGATTTTACTGACGGGCAGTACGTGAAGATAAAAGAACAGTGGAAAGATTTCAAGGCCTATAAGGAATCAGAAGAAGCGCTAGAAAAATCGAGGAAAAATAAGTTAAACGCGGACAAAAAGATATATCACCAACGTTTGGGGCCCGGTGGTTATAGGACAGCCGTTCCTTTGTGGGAAGCAAGAGCGCCAAGTTAATTGAAAACGGGGTCACTCCATCTACATCGAGACATGCCACAAGGGTCAGAAATTGGGTGTACACCTTAGGGCTGGAGCCCAACCCAGAAACAGGGAGTCTTGTCTTGAGGCCAAAAGTTAAACGAGGCCACACAGAAGAAATTGATAATGAAGCAGCAACCAAAGCAGTCGAAGAAAGAGAAGCAGCCAAAGAAAGAGAAACAATTTTCAACGTTGTCAAAGACCTTGATGAAGCAGTAGCTTCCGTTCAAGAGGGAATCTTCAAGCCCGATAGAGAGCACGACGAGTTGACACTCATCCTCGGGAATGACGAACACACCGGACGAGTACGAGGCGTGGGCGTCGTCCCTTGGAAGGTTGGGTTCGACAAGTACAAGAACAGTTACAGGAGCCGCGATAAGAAGAAGAAACAGGAGGCCGACAAGTATGTCAGATTGGAAAACATGATAGTAGAGCTGCAGCAGAAGAATGCAGAGAGGGGCGAAAGGTCATCTCAGCCACCAGAGGACCAACTGGATATGGCATCTCAGCGGAGAAGCAGCGTGGCTTCCACGCCGTATATTCAGGCCGATGACACAATATACCCCGTGGATCAGATTAAGGTTCAGACGATGTTTGAGCTCCACACGAAAATGAAGAACCTATCCATGAAGGTGGCTGCCGGCACTGCTTTGGAGAATACGCCCGGAGTAACCTTCCATGGTCGTCCGATTCCAGCTGGCTACGCTCGAGTCGGCGTGGATGAAATTGTTAAGGGATATGAGGAACGGGAGCTTGACATTGCTGCAGCAGAAGGGGAGATGACACTAGGAGAAGTGTTTCGTGGAATCATTCTATGGAGAAAGGAACTCCTCGTTTTTCAAGAATCGATGCGTAGGCCACCAACCCCCCCCCCCCCCCCCCCCCCCCCGAGTAGCAATCAACCTATAAGTCCACACTTTGATGATATGGAGAGGGAACCCAGCGCGACTCCATCTCCCCGGTGCACGAGTCCAACCCACCGGGAGTCCACCCCGGAGCGTGCAAAGAGTCCGCCTCGGCATGAGTCCACGTCAGGGCGTGCTAAGAGTCCCCCTACACATGAGTCCACGCCGGAGCGTGCGAAGAGTCCGCCCACCAGAAGTAGGTCCTTCTCAATGAGGCAAAGGATGCTTGCCGATGCGCCGAGTGGTGCTCCAAAGGACAACTTCAAGTACGGGCCTTCGCTGAAGCCTGCTCCGGTGTTAACTTGGGAACGCACATTTGAGGAAAATGCTCCAGCGTTAAAATCTGAGATGGACGCACGGGCCGCTGCAAGCGCTGCAAAGAAAGTCCCCCCGCCAAAGCAGGTACTAAACCCTAAGGGTGTTAAACACATTCTAGACATGGTGTATGATCCTAACCGTAGAACTTTGGATGATAACTATGCACGCTCTATCTCGAAGAGTTATAACCAAGAAGAGTTGAATAAAAAGAAGCGGCAAGCTGCAAACAAAAAGAAGGGGAAGCAGGTTCCCCAGCTCGGAGAACAGAAAGCACATTCCCTCGCCCCGCTGAAGGTACAGACAGACAAGGGTTCCAACATTGAGAAAAATATTGGTGCTACCGGGGAGTACTTGGACGATGATGCATTTGACGCAATGTTCCCCGAGACGCATGAGATAGCACGACAATTTGTCTACGGGGAAGATCTTCTCCCTCTTGATGAGATAGTGTGTCTAGCTTATCAAACGCGGAAATTGCATGACTGGTACAAGAAAAGCACCTAAAATGGCCTATTAGTGTTTTACGTGACATATCGGTCTGACCAATTCTTCATCAACAACGAGATATGTGTCGAATTTGAAGAATTATGGCAGTTATACAACCGGCGTGCTCTGAACGCAATATCATGAGTTGCTATGTTCTGTAAGTGATTGTTTCTAAGTCTCTAGCTGGCTGAGCTTGTGGATATTATCATCACTATATTCTTTTGTATGTTATTATATATGCAGGTTGATGATTGTGGAGTGCAAAAGGACAAGAGTCTGGGATGCTGGGTTCATTGACCCATTCATAGTTAACTGCAAAAACTTAGTGCGGAAGCCCCAGGACTGTGAGAAGGCATTGTTGACCGGGCTATTGAGCAAACTCAGGCGGCAGATATACTTCTTCCTTACAACTTCGGGTGAGTCTGACGGTCTTGAACACATTTCTATATTGCTAACTACTAGATGCTAAGTTTAATTCATGATTTTTATGCATGCCCCACTATATAAATGTGTACAGCTACCATTGGATTCTGCTGGACATTCTCATTGACAAGGGAATAGTTGAAGTCTTTGATTCATTACGCAAACCAGAATCAAACTACCAGGACTTGATTGACATGATTCAGAGTAAATTCAACCATTAATCCATTTCATAATATCAAGTAATCAATAACTCGTTATTCATTTGCTTTTGTGAGTAGGATTTGTAAAATATTCATCAAGAGAGAGCCTGGTGAATGGAAACCAAAGCTGACGTTTAAAAATATTCATGTAAGTGTACTACTATTGACCATAGTCTCTTTAATTCATCATCATTTTGGATTATTATTTACTTAATTTATATTGTTGTAAAGACCTTGCAGCAACCCCCGGGAAATGAATTATGTGGATTCTACGTCTGCGAGTTCATGAGGAAATTGAGCGTTGAGCAGGCATCGCGTGACAAAAGAATGGATGTGAGTGTGATTGTCTTGCACTATATTTCAATCATATTATGATTTTTTATATATATAGGGTAGCGCTATTTGACTCCCTGGGAGTAGAATAGTTATTCTACACCCACCCCGTATCTTTTGAACCTTAAAAAGTTTTTACATCACGTAAATTTTGTCATACTTCGTAAGGTAATAGCAATATAAGAAAATATTAGCATCATGTAAAACTTTATTCATGTGGCATATAAAAAATATTACATAAAATACGCAATTTTACCTACTTTTACACTATTATGACTTATATATTGCATTTCTTATGTAGATTTTTTACTTATGGGGCAAAATATATGTAATTATTTGGATCATAAACATATTTTGTTTCATAACAACAATGTAAAAAATCTAGGGTGCAAAATAATTTATCTTGCACCTGGGTGCAGAATAGGGTTTCTATATATATATATATATATATATATATATATATATATATATATATATATATATATATATATAGGACATATTCATACTGCACCCGGGTGTAGCTACACCCATGTATGTTTCACACATGTATGGAGAATCTATCATACCGGGAGGTATGTAACATGTAGTATGGAGTATATAATACTATTTTAATACTATAGATACTTCTTTTTAGGTAGTATGTAAAAAACTTTTACATACTTCTCTTTTATATGCATATATAATGGTATTTTGAGTATATAGTGTAAAATATTAGCACAATTGTAATTTTTTCATGAAACTTGTTTTGGGATATCTTAGTTATAGTATATGAACATACTCAAATGGATAAAGTATGACAAATACTTCCGTAAGGTGGTATATGAGACGTGGGTGTAGTTACACCCGGGAGTAGAAAGCATACTACACCCACGTCTCATATACCACCTTATATATAGGTTAAATGCTTTCTACTCCCGGGTGTAACTACACCCACGTCTCATATACCACCTTACGGAAGTATTTGTCATACTTTATCCATTTGAGTATGTTCATATACTATATCTAAGATAGACCAAAACAAGTTTTATGAAAAAATTGGAACTGTCATCTTATTTTACACTATATACTAAAAATACCGTCATATATGCATATATATGCATATAAAAGAGAAGCATGTAATTTTTTTTACATACTACCTAAAAAGAAGTATCTATAGTACTAAAATAATATTATATACTACATACTACATGTTACATACCTCCCGTTATGATAGATACTCCATACTCGTGTGAAACACACGTGGGTGTAGTTACACCCGGGAGTAGTATGAATATGTCATATATATATATATATATATATATATATATATATATGTTAAATGCTTTCTACTCCCGGGTGTAACTACACCCACGTCTCAAACACCACCTTGTGTAAGTATTTGTCATACTTTATCGGTTTGAGTATGTTCATATACTATATCTAAGATACGCCGAAACAAGTTTTATGAAAAAATTACAACTGTACTAATATTTTACACTATATACTCGAAATATCGTCATATATGCATATAAAAGAGAAGTATGTAGAATTTTTTTACATACTACCTAAAAAGAAGTATCTATAGTATTAAAATAGCATTATATACTCCATACTACATGTTACATGCCTCCCGGTATGATAGATACTCCATACATGTGTGAAACACACATGGGTGTAGCTACACCCGAGTGTAGTATGAATATGTCCTAATATATTCATATATATATATATATATATACACACACCAACTAATATATTCATATTGATCTCCTTTAATTTAAGCTTAACGACATGCGCGCTGCCATCCTACCTCATCAGCGCGTAGAAGCAATTCAAGAGAAGTGGCGGGATTTATTCTTGAAACGTATAGCTATCCCATATTGAAACGTAATGAGGAGGATGTATGTAATTAATGCGATGTCGATATACCGGATTGTATATATATATATGTATGTAATATTGTAGTATGAATATGTGTTATATGTAAATTGTATTATATATATATATATATAGGAAAATGGTTCTGTACTCCTGAGCGTACATACTCCCACGTTCAATATACCACATATCTGAAGTATGTATACCTCTTTATCATTTTTAATATACTTCATTATACAATAGTAGATACCCCAAAGTGAATTATGTGAAAATTTTCATTTGAAACTATATATTTTGAATTATTTGCACATATACTGCCTTTTTTACACTTAAAATGGTATATTCAAATTATCAAGAACTCCGATGATATTTTTTCATACTTCTTTTTTTGAGATATCTTAGAATAATTAATGAGGTATATAAAAAATTATAAAGAGGTATTATACCTATGTATGTGAGGTATATTGAATATGGGAGTATGTACACCTGGGAGTATATAATAGGAGTTCTATATATATATATATATATATATATATATATATATATATATATATATATATATATATATATATCAATGTGTTTCGTATGTAGTAGCGTAGAATACATATACGAAAAGTATAATATGTATGAATCAAATGTGTACCGTATATATGTAAGACAGTAGATGGAAAAGAAAACATAAAATCAAATTGCAGTACCCTAAAAATTGCAGTAAAGAAAAGAAAACAGAAAAGAAAATGGAAAAAACAAAAAAAACAAATCGTTAGTACCGGTCAGTAACACCGACCGGTACTAAAGGTTTCCCCACGAAACCGCACTCCGCGCCCCACGTGGAGGCCCTTTAGTACCGGTCGCAACACGTCCGGTGTTACTGACCGGTACTAAAGGTTTCCCCACGAAACCGCACTCCGCGCCCCATGTGGAGGCCATTTAGTACCGATCGCAACACGTCCGGTACAGATGTTTTGGGGCAACAGTCCACCTTGGACAATACCGGTTACACATCCTCCCTCCTCGACCGGTACTACTGCTCCGTTTTCTACTAGTGCAATAGCATGCATACATGACTTACTGTCGCACACGTATCCATCCATCACACGTACGGGATCCCGTGACCGCCGGATAATTCCGATAGTCCCACAGTGCGTATGTTGGTATGTGTAGGGTCTGCACGCGAATCACCTGTAGCTAAGCCTAGATAGATGATGCTTCGAGGGCATCGTAGTGCGGCTAATAAGCTGTGCCTGCGTACTACGCATGCATGCATGCAGCAAGCAGAGCAGAGGAGATGGGGTGGATTGCGACGAGCTCGATCGAAATTTTACCATTCTCTATCGCGTGAGTCCATGCGTGCCTACGTGACGCGTCGTGTGTTTTTCTGCAGCCAGTGTTGTTTTTAGCAAAGCTAACGTTGCATTTCCCGATGTCTAGCAATAGCAAAGCTAGCCGCCACTGGTCCCGTCGTCTCTCTCTGCTAGAGTGCCAGTACGTGCCCCCTCTCCTCTCTCTGTCCCTGCCATGGCACCGCCCGGCCGGCCGTGCAGTGCGCGCGGCCGGTACGACCAAATCATGGCCTAATCACACCGGAGAACCACGTAAGCCGGCCCGCGCGCCCGGCCTCTCCTCTCCGGCCCACAGCTAGCTGCGAGTATAAATTGTTCTCCCTCCTCTGGCTCGCTCCATGTTATGTGTTGCCGTCGCTTCACTTCACGTGTCACGCAGGAGCCACGTACGAAAGACACGATCCTCATCGATCGATCTATCTGGTCATGGAGCTACGTACCGAGAGCTAGATAGCTAGTGATATCTACCTCCTTTCTTGTCAAATCCTTGGGGGTTTCGTTTCTTCATCAAGCATGGCATTGGAGGCCATGGTGTTCTCTGGAGGATTCTTGGGGTACGGTGGCGGCATGGAGGGGGTGCTGGAGTTGGAGGGGAGCAACACGTACGGGGGCGCCTCCCTGATGATCCCGGGCACTGAAGTCCCGGACGGCAGATCCTCTTTGGCAGCGCCGCCGCCGCCGGTGGAAGGCGCATCAGGGAGGAGGAAGCGGCGCAGAGTGAGGAGCGTGAAGAACGTGGAGGAGGCGGAGAGCCAGCGGATGACCCACATCGCTGTCGAGCGCAACCGCCGCAAGCAGATGAACGACTACCTCGCCGTGCTCCGCTCTATCATGCCGGCCTCCTATGCGCAAAGGGTACGTACGGCTAGCTAAAGTAATTTTCCTACTTGATTCATCTTCGGGAAAGAAAGAAAGAAAATCACAGCATATTTCTTGTGGTTTGCCGATCGATAGGTCGACCAGGCGTCCATTATTGGCGGCGCAATCAACTACGTCAAGGAGCTGGAGCAGCTCGTCCAATCCCTAGAGGCGCACCGCCACGTCCGCCTCGGCCACGAATCTCCTCTCGCCGGCGATGACGAAGTACCCTTTGCCGACTTCTTCACCTTCCCGCAGTACACGATGAGCGTCCCCCGCCACGCCCCGGACGCCGCCGCCACATCTTCCGACGACCGCAGCGCCAACACCGCCGCCGATGCCGATGGCGCCGACGCGATGACGTCCGGCTCCAAGCATTCGGCCGTGGCGGACATCGAGGTGACCATCGTGGAGAGCCACGCCAGCCTGAAGTTGCTGTCACGGCAGCGTCCGAGGCAGCTGCTGAGGATTGTGGCCGGGCTGCAGGTCCACCGGCTCGCCGTGCTTCACCTCAACGCCACCGGCGCCGGCCGCATGGCCCTATACTCTCTCAGCCTCAAGGTACGTACGATACGACACAGACTCCCCAGCTAGCGCTGGCCCGCGTCTTCCCGAGCAATACGCTAGCTTGAGTTTCTTTATTCGAGAGCGTCGCGCCGAAGCAGCTTAACTGGCCTCGTTTTCCGTGCATTGTCTGGGACGACTCCTCCAAACTCTCTCCTGTGCGCGTGTTTCACCGCAACGAGGATGAAGTTTCATTGATTGACTGGCTAGTGGCTAGCATAGTGTGTGCTCCACAGTGTCATGCTGTTCATGCACAGCAAAATCGAATGACCATTTGATTTTGTGCCGTAGCAAATTAATTTCTGATTGATGGCTGCCGCAGGTGGAAGACGACTGCCGGCTCTCGTCGGTGGACGACATCGCGGCGGCGGTGCATCGCATCGTCGAGACGATCGAGCAAGAGGAAGAGCATAAGCAGCAGCAGCAGCAGAGCTGTAGCTAGCTAGTGCAGACGTAGATCAGAAGAAATTGATCAGTTAGCACTTAGCAGTGCGCCATTGCATCATTTGCATGTGAATGTAACGGTTCACTAGGCACTAGCTACTGTACTTCATTAGTAGAGTAGTGCATGTAGCTTAACTTGCTCTGTGTAACGCACTCTGGCTTAACCAAGTGGCACACTCCCTGGCTAAGTATAGTCGTATCTCGAATCTGATGGTCTCCTGTTTAGACTACTGCCACCAAGCATGTAGGATTCTATTCTCTTTGATTGCAAGGAGCCTTGTAAGTTGTAACTCGAATGATCTGTCTTAATTTATATAATGGAAAATTCAAAAAAAAATGATGAGATGTGAGAGTGGCAAGTCTCCCTACGACAAAGTAAGATGCTAATAAAAATCATATCTATTTGGCACGCTCATCAAATTTCTATCTATTTGACATGTACCTTCTATCTAGTTGTAAGGTGCTCTAGCGATGTACAAAAAAAAGTACGACAACAAGATCTTCAATTTGATGCATTGTTGGCCCATTTTTCAAGATTGTACAAGTAGAGAACGTTTGGCACTATGAAGCGAATGGATGCAACACGGTCCATTTTTCAAGATTGTAGAAGTGGAGAACGTTTAGCACTATGAAGTGAATGGATGCAACATGCAAACGTGAGGGCGTGGGAGATGAATAAGAAGAGACGATGCCCGAGGTGGGCTCAAATGGCCAATTGGAACAAGAAAGTAAGGGCGACCAAGCAGGCGGCATCATGCTCCTCCTATTAAGATTCGGTTGTCACGAGGTGTCATCGTTCTAGACTAGCAAAGAGTTGCCGCGAGAACAAAAAAGTGGCCAACCTATTTTGACCTGTTAGTACTAAAATCTCACGAGGATGTATGACAATAGAGAACTAAACAAAATGGTGGACAAGAACAACATCATGTCCACTCATACGATAAGTATGATTCAGAATAATCAGGACGTTACTTTGCGGAGAAAGTCTAGCACATCGTCATGAAGAGAAAACGTAAGGGCCAACTAATGATTTTTATGCATTTTCAATGATGTACTGTGCTATGTCCGGACTTGGTAGATTCTGGAGGCCGAGATTTTGATTTGGTAACTACCGTGTTGTGTGGTCGAAGTTTAATTCTATATTTTGTAGAGCGATTGTTTGGTGGCCGCACTTACTGTTGACACTCATTATTTTGTTTCATATTTAGACAGGCACAAAAAGATAGGGGCCGATGTTTTAAGGTGTTGGAGTTTAAAAAGGACTAATAGGATTTTTCCATACTAATACTTGCATTTAGCAATTTTTATCATACATACGACCAAAATTTTCATATTGCCCCCCTCAGCTCATAGGTAATGTCTTTTTACCCCCTTTAAGATTTTGGTCAAGCTCTGCCACTGCCACAACAGACACATTTTCTTTCGAAATAGGCTTTCGCCCCGCTTTATAAATAAAGCACCAACCAGCAAACAACCACAACCACAGAAACAAGAGCCACACCACACACACACACCACACAAGCGGGGCAACAACAAACACATCACCCAAAACGAAAAGAAATGACGAACAAGGCGAATCGACTAAACGAAGATGACCCTCCATCGCTGCGCCCTCCAAAATTGACCCACCATGCTCAAGGCACCCCGATGCGTCTAGAACCAAGCAACATCCCCCTCAGAAGGGGCACCGTCGACCCGGTGCTGCTACTCGGACCAGCGCACTAGTCCTAGGGTTTCCCCCGGAACTCGGTCTAAGGTGAACTCGGGCTACCCCGACGCCCTCCAACAAGGAATGACGCCACCCGAAGGCGACACCGCATCAGTGTCAAACGAGTCAACACGGAATTCTCCCGAGCACGAGTCACACGAACACTCGAACACCACTGGTGCAATGGACCAAGTGTTTCCCCCGGTGCACGGTGTACGGTGAACTCGGGCTACCCCGACGCCCTCCACAAGGAATGGTGCCACCCGAAGGCGACACCGCATCGGTGTCAAACGAGTCAACAGGGATTTCTCCCGAGCACGAGTCACACGAACACCCGGACACCACCGACGCACCACCACCCGCTTCTCCGCCCACTAGCACGCGCCACCACGATCTTGCCGTCATCAACACTGTTTCTCTAAGGGCACTGGACCACGGTCTGCAAAACGGAGTAGACAACTTTGCCGGAGCAAGGGACAACAACACCACAAATCGATGGGAGGGAGCAACCTCCACCACCGAGAGGCGGTAGCCGACCGGACAGAGTCGCCGGAGCAAACCAGGCCCGCCTGGCCCGGCCGGGCATACACCAACCCGTAAAGCTCCTGCAACCCGCTGCAGCAAGTCGAAACACAACGCCGCTGTCCCTACCCCTGCAACGCCGCCCACCACCGTCTCGAGGAGCCACAGCCGCAGGAACTCTCGGCCCGCTCAGGCCCATCTAGGCCCGCCTGAGCCCATCTGGGGGCCGAGGCGAGGACCAAGGCCAAGCTGCCGCCGGGGAGCCACTGCACCTGCGGAGCACCACCGCCACCAGCAACCTCCGGCCGCGCCGGACCACGCCCGCCCGAAGAGCACCGCCGCCACAGAGGGAAGGGCCCCGACCCACCCTGCCATGGCGCGGGGAGAGAAGATCTGCCGCCGCCGACGTCGCCGGGGCGAAGCCCGACGACCCCTGCCGGCGGCGGCGCAGGAGGGAGGAAGCTTGGGGAGGGGCGGCGCGGCTGGAGGCATGGGCGGCCCCGTCTCCCTGTGTGGGGGGGGGGGGGGGGGGGGGGCGAGACGTCGAGGAAGAGTTTAGTTTTCCGACAGACACATTTTCAAGGATGCCACACACATTTTCGGGACGTTGGTGGGATCCTTGCTGGGTTGAAAACGCTGATGGCATCGTATATAAAGGATCCTAAAGATTAGCGACCAAAGCAGTTACGGAATCCTTGCGGGGTTGAAAACGCAGATGGCATCGTGTTCAAAGGATTCTAAAGATAATGACAAAGGGGTTTAAAAAGCAAGGTTGACAATGGAAACTTGGAATGAACATGCATGGTGAGCTTTTGCGGAAAGAGATGAGTCGAGCATGCCTGCATGGGCTGCACGGCATGCAGCATGCAGAACGATCGAGACTGAGCGATCGGCGTCACAGGACGCTAGCCGGCGAGCGAGGCGACGGCGACGGCGACGGCGAGAGCCAGCCGGGGAAACGATGGGAAAAGACGTGCCGTCCCATTCACCCTATTCTGAGGTCGGGGAGAAGAAAAAGGTTCTGTGATTTCTGGGGGGAGAGCCCCTTTCCCCAACAGGAACAATTTACCTTTTCCTGCCCAGGCATGATTGACCTCCCCAATAATCCAAGGGACCCTACGAGATTATCCGTCTCTCCTTCTCTCTCGCCATGTTTTTTACCTCGTGATTTGACAATTGTCACAAGGGCGCGCCGGCCACTGCATGCTGGCTGCTGATCAGACTTCGGAGTCCACTAGCGTGGATTGTGACCTCGAAAGGAAAACAAGTTTTGACTTCTTGGGGTAGAGGGGAGAGAGCATGGTACGAGAGGAGAGGGCATCTTCAAACTTGTTAGAAGAAAGAAAACAGAGAAAAGCTCCCCTATCTTTCTGTCTTGTGGTACAGGAGCACATGGCGAGATGTGCCTACGAGAAAGTATCCACATGCCCTTGCCATTTTTTTCTTCTGCGAAGATAAGCTTTGAAGTGATGGATCATTTTTCATTATTCGAAATCCATACACATATGAAAAGTACTCAATGCATATGCTAAATCTTCAAAACGAAATCGTCGTACATGCGCCGACAATGACTGAGTCTAGCCATAGTTATCTCAAGATTTTTTCCGAAAACCAAGTTTCGAGCAATCACCGCCAATAATAGCATATGCCGTAGTCGCGTGCCCACACTGACTGAACAAAGATCTTATGTTTCCGCTGGAGTAAGCATGCTTAAATTCGTCTTTGTCGTCATCCAATTTTCCGGTTATCGATACCTCCCCAACTAGGTAGATACACCTTCATGACACTCCAGAATACGCAAACATCCCGTATTGGCTTAAATGTCGCATTATTTCGATCCAACTCTAGCATGCAATACTTGACACCTTCGTCGGTGTCATTGTGCATAGAACTGGCGGTAGCATGCATAACTTCACGCCTCGTCATGAGACTTGATTGTCTATTAGAGGTTACATGGAGAGCCATAATTCATCAAACTAATTCAGTGGAACAAGAGACTTTATTTCTCCGTAGTAGGACAAGCGAACAAATTATTTGACAACTTTCTCACTTGATCATTGGAATGTTTCCAATCTTAGGCCAATAAGTCACTGTACTTCATGCTTTGGTGGCACACTTAAGATTATAACAACTTTATGACGAAGTGGTCTCATATTATACCATTATGTTGGGTTTGTCCAACACTCATTGTTCCGCCAAGAATATTCTCCCATTGTTGCCGACATGCTTTATACCCATGAACTGAAAAACGGAGCCATCGTGTCACACATTAGATAGTTTTAGAGACGACACTACATAATTTTTTTTTTAAATTTCCTCATGTGCGATGAATTTCTGTTGAATCTCTTATAAAAAAACCATAGCAGGTATATCACAAAATAAACATTAATTACGAAGAATGATACTTCCTCAGTTTGCTTGCCAAAAGGTTAATATTAGTGAACCGATGGATTATTAATAACTACATTTAATAATACTCTAGGACGGTATTATGTGATCAAGAAATATTGAGAGAGAAAATTGATGAGATAAATGAAGTCAAAGAAAAAGTTTGTGGTTGCAAGACAAATTAGAGATGGTCAAGAACGAATAATAAGACAAGGAGGCAATGGTCAATGTGGCTGCAAATCTGGGAGGATGAGAAGCGCAGGGGCCACCTCTTCGAGGAGAGAAGAATTCTTCTCGAGGAGAACAAGATGGTGGCAGACATCAATGGCGAGTAGAATCTGGCGATGATGATAGATCCAGTTGGAATTTGAAAAGAGTGGTGAGAGATGAGAAGAACGGAGATTTTGTAACGGAGAAGACGGTCAAGTGGCGTTGTAGTGATGGTGGTGCGTCAGCTAGTGGTGGCGGTGTTTTTAGCTGGTTATGGTCAGATCCTGGGGCACTGAACCGTCAGATCAAGGTTGCACAGCCAGGATCTGATGGAAGTCAAGCACGGCACCTAGCGTACAGTCCTCTTCTCAGGAGTCGTGCTGTTCTGGTCTTAATCTGACAGATTTTCTCCCAAATTCGAACCCATTCGTCTCGCCCGCAACCCATCCATGGCGACTCTCACCATGCAGCCGATCGATCCCGTCCCGACCGACCCGGAAGGCTCGAGGCAAGTGGTATTTTTTCTCGTTTGTTTTTCCCCTACAGATTCAAGACCGAAGAGAGACGGAGAGCTAGAATTTGAGGGTTTCGTTGTGATTGTTTTTTATGCTTTGGACACAGAAGGGGAAGCAAGCTTGCGGAGGATGGTGGTGATCTGGGTGACATCGATGCGGGGTAAGCGCTTCTGTCTGTCCCATGTAATTGCTGATTTGCTGTACTACTACTACCTAGGTTTGTTCTTAGCAAATTAGCGCGTGGATCTGTTCATATAGTTCATGTTCTGGGCAGATGGGTCTTCCTTGGGAAATCTGATATCGTCCCCGCGGATTTGGCCGCTGCTGCTGCCGTCCGCGGCGGCCTCCGCTCTTCGTCGGTGATTCCTACCTGGTACGAATCAGGGAATTAGTCGAGTTGTGTACGTAAGCCTATGAACTGTGACTGAAGTCTATTTGGTTCTCGCAGGACGCGTTGGCTGCTCGGAGGTGTGGTTTATACAGTGGTACCGTTCTACAACAGAGTCCGGAATGTTGAAGGTATAAATTTGCTTATGTGCTGCTCGAGAATTTCAATTGTCTATCTTGAAACCGCCAGAAAGGTGTAAACTCATACATTGTTTGTCTGCAAGAAAAAGGTTTATGCATGTTTTAATTCAAGAGTAATTAGTCCGAATTACAAGTATTGTGGAGTTCATGAAATTCTACCAAGTAGTAATTTCTTTTAGTGGGATTCATATTTAATTGCTACCAAGTAGTTAGAACTTCAGTGTGCAATGTGTTCGGATAGTCATAACTTAAGTCTGGTTGTCATCTCAGAGGAGGCCGTGGGATCTGTGGAGACTGCTATAGAGGTTGTGGAGCATATAGCTGAGGTAACGGAGAAACTAGCTGCTAATGTAGCCGACCAACTTCCAGCAGATGGGTCTCTGCAGAAAGTAGCAGAGGAGGTTGAGTACGTTGCTGACATAGTGGATAAGGATGCAGAGAAGGTTGAAACGTTTGTTAAAAAGGTTTGCTCACATATTCTTTTACATAGTTCTAATTTTTGTTTGAACATATAGTTCTAAATTTATAGTACTCCATACGCTGAACATTACTTAGGTATATTTTCGAATGTTAAAGTATAGTCATGCTGTGTTGTATGATCAATTGCTAATGCTAAAGAGTACAAGGCATTTTATGTGTTAAGTCTGTAACCTTTCTAGGGAGTTTCAGTCTACTAGAAATTTTACTCACATTTTATTTGTGTAGAGTCTGTAAACTTCACAAGGGAGTCTCTATCAAGCATGCCACAAGTATCAAGAATATATCTATGAAACGTTCTTTTGGAGATCATTGCTCATTCATGCCATAGCTTTGCAATTATTGACCATTTCTGCTCATTGGACTGATCGATTTTTTTACTTACATTAGTTGTTCCTTGAACCAGAGATGGTTTCATTATTTTTCTTGTTAATCCATGTATTTTTATAGGCATTTAGAAATAGGTTGAGTTCATCTTGACAGAGGTTTAGTATGTAGCCTTTTTATGTCACTACACTTCACCGGTAATTTATCAGAGGAGTTGAGAAGTTACTAGACCTTATGTTTTTTGACGAAAATGCAGACAGCGCTGCAAATTCATTGATAGTAGAAGGAGTACAAAAAATGGAGAAACCAAGAAACGAAACAAAAAACGAAAAGTCAATATCTAAAGAAGCAACAAAAAAGCTAGGCTGCAGAGTTTTTCAGTCGGGTTCCCTTGGTTACTAGACCTTATTGCTCATTGCCTTGTCTCGTTCCTCTATGTTTCATGAAAAGCATCCAGTCATTGAAAACTGATATTAGCTGCAAAATAATGTGAAAGATAACCAAGCACGAACTATTAACTCATTATGGGCATTTCACTTATGCAGATCGACAACTTCAGCGACAAGATTGATGCTGAAGTAGAGCCTGTTATTGAAGATCTTGAAAAGGAATTAGACTAATTATAACACCCTGTTGTAGCACAATTGCATATATAAGATCACCGGTCATGTTGAGGGGAATAGGTTCCCCGTTGTATATACTATGTACGAGTATGCTGTCATTTAAGAATTTGTACATATTTGTGCCGTTCTGGATGAATTATGCCAAGATTATAGTAAGGTTGTAAGGCATGTTGATGGTGTGTTGGGTGCTCAAAGGTGATGTAAAGCAATACCACTGGGAACATTGGAACTTAAAATTTAGTACTCAGATCATTTGGAACGTGGAACTTGGTTGTTCAAATAATTTGCAATGTGAAAAACTTGTACTCCCTCCGATCCATATTAGTGGGCATAACTTTGTCTAAATTCATATGTATCTAGTTAAGTATTTAGACTAGATACATGTGTATCTAGACAAAGTTGTGCCCACTAATATGGATCGGAGGGAGTAGACTGTTTCCCGGTGAAAAAAAGAGAATGAACTGAATGGATTATATTATTGGTATGATGATTCAGTAATATCGCTTGCACTCCCTACTTTAGCGATTTCAATTAAGTGCTCAATGAATGGTGCAAATTAGTTCAAACCTGTTTAATCTGGCTTACAGGACGGCCACTTGGCAAGACACCGGCCGTGAGCGTTTTTGCCTCGCTTGGGGAGGGAGATATTTTGCGGTCGAGGATAAACCCCAGCGAGAACAGCCCACGGTTTGGATATTTCGCCGTCGCCTTGTGTTCAGCCTGCCTCCCAACAATGGCTCTCCCCCTTGTTCGCCTCCTCCTCCCCGCTTGCCAGCCGCCGCTCCGCCACCCCGAGCACTACGCTCCGCCTCGCCACGGCCACGTCTCCTTTGCTGTCTCCAACTCCGCCCGCTCCTCCGGCCACCGCGCGGCGTTCGCTGTCTGTGCTGCTAGCGCCTCGGTCGCCCCGGCGCCGGCGCCTGCGGAGACAGAGGCGGAGGCGGAGGATGAGGGTGAGGAGGAAGCGGGGCCGAAGACGCGGCTCATCGCGATGAACATCCCTTGGGACTTCACGCCCGACGACATGCGCGCGCTCTTCGAGAAGCAAGGCACCGTCGTCGACGTGGAGGTAACCGTTCTTGAGCCGCTTCAAGGGAAAGAAACCGCCGGTCTAATCCGGCGGGATAGTGAATTTAAATGAATTGAGAAAGTTCCATATCAAGTACTAGCAATAGTCTATAGTTACTAAATACTTGTCGGAATGGTTCAAGCGTTCAGCTATATTGCCATTACCAGCCTGCTTGGGGAGAATGAACTGAATCACAAACATCAGTGTAGTGGTGTAAAGTTACTGAACCCTTTTTACCATAGTTGTAGCATAGAAAAGGAAATATATAGCACAGAAATATATGAGATTAGCATTTCACATATCCAGCCCCATTATTCTGGTATAACCTGTATCTAAAGAGGGAATATATTGAATCTTAACAGTTGGTATGACCAGTCCTAGGCATTGAATCTGAAAGTAAGCTTGATTTGGTCCATAATTTCGGTTTCGTGCATAACCACAAAGCATTCTGGATATGACAGTTCTTCCAACAATGATTCAAGCTGTATCTCTAATGCTATACCCCTTCCATAAGAACAGACATTGCATCCTGTATGGCCAGCAGCTGTAATCCGGGGGGATAATGAATTTACACAAATTGAGATATTTCCATATCAAAGTAGCAATAATCTATAGTTACTAAGACGTTGTCGGTATGGTTCAGCTGTGTTGCCATCACCAGCCTGCCCCTGTTCCCTGCTTTAGGAAAAATGTACTGACCAAAAACACAGTGTAGTGGTGAACATTTACTGAACCCTTTATTACCATTGCCATACCATAGAAAAGGGAATATATATAGCATGCGTTATATAGGAGACTAGCATTTCACATATCCAGCCCCATTAGTCTGGGACTGTATATAAAGAGGAAAGATATTGAAAAATTGTATAACCAGTCCCGGGCATTGAATCTTAAAGTAAGCTTGAGTTGGACTACATGATTTTGGTTTCGAGCATGACCACAAAGCATTCTGAATATGACAGGTCTTCCAAGTTCCAACGCTGATTCAATCTGTATCTCTAATTGTATATGTATACCCCTTCCATAGGAAATACATTGCATCCTGCATGACATCTATTTTCTGTATTCTTTCCTTGGACAAAGTATGAAGATGTGTCTAGCATTTAGATAGCATTGAATTTATTTGACGCAAATTGGTATACATATTTCTTATTCCATGTTTCCTATTTGAAATGTTGAGTTTTACATTACATGAATTTCAAAATGGATTTAATTATTTATGAAAGAATGTAGGCAAGAACTTTGTTAGTGATTGCTTTTGTTGGGTGATTTTGTAGCTTTCAATGTACAGTTCCAAAAAGAACAGAGGATTGGCATTTGTAACCATGGGTTCAGAAGAGGAGGCTCTTTCAGCAATCAACAATCTCAATATGTCTGTAAGTGCAAGCTTGGTACCAAAAGAATGTCTTTCTTGTTTTCAGAGATAACCTGCTCAAATCATCATGATTGTCCTTTTCGTAGAATACCTAACTATTGATCTTTGTATATCTCCTGATCTACCTATTTGTTTTCTAGACCTTGAATGACAGAACAATTAAGGTGGACTTTGCAAAACCCAAAAAGAAGAAACCTATTGTGCCATCAGCTCCTGTGGAAAAAAATGTTGTGTTCGTTGGAAATTTAACGTGGAGAGTGAGATCCCGTCATCTCCGGGAGTTATTTGCCTCAACCCCAGGTGTCCAATCAGTTGAAGTTATCTTCCAAACTACCACACCAAGGCGATCTGCCGGTTATGCATTTGTTTCCTTTTCGTCGAAAGAGGAGGCAGAGGCTGCTATTTCTACCTTCAATGGCCAGGTAAATAGTCTGACATGTTGTGCCCACAACATTATAAGGATGTGCTGATATAATTCGAGTGCATGCAAGTATGCTAGTGCAAGGAAAATGCTCAAACAACACACACACGCACACATGCACAAATTTGAGGCCCCATCTTTACACTTAATGTCTCCACACATTGCCCCACTGAAAGCTCATGTTCGTATGTACTCCAAATAAACACGATAAACCCGGTCAATCTTGAGAACTGCAGCTGAGTGGGTGTAAACGAACAACCTCGTTATCACCACTAGGCCAAAGGGCCATCCGTGTATGGTGTAATATCTGACCTATTAATCTTATTGTAGGAATTGCTGGGACGAGCCATTAACGTGGTGTTCAAAGAAGACGCTGCCAGTGCCAAAAAGAACAAATCTTCTGCTCCAGAGGAAGAGAATTTGGAGGTAGAATCATCTGAGGAGAGTGATAGCTAAGAATCGATTGGTCTGAGAACCACGGAAAGAAGTTCAATGTGTTCATCTGAAGGACTATAATACTCTTTTACAGTAATAGCTCTATCTCGATCCTTGATCAGTTTTTTGTACACATTTAGTTACCGAAGTAGGAAACTATATTTATCCTGTGAGAAATTAAATGGCATCCTTTCTTCTATTTGCCAATGCTATAACACGTCTGTTCATTATAATTTAATTAAAACACTATAATTGCTACATGCCACCTGCTCATATTGACATTTCTTCTTTAACAGGGTTACCAAGCAACTCTTGAGTCTTCAAATCCTGCGTTTCGTAAGTCCTCCACTTGATCCGGATGACATTTGGAGGTTAGCTTGATGCTAGGACTGCAGAAAGTATGTGAGCTGTCGACATCTGAGTTAATTAATTGTAGAATATAATTTGAGCGTAACCTGCTGACGGATTTGACTATATTTGTTGTCCTTGGGTAATGAAATATGTTTTTGACCTGGAGCACTTCTTGGCGGTTTTGTAATGGATAAAAATGAGCACTTTCTTAGTTACCACCCCCTAAGTTACTGTGACATCCGCACTTTAAATTGCAACAAGTCGATTATATGGTAGTACAGTAGTTTGTACAACTTGAACATGCTTGTTGAGCTCTGAGCCTGTAGATAAAACTTTTCTAAACATACTGACTGTACTAGCTACTATTATTATTCTCGTCTTACGTTTGAGAAAGGTCATTGATATCAGCTTCTTCTTTAAGAATGAAACTGGGTGGTCTTCCATCCACATCTGTCTGTTCGAGTTGACAAATCAGTACTGAATATTTTTAAGAAGCTGGCAACTGTACTGATCATAATTGTGATGCGGATATGCTGGTTAACCCGACATGCAATCTAAGGATATATGAACCCTTCCCTCATTCTTATCTTCTGATTGACAAGAACCCTTTCTCTGCTCAGTTGAGCATATCTGTTGTTAGGCACGCATCGCGCTGCTATTCGCGTCTCGTGGCATCCAACGTTGGAGCGTCAAAACGCATGACAGGGGGAAGAATGAGCGTGCAGAAACGTGCACGGAATGGATACGTTTCGAACAAAGTCTTTGGCTAATCGCTTGTTTAACTTTGTTGCCGTCCTAGAGGAGGATTCCTCCGTCGCGTTCACTTGTCATCATTTGTCAATAGCAAGTTGCCACCGTGATCCCGTACTCACCTGTGCGTCGCGCACTTCCAGATAAGTTATGGTGGAAATTAAATACCTTGGCCAGCCCTTGCAAAGCACGATGATTTGCTCAAAGATAGAGGGGGTATTTTGTACAAGGATCTCGCAAAGATGCACAGACCGTCGGGAACCGGGAACCGACGAGACGACGCCAGTGGCGCTGCCTTGTCTTTTGCCTGAACGGTGTGGGCCGAAAAGCACGTCAGGTTACAGAAGAAAAGCGACACGTTCGCTCACTCACTCCTTCGTCTCTCCCGGCTCCTCGCCGCGACCTTGCCGGTTCTTCCGCGCCAAGCCGGATAACCTCACCAAGAAAGCCTCACGCGTAACCGGTGGCGGCAACCCCCGCGGTTCCTTCCGTGCGGAAGCCTCTCCGATTCTTTCCGCCCACGCTTCCAGGCTTCAAGCAACCGATCCCTTCACTCGTCTCCACTCCTGCACCAACCCCCCGCGCCCCACCAGACGCTGAGACGCAACCGCACCACCGCGCTTGCTTCAGTTGGGGGGAGTTGCTTGCACACGGCCAACGAACAGAGGAGCGTCCGGCGGCGGCGGCGTTCTGGAGCGGCAGCACGCGTACGAGCCGGGGATGCTGCTGATGGCCGCGCCGGGCGCCGCCGATCTGCACCACAAGAGGCGGCGAGGGCGGCCCTTGTCCGCCGATCTGCTCCAGAACTGCGACCTGCCCCCTCCGGCCAAGCTCTTCGTCGGCCCGTTCCCCACGCTGCAGAGGTGAGATAAGACGAACGTCTTCTTTAGTTCTTCACTCTCTCGCAGAAGCGCATTGCTTGCTCACCTCACACGCCGTGCGTGGCTTCTCTTTTTCGGCGCTCGAAAGGCTGGAGAGCGCGGCGGAGACGGACGACCAGAAGGGCGACGGTGGCGGCAACGACAGCCTGCTGCGGGCGCTGCGGCTGTCGCAGTCGCGGGCGCGGGAGGCGGAGCAGAAGCTGGCCGCGGCTGGCGCCAGAAACGGGGGTCTCGCCGCGCTGCTTGTGCGCGACTCGGTCGCGCTGTCGGCGCACCGCCGGTGGGTGATGATGCTCGAGGCCGAGAACTCCGTGCTCAGAGCAGGACGAGGACCCGCCGGCGCGGATCCTGGTCCTGGAGACGACGATTACGGACGGCACGGGGTGGCCGCCGCGTGGTGGGTCGCCCTCGCGGTGTGCGTCGGACTCGCCATCGGCAACCTCCTGCTCTGACTGAAATTAACCACTCTTTAATTAGATTTTTGTAAATTATTACGCGTCGGAACGAAAGCGTAATCCACCGGACAATCCTGGGCTCCACCACTTCGTTCACAGTACGTGTGAAAATGTTAACATATGTACTCGATGCTTACTTTGATTACCACCGGAACCTGGTGTTCCTTTAGCTGTATATAAACACACAGAATTTGAGAGCGAGGGAGATTGGAGATTTGGAGTTTGCACCTGAACCTTCGCTGTCAATCCCAGCAATGACCAGGAGATTCATTTATTTACTAGTAAATTCCATCATTTTTGTGACGAGTTTTTTTTTTAAATAATAAGCTATTTTATTGTAAATTCGGTCGGTAGTACGCGCTTCAGTGGATTTTCAAAATTAGCGCGCCGTCGGTCCGGAGAGAGCTGAAAGCTCCAACTTTCGTCTTGGGCCAGGCCGAAAGTGGCTTTCGCTTCAGGAGGGGCCGAAGGATACTTTCGGTCCTGCCCGAGCCGAAAGCTGCCATATTTCGGTCCTGCCCGAGACGAAAGCTCATTCGGCCCGGAAGAAGAGGAGTGTTGCATGCAGATTCTCCCCTGTCCTCCCACCTATCTCTCCCGCCACCGATTCGCGCGCGCTTCTCCCGCTAGCCGTTCCCGCCTATTTTTTGTCCCGCCACGCAGTTTCTCCCGCCACCGATTCACGCGCGTTTCTCCCGCCAGCCGTTCCCACCTATTTGTCCCGCCACCGATTCGCGCGCGTTTCTCCCGCCAGCCGTTCCCGCCTATTTGTCCCGCCACCGATTCGCGCACGTTTCTCCCGCCAGCCGTTCCCGCCCATTTCTCCCCCCACCGTTTCCCGCTCGTTTCTCCCGCCACCGTTTCGGCCACATTTACCGGCCACACATTTTCAATCACCATAACATTTTCAATCACGGTCGCAGTCGCCCATTCGGCCATGTACGGTTGGACCTTCTGCAGCCAAGTTACAAGTGGTTTGTCTCCTTGGCGACTTAACCTGCAGTATAAGTACGTGTAGACTAATTTAAAACTAGTAGATGTAGCATGCAGTATAAATACATGTAGATTAAGTTAAGCAAGAAGAGTTACCTGTGCACGTGGGAAGGGAGGTGAGGTCGCCTCGGAGGCTCCGGCAGCTGGCGTGCTCCGAATTGTCTCATGATCCGGTGTTGTGACATCTCCTCTACCAATACGTCGTACACAATACGAGCTCGTGTGAACCAGTACCTTTGATCTCTCGTGCACAGTAGAGAAATCCCCCCGGAAATCTAGTCTGCCTTGCGACGAGGTTGTATGGTTCCCATATAACCTGGTGGTCCTGAAGCCCATCGAACCACTCAGTGAATGATCCATAACAATTCCGCACTTGGTCACCCTTGAATCGTCGCTGTATGTAAATATAATAGACTAGTTAGTTGACCGAAAAATAACATAGTACATAACCGAATATAATAGACTAGTTAGTCCGCATACGTAATCGGGGAGGCTGACTACCTGACTCCCAGATCCTAGCCCGATGCTTGGCATCAATCGTGTCATCAAGCAAGGCACATCGAGCCATCTTCATACTACAATAAATCATGGTATCTAGCGCAAATTACAAATAAAACCATGGTATGTAGCGCAAATTACAAATAAAACAGTTAGTCCACTCGACATATTACAAATACAAAACATAGTCCACACGACATATTATTTGTAATACAAATAAAAACATAGTACACATAGATCCTACCCCAATGTTAGCCACGTTGTGCGCGTCCTCTTCTGCCTCTGTTTCCTCGTCCGTGTGGAGGAACTGCTCTCCCTCGCTGGTTTGAAGGACCACCTCTCTGGTTGTATTCAGGACAATGCTTCTCTCTATGGCCATACATAGTGCAAAGCAAGCATTGGTAAGTGCTTCCACCTGCTTCAGCCTCGTCCATATCATTCCGGATGTGTCGCGACTGTCGTCTTCCTCTGGTTGTCCTTTTGTCGGCTGGATGGGGAATGTATATTCGCGTTGACGGATCAACCTTGTTGAAGTTACCGACAACTCTATATCCTGCCATCTCTCCGGTCCAGGTATGCAACACTGCCTCTTTCATATAGTACGGTGAGACGAAGTAGTATGGGTTCATACCCATCTGCCCACATACTGCCAACACATGTGAGCATGGGAGATGAAGTAGTCTTGGCTTGTTGCATGTACAATAACAAGTTGGCGGTGCGTCATCAGTAATTGTAACCTCGTGGGTTCTCCTCTCATTAGCAGCACCAAATCTCGCAATCGGTAAGTGCACCTCATACCTTGCTTCTTCGTTACCAATTCTAATGACGCCATGCAAACGTGCCTTCATTGTCTTCTTCTCCATGTACAGTCTGATCCTCCTGGAATACGGTGTGTTGGGGTAACGTTCAATATGTTCCACGGCTTCTTGACGTCTGTCTCTAAAATATGTCATTGTTCCGTGCATAATCCCCTCGACTAATGCTGTGAGTGGCAAACCCCTGTTACCTCTGAGTACGAAGTTGTATACCTGACGAGGTGCTAGCTCGACAAGTCCTAGGGTTGTGCACCCCGGGTTGATTGATGGGGAGAGAGGAGAGTGCAAGGTGATCACGACGGCTGACAAGCGAGGTTTACCCAGGTTCAGGCTCCCGGAGGATAACACCCTACTCCTGCTTGTGTGGTTATTGATGCGAGTAGCGATTACAATGGCGAGATTGCGATCTCGCTAGGGTTTGTCGTTCTGAGCGTGTCCTCTAGGACGGGCAACCCTCCTGGCTTTATAGGCAGCCAGGTCTCGGGTGGTTGGTACAGATACGGTAGGTTACAAGTCCTAACCGAGTTGGACTAGGATATGAGATACCCCGGGTGGGCCTTCTGCGGGCCTTTCCATCCTTGGCGCGGCCCAGGTAGCCTCATCGTGGGCTACCCGCAAGGTAGCCCCACGTCAGTAGCCCCCGAGTGCTTGATCGAATCTCAGAGTCGGGCAAAGGACTCCTTCTTCCTGGACGCGCCATTGGATTGCTTGATCTTGAGCTTAAACTCGAATTTCTTCAGTCGAACCAGCCGCTCCCGATGGGAGTAATCTGTGCAGTCGAATTACTTTGACTTCTTCTTGTGAAGCTTGCTTCTATTCAGCCTGCTTTGGCTTACTTGTTGGATGGATTCGGCTGCTTGAGCTTACTGTGTTGCCACTCGAAAGGTTACTTCGGGTGCTCGGATCACTGGCTGATCTTACCTTGTTGATTTCAGCTGTGAAGCTTACCACTCGAATGAATCTTTCGAGTTTCTTCGGTTAATTTCGGAGCCGCTGGCTTGGTGACGTCATTGATGACGGTTTTGCTGCACGCCTCTGCGCCCGATGGGACGTGACGTGGTGGGCCCCGCTGTCAGAGCTGACCACGTCCACAGTTGTCACGTCTCCGAAGTGGGCGCGAAATTTGTGCGGCACGATGATGACGCCTCGGTTCTCGTGCATAGTGGAGGAAGTTGGCGGCGACGATTGGTTTCTCCGTGCGACACGTGGACGGCTGGATGCTCACCTTCTTCCGTCTTCGGGTGCAGCCACTCAGCGCCCGGCCTCACCCGATGTGGGCCGCCGAAGGCGTTAGCGCCAAGCCGCTGGATGACGAGGAGGTGGAGGCCAACGGCAGGTCCATCACCAACCTCCGAGCCGCGGACGCATGCAACGTCAAGTGCCCGATTTCTCCTTACGGGGCCGCGAAACCCGTTCCTGAGGTGAGTCTGATCTTGCTCTCTTTTTGTACTTGTTCGACTTGAGTCTAATTTGCATTTTGATTCGACTTGCGTCTACTGTGCTTTAGGGTCGGGCTCTGTTCATCAGCTATCCTCCTCTCCCTGAGAACGGACCCGACGATGAATCGAAGTTCGTCGAGGAGGAGGACGAGGACGAAGAAATCCCTTCCGCACATTCTCCCCGCGATGAGGTGGAGGAGGAAGACGAAGTGGGGGAACCCGCGAAGAAGAAGCGGAAGCTTCCCAGTCGCGGCGAGTCTGCCACCGCGTCGTCGCCTGCCAGGGGTGTGGATGTTGCTGAGGAGGAGACCGTGGCGACGTCCCCGGGTGCGCAATCTTCGGGTGGCTGGGAGGAACCTCTCAACGTTCCTCCAGTCAGCTCTGCAGCGCCACGGTCATTCGCGCGGATGCCCTCGCCTTCTCTGTCGAGCTTCGACGACGCCAGCACCCCCAGGTTAGTTTCTTTGCAACATGTTCTTCGAGTAGTACTTTGCAGGTTCGCCGTTTAGTTGACTTGTGTTCTTGATTTTGCTGCAGCCACCGCTCTGACAACGTCAGCTCCCCCCTTCGGGACACGGAGCTTACTTCTGGCCCTTCGACTGGGCTGGAGACGCCTGTGTTGGTGGAGAAGGTGCATGTTGAGGCCGCCGGCCTGGCCTCGTCTAGCCGGGCTCCTCCTTCGGCTGCCGAGGACCTTGAGCTCCTGGACCACGTAAGTCTTCTCGTGTTTTCCTTGTATTTCTGATTTCTCATCGGGTGCGCGATCAGCGCTCCCGATGGGAGTAGCCCCCGAAGGTGTGGGTGACTAGTATAGTCGCCTGCAACTTTATTGACACCTTGCTCTTTTTTTATTTTCAGCCATACTATCGCCAGCAGCTCGACGCAGCCGCGGCTTATGTTCGCCTGGAGAAGGAGAGGGACCAACTGCGTTCCTCGCTGGACCAGGCTACTGGCCGGGTGGATGAGCTTGAGAAGGCTCTTCGTGAGTCTCGAGAGCGGGAGCTGGCGCGGGTCGCCCAGGAGAAAACTCAAATCGGTCGTCTCCTTTCACTCGCCGTTGTTCTTGGGGGTGAGTGTCGGCTTGACGCTTACTGAGTCTTCGTTCCTTTTCTTGTCCTGACTTTGAATTTCGGCGCAGAGACTTGCGGTGGAGCTCCTCCAGAAGACGCGTCGAGTGACACGGTCGACTTGGCGACCGCGGTTGGCTTCTTCGACCGGGTTTGCGCCTACGCCTCGGATGCCCTGAAGAAGTCTTCCGCCGCGTTGGAGATGTCGACCGGAGCTCTGGCCGTGGTGCATCAGAGCATTTTCCCGGGCAACCAGCCGCCAGCGACCGTGGACGCTCTGGCTGCACCGTTTGGGGACGCGACCACCATCGCCGACTTCACGCGGTCGCAGACGGTACGCGGCTTCGAGCTCACCTTCCAGCTCCTATTAGGCCACCAAGTTCCAGGTGACTTCGAGAAGGTCGTCAGCGGTTTTCCTCGCAAACCCGATGGCCGGACCGCGTCGCTGAGTGGCGTGAAGGAGCGCGCCTCGCAGCTGGCTGCGCAGCTTGTGGCACTCTTCGAGAGGGCCCTTGCTAAGGCGACTGAGGCGGCTGCTCGGAAGGGCCGTTCCCGGTCGCAGTCCGCGGCCTTAGAGTAGGCATAGTTGTAGGGATGCGGCAGTCGCTGTGACCTGTATTTTGAACTTCATGTTTGTAATGAATATTGCCCTGTCGGGGTCTTTTGCTCTTCAGTATTGATTTTGCTGACTTTTCTGTCTTCTGAGTTGAACTGTGTTTGGCAGTCGCATTTCTGTATTGACTCTGCGTATTCCTGACAGAGTGCCATGCGCGATGATGCTCCACCTTCTCCCTTGGCCAAGCTGAGTGGCGTGGCTTCCTCTTCGGGTGCTCGCCGTCGTCGGGCGGCGCCGGCTCCTCCGCGCAGTGCAAATGATCAGCGGGTAATCACCTATTTGAGGAACAAGGTGGTGGAGCTTGAGGCGACCCTGAAGAATACGGAGCGGCTGTTGCAGCGCTCCCAGTCGCATCCCACGGCGGAGTTCTCACGTCGTGAAGATTTTTTACTTGGAGAGATGGACCTGATCAGTCGGCAGTTGCAGGGTATGTATCATGTTGGCGGCTGCCGTCACCGTTGTTTGTCCTTCTCGTTCTGACTTGCAGTTCGTGTGCGCAGATGTTAATCCCGATTGGGAGGCCGAGCGGGCTCGCGTTGAAGAGCGAGTCACTCGAGAGGCGTCCGGCGACTCCTATGAAGCTCGCCAGTTCTGGGTGAACAAGTCGAGGGGGCGCGTCCTTGCCACCATGCTTGATCGTACGTGGCGCGCTGCCTTTCTTCTGGAGAGCTGCCGGAAGACACTTTGGCACGTCAACCGCGTGTACTTCCCGCATAATGCGCAGCCGAACGGGTTGCCTGCCTTGCTGGAGAGGTTCCGCGATGGCGAAGGGCTGAAGGAAGTTGTCGACGCTCAGCTTGTGGCTGGTGCAAACGCGGCGCTGGCGTACGTTCGGATGCACCGGCCACATCTTCCGCTTGAGCGGGTGCTTGAAGGCCTGCCAGGTGACGACGACTTCGACGAGACCTTGCCGGCTGCGCGCCGGATTATCCGGCAAGTTCAGGACTTGAGCGAGCGGCTTGTAGGTCCTCTCGATGCGCCAAAGGCTGAACCTGCAGTTTAGAGTAGCTGTCGTCTGATGCACAGGGTTAGCCATAGAGGGCAAGTATGCTTGTGTAAATATAATGTAACAGATTACAGTACTTTTTCGAGTAATGAGAATTAATCTGTTTATTCGAAAGTGAGGGTGCCTGATTCGATTTGCGACCTGTGTGGCGCATCTGCCAAGTGTGCTAAGCAGCGGCCTAGGTTTTTCAAGTGTTACCTGTATGCCGCGGTCTCTGATTTTATTAGGTGGCGACTTAGGATTTGTAACTTGACCTGTACGGCGCAGCCCCCGAGTCGTTCAAGTGGTGGCCTAGGATTTTGAATAATTCCTGTCTGGCGCAGTCCCCGAGTAGGTCGAGTGGCGGCCTAGGATTACAAGTGTTACCTGTTTGGCGCAGCCCCCGAGTATGTCGGGTGGTGACCTAGGATTTGGAACTTGACCTGTGCAGCGCAACCCCCGAGTAGGTTCGAGTGGCGGCCGAGGATTTTTCTGAGTCCTGTTTGGCGTAGCCCCCGAGTAAGTCGAGTGGTAGCCTAGGGTTGCAAGTGTGACCTGTGTGGCGCAGCCCCCGTGTGTGGTGGGCGGCGCCCTAGGATTTTGGACTTTACCTGTATGGCGCAGCCCCCGAGTCTGTCGAGTGGTGGCCTAGGATTTTTCTGAAGCCTGTTTGGCGTAGCCCCCGAGTAAGTCGAGTGGTAGCCTAGGGTTACAAGTGTGACCTGTGTGGCGCAGCCCCCGTGGGTTGCGGGTGGCGCCTTAGGATTTTGGACTTGACCTGTATGGCGCGGCCCCCGAGTCGGTCGAGTGGCGGCCTAGGATTTTTGATTCTGTGCTTGTGTGGCGCAGCCCCCGAGTAAGTTGGGTGGCGGCCTAAGCTTTTATTTCAACCTGTATGGCGCAGCCCCCGAGTGGTTCGGGTGGCGACCTAGGATTTTTGGCGTGCTTGTATGGCGCAGCCCCCGAGTGGTTCGGGTAGCGGCCTAAGCTATTATTTCAACCTGTGTGGCCAGCCCCCGAGTGGTTCGAGTGGCGGCCTAGGATTTTTGAGCTTCTTGAGTGACGGGAAAAAGGAGACAGATTTTCTTCAAATCACTTTATTGATTCTTGCGAACAGGTCGCCTCATTAAAAACCTTCCAGTCCCCTCAGGTACCCTGGTAAGGAAAAGAGTGCGTCTGAAACCTGCCGCGCTGACTTTCTTGTACAATGCTTGCTTTGAACTAGGCGTAGAACCGGCGGAGTTGTGCTACGTTCCACGGGTTGCTGCAGTCCGCTCCTGTCTTCGAGTCCTTTAGGCGGTATGCTCCATTGCCTATTGCTTCTGTTACGATGTACGGGCCCTCCCATGGGGAAGCGAGCTTGTGCACCTTCTTTTGCTTGAGTCGAAGAACCAGGTCGCCTGCCACGAACGCTCTTGGTCGCAGCCTCCGAGTATGATAATTACGCAGGTCCTGCTGATACACGGCTGACCGTGCCAGGGCGATGTCGCGTGCTTCGTCCAGGGCGTCTCTGCTGTCTTCGAGTGCTTCCTCTGCTTCTGACTCGTCGTAGGCGACTACTCTTGGTGCGTCGAACTTGATGTCGCAGGGTAGGACCGCTTCTGCACCGTACACCATGAAGAATGGAGTGTACTGGGTGGATCTATTCGGCGTTGTTCGCAGACTCCAGAGGACTGATGGAAGTTCTTCCACCCATGCACCCGCTGCGCGTCTCAGGGGCACGCGCAGTCGTTTCTTGATGCCGCTACAGACGAGGCCGTTGGCTTTCTCCACTTGTCCGTTGGACTGCGGGTGCGAGACGGACGCATAGTTGAGTTTGATCCCCTGCTCTGAGCAAAAGTCCTTGAATTCTTCGGCTGTGAAGTTTGAGCCGTTGTCGGTGATGATCCCGTTTGGTACCCCAAACCTGAAGATGATTGACCTGATGAAGTTGACCGTTGTGGATGCAGTCGAACTTGTGATGGGCACGGCTTCGATCCACTTTGTGAACTTATCGACTGCGACCAGGAGGTGAGTATGACCTCCGGGTGAGGATTTCTTCAGCGGGCCCACCATGTCAAGACCCCATTGGGCAAAGGGCCAGGCCAACGGTATCGTCTTGAGTTCTGACGCTGGTGCGTGTGGCTTGTTGGCAAATTCTTGGCACCCTGTGCATTTCTTCACCAGCTCCTCAGCGTCCTGCATGGCTGTCAACCAGTAGAACCCGGCGCGTAGCGCCTTGGCCACCAGTGCCCGACTGCTGGCGTGATGCCCGCAGATACCCGCGTGGATGTCGAGTAAGATGGCTTGGCCGTCAACTGGATCTATACACCTTTGCAGGATGCCTGAGATGCTTCTTTTGTAGAGTTCTCCGTTGATGACGGTGAAACTTTTGGAGCGCCTGATTATGCGCTTTGCTTCGACTGGATCTGCTGGCAGCTTCTGATGTAATATGTATGCCAGGTACGGTCCTGTCCATATGGCTTCGACTAGCATGACCTCCATGGGGACCTTGTTTTGGCCCGGCGGGTTATCATCGCCTTTCTTTGTTTCTGTGCTTGCTGTACTCTGAAGCTTGATGGATCTCTGCGTGATGCACTCGAGGAAGACGCCGGGTGGGACTGGCACCCTGTCTGAGCCCATGTTAGCGAGGACGTCGGCTTCCTCGTTGCTTTCACGGCCGATGTGGCGCAGCTCGCAGCCGTCGAAGTTTCCTTCCATCTGATTGTAGAGGTCTCTGTAGGCGATCATGTTGTCAGCGACGGCGTCGCAGGACTTCATGGTTTGCTGTACCACCAGATAGGAGTCGCCGTAGATCATGAGGTGCGTGGCGCCGCAGTTCTTGGCCATCCGCATGCCGTGGATCAGGGCCTCGTATTCGGCTTCGTTGTTGGACGGCTTCGGGAAGTCCATCTGCAAGACATACTTGAGCTTGTCGCCTTTGGGGGAGATGAGCACGACTCCTGCCCCGGCTGACTTGAATTTCTTCGAGCCATCAAAGTACATTGTCCATGCGTTGGACATGTCGGGGACATTTGGTAGCTGGGCTTCTATCCACTCGGTTGTGAATTCCGGGAGGACTTGGGCTTTGATAGACTTCGGGTGAGCATATTTCAGCCCCCACGGTCCTAGTTCGACAACCCACTTGGCGACTCGTCCTGTCGCGCGTTGGTTTGTGAGAATGTCTGCTAGTCCAGAGGAGCTTACCACCGTGATCGGGTGCTCGGAGAAGTAGTGGACGACCTTCCTGGAGGTCATGAAGACTCCGTATGCCAGCTTCTGGTAATGAGGGTAATTCTGCTTGGACAGGGTGAGTACTTCGCTGAGGTAGTAGACTGCCCTCTGCACCGGGTGGCTGTGCCCTTCTTCTTCGCGTTCGACTACGAGCACCGTGCTAACCACCCTGTTCGTTGCTGAGACGTATAGGTACAGTGGCTCGTTTTCCAGTGGTGCCACGAGGACTGGAGAGGTTGTCAGTGTTTTCTTGAGATGGTCGAACGCGTCCTGCGCCTCTTGTGTCCACTCGAACTTGTCTGCCTTCTTCATCAGTTGGTAGAAAGGTAAGGCTTTCTCTCCCAACTTACTAATGAACCGGCTGAGGGCTGCGACTCGGCCAGCTAATCGTTGCACCTCCCTGAGCTTGGTTGGTGCTGGCTTTGTGAGGATGTTTTGCACTTTCTCGGGGTTTGCTTCGATTCCTCTTGCAGATACAAGGTACCCTAGTAGCTCTCCGGCTGGTACGCCGAACACGCACTTCTCTGGATTGAGCTTGATCTGATATACGTCCAGCGCGGCGAAGACCTTGCGCAGGTCGTCGACTAGGGTATCCTCCTTTCGTGTAGTGACAACGATGTCGTCGACGTACACTTGGACAATCTGCCCGATTAGCCCCTTGAGGCACGCTTGCATTGTCCGCTGGTAGGTGGCACCTGCGTTTTTTAACCCGAACGGCATCGTCTGGTAGCAAAAGACGTCGTCGGGTGTGATGAAGGCTGTCTTCTCTTCGTCCTCGACTTTCAGCCTGATCTGTTGGTAACCTGAGTAGGCATCCAGAAAAGATAGGCGTTCGCAACCTGCAGTCGAGTCGATGATCTGGTCTATCCGCGGGAGCGGGAAATGGTCCTTGGGGCAGCATTTGTTGACTGCGGTGAAATCAACGCACATGCGTAGTTTCTTTGTCTTCTTTTTCTCAACTAGAACCGGGTTGGCGACCCAGTCCGAGTCTTTGATCTCTCGGATGAACTTGGCGTGCAGTAATCTGTCGACTTCCATGGTGATCGCGTCTCGTTTGGGTCCTGAGAAGCGTCGCATGGATTGCTTGACTGGCCTCGCGTCCTTGTGGACTTTTAGAGAGTGCTCGGCGAGTTCCCTGGGTATCCCTGGCATGTCAGAGGGTTGCCATGCAAAGATTTTCCAGTTCTCACGTAGGAACCCGACGAGCGCGCTTTCCTATGCGGGGGTCAAACTCGATGAGACCTTGACCGTCTTTCCACTGTCAGTCGGATGGACTTGGTGGGTGACGGTGTCGTCATTCGTGTTGAATGCTGCGTCTTTGGCAGGCTTCTTGCGACCCGGGAAGACGGTCTTGTCGTTGTCGGCTGATATGGCTTTGAACCGCTCTTCGACACCGAAGGACTCGGAGATCTTGGCAAACTCGCGGTCGCAGCTGTTGGAGAGCCCAAAGTCACCGCGGACGGTGATTACTCCTTTTGGCCCGGGTAGCTTTATCATCAGGTAGGCGTAGTGGGGTACCGCCATGAACCTGGCAAAGCTTGGGCGTCCTAGGAAGGCATGGTATTGTGACTTCCAGTCGACGACCTCAAAGTCTATCGACTCCTTCCTGAAGTGTTCGGGTGTACCGAGGATGACGTCGAGTGTGATTGTTCCCATGGGCGTGATTGCTTGCCCTGGTACTATGCCGTGGAAGGTGGTCTCCGATTCCGGCAATTTCTCTGTCGACCTGTTCATTCGCCTGAGGGTATCGGCGAATATGATGTTGATGCCGCTGCCCCCGTCCAGGAACACCTTCTTCAGGCTGTAGTCGCCGATCAAAGCCTCAATCACGAGTGCGGCGTGCCCTGGTCGGACTACCTCCGCTGGGTGATCTGCCCTGGAAAATGTGATTGGTGTCTCCGACCCGCGCAGGTAGTCTGGTACCGCGCGCGGGCTGTTGATGGCTTGAAGTACTTGGCGTGTGATGATTTTCTGCCTCCTGTTCGACGGGGGTCCCTTCTGGATCATGTTCAACTGTCCCCGTGCGGCTGGGTACGCGTCGGCTGCTGCCGACGGACCTTGTTGCTGCTGCTGCGGCTGGGGGAACGCTCCTGCCGCCTGCACTTGATTGTTGTTTGCGGGTGCTGCCTGGATGGCTAGCTGCGGTGCCGCTTGTATGGCCTGTACTGGGGCGATGATTTGCTGCATGGCGTGGTAGATTTTTCTTGCTTTGCGACAATCCTTTAACAAGTGGTTTGAACCCCACTTTCCTGTTGCGGGGTTGCGGAACGAGTGATGCTTCCAGGGTTGCGTCAGTTCCTCTGCTGGGGTCGGCGGGCGCTTCCACTCGCGCTTCTGACTTCCATCATTGTGGTCGATGCTGCTGCTGCCACGGTTGTACTGACTCGAGCTTGGCTGCCGACTCTGCTCGTATTGTCGGCTGCTGTCACGTTTGTCTTCGCGGGGGGTTTCGTACCCTGCCGCTACTAACTCGATTGAATCGTGGGTGTAACGTGCCTTCTTCTTTTGACGTGCCTCGCGCCAGTTGCTTGTTTCACCTTCCTTTTTGGGTGAAGTTTCGCGGACATAGTCCTCTCCTTCAGCCCACTGGTTGGTTGTCTTCATCAGTTCTATTGTGGTCTTCGGCTGGAGCCTACCGAATTCCTCCCAGAGGTCACGGCGAGCGACGCCATGCATGAAAGCGTCCATCACTCGATCCTCTGATACGGGTTCCATGGTATTGCGGAGGAGTGTCCACCTCTGGATGTAAGAGCGGAGCGACTCGTCCTTCCCTTGCTTGCAGGCATGTAACTCAATGTAGGTCGTTGGCCTGGCGAATGTTCCTGAGAAACTCTTAATGAAGTTATCTTGGAATTCCTCCCATGTTCGGAAAGAGTCCTTGGGTTGGCTTGTGAGCCACCCGCGTGCCGAGTCTGTCAGCATGAGCTGGATGTACTGCATGGTTGTAGTCGATGTTCCGCCTTGACAGGTGCAAGCGATGAGGTAGTCCTCGAGCCATAGCTTTGGGTCTTGCTTCCCGTCGTATTTTGGTGTGCCCGCCGTCAACTTGAAGCCTTTAGGCATGCGGGTGTCGCGGATGTTGAAGGAAAAACATGCTGCGCCACATGGCTCGAAGTCGCGGTCGGCGTGGTCGTTTGCGTGTGCCACGCTAGCCGAACGTTCCTTGCGGTTGCGGTCCACCGTCTTCTGCGTCAGGACGTCACGGAGGTCCTTGATTGCTTGTCGCTGCGCCGCTGGGGCGCCCGACGTCGTTGGCTCAGTCGCTCTGTTGCTTGGCCCCTTGGCCGCCAGAGCCTCCTCGATTGCCCTTATGGAGGCAATTTGTTGTTTGTGGAGAAGGGAGCGCGCGTCTCCCTCCGGTGGCTGCGTGAGCCGGAGTTATGTCTCGACTGATATCAGGGCGGCATTCGCCGTCTTCGGGACGGGTATCCCATTCTCGTCTTCGGTGACGAAGGACGAGTCGAGGTTGCGGGTGAGCCTTGTTCGATCAGCTTCTGCCATGTGGGGGACACGGGCTCTGGTTCGCCGTGCTCCCTGATTCACCTCTGTGGAGGATGTGAAGGAGAGAGCAGCTCGCCTGGCACTCGACGCATCCGCGTCCCTTTTGCGCCTGAGAAGTTCGGCCTTTTCGGCGCGAATTCGTTCGCCTTCCTTGCGTAGCAAGTACTGGACCACCAGGTGATCGTCTCGAGGTGTGTTGGGTGGCGGAAACGTGCCCTCGTCCACATGCTTCATGGCTTGGATCGCCATATCACGCGTGATGACAAGTTTCGTCTGGTCCGGCATGTCCACCTCCAGTGGGTATGCGGGTTCATCTTCGTCGTCATGCGGCGCTGTGCCGGCCATGAAGACTTGCTTGGGGTAGGCATGGATTGGAGAGTTGGTGCTACCGCTGCTACTTCTGTCACCCGCCTCTTGCTCGGGGTCGAAAATTGCCGCAACGTGGCGCGCGGCGCACCCGCTGTCGCGTCTCTTCGCGATTGTCCAAGCGCTCACACTTGCCGGGGCGAGTGCGATTGGCTTGGGGTAGACCTGGTATCTCCATGAAGACGGGGGCGCGCGTGACATGGTTGTCGGACGCGGGCCCCTGGTTGGCCGCGCGGGTGCGACGGTGGGGGTGGATCTTGACTTGATCGACCGCACGACCGAGGTTGGCGTAGCGGACTCGATTCGCGCGGTCTTTGCCGAGATTGTCGTTGTAGATGTCCTCTTCGCGGGTGCAACTGGCGCGACCTCTGCGGGTGCGACAGATGCGATCTTCGCAGGTTCGGCAGATGCGATCTCCGCAGGTGCGGCAGATGCGATCCCCGCGGGTCCAGCGGTTGCGATCTCCGCGGGTGCGGCAGATGCGATCTCAACGGGTCCAGCGGGCGCGATGGTCGGCGATTTTGGGGACGCCCTCGCGCGTAGCGCAGCAGTCGTAGACCTGAGTATACCACAACTATCTATGCAGCAGAATATGGAGCCGAAGGTAAGGTGTATACCTTTGTCCAGATCGGCGTATACCGATTGATGAGTTGGCGAGTGGACGACGTACTCGAAGGAGCCGAATCGGATCGACTCCCTGACGGCGGATGCGCCGATCTTCATTGCCGATGGAGCCGGTGCGACCATCATCCTAACACTTGTTGGCCTTCCCACGGACGGCGCCAATTGACGAGGTGCTAGCTCGACAAGTCCCAGGGTTGTGCACCCCGGGTTGATTGATGGGGAGAGAGGAGAGTGCAAGGTGATCACGACGGCTGACAAGCGAGGTTTACCCAGGTTCAGGCTCCCGGAGGATAACACCCTACTCCTGCTTGTGTGGTTATTGATGCGAGTAGCGATTACAATGGCGAGATTGCGATCTCGCTAGGGTTTGTCGTTCTGAGCGTGTCCTCTAGGACGGGCAACCCTCCTGGCTTTATAGGCAGCCAGGTCTCGGGTGGTTGGTACAGATACGGTAGGTTACAAGTCCTAACCGAGTTGGACTAGGATATGAGATACCCCGGGTGGGCCTTCTGCGGGCCTTTCCATCCTTGGCGCGGCCCAGGTAGCCTCATCGTGGGCTACCCGCAAGGTAGCCCCACGTCAATACCTCAGCAAGGTTGGTTGTCATGATGCCATATCGTGCTCCATGTGTATCATGCAACAAAGACCATTTGACGGGAGGCTCTTTTTCTATCCACTCTACAAAATTCCGTATTCGAGTTCCTTTCTTTATCTTTGTTCTAGGTGGGTCAATTCCAGGCAAGTCACACAATCCAACAGGATCCCCTTCATCTGTCTGCGACGCAGAAGCCTGCGAAGCCTGAGCCGCTGCCACCTGAGCAGCGACAGTTGTTGCCTGTGCAGCTCTTCTTTCCTTCACTTGTTTGTTCGTGAATTCAGTTAGTCTTTCCCACAGAAAATTATACTTTCTTTCCTGATTCATATTGCAGAGTCTTTTGAACAGATTCATCAGCCTCTTACTCTTAAAACATGAGTAAAAAATTGCACCAAGATGACGCATACACCATCGGCTATGCAGGTCAGTCCAGGGATGAGTTTCTTCCAAACCAGGTTCCTGAAGTGCCTTGATTGCCTTCAATATGCCTGGATGTCTGTCATGCAGTATGCACACATTTGGCCGATCTTTCACGACTGCCTCTTTTAATTGCCTGAGAAAGTATAACCAGCTTTCATAATTCTCCCCCTCAACGAAGGCATAGGCAATTGGAACGATCTGTTGGTTACCGTCGACACCAATCGCGGTTAGTATCTGCCCCTTATACATGCCTGTGAGAAATGTGCCATCAATGAGGAGGACTGGGCGACAATGTCTGAATGACTCGATGCATACTGCGAATGAGAAGAACATCCTACGAAATACAGTATAATTTGGCTGCTCCGGAATCGGAATTACTTGCAAAGATATATGGGTGCCAGGATTCCTCTCGCTCAATGTGGTAATTTGACGGACAACATTATCGTATGCATCATAAAACGTCCCAAACCTCTCCTCCAGAGCCTTCTGTTTTGCTCTCCACGCCTTTCCATACTTAATGCTTGTGTTCCATCTAGCCTTAACCGTCAACTGAATGCTCCTCGCCACCATATCTTTTGTCCGCACTATCTCATCATACAAGAGGCGTGCAATGAGAGTTGAAGTCAGGTTTGGATGGTCACTCATTGTACTCGATATTTCACAAGTGTGCGGCTCGAAGCCGGATACCACCCACATCACGTTATACTTGGGTAAGTGACCATGCACCCTTCCTAGACAGTTAATATCAACACAACTCATAGTTAAATATTGACTGTTTGAGACTTCAGTGCGGAAAACCCTTTGCGTGGACAAAGCCCACTTAATCACGGCTTCCCGAAGCTGCTGCTTTGTGCTGTACTGAGCACCGATTTGAATATTATTCATGTGATACTCCCATGACGAAGAGGGTCTGTCATGCACGACTGTCATGTTCGACTTGTCCACATTCCAAGAGTCAAGAATAGGCACATCATCAACATCCTCCTCATCATCCTCTTCATTATCAGAATCAAGATATTCTGCAAGGCCATCCTCATCTTCATTCAACATCTCTTGTTGTAATGTTCCTGAATGCTCATCCCCATCTGCCTCCCCTACTTCCGTTGATCCGGCCGACTGACTACTAAGTGCTGGTTCATAATTTTCAGAAATATCTGCCACAGAGCCAAACAAATCAATATTTTCTGATCCAGTATGCTCACTACTCTGTCCATGCTCCGGACCCTCGCCACCGTGTTCCATATTGTTCTGCTTCAGATAAAACATCAGCAAGATTTCTGGTTGTGTACCTCGGCGTTGGCATGATGCCAGCCAAGATATCCACTGACTTGTCCGATCCAGCGGTAACAACTCCCGAAAAATATTTGTACGGGATTTGCTCCATATTGACTGAATCTTAACTGTCCAGCTATTAGGATCAAACCCGAAATTCATTGTGAAATACTGCTGAATGACAGCTATTCTCAAATTCATCGGGTCTGTAAGCTGAATCGATATATTACCAAATTCACTCAAATCAACACCTGACTCATTTACACCGACATTACCGGCGCCATAATGCACGATAATATCAACCACTTCCATGACCTAAACAAAATTATTTATGACCGACCATTATTACGAGCACTTAATAATATTACTACCACCGGTTAAATGTCTAGACTATGACACTATACTAACAAATAAAACAAAAAATATCTACACTATTTACGCTAATGCACAAACTAATATTACACTAAACATAAATTAGCTAGTGACTAATTAGGGTTTACCCTTGACGCGTGTTGATCCCGTCGACACAACTCTCCGGGTTCAATCTACCGCCTCCAACCTCCACCACAGCACCACCTTCTCAAACACCATTATCCTCCACCATTCTTCACCACCATTGCTCCCAATCTTCCACCTCCACCCACCAAAAGCAGTCCAAGAAAACCTAATCCATCAACAGATTCTTGATGCCCCAACACTTCTCTCTTCTTTTCTAACTATCTAATCACTTGCAACAATTTATTTTGGATCGAATCGACTGCTCATTTGGTGTAGAGGAAGAACAGGAGAGAGAAAACGAATCGGAGGAGGAAGAGGAAAGTGAGCGTCGGTGGAGCGGCCGGCAGATTCTTATCTGCCTGCTTTCGGCTTGCTCCGAGCCGAAAGTCTCCTTTCGCTCCGCTCCGGGCCGACAGAGGCGGGCCCAAGCCTGCCACCCGTGCTGCGCATGCAGCTGTCGCCTGCGAGTGCGCCGACAGAGGACTTTCGGCCTCCCCCGAGCCGAAAGACAGCTTTCGGCCCCCTACGGGCCGACGGCGCGCTAATTTTAAAATTCCACGGACACGCATACTAACTACCGAATTTGTAATAAAAACATATTATTTAAAAAAAAACTCTTTTTGTGACACTAGGTAACCACATAGAGTAAAAAAATCATCTAAATTGTCCATTTTAAAACTGTGGACCCTCTTTTTTTATGCATTTCTTTTGGGCGGTGTGATGATTGGGGCTAAAATATATCCGGACAGGGACGATAATATGGACATATGGTGAATTACCGTCGATCATACCCTCTCGTATTTCATTTTGTGACACACTCGTATATTTTAACGAAAGATGTAGAAAGATAAAAAGTGTCAAATCATGTTCAAATTTTATTTCATTAAATGAGGTAATACTCCGGCCACAAATTATCAGCGTTTGGTTGCCCGCAAGCGAAACAGTTCTGAGCCAACCCGACTACGAACAGCCCGATCCAACCATTTCTGTGAAACATAAGGATGGGTCCGACCATCGAGTCCCCACATGTGTGTATGGGTCGAGTTGGATTGAAACTACGGCCCAACAAGCCCACGAAAAAATAGGTCCGTTTTCGGTCACGATTGTGTGGTGTCCTCCCCTGACCCATATGTCAGTGATATCGTGCCGATAAACATTTCCACTACAATCATTTTAAAAATCACATGCCGCCCTCCCACCTACCCACAAGTCCCACTCACTAGCTCCCACTGCGCTGCCCTCTCATCCTCCCACCCAAACCCAAGTCAGCCTAGCTAGTCTCGACGCGAGGATGTTATGGTGGTTCAGAAAGACAACCAAGTACGACCACGAGGCAGGGGCATCTTTGGGCCGCCGCCGGCGGATGCGAGCGTTGTCCCTGATGTTTTCTTCACCGCGTCACCAAGCTTCTCCACCGCTTGTGCCGGGCCGCCAAGTAACTGCACCGAACACGGCAACGGGGGCAACATTCTCCACTATGCCATAGGGGCGCAGAGGTCGCGCGGTGCCACCGGTTGTATGTCCGCGTCGATGACTGCTAGTGGTACTAAAATCATGTGGTCCTGGTGTTGTGGTCGGACGTGAAGTTCTCGGATATCTTGCATCCGAATTCGCAGCAAATTCCGGTGCCACCGATCGTGCAGAACCGTCGTGCGGGGGGAGCAGGAGATTGCCCACCGCCGCACGCGCCTCGATCCGGAGCACATGCGCGACCCCGCCTTCACAGCCTCCTCCCTGAACTGGACGAGGTAGTTCGAGGACGAGCATGATTCGCGGTGGCAACCGTTGTTCAATCAGCCCCCCACACCGCCAAGGAGACAGTTGTCACCGCCGCCGCATCTGCGGCACCGTGGCACGCCACCGCCACCGCCGCACCTAACGGAGGTGAAGTCGCTAAGCCCGCCGGGTACCATCCCACCGGTGTACATATGGAAGACACAAGACTACAAGGATAATAAGTTATCACTTATCAACGGGGCTTCGCTCGGTGGGGAAATAAATAGAGGTGAACCGGTACCACTTATCAACGACAACAGGTAATTTTATGAGAAAGTTTATGTTTTCAATGCTCGGGTGTGTTTGTTTGGGCTGTCTGTGGCTGGGAAAGCTGCTGTTCTGAATGTCAGTGTTTGGCAACTAACTGGCTGTGTGTAATCTATGGAATTGTATGAAACATACTCAGAATTATGAAAACGATTGTTGCGTATTTATGCTTAACAAAATACATATCCATCATAAATATATAATTCCGCAAAAAAATAGTTACAACACTGGAGAAAAAATAAATAGTCCAATATTAGCAGACGTTTTCAAATAGAGCACCACAAACATATTTTTTACTTATGTATCTCTAAATTTTACATATAGGTCCTTGACTAAAAATAAAAATAAAGCAATCAAGCCCCCAATCATTGGAGCTAGCTACTCGCTCCGTTCTAAATTAATTGACTCAGATTTAGTACAACTTACACTAAATCTGAGTCAATTAATTTAGAATGGAGGGAGTAGCTCTCAACGCACTTGTGTCAGCCGCGGTTCGCTCGCGTAGACGCAGCCGCGCAGGTCCCTGCTGGTCGCTCGCAGGTTAGCTGCTGGTCGCTTCGCTCGCCCGTCGTTCACATGCGCCACCGGCCACCCCACGCGCTACTCGCCGCCGGCTAGTGCACGCCCGCGCTCTTCTCCGCCACTGTACATATCGCGTTGTAGGTAAGCCACTGCGGACAGGGGAGACGGCGAGCGTCCTGACGGTAGGTGTGGGAGAGGGCGGCGGAGGTCGATAGGACTACGGCGGATGGCGGAGACGGCCGGTCACGGTCGCTGCGACCACGCCCAAGGGCCCAACACCGCGCTCTGTTTCTCTCCTCGGCGTCCTTGCCTAGCTCTCCCTCTGTGCTCCTCTCTCCGCGTCCTGAAACCGGCGACTAGGACCAGACGACGGACCGAACGGCGGCGCATCCCGACGACTTGAGGTCCGTCTCCTGACAAGGTCCAGTGGCGAAGGGGCAGCACCGAGACGACCTTGCCAGCGATGCGGCCGTCGAACTTAGACACGTCGGTTAGCGGGAAGAGAGAGAGAGTGGCGCTGCGCTTGGTCACCGGCGTCGCTTGCATCCGTTTTCTGTTCGGTTGGGGCGAGATGTAGGTTTTATTTTATCGGGTGGGGATTTCCTGATTTGATCTTGGGTGGCATACTCGTGGTAATTTTAAAGCGTAACAATTCGCTCATCCATCAGAAAGCTCGGGAAGCACCTCCCGAAGGTGCTTTTTTTCAGTATAAAAAAATAGAGGTGCTACGGTAAAAGCCCACCGTACAGCTAGAGCGTTTGTTTCGTTGGACATGCTTTTTTCGTGGAAAGGCTTCAAAAGACCAAACAAACACACCCTTCGCCTTGTGGTGTTGGTGTCGTTGTATGGTTTTTTCCCGGTCTCTCCCGTAAATAAATCGGACACATTTCTTCTTAATTACTGGATAAGGCAAAACTTTTTCCTTCGTTTAAAAAAATCAGCAAACAAGCACATGTAGTTTCGCTTTCCCCTCCCCGTCTACAGTACCCAGAGGCGAACAAAGGCCGATCTTGAGTTTCCGCCGTCTCCCTCCGCCTCCGACGCCGCCGTGGCGTCGTGAGGTCGGGGGGCGGCATGGTTCTCGTCGGGCGGGTAGTAGTAGTTGTACTAGGTTTTCTGCTCTTTGCCGGCGGCGTCAGGTCGGAGGCGATGAAGAATAAATCCTCCCCCTCCCTGCTCCAGCTTGGCGATTCGTTCGCGGGGAAGGTCGTGGAGCTTGTGTACTCCGTCTGATGGGCCGATTCGGCGACTTTGGTCCAACTTCGTTTTGGAGTTCCCTATCATCACGTCAGTTGTTGCTATGTCGTCTTCTTCCCTAGGGGCAGCGTGGGTCCTGTGTGGCGCTGTGTTGGGGTCGACTGTGTCTCCCCCTTCCGGTGTCCGGAGTTTGTCGGAGCTGGAGATGTGTTGTTGTTGAAGGTGTTGATGTTCGAGGCCATGGCGTCCTAGTCGATGGAGCAAGGTGGAGGCCTCTTCGGAGTTTGAGGTTCGACGACTTCCCGTTTACAGGGAGGCCCCTCCGATCCAAGGTTCAAGGGAGGTGTAGCGGCGGCGTGCCGCCTGCACGTCTTGCTCGGCGTTGATGAAGACGAGTTTCAGAAGGACCTGGGTGTAATTGTAATCTTTGTTCTGGTGCTTTCTGTAAGAACTATGGTTTAATGAATGGCAGCATTTTCCCGGCAATTTTTTTTTTCAGCAAACGGTAGAAGGATTCAAAACTGTTCTTGGCTTAACATACTGTTATTCAGTTCCTGACCGAGGAGATCGATTGGAACCTGACCTGCCGCTGTTCTCGCTGGGGTTTATCCTCGACCGCAAAATATCTCCCTCCCCAAGCGAGGCAAAAACGCTCACGGCCGGTGTCTTGCCAATGGCCATGGTCACCGGTTCAGCTCAATAGTAGGTGCGGGTTTGGCACAGTTATCCGCACACCCACCGGCACTGATGCAGCCGGTGGCGGCTTCTTCCTTCCTTTCGGTCATGATTAGGTGGAAAAAAGAAAGAGAAACATCTCACGTACATCCGCATGCAGAAGACTAGGTAAAGCGACAGACGAATGCGGCTTATATATCCTGTAAACTTTATTGTAATCGAAGTCGTCAGAGGTACTATGTCAATTTCCTCGTCGGGAATTATGCATTTCTTCCGTTTGCTGGAGCCGTGCGACCGGGTGTCTGCCATATGTTAAGGCGGCTTGCAAGAGCAGATATCTGCTCTGCCACTACCGGCGATTTAAGCAACAATTCATCGGAGGGTCTAACCCTTTCATCTAAATATATTAGCAATTCATGCTCTGCTAATTGAGTACTTGTTGGCAGTTCGATCGGTATCGACCTCCCTACTAACTCCTTGATGGAGCGTTGTTTAATTCCATCTCTTCATTCTGTGTATACCACTATACCTACGGGGCGTTCTGTTACAAACGCGGTCATGTCGTCTAGAAGTATTGGATCACCTAGTGCTTAAATAAGCAAGCAAGCAAGATAACATTACCGGCGGCCGGCGTGCATAAAACAATTCCGATCAACCTATCTTCATGTCCAGGAATGCATGTGTGCTTCTCGTTCTGTTCTCGATAACGACCATTGACCACGACCCGCACCCACCACCATAACAGGCATGAAAACAAGGAGAATGATCGCCCACGCGCTCGCCTCTTGGACCAAGTTCCCCGGACCCGAATCCTATTCCTACCTGCTCCGACGACCACGAACCAACTGCTACCTAAACTTATGCAAAAACTTGAGCGAGTGAGTCGTTTCAACATATTCAATCATGGCATAAATAAAATCAGAGCCTATTACATTTCTCAGACACGTTATCTTCATGTACTCTCTCAAAGACACGTACGCAGAGTTTGTACAACAGGGTGATGTCAACATTCTCTTATATAATTTGCGTCGTCGTGTGTCTAGCTGGTGGAGCAACATCCAACCATGAAAATTTGGTGCAACCATTTGGAAATGGAACTTCTACATCCGATTCGGTTGGCGTTTTGATAAGAGGATCCTATGTGTGGATGCAAAGACTCTTCATGTTTAAAAGCTTTTTAGATGGTTGGTTCATGCTTCCACTCTTTCTGATCTTGGGATGTAATAATTTGTAAAACAACTCAGCAATAATATAATGAAAGAAGCCATATGCATCGATTGATGCAAAGCCTTGGTTGCCCCATTTCCAAAATTATTTTTTGCCACGTTTAACTTTTTACTTAATTGGAAGAAGAGAGATGTATTCGCGAACTAAGATTATCTCGTAGAAATTAAGTTTCGCATTATACCATATACGTGTCAAGTGTAATCTTCAGATAAGAGATGAACTCTTAGGAATTAAAAAAGATTATTTATTACACCATATGTCTATTGAACTATATTACCGGGATTTCACCAACGATTCAGACTTTTGATTGAACTGGGTGGTGCATCAATCCAATATGGTATGAGAGACCCCACAAGTTCAAGAGCCGGCTAATGCAACTTTTTTAAAAAAGTTTCTGCCATTAATCGATCACATGTCTTCGGTCTGGTTAAGTATAGACGTGAAGGAGGTGTTAATATACATTGTCCAAAAAAAATGACGACAGAACCCGACATCCACATCGTTTGACCCAGGTAGCAGTAAATAATTCATTATTAGGCAAAGCTAGAAAACAATGTGAAGCAAGTCGAACGAAAAAAAGGAAAAGTCCCAAAACGGTATGGCACGATATATGAACACCACAAACCTATCACAAACCGGCAAGTGATGACCGAAACAAATAAAAAACTCCTATGCAAAACCTTTAAGAATGATACGTCTCACTTGCGGATTATGACGAGTCCATCCATAACTTGATCTCGACTTCATTCTGTAAGACGAGGTTCGAACCATGCCAGAGTACTGCCCTTTCCCTTCCCGTTCCTCGCGACTCTCCTCCCTAACCCTAACCCTAGCCGCCGGCGGCAGCCAGCCCGCACCGCCCCTGCCCTCCGTCCTCTCCCCCTCCTCCCTCCCGTGGCCGCGCCGCCCCTGCGGCGGCCGGTCGCGGCCTAGCCTCCTCCCGCCCGGGGACCCTCCTCCCGCGCCTACTCCCCTCGCCGCCGTCGGGCGCGGCCCGGTTGGTGCCGGCGGCGGCGGCCTGTCCCTCCCCGCGCCATGGACGTTGGAGGCGGGGCTCCATGTCCTAGGCGGCGGTGCTCCTTGGCCTGGTGACGGTCCGGCGCGTTCCGGAGGTGCTTCGTGGTGGAGGTGCAGCCCCTTGGCGGCTGGGAGACGTGGTTGTCCGAGGTAGCCGGTTGGTCGCCGGAGTGCGGCGGGCAGCGCCCTCCGGGCTCAGATCTGGGCCCTTGGGGCCCATCTGGGCATGGGCGGGCCGCCTCAGACACGGTGGCGGCTCCCCCGGTGGACAGAGATTCAGGGGGCTGGTGCCGGGGTCAGTGAGAACGGTGATGTGCCTGCTGCAGTGCAGCGACGGGGACTTTACGGGCCCAGGTTGGGCTCGGCCGGGCCAGCGAGGGCCTGGTGTGTCCCTGTTGCCGCATCCGGTCAGCTACCGCCATCGGCGGTGGAGGTCGATCCCTCCCGCGTGCTACTGTATTGCTGTCTCTTGTCGGTGCCCCTTCTTCTCGGTCTTTCTGGCCTCGCGACGTGGTCCTTGGTGAGATGGCGGTGGTGATTACAAGACCGTGGTGGCGTGTGTTGGTGGGTGGCAAGGTTGGTGGAGCACGACGGGGCATCCGGGGTTGTGGTTTCTGGAGGTCGGGCGAAATCTCGGTCTTTATCGACACCGACGCGGCGACGCATATGGGTGTCGCCGTCCTTCCTGAAGGGCGTCGGGTACCTCCTCTCCACCCTCGTGGCGTACCGGGGAAACCCTAGAACGCATACCAGGGGTGACCCTAGGTTCGGTTCGGGCAGCAACGTCGTCGTCATCGTCGTTCACCTTCTTGGAGGTGCTGCTTGGTACGCGACGCTTCGGAGGGCTAGGAGCTTGGTGTGAATTCTTCGGAGGGCGCAGCGGTTGCGAGTCATCTCTGTTTTCGTCGAGCCGCCGTTGTTGGCGTTTTTCTTCTGTTTTTTCTCTTTTTGTTTCTTTTGGGTGTGCTTTATGCTGTTTCGCCCCAGCGGTGGTCTCAGTTTGTTGTTTCGGGGTGGTTGCTATATTTATATAGCGGGGCTCAAGCCTATTTCGAGAGGTTCGAACCATCACCTTCCACAGTGATACAACACATGTGCGGGAACATTGCTTGATCAGAATTCCTCTGTGCAATATTTTTTGTTGAAACCATCTATCTTTCTATCTACAAACAACATCTCCATAACCGGATACCATTATTGGAGATGATGGACGCAGTAAATCATTCCGTCCCACTTCCAGTCACTCTTGCACCATCTTAAATCCGCCTTCTAATACATTGTCCATCTCTTTCTCCATATGTTCAGACTTTTGATACAATAATGCCTTTCCTTTGTAACACAATATTTCATAATACTCATCAAATGTTAGAGATACTAATAGATAATATGTATTGTCTTATATCTGGATGCATGTGGCTTAAGAAGAAACTATCGGACATCTATGGCTGTTGCCCCATGCCTATGATTAGAGTTCCTCCATGCAAATCGTTATTTGGGAGTGCAAAACAGATGGAGGATATACGGTGTATAAGTTTGATTAGCATCAGCCGTTACCTGTATCAAGCTCCACCCCCTGCTTACACACGTGGTGTAATTGAATGTAGTAAAATACTAGTATCAGGGAAGCACGAGCCAGCAGGGACAGTGCTAAATATATTGCTTATCAACCATTTCACATTGAGAATTCCAGAGGCGGGAAATGGAAAAAAAAAACTGGTAATAACAAAAACTTATAAAAAGGAATAGAAGAGCAAACGCTGACCAACTGCTGCATCCGGTGCTGCCCATGCTGTACGCGTATGACTATATAAGGATGCCCCAACCTCCGCTGTCCATCGTACAATCCACTTACTAGTTGCGAGCGATAGCTAGCTAATAACTCGCTCCTTCCTATCCTCCGCACATTCTGTTCCCTCGCTCCCAAGACCTCGACCCCCATGGCTTCTTCATCCGCTCTGATCGCGCTCCTCCTCGTCCTGGGCTGCGCCGCGGCGGCTTCCGCGGCGACGTTCACCGTCGGCGATACACAGGGGTGGACGACCGGTGCCGACTACACCACCTGGGTCACGGGCAAAACCTTCGCGGTTGGAGACAAGCTCGGTTAGTTCTCCAACTTCAACTATGCATCAGCAATCGTTTTGAGTTCCAGATGCTGTGCTAATGATCATTTCCTTGTGTTACTACACAATTTCCGAACACTTGGACGGTACCCAAAACATAAAAATTGAGCTCTAATGTTTACAAGTTGTAACTTATAGTGCAGTAGTACTTGTTATTTTTCATGGAACAGAAAATAAAGTACAGTAAAACTCTGTTTCGAGTAACTATGTACACGTATCATTCTCATGTTCGATTAGAGAGTACCGTACTAAATCACAACTACTAGCAACATTAACGGCGTTTTGTTATATTTTTCAGTGTTCAACTATGCCAGCCAGGCCCACACGGTGACCGAAGTTACCAAGAGCGAATACGACGCCTGCTCCAGCAGCGCCAACGGCGAGAACACCAGCCCCACCACCAAGACTCTCACCGCTGGCGACCACTACTACATCTGCACCATCGGTGCCCACTGCTCTTCCGGCGGCATGAAGCTCGCCATCACCGTTGCTGACTCCAACTCCGGCACCCCGCCGACCGCCGGCACGCCGCCTGCCGCTGGAACCCCGCCCACCACCCCCTCGAGCACCACCCCGTCCAGCGCGCCCGCCAGCCTCCACGCCGTCCCCTTCCTCGCGGCCGCCGCCGGCGTCCTCGTCAAGCTCGCCCTCTTCTGATCCGCCGCGCCAGGGCAGAGGCAGTGCAGAGATAGTTCGTTCTTGGGGAGTTTCACCGACCCTTGTGGAGTACCTACGTTTCCTTTCCTTCTGACAGACACTCGCGGCATGCACGCTAGTTTTCTACCGGAGAGTTGTTGGCGTCCTGATGTAATATGATTGGTTGGTTTCTACTTTAGTAGTAAGTAGGAGTTGGTGTGAGTGACTTGTATGGATTATTATGTCCGATATCTCTTTCTGCTAGTAATATATTATGGTGGTTGAATAAGCTTCGATTTTTCTGCCAGCAAAAAATTACTTGGATTTGGTCATGCTGAACAATGCATGAGGTTGTGCTGTTCTAGCTTGCTTGTTTAACTTTGTTTGTGGCCGAGATGGGAGTGAGAATTATTTGTGAGGTTAGGTTATGGGTAGGCAGTTTTCTTCTAGATGTATGGGTAGGCAGTTGTAAGAATGTGACTAGACTGGAGGAAAGAACGGAATTATTGGAAGACAACAAGATCGGACGAAATAGGTTTGGTTAGGACGGCTACGTGTCATCAGAAGTTCCAAAATGTTGACATGTTTTTACAACATCTTCAGAAAAAGCAAAGCTGAAATGAGAGATAGGAAATTGGTTGGAGTCTACAACTTGTTGACGATTACTTCTGCAAGAGGACTTTCGTGGTTTTGTGGGAGTGGTTGGTACTAAGATCGATGGACGACGACTGAAGTCTCAAGCCAGAGATTCAACGGCGAGACTAGCAAGTCCTTTTCAGAGATTTGGTTCAGAATTCTCCGGAACACAAAGCTTCTGGCGTCAACACCTGCTCCACCGGCCGTCTGAACCTTGCGGTTAGCGATATTCTCCGTAGCTAGGTTGTGCCAACTTCTGAACTGGTGAGATGAACTCTGCGACGAAAAAGGCAAGTAGACTCTTTCAAAGAAGAAGAGAGGGCAAGTAGAGGGGACAATAAGGATGACTGGGGCAAAGAACAGGTCAGTTCCTTCGCAGCAATGGTGGGAGTTGTTGGTGTCTTGTGTAGTGAGTGGAATACACATTTCATGCTTTCTTTCCTTAAGAGAGCGATGTCCTTCAATCAAGTAGTGAAGTACTAGGTGGCCAGTTTACTAAGGGATTGTTTGGCACCCATCACTCAAAGCATAGACATTTTCTGAAATTCCAATTCAAATGACATTTCAATTGCATGACAGCTAAACACGTTTAGGGAAACCAAGCGACCCCTAAAGGAATACAAAGCGCAACAAAGTACGAAGACTAGATATCTCAGTGACTAAAATAATTTGGGCCATCTTGGGCTGGTAGTATTTCAGAACGTGGGAATATAAGGAGCCCATAGCAGGAATACCATATACAATTTAATTTTATAAGGTCAGAGACAAAAAAGAGTGTATGAATCCCTACAGGTCAAAGAGTGTATGACAAAAAAAAATGGAATTCTAGCAAGGGTTGGAGTGGATGGAAAGTTTCCTCCAAAAAAGAGCCCAAGTGAATCCGTACAGAAAAAAAAATGAAATTATATTCTATTAATTAACGGTTTTGTTATTCCTCACTCGAGTGAGAATTAAGTTAGAACTCGCTCAACTCTAATCCCATCAGATTTACATGACGATTCGTGAGTTAGAACTAGAAATTATCAGTTGACGTGTTATTTGAAAAAGGTTATCTGAGTGAGAATTAACTTAATTCCAACACAATCACTCCCATTAAACAACGAACCTAGAAAATATTTTTAATTCCTTACTTGGTCCTTACTTAAAATTTTATTCCCATATTTGGCCCTAGAAAAATATCTTCCCAATTCGACATATTTATTTTCTAATATAGCCCTCTAGTGTATTTTAGCCAGAAAAGGGCTATTTTACCCTGATAAATTGTGCGATAAAAATTCAGGCCGCTTCTCTTTTTTCCCCTCTGACTTCAGGCTTAAGCCTGGGCATACCCATTAGGAAAGAATAAAAAAAGACTAGTTACCTACCTAAGCAGCCGAACTCCATCGCTCAGCACGCATAGCGCCGCGGACCGTCGATCGGCCGGCCTTCTAGGGTCTGCCTGAAGGGCGACCACCGATCAAGAGTACAAGTCAAACTGAACCGGTCAGGTTCTTGTCAGTCTCAGATCAGCCACAACTAGTGTCTAGCTTATCTACCAAACCTATACTAGCTGAACGATAAGTTGCTGGAACTGGCAGAATCTGAGAAGCAGCTGAATCTGGACAGCTGGTGAAATGTAGCAAGATCATTTGACATCTGCTTTTATAACGGCTGGTAGAGATATAACTGGTGGCTAAGTCTGAAATGACCATATGTGATATTTAATTAGTAATTAACTTATTATACATAACCAATAAGGTTATGCTTTATGTTAACTCAAATAATATGTCTATGGCCTATTTTACCAAAGAAATAGTGTTGTATCTTGATGAATCTATGTAAATGTAGAACAAGAATGCATTAAACAACAAGTATATGTCAGATATGTAGATGTAGTGCTAAATGAAAAAAAAAACTGTTTTTTTTTTGAAATTATGAAAAAAAACCTGTTGGAAACATGTCCAAGCCCTGAATTGCGGTGTCATACATAACGCTGCTTGGCTGCAAGTCTGCAACTCGCCGGAGCTGGCGGCCGGACGGCCGGAAGGACGATGCTCAGGAAGACTGGATACGAGCGGACTGCATCAGCAGGAGCGAGCGCCGCTACAATATGATGTCGCTGCGAAGTGAGGAAATGAGTGTTGGCAGGCGCCAACGGCCGGAGCGTGTCGTGCGTGCAGGAGTGTTCCGATGGCGACCGGACGGTGGACGGGGAGAGCCGGAGAGGCAACCACGCAGGGAACGACAAGGAGAGGCAGGGGGCAGCTGGACGCGAGGAGGATATGGAGGGAGGCGGCGAGCTCCGACGCGCCGACGGACATCACCGGAAGGTAGAGACCGAGGCCGGTGGCGGCCTCAAACCCTCGCCTATTCTGTGCAGGACGAAGGTGTTTTGTCTCCTTGCGGTGGCATTGGACGGAAATAACTGGAGTTTGAGGAGCAGTTCCATATAACGATTCGTTTTCTAAGTTTCAGCTGCGGGAAGCTGCGGGAAGTTGCCTCCCACGTGCTTTTGAGCTTGTAGTGTAAATGGAACAAGCGCTTAATAAAGGTCGACGCAAAAAATAAGGTGTTCGGCTAGGCTTCAGCTTTTAGGACCCCAAAAGCTGTAGAAGCTCAAGCTCTAGCTAGAACAAACAGGCCCCTAAGCTCCCGTGAAATCCTATGCTCTCAGCCATCCAGTAGAGTGCTGGTCCGCCTACCTGTGTCAGATCGATAAACATCGTTTCTACAGATTGGATGGCCCGCATGTCTATGCCGATGGAGGTCGGTTCAGTCGACTCGCCATGGTCTCAAAGTCTCTAACATTGTCATTGCCTCCACGTCTTGTAGCCTCTCCCCGATCTCAGCCCCGCTCAAGATCCTCAACAATCCCTCCGCCGGGTGCGCATGCGCCATAGTTCGCTACCGATCTATATCTCCCTCCCTGTCTATTGCACCTGCTGGTCGTCAAGACGAGAGAAGGCGGGTTGCCGAGGACATCGATCGGGGCGCTGAATCCGGCAGCCGCTGTGCGTGTGGGGGAGAGACATTAAAGAGAGGAGGGATGAAGGGGAGAGATGAGGCGGTGGGGGAGATACTGGTCGAAGGGACTAAAGAGTCATGTTGGGAGAGAGATGGAGCGGAGGGGGATCGATCCCGGCACAGATTTCTGCCTTGGCCGCACCTGTTGATGAGAGATAGAGGAGAGAGGTTGGTGGTTTCGGTGCGTTGCTTGCTGGGTTGTTGAGGTTCTCAGCAGCGGCAAAATTCATTTTTCTGTCTTATCTGTTTCTACGGTTTCGTTTTCCCACCTTGTTTAGTTGTTGACAGTTTGTTTGTTTTAGCATCAAGGGCCGGTTTCTTGGCTACTTCCTGCTCAGGATGGGAACGGGGCGATCCGCCCCGCCGGGTCATTGACCCGACCCAAAATATTGGGTCCATTGGGACTAATGGGTCGGCCTTGAACAATAGTTGGGTCGGAAGGGCCGGTTCTGAGTGGCCCGTCGGGTCAGCTGGGTCGACCCATCACGGAGACGTCAACTTGAGACGAGGTTGCTATTTGGTCAGCCGTAGAGTTGCAGTACCGAATAATTGATCGATTCCACTGTGTTTGCGTTCGGCGACTGGCACCAGATCGATAAAGTTGATCCATCTAGCTAGCTTAGTGCATCAATTAGTTAGCAATCACCTAGTTTAGTACTCCAGCTTAGACAATTTTGTACACGTAATAGAATCAATCGGATCGATCTTCCCTGTTGTCTAGCTCGTGGCTTTCACGCCAGTTTCTCCAGATCGTTTCTCGACAAGTATCGGCAAAAGTTTAGCCATAGTTAAGACAATTATCCTAAAACATCTTATTAATTTCATAATTGGGCCGACCCGTGGCCTCTTAAATTGAACTTGAGGCCAACGGGGTCGGGTCCAAGGCCAGGTCCGGGCCGGCCCGTTCCCATGCTGACTTCCTGCCCCGCATCCTCCCCTCACAAGGTAAATACATGATTTGCCAAATCTTGTTTTCAGGTACTACTATGCCTATGTACAGGAACTGCTAGACTGTGTTAATGTATTGCTGAAACTGCAGTTTTATTTTACTCGAACACTTTATATTTGTTCTATAGTGAGTAGTGCACAAACCTGATTGCCTAGTGATATGATTCTACAGTTCTACTAAAGTGATTTTATGTGAATCATTAATATATAAGAGATGTAACTGTTAAGCCTGTGATTAGGCCCAGGGACATCTGTGACGACGTCATAGCAAAATGCATCAAATTTAGTCCCGTGTAATATTTGGATTTATTTCTTCCATGCCCACAAAATTTCAGTTCTATAACACAAAGTTTGAAAGGAATTTTAGACCTGCAATCTCTCCTCTTTCCCATCCATTTTTCTTGCTCTTTGTTTTAATTTGGTTTAAAAGGTGCTCTATGGTGTGTATTTTCACCTGAATAATAAGAAGATAAAATTATAAAACTTCGGTCAACAATCTTGAGACGAGCATAGGAGTTCATAGTTGTTATGCTCACTAGAGCTACCAATATTAACTAAAAATCAACAGTAACGAGTATTCTATCATTACAGCTAATGAAGAGCACACTGAATTCAGAACTATAGCATGTCTATGCCAGCTTGCTTGTTTCTTTGCCTGAAGTCGGCAACCAAGTAGTGTATTTCCCACATGGTTACAGCGAGCATGTCAGGGTAATTCCACTCCAACACCAGCAGGTTTGCATGATCCTAAATCCAATATATTGTGGCATTTTTTCGTTGCCAGGGACAAGTCTAGATTAATTTTGTCGCAAACAGTTTGCTTTCTTTGTTTATATAGGTTTACTCGGTGAATTTCTATCACAGGTAGCTGCGTCGACAAATTAAGAAATTGAGTCGCAAATCATCAACTATCCTAACCTGCCTCTACGCTTATATGCCAACTAGATAATATGACTACGCATGTAAGGAGATTTGGAGCAAATTTTTCAAAATCTAAGTGATCTCACTTCTATCTTTGTGTTTCATAATTTGTGTTATTACCTTCGTGCGGACGCGGAAACGGATGAGGTCTATGCGGAGATGACACTACAACCACTTAACCCGTTAAATCATATTTTCCCTGTGATATGTGCAAATTTAATTCACTTGGTACCCAAGAGAGTAACTTTAGCTTGCTTCTCTTTTCAGCAAGAGGTTAAGGATCTGTATCTACCTGCTGAATTAGGTATTGGTATCAAACACCCAGCGAATTACCTTGGCAAAATATTAACTGTGAGTGACACCAGTACGCACAATTCTCTGTTTCCCGACGAGCAGCTGAGAAAGTGTTACCTCCGCTGTGCCGCTTCTCTACATTTTCAGCTCAGTTTTTGCACAGAGTGAACGAATCATCACTATTCTAACTTGCCCATAACTTTTGTAGGTTAAGGGTTGCATGTCTAACTAAAATCGATTATGTACCACAGTGTAGAAAGCATCACCCAAATGCCCATGTTTAGCAGCAACTCTGAGCAGCCATAAAAATCATGTATGTCTATTTGGCTACATTAGGCTTAATACCGTTCTTATTATAAATTAGTTATGTACACTTCTTGTTGAGTATATAGGTAATTGTTCGATTAAACTAATCCAATAATAAATCATGAACATGGCATAAACAGTGCTAATGACATACTGAAACTTGATGATAAGACTACGCACTAGACAGATAGTAGAAACATCTACACATGTGACTAGTACTACAAACACGAAAATAATTAGGAGAGGTATGAACATATCATACCCGGCAGTTGGCCAATTGGCCGAAGCGGAAGCAGCAGCGTTGTCGGCAGCTCTCTTGTCAGCGGCAGCCTTCTCGATCTCGGCGTCAGTGGTCATGGTGATGATGAAGGCGACGAGGACGTAGTTGAAGTAGAGGAAGTAGCCGACGTAGTGGATGAAGATTGGCGAGCAGTCACGTATGAGACGCTCCCCAAAAACCTAATCGCCCCTCTCCCGTACAGGAAACAAAGAGGCGGGGTTTCGGAGGCCTGCTCTCCCGTCGACCGTGTACGCGGCGGACGGGATGGGATCAACTAAGGCAGCAACAGCGAGGAGGAACGATGGTGGCGGCTGTGGGCAGATGATTCTGTTGTCAGGTCTACCTTTCGGAGAGGAGCGACACAGACGCGGGAGACAAAGGGTCCAGCGGAAACGCACGTAATGAATGATCGTTAAGACTGAAAACACACGTACTTAAGAGCACTTAAGACACGACGTTTTAACTAGCAATCAATCTCCATTACCGCAGAGCGTTTCGTTACCGTTGACATTTTATTCCTGCGTGACAAAAAGAATACATCGGCTCGGCGAGATTCCCGCAACCCGCGGCGCGGCGCGGCGCGTCGTGACGTGACGTGACGTGACGTGACGGGCGGCGGGCGGAGGAGGAGGAGCGCGCGTGTGGTACACATACATTCTCCTCATACCTCATACCAACTCATACTAGTAGTAGAATGCCTAACTATATAAGTTGATGCACATCTCATCCAACTAGCAGTATGGGACTAAACTCCCACACATGCCATGACAACATGGGTCTTAGGGATTTTTCAGGAATTGATAATGGGCTAAAGGCCCAATATTTCAGCAATCCCCCACCAGATCCCAAAGACCCATGAAGTTGTCATCCATTCCAAACACTGTTTGATATACCAGTATTTTGTTAGTAGAGACATGTTAAGGTTGAACTCCACCTAGAGCAATTAGTTCACTAACTGTCTTACCAGTACTAGACTGCCGAAGGCTGACCCCTCGGGTGGAGCATATTAGTCACTCCAGACCTATTCATAAACTTACTAGAGATCACCCTAATCTCATAGACTGTGATCAGCAGTCAGGTTCATATAGGTGTGTTCCTCCAAAGATCGCTCTGTAGGATAGCGTCTTGCTTATGCAAAGCTTTGGAACACATTAAGAGATACGTCAACCTGCCATACAGTTACCGGGAGTATTGCATCTCCAACGGAGTGGGTAAGTAAAGGTTTTACTCTCTTCAGTTAACAACTAGCTTGTTTTCCCAGGTCCTAATTCACGGGATCTCCGATCACATAGGTTGGGTTACTACCATGGCAACTCATGTGGGTTTCATACCCATCTCCCTCAATGCATTTTCTATCACAACACGTGATAGCCCTTTGGTGAAGGGATCTGCCAGATTCTTAGCCGACTGGATATAATCCAACGCTATAACTCCGGAGTTTCTTAAATGTCTGACAGATTTTAATCTCATTCTTATGTGTTTGTTGGACTGCATGTTGTCCTTTGAACTCTTAACCTTAACAATCACTCTTTGGTTATCACAGTTCATTAGGATAGCCGGAACTGGCTTTTCAACCACTCGCAAGTCCATCAAAAGATCTAGAAGCCATCCTGCTTCGACACCAGATGTGTCCAATGCTGTTAATTCTGCTTCCATTGTCGATCTCGTCAGGATCGTTTGCTTGCAAGACTTCCAGGAAACATCACCACCTCCAAGAGTAAACACATACCCTGTTGTGTCTTTCATCTCATCAGCATCAGGGATCCAATTCGCATCACAGTACCCTTCAAGCACTGACGGGCTTCCGGAATAGTGAAGTCCGTAGTTCTCAGTACCTTTCAAGTAGCGCATAATTCTTTCGACAGCATGCCAATGCACATCACCCGGATTGGAAACAAACCGGCTAAGTTTGTAAACTGCAAACATGATGTCAGGCCTTGTCGCGCTAGGTAGGTACATGAGAGAACCAATTACTTGAGAGTACCTCAGTTGATCCTTAGCTGTGCCATTAAACTTTCAAATTTGCACACTAGGATCATAAGGCGTTGGAGAAGTTTTGCAGTCCGAATACCCAAATCGACTCAAAATCTTCTCAACGTAATGGGATTGCAAAAGTGTTATCCCACCCTCATTATCTCTCAGTAGCTTGATGTTGAGAATAACATCAGCCACACCAAGGTCCTTCATCTCAAAGTTTTGAGATAGAAAAGACTTGACCTCCTCAATGACTTTGAAGTTGGTCCCAAAAATCAGTATGTCATCAACATACAAGCACAATATAACTCCTTCGCCCCCACCATGGCGATAGTATACGCATTTGTCAGCCTCATTAACAACAAAACCAGCAGAGGTTAAAGTTGTATTGAATTTCTCATGCCATTGCTTAGGCGCTTGTTTCAGGCCATATAAAGATTTCAGTAACTTACATACCTTTCCTTCCTGACCATCTAATACAAAGCCATCTGGCTGTTGCATATAGATTTCCTCGTCTAGCTCTCCATTTAGGAAAGCCGTCTTAACATCCATTTGATGGACGAGAAGACCATGCGAGGCCGCCAACGAGAGCAAAACTCGTATGGTGGTCAGTCTGGCAACAGGTGAGTAAGTATCGAAGAAATCTTCCTCTTCTTTCTGGGCATAGCCCTTGGCCACAAGCCTAGCCTTGTACTTTTCAATCGTACCATCGGGCCTAACCTTCTTTTTGAACACCCACTTACATCCCAACGGTTTACAACCGTAAGGACGTTCAGTAATTTCCCATGTCCCGTTAGCCATGATGGAATCCATCTCGCTACGGACTGCTTCTTTCCAGTAATCAGTATCTGAAGATGCATAAGCCTCTAAAATAGAAGTGGGAGTGTCATCCACAAGGTACACAAGAAAATCGTCGCCAAAGGACTTTGCAGTCCTCTGTCGCTTGCCCCTACCAAGGGTTTCCTCATCATCCTTCTCAGGATTTTCATCATGGGTTTGTTCATAATATTCCATAGGAATGGCAGGCTCAGGAGTTTCCTCAGATTTCTGTATAGAAGTGCTTTGCATATCTTTCATAGGAAAAACATCCTCAAAAAAGTAGCATCTTTAGACTCCATAATCGTACCGACCTTCACGTCAGGTACATCAGATTTCACTACCAAGAATCTATAGCCAACGCTATTCTTAGCGTAGCCCAAATTAACACAGTCCACGGTCTTAGGTCCAAGCTTACGCTTTTTGGGGATCGACACATTGACTTTCGCCAAACAGCCCCAAGTACGTAAGTATGAGAGTGTTGTCCTCCTCTTCTCCCATTGTTCATAGGGAGTGAGCTCATTATCTTTTGTTGGAACCTTACTCAGGCCATGACATGACGTCAATAGCGCCTCCCCCCACCATGCCTTGGATAATCCTGATGTATCTAACATGGCGTTAACCAAATCAGTTAGAGTACGGTTTTTCGGTTCGGCAACCCCATTTGACTGGGGAGAATAGGGAGGCGTCCTCTCATGAATAATTCCATGTTCCATACAGAAAGAGTTGAACTCATTAGAGAAGTACTCTCCACCACGATCAGACCGGATGTGTTTAATTTTCTTTTCAAGTTGGTTCTCAACTTCTGCTTTATAGATTTTAAAGTAGTGTAGAGCCTCATCTTTAGTACCTAACAAATATACATAGCAAAATCTAGTGGAATCATCTATCAGTGTCATGAAATATCTCTTTCCACCTTTAGTCAAAACATCATTCATCTCACAAAGATCAGAATGTATAAGTTCTAACGGTGCCAAGTGTCTTTCCTCTGCAGCTTTATGAGGCTTGCGAGGTTGCTTTGCTTGAACACACGAAAGACATTTAGAACCTTTGGCTAAGGTGAAAGATGGGATTAAACTTAGTTTTGCTAGCCGCGTCATACAACCGAAACCAATGTGACAAAGACGTGAATGCCAAACTTCTGTTTCATTAACATTCGAATGAATATTGTTCACGACTTTATTACAGAAATCAGCAAGAGAAAAGCGGAACATGCCTCCGCATTCATAACCTTTTCCAACAAATAGTCCATATTTCGTAACAACTACTTTATTAGACTCGAATACCAACTTAAACCCCTCTCTACATAGAAGGGAGCCACTAACGAGATTCTTCTTGATGGCGGGGACATGTTGAACGTTCTTGAGCTGCACGATCCTTCCCGAAGTAAACTTCAGATCGTCCGTGTCAACACCAAGAACAGAAGCACTCGCGCCATTCCCCATCAATACGGATCCGTTCCCTGTGACCTGATAAGAAGAAAACAATGAAATGTCAGCACACACATGAGTATTTGCACCAGTATCAATCCACCATTCATTAGACTGAAAAACTAAAAATACAGTAAATAAATTACCGTACCCGGATGCACCGTTCTCATTGTTTCTCACGATCATGTTGACAGACTTGGGGTCTTGTCCCGGTTTCTTGAACTTCTTCGGGCACTTAGGAGCCCAATGTTCCTCTGAACCACATGTGTAACATGCACCTTTCTTCTTATCCTTCTTGAAAGGTTTGTTACCCTTCTTCTTGAAGTCGGTATTCTGTTGGACGACAGTTTTTCCCTTGTGCTTGTGGGAGTTGAAGTTCTTCTATACCATATTTGCAACATAAGCACCTTCGCCTTTTCCATGCGAGTCCCTTGCCCTTGAATTCTGCTCAACACTCAGATGGCCAATGACATCCTCAACAGAGAATTCACGCCTCTGATGTTTCAGAGTAGTAGCAAAGTTCCTCCAGGAGTTAGGCAGCTTAGCGATTATGCATCTCGCGACAAACTTGCCCGGTAGCACACACTTCAGAAGCTCAAGCTCCTTAGCGATGCACTGTATCTCATGAGCTTGTTCCAATACAGAACGGTTATCAATCATCTTGTAATCATGGAACTGCTCTATAGTGTACATCTCGCTTCCAGCATCAGTTGCGCCGAATTTAGATTTGAGCGCCTCCCACAAGTCCTTGGCAACCCGCACATGCAAATATGCGTCGACCAACTTATCTCCGATCACGCTTAGAATGGCTCCAACAAAGACGACGGTGGCATCCCTAAACGTCTTCTCCTGTTCAGGAGTAATCGTTTCAGTGGGAGTAACACCGGCGACCCAGAACACGTTCATCGCAGTGAGCCATAAGATGGTTTTGGTTTGCCAACGCTTAAAATATGTCCCCGTAAACGGGACTGGTTTCAGTGCAGCAGCAAAACCATTGACCGAAAATTTCCTACACGGATTATGTTTTTGGATTGTTGAGTATATAGGCAATTGTTCGATTAAACAAATCCAATAATAAATCATGAACATGGCATAAACAGTGCTAATGACATACTGAAACTTGATGATAAGACTACGCACTAGACAGATAGTAGAAACATCTACACATGTGACTAGTACTACAAACACGAAAATAATTAGGAGAGGTATGAACATATCATACCAGGCAGTTGGCCAATTGGCCGAAGCGGAAGCAGCCGCGTTGTCGGCAGCTCTTTTGTCAGCGGCAGCCTTCTCGATCTCGGCGTCAGTGGTCATGGTGATGATGAAGGCGACGAGGACGTAGTTGAAGTAGAGGAAGTAGCCGACGTAGTGGATGAAGATTGGCGAGCAGTCGTGTATGAGACGCTCCCCAAAAACCTAATCGCCCCTCTCTCGTACAGGAAACAAAGAGGCGGGGTTTCGGAGGCCTGCTCTCCCGTCGACCGTGTACGCGGCGGACGGGATGGGATCAACTAAGGCAGCAACAGCGAGGAGGAACGATGGTGGCGGCTGTGGGCGGATGATTCTGTTGTCAGGTCTATCTTTCGGAGAGGAGCGACCTCTCCTTTTATGCATATACGCGGGAGACAAAGGGTCCAGCGGAAATGCACTTAAGACACGACGTTAAATTGGTTATGTGGTATTGCTAAATTCCCCAGAAATGTGATTGATTTCTTGGAGGAGACACCAAAATTAAATGAGAAACTGTAGCTTACTTCGAAATTATATTTACTTTATTTTAATAATTTGATGTAACACATGGTGTTCATAGTTGCCGCAAATGAGTTCATATAGGTATGAAATACTATGTTCTTTATACTTCTCAGGTCAACAAATTAGGTACTACGTTTGTTAGTTTATTGTGTTGCATCGTGTATTTTCCTTCGGTTTCACTGCCTACGATAGTTACCGAGTTGAAGAGTGTTTCCCAACTACCTGTAGTCTGTGATTATTTATACTGACCAATGTTATAGCAAGACGCCTGATTTAGTGCTGAACCAACCTACCCACCGAAGCCCAAATTGTTTCAGCTGGGTAGTATCATTCTTTCCGTTTAGACACCTTTGAAATACTATTCTTTTGTCCATATGCTATTTCTCATCTACTTATAATTGCATAACATCTTAAAATTATAGCAGGGCAAAACTTGAAGCGTGTGACGTTTACAAATCCACTAGCTGTCTAAGTTCCTGCTTATGAGGTATTTGTCACATCTTGGAAGAATAGTAAAGAACTGTCAGTTAAAATTAGTTTGCGTTTTTCAAGTCTGACCTAAATTTTAAGAATATTCTCGGGCGCGTCCTCTAGAGATGTGATGAAGTAACGTTGAGTGTTGTCATTTAAACTAGCTTGCATTACAAGGGTCCATGTTTCCCTTTAAGAATCTTTCAGCTGTGTGATAGCCATGTTTTAAAGCAGCTTCAATATTTTTATAGATCTACTGTAGACTAGCATGTGCAGCTCAAAGTTCATGTTTTGGAACCAAGGTGAATGGAGTTTGATGCTTCATTATTTTCCGCTGGGGTGCAAGGAGGGAGAGGTACTAGGGGAGAAAAGAGGAAGCCATCGCTGGTTGACCAATAACTCTTGCCACTGCTGATTGGGAGTTTCGTGGAGAGGCGTGGTGCTTTTACTGGCAGCTGGTTGGGATGGGGCAGGTGGCGACGGCCTGCTCGGCGTGCCGACGATCTCGAGCACGCGGAGCCGCTGCAGCGGGCCCATGCCGGCGCACTCTTGGTGAGCAGCACGCCCCAGAGCCTGATCTCCTCGAGGCCCGTGGCAAGGGCTACGGCGGCGGCGTCGAGGCGCAGCTCAAGGACGCGGAGCGAGGCGCTGCGGAGGGAGAGCTAGGCGGGGAGGCGGGACAGGGAGAAGGGGTAGTAGATGACGAGCTCCCTGAGGCACGCGACGGCGGCCACCATCCGGCCGATGGCCTCGTCGGCGGCGCCCCCGCCCACGGCGGCCGCGTCGTCGCAGTCCATCATCGCCCGCCGCGCGTGACGGTGGTGGATGGGCGGGTCGAGGTCGGCGTCGTCCGGGAGGGTGCGGCGGAGCGGCTGGAGCGGGGCGGAGGAGGGGTGGGAGGCGGCCGGGCGGCGGCGGTGGCGGCTGAGGGAGAGCACGGTGGCTGGAGCTCGTTCTTTCCCGGAGGATACACGAGGCTCCCCTCGCGTGTGAGAATAACGGGACGCGTAGGCTTTTGGGTGGGGATTTTCGGGGATGGGCCGGTGAGAACCCGGGTAATACACGAGAAGTAAACGACGCTCTGGGAAAATTCGGGGACCGGGGGATGGGCCGGGAAAATCTGCTGCGAACCCAGGAAATACCAGAGGAGTAAACAAGGCCTTATGGGGGGCTGCTACATTTCTGTTGCTGCTTGTTGATGAGAACAAGTGAGAGCAATGAGACATGTTTGATTAGCGACGAGCGGCTGTGACCCAGTGATGTTGATTCGGAAGAGTACGTGTTTTGTTGCTTGTGTGTTGATGTACAATGTGTTCGTTGGTGGTGGTGTCTGTTGATTACGGTGGGTCATGAGACAGGAAGTGGTACAGAGATAAATGAATTGCAGTATGATAATACTCAAGATGTTTCATCTATAGCTTCTTTTTCTGAATAGCAATCTGACATACACATCCCTCCGTAGCCTCTTGTATATGTGCAGGAGTTGTCAAATCAACTTCTGAATGGTTTGTGTGCAATTGATTATAGAAGGCTCATCTAACTCCTAAAAAAAAATCACAAAAACGAAAAAAATCCTTAAATTTCCGGACTGTTTTGTTCTTTCATCTATCCTCGGCAGTCAGGTGTGCAGTCTTTCACGGGGATTTATTTAGTTTTTGGTACTTCATTTGTTATACAAACGCAACATTTGGTTTTGAAGGCTAACTAGGAACATGAAATTGTTCACAATAATGGCACTCATCTTTACCCAGACAAACATGTCAGCCGCTAAGTATAGACTACTGATCACAATAATAATCCTCTCGAAGCGCAGCAAGGCACGCTCTAACCTTCTAGTATTAAGTAATTCGAGTACAGATCTGCCTGCAGTATTACTCTCGTCTCCGCCATCTACATTTTCGTCGTCGTATTTGTCTAAAAATTGACGGGTCCTTAGCTCTTTTAGGTGCCGCTCTGGCGCCGGAAAGGTGGGGACCTATTCACGATGCTATATAAGGATTTTTAATGTTATAGGCTGATTTGGTTGTTGTCTTCTTTGTCAATGGAGATGACATCGTCTGCAATAAGTGATCTTTTGCGCTTCATTCATCGGGGAAATCTTCTTCTCGACGTTAATGGTATCTTTGGAAGATGAAGTTTGTTTACATATGTTTCTTCGGATCTTATTTCGCCAGATCAATCTTGGATTATTTCTCATGATTGTCGTGAGGAGATTTGTCCTCACATCATCTATCCCGGCTACTACGTCTACGACAATGGTTATTTGTTCGTCATCGACAAAGTGGTTCGATTATTTGTCCCTCAGATATCCGTGGTAGTACACTTTTCGGTGATACTTAATTAATTTTTTAGTTACGCGCATGCATAAAACCTTGACATTGCGGCTCAAAATTGAAAGGGGAGAATCATCGATGGTGCTACTTAGTAAACTTGTGAGAACATGAGACTTTCTCACGCGCTCCTCCTCCTCCGCCGCCCCTCGCATGCACGCACCGCCCGTCCGTCTCGTCACGACGCACCGCGGGTTGCGGGAATCTCACCGAGCCAAGAGTATTTTTGCAGTACAGGAAAACGGACGCGTCGTGGTTAACTAGTTCAGGTCGCTTCCGGATCGTGGGTTACCAACCGACCTAAACGTGTGTGACGTAGTCTTGACCCACTCCGTACCGTTAGGGTTTTCCGAAGAGCTGCATTATATAATGTCCGGTACTGCGTGCGCTGAGAACACACCCGAACCAATCTAGGTTTTGTCAATCTTGTGCCTTGCGCCGCCACCGTAGTCTGCTCCATCCCGAGCACCGGCGTGCACCTGCGAACGGGACAGCAGGTCTCCGAAACCGCTCGTCCTTGTGATCATGTACGGGAGAGGGCGAATACGGTTTTGGAAAGCGCTCTGCGCGACCGGTCTCAAACTCTTCATCACGGCTCACCTTACTGTACGTTCACCGGATTCGCGGGCCGCTCGTCTTCAATGTCGCCATCGTCTTCAGGAGGTTGCTACCATCGCGGGTGCCGCAACAACTACGACTACTATAATTACTACGACTGCATCCTCTACAGTTGTTTGGTACGTTCATCACGTGTCGATGTGCCGGTTTAGTATGTATGTGTTAGTAGATGCATTGCTACTGTTCGTGTTAATTAATACTTCTAATATTTACGAGATTAACATGCTAGTAGATGATATAGTAATGTTTAATATACTGGAATTCATCATGAAAGTTGTGCCTATTAATCCAACAGATCTAATAGATTTACTCATCTTTTTTTTATTTTGGTGTGTAATCGTGTACTATTTGTTGGTTTAATGGTTTAATATATGTGGAAAATTTAAAAAAAATCTAGTACAGATAATTGTTTATTGATGCGTGTTTTTTAATAGATTTTCGGATGGAGAAAAGACCAAGACCATTTGCATCGCGTGACAAAAATTCACGCTTTTATACACGTAAGTCCAATACTTCTTCAACTAATGCCAACTAAATTATTCAACCAGAAAGGAACACTCAAATTCCTCCGATCGACGAGAACACTCCAATTTCTCCAAGATATCAGATAATTCCACCTCCATCAACGGAGGAGAGCCCATCCAAGTTATGAGAGATCGCAAGGTCCATTTGCCGAAAGAAAGGACCATAACACCTTAGGGCAGCCGCAATGTAGAAAAAAACACCCCATAAGTGCTATGTGGCATCTCATATAGTACACCTTATACATTGTGGACAAAATAAAGTCATCCTTAAGCTTAAGGTGCACCTCAAGCTTGTGGTGTATTCATAAGCAATAGAAAATTCACTTCATCTCTCCTCTCTCTTGCATGTAGTAATATGACAAACCATGTGGGGTCTCCCTTATGTCAAAAGCACACATTATACATTGTGGACAAAACCATGAGCAATGTGGGTCCCACCTTATGGAAAAAGTACACCACATACATTATGGCTGCCCTTGGGCAGCCACAATGTGCAAAAACGCTATCGTTAAGTCCTAGGTGGCATTTCTTATGGTGTCCATATATATTGTGAAGAAATACAATCCATAAGGCTAAAGTGCACCTTAAGCTTATAGGTCATCCATAAGCAATAGAAAATTATTTCTCTCTCCTCTCTCTCACATATGTGTGTATAACAAGAGTACGTGTGGATCTCGCTTATGGCTAAAGTTCACCATATACATTGTGATAAAATAGAATAGTTAGAAGTTTGGATAGTGGGTCCCACCTTATGGTGTGGTTGAGCCATAAGCATTACGGATAATGTGAGAAAAACCTCACCTTACATCCTACGTGGCACCATGCAAAGTACATCTTATACATTGTGTAAAATTTAAGGTTGTTCATAAGCTTAAGGTACACCTCAAGATTATGGTGTGCCATAAGGAAATAGAAAATTGATTTCCTCTCTCCTCTCTCTCATGCATGTAGCATCATGACATGATATGTGGGTCCCATTTTATGACTAAAAGTATACCATAGGGTCCACCTTATGTAAAAACCACACCTTAATCATTACGGATGCCCTTAGTGACCTTAGTGGTACTTACATTATTTTGAATAGTGATCATTTATTATTTAAGCTCTACACCGATGCCATAGGACGCAATGCTATAGGAAATTGCAGTATCGACCGCCCGGGGTGATGTGATTGTGTGGAGGTGGTCGTGGAAACCAGCAGCGAAGCTGGTCTTCTGCAGTCGACGGAGGAGGCCGGGAGCAGATGTGGGTATTTGGGGTTTGGTGCTATAGGTCAATCGATTTGAGCTGAGACACTCGAATAGGGGATGTCGGGGCAAGACACTCTCACGCGAGCTGAGACACTCGAATAGGCGATAGAGAGCTGCCAACAAAGAGATCGAGATAGAGGGGATGAATATGACATGTGGATCCATGTTGTCATTGAGGGTAACGCATTATCCGGGTCAGAATTGTACTATTTTCTGTGAGCCAAATAGGTCCAATGTCTGAAATAGACTGATTGATAGGTTCGATTTAGCTTTCACCTTGTAAGGTTTATTTTACACTTTTTTCTTACCGTAATTTTTACTTTTGTTTACATTTCCATAAAAATATGAAACTAACCGCGGCAGCACTCAGTTACTCCGTTCCGTTTCATGCCTAGCTACTGTACAAGGCTACAACTACCAAGACTAGTTGAGTGCACGTGCGTTGCAACGGGATAGCGAAGAAAAAAGTTGTCGTTTTGTGACATTATATTTAGACACATATCTACTTTTAATATGTCATATGAAAATCCAAACATATAGTTTAAACGTCATGTTTACAAAAAATGCAACAATTTGAACCATCTCCTATCAAATATGGTATCTATTAACGCGCTGACGAGGTGTTAACTCGGCAAGTCCCAGGGTTGTGCACCCCGGGTTGATTGATGGGGAGAGAGGAGAGTGCAAGGTGATCACGACGGCTGACAAGCGAGGTTTACCCAGGTTCAGGCTCCCGGAGGATAACACCCTACTCCTGCTTGTCTGGTTATTGATGCGAGTAGCGATTACAATGGCGAGATTGCGATCTCGCTAGCGTTTGTGGTTCTGAGCGTGTCCTCTAGGACGGGCAACCCTCCTGGCTTTATAGGCAGCCAGGTCTCGGGTGATTGGTACAGATACGGTAGGTTACAAGTCCTAACCGAGTTGGACTAGGGTAAGAGATACCCCGAGTGGGCCTTCTACGGGCCATTCCATCCTTGGCGCGGCCCAGGTAGCCTCACCGTGGGCTACCCGCAAGGTAGCCCCACGTCAGTAGCCCCCGAGTGCTTGATCGAGTCTCAGAGTCGGACAAAGGACTCCTTCTTCCTGGACGCGCCATTGGATTGCTTGATCTTGAGCCTGAACTCGAATTTCTTCAGTCGAACCAGCCGCTCCCGATGGGAGTAATCTGTGCAGTCGAATTACTTTGACTTCTTCTTGTGAAGCTTGCTTCTATTCAGCCTGATTTGGCTTACTTGTTGGATGGATTCGGCTGCTTGAGCTTACTGTGTTGCCACTCGAAAGGTTACTTCGTGTGCTCAGATCACTGGCTGATCTTACCTTGTTGATTTCAACTGTGAAGCTTACCACTCGAACGAATCTATCGAGTTTCTTCGGTTGGTTTCGTAGCCGTTGGCTTGTTGACGTCATTGATGACGGTTTCGCTGCACGCCTCTGCACCCGATGGGACGTGACGTGGTGGGCCCCGCTGTCAGAGCTGACCACGTCCACAGTTGTCACGTCCCCGAAGTGGGCGCGAAATTTGCGCGGTACGATGACGACGCCTCGGTTCTCGTGCGTAGTGGAGGAAGTTGACGGCGACGATTGGTCTCTCCGTGCGACACGTGGACGGATGGATGCTCTCGCTCGGAGCCCCTGCTTGATGGACGGTTGAGATGCCGATCTGCGAGGAATAAGTACTGCGCCCCGTCCTTTGGTATGTCATCTTCTCCAAACGATTCTTGCCTTCCCTCTCCTCTTGCGCTCTGCCATTGCCGCCGCCGTCCCGAGCTCAAAGCAATCTGTCCACGCACCCTGCGACTTAGGCAATGGGCAAGCCGAAGAGCGCTGCTGGCTCCTCCGCCGCCGCCGCCGACGACGCCGGGGTGATGAAGAAGCCCGAGGGCGACTGGCAGAGGTCGTCGATGAAGAGGCCCGACGTCGAGCTGCTCCGCGCGCAAGGCCTGCTTCCACCTGCGGACGAAGTCCAGGTACGAGTCCCTGGCAAAGAAGTGTTTCCCACTCCTCGCGATGGGGAGCGCGTTTGCTTCGCGGACTTCATTCCGCGTGGCTTCGGGTTCCCCATGCACGATTTCGTGCGCGGACTCCTGTATGCCTATGGGGTTCAGATCCATGATCTGACCCCCAATGGCGTCTTGAGCATCGCGGGCTTTATCGTGTTATGCGAGTGCTTCTTGGGCGTCGCGCCCCACTGGGCACTGTGGAAGTCGCTCTTCCTCGTTCGTAAGAACGTGGGGAAGGGTGGGCTGACCTTCCCAGTGGGCGGCTTCGGAATCCAGGTGCGCGGTGATATCGCGTACTTTCAGATGAAGAAGTCCGACTCTGTCCAAGGGTGGCGCCGGAGATGGTTCTATGTCCAGTCGAACGGCGACGGACTGGACGCGTTCGACGGCCAGCGCGGACTGCGGAAGACCGGCGCCTGGGCGCACCCGCTGTCCGCCGTGGAGAAGGAGGTTGTGCGACCCCTGCTGTCCCTGCTGCACGAGCTGACCCAGTCCCTTGGGCGTGATACGGGTGGCGTCTTTCTGATGGCCACCTTCTTCCGTCTTCGGGTGCAGCCACTCAGCGCCCGGCCTCACCCGATGTGGGCCGCCGAAGGCGTTAGCGCCAAGCCGATGGATGACGAGGAGGTGGAGGCCAACGTCAGGTCCATCACCAACCTCCGAGCCGCGGACGCATGCAACGTCAAGTGCCCGATTTCTCCTTACGGGGCCGCGAAACCCGTTCCTGAGGTGAGTCTGATCTTGCTCTCTTTTTGTACTTCTTCGACTTGAGTCTACTTTGCATTTCGATTCGACTTGCGTCTACTTTGCGTTAGGGTCGGGCTCAGTTCATCAGCTATCCTCCTCTCCCTGAGAACGGACCCGACGATGAATCGAAGTTCGTCGAGGAGGAGGGCGAGGACGAAGAAATCCCTTCCGCACATTCTCCCCGCGATGAGGTGGAGGAGGAAGACGAAGTGGCGGAACCCGCGAAGAAGAAGCGGAAGCTTCCGAGTCGCGGCGAGTCTGCCACCGCGTCGTCGCCTGCCAGGGGTGTGGATGTTGCTGAGGAGGAGACCGTGGCGACGTCCCCGGGTGCGCAATCTTCGGGTGGCTGGGAGGAACCTGTCAACGTTCCTCCAGTCAGCTCTGCCGCGCCTCTGTCATTCGTGCGGATGCCCTCGCCTTCTCTGTCGAGCTTCGAAGACGCCAGCACCCCCAGGTTAGTTTCTTTGCAACATGTCCCTCGAGTAGTACTTTGCGGGTTCGTCGTTTAGTTGTCTTGTGTTCTTGATTTTGGTGCAGCCACCGCTCTGACAACGTCGGCTCTCCCCTTCGGGACACGGAGCTTACTTCTGGCCCTTCGACTGGGCTGGAGACGCCTGTGGTGGTGGAGAAGGTGCATGTTGAGGCCGCCGGCCTGGCCTCGACTAGCCGGGCTCCTCCTTCGGCTGCCGAGGACCTTGAGCTCCTGGACCACGTAAGTCTTCTTGTGTTTTCCTTGTGTTTCTGATTTCTCATCGGGTGCGCGATCAGCGCTCCCGATGGGAGTAGCCCCCGAAGGTGTGGGTGACTAGTATAGTCGCCCGCAACTTTATTGACACCGTGCTCTTTTTTATGCTCAGCCATACTATCGCCAGCAGCTAGACGCAGCCGCGGCTTATGTTCGCCTGGAGAAGGAGAGGGACCAACTGCGTTCCTCGCTGGACCAGGCTACTTGCCGAGTGGACGAGCTTGAGAAGGCTCTTCATGAGTCTCGAGAGCGGGAGCTGGCGCGGGTCGCCCAGGAGAAAACTCAGATCGGTCGCCTCCTTTCACTCGCCGCTGTTCTTGGGGGTGAGTGTCGGCTTGACGCTTACTTAGTCTTCGTCCCTTTTCTTGTCCTGACATTGCATTTCGGCGCAGAGACTTGCGGCGGAGCTCCCCCCGAAGACGCGTCGAGTGACACGGTCGACTTCGCGACCGCGGTTGGCTTCTTCGACCGGGTTTGCGCCTACGCCTCGGATGCCCTGAAGAAGTCTTCCGCCGCGTTGGAGAAGTCGACCGGAGCTCTGGCCGTAGTGCATCAGAGCATTTTCCCGGGCAACCCGCCGCCAGCAACCGTGGACGCTCTGGCTGCGCCGTTTGGGGACGCGACCACCATCGCCGACTTCACGCGGTCGTAGACGGTACGCGGCTCCGAGCTTACCTTCCAGCTCCTGTTAGGCCACCAAGTCCCACGTGACTTCGAGAAGGTCGTCAGCGGTTTTCCTCGCAAACCTGATGGCCGGACCGCGTCGCTGAGTGGCGTGAAGGAGCGCGCCTCGCAGTTGGCTGCGCAGCTTGTGGCACTCTTCGAGAGGGCCCTTGCTAAGCCGACTGAGGCGGCTGCTCGGAAGGGCCGTTCCCGGTCGCAGTCTGCGGCCCTAGAGTAGGCATAGTTGTAGGGATGCGGCAGCCGCTGTGACATGTATTTCGAACTTCATGTTTGTAATGAATATTGCCCTGTCGGGTCTTTTGCTCATCAGTACTGATTTTGCTGACTTTTCTTTCTTCTGAGTTGAAATGTGTTGTGTTTGGCATTCGCATACCTGTATTGACTCTGTATACTCCTGACAGAGTGACATGCGCGATGATGCTTCGCCTTCTCCCTTGGCACGGCCGAGTGGCGCGGCTTCCTCTTCGGGTGCTCGCCGTCGTCGGGCGGCGCCAGCTCCTCCGCCCAGTGCAAATGATCAGCGGGTAATCACCTATTTGAAGAACAAGGTGGTGGAGCTTGAGGCGACCCTGAAGAATTCGGAGCGGCTGTTGCAGCGCTCCCAGTCGCATCCCACGGCGGAGTTCTCACGTCGCGAAGATTTTTTACTTGGAGAGATGGACTTGATCAGTCGGCAGTTGCAGGGTATGTATCATGTTGGCGGCTGCCTTCACCGTTGTTTGTCCTTCTCCTTCTGACTTGCAGTTCGTGTGCGCAGATGTTAATCCCGATTGGGAGGCCGAGCGGGCTCGCGTTGAAGAGCGAGTCACTCGAGAGGCGTCCGGCGACTCCTATGAAGCTCGCCAGTTCTGGGTGAACAAGTCGAGGGGGCGCGTCCTTGCCACCATGCTTGACCGTACGTGGCGCGCTGCCTTTCTTCTGGAGAGCTGCCGGAAGACACTTTGGCACGTCAACCGCGTGTACTTCCCACATAATGCGCAGCCGAACGGGTTGCCTGCCTTGCTGGAGAGGTTCCGCGATGGCGAAGGGCTGAAGGAAGTTGTCGACGCTCAGCTTGTGGCTGGTGCAAACGCGGCGCTGGCGTACGTTCGGATGCACCGGCCACATCTTCCGCTTGAGCGGGTGCTCGAAGGCCTGCCAGGTGACGACGACTTCGACGAGACCTTGCCGACTGCGCGCCGGATTATCCGGCAAGTCCAGGACTTGAGCGAGCGGCTTGTAGGTCCTCTCGATGCGCCAAAGGCTGAACCTGCGGTTTAAAGCAGCTGTCGCCTGATGCACAGGGTTAGCCATAGAGGGCAAGTATGCTTGTGTAACTGTAATGTAACAGACTATAGTACTTTTTCGAGTAATGAGAACTGATATGTTTACTCGAAAGTGAGGGTGCCTGATTCGATTTGCGACCTGTGTGGCGCATCTGCCGAGTGTGCTAAGCAGCGGCCTAGGTTTTTCAAGTGTTACCTGTATGCCGCGGCCTCTGATTTTATCAGGTGGCGACTTAGGATTTGTAACTTGACCTGTACGGCGCAGCCCCCGAGTCGTTCAGGAGGTGGCCTAGGGTTTTGAAAAATTCCTGTCTGGCGCAGTCCCCGAGTAGGTCGAGTGACGGCCTAGGATTGCAAGTGTTACCTGTTTGGCGCAGCCCCCGAGGATGTCGGGTGGTGACCTAGGATTTGGAACTTGACCTGTGCAGCGCAGCCCCCGAGTAGGTTCGAGTGGCGGCCGAGGATTTTTCTGAAGCCTGTTTGGCGTAGCCCCCGAGTAAGTCGAGTGGTAGCCTAGGGTTGCAAGTGTGACCTGTGTGGCGCAGCCCCCGTGGGTTGCGGGTGGCGCCTTAGGATTTTGGACTTGACCTGTATGGCGCAGCCCCCGAGTCGGTCGAGTGGCGGCCTAGGATTTTTGATTCTGTGCTTGTGTGGCGCAGCCCCCGAGTAAGTTGGGTGTCGGCCTAAGCTTTTATTTCAACCTGTATGGCGCAGCCCCCGAGTGGTTCGGGTGGCGACCTAGGATTTTTGGCGTGCTTGTATGGCGCAGCCCCCGAGTGGTTCGGGTAGCGGCATAAGCTTTTATTTCAACCTGTATGGCGCAGCCCCCGAGTGGTTCGGGTGGCGGCCTAGGATTTTTGAGCTCCTTGAGTAACGGGAAAAAAGGAGACAGATTTTCTTCAAATCACTTTATTGATTCCTGCGAGCAGGCCGCCTCATTAAAAACCCTCCAGTCCCCTCAGGTACCCTGGTAAGGAAAAGAGTGCGTCTGAAACCTGCCACGTTGACTTTCTTGTACAATGCTTGCTTTGAACTAGGCGTAGAACCGGCGGAGTTGTGCTACGTTCCACGGGTTGCTGCAGTCCGCTCCTGTCTTCGAGTCCTTTAGGCGGTATGCTCCATTGCCTATTGCTTCTGTTATGATGTACGGGCCCTCCCATGGGGACGCGAGCTTGTGCACCTTCTTTTGCTTGAGTCGAAGAACCAGGTCGCCTGCCACGAACGCTCTTGGTCGCAGCCTCCGAGTATGATAATTACGCAGGCCCTGCTGATACACGGCTGATCGTGCCAGGGCGATGTCGCGTGCTTCGTCCAGGGCGTCTCTGCTGTCTTCGAGTGCTTCCTCTGCTTCTGACTCGTCGTAGGCGACTACTCTTGGGGCGTCGAACTTGATGTCGCAGGGGACATGGGCTCTGGTTCGCCGTGCTCCCTGATTCACCTCTGTGGAGGACGTGAAGGAGAGAGCAGCTCGTCTGGCACTCGACGCATCCGCGTCCCTTTTGCGCCTGAGAAGTTCGGCCTTTTCGGCACGAATTCGTTCGCCTTCCTTGCGTAGCAAGTACTGGACCGCCAGGTGATCGTCTCGAGGTGCGTTGGGTGACGGGAACGTGCCCTCGTCAACATGCTTCATGGCTTGGATTGCCATATCACGCGTGATGACAAGTTTCGTCTGGTCCGGCATGTCCACCTCCAGTGGGTATGCGGGTTCGTCTTCGTCGTCATGCGGCGCTGTGCCGGCCATGAAGACCTGCCTGGGGTAGGCATGGATTGGAGAGTTGGTGCCGCCGCTGCTACTTATGTCACCCGCTTCTTGCTCGGGGTCGAAAATTGCCGCAACGTGGCGAGCGGCGCACCCGCTGTCGCGTCTCTTCGCGATTGTCCATGTGCCCGCACTCGACGGGGCGAGTGCGAGTGGCTTGGGGTAGACCTGGGACTTCCACGAAGATGAAGGCGCGTGCGACGTTGATGTCGCACACGGGCCCCTGGTCGCACGTGCGGGCGCGATGGTGGAGGTGGGGCTTGACTTGATTGACCGCGCGATCGAGGTTGGGGTAGTAGACTCGATTCGCGTGGTCGTTGCCGAGATTGTCGACGTGGATGTCCTCTTCGCGGGTACGGCTGGCGCAAACCTTGCGGGTGCGGCAGATGTGATCTTCGCGGGTGCGGCGGTTGCGATCTCCGCGAGTGCGACAGATACGATCTTCGCGGGTCCAGCGGTTGCGATCTCCGCGGGTGCGGCAGATGCGATCTTCGCGGGTCCAGCGGGCGCGGTGGTCGGCGATTTTGATGACGCCGCCGCGCGTAACGCCGTAGTCGTAGACCTGAGCATGCCACGACTATCGATGCAACAGAATATGGAGCCAAAGGTGATGTGTACATCTTTGTCCAGATCGGCGTACACCGATTGATGAGCTTTCGAGTGGATGACGTACTCGAAGGAGCCGAATCGGATCGACTCCCTGATGGCGGGTGCGCCGATCTTCATTGCGGATGGAGCCAGCGTGACCATGATCCTAGCACTTGTTTGAACTTCCCACAGACGGCGCCAATTGACGAGGTGTTAACTCGGCAAGTCCCAGGGTTGTGCACCCCGGGTTGATTGATGGGGAGAGAGGAGAGTGCAAGGTGATCACGACGGCTGACAAGCGAGGTTTACCCAGGTTCAGGCTCCCGGAGGATAACACCCTACTCCTGCTTGTCTGGTTATTGATGCGAGTAGCGATTACAATGGCGAGATTGCGATCTCGCTAGGGTTTGTGGTTCTGAGCGTGTCCTCTAGGACGGGCAACCCTCCTGGCTTTATAGGCAGCCAGGTCTCGGGTGGTTGGTACAGATACGGTAGGTTACAAGTCCTAACCGAGTTGGACTAGGGTAAGAGATACCCCGAGTGGGCCTTCTACGGGCCTTTCCATCCTTGGCGCGGCCCAGGTAGCCTCACCGTGGGCTACCCGCAAGGTAGCCCCACGTCACGCGCTTAAGATATGCTCGTACAACATCCGGAATGTTGTCTTCGGCTTCATTTGCATGATACTTGAGCAGATATAACAAAAACTTTTTCCTCATCTCATAACCATCCTGCATCAGGAATATATAAAAAGATATGTTAATTACATCAAAATTTTCATGTTTAATTTGTAATAATATACAATAGAGAATACTCATGGTACAAACTGGATGGACCAACTTTTTACCATCATATGAGAGCATCAAACTAAAAACTATGTAATCCGATAAGTTCCTGCAGATCAATGCACTTTCATTATCCTAGAGCACCACCAGGATTAAAATAAATAAATTATCAAAATTATGATTTTAAATAAATCACCTATCATGGCACCTTGTAATACCATCTGAATAACTACGTGGCCAGAACCATATATCTGCATTCCATCCAGGTTGTGCTATTTGAAGTGCTTCGTTTAGGTAGATTGCATACATCCGAAATTTTAATTCATACCTCTCTTTTGGTAGTTGTTCAACGCACGGGTCCAAAATGGAGACACGGCATTTAAGTTTGTCGATGAAGAACAACATGAAATCGCCTAGGAATGCATATGGCAACAAAATCTGCTAGTGGCAAGCGTTAGAAAAAAATAGATCATAACAATGATAACCAAGAAGCAAAGCAAACTTACTGTATGACACAATGAGATATCATTGTTCATCTCAGGCCAACCGTTAAAAAATGTCGTCAAAGTCTTAATGTCTGGCATTACACGCCACTTAGGATGTTTTATGCCATTCGACAATGTCGACTACGTCAATACACAAGGTTAGAAACATGAGGATGATAAGAATTACATGTGAATATAGCAACTTACACAAAATCTTAAGTCCATATTGTGCACGAGAGGCTCTATAAATAATTGTATATCGTCGCATGCCAATATACAGCACAACCATGTTGAAGCAGTCCTTGTCCATAGGCCGGTCTGATGTGAGAATGCCCTGAATTTGTTTCAGACTCAATCCCAATGGATATGGTTTTGAGCTTCGCACCCATTCTTTCCTATGAAACAGTCGACATGCATCATGATATCATCATAATATATTGACACTTAATGATTTTTATAATAAATGGTACTTACTCCAAACACTTTGCATCCTTAATGGACATGATGTATTTAACGATCTCGTCCAAATCAGGTGGGGCGGCCGGCACCATGGAGGCTGGAAGGGTACATCTTTCTTTGTCTGCAACCGTTGAGTCTTGTTGGTTTGGATTCAATAACTCTTCAATATCAGAATCAGATGCCTTTTCTTTTTCTTTATCGTCTGGTTGTTTGTAGATCGGGCTACCTCTTATCTTATTTAGCTCCGACTCATACAAAATGGCAACTAACTTTTTTCGGAATTCTTTCATATCCTTCTGCAAAGTAGCAAGAAGGAATACTCTCGTAATAATAATTTAAAGACGAAACCTACCAATTGAATCTTGAAAATCAAATACCTGGGTGACATGGTCGGAAAGAATATCTCCTGTCCAATATTCCATAAAGTTCAACATAAACAATCCGCACGATGAACTACAAGATTACCAAATGGTGCGTAAGCATTTCATCCCCAAAAAATCAACATAATGAAACTATCTGCAATCTCGAGTGAAAATGTTTAATATTGTTGGCTATTAAATATGTATTATGATCAAAGTAGTTTTGTGATTGAAATTGCTTATTAAGACCCATGTGGCTCATGAGGCATTTACCACTGATGTGCAGAAGAAGTGATGTCTAGTTGAATGATATCATAAATTCGAGTCCAAGAAAATAAATCGAAATTTAGAAATGATTTGAGATTCTGATTCAACATACCCATCAGTTTACACTTATGTTTGAAAATGTTCTACTATCGGCCATGTTGTGACGCCAAGATCCTGCCACTTTTCACCTTTATTAAAGTTCTTCATTTGGGATACGATTTTCAAATGCCTCTCAAATCCCTGGAGCTGTTATATGTGAAGAAAACATTTAATAATGAGGCAAAGAAAATGTCAAGGGAAAATCACAATCATCAACTACTTGCCATAAGAGTGAGGTCACTCCGACCATGCCAGCCCCAAGGGAGTCCAGTACTTGTATCAACCGTTTTTTAGCATTGATGACCGCTAAATACCAGTGGGTCTTACTGATATTTACTGGAATAAAGATCTGAAAGAAAAATATATTAAGCTGAATTCAAATGTAAAAAATATATATTGAACCCGATGCATATATATAGTTAATTCTAACCATGTCATGCTTTAGATAAAGATGCATCTGTTCTATGATGTGACGATGTTCCTTCTTGTCCTTTTTCAGCACGACAGAGACAAATGTGTTGGCCATGAATACCTTACCACCCTCTCTATCCAAAAGATGATCGCATGAGCGCATACAATATATGTACGCATTTAAAACCTGTAATTGGACATATAGAATGCAAATGAATTGAATACATTTCAGACACTAATGTGTAAATAGTGGTCTCAAACTACGTTGACTTACATCGTCGGGTAAGAATCCATCATCACGTGTAAGACATGTCAAGTCGTCATTCGATAATAAGGCATCATAGATATCCACGAACTTGGTGTCTCTAGGTGCGGACATTATTGATTCGATGTCAGCAAAGTCTTCGAAGGTGCATACAAAGTCTGGCTCGATATATGAGTGTGTAATATTAGTTAGGTGTAAAATATTCCAAAAAAAGAGAAAGGACAATAATCGTAGTGGAATTAAGTACCTTCTGGGATGACCTTAATGTTCGCCTTATTTGGTTTATTATGCCGTGAATGTCTTGTTTCAGTATGCACCTCATTTAGATCAGTGAAAATCGGTGAGTCTAGAGTCTCTTCCCTAACTTCTTTTGGAACATCGACAAAATCAATTTTCATATCCACGACCTACAAAAGGCAATATTTGTTGATTTAATATTTATAAATTATCTACGAGACCATGCGTATAAAAAGGAGAATCACCTCCTTTGATTGTGAAAAACTCGATGTGTTTTCTGTCTCAATCTCATCAGATTCCATGTCGACGGCTTCATTTGAAGCTTCTCCAATATCAGTGTCTGAAACCGTCGTCTTCATGAATCGTGACTACAAAAACAGACATGTTAATAGAAAATAAAGAGTTTGTTTAAAATTAGAATAATAATTAAAATACTATGAAGTTAGACAAATTGTGGCGTGTGTGCCCGTTTCCGAGTCTAGCAAACAGAGTGTCTGTGTCACCATCAGTCATCACCCTGCTGGACCGGCCCCGACCCGACCAGATGTGCCCAATCCCACCATCTCTCCCCAAACCCACCGGTGACCCGCCGCCCACCCTCCCACCTCCACAGCCTCCGGCGCCCTCCACGCCCCCCATAGCCCCCCGAGACGGCGGAGGAAGCGGATAGACGACCCCTTCCGCGGAGCAGCGCCGTCCAGCCTTCGGCTCCGTGCGGTCCACACCAGCCACGGCCTCCGGTGCCTCCCCTCTGCATCCGCGCCACGCCGTCTACGCCCCCTCCCCCTCACAGCCTCACGCAGCGCTTGCGCCGCCTGTATATGCATATCGGTCGAGCAAGCACCAGCCAGCCCCGCACCGGAGACCCCCAGCGCGTCGCCGGTGCCGCAGACAGAAGGGGCGCCGGACGGGGTGAGCTGTGGTGGCACGATTGGTTTCTCCCCTGGCGCCCGCTGGATGGACGCCGCGGGCATGGTGTCCCCGCAACCTAGACGGGCTCTAGCCCATCCCGTCCCTCTACTTCTTGCCGCCGCCGGCCGCCGCTCCCAGAGCCTAATTGCGACCGATTAGATGGTGTGTGGTGCGCGTGTGGAGCTCAAGGAAGGACGCATGGGGAGAAGGAGTACCTTGTTCGTTGTTCCGATGGAGGATTGGAATTTGGAAGCTCGACTTGGAGGACTGCAAGCACGAGGTGGAGGAATTTCTCGCAGAAAGGTATTCTATACCTTTATTTTTTACGGGAAGGATTATATAGTTTAGCTCTAGAACAATTTTCGTTAGGATTACTCCTTACTTAGCTCTAGGTTGTTAGGATAAGAGTCCGGTGCAGGAAATACGAGCAGAAGGTTGTTAGGATTAGTAAATAGATTTCTAGTTTGTTACTTCCAAACTTATTTCATAAAATTATGTACCATCTTAAAGTGGTTTTTCATCTGGAGAGTTTCAAATTTTCGTTAGATACTAAAAAACAGGAGCAAGGATGCTACCTTCATAGGCATAGACAATTAGACACCTAGCACTTGTTTAATAGTTGCAGAAAAAACTATTTCAGAAAGTTGTGTGAATTCAAATAAGATTGTATGTCGATAGCTAAAGAAAGATATGAGCCAGAACAAACTCAGAAGATCAACTGTGGGACACAAAGATATCAAAAAATTCTGGTGCTGCACTGGTCAACTGAATAATAAAAGTCGATCCTAATTTATCATCTTCTTCTTATGGCAGTGAATGCTAGTAACTGTATACTTGATGAGTTCAGTCAATTCAGCTCCTTCTTGAGAGTACCATCGCCTATAGGAGCAAAGTGGGTGGTTCTTTCTACACGTATCTGAAAACAGAACATTCATAATTAATTGAACTACATTCAAATATTTTCCAGGGCAGAGTTGGGGTTGCTAATTAACTTTCTAAATAATGTATTCCTAAATATATCATTTTAAGAATTTATTTACAATTGAGGCAGTAAAACAGGGATACAAACCAGTAACATGCAATACCCTCTTACTTACAAATCCTGGAAATACATCGGATTCATTAGTCAAATGATCATTTCTTTCATTATTATCACTTAGTCAGCATAAGTAGCAGTAATAATTTCAGCGTCTTCACTACTGCTCTTTGAATCTGCCACCATTAACTATACATAACAATATATCAGTATGTCGTCGAGTCCTGATTCCGGAGAAGTTTTAGTTAACCTCCGAGCATGAATTACTTTCCATTACATCCTTTGTCAAAACGCAACAATAAAGTGACTATTTTTATAGATAAAACCAGGAAAACTACCTCCTCTAGCCTTTCTTTCCTTAGTAAGAGGGTCATTTTTCAGTAGCACTCTTGATGATAGTAATGACATGGCCAAGGTGCTAAAGAAATTTAATTTTTCATTCCACCGTTCTTTTTAACCTCCTAGCGGTCACACAGGAATATGCTTTGCTATAAACCAAAAGTTGGTTCCACTTCCATCAAGGCCACGATTAAGATTCAACATTGAGCTCACAGTAAAGCAGCTAAACAGACTATTGAGCAGTGCTCGTGCTAAACTGTATATATGCCACACCACAGCCTTTTACTCTGGCAAGATCCGATCTGATATACTACAGCTCCATCAAATTTATTGTCTAGACATGATAAGAGCAGTGCGATCTACTGATGCTTACTTTTATATGACCACCAGTGAGAAACACGGCAGTTTCTTCTGGCTGCTGTCCAAATGATATGACTGCAGATACATTATGGCATATTTGGAAGGAACATAAGAATCTTTGTCAATTTCTCTTTAATGACTAAGGGACCTAGCATCATACTTATGTATCTAATTTTCTATAAACTGGAGCCTAATGGATGCCATGCATAACATGTAGCTAGGATGATAGGAATAACTATAGATTGATTGTATAGACACAGATAAGATGATGAATCATTTGATTGTTCATGTTTCAGACATTGGTGCGTGCTAAAACGCACTCCATGGGTATTCTTCATGTTCTACTCTTTCTAAGTTTGATTTATTTTCCAGGGATTAGAATATGATGCACTTACTTTCATTCCTTCTGTAGCAGAACGAGAACTTGTTGCGTGCTGCTGGCTGGTCGATGAGCTAGGCAATGAAAGCGGCAGTGTTGTGTCAACGCACTCCACTGCAAGGCAAGGTAAGGCGAGCGACAGCGACGTCGGACGGAGGCAAGCGGCAGCGGTGCCGGCGGACTGAGGCGAGCGAGGCAATGGCGAGCGGCGTCGGACAGAGGCAAGCGGCAGCGATGCCGGCGGACTAAGGAGAGCGAGGCAATGGTGTCGACGAGCTGTGTTGGAGTAGACGAGGCGAGTAAACTTGGACGCTAGTTGTGAGCAAATTTGAATAGTTTGTTAGAGGGAGCAACATCCGGTCCGGTTCGAGGAGTGTTGTTTTTCGGTTAGGAGTTTGTTGTGCATGCGGTAGTATTTGAATTTTGAAACAAGTTTGTTGCGCATGCTACTCTGGTGGCGGAGTTTGTTGCGCATGATATTCAAATTACGGTCTTTTTTAAAAAAAATTGACCGAACATGCGTCCAAGCCCAAACCTTCATTTTTCTATTCCCAAACCTTCATTTTTCTATTCTTTTTTCATTTTTCTATTCTTTTTTCCTTTTTTTTTCAGTATCCTGGTGGCAGATTTTGTTGCGCATGCTACTTAACGTGTGGTCTTTCTTCATTTTTCTATTCTTTTTTCCTTCCTTTTTGCTTCTTTTCCTTTGAACCGGTATCAACTTATAGGTGGCATGACATGTAATTAATTCGAAGTGTGTCGGTATTTTAAATGTGACATCATTTAGATTATGACACCATACCACGCATTCAGCTTTAATAGTAAAGATAGTACTTTTCCTCTTGACGCGCCACGGCACGACACGCACGCCAGCTGCCCCGTCAATGTCAGACGACTCTCGCGGTGGGTCGGCACCGAATCGAAACGTCACATGCACACGCAGGCACGCAGCCGCGGTAGGTGGCCACGCGTCCTCCTACCTGCAGCCGCCTGGCGCATCCCACCGACCCCCACCACCTGCTGGTGGCACTCCCAAGATTCTACACCGCCTCTTGGTTTTTCCTTTGTTACTACTGTAGCTCACTCCGGATGCTTCCTCAGTCCTCACTGCGCCACTGCCTCACTCCTCGCCCATGTTGCTCCCCAGCTGGCCCACTAACGTCATCAACTCATCTCGCTCACACTCGCAAAAGCAAGAAAAAAACTCCACGCAAGATACCCAGACATGCTACAGCGAGGAGAAAGAGAGAGAGAGTAGATCTGAAGGCCTTTGGGCTCTCCAGATCGGCAAGGATCAAGCAAGCAACGCTGGTAAACAAAGATAATAATATCACTAGAAATGTAAGAAAGAATCCCCTGAGGAGGAGGCAAACGAGGAATTGTACAATGACAAGCCACAAGCACTAGTGTCTCTTATCTCTCGTACATACTACTAGATCTGAGTAGTTCCTAGACTAATCTGAATCGAACAAGCAACCAGCAGGTCCAAAAGCGCGAGCAATATCTAAAGGAAACAATAATAAATTAACGGCAGTAATGGCGGTAGCTAGCGGTGATATCGAGCGGCCATATCAGCGGGCGGCGGGGGGGATCTCGGCACTGGGAAGCAGATCTCAGTAGAAGACCGCGACTGCTGCCACTGCGGCAGCGGCGACGGCCCATGTGGCGGCGGGGCCGAGGCCGGTGGCGGCGTTGGGCGGCGGAGTCGAGGCCGTCGGGGCGTCGGACGGTGGCTGGGAGATCGAGCCCGGAGCAGGCGCCGGCGGCGAGGAGATGACGGACTCTGGCGCCGGGGCGGCGGCCTTGGGTGCCGGTGCTTGGGCCGTCGGGGCGGGCGCGGGGGCGGATGTTGGTGGAGCCATCACCGGAGGCTGCACGGGAGGAGACACTGGACGTGGAGGCGGAGGCGTCGGGGTAGGCTGGGGCCTGGGTGAGGGCGTCGGAGAGACGCCGGGGGCCTGCGCGGCAGCCGCGGCAAAGAGCACAGCCATGACCACGGCAAAGAGCTGGAGGCGCGCCATGGAGGTGGCAAGGGCTGTGCTAGGGTTTGGGGTTTGAGGGTGGTGGGCTTGCAAGTGGGAGCAGCAGGTACGGGATGGGGGTATAAAAAGGGTGGGAACTGACGGGATAGGCGGTACAAGGGGAGAAAGAAGGTTTGGATCCCGGTTAACGGCTAATTATATCGGTGGGGACGTGGGACGAGCTCCGCCGTCCGATCAGGATCCAACGAACGATGGGAAGGAAGAGTCCAGTCGAAAAGAAAAGGATAAGAAGAGTATTTCCATCCTTCGTTCGGATACACAAGCAGCCGCTGCATTTAGAAACAGTGTCAACTATCAAACATCATTTTCCACTCGCAGAATAGTATTTTGTTGCTGATGATTGCGGCTTATCACTGTGTTCCACGCGTAGAATAGTATGATTGGCGTGTAAGGCGCTTTTTTCGAGCTCGTTCTAGTATACAGGTGGTAATTGCCTCGTCGTGTGGCAAGTGTAACAAGTGCATTGTATTTTGCTAAATGATTTCCCATTCTTTCTAATTTTATCATCCCCTTCTGAAACTCCACACTTACATTTCCGGAAGAGCTTTTAACTATCATTTTTCCTCTCCTCCCTTTTCTTCCCCGTTTATTTCAACATTCCTCCTTGTGTCCACATGACTGAGATTTTGCTTACCGCACCCTCACGCGTGATGGTTTCTTTCCCGACGTTAGACTTTTGGGCCATGCTTGCCATGCGATGGTTCCTGTGAAAATACATATTCCCTCCTGAGTAGTTTTTGTTTTTGACGATAAGTTAGAAGGAGAATAATTGGTACAGTATTCATGATGTACATGAATAGATAGCAGTGTCATTGAGATGAAGTAAAGATAGTCACAGCTCCTTTATGAGAAAAAAATTCAAAAACAAATACTACATACTCTCTTGTTTCAAATTAAACTAAATGACTTATCTTATCTACGCGTAGATGTATCTAGACATGCCACATGTGTATAAATGAGAGTCATCTACTCACTCTGTTATATATTAGATGACTTGCATTTATCTAAAAGTGAATGTATGTAGATAATAGAATTCATGTAATTAAGTCTCTCTCTATTTCACAATATAAGATGTTTTAGCCATTTCTATATTCATATATATCTAAATTTATTTAATATATATATATGTGCGCTTATTTTGATACGTTATATTTAAACATTTTATATTGTATAACCGAGGGAGTAGAACTTAGGAAGTAATTTAAAAGAAGGAAGTATTAAGTCATGCAAGTGGGGAAAATCCAATACACATTGCGGCCACATAAGGCAGACAAGGCCTAGACGCTCGTGCACAAAAGGACCAGCGCCATCCAACGGAGTTTGGAGGATGGGTGCGATGACACTTCCTCAAGTTTTGCATGTGTTCAGTTCCGGAATGAAGTGGAATGGAAAGGAACGGTTTCGTATTTGGAACCCGTGCTTGTGTTCGGTTGTAAAATTAAATGGAATGAAATGGTTCCTTAAAATGAAATATTCCACTAGATTTGGAATGTGGTGGTTCCGGGCCGGCTAATCATCCAGTTTAGGATTAAATTTAGCAATAATTAACCAAGTTTAGCAAAAATAATCAAACTTAACAATAATTAATCAAGATTAGGAATAATTAGTCGTGATTAAAAATAATTAATCAAGTTTAGAAATAATTAATCAAATTTTGCAATGGTTCCATTCTCGCCCATTCCATTCCATTATCGTCCAATTCCATAACTAAACACGGGAATCCGTTTCATTCCATTCCACTTGGTTCCAAAACTAAACACATCCGTGAGTTTTGTATTTTCGGTAGTGAAAAGATGATTTCCGCACCAACTATATGAATCGAAAGAAATCGGCCTGCTCAGAAATTAATTTCCAGGAGAGGGTGGACATAGTCCAACATAGTAGCAGCTTGCGGTACAAGTACAACAGTGCTTGTCTGGTTTCCTTTAGCTGGTTAGGCGTAACGCTCAGCAAGTCAGCATTAGGTTACAGGAGAACACTCCACAAACAGAAAAGCATGTGAGAAATAGATATACATGGGGTTACATGGATGAGGAGAACAAGTGACGAACCAATATCTAGCTAGGTATTCAATCCACTGTCAAAATCTCTTCTCTACACAGACATTATCCAAAAGGAGTTTGGACGTTGATCCTCTGTACTGAGCGGGCGCATATCACCCTTGTAAGTTGGAACTATGAAGTATGAACAAAGATCTACAAAATCACAACTTCAGGAAAGATCATCCTTCAACGTATAGCTATGCATTGTTTGGTTATATCCGTTGTAACCTGGGAAGCTCTACTTCCATCAACATGCCACTGAGAGAATCTTTGAGGGGGTGTAACCTGTTTTAGGAGTATAATGAACCGAATCCCTCCTGTATCTTGTTCAAAATACCAGGCCAAAGCGCTACAGAGGAACAACTTCTTGAAGTGAATAATTGAACCTTTCCAAGTTTGAAGTGTCCGAAGAAGAGGACCTATTTGAGTAGTAAATCTCTGTCAAATTCATTTACTTAATCCCTATAGATGAATTGACATTTTCGAAATTGCATGGTTTCTAGTGCGTGCGCCACTTACTTGATATGTATCTACAAGTCAAAGTAAAGAAAAATATGATATTTTGAATGTATTTTTCAGATCAAATGCAATGCACCATTTTTTACATGCACTCTTTGTGATGAAAAAAATACATGCACAGCCTAGAACTTCTTTTGATGTTATCGGTCAAAGTTAGACAAAATTCCCCTAAGGCCAATGAAGACATTTGTAGACAAAGAGTGATCGGCTAAGTGGAGCAATTTCAGTTCAAAGGTGCAGCCAGAATGCCGTCAGTTATTATTGGAAAAAAATAAAGGCCAAATTGTTACTTACCCTTTACAGAGAAGACAATCATAAGTATACTTGTGACCACCTGTACATGGTTAGCCTATTTCACTTGGTCACCTCTTGAACTAATTGCGTCAGACATATCTTCGCTGCTGCCTTCAGACAATTCCATTTCCTTCACTTTCTCAAGCTGCCTGAGGAGATATAATCTCTCAGGGCCGTATGTGGATGGGATCTACAATACCAAATACGCAATTACATTACATATTACAACGAGAGGAATAGTGAGGGATTGTACAGGTTTACAAACCATGGAAGGCACATATCTCTGGATGAAAGCCAACATAGCAGCATGCCCAACAGCAGTAACCTGTCAACAAAGGCAGCTGTTTAGAATGCTCAGGCTCCGGCGATGGAGACAACTGCACTAAATACTAAGTTCACAACCTAAGAGAAGTTGCACTATTAAGGGCACAATCTTGCGAAGCAGAATTGGCAGGGAAGTAAGAAGTGTGTCATCTGTCATCATGACGAGAGTATTAAGCACCTTTTCTTCCATTGCAAATTTGCTAGGTCTATATGGTCAGCCGTCCAGTTTGGCTCTAACTTGTACCCACCCCATAGCATTGCAAATATTTTCGGCAACTGGCTCAACAGTGTGCATAATAGGTTTAAGCCCCTTATTAGGGTGGGAGCGATTGTCATTATTTGGTCGCTTTGGCTATGTAGAAATGACAAGGTTTCTAATGATAAAAACCGTGTCTTATGCGGGTCATCTACCGGTGCACGGCTACGCTCCGTTCATGGGCACCTATACAGCGTGTGGAGCACCGTGATTTGTTCACAGAGGTGTCTACGTGGTTAGAGAGGACTCGGCGAGGGATTTCTTTCCACAGCATGAATGGTAGCATAATCTGTGGATCTGCCCTCCACCTTCTTAGGCGTCTTTACAATTTTTCCTTTTGATATGTAATTTACATTTTACTTGTTGTGTGCATCTTTGCTATGCAGAGGCCAGGTGTAATGCTTAAAACTCTTTAAGTAGTAAAAGTCCCTTCATCGAAAAAAAATTAAGGGCAGAAAACAAAAATTCTTGACCATCCCGGTTTGGGTGTTGAACAATAATGGGTTTTCTGGTCTGTGGTAACAGTAGATGATGTGAAGAGATAGGATTATGACACCAAACTGAAAGAAACAAATAGTGCAGACTGTAGACTCCACGAGAATTGTCAGGAGGTACAAATTCAAGCTCAAGAAAGACTCACTGGTAGAAGCATGAGTATTCCTATTGGAACAACAGATGCCAAATCTGTCAGGGTTCTCTGAAGAGCCTGCTTCTCCTTCTGAGTAAGTTCATCACCAATAAGAGATCTTTTCAGTAAGCCCATAGCAGCTCCTGTGTCAATTGCTAAGAGCTGTGTCCCTTGCAACACAATCTGTGCAGAACAAAGAAGACGAAATAAATTGTGACCCTGTATTTCAACCTTGGGTAGTAGTTTAATGCTAGCAATGAACTAAGATTATTAGGTCCGCTACCAAAATAACTGGAAATCATAATCGTCAAAATAATAACCTATGATGCCATCTAACATATTCGTCAATTCGTGTCTGAAATAGAACATAAAAGCTGGTAAAGGAATGGCCATATGCACTTTCTTTTAAATATTTGTGCAAGTACTTACGTTATATGATTTGGCAAAAGGACAAATTAAATTTTAATGATCATACCGTCGTACTGTCCTTGACCTTCTCTACTGTTTTGGTAATAAAACTTTCTTTCTGACCAGACGGTCCTGGTAGAAGAGGCGCTGACACAGAAGCCTCTATTATTTCATCTAGAACCCCCTTGTCCTGGAACTGAAAAACAGGACATGACTGGATGAATAACTCGTCAAAACCGCACAAACTTTCTACAACAGCAAAGCCAGCCATTACGGAATGGTCATAGTATGCAATAGAATTAGACATATACCAACTACATTCTCATATGCTATCTAGAAACATATACTCCCTCAGTCCCAAACTATAAGGCTTCCTTCTGGTCAATGACTTCCAAATTTGACTATGATTTGTACTTATAACATATCCACAAAATTAGTATATAGATAGATGAAACGAAAGAATTTTGCAAGAGGAATCCAACGATGCCATTTATACATTCTCAATCCATATAATCTAAGTGATAAAAAATTCGTGCATCAAAGACCAACAAAAAAATAGTGCACCTTATATTTTGGGACAGATGGAGTATTAAACAAGCATACCTCCTCCTTTTTAGAATCATCTGCACTCTTCTGGACTCTCCTTTCTAACTCGATCAACTCACGTCTCAACTGTTCGAAGCGGCGGATGTCATTTGACTCCATGTCTTTTTTATCCACCTTGGCAGCAGAAGCCTTCACAAGAAAAAACAAGCAAATTCTATAAGAATTGGCAGCATGGTGGAAAAAAACATCTTTTGAGATAAAACTGTTAGAAGACCAGAGATTATTTTCCAGTAATATGATTCACTGCGTACAAGAACTCTTCTTTTAGAGCTGCTTACAAGAGGTCATTTAGACAGCAGGGTGGTGATGCTATGTGGATTGGAGAAGTAAAACACTTGTGGCCGGACACTGCCCATTCACATATCAGTCTAGTCAACCATAAAAAACTTTAGCACATGTATCATGGCTGTATAAAAGATGGTGTGCTACCCTGTGATACTATCAAGTATACAATTGGGGTTTGTGTTTTTGCGCCTTAAATTATAAACAAGATCACAAGAGTAGGCTTAGCAATGTGTGGCTATGAACCAAACAGGCCCAAGTATGCAAGATTCTGACTATCAGACAAACAAACGTGCCCATTGTTTAAGTATACTAATATGGTTAATTCTGAACAGGTTATGGAAATATTCAATGTTAAACAGATATCTATAACAATTCCAGTTTAGCGATATTTATCTACTGCATATTTCTGTAGAACTGTTGAGTCAAGCACACTACAAGATAATAATAAATGTGCAAATAAATTTAGAACTGTGCAGTCCTTTAAGAGTTATGGTGCTAGTACTTTTTTTCTGTGAATAATGGTGATAGTACATGGAACCCACTAAATAACATCATGTTCATGATATAGACTATTTAACATTGCAGCATGTGGAAGGATGGACTGAGATTTTTTCAAACCGAAACAAGCATACAAATCCCAAGAACTAATAAGGAGCTCAAGAACCTAAACTACTTCTATTAAAATAAAATAAAAATCTTTAGTGTTTTATACAAGAAGTGCAAGGAACAGTTAAGTCCACAGCCATCATAAGTGGTGGAGTGCCCTCCTGAATCCTGATGCAGGGCAATATCTTGAGAAATAACTATGACCGAGTTACTTGCATTGCATGCAAGACAGTCTTCTTTCAAATACTACAGAACATGCAATAAAAAGGAACACTGAGCTCACCTCCAGATATTCTGCTTTTGCTCGAAAGTAAGCCTCAAGAAACTCGGCTTCTTTCTTCAGTGTTCTGATCATTTCAAGGTCAGAACACGCAGCCTTTAGATCCTCCTTACCAGAGTTGGAACTTGAAAGATGCAATTCTTGAAGCAACTTTTCTAACTTAACCAAAGCTTCCTCAACACTTTCAAGCGACTGCAATAATTGAAACTAAGTTCATCAAGTTTTAACAACAAGAGACAACACTATTCAGGGAAGCGTAAATTGCACTTTGCGCCAAGTAGATTGCTACTTGTTTCAATTCAGTTGGCGCATCATCACCTTTTGCAACAATAAACACAAAACAGTAGGGTGGAGGGAATAACATTGCACTTTGCACCGCTTCCCCATTACTTCACATGTCTCTAAGATAATCTAAACATGGGACCCAGATGTAAGCTAATGGGGTGACGTAGAGCACAGGCCATATGCTTCTTCTAACTCCACTCATCACCTCTTCTCTCTCCAAAAACAGGTGTGATCAACCTCCTTTGTCCTTTGCTTCCCCGACGGCTCCATTTTGCCCAAGATGAGATTCGATGGAGCTGCTCCTCCCTCCTGTTGAGACCTTGAACCCAGCTACTACGGTGAAAAAGAGTATGGAGGAAGCTAAGACAAGTCTTACACGTGGCGCCATTGTCTATTAGACTGACAAGTGGGTCCATTTGCAGATTCTTTATAGGCAACGGGAAGTAACAGGAGGTAGTAAAAAGTACAAAAATTGGTACATTGTGTTTATTGGTGCTAAAAGTGGTGCAGTGTGCGACATTGACAATCTACTTAGTGCACTGTGCAATTTACTCTCCATGGAATTACCATTATAAACCAAGAATGGTCTCATTGGTAAAGTACAACAGAGCTCAGTAAAACCAACTGATTATGTTTTTCTGAGGAGTTTTCCAGAGGAAACAGAAAATAGCTTCAACCTAACAGTCTATAAGAAACATAACGTATTCTTCTACTGTCCATTGGAAGAAAGCTCACAAAGAGAAGCTATATATGTGTAAAGTGGATCCATCCTGTCTTTATCTAGTAGATCTCAAAACACTTCTAATGAGACATAATTTCATATGCATAAAGATATCTCATGCTGTCATGCACAGACCAGGGCATCTAATTATCTGCGCGACATTTTTTGTAGTAATTTCTAATTTGGATCCTTTGGACATTCATATAATCGGTAATGTTATTTCCAGTAACATCTTTCAACATATAAAAGCCAAAAGAGCTTCATCATTACTGAATAACATTGCTTCAGTTGAGATTTGCAAAATAATAGAAATAAAATTGGAAACTATGAAGTGCATTCTATAACAAATACCTTGTCAATGGAAGCTAGTTCTGTCCCAGCAACCAATACTCCTGGTTTTGTCAAACTTCGGTCTTTTGGCATATTATCTCTGCAACGTAGTAAGTAAATATATCATATAATGTAAATAAAGCATACATCAAGTAACATATATGACTATCAGATAGACACTGTAAATTCCTGCTTACTTTGCTATATCAAGCTCATTCATGCAGTCGCTCAACATGGCATGTCTACCAAAAGTTGTTGACATATATTAGAAATGTTAGTTACAAATCCATATGAGTAACATAAGGTAAGAGAATCACCACCAAAACTGAACGTTGACATACCCCTTAGATAGGAATCTTGCTGCCTTCACATTTGAAGGGTTCTCAAGCCATGAGCTGTACTTTATAAAACTAGTCATCCAATAAGAGCACATATTTAACATCCTTGATATCACTTCTTCTTTAAGAATTTCTTCTCTGCCTTCTGTATCAACTATTGGAGTTGACACGTCCTCATAGTAAAATGGAAGCCACTCGAGCTCTTCACAGACAACCTGAAAGCAAGAAAGTCGTATAAAACACTTGAAAAGCTGAGTAGCATTACAGCTCAGTGTGTTGCATGAATACTTACTTCCACGTACAACTGAAAAGAACTAATTGAGGACAACTGTGGATAATATAGGACGCTCCCTCCAATTAGATACCTGGATAGCCATAATTTTATTAAACTGAACACTAAATAACGTTTTGATGATATAGTTATTCGATCTTATGTAGTGAAACTTAATTTCACCGAGAGAATAACCACACCTTACAATACCATTGATTGAATCATTTGAATCTGTAAGACATTTGGAAGATAGGTATGCTTGTGTACTTCTGCCTAAAGCGATGAAGAAACCAAATATAGCTAGATCCTTTTCCAAAACCTGCAGTGAGGATTAAATAAATTAGGTTAGACTGAAAGAGAAAGAATTTTAAGACTACAGATGAACCACTGGTGTGTCCAACCTCAATACTTTCACTTGTGGTTAGTCTTGACCATATCTTTTCACGGTCAAGAGCCCTTAGTAATTGATTCTGTACCAGATCAATCCAAAATGATATCTCAAGTCCATGATCGTTAGAAAACTTAGGAACAGCGGCACGAGGACCAAAGTTGCACAAGAATTCTCTCTGAAGACCAATATCTTTCGTCAAGGTATATGCTTTACTTATAGGAACAAATTCAAGAAGCATATCCATGAATCGACCAATAATATCAGGGACCATGGAGAAAAACTGCTGACAAGAAACTTTTGCTGATCCAAGCTTCGTAATAGCAGCAAGACAGAACAAACCTAGTATAAGTAGAGAAAGGTCACTTTCACTATTGTCCATTGGCTTGACTTCACAGCATCTGAGAATATATAAAAGCAAAGTCAGCTGCATATTACTTACTGTATAATAAACATATTAAACGAAAAGAAATTAATAAACATACATCGTCATTGCAGAGTTAAACCGTCGATCATTTTCAAAAGTGTTCACAAATGTCCTCACCACCAATGGATTTTGATTAGATAAATACCACTGATATAATGAAGGTTCTCTTTTAGCCAACTCATTCTGGATAACACCATCCAGAGAGCTGAGAAGGCGGGATAAACTGCAACGAAAATTAGAGATTGTCACATAAACTGCATTGTGTTGCTCTGTATGGTAGAGCGGATATCCAAATGTTGCTGACCACATTACAAAAGACGAACAAAATGGGAGAATGTATAGATTCATCTCCATGTATGCAACCGCTGAATAAGATCAAAACTATTCAGAAAAATTATAGACTATCTTAGGCTCTAAGGTTTGGCAGGACACTGCATGCTGGTGCCAGAACATGCAAGACATCTGACAATTCTTTTCAATAACCATGTGCACCAACACGATAAGAACCAAGGAACCATGTGGTCTTATAGATTAAAACCAGATCATGTGAACGTCATATACTTCATATTAAAAAACTGGTCAGCCAAGCGATAAAATAGGTCAAAGCTGGTTGGGAAAACAGGATAATCATAATCCACCGCAACACCAATCACAGTTTTAGCAACACTCACATGTAAGGAATAAGGGTAACTTCTGAGCAACTTTCTGTGAACTATTGAGCAATTATATATGGAATTCAAGGCAAAGGGCAAACCTCCTTTGAACAAATACATTAGTATCTCTATCTCTGCCATTCCCCCTGGATGAAACGTCAATAACTGCTTGTAGTAGTGAGCCAACAGCAGCCTGCAAACAACTTGTGTAAGACTTCAGGGAGCAGAAAATTTGGATTTCACCAGAATTTTGGAATCTGCAGCTACGGCATGGCTTATTGAAAGGGGTTTGAATTAGGAAATATCAACTTAAAGCAGGTAAGTCGTGATTCTTGGACCTAAGTTGAGTAGTTGACTAATAGCGGCAGCATTTTCACATACATATTTCAGAAGGCAATAACTTCCACCAGAGAGCTACTACTATTTCAATAGACGCTACCGACTTCAGTTACAAATGATAACTCATACATAATTTGTTAGACCCTGTAACATACAAATTAAATCCACCAAGGCGTCTATATTTCACCAGAATTGCATTCAACAATTGAAGAAGCCAAACTGGCTACAACAGAAATACCTGAATGGACCAGAGAAGCAAAAGAAATAACAATGCATGTAACAACTACGGGTTACACAATCTACTCATGGCTGTTTTCTGAGGGGACTGTTAGGAAAGAAAACAAAACAGAAACCTAGTAAGACCACAGAGGTTTATCACTTTCTTCATGCAAAGCAATGAGGGCAATTTACATGTGAACAATGTTGGGTTTCTACCTGGTAAGAAAGTGGTTTTATCCAGGCATTGTTATCTACACCAAGCCATGTCTTTGGGAACCAAGAGTTCATTGATGATTTGTTGTTATCAAGGAAAGCCAATTCAATAGATCTCGCGGCATCATGTATTGATTGGACAAGTCCAGTGCTTATGTCTTCCTTCTGCAATGCTTTATCCAGTTTCACCCTTATTTCCTCCATTTGACTTGCTGGGTCAACTTGTGGCACTCCATTAACGGACACACCGCTGCCATCATCTTGAGAAGCCAACGGAATAGTGGTGTGGACCGACCTTCTAGTTTTCTGAAAGGCTATCCTCTGTCTCCTAAATTCTAACCATCTAGCACTGTGAACGATCTTCTCGAATTCCGATGGCGAACTTCTTGAAAAGCACTTCCGCTTAGAGATACGTGAGTGGAGCCTTTGACTCCGTAGATCAACAACACTTCTGCACACGAACCTGAACCCGTACACTTTCTCCAGGGTATAAATCTTCGATGTGCTGCAAACACGTTCCATTTCATCAGTCAATAATCCCAAACAGTAAACAGAACTGCAAAATGAACATCACGGGCAGAATTTTGTTTTACTGGTCCATGGATATTTGTAGGCCTCCGTCAACTAATTGTGCTCATCAAAGCCAGCCAGAGGCAAGCAAGTACGCCCAAGTCAATTCGGGGTTCAGGCCGTGAGACCACAATGCTACTACAGCCACCTCCTCTGCCAGCAGGCAACCGGGCAAAGTTCCCCGTCTACAGGTACGCAACCCGGAATTACCCGCCCAACTCAGCGACCAAAATTCAACCAGACACAATCCGCCTCCCAATAATTAACCCAAAATCCTAATCAGTGCATTTGTGCAATCCATCCCACTACGGAGCTAACGGTAGCGATTTAGTAGGGGCTAATGGGAGCAGCCAGCAGGCCTCTGGGAGAGACGCGGAACGGGCCAGGGAGAGGGAGGCCGACCTGGTTGAGCACATGGCCGCCCTCGGGTCGCCGCCGGCGCCGAGGGGGAGGTGCCGCGGCTGCGACGCCACGGCGGTCGCCATCAGCTCCGTGACGGGCGAGGAGATCGGCGCGGGCTTGACGACAAGCGAGGAGGAGAGGGATAGGGTTTATATCTGGAGGGAAGCAGCGGTGGGAAAGAACTCAACTGGAGCAAGGCAAGGCGCTTCAGGCGAGGCGAGGCCCCGGAAACGATAGGCGCCGGGAGAGGCCACCGCTGCCTGCACGGGGACCAGAGACCATTTTTCTTCGCGTCCTGACTTTCTTTTTCTTTCGAGAAAAAAAAGTTTGTATTGAAATTTCATTTTTTTTTCTTTTTGAAAGACCCAGCAAGGCTTTTCGATTAATTAGTAGGTAGAGTATGTCCAGAGTGACAGTAATGCTAAGTAATAACTGAAAAAAATCAGAAAAGAGAAAAGAGCCGCCCCGGCGCACAAACCCTAATCCGAGGCCGCCGCCCGGCGTCCGCAAACCTTGCCGGCGAGCTATGTTACACGGGCTCCCCCAAATCACCAAGCACTTCAAAGTTGTGTCTTCAAGAAGATAACGACGTAGACGCCGCCACCGCCCACTCCGACGGAGTTAGGTTTTCACCCGAAGAGAACCATGGTCTTCGAGGTGCGGAGAGAGCTAGGGTTCAACAACGATGCCTTCAGGAATGTAGCAACGCATAGAGAAGACGTCATCGTCGACACCGGTCGAAGACCAATGTGAGGCTTTCGCCCGAAACACCTAGCCCAGACCACATGAGCTGGAACATAGGCATCACCGACAACCACCAACTCTGGTAGAGACCACTTTGACCGTGGCACCTCACACCACGGCCTAAATGCCGCACGGAAGAACCAAAGCCGCCACTTCTCCGGGGCCGGCCGTCGCCCTGGCATGCCAAGGCTGTGGATCTGGGCGAGACCACCACCCGCTGCAGCTCCAACACACCGAGACGAAGAACAATGCCGAGGACCAACTGGGATCTAGTCCGCCGCGCAACCACAACATGTCCAACTGGCCAGCCTGAAGATTGATCCATGGCTAGCCGGGAACCAGTCGCACAGGGTGCAGGAGAGCACCACCACTTGACGTTGACGCGACGCAGGACGACGACGCACGACCGACCGCAACCACCTACAGCAGGGGAACGCCCCGCCAACGCCATTGCTGCACGAGTTGCGCAGCCACCGGAGCACCATGGGGAAACTCCATCACGTCCACATACGAGACGTCGTCGCCATCCATGCACCGAGGACACCTCCTCTGCGCCCCGCGGAGTAGAGGACGCCACCCAGCCCCTGTATCCCGCTGCCCACGAGATACCAAGGCCGGGCCCACCAGCTACGAGATCCACTGACCCAGGGCCGCCGCCCGGCTTCCGCGCCCGATCCAGGCGTCCCCGCCGGCGCAACCCGAGCTGCCACCGGACAGGGACGAGGAGGGGCAATAGCCGACGCCGGCGCCCCCCGACGCGCCGCGACGTGAGGGGAGGTCTGCCGCCACCGAAGGCTGCATAGGCTTTGCCCGACAGCGCGCGCACCGGCGGCGGCGAGGGGGGAGGTAGGGGGAGGGGAGTGGGGCGCCGTCTGCCTGGGTCGCCTCTCGTGTCGCCCAGGTCAAGCGACGCGGGGGCCTCTCAGATCGAGGTATAAAAAAAAACTGGAGTGAGAAAAAATTGAATTCACCTATGTGAGGTAATGTATCATCTAGACATCTACACATTTCATCTATATCTTTAAAACTGGAGTGAGGAAAACCTTCAGAGTATGATCAATTAGTAGGTGCTGATCTTAGGAAGAGTACGTTTGAGGTGATTTTTATTTGCATGATTTCAAGTATGTAGGGGCATATAGAAGAATCACTTTTTGAAGGTAGTCCCTATATTGAATAGATAGTACCACAATTTAAGATGAAATACCACACAATTACAACAAGTATTTATAAATCGCGTGATCAAGGTTCATAAACTAGCATTATTCAAATGTTCAGCATTGGTAATAAATAAATATCATCGAGCCTCGTCTCTCCATGCGTCACAGTTTAACATGTTGGTAGAAGACTGATCACCTTATTTGTCGTCGGGAAAACCCACAACATTAATTGATGTAGATCAAACCAGGCAAGTGACACTAAAAGTGTTTATAAGCATGCATATTTGGCTGAGAGGAGTTTGGCTTATTTATATTTTTTTAAAGTAAGTTTATGCTCTCTTTTCAAAGACATTTTTCATCCCGCCATTGGAGATCAAATGTACTTAGATTATCTCGTGATACAAATTCGGAACTAAAAAGTTCAAATTATTTATTTTTATACAATTATAAATGTTCTGTTGAATATTCGGAGAAAGTTTCAATCAATTTGGATGGGTGGTTTGTGATTAAATAACTTCTTATATTTTGGAGCTCAAATGAAACATTAAAAAAAACTCAGATACCATTTTACAAGAATCAAACTGTTAGAAAATTTGAGTTCCAAATCTAAACAATTTGATACGTTGGCTTTAAACTGGAGCTGATAAGAGGATTTCTAGAAAGCCCGTTGGACTGCATAACAAAAAATTGATTAGGCATTATCTGGGGAGGCTCTGGAAATGAAGATATGGAGAGCCAATTTTGTCTACTCCGTTGGACTTGCTATAATGTTGATTACATTGGCAACATATCCTATGCATCCTGGGCATTCATGTATCCGTGCATCCGTCTTTCCTTGACCCTTTGATTTAAATCGTACACACCACATTAAAGTCATGTTAATTTGCAATTACACTCCAGCTGCACACACAAGTTACTAAAATATCTATGATAACCCCCCTCCGATTACATTTGTCATTGAAGGTCAAGTGGGGGCTCCGTGTAGATGATGATCCGGAAGATGACAATGATCCCGATCAGCATGACGAGGACAATGATTAATAGGATATGGATGACACTCACTTGAGGATTGGCACAATCAGCTGGGATCGAGAGGGCAACGTGGACAGAGGAAAACGGTAATCAGGACCCACAAGTGCTAACCGTAGGGCGGGGCTTGGTTGGTACGGAGCAAGATATTGAGAAAACACGTCTGCTAGCGAATGAAATGGTGCCAAGCCAAAGCAAACAGCACAATTAAATCAAGAAAGTGTCCTCACAGTTGAATCTGCAGTATGTCTTTTGCTTACTGTTTACCGTTAAAAATAATCTACAAACTATGCCCAAATTGGGCTTCCATGCTAGTTGCACCCTTGCACTGACAGTTATAGTTTTCATGGACATGGAACGTGCTTACACCACATATATCCGCAAACGATAACTACGTACAATCAAAATTGAGCAACAAAAGTGCTCAAAATAAAGTATTTTTTATTGCCGGATATAAACCTGAAGGTATTTTAAGCTTCTGGGTTCTGATCTTGCTCGCTGCCACTATCCTGATCTTGATCCTCGTTCACTCCACCATTAGGCAGGTTTTCATAAACGTGCCCCATCTTTAATCTCTTTGTTTCCATGTAACGCCGATTCTCATTAGTTATAGGTGTCAACAGAGGCACTCTACCCAAGACACTCAAACCGTAGCCCTTGAGCCCGGTGTACTTCGCAGGGTTGTTAGTCATAAGCCTCATGGTTCGGACACCAAGATCACGTAGTATCTGCAGAGAGGAAACAATTAGCATCAGAGTTCGAAGCTGAAACACCAAGAGCAGCGAGATGTGGAACCAACATGTTCGTTTTGATAGCTCAGGAATTGTATTTAAGAAAAATCCAACAAAACAATCTTTACCTGTGCACCTATACCGTACTCCCGTGAGTCAGCAGGCAACCCTAGGTCCTCATTAGCCTCGACAGTATCCCGTCCATCATCCTGTAAATTGTATGCCCGAAGCTTGTGACCCAGCCCAATGCCCCTACCTTCATGACCACGTAGGTAAACTACCACACCCCGACCAGTCTTCTCAATCATGGTCACCGCCAGGGCCAGTTGATCCCCACAATCACACCTAGCTGATCCAAATATATCTCCAGTTAGGCACTCCGAATGGACTCTCACTAAGATATCCTGGCCATCCCCAACATCACCCTGCATATAAATTAAAACAATTTATCACTTTCCTGCATATAAATGGTTCTCGTCCAGTTTTCCTAATTAACCGGGCAATTCCACTTCTACAGTGAATTGCAGAGTTGCTGCTCTTTTGAGGTTTCTCGAAAAATAGGCCTCATGGAAAAGAAAGACTTAGGCAGTGTTCGGAATTTAACAAGCACCATGTTCCATAATTCACAAAATGTATTTGTTGATCTTGCAGTACAGGAATGCAGAATTGGTTGAGGTTTTTTGCCAGTCTGATGGATAATTGTTCTGATGCATTGGATTTTTGTTCAGGAATTTTATTTAAAAATGTACCACAGCAAATATTTTCACAGTATTAAGTCAACTCTAACTTGCAAGTGACTACCTAAAGGGTCTAACAGCTGTCATGAGATAACATAATATAATAACTCAGAGATGTTTACCTTGACCATTGCAATGTGCTCCATACCATCGATCAGAGATCGGTAGCAATAAGATTTAAATGATCCCCACTGTAATTGTAAAGGTGTGACACAAACACGTTCTACCAGCCTGTCTCTCTTTCTCCTATACCTGTATTACGCAAAAAAAAATCTTATGAGCACCTGATATTTGAGCAAAACATTACGCAAAACTATTTGTCCAAGTAAGTAGTCACCAAACTGTAGCTTTTATATTTTGAACTGCTCTGGACTTACCATCTAGCATGAAACTATTACCATTTGGTATATCATAATTAAATTGTGTACTTGTATGGAAGAGCTGAAACTTGAGTATTTAGCAAAATAACAAACCTAATCAAGTCTGCAATTGATACTATTTTCAGGTTCTCCCTCTCTGCAAAGTCTTGCAGTTTTGGTAACAAGGCCATGGAACCATCATCATCGTCAACAATTTCACAAAGAACTGCAGCAGGACGTAACCCAGCCAACATGGCAAGGTCTACAGATGCTTCAGTATGCCCAGCCCTTTTGAGGACACCACCTTCTCTATATTTAAGAGGAAATATATGCCCTGGGCGGTTGAAGTCCCCAGGCTTAGAATAAGAAGATGCAAGCGCTAAAACTGTGTTTGCCCGATCCTTAGCTGAAACCCCTGTTGTTGTCCCCTCTTTAGCATCCTAAAATACAATTTTCTTGGCAGGGTCAGTTAGAGAAACAGGTATAAAGGGGAACTAAATATGCTCATATGAAAACAAAATATGCAAACAGACCAGGATTTTGACTAGAAAAGTTTTCATATCCATGTTTCGCTCACAGTACTTTGAACAATATATGGTTTATTTAAAAGAATGCCAATGTTCGTCATAGTGATTTCATTCAAAATGTGACAGCTTTAGCTTATTCTTCATACAGATAAAATCTCCATGCATGTATTTCCTGTTAAGACGGAGTGCCACATGTCAAATGGGTTATGCTAGAAAAGCAGTAGAAATTCAGTAATCTTACCACTGAAACAGTAAACGCTGTCCGTAGCTTCTCTTCATTTTCCTTTGCAACTACCATGAGAGGAAGTTCTAGTCTTTCCAGGTCATCTTCTTTCATGCTGACACATACAATCCCAGTGCCATGTCTCACTATGAAAGCCATAGCCTCTGGTGTTACCTTTGATGCTGCCATTATGAGATCTCCTTCATTCTCCCTGTCTTCATCATCCACAACTATCACATACTGCAACATGAACTCGTTTAGGAGTAGAACTAAAAAGAAAATGACTGCAAAATATTCTAGTAAACATTAATGGGAAACAAGAACAAACTTTTCCTTGATGAATATCTTCAATAGCTTCAGGTATAGATGAGAAACCCTCTGTAGGCAAATCTAGGTCAAGTTCGTCATCATCAGCTGAAAACCCATCAATAATTGGAGCCATGTCAGCAGATATTGTCCCGAGTGCAGCGGCATCGGCTTGAACCATTTTAGATGGATTGGCCTGACCATTTACAAAAATACGTCCTGACGGATCATCCCCAGCATGACATACATGAAAGCTTTTGATTCGATGATTATTTTCCAAGCGAACTGAACTTGTCCATAAACTGTTTGATGCCACAGTTGGCAAAACTGACATATCACAGCGCAACACAGAAGTCATGGACTGACTGATGATGCCACTCAACCGTGGATATAGTTTCCCACTACATAAACAAATTTAAGATAAGACGTTAGAATTATGAAGCAAAATGTTATGATGTGAATCATTGTCAATAAATGTCACACTGATTATCTGGTCGTCATGTAGCATATGCTTTTTTGCAGGTTGTGGCACGATCCGGACAAGACATTGATGGAAGCTGTAGCAACATTTTATAAACTCTGCATATAATGAACAGGCTAAAGAAATAAACAACGAAATGACAAGCTGCAGTTTCCAGCATCGAAAACTGTATGCACATAGTATCAAGGAATGGAGTTAAGAAAAAAAAAGAATTCCCATTCTCGAGTGAAAGGAAACACAATTCGTATCTCCTGAACCTAAAACCTAGGAAGACCATCAGATCAATCCATCCTAGTAAGAACGGCTATACTCCTCGAACCAAATAGACCCTGAGTCTCTGAGACCAGGCCAGAATTGGACACCGAATTTCCTCCAGCCCGAAGCGTAACCAAAACAGATCACTGCAATCTAAGGTTTGGTGCGCGGACAACCGCAAGCGGCCTATTCTTCTGCTGGGAGAAGATTTTCCCCGGAGATTTCGCCTGTAAAACCACTGACTAACTGGGCAAGATACATGCCAAGGAAAAAAGAAACAACGACGGCTCGGCTGAGGGGTAGGCTCACCGGAAGCACGAAGAGGAGGATGGCGGCGCGATTGGGTAAGCCATTTTCCGGCGAGCCCTCTTCGACTTGAGGTGAGATGGACAAAGCGAAGAGACGAGCCGCCGCGGGTTGGGAAGAACCCACGCGGGGGGTGGGCGTGGAGATTAGGGACCGGAGAGACACGTCCAGAGGGCGATAGGAATAGGACGGCCGTCAGCAGCGCAACTCAGCTGGCGTGGAAAGTTAACCCTGCTGTGATGCGAGGGGTTTGGAGGGCATCTATCTATACTTCTTATAAAGCAAAACCCCACTAAGTTATAATAAATGATTCTATCTCAACATATAAGCCATACACATCACTTCTTCTTTTAGCCAACCAATTATCCACATCATCTCACAAAAATTAATTACTTATTGTCCATCTCTACATGGAAGTATCCACATCATTTTTTTCTTTAGCCATTAAATTAGCCACATCATCTTTTTATTTTGTGATTCAATGATAAGACCACAATATTCGTCAATGTAATTACTAAATTAAATCATGTGTTATTCATGCATGCATATTTCTATAGTTTGTTTCAGAGTTTAATCGTTTATTTTGTTCTTAGTGATACCCGCTGCAACGCGCGGGGTATCCATCTAGTTTCTTTGACAACTAGATCCTGCACTATTCATGATCAACCCTTTATTAGGTCGATCCATTTAAATCTGACATTCAGTTTTTGCTTTTTAAGCTGTTTTCCTGTTTGTTTTCTTTTCTGTTGTTTTTCATTTTTTAACCTTTTCAATTTATGAAAGATGTTCAGATTTTTAAAAATAAAAAATATTTTAAAATTTAAAATTGTGTTCATATTTTGAAAATTGTTTAAATTTAAAACTGTTTCAGCTTTCAAAAATGTTCATATTTGAAAATTGTTCAATGTTAAATTTGTCCAAATTTAAAAATTGTTCATTGTCAATTTTATTCAAATTTCAAAATGGTCACATTGAAAAAATATTAACATTCAAAATTGTTCACATTTTAAATTATTTTTCTTTTTCATAATGCTATTTTTTTGTAAAAACTGAATGAAATAACAGAAAAGAGAAGGAGAAGCGGTATTGGGTCGGCCCATTAACTCGTGCAATGGTGGAGGGGGGGTGCGGAGCCTATTCCCGCACGACCAGGTCAGCAGAGCTCCCGGTTTGGAGCATAGTTTTAAAAACTAGAGCAAGTCGCTGGTCCACCGAAACACGGCTAGGCCGACTTAGCCGACTTTCAATATGTGTAGGTCGAAACAGCAATAAACCGAACAAAAACCGGATTCCTCCGCTGGAATTGCACATGTTTCTTGATTATTAATTGAAGTACATTTTCTATATAGAGTTTATGGTTATATTTTAAAAAACTGCTTAAATTTAAAATAGCATTTGGGTTTTTTACTTTTTCCTTTGACGGGTCATGGTAGGAGTTTGACTATTGTGATTGAAGAATCGAAGGTCCGCTGAGTTAGATACATGACCGTACAGTCGTTACGATGGTTGTAGTAGTGAAAGAACATTTCTTAATCCCTAGTGTTTTGTATGTTAGTTAACAATACCAATGATGTATTAATCTTAATGCTAAATATTCCAGTTTGTGTGAGTTTTATATCACATACTTCAAAGCCAAAATGCAAAGAAAAAGAGTTTATGGAAATATTCCCAGATCCGGATTATTGGAGCCGGAAATTTCTCAGGGCCGGAATTTCCGGGTTCCCAAAATCTACCAGAAAATTGGCTAAGGAAAAGTTCTAAAGTGGTTCTGACTCGAGCCGGAAAATCAGCTCGGAAATTTCCATGACTCGGAATTTCCGAGTCACCTCAGAAAACCACTCTAGAATTGGCTAAGGAAAGAAGAGGAAGACGTTCTGACTCCAACCGGAAATCAGCTTGGAAATTTCACCGACTCGGAATTTCCGGGCGACCCTTAGAAACTTGAAGAAATTTGGCTAAGTCAAGAAGTCGAAGACGTTCTGATTTCAACCGGAAATTCAGCTCGGAGATTTCATGGAACCTGATATTTCGAGTGACTCGGAATTTCCGGGTGTGACTTATATCGGAATTTCCGAGTTGTCGAGAAAGCCAACGGCCAGATTTTCTCAAGAACAGCTAGCTCTCAGATTTTCTCTCTCCTACACTTCTTGAAAGCTCAAATCATCAAGATCTCCCAATCCCCCACTCAGATCCGTTGATCCTTGAAGGATTGGAGGAGAAGGCCCAAATCTACATCTTCACCGAAGCGATTTGCATTTCTCCCCCATTCACTTGGGGATTTCTCTGCTAGGGTTTTCGGTGGGAAAACCTAGTGCATCGTTGTTGTAATATTGGTGTTGCCTTGACCTTTTGTGGTCCTTGACCTTTTGTGGTCATCTTGAGAGCCCCCAATTAAGTTGTGGGTGAGTGCATCAAGCGTTTGTAAGGGATTCGATCTCCGCCCTAAAAGGGGATAAATAGTGGAAGGTGAACTCGCAACCTTTGTGGTTGAGTTCATCAGAAAAGAAGGTGAGCCTTTGTGGTGTTGTGACTAACTTGTTGTGGTAGCGCACACCTCTTCAACGAGACGTACACCCTTGGGTGGAACTCAGGATTACATATTCGTCTCCGCGTGCTTCACTTGGTTCCCCTTATCCTTACTCCCTTACTTGCTTGTACTCTTGTTTATCTTGTTATTGCTTAGCTTGTCATTTAGGTAAATTCACCGTAGTTGCATATCTAGAGAATTTACCTTTGTGTTGAGCCTAAATTTGAAAAGATATAAATTTTGTAATAGCACCTATTCACCCCCCTCTAGGTGCCGGATTCCCGTTCAAGTAGAGGTGGTGTGAAAATAACTATCGACGTATGACGCTCATACACGTGTTAGATGCTGATGTGGCGGTGTTTTGTCTCCGTGCAGCAGCGAAGAGTGTGCGATTATTCGAAACAAACCAAACTTAGACAAATGATGTCCTAAATCTCGACTGCCACTCATGTCGCATGTCTCTTCGTCTCCATCCATGAACTAGGGAAGGTGGTCGTCGGTGCCTCCGGCGTGGCCACCATTGTCGATTTGGGTCCACATAACCTGGTTTTTTGGCGTGCGCTTGGAGAGGCACAACCGTTTCTCATCTTCCTCGGCTTGGAGGAGGTGGCTATGGCTCCAGTTCATCGCCCCGATGAAGACCTACCCTGTGTGTACACTAAGTCCCCTATTTGCTCAAGAACCTCGATGGTTGTGGGAAAACACATGTTCTTTTTCTCGGTGAGGTGTTATATCGTTTCCAAAGTACTCACATGTTATTTCTTGCATTTTTTTGCAAATGAATTGTTGCATTTTAAGAACTTTTTAGTTGCTGCAAACATATGACTTTATGTGGTAATCCTTTGCGAAGTTTCTTGAAATCCTTGGTGACTTTATTGCAATTCGACCTACATAACTTTTTCTTGTTATTAACCCCTTTGTAACGTTAGCTTTTTCAGAATGCTGCGATGATTTATTGAAATAGTATAATTTTTTTCTACAAGGGGTGAATTTTTTATTGTAATACTCGAATTTTTGGTTATAATTATAGGCTAAATCACCATAGTGACATTTTTCAGTAAATATCGGCAAGGTCAACGACAACGTGATGTACATTTTGTTTAAGTGGAGCTACTTCGTAGTTGAGAGACTAAAAATGCAAAATCATCGTTTGTGGATGACTCTAGGCGTTGTATGATGGTCCAACATCTTGTCAGGGGTCATGTTTCTGGGCTCCTCTAGGTCGAACTACGCCTAGTCATCGAGTATCATTCACCTTTTCATGTCCCGTGTAATTGGGGCCTAGCGTTGCTCTACACATTTTTGCTTTTTGGGCCCACAATAAGACGACGATGTGGAATAAAACGTGTTATCTTACGGAATTTAGACCTCATTTGTCATAACCCAACCCATTTTTCTCCCGACATTGCCCTAAGGTCCCTTATCGATTCAATTGGGTCTGGGTCGGACAAATGGCCCTAGCACACCCATCCGTTCGGACGGCCAAAAAAATGCGTGAGATACATGTCGCCTCTAACTTTTGGACCCGCTCGAGGACGCCGGACACCCCCCGACAACAAGATCCTATTGTCCTAGACACGCCGCTGACAACATGTCAATTAAGATTAATGGCGCCGAGCTATTTCCCAGGTGGGTGCAAGCGGACGCCAAATAAGCCGATTACTTTTGCAACTGTATTTGGTTACTATGGATATTCTACTCGAGACTCCCTAAAATTTTGGTGTGGGGGGGGGGGGGGGGGGGGGGACAAAGAACGATAACTCGAAGTAGCGTTATAAAGTTCAATATTTGCCGACTAATTTGTCGTGCTTCTGGGTTTACCTGTTTGATCCTGATGTAAGTGATCGGGTGTGTGTGAAGTTTTAGCTTGGTTTCGGGTTAGTATTGCTGAGTAATTTGTTGTGGTTTTAGTTTTACCTTTTTCGATCTTGTTACAAGTGATCAGATGTGTATGTAATTTTAGGTTAGTTTTGAGTTTATGTGTAGTCTAGCTAAGTGATGTTATCTTTGGATGCATGTTCGCGTGTAGTGTTGTGGTGTTGACGTGTTGTCATGTTTAATAAATCTGTGACTTCTCAGTTTCTTTTTGCAAAAAAAAAAATTCTTTTTATATCACAAAAAAATCCCCATATTAGAAGAAAAAACGAAACTTCAAATTTACTACTATGTATTCTTATGATGCTTCCCGGAAAAAAAGAAAAATGCTACCTTTTCGATGCTGGAGTTTTTTTTTAAAATAATACGATTTTTTATTACAAATTTGAATCTAGCATGCGAAATCTGGAAAAATCAAAAATAGCGCGCTGTCGGTTTGGGTCGTGCCGATCGGCACGGGTCGGGCCGAAATGCTCAGGTCGGCAGTAGCCATGCCGACGGATGCATGGCTCTGCGTCAGCTCTCGTGGGCCAACGCATTTCGGCATGGGCCGTGCCGAAATGTGCTAAGAGAGGTGCACATCAAGGTTTATTACAGAATTTGTTCCCGCCCAAATTCCCGCCACCGTTTCCCGCGAGAATTCTAACGCCACCGTATCCCGCCCAAATTCTCCCGCCACCGTTTCCCGCTAGAATTCTCCCGCCACCGTTTCCCGCGAGAATTCTCCCGCGACCGTTTCCCGCCCAAATTCTCCCGCCACCGTTTCCCGCCCAAATTCTCCCGCCACCGTTTCCCGCCCGTTCCTCCCGCCCGGCACCATTTCTCGCGACCGTTTTCACCTCAAATGTCCTATAAAAACCACTCTAGGCTAAGCGGGGTACTCTCACAGAGCGCCAGCATGGTGTGTATTGTACCTTGTGAGAAGTGTGTGTCCGGGTTTCATATAGCCGCATCCGAGCATCTAGCTAAGATGGTCACCTTTTTGAAGGTAGATGGTAGGGAAATTCCACTTGAAGAAATAGTTGGTAGTGAGAGACATCTCGCTTTGCTAGGGGCGAGGCTATGCCGAGATGGGTTTCCGTATAGGACCCCAGATCAAATCCGTGCTGAAGTCTTGAGGCTTGCGGATAAGTTCGATAGGAAGGTTACCAATGAGCCGCGTCATCGAACTCAAGACGTACGTGAGAGCTACGGTCTTTCCTTTCTCTGGGTATACTCGAGCGATGATGACGACGATTTCATGCCGTCGTCAAAGGAAAAGCGGGCTGAAGCACTGCGTAAGGGAAAGGAGAAGAAGGCAGAAACATCGAGCAAGGGTGCGGGTAAGAAGCCTGAATCATCGTCAAAGGGCAAGGGTGCGGGAAAGAAGCCTGAATCATCGTCAAAGGGCAAGGGTGCCTAATCTGCGGATGGCGCAGGCTGCATTGATGGGAGATAGGTAGAATCTAAATATGAGTTATGTTGTATCTTTCTTTGAGTATCGATTACTTAGTAGTTGTACCTTCATTTCCTATTGTTGTGTGGTGTGATCGGTATGTAATCGAGGTTTGTTGTATCTTATCGCTTAATTAGTAGTTATACCGTTTCGCGCCTCAAGGGAAAGAAGTAGCATACATATGTCTCATACATAGGTCTTACGGTACATGGAAAAGAGCGAACATATGTCTCTGATGCGTAAAAGAAAGAATCAGTCCTCGTCGACCTGACGACGGTACCGCGTCCTTCTTCGCCGAGGGCCGGAAGGTGACAAACGCGTGAGAGCCTGGTGTTGCCGCATTCCGCGGCCTTGCAACGGCGCATCGTCATGCTCGTCGTCTGGCTGGGCTGTCTCCGGAGGTGGTGTCTGCTGAGTGGGCATTGGTGGCGAAGGCGCGTATGCCTGAGTGGTGTCCAAGTCGTACTGGGGAGAGTTGTACACCTGATCTGCACCTGCACAAGATAATATGTTAGTGTGAGTTGTCTGGATATTAATTATATATGTACGAGTAATTCAAAATTCTAACCTCAAATATTCCGTCAAATAATACGCTACAAAATATTGCGACCACCCAAAATATTACCAATATTACTAATACTCCTCAAATAATAACAAAGAACCGACATACACCCATAAATATCGACCGCCACACTAACCACCCTCCACCCACTGACGCATCCATCGGACAAAGTAATTTATATAACAACTTTTTAACGTATCCATCCGACAAAATTATTTATACAACTATATTGACGCATCCGTTAACATAAATCTAAACTACTTCTAACGTTTTTTTCCGACATCCACCGACAACATAACATACAGCCACCGACAAACTATTTGTACATTTACAACTATCACATGCACCGACGCAAAAAATTTACAGATAACTCATACATAATACTAAACAAGATTCATCTAGTGATTACTTAGGGTTTACCCTTGACGCGTGGAAAGCCCGTTTCTTCCGTTCCCGGCCTCAATCTACCGCCACCACTGCTCCACCACCACACCTCCTCCTCCAACACGAGCTCTCACCACTGCCTCCACCTCTTCTTCTCAAAACGAATCCACGAAGATCTACTCCAGGAACAGATCCTTCAAGCCCTACTCCTGCTCTCTCCTTCTCCACGAATCCACGAAGATTTTGCTGAGTATTCGTGGGAGGAAGAACAGAGCTTGCTGCAAGGGGAGGAGGAAGACTCGGAGGAAGGAGAAGAAGAAAGGAAGGAGGAAGAAGAAGGAGCCGGGCGCGGGGGCTTTATCTAGCCCAGATCGGCACGGGTGGTGCCGATCGGCGCCTCTGCTGCCGAAAGGGGGGCAGGCTCTGCCGCGCGTGCAGGCGCATGCAGCGGTCGGTCTGGATCCAGCCGACAGCGACATTTCGGCACGGGCCGTGCCGATCGGCACGGCCCACACCGACCGCGCCCTAGTTTTGGAATTCCCCCCTCCGCGCGCTAGATTCCGAATTTGACAGAAAAAAACGTATTATTAAAAAAAAAACTCTTCGATGCTGCCGTGTGATGATAGGCTCATCTAAAATGTGAACCATACAATCGTTATCAGACGGCAGCCGTACTGCCACTTCGGCGCCATACAGATCCACCAGCTCGAGCGAGACAGCAGAGCCACAACATGACGATCCTGATCTTGAGTCACTGCAACACGGTCCCACATCCGATCCCCAGAAAACAAAAATGTGTGATCCGTGAACTGAAAAGCACAGATTCGCATCCAAGACAATAAAATACACGCGAGAAGAAGCAAAACACAAAAGAAACAGCACCACACGTTGTCAGCGCCCAATGCACACTAGGACGCTGACAATGAAGCCCCACATCTGTAAGCGGGCGCTGGTCCCGCCTGTCAGTAGAACCCTAATGGGATCTGGCCATCCCGTATAAACCAAAACTAATCTCACCCGTAGCTCTCCGAAGGCCGCAACCACCAGTATCCGAGCCCCGCTTCCTCCCGCTCGGCCGCTCGCCGCGCCGCCGCGCAAAGCCGGCCGCCAATGGAGCGCCTCCGCCTCGCGGTGTCACACCGCCCGGCCCTCCCCCTCCCCACTCCTCACAACCACCTCCGCCGCCGCCACCTTCAGCTCCAGCCCTCCCCAAATTCTCTATCCCTCTCCCGCCCCATCTCCCCCCACCTCTCCCCCACCCCTCGCCGCCATCTCCATCCTCTCCTCGCCGCCGCATCCGCCGCACAATCCGCTATCTCCGAACCCGAGCCCGCACCGGCCGCCGCCGCGCCCTCGGCCGGCGCGAAGCTGCTCCCCCTCATCGCCTCCATCGCAGTCGGCCTCGCCGTCCGATTCCTGGCGCCGCGGCCCCCCGAGGTGACTCCGCAGGCGTGGCAGCTCCTCTCCATATTCCTCTCCACCATCGCGGGGCTCGTCCTCGGCCCGCTCCCCGTCGGCGCGTGGGCATTCCTCGGGCTCACCTCCACCGTGGCCACGCGGACGCTCCCCTTCACGGCCGCGTTCGGGGCCTTCACAAACGAGGTCATCTGGCTCATCGTCATCTCCTTCTTCTTCGCACGGGGGTTTGTAAAGACCGGCCTCGGCGACCGCGTTGCCACCTACTTCGTCAAGTGGTTGGGTGGGAGCACTCTGGGCCTGTCCTACGGTCTCACCCTCAGCGAAGCATGCATCGCGCCGGCCATGCCTAGCACCACGGCAAGGGCTGGAGGGGTGTTCCTTCCCATTGTCAAGTCGCTGTCGCTATCCGCCGGCAGCAAGCCCAATGATCCATCAGCCAAGAAGCTCGGTGCCTACCTTGTGCAGTCTCAGCTGCAGGTAAACAACAATTTACTTACTGATGCAGATCCAAAACACCGTGCTTTTAAATTGCGATATTACAGACGAATCACTGTAATCTTGGAGGCACATTTTGCCCAAATGCTCACAACTTTTGCTCCAGATAGGTGATCCATGATTTGCTCTCGCCTTAGTTTTTCTTATCCTAGTGCACTAAGCAAAAAATGCATTATATCTCTATGCTATTTATATTGCTTATGAAAGTGCTCAAGATGAGTTCTTCAATTACATAGTCCTCGCAGGGGTTTGTCCATATGCTGATATGAGAGTAGGACCGATCTTAGTAGATTTTATTCCTAAACTCCTGAGATTATAATTTCTTATGTGAAAATTTCTATTCTGCTAGTGGGTACTAAATTAAGAGTTGTGTTTGCTTCCTGAATGCATGAGGAAGAGGAAGCATACACTGTGGTCTTTACATGAAAACACCTTTTCTCTAAAATTGCTGAAAAACATTTGCTTGCCAAATGCTTACAAATTTTGCTCCAGCTAGGTGATCCATGATTTTCTCTCGGAGCTAAGAACCTTTCTGTTTTTTTATCCTAATGGAATAAATATAATTGCATTTTATCTCTATGCTATGTTGCTTATGAGGGTGTTCAAAATGAGTTCAATTACATTTGATCACATGGGTTTGTCCATGTGAGGATATGTGAGCAGGACGGATCTTAGTTTTTTTTTAACTCCCGAGATTATAATTCATATGAGATTATAAATTTGTAGTGGCTACCAAATTAAGAGTTGTGTTTGCCTCCTTAATGCATTATGAAGCATACATTGTGGTCTTTACATGAAAACATCTTTACTCTAAAATTGCTGGAAAACATGTGGTGTTTGTATTGGTTACTTTAAGAGATGGATTGCACGGGATTTTCTAGTATGCTGGTAGAGCTTCCTGTGTTGAACTCTGTGGCTGAGTCAGAACTTGATACATGTAGACTGTACTAGTGTTTTGCGACCGTTTTAAATTACATCGTCAACTAGTTGTGGGTGTGGGATCTGTTATTTTACAAAAATAATAATAAAGGGTTCTGCAGAGATGCTTTTGGACTTGGCACTCGGCATCGTTGGTTGAATGCCCCTGTTGAATTGTTCTAAAAAGTTCCTCAGTTACGGTGTGATTGTATTCTCTTGATGTTAATGCATAAGGTTGTGTTTTAGAGCTCTTCTTAGTAGAGGATACCATCAGTTGATAAGCAGGATACAGGTGTTAAATATCTTTGGGGGTTTATAATTTGTACAGGTGCATCATTGGTTACTTGCAAAAATAAAATAAAAGAAAGGGAGACAATGAACGATCTTGTGTGGCTGGAGAATAAGGTTTACTGGAGATAATAGATGGCTGATGTGTGATTTCGTAATGATCAAGATCAAAGCTCTTTGCCTGGCTTGGATCTGCACAAATTCCCACCTACCTCATATTTCATGAAATGAGCACTTTGTGCATTCATAACCATATTAGTCCGTGCAGCACAATGATATATGCATATACTAGTCTGGGACTGTTTGTGCTTAGGTGTGTAGAGCCTTAGAGGATTTGCAGCTAGGCATGCATGATGGAATTTTGAAATCAAATCATCGAAACCAAGTAGTGTTGTATTGAAATAACGTCTCATGAAGGCTAGGCATATATTTTGTTATGTTGATGATTTTAGTGCGATATCTAAGTTTCCATAGTAAACCATGGGCAACCAACAGTTCATGTATACAAGGAACTTCACATTTTTCTCTTTTAAGTTTGAAAGTTTTGTGATCCATTGCAAGTTTCGAACTCACTGGCACATCATGTGGAAAAAAAACTCAATACAAACTTCCAATGAGTTGTTTCGGGTGTGTCAACATGCATAATTTTGCTCTCTAGTTTGATAGTATGTGCTCTCTTTTTTAACCAATGTAGATTTTATTAAAACTGCAAATGACGGTATTGCGCTGGTTTCTGCTTCTTTACAGGCATCTGGCAACTCCAGTGCTCTCTTCCTGACCGCTGCTGCGCAAAATCTCTTGTGTCTGAAGTTAGCGGAGGAGGCTGGTGTCAAGATCGCAAGCCCATGGATATCATGGTTCAAGGTTGCTAGTTTGCCTGCCATCATTTCCCTCTTAGCAACACCTTATTTGCTATACAAAATATTCCCTCCTGAAATAAAGGACACTCCTGAAGCCCCTGCATTAGCTGCTGAAAAACTGAAGAAAATGGGCCCAGTGACAAAAAATGAATGGGTCATGGTTGCTACAATGATTCTTGCAGTCTCACTCTGGATTTTTGGGTAAGATTCGTATCTTCTAGACCAAATTATTTCTCTGCATGAGTTGACCTGTTAGAAATATATTTGGGATTTATGTTGCAGTGTAACATTCTCATGAGTTGTATCTAGCGGGTTCTCTCAAAATTGCACTACATATACACATCACATAATCACTAGGGCTGATGTGTGCTGACTTAGCAGTTGGATCAAACTATCAAAATAAGGGAGATACCTAGCAGGGCACTATTTAATTAAGATTTTTTTCTGAACTTTATTTAATTAAGATATTGAGGATGACCTTGTAGCCCACCATGGTTGGTGATAGCGAATAAGCTGTTGATACTTATTCAGTTGTAACAAACTTTTATCATTATGACACTGAAATTTGTTCGATCTTGGAAGCTGCATTGCTCCGACATCTTGATTGGCAGTTACTTTCCATATGGTATGGGTTTTAGTACATGTTATCTTAAGAGGCAGTAGGGCAACAACAAATATGTAAATAGGAAACACCAAGGGAAGTTCTTTAAAATGCTAACAAGTGAAACACTACTTTGCCTGTTTTGAGACATGGACAGAAATCTGTTATTCTTTGTTTAATGTTCAGAATATGGCTTCCATATAAACTGTTATACAATTATTTTTACAGGGATGCTATTGGCGTGTCAAGTGTTGTTGCTGCAATGATTGGGCTCTCTATTCTTCTTCTGCTTGGGGTGATGAACTGGGATGATTGCTTGAATGAAAAGTCTGCATGGGACACGTTAGCTTGGTTTGCTATTCTAGTTGGAATGGCGGGGCAGCTTACTAATCTCGGTATTGTATCATGGATGTCAAATTGTGTTGCAAAGGTTCTCCAGTCTTTCTCATTGAGTTGGCCTGCAGCATTTGGTGTTCTTCAGGCCTCCTATTTCTTTATTCACTATCTCTTTGCTAGTCAAACTGCACATGTCGGAGCTCTATACTCGGCATTTCTTGCCATGCACCTAGCAGCCGGTGTTCCTGCTATACTCTCAGCACTTGCTTTGACATACAATTCAAATCTCTTTGGCGCGCTAACACATTATAGTAGTGGGCAGTCTGCAGTGTACTACGGAGGTAATTTTACTTATCCACCTACTTGGATTCATTTTTTGAACATAACATACTTGGATTTAAATTGTCTTTCTCAAGCACTAGTATGTTACATTCTCGTCTGTTTATTATCTCCGCCTCCCAAGTAGTCATCAGCTGATAAGTGTCCAGTTTGGTTTTTTAATGTAAGTCACACCTTGACAAAACATTTTTGATATTTGGGGTTGTTTGTATAGTCTTTTAAAAGAACACATAAGCATTTCACTAAGTGTGGGAGTGTTCTGTATGTGTAAACCACCATCTTATTTGACAACATCGCCCATTCCAAATGGAGTCTCCAATAGAGAATTAAAACAACAAGCCTATTAACACAATCGGGATATTTGAAGAAGTCTTTATGTTTTTATTTAACTTTTATTATTAGGTTTCTAATATTAGGGTTTTTACTAAATTTTGTTATTTTGTGCTGCAGCGGGGTATGTTGACCTTCCTGATGTATTCAAGCTGGGGTTTTCAGCAGCGGCAATTAATGCTTTGATTTGGGGAGTAGTTGGTACTTTCTGGTGGAAATTCCTCGGCCTTTACTAAGGAGTGGCTGATGTGTTAGTTGACAACAATTCTTCTTTAGTGCACCAGTAAACCATGGGCTCATCTTTCTTGAGAGGTGCTTGGTGGATGTATAATAAGAAAGCATTGTTCATCACTCAAATTTCTGAACATGCTACAGTGTAAAATGTTATTTACCCGCAAGGCTTCACATAGTTGTTAAGCCTTCTTGTATCTCCATTTTGTATAACTAAATACAATGTATGTAGGGGCGAGTTTCTATCCTCAACTTCGCATTCTCTTGATGTGGATTTTGCATAGGGAGAGCTATGTTTTTAACTATCAACATGTACAACACCAAATCAGCATTGTCATATTTATCATGAGATGTATCTTTACAATATATTGATATATTGTGAACCATGTCATTTGACGTGATAAATTGTTTATATTTATCTTGCTTGTGTCTGTTTACTCCTAAAATTAGATGGTAGAAGTAAAATCTCTCAAAACGGTCAAATGGTTTGCTTTGGACAGTTCCGATATTGGCTCATATTATAACTGTATTTAGGGAGCTAGCTAGTGTATGTCTTGGATGACAAAATTGCATTAAGCATGGGCAAGATGGTACATTGTACGTCGAGCTTAGGCCTTCATCTGCCGGCGTCGGTGCAGATGATTGTGAGCGTAAAGTTTTACTGTTTGACCAGCGGTTCTCCAATTTGCTTTGCGTTTGTGCTCCTAACCTTGTTCCCCGCCATGAAGAAAACTGCATCTCTCTATATAGTACTCCCCGGTCTGAATGGACCAGAGAAGATGCACTCCCCAGGAATTTAGCGCGCAAAACGTAGTGGAGTACCCTGATCCCTCGTTATTTTTGGCTTTGCATCTCTTGTTCTCCTTTCTCCGTCTCTCTCACTCGCGTCGCGTTCCCCTTGATCCCTCCTCTCCATACAGAAACAGAAACACCTCGTCGATCGACCGCTTGATGCCGCATGCCCCAATCGGCGCTACCACCGTTGTCCGCTGCGGTCGCGGCCGTGGCCGACCCTGAGCCCTCATGCTCCGATGCTGGGGCGATGGAGATGGACGACGAGGACCTCGTGGAGGACCTCCTCGCCACCGTCAACTCTGCCCGCGCCTACGCCGACTTTCGACACACGCAGCGCAAGGAGTGCCACAACCTCCTCCGCTGGCTGCAGCTCGTCCTTCCGCTCCTCGAGGAGCTCCGCGACTCCACGCCCCACCTCGCGGAGGACGCCTACCGCCGCCTCACCCTGCTGGGCCGGGCGTTCGCCGCTGCGCGCCGCCTCCTCCGCTCCTGCAACGACGGCAGCAAGATCTTCCTGGTTCGATCCGATGGCCTTGATTCTTGGTCCTTCTTGTGATGCGTGATCTTGATCAATTGAGCGCAATACCATCAATAATTTCAGGCGCTGGAGAGCGAGGCCGTGCTGGGGAGGTTCCGTACTGTGTACGAGAAGATGAACGCTGCCTTGGACGGGATGCCCTACGAGGAGCTCGGCATCTCCGATGAAGTCATGGAGCAGGTAATTAATTAAGTGCATAACCAGTAACTATTTTTTACCGTATCACACAACATAACACATTCACGCATGTGTTCCTCTTGTTGTTGAAGGTGGAGCTGATGAACGCACAGCTGATGAGATGCAAGAGGAGAACGGACACGCAGGACATAGAGCTGTCCATGGATCTCATGGTGATACTCCAGAACAACAAGGACGACGAGAGGAACGCCGACAGGGCGATACTGGATAGGCTGGCCAGCAAGCTGGAGCTGCAGACGCTGCCGGATCTCAGGGCGGAGACGGTGGCCATAAAGAAGCTCATCAACGAGCGGAACGGGCAGCACGCGGAGAGCACCAAGCAGATCGTCGAGCTCCTCCACAAGTTCAAGGCCATCGCCGGCATCGACGAGAAGAACGTCCTCGGCGGCGAGGTTTTCGTGACCAAGTCCCTCGACAAGTGCCCCTCGTTGATGATCCCGGACGACTTCCTCTGCCCGATCACATTGGAGATCATGACGGATCCTGTCATTGTCGCCAGTGGACAGGCACGCACATTTTCATACCCTTGATTTGTTCCTCTCGATTTGATCGTATACCTCCCCCAGGAAAGTTATGAACAAATGATTGGAACACAAAATTTAAACCTGTAGACGTACGAGAGGAGAAGCATCCAGACGTGGCTGGACAGCGGTGAGAGGACGTGCCCGAAGACGCGGCAGCCATTGGTACACCTGTCGTTGGCGCCCAACTACGCGCTCAAGAACCTGATCCTGCAGTGGTGCGACAAGCACAAGGTGGAGCTTCAGAGGAGGGAGCCGGAACCCGTGGCGGAGCAGGACGAGCGACCGAGAGAGGACATCCCGTCACTGGTAGATGCGCTGTCGTCGATCCACCCGGACGTGCAGCGGAAGGCGGCCAAGAAGATCCGGGTGCTCTCCAAGGAGTCCCCGGAGAACAGGGCGCTCATCGCCGGCAACGGTGGCATCCCGGCCTTGATCGGCCTGCTGGCCTACCCGGACAAGAAGGTGCAGGAGAACACGGTGACCTCGCTGCTGAACATGTCCATCGACCAGAGCAACAAGATCCTCATTACCAAGGGGGGAGCCATCCCGCTCATCATCGAGATCCTCCGGAACGGCAGCGCCGTGGGTCAGGAGAACTCGGCGGCGACGCTCTTCAGCCTGTCCATGGTCGACGAGAACAAGGTGACGATCGGGAGCCTGGGCGGCATCACGCCGCTGGTGGAGCTCCTGACGAACGGCACCGTCCGGGGCAAGAAAGACGCCGCCACGGCCATCTTCAACCTCATTCTCAACCAGCAGAACAAGGTCAGGGCCACTCACGCGGGCATCGTTCCGGCGCTGCTCAACGTCATCGACGACAAGAGCCTAGGGATGGTCGACGAGGCGCTCTCCATCTTCCTCCTGCTGTCATCGCACGCCGCCTGCCTCGGCGAGATCGGCACGACGCCGTTCGTCGAGAAGCTCGTGCAGCTCATCAAAGAAGGCACGCCCAAGACTAAGGAGTGTGCGTTGTCCGTTCTGCTGGAGCTGGGAACCAAGAAGCAGCCGCTCCTGGTGCACGCGCTCAGGTTCGGCCTCCACGAGCACCTCTCGGTCATCACCAAGACCGGCACCAGTAGAGCGCAGAGGAAGGCCAACTCTCTCATTCAGCTGGCCAAGAAATGCTACTGAGTGGGAGGACCTAATAGAAACTATGTTGTACATCCGGTTCCTGGTGAATGCGCATGTAATGTATTTGTACATGCCTCAAATGCGCAGCTCGCACGTTTGAATTTTAGAAAGCATATTTGCTATATTCATCTGTTGATTTTTTTTAAATTTTCCACGTATATTAAACCAACAAAGAGTACATGATTATATCGATTATAAAAATAAAGATAAAATAGACTAGCAAATCTATGAGATCTTCAATCTCTTTCTTCATCCATGACACAATCTTTCTTCATCTATTGATTATTGATCCTTCTCGAAACCAGAAAACCATAAAGCGCCGCCCCCCTCGTGTCGCTCCCTGGGACGTTAGGGGCGTACCTAGCATTGGGCCTTTTCATGTCGGCACCGCGTGGGGCCTCCTCCGCGCTGCGGCACCGCTCTGCCGAAGGTAGTCGGGGAGTTTGTTTGACACGAAGTGGATGGTCGACTCGTGGCAACGACGCTAAAAGGAGAAATATTGTAGTGTGGGCGCAAGGCTGAAACTTATAAAATAAAGGTATTATGAAAAACACATATGTCAAGTATATGGAATCCACTTGCACGAATCGATCTACTAGTAAGTTTGTAGTTGCTCCTCAGAGCCTCGACACATAGACCGTTCCCTTCGATTTTGTTATTCCGTGAGATTTTATAGGCTGAACTTTCCTTTTCAGAGAAGGAGGGCTACGTGGCTTTCATTGTCATTACAAAATGACAATATGTCTTTTGTTACGACATCCACACAGCATCACATGGATCATTGACCTACCAAAGATCATCAAGCAAAACCTCTATTCTTAATCAGGCTTATAAGAAAATGCCTTTGGTACGTGTAGCATGCCATAGTGGGGCCAAGGTCTCTGCTGTTCCCTCCTAGCTCCGCCACTGACCGTTCATATCAGCTCCTAGCCTCCTACTGACCAAGAACTATAACAAGCCACTCTGCATATTTTAATGCAAGATCGAAAACTTAAACAATTGCCTTCATGAATGAATAATTTCCATTTCCATGTGCTGCCCATAAATATTAGAACTGGAATTTTGATTTGAAATCTAATTCTATCAGAATTTGGGACTACAATGAAGGAACCAAACTCAGTTTGCCGTAGGCAAACAAAGTTAAGGAATTCAGGAATAATTGGCTGACACCAGACATAATCAGCCAATAAACTTAAATGATACGGATCAGAAAACCAAAGTGTTATGCCAGGTTGGTCGGCACTCGGCACATTTGCACTTGCGAGTCTTGACTCTTGAGGTACTCCTCCGTCTCGCCTCCGAGCTCCATCCACCGCCGACGCCGAAACTCATGCTGTCGCAATGCACCCAGCGCGTGCCCCCGCCATCGTCGCCTCTCGCGTCCTTGTCCGCGACAACCAGCGCATAACCGCTCTAGCCCGCGCCGGCGACCTTGCCGCCGCCCGTCGGGTGTTCGACGCCATGCCCCGCCGCGACGTCGTCTCCTGGAACGCCCTCCTCACAGCGCTATGGCGCGGCGGCCGAGACCTGCCCGCGGCGCGCCGCCTCTTCGAAGACATGCCGTCCCGCAACATCATCTCATGGAACTCCGTCGTCGCCGGCTGCCTCGCGCACGGCGACCTCGCCGCCGCCTCCGCCTACTTCGCGCGCACGCCGCGCCGCAACGTGGCCTCGTGGAACGCTATGCTTGCCGGGCTCGTCCGGCTCGGCTGCATGGACGACGCGAAGAGGCTGTTCGGTGAAATGCCCGAGAGGAACGTGGTGTCATATACCACCATGGTGGACGGGCTTGCGCGACGTGGGGATGTGGCAAGGGCACGTGAGGTGTTCGACGAAATGCCCGAAAGAAACTTGGTGTCGTGGGCGGCAATGATTACTGGGTATGTTGAGAACAGCATGTTCGACGACGCAAGGAAACTGTTTGAAGCGATGCCGGAGAAGAATGTCGTGGCATGCACCGCAATGATTACTGGATATTGCAAGGAAGGAGATGTGGATTGCGCCAGGAAGCTTTTTGATGGGATTCGTGTCAAAGATGTCATCTCTTGGAACTCCATGATTGCAGGTTGCTATTCTTTTCTCATAATGCAACTTGGCTAATGCTTAGTATAGTCCTACTCCTGTGAAGATCTAAGAATTGGGATGTTGCTTACATACATATATCTGATGTTGTATCTTTACCTGCATACGAAGCCATTTGGCTGTCGACATCTTCAAGATGCTGTTGAGGTTGTGCATCAATTCTCTCATCTACTTGTGTGAGTGCGTTCATTTTGAGTTGGCGATTGAAAATGGTTTTTGTTCTTGTCCTGTGAAGATCTAAGAACTGTGATGCTGCTTACATACATTTATCTAACATTTAATTCTCTCATCTACTAAAGCTTTTTAACTTTTAACCTGCATGTAATTCCTATATAGTTGTTGAGGTTCTTGACTGAGAGTCATTTTGCCTTTTGTCTTGTATACGGGGGATTCAGAAAACGTAATAAGAAACAAAAGCTGTCTGCTTAGATCTATTGTTTTCTTCCTCATGCTGCCACTGAACCTTTGAAAATCATCACATTTTACTTGTCCATATTTCTGCAGGATATGTTCATAATGGACACGGAGAAGAAGCTTTGAGATTGCACATCATAATGATCAGAGAAGGTGCAAAACCAGATCACGCGACTGTTATTGCAATCCTGACAGCATGTTCTGCTCTTGCTTTGCTCAGACAAGGAAGATCAACACATGCTGTTGCCATCAAAACAATGTTAGAATCTAGCACATCTTTTTGTAATGCTTTGATGACAATGTATAGCAAGTGTGGCGATGTCTGTGAGTCAGAGTTAGTCTTCATAAATCTGAAAAGCCAGGATATTGTTTCGTGGAACACAATAATTGCTGCATATGCACAACATGGTAAATATCAGAAAGCTATTTCTTTCTTCCATGAGATGGAAACACGTGGACTGGTACCGAATGATTTTACCATCCTTAGTGTGCTATCAGCATGTGGGCATGTTGGCAGGGTGGATGACAGCTTGGAACTGTTTGATCTTATGTCAGTCAAGTACGCGATATCTCCAAAAGCTGAACACTATGCTTGTATTGTGGATATATTGGCCAGAGCAGGACAGTTCGAGAAAGTGTGTAGTTACATAAAAGAGATGCCATTTGAAGCTGAGAAGAATGTTTGGGGTGCGTTGCTGGGAGCTTCCAAGACTCATGGTAATGTGCAACTGGGTGAATTTGCTGCGAAAATGCTTGTGCAGTCAGACTCGGGAAGTTCAGGGCCTTATGTGATGCTTTCAAATATTTATGCTGCTGCTGGCATGTGGGGTGAAGTCAATCGAATAAGAGGCCAAATGAAGGAAAAAGGTGTGAAGAAACAACCAGGATACAGCTGGACTGACATTGCTAATAAAGTTCATATGTTTGTGGGTGGTGATGCATCTCATCCAGAGATGAACAAGATCATTTCCGAGCTCAGAAAGATCAGCTTTCATATGCAAATGATGAGCAACGGAACTCAACCGATGGTAGAGCTGGCCCAGGAACGTGGATAGTGTTTTTCATACCTTCATGCTCTCGTGCCATTCACAATATCTGCTTTGTCTGAATCTCTGTTAGTAAGCTCAAGGATCAAATTTACAGGCAATAGATTTTTCATCTCAGGTACATGGATTTCCTGCATGACATTTTAAAAGACGAGTCTAATGGATGTTGCTATCAGTATATCATGATTAGGCTGGGTTTCTATCCTTCAAAGAACAAAGGGTCCTGGCTATAGTAAAAAAAGGTCGAAACTAGAAGTTAGATGAAACAGTGACTCCCTCCAATCCGTTTATAAATGTCGTGAGCTGTATGGCTGATTTGTACTGGGCTAGTTGTTTCTCCGCGACACTTCAAAGGGATCAGAGGGAGTATTAAAGGTAATCACCACAATCATATCTGTTGATCATGTAAATACTTTTGTTCTAGATGATAGAACAATCTTGATCCAGTTTCACCTAGGCCTCTAGTTGCACGCTGTCCAGTAACTAGGACTGAGAGCCAGTTAATCCTAAGGTAAGTGCTATAGTTTTTCAGATGGGCCAATGTTCAGTACTCCACAAAATCATCTATATATCTGTAGAAATCACATATTGGGATATGCTTGATGCAACGTTACTTTGGTCCATTTGGACATGAGTAACTAGTGCTCCAGTGAAATTTACGTCATTAAGATTACAAAAGGTTGATCTTCTGTGAGCTCTTTGTTCTTCTTTTGTGCCCTAGGTTATCATCAAATGGAAGTTAGCTTCATTTCCAGAAAATTCAATCAACAAAGGATCTTCGATGGCATAGATAAAATTAAGCATGCACAAACAACCTTCTTAGACAAGCGAACAGTAGGTACAATGGGCTTGCTTGAATGGGAAAGTCATTTCTCTACTGATAACACGAGCAACCTAAAAATTTCCTTGGCAGAACATTGTTCTAGCTGCTGCTGTTGCAAATCAGAGTTGTATAGGTGTAAGCTTTATTTCACTTTGGATAAATCTTGGCCTAATGATTTTTAATTTTAATCTTGAGAGCTTATGATTGATTATGGAGACTGTTATGCAGTTTCATTTGATTTTAATGTCACAACATATAAACAATAAACTTGCAGCACATTGAGAAGGAAGATTAGACCTGGGTGTTTTATTTGTCCTGATCAAAACTATTGTTCCTTAAGAGTGCAATAGACCAACAATGATTAGGCAAGCTCAGTTGTAAGTACTGAAAAGCTTTGCCATTGTAGATATATTAATAAAATATTTTCTGAATTATAAAAAGATTTTGCAGACTAATGACAAGACAAGTACTGCTTAACCGTACAGTACTAAATTTCTGCATACAAGAAATTTCCATCTCAAGCTTTTACATGTAACATGCTGAAAGGTGCAGGAAGCATTTATCATGTCAAGCACCCCTACAAACTATTCCGTTTTCATATTTTCACTATCTCTATGCTTACATATATGTTACATTCTTTGTAATTTACATCTTAAAAGCTGAATAGAAAAGGGTTTAATTTGCACTTGGAGCATCTCATTTTGTCGAGCATTACAACTATCTTGAGTTCAAGGGCTTTGGAGAAGCAAAATGTAGAGTTGTACACTTGTACGGAGTATTTAGTAACTGCCTAGTATCCAAGGATACTAGATTACACCTTGAGGGTTCCTTTTCTTCATTATGTCACCAAATTTCCTAAGAATTGTCCTTTTATTCTGTCTTGCAGGACTCCTAATTTCCTTTGAACGAGGAGATCTTTCGACATCAGAGTACATATCATCTGCTGCCACATATCTTCCTTTCCTCTCGCCTCCCACAGGTTCTCTGGGTGATGCTTCAGCTGAGGTTTTGGCTGACTCTGAACTGAACATAGCATCAATCATGTCCTTCAATTCTTTAATGCTACTCTGTGCAGCAGCCTCACTGACCTTTAAGGACTCGTAATCTTGCACGATGCTCTTTAAGGTACTATCTTTCTCAGACATATCTTCGTGAAGCTGAGAGTTCTCTACCCTTGCAATCTCCAAGGATTCTCTTGCTACATTGGCTTCATTAACCGCATGCTTCAGCATTTCCCTCAACCTGGAATTCTCATCTCTGATCACCCTCTGTGATTCAAACAATTTGTCATTCTCTTCCTTTGCTTTGTTCACCTCCCCCTCGAATATCTTGATGCAATCGATGAGTCCCCTCTCTTTCTCTTTTGATGCTGCTGCCAACTCATCTGACTCAAACTTCAGTTTCCCTGCTTCTTCCTGTGCCAACCAGAGCTTTTCCTCCATGCTTTCCAGAGAGGCCTTTGAGTTCTCCACTTCAGTTCTTGCATTTTTCAACTCAGCTTGCACCCTTGAGAGCTCCGTTTTCGCCTCTCTAGCGACTGTGGTTTGTTCCGTCAAGGTCATCGCTAATTCATCCATGGCTTTCCTGCACTTCTCCTCAGCTTCGACCGCCAACTTCAGCTCACGCTGTAATGAGAGTGTCTCCACCTCACCAGGATTGGCAAAGGAGAAGGACATTACACCTCTTCTTCTGAAATTCTTCGCTGGCTGCCTAGTTGGATTAGAAGACAGGGCAGTGAAGGCCTCCAAGCTCTTGTTGTTATCTTGAAGCGAAGCTATCTCAATCTTGGCCTCCTCCAAAGATACTTTGGTTTGTTCAAGCTGCTTTGTTTGGGCCTCCAGGGACACGAGCATTTTCTTCTCTGAATCTCTTGCTGCCTGCAGTTCAACTTCCAACTGTTCTAACCTGTGTGGAAGATCCAATTGATCATCTCCACTGCCTTTTAACTTGTTCTTCTTATTGCTTTTCTTGACCTCTTCCATCTCATCCAGGGAACGGACCTTTTCATGCTTCTCCTTTACCAGCTCCTCCTGCAACTTGTTCAATTCCTCTTGCATATCTGATGCCTCAGAGAAGCGCGATGTGGAAACTTCGTTGCCGCTGGAAGATGACTTGACTCTAAAAAAAAAGACAAAGCTCCTGTTGGTTCATCGATTGGTGACAATAATCGAAACAAGAAGGTAACACAAGAAATTCAAAAGAATCCAAATTCTATGGAAACCTGTGAGTATCACAACCACGACTTATGTTTGTCAACAGATAACCATGATTCGAGGATCTAGATAAGAAAACTCGGGAAAAGGCTAAATACTCTACCTGGACTTGAACGAGAACATCTTCTCCGGCTAGAAAACCTGTTGCCTGCGCAGGATCAACCAGACATGCCGCCTTGGCTGCTCGTATAAAAAACCCTAGTCTTTCTTCGAAACAGATGCACAAGCTGGGAATCAGGTACTGCACCGAGAAGGTTATTGTTGGTTGTCTCTCGGAGCGAGAGACTTTTCCTTTATGCCGAAACTTCAAGGGCAGAGAACTAGAGATCAAACACCGCGTCTACTGTGCTGTTAAAAGAAGGGGTGAGGTGAATCGAAGACTTTATTGAACGGGTATTGAAACGGTCGAACTCTGAGAGCCGCCTTGAAGTTGAAGGGGAGCACGCACGGAAGCGGTCCAATTTTGTATTCTATCTAACACATAGATATTCTCTATTCTCTTGCCTTGCCTTTCTTTATCATTTACGTACCAGTTCAGACGTGCTTCTCTGATTTCAACGTCGGCATCAGCTGGCCCAGCAGTCAGTCAGCCGAAGACACCATTGGCCGGCTCTTGTTCAGAATTTTGTAGTTGGAATTGTTGAGGGGAAGACTGATACCACCAGTCCACCACAGGTATGATCCTTTTTATAAACGATGACCTGGCCTGCCCTCTCCCCTTCCTCAATGTTTCCCATATCAAGACTTCACCTTTTAAGAATTTAATTAACCAAATTATTATCTTAGCGTACACGTATTGCCCATTGGAATATTGGATTGATTTGATGACATGCTTTTTAAAAGGGAATGCTGGATTAATGTTTGTGAGGTGCACATTTGATCCTTAACAGAATTGGTGGCACAGCCTTTTAATACCCTGCTGCTCTCATTTGAATCTTTGCAAAAATATCAAAGAATTTCGTAGCTGTGGACGAATAACGCCATCCCGTAGCATGCAGATCGGGATGGGGTGGGGACAAACCAAACTAGCTGGGACGCCAGGTGGAGATTTTCCTAGCTGCCTACAATTCCTAAAAGTTTTGCAGTAAAAATTCGTTTTCCTTGCCAAAATGGGCCTTCGTATGGGTAGGCTTAGCATGTCTCACTTTTTTCATGGGCCAATAACGGGAAACAATCGGCCTGCATTAATGCTATTTGCCTATTTCAGCGGGGAGAGCTCGCGCATGATACAGCGAAATGTGTCCTGGAAGCACACTCCATTAGAATGTCACTTTACGTCCCTACAGAGCACACACGCCTAGTCTATTTTTTTAAAAAAATGCATAACTTGTAAACCAAACATCCCAATCAAAATCTATTCTCACCGTAGTATTCTTCGCGACGAGATCAACAAAACTAGATCTCACATGGACACTTTTTGATAATATTTTTTCAAAAATCAACTTTTATGTCACGTTAAACCAAGTTCATGGTAAAACATGCTTGTGAAAAAAAGTCACCTTTAACCGCCATGATCCCTTTCCTAAGTTGGAATCGGTCGGTTTAGCCTCAACTTGAGACAAAGTTTTACATTGTAAATATTTATTACAAAGCAACTCCTGTCACACCCCATCTTCATGTAATATCTTGAACAACCATTTGCTTAAAAGACATTTGTTCTTAATATCTAATACCTCAATTCCTAGTCTCCTTTGATCTTTCGGGCGATAAATAATGTTCCATTTGGTTAGTCTATACTTTATTTTAGGTTGATCATTTTTCCAAAAGAATCAAGATAAAAAATAATCTAACCTCTTACGTACCCATGTTGGGATTAGGAAAAAAGGACGAACATTGGCAAGCTTGTTAACATAGAGTTAATTAGGACTAGACGATCACCATATGAGAGTATTTTTTCATCCCAACATCCAAGTTTTTTTTCAAAACGATAGGTTTCCACTCTTTATTCAACAACTTTCGATAATGAACTGGTATCCCCCAAATATTTAAAGGCAATGCGGCTACTTCACAACCAAATATTTGAAGATGTTCATTTTGCTGATCCACAGTTTCACCAAAACTATAAAGTTCACTTTTGTGGAAATTAATTTGAAGTCGTGAAAGTTGCTCGAACAAGGATAGAATGAGCTTCGAATGAACAACTTTCCAAGTCTTGTTCAAAAATAATATTGTATCATAATCACTAAAATGGGTACCCCTCATTCAACAAGATCAGTAATAAGAGATCCAACTTGGCCATCATCTTTTGCTCGGGCTATTAGGGCCAACATATCGGCCGCAATGTTAAACAGAATTGGTGATAACGGATCACCTTGTCTAAGTACTTTGAGGGTTTGAAAATAATTACCAATTGAAAGAGCATATTTCCTCATGTGTGGTTTTGGTAATTATATGACAATCTCTATGGACTAATGTTTGCATTAAGATATCCTTATAGATCTTGTCCATGGAAATAGTGGGTTCATGTGTTGGACTCTTGAAGCTTATTTGATGACCAAGGTCTCATTTAAAGGTGTATATGATGGATGGTCATGTGTTGAGTTGATCATGTTGCAAGTATGTCTTGAATGAGTCAAGACATCATATTAGCAAAGAAAGATTGGAAGATAAAAGGTTGATCAAGTTGTTGATCAACACACAAAGTTACAAAATGTCATACATGCTAGTGTTGATAGTCCTTGCATATCATGTAGTAGTTGCTTAACTAAATCTCATGATGATATGCTTTCCTTGTCTTGTTGCCATGATCAAAATGTTTCTATTTCCTCTAGTACTTGTTTGGCTAACAATGTAGAGAAATCTCAACAATTGTTGGAACAAGACTTGGACCTCAATGGTGCTTCAAGTGTCTCCTCATCGTCTTCATCCACTACTCACTTTTGCCTTATGGCTAAGGAGTTTAAGGTATCTCCTACCATACACTCCAATATATCTCATGATGATGATGATGACGATGATCAAATTCAGGAGAAGTTTGATAGTCTCTCATGCTCTCTTAAACAATAAAAATGCTCATGAGAACTTCTTAGAAATCGTGACTACCCTTTTTGAGCTCAAGGAGAGCTTTGAGGCCATGGAGACCCGTTGTCATGAAGGGTGGGGTCTTGCTCGTGATTCCGCGGGTGAGGTCCACAATCTTGAGAATGCTCTTGAGGAAGAGCAAGAAACTCGGGTTTCTCTCGAGGAGAAATTGGAATCTAGTGAGGGGTTAAATAATGAAGTAATTGCTAAACTCACTAAAGAACATGACCATGCTATTGCTAAATGTAATGTGCTTAGTAAAGAAAATACTAAGTTAAACAATGAGCTTGTCATGATGTCTTCTTCCATTTCTAATATTAATGATGCTAGTGCTACTAACTCCACTTTGTGTGAAGCATCTATTTTGAAGGAGAATGTTGAGCTAAGGGCTCAACTTGATTTGCTAACTAGTAAGTATGGGAATTTGGAAGAAACACATGAAAAGCTTTTTAGCTCTAATGAGGATCTTCTAGCATCCCATGCTAGGCTAAAGTTAGCTCATGAGGCGGTCACTACAAAGGTAACATCTTGTGAGCCTCTTGTGGACACTAGCACAACTTCTACTACCAGTGCTTTATTGCAATGTGCTAGTACTAGTAATTCTACATCACATACTATTCCTAAATCTTGTGATGAATTACGTTCCTTGCCTGGTTGCTCTAATAATGTAGAATCTACTTCCTCTAGTATTTGTGTTGAAACTAACCATGTAGAGGAACTCAAAGAGCTCAAGGCACAAGTCACTTCCTTGAAGAAAGACTTGAAGAAGTGTCATGAAGGAAAATCCACCCTCGACAACATGTTGAGAGTGCAACAACTTCCTCATGACAAGAGTGGACTTGGATTCAACTCAAATAATAAGAACAAGTCCAATGTCAAGAAGAAGCACAAGTTTGTCAAGAAGAAAGGCCAAGAACAAGCTATTGATTTGGCCAAGATTGTGTGCTTCAAGTGCAAGGTTGAAGGGCACCATGTTAGATCTTTCCCGTTTAAGAAGAAGCCTCTTAGTGAGAAGCAACAAGGGAAGCAACCTCAAGTTCAAACTCAAGCTTCCCAAGTTGAAGAACTTACCCTTCGCAAGAAGAAAGGTAAATGTCGACTTTGCTACAAATGTCGTGGGAATGATCACTTTGCTTCTTCATGCACTCATGGTACCTTATCCAACCCTACTAATATTGATAATGCTCATTCTCTTCGGAAGGATAATGTTGGCAATGTGTTTGCCAAAGTTATTGGAACTCCAAGTGGTGTCAAGAAAATAACCATTTGAGTTGCCAAGCCTATTGTGACTAACCTCTTAGGACCCAACTTGGTTGGGGAGCAACAAGCTAAAACTTGATCAATAGGTGTAAGCGGAGGACATTGGAGATTGGACTACATCATGAAGAATTAAGGGATCTTCATCATTCATATTCTCTCAAGTCAAGTCAATTGGATTATATTGTCTTAGCATATATCCAATGCTACTCCTTGCGGTAACTTGTATTTAATTCAAATGTATACATTGAAAGTTGCTTGCTGTGACGCCCTAAAATCGGTACTATGTAGATTTAAAGCGATCCCGTCGAAATCCGCATAATAACGATTTTAGGTCGCCCACCAGACATAATGTGCACGCCGAAGCATGCGCATTATGTGGGTGGAATTGTGATAACATTACAACAGTTCCGATACATCCACAAATACAACGAAGATATAATACAACAACGACTCGAACGAGTCAAGATACAAATATTACGATACAAAGATACAAATGAGAGCGAAAGCAGAATAGTATCCGACTACGGATAAGATGCAAATTGGACTAAGAGTCCTGAAGATAAGCGATGGCGCCATATTCCTGCCCAGCCAAGCCGGAGGGATTCCCAAGCTAACGTCGTCAGACTTCAAAACCTGTTAACTGCACATAAAGCATATCCCAAAAGAGGGTCAGGGCACTCCCTGGCAAGCAAAACCGACTTGCCTACTTTCTACACCATCTCCCAAAATATAGGGGAGGTGGACTTAGCGGCAGCAGCAATAGCAACCTAAAGAGACATGCTACAACTTCCGTCTAATCAGAGAGGGATAAGAGAGCGCATAAGATAAACATCTACAACTAACACCAAACATAACCCATTCTCGAATTAACCCCCTCAACCAAATATGAGGAAGCAATTCGGGAAACTCACACATTTGAACAATTTTATTTATAATTTATTGTGAAAGTAATTCTATATTACTAATCAAATTAATTAACATTAATTAGGTGCAAGTTGTCTAGATCTTGTTAGCCAACATCATCACCAAAGTCGTCCATAACCGTGGACACGGCTCATCGATAAGATTATACCCTGTAGGGGTGCACTACTGTACCCATACTCGCATGATCAACCCAAGCAAGCATCAGGGCTTCTCAACACGACTTATTCCTTCACTACAGCAAGTCCAAGTGCCACCCATATGAGTTGTTACCCGCGTCAGGAGTCCGGCCGAATCTCAATTGCGGACTCATTAGTTTGTGTCTGCGCACCATGCGGCTCAAACCACAGTAGGAACTGTCCGCTACGCGCGCACCACCCCTATATGACCCCCCATATCACATAACCTCTCATCATCATCATCATCATCATGCACATGCATATGCGCAAATGGAAAACCCGAACTAGTTGCGGCACATGGACAAGTTGAAGATCCGTTCAAAGTCAAGGGGGGCTCCATAGGGCCTCCCACAAGGGGTTAGTGCGCTCAAAATTGGATCCGAGGACAAAATCTCAGTTCTTAGGTCGACACTGAGCAGAACAAAGCACCTCGCAAGGCCTTCCGCCTGGTGCCTTATCTTTTAATTATAATACCCCAATATAAAACAACATTTTATTAAGGTAGAATAATATATCAACGACTCGCGCAAACAACTCTAAGCATGCACTACGACTCGCAAGGCCAACAGATAAACATGCAACAGGTATTAGGTTGTGGGGATAAAGCTGTATGGGCTGCAGGATAAACATGTGATGGGATCGCAGTTCAAGAATCGATAACTAGGGTAGCAGAGATCAACGGCAGGAATGAAAGACAATGTATAGGTAAACAAGAAAATTTTGCTTGCCTGGAATCCCGCATGGAAGCAGATCTTGTCGTTGCTCACACATCTCAACGTCGTATCCGCGAAGAAGCAACAAACACTGGAAAGCGTAAAAGATGCATTTTACAACTACGGCAAAAGATCCAGCATGATCATATGAGCATGATGCATGACATGGCAAGATGCATTGCGAGATGCATTTAATCCAAATTAAGCGGAACCGGGATTCCGACAATTAATATTAATGTTAAAGTTATTTATCTACCCCACAAATTAAATGTCCATTAAGATGGCAAGGCATGGTAAAGATGATCTAGTCAAATTAAATGGAATAGGCATCAAGAGTAATTAAATGCCCACACATTCCATAATTATTATTTAGGTAAATCGCTACACCACCAAACCCAAGAGATGCAACACATGCAAGTATGATGCGATATGCACAAGATAGATGATATTTAGTAAAATAGGTAGGGTTAGGGTTTGGGTTCGCACGTTGGATCGGGAGAGATAGGGTTCGAAACCGACGTCTTCGGTGCGTAGAGGAAGTAGTTGCCGTCGGGGAAGTAGTCGTCGCGGGACCGGGGCGTCGTCGTTTGTCGGTGTCGTGGAAGTGGTCGGATAGTCGTACTCGGTCATCCCCGTTGACGGGCGCGGGCACGGAGGAGCACGGCAAACGGACACCGGAAGGAAAGCGCGCACGGGCGGCACCGCGACACGGACACGGGCGGTCACGGTGACGCGACACCGGAGGGAGCACACGCACGCGCACGGGCAGCACCTCGAAGGGTGGACAACTCGGACAAAAGTGGCGACGAAGTTCTTGCGGGCATTTCACCGAACACCTTGCGAGCGCCGGATGTGGGGACGCCACCGGACGGAGACGGCGTGCACGTGGCCGGGAAGAGGAGGCGGCGGCGGCTCGTGCACGCGGTAGGCGAGACGCGCGCGGCAGCGAGCGGCGTGCGGCGGAGGAGGCGGCGGAGACGGGAGCAGCGCGCGGGCGCACGGGGGCGCGTGGCGCAGTTGGGCGGACGGAGGCGCGGCCGGACGGCGGCGCGCGGAGGCGCAACGGAGCGGCGCGGGCGGAGCAGGGGGCGACAGCCGGGCGGAGGCGTAGAGGCGAGGTGGGGGCACGGTGCGGCGCGCTCGGGCCGGAGAGTGCGGTGGCGGGAGCGGCCGGCGGAGGACGCGCGGGTGGCGGCTGAACGGCGGCGCGGCTCGGCCGGAGCAGGGGCGACGACGGCGGGGCGTGGCAGCCGGCGGCGCGGTGGCGCGGGTCTGGCGCGGGCGCAGCGCGCGGGCGGCAGGAGGGCGCGCGGTCGGGGGAGCAGAGGATCGGGGCGCGCCGTAGCCGGGTCGGAGGCCGGCGGTGGCTGGCGGGGAGACGGCCGGCGAGCGGCGCGGGGCGCGCGGAGCAGAGGCGGCGGCGGCCATGGCGCATGGGGCGGCGGCTGGCGGCGGGCGCACGCGCGCGGCGAGGTGGGGAGGACGGGGCGCCGGGGGCGTGCGGGGAGCACGGCTCGGGGCTTGCTCGGGCTGGGGCGGGCTGCGGGATGGTTTGGTGCGGGAGGAGGAAGGAGGAAGGAGAGAAAGGAAACTCCCGTGCGGGAAAAAGAGAAGGAAGAGAAGGAAAAAAAGAAAAGAAGAAAAAGAAAGAAAAGAAAAGGAAGGGGGAAAGTGGAAAAAGGAAAAAGAAAAGAGTGGAGGGGGGCGGCTGCAAAATTGCAGGGGGTGGGAAATAAGTTTCCAGTGGGGAAACCTAGGGTTTGGGGTTAGATGGGCTTGGGCTTTATTTCTCTCCTTTTATTCTTTCTGTTTTCTATTTTTAAAACAAAAACAAAAAGGAATTTGAATACAAAACCCATACAAAATATTTTTAGTTTTGAAATGAAAATTTAATAAACTAATTTTTAACATTTTTATAAGATTTGAAAATAACACATTTTTAATTAAACTGAAATGCATTTGAATTTAATTATGGAAATTTAATTTAAATGCAACAAATTAAATTAATGCGATGCGATGCGATGCCATGTCGATGCAAAAAGAAAACTCACAAAACAAAAGGGGATAAATCCCGGGGCGTTACAATCGACACCACTAACAAGGGATCGCGTCCCGAGATCCACGCCGAGACCAAAAGAAGAGAGGGGTAACTATCGAGTCTTCACGCTCCGGGATGAACTTCTCGACACCACTAACAAGGGATTGTTGCTCCGCCTTGAAATTCTCGACACCACTAACAAGGGATTGTTGCTCACGACGAAGACGACTCCGAAAGATCGAACCTAATAGGGTAAAAGGCAAGAAATCGTCCACCCACACGTAGGATCCTAAAACTTTGAAAGTTGGATAAGAGAAGAGACTCCAAAACAAATAAGATAAGAGGAGAAATAAAATATAGGTAAGGAATAAAAAAGAAACCTATTGAGATATTTTCAAAATAACTTTTAGTCAAATAGTTTTCGACACTCTAAAAACAACGACCGTTAGCGAGGTTATCCTACAGACTTTTGCGGACCCGCTGCTTCGACAACCATTCGTATCGAAACAACAAGGAGATTGAAACCAAGGCTCTGATACCACTTTGTGACGCCCTAAAATCGGTACTATGTAGATTTAAAGCGATCCCGCCGAAATCCGCATAATAACGATTTTAGGTCGCCCACCAGACATAATGTGCACGCCGAAGCATGCGCATTATGTGGGTGGAATTGTGATAACATTACAACAGTTCCGATAAATCCACAAATACAACGAAGATATAATACAACAACGACTCGAACGAGTCAAGATAGAAATATTACGATACAAAGATACAAATGACAGCGAAAGCAGAATAGTATCTGACTACGGATAAGATGCAAATTGGACTAAGAGTCCTGAAGATAAGCGATGGCGCCATATCCCTGCCCAGCCAAGCCGGAGGGATTCCCAAGCTAACGTCGTCAGACTTCAAAACCTGTTAACTGCACATAAAGCATATCCCAAAAGAGGGTCAGGGCACTCCCTGGCAAGCAAAACCGACTTGCCTACTTTCTACACCATCTCCCAAAATATAGGGGAGGTGGACTTAGCGGCAGCAACACTAGCAACCTAAAGAGACACGCTACAACTTCCGTCTAATCAGAGAGGGATAAGAGAGCGCATAAGATAAACATCTACAACTAACACCAAACATAACCCATTCTCGAATTAACCCCCTCAACCAAATATGAGGAAGCAATTCGGGAAAATCACACATTGAACAATTTTATTTATAATTTATTGTGAAAGTAATTCTATATTACTAATCAAATTAATTAACATTAATTAGGTGCAAGTTGTCTAGATCTTGTTAGCCAGCATCATCACCAAAGTCGTCCATAACCGTGGACACGGCTCATCGATAAGATTATACCCTGCAGGGGTGCACTACTGTACCCATACTCGCATGATCAACCCAAGCAAGCATCAGGGCTTCTCAACACGACTTATTCCTTCACTACAGCAAGTCCAAGTGCCACCCATATGAGTTGTTACCCGCGTCAGGAGTCCGGCCGAATCTCAATTGCGGACTCATTAGTTTGTGTCTGCGCACCATGCGGCTCAAACCACAGTAGGAACTGTCCGCTACGCGCGCACCACCCCTATATGACCCCCCATATCACATACCCTCTCATCATCATCATCATCATCATCATCATGCACATGCATATGCGCAAATGGAAAACCCGAACTAGTTGCGGCACATGGACAAGTTGAAGATCCGTTCAAAGTCGAGGGGGGCTCCATAGGGCCTCCCACAAGTGGTTAGTGCGCTCAAAATTGGATCCGAGGACAAAATCTCAGTTCCTAGGTCGACACTGAGCAGAACAAAGCACCTCGCAAGGCCTTCCGCCTGGTGCCTTATCTTTTAATTATAATACCCCAATATAAAACAACATTTTATTAAGGTAGAATAATATATCAAACTAAGCAAATGAAACATAAGACCAACAGACGACTCGCGCAAACAACTCTAAGCATGCACTACGACTCGCAAGGCCAACAGATAAACATGCAACGTGTATTAGGTTGTGGGGATAAAGCTGTATGGGCTGCAGGATAAACATGTGATGGGATCGCAGTTCAAGAATCGATAACTAGGGTAGCAGAGATCAACGGCAGGAATGAAAGACAATGTATAGGTAAACAAGCAAATTTTGCTTGCCTGGAATCCCGCATGGAAGCAGATCTTGTCGTTGCTCACACATCTCAACGTCGTATCCGCGAAGAAGCAACACACACTGGAAAGCGTAAAAGATGCATTTTACAACAACGGCAAAAGATCCAGCATGATCATATGAGCATGATGCATGACATGGCAAGATGCATTGCGAGATGCATTTAATCCAAATTAAGCGGAACCAGGATTCCGACAATTAATATTAATGTTAAAGTTATTTATCTACCCCACAAATTAAATGTCCATTAAGATGGCAAGGCATGGTAAAGATGATCTAGTCAAATTAAATGGAATAGGCATCAAGAGTAATTAAATGCCCACACATTCCATAATTATTATTTAGGTAAATCGCTACACCACCAAACCCAAGAGATGCAACACATGCAAGTATGATGCGATATGCACAAGATAGATGATATTTAGTAAAATAGGTAGGGTTAGGGTTTGGGTTCGCACGTTGGATCGGGAGAGATAGGGTTCGAAACCGACGTCTTCGGTGCGTAGAGGAAGTAGTTGCCGTCGGGGAAGTAGTCGTCGCGGGACCGGGGCGTCGTCGTTTGTCGGTGTCGTGGAAGTGGTCGGGTAGTCGTACTCGGTCATCCCCGTTGACGGTTGCGGACAGGAGGAGCACGGCAAACGGACACCGGAAGGAAAGCGCGCACGGGCGGCACCGCGACACGGACACGGGCGGTCACGGTGACGCGAAACCGGAGGGAGCACACGCACGCGCACGGGCAGCACCTCGAAGGGTGGACAACTCGGACAAAAGTGGCGACGGAGTTCTTGCGGGCATTTCACCGAACACCTTGCGAGCGCCGGATGCGGGGACGCCACCGGACGGAGACGGCGTGCACGTGGCGGGGAAGAGGAGGCGGCGGCGAGGGCCGATGCGGGGTGGCGGCGGCGGCTCGTGCACGCGGTAGGCGGAGACGCGCGCGGCAGCGAGCGGCGTGCGGCGGAGGAGGCGGCGGAGACGGGAGCAGCGCGCGGGCGCACGGGGGCGCGCAGCGCAGGCGGGCGGACGGAGGCGCGGCCGGACGGCGGCGCGCGGAGGCGCAGCGGAGCGGCGCAGGTGGAGCAGGGGGCGACAGCCGGGCGGAGGCGTAGAGGCGAGGTGGGGGCGCGGTGCGGCGCGCTCGGGCCGGAGAGCGCGGCGGCGGGAGCGCCGGCGGATGACGCGCGGGTGGCGGCTGAACGGCGGCGCGGCTCGGCCGGAGCAGGGGCGACGACGGCGGGGCGTGGCAGCCGGCGGCGCGGGTCTGGCGCGGGCGCAGCGCGCGGGCGGCAGGAGGGCGCGCGGTCGGGGGAACAGAGGATCGGGGCGCGCCGTAGCCGGGTCGGAGGCCGGCGGTGGCTGGCGGGGAGACGGCCGGCGAGCGGCGCGGGGCGCGCGGAGCAGAGGCGGCGGCGGCGCGGCGTGGGAGGCGCGGCGGCGGCGCGGCGTGGGAGGCGCGGCGGCTGGCGGCGGGCGCACGCGCGCGGCGAGGTGGGGAGGACGGGGCGCCGGGGGCGTGCGGGGAGCACGGCTCGGGGCTTGCTCGGGCTGGGGCGGGCTGCGGGATGGTTTGGTGCGGGAGGAGGAAGGAGAGAAAGGAAACTCCCGTGCGGGAAAAAGAGAAGGAAGAGAAGGAAAAAAAGAAAAGAAGAAAAAGAAAGAAAAGAAAAGGAAGGGGGAAAGTGGAAAAAGGAAAAAGAAAAGAGTGGAGGGGGGCGGCTGCAAAATTGCAGGGGGTGGGAAATAAGTTTCCAGTGGGGAAACCTAGGGTTTGGGGTTAGATGGGCTTGGGCTTTATTTCTCTCCTTTTATTCTTTCTGTTTTCTATTTTTAAAACAAAAACAAAAAGGAATTTGAATACAAAACCCATACAAAATATTTTTAGTTTTGAAATGACAATATAATAAACTAATTTTTAACATTTTTAAAAGATTTGAAAATAACACATTTTTAATTAATTATGGAAATTTAATTTAAATGCAACAAATTAAATTAATGCGATGCGATGCGATGCCATGTCGATGCAAAAAGAAAACTCACAAAACAAAAGGGGATAAATCCCGGGGCGTTACAATCGACACCATTAACAAGGGATCGCGTCCCGAGATCCACGCCGAGACCAAAAGAAGAGAGGGGTAACTATCGAGTCTTCACGCTCCGGGATGAACTTCTCGACACCACTAACAAGGGATTGTTGCTCCACCTTGAAATTCTCGACACCACTAACAAGGGATTGTTGCTCACGACGAAGACGACTCCGAAAGATCGAACCTAATAGGGTAAAAGGAAAGAAATCGTCCACCCACACGTAGGATCCTAAAACTTTGAAAGTTGGATAAGAGAAGAGACTCCAAAACAAATAAGATAATAGGAGAAATAGAATATAGGTAAGGAATAAAAAAGAAACCTATTGAGATATTTTCAAAATAACTTTTAGTCAAATAGTTTTCGACACTCTAAAAACAACGACCGTTAGCGAGGTTATCCTACAGACTTTTGCGGACCCGCTGCTTCGATAACCATTCGTATCGAAACAACAAGGAGATCGAAACCAAGGCTCTGATACCACTTTGTGACGCCCTAAAATCGGTACTATGTAGATTTAAAGCGATCCCGCCGAAATCCGCATAATAACGATTTTAGGTCGCCCACCAGACATAATGTGCACGCCGAAGCATGCGCATTATGTGGGTGGAATTGTGATAACATTACAACAGTTCCGATAAATCCACAAATACAACGAAGATATAATACAACAACGACTCGAACGAGTCAAGATAGAAATATTACGATACAAAGATACAAATGACAGCGAAAGCAGAATAGTATCCGACTACGGATAAGATGCAAATTGGACTAAGAGTCCTGAAGATAAGCGATGGCGCCATATCCCTGCCCAGCCAAGCCGGAGGGATTCCCAAGCTAACGTCGTCAGACTTCAAAACCTGTTAACTGCACATAAAGCATATCCCAAAACAGGGTCAGGGCACTCCCTGGCAAGCAAAACCGACTTGCCTACTTTCTACACGATCTACCAAAATATAGGGGAGGTGGACTTAGCGGCAGCAGCACTAGCAACCTAAAGAGACACGCTACAACTTCCGTCTAATCAGAGAGGGATAAGAGAGCGCATAAGATAAACATCTACAACTAACACCAAACATAACCCATTCTCGAATTAACCCCCTCAACCAAATATGAGGAAGCAATTCGGGAAACTCACACATTGAACAATTTTATTTATAATTTATTGTGAAAGTAATTCTATATTACTAATCAAATTAATTAACATTAATTAGGTGCAAGTTGTCTAGATCTTGTTAGCCAGCATCATCACCAAACTCGTCCATAACCGTGGACACGGCTCATCGATAAGATTATACCCTGCAAGGGTGCACTACTGTACCCATACTCGCATGATCAACCCAAGCAAGCATCAGGGCTTCTCAACACGACTTATTCCTTCACTACAACAAGTCCAAGTGCCACCCATATGAGTTGTTACCCGCGTCAGGAGTCCGGCCGAATCTCAATTGCAGACTCATTAGTTTGTGTCTGCGCACCATGCGGCTCAAACCACAGTAGGAACTGTCCGCTACGCGCGCACCACCCCTATATGACCCCCCATATCACATACCCTCTCATCATCATCATCATCATCATCATCATGCACATGCATATGCGCAAATGGAAAACCCGAACTAGTTGCGGCACATGGACAAGTTGAAGATCCGTTCAAAGTCGAGGGGGGCTCCATAGGGCCTCCCACAAGTGGTCAGTGCGCTCAAAATTGGATCCGAGGACAAAATCTCAGTTCCTAGGTCGACACTGAGCAGAACAAAGCACCTCGCAAGGCCTTCCGCCTGGTGCCTTATCTTTTAATTATAATACCCCAGTATAAAACAACATTTTATTAAGGTAGAATAATATATCAAACTAAGCAGATGAAACATAAGACCAACAGACGACTCGCGCAAACAACTCTAAGCATGCACTACGACTCGCAAGGCCAACAGATAAACATGCAACGGGTATTAGGTTGTGGGGATAAAGCTGTATGGGCTGCAGGATAAACGGGTATGTCTTACTCATGAGAAATTTAAATTCTAATGTCCATTAATTATCTCTGGTTAGCTTTCTTTTGCCTCTTGTTAAGAAGAATGGATTATGGCATTATGGGGGAGTAATAAGCTATGTGCATATTACAAGCCTAGAATTAATATTTGTGATTATCTTGTTCCTAGGTGGCATGGTACTCAAACAAGTTTCATATTTGCTTAAATTAATTTTTTTCACCCATCTTTTGGTATCTTGTTTGTGAGAGAGTTTCTTGATGCTTAGTATGATCATTGAATATGTGAAGTCATCAAGAATCTCTAGATTAGCATGTGAAAGAGCAATTTCCCTCATATGTGGTTTTGGTAATTAAATGACAATCTCTATGGACTAATGTTTGCATTGAGATATCCTTATAGATCATGTCCATGGGATTAGTGGAGCTCTTGTGTTGAGTGAAGCTTATTGCATGTATGTCTTGAAGGATTCAAGACATCATATTAGTGAAGAAAGGTTGAAAGATACAAGGTTGATCAACACACAAAGCTACAAGATGTACCAAGAGCGATCATGTATCTCTTGGGATGATAAACACTTGTCCGTATAGCTTTGTGAACTAACCCATGATATATGTGTGTGTGGTATCATTATATGAGGTTAGGTATCTTGATATGGCTTGCAACAAATGAAGATTTCGTATAACTCATGGAGGATGACGTCATGTGGTGATCGTCATCGAGGTTGAGATGTGCGAGACCAAGAAAAGCTTCTTGAAGAGATCCTATGCTTGGAGCTTGCTATGGATACATGAAGACGGAGCCTAGCGAGACTCTCCCATTATGGGTATGGGATAGTATTTGGAGAAGTCTTCATCAAGCATGTGATTGGACGCGCAATCAAGAAAGATGAACCACTTGAAGAGATCAAGATAGTCATCATCTAACTCAAATGGAATGCTCAAGGCAAAGGTATGATCTTGATAGGGCTATAGGATAGATAGGCGTACTATCAAGAGGGCTCTGAAGTGAGTAACTTGATCGCATCATTGTGGAGAGCTCAAACCTTTTCATACTTTGAAAGAACATTTCTTAATCCCTAGTGTTTTGAATGTTAGTTAACAATACCAATGATGTACTAATCCTATTGCTAAGTATTTCAGTTTGTGTGAGTTGCATATCACTTTTCCCAAAGCCAAAATGTAGAGAAAAAGAGTTTCTGGAATTCTTCTCAGAATCGGATTATTGGAACCGGAAATTTCCTGGATCGGAAATTCCGGGTCTTCTATACCTAACAGAAAAATGTCTAAGGAAAAATCAGAAAGTGGTTCTGACTTCAACCGGAAATTCAGCTCGGAAATTTTACTGACTCGGAATTTCCGAGTCACCCTCAGAAATTTGGCTAAGTAAAGATGTCAAAGTGGTTCTGACTTCAACCGGAAATTCAGCTCGGAAATTTCACTGACTCGGAATTTCCGAGTCACCCTCAGAAATTTGGCTAAGTCAAGATGTCAAAGTGGTTCTGACTTCAACCGGAAATTCAGCTCGGAAATTTCACTGACTCGGAATTTCCGAGTCACCCTCAGAAATTTGGCTAAGTCAAGATGTCGAAGACGTTCTGATCTCAACCGAAAATTCAACTCGGATATTTCACAGACTCGGATATTCCGGGTGACCCGGAATTTCCGGATGTCACTTATACCAGAATTTCCGGGTCCCCGAGGCAGCCAACGGCCAGATTTTGGGAGGGGGTATATATACCCCCTCACTCACTCAAGAACAGCTAGCTCTCAGATTTTCTCTCTCCCACTATTCTTGAAAGCTCAAATCAACAAGATCTCCCAATCTCTCCACCCAAATTCGTTGATCTTTGGAGGATTGGAGGAGAAGGCCCGGATCTACATCTTCACCAAAGGGATTTGCATTTCTGCCCCATTCACTTGGGGATTTCGTGGCTAGGGTTTCCGGTGGGAAAACCTAGTTCACCATTGTTGTAATCTTGGTGTTGCCTTGACCTTTTGTGGTCCTTGACCTTTTGTGGCCATCTTGAGAGCCCCCAATTAAGTTGTGGGTGCGTGCCTCAAGCGTTTGTAAGGGATTCGATCTCCGCCCTAAAAGGGGATCAATAGTGGAAGGTGGACTCGCAACCTTTGTGGTTGAGTTCATCGGAGAAGAAGGCGAGCCTTTGTGGCGTTGCGGCTAACCTGTTGTGGTAGCGCACACCTCTCCAAACGAGACGTACACCCTTGGGTGGAACTCGGGTTTACATCTTCGTCTCCGCGTGCTTCACTCGGTTCACCTTATCTTTGCTCCCTTACTTGCTTGTCTTGTTAGCTTGTTTATCTTGTTATTGCTTAAATTGTCATTTAGGTAAATTCACCGTAGTTGCATATCTAGAGAATTTACCTTTGTGTTGAGCCAAAATTTTGAAAAGACCTAAAATTTGTAATAGCACCTATTCACCCCCCCCTCTAGGTGCCGGATTCCCGTTCAATTGGTATCAGAGCCAGGTTCACTTTTAAGGGCTTAACCGCCTAAGTGCAACGATGACGGAATGCGATGCCGAGAGGGCCTCCCGTGATAAATTAGAGGCGGAGAAGGAGGCGTTAGCCAAAGAGGCAACCATGGCCGATCTTATTGATATGAGATCGTCCTTGGAGGCCCAACTCCTCAAGATGAATGAGATGCTCATGGCACTCTTGAAGTCTAAGGAGCCCGAGGCTACTTCTCCCTCTCCTCCTCCTAAGGAGCATGCTGAGAACTCTAAGGAGTCATCTTCGGATGGGTCTAAAGATGTTACTCCAAGTGTTTCCCTCGGGAAGGCGGAAAAGGATGAATCACCTAGCTCCTCTAACACCCCCAAAGGAGAGGAATTTCGTAATGTCAATCATAATTACTCTCCTAACCCTCCTATCCCTCACCCTCATGTAAACTTTAGAAGTGATCCTCCTAAGCTTAAACCTACTCATTTCTCTCAATGGCAATTTCTAATGAAGTCTCATCTATGTAGTGCCTCCATTGAGCTATGGCGCATTATTGAAGAAGGATACACGCCCCATGATCCAACCAACTTGACAAGAAGAGAGGTGGTTGATAGCCAACTCAACGCCACCGCTCTTCATCAACTCCAAATGAACGTTGGAGAGAAGGACATGGCGCTCATTCAACAATTCTCCACCGCCAAAGAAGTTTGGAATGCTCTTTCTGACATATTCGTCGGGAATGAGAGCATGAAGAAGAACCGGTATGATGCCTTATGCAATGAGGTGGAAGGGTTCTACAAGTTGGATGGAGAAAGCCACGAGGACATGTAACGGAGGTTGGTGTTGGTTGCCAACTCCTTCAAGAACCTCGGGGCGGTCTACATTGATGATGCTTGGATCAAGAGGAAGTTTGTGACCGCTCTCTTGCCCTTTGAGGAAACGGATTTGAAGACACTCCAAGGGAGACATGACTTCGCAAAGATGACATCCAATGAAGTCATGCAAGAGATGACCGCATACAAGGTGGCCTCCAAGATTGCACAAGATGCAAGAGCTAGAGCCATAGGGATGCACAAGCATGCCTCAATTGCATTGAAGGCCACCGTTGAAGAAGAGGATGAAGAGGAGTATGATGATCAAGTCGAGCTATCTAGTGAGACCCTCTCAAGTACTCTTACTCAACACATGGGTCTTGCGGCAAGAACGTTTTGGAAGAACCCCGGAAGGGCCAAAGCGAGGATTGACAAGAAGTTTCCCTCCAATGGAGGAAAGCCATTCAACAAGGTGAGGCTTTGCTATAATTGTGATGACAAAAACCACTTTGTTGCAGATTGCCCATGGGAGAGAAGAGAGGATCATGGTGGGAGGCTCGTGGCCAAGACGAAGGGCAAGGGGCCCATGCCCATGAAGAAGCCCTACTTCAAGAAGAACCAAAAGATTGTCTTGGTAACTCAAGAGCAATATCCCACCGATGATGAAGATAGTGACAAGGAGGATACTACAACGCAAGTGGCCGCACTAGCCATTTCTTCCACACCTCCGTCACTCTTCTCCTCACCAAACGAAAGCCCCATCATCAAGAATTCAAGATGTCTCATGGCAAAGACATCCGAGGTAAACTTGTCCCCCACCTCCATATCCCATGACATTGATGATGGTATGAGCCTAGAAGTCAAGAAAGAAATTATTGCGTTTGATAAATTCATGACTAACTTGCAAGGAGAAGGAAAGAAACACTTTGGCTCAATTATGAGTCGTATAGGTGAGCTTGAGGATGAGCTTGAATTAAAAGGTGAGATTGAGAGAGAGGATGCACACGCTAAGGTGTCCCTCCAATCCTCTCTCGAAGATGAACAAGAAGCTCATGCTCTCCTCAAGGAGCAACTTGCTAAGATCACTAAGGATCGTGATCTCTACTTTGCTAAATGTAAAATTGTGCAAAATGAAAAGTCCGAGCTTGTAGCTGCTCATGCTAGACTTTGCGAAGACTTCGAGTCACTTGAAAATACTCACAAGGTATTGACAAGTGATCATGAACGTCTCCTCAAGTCTCGTGATCAACTCCAAACTCGGATATCTATTCTTGAGAAACCTAGTACTTCTACTCCTTTGAATACTAATGCAAATGTTGTCAAGGATAAAGCTAGGATCTTGTTTGTTCCCTCCATGGCAACCGAGCCCAAGACCTCCCTTGATAAAGGCAAGGGGACACTCACTACTCCTCTTCATGAGCGAGTGACCCACAAGGGTAAGGAAGGTCTAGGTTATGTCGCTAAGGAGGAGAAGAAGATGATCAAGAAGAAGACCAAACCCGCACAAGCCAAGAAAGATGATATCGCAAGTGGAAATGCCACAAGGGGCACTCCCACTCGTGATGACTTTGCGGGCATATCTAACCCCAACTATGCTTTATATGTTGATTATGGGGATGTCTATGCTAGATACATTGGTCCTTTTGATGGTTACATTGAGTATGCTATTTGGGTTCCAAAGACCCTTGTTGCTAACCAAAAGGCACCCATTGCAAAATGGGTACCTAAACCAAAGAATTGATTGTGTGTAGGGACTTGCTTCCGGAGGATCGAAATGGATAATTGATAGTGGGTGCACTAGTCATATGACTGGAAGCAAGGAAATGGTAACGGAGTTGGAGCCTAATGATGATCAAATGACCGTTACATATGGTGACAATTCAAAGTCTAAGGTAATAGGGCTCGGCAAGGTGGTAGTGGCACCGGACATCACACTTGTGAATGTTTTGCTTGTCGAGTCCCTAGGTTTCAACTTGATCTCCGTCCATTCTTTAACTTGTTTGGGTTATACCGTTGTCTTCGAAAAGGAGATGGTTATCCTCATGCGGAGCAAGTCTCTCAATGTGTCTTTCATTGGGTACATTGAGAATGGGCTCTATGTGGTTGACTTCTCCGGAGTCACCACTTCCCATACAATGTGCCTATTCGCAAAGACGGACTTGGGTTGGCTATGGCATCGCCGACTAGCCCATGTCAACATGAGGACTTTGCAAAGTCTCCACAAGGGTGGCCATATCCTAGGACTAAGAGACCATGTTTCTTTCTCGAAGGATCGAATGTGTAGGGCTTGTGTTGAAGGAAAAATGCATGACATTCACCATCCAAGCAAGACCATCATTTCTTCAAAAAGGGTTTTGGAGCTTCTCCATGTTGACCTCTTTGGTCCCATTCCGGAAGCTAGTCTTGGTGGCAAGAAATATTGCTTGGTGATTGTTGATGACTATTCAAGATACACATGGGTTTTCTTCTTCAAGTCGAAGATGGAGACTCAACAAACTATCATCGACTTCTCCAATGAAGCTCAACGTCAACACAATGTCCCTATCTTGGTGATAAGAAGTGACAACGGGTCCGAGTTCAAGAACTACACCTTAAACGAGTTCCTTAGTGAAGAAGGGATTCGTCATCAATATTCCGCTGCTTATACTCCCCAACAAAATGGTGTAGCCGAAAGGAATAATCGCACTCTTATTGAGAAGGCAAGGTCGATGATGGCCGAGTTCAAGTCCCCTCACAACTTTTGGGCCGAAGCCGTCAACACCGCTTGCCATTCATTCAACCGACTCTTCTTCCGCAAAGGACTCATGAAGACCCCCTATGAAGTGCTCACCGGGAACAAGCCCAATATCTCTTACTTCCGAGTTTTTGGTTGTAAGTGTTTTTATCTCATCAAAGGTGTTCGTTTAGGCAAGTTTGAATATAAGTCTCTTGAAGGGACATTTGTGGGCTACGGGTCCGAATCCCACACTTATAGAGTCTATGATAAGGCCTCGCGCATAATCATAGAAACTTGTAGTGCGGTGTTCGAGGAGAATGACGGCTCCCTTGTGGAGCAAAGTGGTGTTTCCGTTGTAGGTGATGATCAACCTCAAGATGCTATCCGAAGAATGAGGTTGGGAGTCCACCGCCCCGTTGAACTCTATTATGAGGTTGCTCAACAAGGATCAAGTTCTTCACATGTGGTGGCTACCCCAACACAAGAAACACCCATCGACAACACCGTGCCCAATACGCCTTGCCAAGTAGAAGCACAAGATTCTCCAGCTGCTCCTGGAATTTCCGGAGGGCCAGAAAATCCGGTTCAAACTGGAGTCGGAAATTCCGGTGATTCGGAATTTCCGGTCCATAGTGAACCCGGAATATCCGGTCCTGCTGACATTCCCGGTGGCAGCTCGCAGCAAGGCCAAGATCAACCCTCTCCTTCACCGATGGACATCACTCCAATGGTTGATCAAGGCCATCAAATCATTCAAGGCGGAGACATGAATGATCAAGCGATTCCTCCCACTACTCGGAGGGAAATCGAGATCCGCCGTTTGAATAGGGTTGGCACCTCACAAGAATTAAGAGCTCTATCTCTTGACAAGGTGCTTGGTGATGTGAGAAGCAAGGTCTCTACCCGAAGACAACTTGCAAGCTTTAGTGAACATCAAGCTCACATCTCCATGGTTGAACCCAAGAAGGTCTTTGAAGCTCTTGAAGATAAAGATTGGCTTGATGCTATGCATGAAGAGCTCAACAACTTCGAGCGCAACAAGGTGTGGAAGTTGGTGGAAAGACCCAAAGATTGCCGCAATGTTATCGGCACCAAGTGGATTTTCAAGAACAAGCAAGATGAACATGGCATGGTGGTGAGGAACAAGGCAAGATTGGTGGTTCAAGGTTACTCCCAAATTGAAGGCATTGACTTTGGTGAAACCTATGCGCTCGTGGCTCGACTTGAGTCAATTCGTATTCTTCTTGCTTATGCCTCTCATCATAACTTTAAGTTGCAACAAATGGATGTCAAATCCGCTTTTCTAAATGGTCCACTAAATGAACTTGTTTATGTTAAGCAACCACCGGGGTTTGAAGACCTCAAGTATCCGAACCATGTCTACAAGTTGGATAAGGCACTCTATGGCCTTAAACAAGCCCTACGAGCGTGGTACGAGCACCTTAGAGAACTACTTGTAGACCGTGGATTCCAAGTTGGGGAAATCGACCCCACACTTTTCACTAAGAAAGTTAATGGAGAGCTTTTCATTTGTCAATTATATGTGGATGACATTATATTTGGATTGACTAACAAAGCATTTAACGAAGAATTCTCTAAGCTTATGACTGCTAGGTTTGAGATGTCTATGATGGGTGAGATGAAGTTCTTCCTCGGATTTGAGATCAAACAATTGAGGGAAGGAACGTTCATCAACCAAGCAAAGTACATTCAATACATGCTCAAGAAGTACGAGTTGCTTGAGCTCAAGGGTGCCTCTACCCCAATGCAAACCAAATGCCACCTTGAGCTCAACCCTAAGGGTAAGGATGTGGATCAAAAGGTATACCGCTCCATGATTGGATATCTCCTCTACCTTTGTGCATCTAGACCGGATATAGTGCTAGCCGTAGGAGTGTGTGCAAGATATCAGGCGGCTCCTAAAGAAAGCCATGATATGGCAGTCAAGAGGATCTTTAGATATTTGGCTTATACCCCAACCTTTGGATTGTGGTACCCCAAGGATGCAAATTTCTCATTATGTGGGTACACGGATTCCGATTGGGCGGGAGATCAAGATGATAGGAAGTCAACCTCCGGCGCTTGTCAATTTATTGGGAGGTCCTTGGTAAGTTGGTCTTCTAAGAAGCAAAGTTGTATATCTCTCTCCACCGCCGAAGCCGAGTATGTTGCCGCCGCAAGTTGTTGCACTCAGTTGCTATGAATGAGGCAAACTTTAAAGGAGTACGGAGTCGATTGCGACAAAGTGCCTCTTCTATGTGACAACGAAAGTGCCATCAAGATTGCTTACAACCCGGTGCAACATTCAAGAACCAAGCATATTGAGATCCGCCATCATTTCATAAGAGATCATGTGGCCCGAGGAGACATTGACTTATCATATGTGGGCACAAGGGATCAATTGGCGGATATCTTCACAAAGCCCCTTGAGGAAGGAAGGTTTTGCTTATTGAGGAATGAGCTAAATATCATTGATTCGAGGTCCTTAGCTTGATCGCTTGCACACTCACCTAGGGCGTAACTGCATCTTATCTTGTTTAGATTTAGGCATGGAAATAGTGGGAGTGCGGTCCTAATACATTGGACCATCCCTCCCCCCATTATGCCGATAGCAAGTGTTCTTTTATCTCTATATTCATTCTTATGACTAATGAGCTAAAACGACGAGTATTGGTTATGTACCCAAGATACATCTTCCCGGTAAATGCCATACACTCCTACATGGTGGCCTCGGCCACCGACCTCTTCTCTTTGAAGAGTTGATTTTATTTTGAGCTTATTGTTGCTATTTGCCCTTCTTTTCATGCATGTGGGAAACCTACTCAACTTGGCGCTTTATGTTTCGTTTTGGTACTTGTGAGTTGAGTATGTTGTACCAATGACAGTTTGGAAATCTATCCCAAGCCTACTTCCCCCTGAAAACATTTCTCTCTATTGCACACAAGTCATCCATTTGAAAACTGGGATTTTAGTTCAGCAGGTCGGAATATCCGGTTCATTTATGAATCGGAATATCCGGTGACTCGGAATTTTCGGTGTAAGTTACACTCGGAATATCCGGTCGGGCGGTTTGTCCAAAAATATAAGGGCAGGCTCGGGGTGAAGGGCTCATTCGTGCCCTTCTTCCACCCCCGACCTCTCTCTCCTCCAACCGCCGCCCCTGCTGCTCCAAGATCCCTCCGGAGCACTCCGACCGCCGGGGAACCTCTTTCTCGGCCAGATCTGCTCCTCCTCCACCCCGGGAACTCACTCCTCCAAGAAATGGCCTCAATGGATGAGGGTAACTTCACTTTTCTTCTTCCTTATGTGCTTGCACTAGGATCTTGATGTGGAGTTATTTGTTTTAATATTGCTTGGTAGAGATTGTTCCTAGCACCATTCCCTGCCATCTACATACATTAGTTTTGCATTGTGTTGGATCGATCTAGTTTTAGACCGAGTCAATCTCAGATCTGCACTGTTTCTGTTTGGGTCGGAATTTCCGACTCAGTTTGCCTCGGAATTTCCGGTCCCCCGGAATTTCCGGTTATGTCTGAATCAGAATTTCCGAGCCAAACACTGCAGTTTTAAGATTAACTCATGTTTAACTACATATGATTCATCAAATGCCTACCTAATGTGTGTATAATCTCCTAACTTGTGTGCACTTACCTTATGCTACCCACTATGCTCAAATTCACAGGTTCTAGTGGGAGTCCGTCCGCCGGGGCATCAAGGAACACCTCAAGGGCACCTGTTCACAAGAACCCTGTCAACAAGGGTAAGGGTCCTGCCTCCTCCAGCAATACACCTATTCAAAGGTAGAAGAAAGCTGTTGCTAGCAAGACACCATCCAAGAAAAGGAAGAATGCTCCTATTCCTCAACGTCAGAACTACTCAAAGATGAACTCTGTTGAATACTCTCAGCTCAGACAAGGGGATTGGTACCTTAGGCCACGGGACAACACTTTGGATGATCGCAGCTATTGGTGTCAAGAGCAAGAGCACATACTCGTGGACCTCTACCTCTCTCTGTCGAAGCCCATTCGGCCTATGCATCCGTTTGATCTTGCAACTCTGCAGAAGAAAGCCTCCTTTGTTGAAGCTATTCATATTGTCAAGACTATGGACTTGGAGAGGCTGGTGCTCACTCGTTGTCCTTACAACTCTCAGCTTGTGATGCAGTTCTTTGCCACTCTAGTGATCAAGGGTGACTCGAAGAAGACAATGAAGTGGATGACTGGTGAATCTTTCTGTGAGTCCAAATTTGAGGAGTTCGCCAAGGTTTTGGGCTATTGGTTTGATGGTGACAATCCTCAAGGCTTTCGCATGCACCACCCTTACAAGCTCAACAAGAAGCAGACCGTGCACTTATATGGTGAGGGAGCCACCCCTGGCAATTCTCGAGACTTGCTTCCACTTTATGATGTTCTTGTGCGCATCCTCCGTGAGAACATTGCACCAAGTGGTGGCAACAACGACAATGTGGTGACCCCTCTATGCAACTTGCTCCTTCATGCCAACCGCATTGTGGAGGACCCTGGTTCTGATGCAGACTGGAGTGTGGATGTTATGGATTACATCTACAATGAGATGTATGAAGCCATGACCACCAGGGTCACTATTCCCTATGCTCCTTACATCATGAAACTCATCAAGTTCAAGTTTCCTGACTATAACTTCAGCAATGATGAGATGGAGCCGCATGACTTCAAGAAACTTTATGAGAAGAAGACAGTGGTCAAGCCCCCTCCTAGGCCTTCTTCTAGCTCAGCTCAGGGTGGATCTTTTATGGGTGATGCTAGGAGGGCTGCTGCTCCTACTTATGTCCCAGCCACTCATGCGAAGGTAAAGAAGCTGAATTGGTTCCAGTGCAATATCCAGTGCATGAATGTGGACATCCGCAAGGAGCAATACACTGCCTACAAGGATCGCCGTCAGCTGGCCTGCAAGCAAGACTTGATCCTTCATCATGCGTCTGGCTCTCCTGCTCCTGCAGAACTCTCTGATCCCCTAACCTTTGCTCAGTGGAACCAGGGTTCTTTGGCTCCGTGGACTCAGATTGACCATGACCTTGGCGGCAGCTCGTACACCACTGGACATGATTATGATGATGATGATGAGCAGGAAGATGATGATGAGGAGGCAGAGTATGAGGAGGATGATGATGATGATGATGCTGATGATGATGATGATGAGGAGACCCCCACGGACTGAAGACCTTCATGGGACGTAGCATCGCTCCTCTTCCTTTTTGGCGTTTAGATGCCAAAGGGGGAGAAGTTGCTCTAGTAGGACTTCGGGGATTTGCAAGGGTTCGGGCACAAGCATATGCGTTTACCATTTATTTGCGCTTGTGTCCATTTATCTTGTTTGAGGTTATCTGTTGAACTCTTTTATTTTCTATGTGTGATGACTATGTGTATTGAGACAATGTTATGCTATCATTATCCTATGGTTGAGACTTCAAATTTATTGTGTTGGTATTCTCTTCATATCCTATGTACACAAGGTATGAAAATCTATCTAGTCTCAAATGCTACCATAACCTTACATTTTGTCTCCTTTCTCCTATGTGATATCTTGTGTTTGTTGTTATAAAATTGCTCCGATCCTTTGCCATATTGTGTTGCTTACATGCACTTGTTTAGGGGGAGCCATTTTCTGTCAAAAACATGATATTGCATTTTGTTTCTTTGCAAATCTTGGTATTGTCATCTAACACCAAAAAGGGGGAGATTGAAAGAACATTTCTTAATCCCTAGTGTTTTGAATGTTAGTTAACAATACCAATGATGTACTAATCCTATTGCTAAGTATTTCAGTTTGTGTGAGTTGCATATCACTTTTCCCAAAGCCAAAATGTAGAGAAAAAGAGTTTCTGGAATTCTTCCCAGAATCGGATTATTGGAACCGGAAATTTCCAGGATCGGAAATTCCGTGTCTCCTATACCTAACAGAAAAATGGCTAAGGAAAAATCAGAAAGTGGTTTTGACTTCAACCGGAAATTCAGCTCGGAAATTTCACTGACTCGGAATTTCCGAGTCACCCTCAGAAATTTGGCTAAGTCAAGATGTCAAAGTGGTTCTGACTTCAACCGGAAATTCAGCTCGGAAATTTCACTGACTCGGAATTTGCGAGTCACCCTCAGAAATTTGGCTGAGTCAAGATGTCAAAGTGGTTCTGACTTCAACCGGAAATTCAGCTCGGAAATTTCACTGACTCGGAATTTCCGAGTCACCCTCAGAAATTTGGCTAAGTCAAGATGTCAAAGACGTTCTGATCTCAACCGGAAATTCAACTCGGATATTTCACAGACTCGGATATTCCGGGTGACCCGGAATTTCCGGGTGTCACTTATACCGGAATTTTCGGGTCCCCGAGGCAGCCAACGGCCAGATTTTGGGAGGGGGTATTTATACCCCCTCACTCACTCAAGAACAGCTAGGTCTCAGATTTTCTCTCTCCTACTATTCTTGAAAGCTCAAATCAACAAGATCTCCCAATCCCTCCACCCAAATTTGTTGATCTTTGGAGGATTGGAGGAGAAGGCCCGGATCTACATCTTCACCGAAGGGATTTGCATTTCCTCCCCATTCACTTGGGGATTTCGTGGCTAGGGTTTCCGGTGGGAAAACCTAGTTCACCATTGTTGTAATCTTTGTGTTGCCTTGACCTTTTGTGGTCATCTTGAGAGCCCCCAATTAAGTTGTGGGTGCGTGCCTCAAGCGTTTGTAAGGGATTCGATCTCCGCCCTAAAAGGGGATCAATAGTGGAAGGTGAACTCGCAACCTTTGTGGTTGAGTTCATCGGAGAAGAAGGTGAGCCTTTGTGGCGTTGCGGCTAACCTGTTGTGGCAGCGCACACCTCTCCAAACGAGACGTACACCCTTGGGTGGAACTCGGGTTTACATCTTCGTCTCCGCGTGCTTCACTCGGTTCACCTTATCTTTGCTCCCTTACTTGCTTGTCTTGTTAGCTTGTTTATCTTGTTATTTCTTAGATTGTCATTTAGGTAAATTCACCGTAGTTGCATATCTAGAGAATTTACCTTTGTGTTGAACCTAAATTTGAAAAGACCTAAAATTTGTAATAGCACCTATTCACCCCCCCTCTAGGTGCCGGATTCCCGTTCATACTTGGCATATCATATTTCTTGATTCTTATTTGGCTTTTATCCATGTGAGTATTAGAGCTTGGTTCATGTTCATGTCAAGCTCTAGTTCATCTAAAACGGGTTTACTTTGAAAAACATGTTGCGTTTTTGTTGTTGGAGGTTTTCCGGTTGTTCTCTTATCTAGAGATGTTACATTTCCTCATTTGATTTTAACCTCACTTGTTGGACTATGATGTTTCTCTGCATGATCTTATAGAGCTCTTCGTGGTGATTTTAACGAGCCAAAAATCATCGAAAATAGAGTTTGTATGGTCAAGATATCATCGTTTTCGTGTTAACATTTCTGCAAGGGGCGGAAATTCCGGCCCTAGGCCGGAAGTTCCGGCCGGCCGGAAAGATCCGGCCAAACTTCCGGTTTGTCCAGAAAACACTTCCCGGACGCATTTTGGGGTGTCCGGGGGGTCCGGAAGTTCCGGGGTGAGCCCGGAACTTCCGGCCCGAGTGAGGAAAATTGTCTCCAACGGGCAGATTTGTTGGGAACCTATTTAAGGGGTCATCTTCCCCAATGGTTCTCAAGTTTTTTTTTGATTCTCTCTCTCCTCATGCATTGTTGACCTCCAAAGCTTTGAGATCTCTCAATCCCTACAATGATTCTTGATATTTCTTTAGGGAAAAGAGAGAGCAGATCTAGATCCACATTTCAATCAATCCATCTCTCCTCTAAGTGAGAGGAACCTAGTGGGTCTATATCTTGGAGTTCCTTTGTGATTCTTCTTTTTTGTTCTTCCTCTCTTCTCCGCCATAAGCATTAGTTGCTTTTGGTGGGATTTGGGAGTGAAGGATTTGACTCCTTTGTGGTTTCCTTTGTTCTTCCTCTCTTATTCCCCCATAAACATTTGTTGCTTTGTTGGAATTTGAGCTTGATACTTGTGAGCTTGTTACTCTTGGGTCATTGGACCCTAGACGCCTTTTGTGGCCAAGACCTTTTGTGGTAAAGACCTTTTGTGGTCACTTCAGAGCCCCAATTAAGTTGTGGGTGTGTGTCTCAAGACTTGGGAGCCCCCAATTAAGTTGTGGGTGTGTGGCTCAAGAATGTTGTACGGGATTCGATCTCCGCCTCAAAGGAGATCAATAGTGGAAGGTGAACTCGCAACCTTTTGTGGTTGAGTTCATCAGGAGAAGAAGGCGAGGCTTTGTGGCGTTGCGGCTAACCTGTTGTGGTTGCGCACACCTCTCCAAACGAGATGTACACCTTTGGGTGGAACTCGGGAATACATGCTCGTCTCCGCGTGCCTCGGTTATTTCTATACCCGAGCTCTTTACTTATGCACTTTACATTGTGATAGCCTTCGTGCTTGAAGTTATCTATCTTGCTATCACCTTGTTACTTGTATTGCTTAGCATAAGTTGTTGGTGCACATAGGTGAGCCTAGTTTATTTATCTAGGTTGTATGCTTGTTAAAGTAAACCTCTAGTTTTATTCCGCCTTTATCAAGCATACCGGAATATCCGGGTCTTTCTTGGACCGGATAATCCGGCTTCTCGAAAAAGTATTAAATCGCCTATTCACCCCCCCTCTAGGCGACGTCTATCCGTTCAATTGATATCAGAGCCAGGTTATCTCATTATTAGGACTAACCGCCTAGATATAAAGATGTCGTTTAGAGATCTAGTGCACAATCCCACTTATAGATTCGATGGCACAAATTATGATGTTTGGAAAATTCGCATGCTTAATCTTTTTAGAGACATGGGTTCAAATTTGGAGAGTATTGTAGATATGGGTCTTTCTCCTCTAAAGGATTCACTAGAATAATCTTTAGAGGATGAGAAAAACTCTTATCTCGATACTCTAGCATCTAATGGTCTTATATGTGCTTTGAGCGATGTAGTCCTTGCGTCAATCATGCCTTTTCGGAGCGCTCATGAATTATGGACAAAACTTCAAGATATATATGAGGTGTCCAACATTTCGAATGATGATTGTCCTCCTTCCACATCCGGTCGTGATGAGCTCACATCTTCCTCCACTTCACCGTCATGTGGTTTGCCACAAGGTAATGATATGGTGAGTGGTGATAGAAATTGCATTCTTGATGGTGAATCCACTATTGACTATACTTCACACCCATCTTATTGCAATGCTCTATCTTTGGACTTAAACACCTCTAGCACTCCAAATGTCATAAATGCTAGTGTTGATAGTCCTTGCATAAACACTTTGTCTCTCTTATGAGCCGTATAGGTGAGCTTGAGAATGTTCTTGAGCTAAAAGGTGAGATTGAGATGGAAGATGCCTATGAAAAGGTATCTCTTCAATCATCTCTAGAAGATGAACAAGAAACTAATTCTCACCTTCAAGAGCAACTTGAAACTATCATGGAGTCTCATAACTCCAAAATTGCTAAACTCAATAAAAAACATGACCATGCTATTGCTAAATGTAATGTGCTTAGTGAAGAAAATACTAAGTTAAACAATGAGCTTGTCATGATGTCTTCTTCCATTGCTATCGTGAATGATGCTTGTGCTACTAACTCCACTTCATCTGAAGCATCTATTTTGAAGGAGAATGTTGAGCTAAGGGCTCAACTTGATTTGCTAACTAGCAAGTATGGGATATTGGAAGAAAATCATGAAAACCTTTCAAGTTCTAATGAGGATCTTCTAGCATCCCATGCTAGGCTAAAGTTAGCCCATGAGGCGGTCACTACGAAGGTAAAATCTTGTGAGCCTCTTGTGGACACTAGCACAACTTCTACTTCTAATGCTTTATTGCAATGTGCTAGTACTAGTAATTATACCTCACATACTATTGCTAAATCTTGTGATGAATTACTTTCCTGGCCTTGTTGCTCTAACAATGTAGCTACTACTTCCTCTAGTATCTAAAGAGGTAAACCGGGTGACCCCAAGGAGCTCTCTCCTTCGTTTGGAATTGTGACCGTCGGATCGAAACAATCTGGAGCGTTCAATTTTCTGTGTACTTTCGTGTTTTTGCGCCTACCCACTGTCACTGGGCCCGAATTTGCGTGGTCCCGCCTGGCAGAGGAAGAGAGGGTGCGGTGGTTGGTGAGATTGTGCAGTCCCTTCGGAGGCTCCTATCTACAGTCTTTTGATCTGCCGTCGTTGTGTGAGTTTCTGGCCCATGGGTGCTCAGAACGACCGGTGTTTCTACCTGATTAGCCACCGACATGTGGGCCTCTTTTCTGGGCTGGTCCACCCGCCAGCCGCTACCTTTCCTCTGCGTCTGGTACACCTTTCTTTGTACCCAGGAAATGGCTGAACCCATCAAAAAGCTGGTCCCGCCCCACAGAGACTGAGGTCTTTCGGTGTCTGCTTTCTTTCGCGTCGTTGGCGACCGGGCTCTCTCAGAGTGGCCAGAAAGTCTCGCCGTCCTCCTTGCTGTCGACTTCACCATGGCTGCCGGGTACAGCTTCTACAGTCATGGCGTCCTATTCCTGGTCTCGATTGGAGAGCACGCACGCCTCACTTCTCCCAGTCGCCTCTCTCTCTCTTCTTCTCCGCTTCTTCCTCTCACCTTCTGTTTCGTCCATGGAGTCTTGGATCCAGATTCAGATCCGCCGCCGCCCCATGGTTATCGATTTCGATTCGGGGAGAGGAGCTCGCGGTGGCTTTGGTTGAGCTGAGCCATGGTTGACCCGTGGGGGTTCTCAGATTTTTTCTCATCTGGTTCCTTCTTTTTGGATCGGATCTTCTTTCTTGGTCTTGATTTCTTCTCCTTCTTTGTTCTCACGGTTCCTTTTGTTCCTTATGTAGTCTATTTTGGCTTTGTGCTGCCCTCGCGATTCTGGGACTCGGCCGCGCTGCCGCTCGCGAAGAAGCCTTGCAAGGTCGCGGAGGAAGGGAACGGGGCCCTTGCTCCATCGCCTCCGCGGCATGGACTCGGAGCTGTTCGCTCACCTGCGCTGGCCTCGGCGCCGCCAAGGAGGACGAGGATGGCGGCGGCGGCTAAGTCAAGGGCCACCACAGCCTTGGTGCCGTCCCCCCCACACCTCTTATGTGCCTCGATTTGGTTACCCTCCGGTTGGATCCGCCACACAGCGTTCGCTGATCTCGGTTGTGCGTGTGTTTCTGCAGATAATCTGAAGGACTGCACATGCTGCTGCCATACGAAGGAGCGAGACCTACGGATTTTGGTCTTGGAAGTCTGATAAGGCGGCAGAGCTGCACCTTCAGTCAGCCCTCTATTTTGCTTCTCCCCAATCTTCCGCTTCAATTCTAGGAAATTGCATGCTGCATGCATCCGTTCAAATTGCTAACGATTTGGTTGTTTTCTTTGAATTGCACAACAGGAATGCATACCAGTTCAGTGAAGAACCTGTCTGCTCGAGGGCCGTGATGGAAAATCATGCGCCTCACACGAATCTGGGAGAAGAGAATCGAGACGAGCAAATTTACGAACTGGGGTTCCTCTTCATTGATAAGAAAGTACGTACATACCAATGATTGATGTATTAGCGTGTCTATCTATTCCTAAATGCTCACAACCAAAAATAGATAGCTGACTCGGTAAAGTTGTAGCATATTTTACATCAGTTTCTATATGTTTAGACCTTCATAATTCGTTAACACAGATACGTTAATGGCTTTTATGTTTACCATCCATCAGTTCGTATGCTTTGCTTCTACTTAGCAACATTTTATTGAAACGCATAGTTCGGCAAGCTTTTATATTGCTTTAGCATGGTTCGCATCACCATATTCTACAGATCTTAATTGAACGACTTGATGGTTAATGAGTGTAGGTTTGTTATATTTGTCAATTTCCCCTATTATCTCACATGAAAGAACACGGAGAGTATTTTTGTTTGACGCTATATTCTTCAAATCGGCGAAAAGAACCCTCTCATAATTATATCTATTGAAACTGTGGTAAAGGCTTATGATGGTTGGTGTGTAAATTCTTCAGTTCTGTTTGGCTCATGGTCTAGAGCTGTCTAGATGAGACCCTTTGTGTTTTCTATAGGCCATATGAGAGTCAGTGGGAGTTAAGTGCAAATTATGCTCCTCTTTATTTTGTTCATGCAACATGCATCTATTTCTTCCTCCCTCGAGTTCTTATTTTTTGCTCCTCCTGGTATTTGTAGGTACTCTCTGCTTGCTATATTGTTATTACTCTGTTGTTTTATTCTTGTGTTTGAAATATTCTATGTACATGGGCCACCCTCCTCGGTGTGGGTTGTTCCCTTGCCTCTAACTTGCCGGAGAGGTTTATGGTTCATGTATTGCTGGTTTGATTGTTTTCTGGTCTGTAGTTGGTTGCTATGCTAGGAGAGGACACATGAACTGGTATAGTACTGGTTTACCAGTTTGTTTTGCCTTCTATAGTGTTGAGTGTGCAGCATATGGTGCTTTCATCTTTTAAATCAGAGTTATTAGGACACACATTGTGATGTGAGCCTTATACATTAGGGATATTCCTATATGATTACATTGAAGCCATTACTACCTTTTGCTACTTCAGGGATTTTTACATTTTAGTTATAATACTTGCTTCTTCTCGGATTCGTTCATTTGTTCTGGAATTGATTTTTTTTCGTATTGTTATCCTAATTTCATTCGGGGGATCAACATGAACATACTATTTGCCTAAACAGTTGGTGCACATTTGCTACTTATGATTAATTGGTGATATAAGCTGGCATGTGAGGTGTTGGCATGGACACAACTGATCTGAAATTTTAGTCTCAAGTTAGGAATTTGTTGGCGCGAGTGATCTGAAACTTAGTTTGATGTAATCATGCTTTATCTAATTCAACATTCAGCTGATTCCTATTTTTATTTTGTTTTGTACATGTATCCTAGAGTTACAATGATGATCAGAAGTTAGAACTTTCTCTTGGCAGGAGTTTGTTGTCTACATTGATTGTTAATTCTTATAGATCAGACCAGTACCAATCTCCAATATTTTTCTGTTAAAAGAGGAGTGAAATCAGTCCTGAACTTGCACAAATTATATTGATTGTTATTTTATCTTCATGATATCATTATGTTTTGGATGGCTACAGCTTCCAACTAATTAGATATTTGTATCACTGTTTTTATATGTTATTTTTATCTGCAGTTTGAAGGCATTGAATTTACATTGGAGACACAGATCTTATCGATATTGTCCATATGGAAAGAGTGGGCAAATCTTTCTCACCTGGATCCACGCAGGAGAAGACCCATCTCTCCTCTATGACTCAAGAGGCGGTGCATGCTTGTGTGAGGCAGCTCTGGCGGCTACAGGTTCAGAAAAGGGAGAAGAGGCAGGATCAGGTTAGGTAGGAAGTCTAATGTTCTCCATCTACCGCTCAAGTCAATCCAAAGACCCAGGTAATATTTGCTTTTCATTTGTTCAACTTCAGCTTTGGAATAAAATAGACGGGGAACAATTTTCTGCTATTTTCCTTTGCTGGTTTGTTAAATTATGTACATTGCTTATAGCCAATTGTTTCATTTCAGCATTGAATGGGGAACAATTTTACCACATGGGGCTACATCCTTGTGCTAAGTAAGTTTTGTTCTTCTTTTCTTTTTCATTCTGAATGCTATGTTTATTTTTCATGTACATTATTCTGATATCCTTCTGTATATATTGAATTTCTCCTAATGGGGAGCAACTTCTCTAATCATGCAGGGAATGCTGTAAATAATGGATACAAATTGTCTGTATATTCTGAAGTAGCAGCTTTTAATTCTGATATCCTTCTGTATATTCTGAAGTAGCACCTTTTAATTCTGATATCCTTCTGTATATATTGTCTAATTTTCATTTACAACATTCTGAATCACATGGAGCAGTTAATTAACGATTGCATATTGTCAACTTTTGTACATGGGTCAGCCAGTAATGGTAAATTTATCACCTTTCTAAAGCATGCTTGCCGAGTTGTGTAATTTCAAAAGTGATGTCCTTTTTATGCAGTAATTTTAAGGTTAGTGGAAACTCTTCAGATTTCACCTTTGCCTTGCATACTTAAATTTACATTCGTCTTCTAATCGTGTATTCTAAATTGAACTTAATTGTTACATATTACCTACCATATGTACAATAAATTTATCACGTTTCTAAAGCTTGATGGTATTATTAGCTTGCGGACTCCTGTTTTTGGTCGTTTGTTAGATGCTCAGCCAAATTACATTGTGTATACTTGCATTGTCACTATCCCTTATAAATGCTATGTTCTGCTACCTGATTGTTAACTCCATTATTCTCAGCCAATCATTTTGAAATTTGTACTGAGAAAAAGATGACTATCTTGGCAACTACAGTTTCAGTTTCAGAAATTGGTCTATACACCAAACTTGTTCCTACATCACATGAACATCTCATTCATCTGAATGTTACTGCCACCTAATACTTGATTACTCCTAACCTGAATGACCTCAGAATAAGAAGACAGCCAGTGCAAATCCACTGGGTTACCTATCTTCTCTGCCAGTTACTCTTTTGTCTATTGCACTTCAGTAGGCATGGACACAACACATGGCTCTATCTACTTTAAGTGTACGATGTGGTGAGTGACCATCAGTACATTGTTCTCATTCTCCCTCCCTGGGAATATTTACTTTCCATTTACCAACTATTATACATGCAATTGAATGCATTTTTCCAGTTTTTTTTAGCTCATTCATCATTTTTTAATTCCTATTGTCCATGATGTCTGAACTTTCTGTTCTCCCCTCCTATTAAAATACTACCCACTTCTTGATTTCCAATCTCTATATTTGGCTGCGTCATCTCGGAACCATGTATTTGTGCTTATATGCAACATATTTCCTTACTTTCATGACTTACATGCGATGTATTTACTTTTGCCATTTGGGATTGCTTCGTAGGCTGGGATTCTTTCATGCGATGTATACAAGCCCGATGAACAGATTCGGAATATATTATTTGGAGGAGGCCTATATATCGGAGAGAAATCTTGACTCTTCCCTTATTGAAGTTGATAAGGTTGACTGACCTTCAGCGATTTATTATTCAATCAAATAAGGAGATCCTACAGTGCACTTGGTGATGAGCTGATAGATAAAATTCCTGTACATGGTCTCGGTTTCAGACGAAACAGCTCTACGCTCTACATTCCCGCCAGCACCTATATTTTCTTTATGCGTCAGTTAGTTACCTTACCTACTATATTGATTTTCATATGTTAATGGTAAAAGCCCGTAAACTCTACGTCAACTGTTTATACCCTTGAGAGTGTGTAACGCTAAACTTGCCTATGTTACTGTCTACCCAAAACTTATGTATTTGAAACCTAACTTATGCATATGTAATATGTTTCAGTCTGGGGCTTGCCGCTACCTTCTCATATTTTCGTGTTTCTTCCACGTTATACATGCCAACTGACCTCGATTTTACTGCTTTTGGTTCTACTGGAGAACTTACTAAACTACTGTCAATATGAGCTCATTTCTTTACAAAATCCATATGATTGCAGTTGAAAGTTTTGAGTGCTCGATACCAAGGTTGTTGCCTATTTATCCTGAAGACTCTAATAGGTGTAAAGTTGACGTTTGAAAGAGGATTGTGCTTTGCTCTTAAACTATAATGCCACTACCATGTAGACTATCGTGTCTTATTAATACCGTTTGCAATTGATTACCATTGTCAAATTGGTTGGCGTGTGGCATGTTGCGCCCTTCTTACTATTTGCATGACTCCTAATGCATATATGCTATATCGTTTGTGTAACGGAATGAAAGATACTAAGGATTCAACTTAAGAGAGTTCTCCTTTCCGGAACTTTGCTCCTGAGGTTGTAATTTAAAGAGTCCTCCTTTCCGGAACTTTGCTCCTGAGGTTATAACTGGTGAGGCATCTGAGTTTGTGGATGCAAAGGTTAGTGCCTACATGCTGCATCTAATCGTCTTAATAATTTAGACTATGTCTATGTTTTTTATGATTTGCTTTACTGTTGTACCAGGTTGGTGTTGCTCTTGGCGAGAAAACACTGAAAGAAGATTGCCACATCAACCAAATTATTGAAAATAATAGGAGGACCTCAGGAAAAGGATCAAAAGATCGAGATCTAACTGATGTTGCCAACACAAATGGGCAAGTATCAATTCCAGGTTACTGCACAAACCCTTCTCCCTCACCAATGTATGACACAGAGAGCAACTATGATGATGGTAACATGCATCTATGAACATCTATGAAGAGCAGCTGTGATGATGTTAGCATCTTATGTTAGTTATGGGCTCTGCGCTATGGACTATCTCTATCTGTAGATGATCATGTCATGCCTCCATCAACCAGTCCTGATTGACTATCAGTACCAGTAGTATATATGTATTAATGTGAACTTATCGAACTACCTACTATATTTCTGTGCTCCTGCTATAATGTTGTAATGAAGAACCTATTTATCCCGGAGACCTATTGTGTAGACACCATGTATGTAAGAGCATTGTGGTATCCTCTAAACCTATAATATATTGCCCTGATCAGTGTCATATTAAAAATGTTCATCATAGCGTTTTGCAAATTGAAAACCAGTGTCAACGGCGGGTGGCGCGCGGCAAGCCGCGCCAGGGGATCTAGTATGTGTTGAAACTAACCATGTAGAGGAACTCAAAGAGCTGAAGGCACAAGTCACTTCCTTGAAGAAAGACTTGAAGAAGTGTCATGAAGGGAAGTCCACCCTCGACAACATGTTGAGAGTGCAACAACTTCCTCATGACAAGAGTGGACTTGGATTCAACTCCAATAACATGAACAAGTCCAATGTCAAGAAGAAGCACAAGTTCATCAAGAAGAAGGGCCAAGAACAACTTATTGATTCGGCCAAGATTGTGTGCTTCAAGTGCAAGGTTGAAGGGCACCATGTTATATCTTGCCCATTGAAGAAGAAGCCTCTTAGTGAGAAGCAACAAGGGAAGTAACCTCAAGTTCAAACTAATTCTTCCCAAGTTGAAGAACCTTCCCTTCCCAAGAAGAAAGGTAAATGCCGACTTTGCTACAAATGTCGTGGGAAGGATCACTTTGCTTCTTCATGCACTCATCGTAACTTATCCAACCCCACTATAATTGACAATGTCTATTCTCTTCAAAACGATAAGATTGACAATGTGTTTGCCAAAGTTATTGGTACTCAAAGTGGTGTCAAGACAAGAACCATTTGGGTTGCCAAGCCTATTGTGACTAACCTCTTAGGACCCAACTTGGTTGGGGACCAACAAGCTAAAACTTGATCAATAGGTGTAAGCGGAGGACATTGGAGACTTGACTACATCATGAAAAATTAAGGGATCTTCATCATTCATATTCTCTCAAGTCAAGTCAATTGGATTATATTGACTTATCATATATCCAATGCTCCTCCTTGCGGTAACTTGTATTTAATTCATATGTATACATTGAAAGTTACTTGCACCCTTGCATGTGTTTGGTTTTGTACCTTACTAGTGTTTTATATGTGTTGTGCACTCTACTTACTTTTGATTGAGTAATCAAGCTTGTGTATGTTGGTTTGCACACCATGTATGTTTTGAGCCTCTTGTCTATTTGCTTTCATCTTAATTAGCTCTTGTAGTGATATTAATGGACTATCCCATTTTGGGGGAGTGATGTGTTTTTGGTAACTCACCACCCTAAAATGTGTATTCATGAGGAATACCACTTTGTGGTGATATTTCAATATTATCTACTCTCTTTGTGGTATGTCTTACTCATGAGAAATTCAAATTCTAATGTCCATTAATTATCTCTTGTTGGATTTCTTTTGCCTCTTGTTAACAAAGAAAGGATTATCACATTATGGGGGAGTAATAAGCTATGTGCATATTACAAGCATAGAAAATGTGAACATTTGAGGTAGTGTCACCTAGAGTTGATATTGTTGATTATCTTGTTCCTAGGTGGCATGGTACTCAAACAAGTTCCATATTTGCTTAAATGCATTTTGTTCACCCATCTTTTGGTATCTTGTTTGTGAGAGAGTTTCTTGATGCTTAGTATGATCATTGAATATGTTTTTCAATTCTTATATTTTGCCACATGCTTATGTTTTGTGAATATGATCTTGAAAATATTTTCCATATACCACCGAGAAATATCTCAATACATTCATTGTCTTTGACGAGTGATAATTATATTGGTGGTAAAATTATTGATCATATTTACATTGGCTATTGTTCCTAAATTGTATTATTCTATCGACAAGTTTGTTTAGGTTTAACCATCCTTTTGTCTTCTTTGCTCCATTCGGATCCTTTTGTTGCTATTTGTGTTGTGCTTTCTTGAGTTAGGAAAAGCAAGGATCTCATTGTTGTGCATTTACATTCGAATACTTAATTCTAAGTAATGCACCATCCTTGGGGGAGCTATCCTTTTAATTGTTATCGGGTCATATTGCTTTTTCTTGAAATTTGTGCTCAAAAGGATATATGGAGTGTAACGATCCCACTTGTGTGCATTTTGTATTTACATACAAGATCTCAAATAATGCACTAATCATGGGGAAGCTACTCTATACTCTTTAGATTACTATTCTTTTGGTTTGGTATCTTATTGCTCTTCTTGAACATGACTAATGTGTTAACAATTTATATGGAGAGTAATGATCTCATTTGTGTGCATTTTGTATTCATATACAAGATCATAAATAATGCACAAATCTTGGGGGAGCAATCCTATACGTTATTGAACATTAGTTATCTTTAATTGGTATTTAATCCCGATGACATGTCTCTTTGAAAGACAAACATTTTTCGTCTTGGTACATTGTGCCATCATGGAAAGTGTAGAGGGCTTGGTTTATTTTTTGAAACCTTACTCTTCTTTGTGGAGTTGGCTATCTCATCACATGGTTCCTAGCCTACCTTCTTGGATGATATAAACCTTCGAGCATGCTTGTTTGATTTATTTCTTATGCTCATTGGTTTAGCCTTGACCGTGTTTTCATTTGATATCTCTTCAAATTGGTTTCTCCAATCATGGGTTGGTTTGAGTCTTTGATACAATGAGGACAAATCTTTCTCTTGCCATACTTTTGTGTAGCTTCTTGATTTATTTGGTGTTTGGTCCAAATTGTATATTGTTTGGTTATTGAAAGTTTTGTGCATGCATATTTACAATATGTATATATTATGGCATGCTTACTTCCGCTGATCCAATATACAGGATAAACTTCATCAAATCCTAAATGGCTAAGATGTGCATAAAATTCTATTTCATATCAATATGCACATATTTATGTGGAGTTTGTCCTATGTATTGTAGTTGGTCTAACTACTTTGGACCCAATTAGTTTGGGTACCATAGTGTACTTGACTTGTTTTAGGTACATGGGATATGCATTTAAAGCTTGTCTCATATTAAAGAACATGTCTTCACCATGTGCTTCTTGAAGCCAAGCTTCGATGATGGTGAACTCTCAACTACTACACTGACAATGTTATCTCGGTAACAAGTATCTAACTCATGCATTTACTTCTAGCTCTCAGCCTTGTGTAGGTTCTTCTTTGGCATGAGTTTCTCTAAGTTGCATTTGATATGGTTTTTGCAAAGTTTCTTTCAAAATATATTCATTGCTAATGTTTGTAAGCCGAGATGATTACACATCAAGGGTATTTATATAATCTTCTTCATGATTCGTCGATCCACAATATGTTAATCTAGCAAATTCATTTCAAAGTCTCTCATGTGCAATATTGATGAATTCTGATAAACCATTTGCCTTATGTGATATTTCTTTTGTGTCTCCAAGTATCCCAACTATCACTTATCCTATGTGGGTATTTGTGATGCTTTGAGAACTTGGTGTTGCAAGTTCATCAATACACTCTAAGAATAATTTGAGCTATGTGCTTTGCTTTTAAGCAAAAATCTTATAGGTGTATTTATGACTTCCTCTTGGATACCATGTTCTTTACCTTGTAGCTACATTATGTGTGCATGTTTCCTTGTGGACTTAGTGTCCACTTACAAACTTATACACATAAGGATAGTTACATATTTAATTGGTTTTCAAAATCTTTAGTGATCGCCTTTTATTTGTTTCTTGATTCTTTGGTGATCTCTAAAAGGCACAAGCTTTGTTTTTCTATTGGTATCACATTGCCTATTAATAAGCTTGTTATCCTATGTGATGTATCCTCTTTGATGTGCTTGTATGCGAAATACATGATATGCACTATGTGCCTCATAATTTGAAAGACTATGGTGTTGCTTAGGCTCATCCTTGTTTAGTCTCCTAAATTGTATTTCCATGTCACACCCATCCTTTCCCGGTTGAGCAAGTCTTTATTTTCCAATTATTTCCTTTATTGCTCAATATTTGTTTGTTGCAAGGTGTACTTCTTATTTTCTTACCTATACAATCTTGCATCTTTTTGTGTTCGAAATTTTCTTGGAGGGAGTGAGGATTCCATGTTGTGCACACTATATTGAAATGCAAATCCTTCATTTTGCATGTACCTTGGGGAGTTCCCTCTTGATTTTTACAAAACTTGGTTGATATGATCATAATATCTTCTTGTGCTCAATTGGTTTTTGGATCTCTTGATTGCTTGCTTCTTTGTGAATGCAATCCTCTTTTGCGATTGATATCCTTCTAGTGGATTTCAATTGATATTTCTTGTGAAATTGTTGGATCCTCAATATAGTTTGATCCTATTCGTCATTGGATATGTGCATTTGATTTCACTCATATCATTATAAATGCATAATTTATGGAGGAGATTTTATTATGTTACCTTTTTAAATCTTTTCGCCCATTTCGGCAATCGTTGCCAATGGGGGAGAAGTTTTGGAGGGTTATATGGAATTGGCGTTTGTACTTTGGTATCTTCTTAAGTATTTGCCTTCCTTGCCTTTGCATTTTGGTGCTTGGTTTTATATATAGTGGAAACTCCACTATCAGTAATGGTTGACAATATATGTAATGAATTCATGTTCATACACACGTGCATAAATTATGGGGGAGTTTGCTCTATATATGTGGTTGGACTAACACCATATACCTTTGTAGTATTTTATGTTAGTGTAACCATTCTTGTTCGTTAAATTCCATATTACGAACCCTCTCAAAAGAGATTGTCATCAATAACCAAAATGGGGGAGATTGAAAGAGCAATTTCCCTCATGTGTGGTTTTGGTAATTAAATGACAATCTCTATGGACTAATGTTTGCATGGAGATATCCTTATAGATCATGTCCATGGGATTAGTGGAGCTCTTGTGTTGAGTGAAGCCTATTGCAAGTATGTCTTGAAGGATTCAAGACATCATAGTAGTGATGAAAGGTTGGAAGATACAAGGTTGATCAAGATGTTGATCAACACACAAAGCTACAAGATGTACCAAGAGCGATCATGTATCTCTTGGGATGATAAACACTTGTCTGTATAGCTGACGAGGGAGTAACTCGACAAATCCCTGGGTTGTGCACCCCGAGTTGATTGAGGGGGGAGAGAGGAGAGCGGTGGTGATCACAACGGCTGACAAGCAAGGTTTTACCCATGTTCAGGCTCCCGGAGGATAACACCCTACTCCTGCTTGTCTGTTATTGATGGCGAGTTGCGATTACAACGGCGGCGAGATTGCGATCTCGCTAGGGTTTTTGGTGGTGGCTCTTGGTGTGTCCTCTAGGACGAGCAACCCTCCTGGTTTTATAGGTAGCCAGGTCTCGGGTGGTCGGTGCCGATGACAATTACAGATATGGCAGGTTATGAGACCTAACCGACTTGGACTAGGTTACTCGATACCCCTAGTGGGCCTTCATGATCTTGGCGCGGCCCAGGTAGCCTTATCGTGGGCTAGTCGAAAGGTAGCCCCACGTCAGTAGCCCCCGAGTGCTTGGTCGAATTATAGAGTCAAGCAAAGGACTTCTTCCTCCTGGGCCCGCCGCTAGATTGCTTGTTCTTGAGCTTGAACTCTCTTTCTTCAGTCGAATAGGACACTCCCGATGGGAGTAACCTGTGCAGTCGATTTACTATGACTTGGTCTTCTTGTGAAGCTTGCTTCTATTCGGCCTGTTGGCTTACTTACAGATTGTTTCGGCTGCTTGAGCTTACTCAACTTTCTTTGCCACCCGAATGAATGTTTCGGGTTCTCAGATCAGCACCCTGTCCTACTATGTTGTTTTTGCTGCCAAGCTTACTACTCGAATCTGGCGTTCGAGTTGCCTTGTTTTTCCTTGTCTTCTCCAGACTTCGTCTTGCTGACGTCAGTGATGACGCTTCGTAGCACGCCTCTGCGCTCGATAGGACGCGACGTGGTGGGCCCCGTTGTCAGAGTTGACTGCGGTCAGCATTTGTCACGTCTCTCGAACTGGGCGCGAAATTTTCGCGGCACGATGATGACGCCTTGATTCCCGTGCGTAGTGGACGAAGTGGGTGGCGACGGTTAGTCTCTCCGCGCGACACGTGGATGGCTGGATGCCGTTGATTGTAGCAGTTCTTTTGCGGACGGCTGGGATTGATCTTGCACGACATAAGTACTGCGCCGCAGCGCGAGGGCATCATCTTCTCCATTCGTCCGCGCCTCCTTTCCTTTTGCTCTCTGCCATTCTTAGTTCCGCAAGAGCTTTGTGCTTTCTGTCCTCCCACCTATTGCTGTCCTCCGGAGCAATGGGAAAGCCGAAGACCTCTGCTGGCACCTCCGCCGCCGCCACCGGGTTGATGAAGAAGTCGGAGGGCGACTGGCAGAAGTCGACCGTGAAGAGGGGAGATCTTGACGCGCTGCGCATGCAGGGCCTCCTGCCTCCTTCTGACCAGGCCCAGGTACGTGCCCCTGGCAAGGAGACGTCCCCTGCACCCCGCGAGGGGGAGCGCGTTTGTTTCGTGGATTTCCTTCCACGGGGCTTCGGGTTCCCTCTCCACGACTTTGTTCGTGGTCTCTTGTACGCCTATGGGGTGCAGATCCACGATCTGACCCCCAATGGCGTCTTGAGCATCGCGAGCTTCATCGTGCTTTGCGAGTGCTTTTTGGGGATCGCACCCCACTGGGCGCTATGGAAGTCGCTCTTCCTGGTTCGCAAGAACGTCGGGAAGAGCGGGCTGACATACCCGGTGGGCGGCTTCGGCATCCAGGTGCGCGGTGACACCGCGTACTTTCACATGAAGAAGTCAGACTCCGTCGAGGGGTGGCGGAAGAGATGGTTCTACATCCAGTGGAACCAGGAGGGCCTGGCACAGTTTGAGGGCGAGTGCGGGTTGCGGAAGACCCGCGCCTGGGCGCACCCGCTCATCAAGGAGGAGAAAGAATCGACGAGGCCGCTGATGAGCCTGCTGCGCGACCTCCTCAAGACCCTGGGGCGGGAGTCGGATGGCGTCTTCCTGATGGCCACCTTCTTCCGTCTTCGCGTGCAACCGCTTGGTGCTCGGCCCCACCCGATGTGGGCCGCTGAGGGCGCCAGCAACGAGCCACTCGACGACGAGGAGGTGGAAACCAAGGTGAGGGGCATCACCAACCTCCGAGCCGCGGACCTCTGCAACGTCAAATGTCCTGTCGCTGCGTACGGAGCAGCGAACCCTATTCCCGAGGTAAGTTCTTGACTTGTTCTCTTCGTTGTTTCGTTTCTTGATTTCCTGCTTCTTGATTTGACTTGCGTCTACTTGTTTCAGGGTCGATCTCTGTTGGTCAGCCTTCCTCCTCTCCCTGAAAACGGACCCACTGACGAGTCGAAGGTTGTGGAGGAGGAGGATGACGACGACGACCTTCCGTCTGCTACCTCTCCCAACGAGGAGGTGGAAGATGAAGACAACGAGGAGGAACCAGCACGGAAGAAGCAGAAGCGCCAAAGCGGCGGTGACTCTGCGACTGCTTCGTCGCCCGCGAGGGGTGCCGATGCTGATCTGGAGGAAGCCTGTGGGGACCCCGGACTAACTGTCCGAAATACCCGATTATGCTTAACACAACGATCCCGTGATCAGTCTGTCGTTGCACATAATCCGAATTGAATACCAAAGTTTACATCCCTTACAATACCGAAGTTAAGTCTTACATAAAATGGTCATCTAGACCAAGTCTTACATAGGTGCCTTCAAGGGCCAAACCAAAATAATCAACATAAGCAGCGGAACTTAAACGTAGTAGCCTTTTAACAACTAACGCAGACCCGACAGGCAGTCGACTTTGAGAAGATCCTTAGTTGGCATAGATGTCGCCATACTCTTCCTGGGCGTAGTACTCCTCCTCCATGTCTGGCTACGACAATAGCCAGAAGCAAACTAGTATGAGTACATTTGAATGTACTCGCAAACTACTCCAACATGAGTGCTCTAGTTCCAATTTTTGTTTCTCACTTTTATTTATTTAAAACATCTCTGTATCTTTGTTGAAGAAGGTAAGGAAATTATGACTACTAGATATCTCAATTTTATTAGTGTTATTCCAAAACTCCTCCTTTTTCCAACCATAAACCATTATGGTAATATCTTTCCAACTACCTCATACCGATCCGTTGGTATAGGTGTATGGAACACTCTTCATTTCCTTTTTACTTTTCAAACTCAACTCTTTTCCAAAAAACTTGCACATGGTCTAAGTAGGGTCTTCAACTGTCCATATCCGAGGACTCGGCTATTCGAATAGTTTAATTACCCTCTGCAGAGGTAGCACGCTTTTCCCACACTCATCCGATAACTCGTCGTGTCAGCCACGTCTCGCCATACCAGCGGTATGCGAAGTTGAGTCACCGACCCTAGTCTTTCCTTTGCTCATGCTAGTATAGGAACCTGCCCCTATGAACCATTCCATCCACACCTAGTCTAGTTTCCCGTCGGAAACCCTAAGTGTGAGGACTCATAGGTTTTATCTGGCGGTGTATACGGACATCCTTCTATCCTCCTCCTTATCTACTCATAGATTTTTGAGCGAGGACCCAGGTCAGGGTTAGGTCACCAAACCACTCCCTCATGCATAACAGAGTCATCTCTGTTGATGCAGTGTCCCATACTAATAAGAGCAAACTATCTGACTAAGCCCTTTCCCATATGTGGGTAAATGTGGTCGCACAGAGTATCGGTTGCTTGACTGAGTACTAGGACACAATGTGCTTTTCTAAAACCATCTTTCTCCATTTCCTTATTTCAACACCACATCTTGGTGCTATATATCCACACAAGTTTTCAAAGGAGTTTTGAATAAACAACATTGTTTTTCCATCCTATAGTTTTAGTATCTACTTCTATATAGGGTGGCAAAATCATCTCTATATACTTTTAAAAAGGGGTTTTTGTAAACCTTTGCTTTTGAAAATGATTTGTAAATCTAGATGCATAAGTTAGGTGCAAGCTCAGAGAGTAGCTTGCCTTGCTCGGCAAAGTGATCTTGGTCTTGGTCTTCAGGTTCAGCAAATCCCTCCTCCTCGATATATCCGGCAACGTTCTCGTCTAATACACAATCAATCAAATACAAACAATCACTAGCCTATTCAATCAATCATCATAGCAATACACTCTTAGAGGTTCTATTTCACCATTTCTCATACCAAACAATATCATGTGGTTTCAATTTAATTGAATTAAACATTATTCCCTTGTATCTTAATTAGGGCAGAAACTTGTTGCACATGTTTAATTGCATATCTTGAGTTCTATTTGTCATAAAAATACAAACTAAAATTCTACAGAAAGCTAAGGATGGGTAGAAGGTGACACAATTGGGTTTGGGTCATTTGGAGTTACCAAACTCCCTACACATTGTTTTGAATCCAGGAACCAATTAATAAGGTTTTGGATATTATTTAAATTATATTCATCTAAAAATTAAATCCTTTTAAGATTGACTAACCATGGTTAAATGTGACCTAATAAAATTAGTTTCAACTAATTTGGATTATCAGAGTATCAGAAACAAACAAGTTTAGAATTTAAACATGTTACTGTATTTTGAATGTGGTATTTTTATTATATATCCAAATGGGGTTAAACTAGTTTAGTTGGATAGATAATTTCATAAGCTTTCCAGAACAGTTGGATTTGCTAAATTTGGAGTTGTAAATCTAAAGTTATGGAATTTCTAAAATTGGGTTTAGTGCTGGTTTTTAAATGAAATTTAATTCGAATTTAAAATCCAGAACGGATAAAGATTAAAATCCTGACAGGGGGACCCACCAGTCAGCGACTGAGCGAGCGCGCGCGCGGTCCATTTAAACCTAACGCGTGGGGTCTGCCTGTCAGATTTTTAATATTTTCCCGAACCGGTACGCTACCGTCGGATCCTAATCTAACGGCCCATGTCGCTCGCGACGCCGGCGACCTAAATCGGGCGGCGCCGCGGCTCCGGCGACGGCGACGAGGACGGTGTGCTCACCACGGGGCTCGGGAGGATGCGGCGATGGTGCAGGACGACGGCGGCGAGGTGGGGAAGCTCCTGGGGTGAGTGGTGCGTGCTGGCGAGGCCCCGAGCGACGGCGGCGTCCTCCTCCTTTTTCCCGTGGCTCCGCGGCAACTCCGGCGAGCGATTGACGGCGCACCTGAGCACGGATCAGGGGGAAAAAGGGTGCGGGTGAGAGAGGGGAGCAAGGGGAAGAGAAGGGAGGCAGAGGGGAGCGACGGGGAGGGATGCCGTGGCCTGGCCGCGATCGTCGTCTACCTCGGGCACGGCGAGCTCGAGGAGACCACGGGCGGCCGGAGCTTCGCGGCAACTGCTCCGCCCTCCTGGCGGTGCTCGAGAGGGTGGTGTGAGAGGGGAAGGGGCGGTGGAGAGGTGTGGAGAAGAGCAGGGCACGGGGCGGTTTTTATAGCGGCCGGGCGGCGCACGGTGGGCGCGGTGCAGGGGCGCCCGTGGCCGCGCTAGGCCGCCGTAGGCCGGTGGAGGGGGATGGCGGTGCTGCGGGATGTCTGGGGGACCAAATGGGCAAGGCGGGGCGGCGTGGCGCGCTCGGACGCGCTCGGGCGCCTGGCCCTGCCGTGGGCGAGCTCGGGCGGCGCACGGCATGCACGTCCTGGCTCGGGCGCGGCGCGCACGGGCTGGTGCCGGGGTGCGCTGCAGGCTCGCGAGGGGGCAGAGAGGCGAGGAAGAGAAGGGGGGGGGGGCAGGCACGGGAGAGCGCGGCGTTGCCACCTCGGACGCCCGGCGCGACAGAGCGACGTGCGCACGGCCGTGGTTGTCGCCGGCGTCCGCACGGCGATTCCGGCCACCATTTTTCCTCCCCCGGCGTGCAGTGAGGTCGCAGAGATGAGAGGAGTGCAGGGCTGGTGCCAATTCGACGAATAAACCTCACATTTCTCGGATTGATCCACGAGTTGCTCGGATTGGGGAAGAACAGGGTGGATGATCACAGGGTGTTTGATGAATTCCCTGAACCAAAACAGTGACAATTTGCTATTTTAATTCTCCTATTTCTCCTTATTCTTTTGAGTCCAAACTTAGGATCTAGGCTATCTGTATTATTGGTAAGTGTTACAAAGTCTCTTTGAAATATTTTGAAATATTTCAATCATGAATTTCTAATTTGAATTGGAAGTTTTGAATCTGAATTTTTGAAAGGGAATAGTTTGTAAAAATTAACTAGGAGTGTTTATAATATTCCTCCATTGGTTTTGGTGTAAAAATAAATTATGCTTCTTAATTTGGAAAATAATGTGACATGTGTCACATGGTGTTTTGTTTCTAGGGTTTGTTTTATTTGTTTTCTTTTTCTTCAAATTTTTAATTAGAGAGAGAATTAAATAATTTTGCAAACAATGCAACAAGCAACACTCAAGAATTAAACATACACACATTTTTATAAGAAAAGTTTTTGTTGGCCCACATTTTTGCATTTCTAATTATATTAATATTCTGGGATGTTACAAAGCCGTCTCGACTTCTTTGGGTGCGTGTTCTCCGGGCGGTTGGAGTGAGCCGCTGGCCGCTCCTCCGGTCAGCTCCGCGCCACCACGAAGTTCTTGTTCATACTAAGCCCACTTATTCTTATCTCCCACCACGCGCGTTTGCGCGGCTGGCGTCTGTCTCCTTGGGGAGCGACAACGACTTTGAGACCACCAGGTGAGTATCTTGGTGCCTTGTTGGTTTCGAGTTGGATTTTGTAGTTCCAGTCTTTTAGTTGATCATTGTACTGTTTTGCTCCAGCCGTCGTTCTGGCAATGTCAGCTCTCCTCATCGTGAAGTGGAGCACACATCCACCCCTTCGACGGAGCTGGTGACTCGGGTGGCGATCGAGGAGCGCGCGCAGCCTGCTGGCCTCGCGTCGTCGAGTCGTGCTCCTCCTTCGGCTTTTGAAGATGTCGACCTCCTAGACCACGTAAGTCCTTTATGCTTGTACTTGTAGCATTGCAGTTTCATCGGGTGCGCGATCAGCGCTCCCGATGGGAGTAGCCCCCGAAGGTGTGGGTGACTAGTATAGTCGCCCACAACTTTATTAATTTCTTGCTTGTGTTTCAGCCGTACTACCGCCAGTAGCTTGATGCAGCCGCGACTTACGTTCGCCTGGAGAAGGAGAGGGACCAGCCGCGTGCTTCTCTGGACCAGGCTGATAGGCGGGTTGCTGAGTTGGAGGTGAAGCTTCAGGCTCAGACTGAGCTTGAGAAATCTCTTCACGAGTCCCAGGAGCGGGAGCGGGTGCGGGTCGTCCAAGAGAATACTAAAGTCGACCGCCTCCTCTCACTCGCCGGTGCTCTTGGGGGTTAGTTTCGGCTTGGCGCTTACTGTTTCTTTTGCTTTGCCTTTGTCTGACATTAGGTCTTTTGTGTAGAGAACTGCGGTGGAGCTCCTCCGGAGGGCTCGTCGAGTGACACCGTTGACTTGGCGACTGCTGTCGGCTTCCTTGATCGTGTCTGCGCGTATGCGTCTGATGCGCTGAGGAAGTCAACAGCTGCGCTGCAGAAGTCGACTTGGGCGCTTGCGACGGTGCACTGGAGCATCTTCCTGAGTGATGCGCCACCGGCTGCCGTTGACGCTCTTGCCGCTTCGTTTGAGGACGACGCGACCACCCTTGCGGACTTCACTCGGGCGCAGACGGTACGCGGCTCCGAGCTCACCTTCCAGCTTCTTCTAGGCCACCAGATTCAGGGCGATTTCGAGAAGGCCGTCAGCGGCTTCCCTCGGAGGCCTGATGGCCGGACCGCGTCCCTGGGCGGAGTGAAGGCGCAGGCTACACAGCTAGCTGTGAAGCTTGTGGCCAGCTTTGAGAGGGCGCTTTCCAAGGCGACTGAGGCGGCTGCTGCTCGGAAGAGCCGCTCTCGGTCGGAGTCTGCTGCCCCGGAGTAGTTGTAGCGTAGGGGTTTGGCAGTCGCAGTGTCTTGTACTTACAACTTTTGCTTGTAATGACTGATATTTTGTCGGGTCTTCTGGCCTTGAACAGTACTTTTTGTGCCGACGTTGAGTATTTCTTCCCATCATGCTTGTTTTTGCTGAGTAGTTGCCTCTTTTTGTATTGACTCTGCACATTCATGGCAGACTAACGTGCGCGGCGGCACTTCTTCTGCTTCTGCGGCTGGGCCGAGTGGCGAGGGACCTTCTTCGGGTGCTCGCCGTCGTCGAGCGACGCCAGCTCCTCCGCGAAGCACGAACGACCAACGGATAATTACATACTTGAAGAATAAGGTGGCCGAGCTTGAGTCGACCCTGAAGAATACCGAGTTGTTGCTGCACCGCTCCCGGTCGCATCCTACCGCAGAGTTTTCTCAGCGGGAGGATTTTTTGCTCGGGGAGATCGATCTGATCAGTCGACAGCTTCAAGGTTGGTATCCTTTGCGGGTGCTTTCTTTGTTAAAACTTGTTGGTTCTGACTTCTAGCTTGTGTATGCAGATGTGAACCCGGATTGGCAGGATGGGCGGGATCGCGTTGAGGAGCATGTTACCCGGAAGGCATCTAGCGACTCCTACGAAGCTCGCCAGTTATGGGTGAATAAGTCGAGAGGGCGTACTCTTGCTCTTATGCTTGATCGGACTTGGCGCGCGGCCTTTCTTCTGGAGAATTGCCGGAAGACCCTCTGGCACATCCATCGTGTGTACTTCCCGCACAATGGGCAGCCGCACGGGCTGGCCGCCTTGCTGGAGAGGTTCCGCGAGGGTGACGCGCTGAAGGAGATCGTCCATGCCCAGCTCGTTGTCGGGGCAAATGTGGCGCTGGCGTACGTCCGGCTGCACCGGCCGAACCTTCCGCTGGAAAGGTTGATGGGTGGGCTGCCTGATGACGCCGACTATGCCGATACCTTGGCGGCTGCGCACCAGATGATCGAGCAGGTGCAGAAGCTGAGTGAGCGCCTTGTAGGCCCACTCGACGCGCCGAAGGACGAGCCTGCAGATTAAGAGTAGCCTTCTTCTGCTGTACAGGGTTAGCTATAGGTGGCGAATATGCCAATGCAAATTACAATGTATGAAGTTAAAAGAGTTCTCGAGTAATGAGTGAAATTATTTGCATTACTGTGCGAGTATTTGCTTCGGCTTTGACTTGTGTGGCGCAGCCCCCGAGTATCTTGGGTGACAACCAAAGTCTGTGTTGTGAACCTGTGTGGCGCAGCCCCCGAGTGAATCGAGTGGCGTCCTAGGATTTTTCAAGTGAGACCTGTATATCGTGGCCTCCGATTGTATCGAGTGGCGATTTAGGATTTAGGACTTGAACTGTGTGGCGCAGCCCCCGAGCAGCGCGGGTGGCGGCCTAGGATTTTTTGAGTTGTGCCTGTGCGGCGCAGCCCCCGAGTGGTTCGAGTGGCGGCCTAGGCTTTTGCAAGTGTGACCTGTGAGGTGCAGCCCCCGAGTTCGTCGGGTGACGACCTAGGATTTCTGACTTGACCTGTGCGGCGCAACTCCCGAGTAGATCGGTTAGAGGCCTAGGATTTTGCGAGTTGTGCCTGTATGGCGCAGCCCCCGAGTGACTCGAGTAGCGGCCTAGGCTTTTCTTTTAACCTGTGTGGCGCAACCCCCGAGTGATTCGAGTGACGGCCTACGATTTTTCGTCGCCTTGACTGAGAAGGTATAGTGGACAACATTTTCTTCGAATCACTTTATTGGTTGTTGCGAACAGGCCGCCTCATTAAAACCCTTCCAGTCCCCTTAGGTACCCTGGTAAGGGAAAGAGTGCGTATGAAACCTGTTGCCTTTACATGCTATCCTTGGTACAATGATTGAGTCGACTAAGCGTAGAACCGCCGGAGTTGTGCGACGTTCCATGGGTTGCTGCAGACTGCTCCTGTCTTCGAGTCCTTTAGGCGATAAGTTCCATTGCCAATTGCCTCTGTCACAATGTATGGACCTTCTCATGGGGAGGCGAGCTTGTGCACTTTCTTCTGTTTGAGGCGGAGGACCAGGTCGCCTGCGACGAAAGCTATTGGTCGTAACCTTCGTCCGTGGTAGTTGCGCAGGTCCTGCTGGTATACGGCTGATCGCGCCAGGGCGATGTCGCGTGTTTCGTCCAATATGTCCATGCTGTCTTCGAGTGCCTCTTCTGCATCTGACTCATCGTAGGCGACCACCCGTGGTGCGTCGAACTTGATGTCGCAGGGTAGCACTGCTTCTGCACCGTACACCATGAAGAATGGAGTGTACTGGGTGGATCTGTTAGGCGTGGTCCGCAAGCTCCATAGGACTGATGGTAGTTCTTCCACCCATGCGCCTGCTGCGCGTCTCAGAGGTACCCGCAGGAGCTTCTTGATGCCGTTGCAGACTAGGCCGTTGGCTTTCTCGACTTGCCCATTCGATTGCGGGTGCGAAACAGACGTATAGTTTAGCTTGATTCCTTGTTCTAAGCAGAAGTCTTTGAATTCCTCGGCTGTGAAGTTCAAGCCATTGTCCGTGATGATCCCGTTCGGCCCTCCAAATCTGAAGATGATGGACCTGATGAAGTTGACCGCTGATGATGCAGTCGAACTTGTGATGGGCGCGGCCTCAATCCACTTGGTGAACTTATCGACTGCGACCAGGAGGTGAGTGTGTCCTCTGGGTGAGGATTTCTTCAGCGGGCCCACCATGTCCAGTCCCAATTGGGCGAAGGGCCAGGCTAGCGGTATTGTTTTCAACTCGGACGCCGGCGCGTGCGGCTTGTTGGCGAACTCCTGGCACCCGGTACATTTCTTTACTAGATCTTCTGCGTCTTGCATAGCTGTTGGCCAGTAGAACCCAGCTCTCAGCACTTTTGCCACCAGTGCTCGACTGCTGGCGTGATGCCCGCAGATACCCGCGTGAATGTCGAGTAGGAGAGCTTGGCCGTCGACCGGATATATGCACCTTTGTAGGATTCCTGAGATGCTTCTCTTGTAGAATTCTCCGCTGATGACGGTAAAATCTTTGGAGCGTCTGATGATGCGCTTTGCTTCGACTGGGTCTGCTGGCAGCCTCTGGTGCAGTATGTATGTCAGGTACGGCCCTGTCCAGGTAGGTTCGACTAGCATGAATTCCATGGGCTCCTTTTCTTGGCTTGACGGGTTCGCGGTGCTTGTTGCCGGTGTGGAAGATTTTGTTGCGGGTCGAGTCTTGATGGACCTTTGTGTGATGCGCTCGAGAAAAACACCGAGTGGTACCGGTACCCTATCTGATCCCATGTTGGCGAGCATGTCGGCTTCCTCGTTGCTGTCGCGGCCGATGTGTCGTAGCTCGCAGCCGTCGAAGGTGCCCTCTAGCTGGTTGTACAGGTCTCTGTAGGCGATCAAGTTGTCTGCGATGGCGTCGCATGACTTCATGGTTTGCTGCACGACCAGGTAGGAGTCGCCGTAGATCATGAGGTGCGTGGCGCCACAATTCTTGGCCATCCGCATGCCGTGGATCAGGGCTTCTTATTCGGCTTCGTTGTTGGAGGGTGTTGGGAAGTCCATCTGCAGGACATACTTCAACTTGTCGCCTTTGGGGGAGATGAGCACAACTCCTGCCCCAGCCGCCATGAATTTCGTGGAGCTGTCGAAGTACATGGTCCATGCATTGGATAAGTCAGGGATGTTTGGTAGCTGGGCTTCTATCTACTCGGTAGTGAATTCCGGAAGGACTTGGGCCTTGATAGACTTCGGGTGAGCATATTTCAGCCCCCAGGGTCCTAGCTCGACAACCCACTTGGCGACTCGTCCTGTCGCGCACTGATTGGTGAGGATGTCTGCTAGGCCGGAGGAGCTTACCACCGTGATCGGGTGCTCGGAGAAGTAATGGACAACTTTCCTTGAAGTCATGAAGACCCCATACGCCAGCTTCTGTTAGTGCGGGTAGTTTTGCTTGGACAGTGTTAGAACTTCGCTGAGGTAGTAAACTGGCCTCTGGATAGGATGAGTATTCCCTTCTTCTTCTCGCTCAACCACGAGTACCGTGCTCACCACCCTGTTTGTCGCTGATACGTATTGGTATAGCGGCTCGTTCTCCAGTGGTGCTACCAAGACTGGGGAAGTCGTCAGGGTCTTTTTGAGCTGGTCGAACGCCTCTTGCGCCTCCTGTGTCCATTCGAATTTGTCTGTCTTCTTCATCAGTTGGTAGAAAGGCAAGGCCTTCTCACCCAACTTGCTTATGAACCGGCTGAGAGTTGCGACTCGGCCGGCTAATCGTTGCACTTCCCGGAGTTTGGTGGGTGCTGGCATCGTGAGTATGTTCTGCACCTTCTCGGGATTTGCTTCGATTCCTCTTGCGGAGACAAGGTACCCTAGTAACTCTCCGGCTCGCACGCCGAATACACACTTTTCTGGGTTGAGCTTGATCTGATATGCGTCTAGTGCTGCGAAGACCTTCCGGCGGTCGTCGACTAGGGTGTCCTCTTTCCGGGTCGTGACAACGATGTCATCGACGTAGACTTGGACAATTTGCCCGATAAGCCCTTTGAGGCATGCCTGCATGGTGCGCTGATATGTGGCGCCAGCGTTCTTCAACCCGAAGGGCATCGTCTGGTAGCAAAAACACCGTCGGGTGTGGTGAATGCCGTTTTCTCTTCGTCTTCGACTTTTAGCCTGATCTGCTGGTAAGCTGAGTAGGCGTCCAGGAAAGATAGGCGCTCGCAGCTTGCCGTCGAGTCGACGATCTGGTCTATCCGCGGGAGCGGGAAGTGATCCTTTGGACAACATTTATTGACTGCTGTAAAGTCTACACACATGCGCAGTTTCTTCGTCTTCTTCTTTTCCACCAGGACAGGGTTGGCGACCCAGTCCGAGTCCTTGATCTCTCGGATGAACTTGACGTGCAGCTGAACGGGAATCCGGCACCTAGAGGGGGGGGGGGGGGGGTGAATAGGTGCTATTACAAATTTTAGATCTTTTCAAATTTAGGCTCAACACAAAGGTAAATTCTCTAGATATGCAACTATGGTGAATTTACCTAAATGACAACCGAAGCAATAACAAGATAAATAAGCTAACAAGACAAGCAAGTAAGGGAGTAATGATAAGGGGAACCGAGTGAAGGACGCGGAGACGAAGATGTAATCCCGAGTTCCACCCAAGGGTGTACGTCTCGTTTGGAGAGGTGTGCGCTACCACAACAGGTTAGCCGCAACGCCACAAAGGCTCACCTTCTTCTCCGATGAACTCAACCACAAAGGTTGCGAGTTCACCTTCCACTATTGATCCCCTTTTAGGGCGGAGATCGAATCCCTTACAAACGCTTGAGGCACGCACCCACAACTTAATTGGGGGCTCAAGATGACCACAACAGGTCAAGGACCACAAAAGGTCAAGGCAACACCAAGATTACAACAATGGTGAACTAGGTTTTCCCACCAGAAACCCTAGCCACGAAATCCCCAAGTGAATGGGGAGGAAATGCAAATCCCTTCGGCGAAGATGTAGATCCGGGCCTTCTCCTCCAATCCTCCAAAGATCAACGAATTTGGGTGGAGGGATTGGGAGATCTTGATGATTTGAGCTTTCAAGAATAGTAGGAGAGAGAAAATCTGAGAGCTAGCTGTTCTTGAGTGAGTGAGGGGGTATTTATACCCCCTCCCAAAATCTGGCCGTTGGCTGTCTCGAAGACCCGGAAATTCCGGTATAAGTGGCTCCCGGAAATTCCGAGTCACTCAGAATATCCGGTTCTGTGATATATCCAAGTTGAATTTCCGGTTGAGATCAGAACGTTTTCGACATCTTGACTTAGCCAAATTTCTTCAAGTTTCTGAGGGTTGCCCGGAAATTCCGAGTTAGTGAAATTTCCGAGCTGATTTTCCGGTTGGAGTCAGAACGTCTTCTTCTTCTTTCCTTAGGCAAATTCTGGAGTGGTTTTCTGGGTGGCCCGGAAATTCCGAGCAGATGAAATTTCCGAGTTGATTTTCCGGTTGAAGTCAGAACCACTTTCTCTTCTTTCCTTAGCCAAATCTGGAGTGGTTTTCTGGGTGACTCAGAAATTCCGAGTCAATGAAATTTCCGAGTTGATTTTCCGGTTTGAGTCAGAACCACTTCCGAACTTTTCCTTAGCCATTTTTCTGTTAGAAAATTTCCGGCTCCAATATTCCGGTTCTGGGAAGAATTCCAGAAACTCTTTTTCTCTACATTTTGGCTTTGGGGTATGTGATATGCAACTCACACAAACTGAAATACTTAGCAATAGGATTAGTACATCGTTGGTATTGTTAACTAACACTCAAAACACTAGGGATTAAGAAATGTTCTTTCAATCGCGCCCTTTTTGGTGTTAGATGACAATACCAAGATTTGCAATGAAACGAAATGCAATATCATGTTTTTAACAGAAAATAGCCCCCCCCCCCCCTAAACAAGTGCATGTATGAAACACAAGATGACAAAGGATAGGAGCAATTTTATAATAACAAACACAAGATATCACAAAGGAGTAAGGAGACAAAATGTAAGGTTATGGTAGCATTTGAGACTAGATAGAGTTTCATACCTTGTGTATATAGGATATGAAGAGAATACCAACACAATAAATTTGAAGTCTCAACCATAGGATAATGATAGCATAACATTGTCTCAATACACATAGATAATAAAAGAGTTTAACAAACAGCCACAAATAAGATAAATGGACACAAGCGCAAAGAAATGGTAAACGCATATGCTTGTGCCCGAACCCCTGCAAATCCACGAAGTCCTACTAGAGCAACTTCTCCCCCTTTGGCATCTAAACGCCAAAAAGAAAGAGGAGCGATGCTACGTCCCGTGAAGGTCTTCAGTCCGAGGGAGTCTCCTCATCATCTTCATCCTCATCATCATAATCATCACCTGCCTCCTCCTCATCATCATCATAAGCATGTCCAGTGGTGTACGAGCTGCCGCCAAGGTCATGATCAATCTGTGCCCAAGGAGCCAAAGAATCCTGGTTCCACTGAGCAAAGGTCAGGGGATCAGAGAGGTCTGCAGGAGCAGGAGAGCCAGACACATGATGAAGAATCAAGTCTTGATTCTAGGCAAGCTGACGACGATCCTTGTAAGCGGTGTATTGCTCCTTGCGGATGTCCACATTCATGCACAGGATGTTGCGTTGGAACCAATTCAGTTTCTTCACCTTCGCATGAGTGGCCGAGACATAAGTAGGAGCAGCAACCCTCCTAGCATCACCCATAAACGATCCACCCTGAGCTGAGCTAGAAGAAGGCACAAGAGGAGGCTTGACCACTATCTTCTTCTCATATAGTTTCTTGAAGTCATGCGCCTCCAACTCATCATCACTGAAGGTATGGTCAGGAAACTTGAACTTGATGAGTTTCATGATGTAAGGAGCATAGGGGATAGTGACCTTGGTGGTCATGGCTTCATACATCTCATTGTGGATGTAATCCATAACATCCACACTCTAGTCTTCATCAATGTCAGGGTTCTCCACAATGTGGTTGGCATGAAGGAGCAAGTTGCACAGAGGGGTCACCACATTGTCATTGTTGCCACCACTTGGTGCAATGTTCTCACGGAGGATGCGCACAAGGACATCATAAAGAGGAAGCAAATCTCGAGCATTGCCGGGTATACCTCCCTCACCATATAAGTGCACGGTCTGCTTCTTGTTGAGCTTGAAAGGGTGGTGCATGCGATAGCCTTGAGCGTTGTCACCATCAAACTTGTAGCCCAAAACCTTGGCAAACTACTCAAAGTTGGACTCACAGAAAGAGTCACCAGTCATCCACTTAATTGTCTTCTTTGAGTCACCCTTCATCACAAGAGTGGCAACGAACTGCATCACGAGCTGAGAGTTGTAAGGACAACGAGTGAGCACAAGCCTCTCCAAGCCCATAGTCTTGACAATATGTATAGCTTCAACAAAAGAGGCTTTCTGCTGCAGAGCTGGAAGGTTAAACGGATGCATAGGCCGAATGGGCTTGGAAGAGAGTAGTAGAGGTCCTTGAGAATGAACTCCTGCTCTTGACACCAAAAGCTGCGATCATCCAGAGTGTTGTCCCTTGGCCTAAGGTACCAATCCCCTTATCGGAGCTGAGAGTAGTCAACAGTGTTCATCTTTGCATAGTTCTGACGTTGAGGAACAGGAGAATTCTTCCTTTTCTTGTACGGTGGCCTGCTAGCAAATGTTTTCTTCTTCTTTGGAACAGCTGGGTTGCTTGAGGAGGCAGAACCCTTACCCTTGTCGACAGGGGTCTTGTGAACATGTGCCCTTGAGGTGTTCCTTGTTGCCCCTGCGAAGGACAGACTCCCACTCGAACCTGTGAATTTGAGCATAGAGGGTAGCACAAGGTAAGTACACACAAGTCAGGAGAGGATACACACATTAGGTAGGCATTTGATGAATCATATGTAGTTAAACATGAGTTAATCTTAAAACTGCAGTGCTCAGCTCGGAAATTCCGATTCAGACCTAACCGAAAATTCCGCAAGACCGGAAATTCCGGTTCAAGTCGAGTCGGAAATTCCAACCTGGACAGAAACAGTGCAGATCTGAGATCGACTCGGTCTAAAACTAGATCGATCCAACACAATGCAAAACTAATGTATGTAGATGGCAGGGAATGAAGCTAGGAACAATCTCTACCAAGCAATTTTGAAACAAACAACTCCACATCAAGATCCTAGTGCAAGCACTTAGGGAAAAGGAAAAGTGAAGTTACCCTCATCCATTGAGGCCATTGCTTGGAGGAGTGAGTTCCCGGGGCGGAGGAGGAGCAGATCCGGCCGAGAAAGAGGTTCCTCGGCGGTCGGAGTGCTCCGGAGGGATCTTGGAGCAGCAGGGGCGGCGGTTGGAGGAGAGGGAGGTCGGGGGTGGAAGAAGGGCACGAATGAGCCCTTCACCCCGAGCATGCCCTTATATTTTTTAGACAAACCGCCCGATCGGAATTTCCGGGTGTAACTTACACCGGAAATTCCGAGTCACCGGATATTCCGATTCATAAATGAACCAGATATTCCGACCTGCTGAACTAAAATCCCTGTTTTCAAAAGGATAACTTGTGTGCAATAGAGAGAAATGTTTTCAAGGGGAAGTAGGCTTGGGATAGATTTCAAAACTGTCATTGGTACACCATACTCAACTCACAACTACCAAAATGAAACATAAAGCGCCAAGTTGAGTAGGTTTCCCACATGCATGAACATGAGGGCAAATAGCAACAATAAGCTCCAAATAAAACCAACTCTTCAAAGAGAAGAGGTCGGTGGCCGAGGCCACCATGTAGGAGTGTATGACATGTCACCGCGAAGATGTATCTTGGGTACATAACCAATACTCGTCGGTTTAGCTCATTAGTCATAAGAATGAATATAGAGATAAAAGAACACTTGCTATCGGCATAATGGGGGGAGGGATGGTCCAATGTATTAGGACCGCACTCCCACTATTTCCATGCCTACATCTAAACAAGATAAGATGCAGTTACGTCCTAGGTGAGTGTGCAAGCGATCAAGCTAAGGACCTCGAATCAATGATATTGAGCTCATTCCTCAAAAAGCAAAACCTTCCTTCCTCAAGGGGCTTCGTGAAGATATCCGCCAATTGATCCCTTGTGCCCACATATGATAAGTCAATGTCTCCTCGGGCCACATGATCTCTTATGAAATGATGGCGGATCTCAATATGCTTGGTTCTTGAATGTTGCACCGGGTTGTAGGCAATCTTGATGGCACTTTCATTGTCACATAGAAGAGGCACTTTGTCGCAATCGACTCCGTACTCCTTTAAAGTTTGCCTCATCCATAGCAACTGAGTGCAAAAACTTGCGGCGGCAACATACTTGGCTTCGGCGGGGGAGAGATATACAAATTTGCTTCTTAGAAGACCAACTTACCAAGGACCTCCCAATAAATTGACAAGCGCCGGAGGTTGAATTCCTATCACCTTGATCTCCCGCCCAATCGGAATCCGTGTACCCACATAACGAGAAATGTGCATCCTTGGGGCACCACAATCCAAAGGTTGGGGTATAAGCCAAATATCTAAAGATCCTCTTGACCGCCATATCATGGCTTTCTTTAGGAGCCGCCTGATATCTTGCACACACTCCTACGGCTAGCACTATATCCGGTCTAGATGCACAAAGGTAAAGAAGGGATCCAATCATGGAGCGGTATACCTTTTGATCCACATCCTTACCCTTGGGGTTGAGCTCAAGGTGACATTTGGTTTGCATTGGGGTAGAGGCACCCTTGAGCTCAAGCAACCCGTTCTTCATGAGCATGTCTTGAATGTACTTCGCTTGGTTGATGAACGTTCCTTCCTTCAATTGTTTGATCTCAAATCCGAGGAAGAACTTCATCTCACCCATCATAGACATCTCAAACCTGTTAGTCATAAGCTTAGAGAATTCTTCGTTAAATGCTTTGTTAGTAGATCCAAATATAATGTCATCCACATATAATTGACAAATGAAAAGCTCTCCATTAACTTTCTTAGTGAAAAGTGTGGGGTCGATTTCCCCAACTTGGAATCCACGGTCTACAAGTATTTCTCTAAGGTGCTCGTACCACGCTCGTGGGGCTTGTTTAAGGCCATAGAGTGCCTTATCTAACTTGTAGACATGGTTCGGATACTTGAGGTCTTCAAACCCCGGTGGTTGCTTAACATAAACAAGTTCATTTAGTGGACCATTTAGAAAAGCAGATTTAACATCCATTTGTTGCAACTTAAAGTTATGATGAGAGGCATAGGCAAGAAGAATACGAATTGACTCAAGTCGAGCCACGGGCGCATAGGTTTCTCCAAAGTCAATGCCTTCAATTTGGGAGTAACCTTGAGCCACCAATCTTGCCTTGTTCCTCACCACCATGCCATGTTCATCTTGCTTGTTCTTGAAGATCCACTTGGTGCCGATAACATTGCGGCAATCTTTGGGTCTTTCCACCAACTTCCACACCTTGTTGCGCTCGAAGTTGTTGAGCTCTTCATGCATAGCATCAAGCCAATCTTTATCTTCAAGAGCTTCAAAGACCTTCTTGGGTTCCCTCATGGAGATGTGAGCTTGATGTTCACTAAAGCTTGCAAGTTGTATTCGGGTAGAGACCTTGCTTCTCATATCACCAAGCACCTTGTCAAGAGATAGAGCTCTTAATTCTTGTGAGGAACCAACCCTATTCAAGCGGCGGATCTCGATTTCCCTGGTGGGAGGAATCGCTTGATCATCTTGATCATTCATGTCTCCGCCTTGACTGATTTGATGGCCTTGATCAACCATTGGAGTGACGTCCAGAGGTGGGGGAGAGGGTTGATCTTGGCCGTGCTGCGAGCTGCCACCGGGAATGTCAGCAGGACCGGATATTACGGGTTCAGTATGGACCGGAAATTCCGAGTCACCGGAATTTCCGACTCCAGTTTGATCCGGATATTCCGGCCCTCCGGAAATTCCAGGAGCAGCTGGAGGATCTTGTGCTTCTTCTTGGCTGGGCGTGTTGGGCACGGTGTTGTCGATGGGTGTTTCTTGTGTTGGGGTAGCCACCACTTGTGTAGAATTTGATCCTTGTTGAGCAACCTCATAATAGACTTCAACGGGGCGGTGGACTCCCAACCCCATTCTTCGGATAGCATCTTGAGGTTGATCATCACATACAACGGAAACACCACTTTGCTCCACAAGGGAGCCGTCATTCTCCTCGAACACCACACTACAAGTTTCTATGATAATGCGCGAGGCCTTATCATAGACTCTATAAGTATGGGATTCAGACCCGTAGCCCACAAATGTCCCTTCAAGAGACTTAGGTTCAAACTTGCCCAAACGAACACCTTTGATAAGATAGAAACACTTACAAACAAAAACTCGGAAGTAAGAGATATTGGGCTTGTTCCCGGTAAGCACTTCATAAGGGGTCTTCGTGAGTCCTTTGCGAAAGAAGAGCCGGTTGGATGAATGGCAAGCGGTGTTGACGGCTTCGGCCCAAAAGTTGTGAGGGGACTTGAACTCGGCCATCATCGACCTTGCCATCTCAATAGGAGTGCGATTCTTCCTTTCGGCTACACCATTTTGTTGGAGAGTATAAGCAGCGGAATATTGATGACGAATCCCTTCTTCACTAAGGAATTCGTTCAAGGTGTAGTTCTTGAACTCGGAACCATTGTCACTTCTTACCACCAAGATAGGGACATTGTGTTGACGTTGAGCTTCATTGGAGAAGTCGATGGTTGTTTGTTGAGTCTCCACCTTCGACTTGAAGAAGAAAACCCATGTGTATCTTGAATAGTCATCAACAATCACCAAGCAATATTTCTTGCCACCAAGACTAGCTTCCGGAATGGGACCAAAGAGGTCAATATGGAGAAGCTCCAAAACCCTTGTTGAAGAAATGATGGTCTTGCTTGGATGGTGAATGTCATGCATTTTTCCTTCAACACAAGCCCTACACATTCGATCCTTCGAGAAAGAAACATGGTCTTTTAGTCCTAGGATATGGCCACCCTTGTGGAGACTTTGCAAAGTCCTCATGTTGACATGGGCTAGTCGGCGATGCCATAGCCAACCCAAGTCCGCCTTAGCGAATAGGCACATTGTATGGGAAGTGGTGACTCCGGAGAAGTCAACCACATAGAGCCCATTCTCAATGTACCCAACGAAAGACACATTGAGAGACTTGCTCCACATGAGGATAACCATCTCCTTTTCGAAGACAACGGTATAACCCAAACAAGTTAAAGAATGGACGGAGATCAAGTTGAAACCTAGGGACTCGACAAGCAAAACATTCACAAGTGTGATGTCCGGTGCCACTACCACCTTGCCGAGCCCTATTACCTTAGACTTTGAATTGTCACCATATGTAACGGTCATTTGATCATCATTGGGCTTCAACTCCGTTACAATTTCCTTGCTTCCGGTCATATGACTAGTGCACCCACTATCAATTATCCATTTCGATCCTCCGGAAGCAAGACCCTACACACAATCAATTCTTTGGTTTAGGTACCGATTTTGCAATGGGTGCCTTTTGGTTAGCAACAAGGGTCTTTGGGACCCAAATAGCATATTCAATGTAACCATCAAAAGGACCAATGTATCTAGCATAGACATCCCCATGATAATCAACATATAAAGCATAATTGGGGTTAGATATGCCCGCAAAGTCATCACGAGTGGGAGTGCCCCTTGTGGCATTTCCACTTGCTATATCATCTTTCTTGGCTTGTGCGGGCTTGGTCTTCTTCTTGATCATCTTCTTATTCTCCTAAGCAATATAGCCTATACCTTACTTACCCTTGTGGGGCACTGGCTCATGAAGAGGAGTAGTGAGTGTCCCCTTGCCTTTATCAAGGGAGGTCTTGGGCTCGGTTGCTATGGAGGGAACAAACAAGACCCTAGCTTTATCCTTGACAACATTTGCATTAGTATTCAAAGGAGTAGAAGTACTAGGTTGTTCAAGGATAGATATCCGAGTTTGGAGTTGATCACGAGACTTGAGGAGACGTTCGTGATCACTTGTCAATACCTAGTGAGTATTTTCAAGTGACTCGAAGTCTTCGCAAAGTCTAGCATGAGCAACTACAAGCTCGGACTTTTCATTTTGCACAATTTTACATTTAGCAAAGTAAAGATCACGATCCTTAGTGATTTTAGCAAGTTGCTCCTTGAGGAGAGCATGAGCTTATTGTTCATCTTCGAGAGAGGATTGGAGGGACACCTTAGCGTGTGCATCCTCTCTCTCAATCTCACCTTTTAATTCAAGCTCATCCTCAAGCTCACCTATACGACTCATAATTGAGCCAAAATGTTTCTTTCCTTCTCCTTGCAAGTAAGTCATGGATTTATCAAAAGCAATAATTTCTTCCTTGACTTCTAGGCTCATACCATCATCAATTTCATGGGATATGGAGGTGGGGGGTAATTTTACCTCGGATGTCTTTGCCATAAGACATCTTGCATTCTTGATGATGGGGCTCTCGTTTGGTGAGGAGAAGAGTGACGGAGGTGTGGACGAAATGGCTAGTGCGGCCACTTGCGTTGGAGTATCCTCCTTGTCACTATCTTCATCATCGGTGGGATATTGCTCTAGAGTTACCAAGACAATCTTTTGGTTCTTATTAAAGTAGGGCTTCTTCATGGGCATTGTCGTGGTATCGGCATAATTGATAGGAGACGGGGGTCCTCTAGCCTACGTATGGATTGTGGGGAAGAAGGTTGGTGTCGTCGAGGACGGGATTGAACACGGCGAGTTTACCCAGCTTCGGATCCCACAGCGGTGGCGGGATCCTACGTGCTGCTATAATTCACTATGAGGCAATAGCCGTGAACAGGTTACAATGTGTTTGATGCGTATTGAAGCGTGCCCTAAAGGCTTCCTGGTGGCCGGCTTATATAGGCGGCCAGACCCCAGGATACAAGGTAAGTACTTGTCCGGCAAGTAATCAGAGTCCTAGACCTAGCCGGCTTAGTTGCCGCCTTCCGTCTTGGGCTCGATGGCTTGATGGGCTTAGGCCTTCCGCCTTCCTTGGACCGTCCGCCTACTTCCTTGCACGTCAGCTATCTGGGCCGCCCGGCAGGCCTTGGCCTTACCACCTTTGGGCCACCCTGGACTAGCCGGATTGATCCATGCTGGTTATACCCCTAGTTGATATATCCCCAACATTAGCCCCCAGAAAGGTTGAAGTTCTCCAGGCGCCGGCTTCTCCTTGATTCTTCATCTGCCAAGGTTGGCGGCTGCAGGACTTGAACCATTCTGAAAATCAAAGAGGCATGCGTGTCTTGATGTTGACATGCGGCCGCCTTTGTCCATCATGGGAAAAGACGGCTACTCGGCAATCTTTGTCGAGCATTCTTCTTGACGGTTTCCGCCTAGCCGGCTTCACGACAGTTTGAAAACAGCCTAGGCGGGAATCTCGCCATGATCACAGATTGCGGGAAAAAAGGAGGCGTGGAGATCATGCAATCATGGGCTGCAACGGATGCTGGACACGTGTCCGACTAAAAACACCGTTGCACAGGGAGCAACGCCTGGCCCTATAAATAGGTAGCCAAACGGTCCATTTTCTTTACCCAGCCCTTGCTCTCCGTGCGCTCTTGTCTCTTCCACTTCCTCGCTCCTCGCCTCCGAACGAACTCCGGCGAACTCTTCTCCCCCGGCGACCTTTCCTCGCGGCGATGTCCACCGGTCCCGCTCATTCGACGGCGTCGAGCGGCCCGGCGACCGAGGCCGGGCTTGCGACGCCGATGGGCGGCGCCATTACTCGTCCCGCGACGGCGGCGACGACGGGCAATGTCTCCGTCATCCCCCCTCGGGCTTCTGCCACGCGCGCGCCAGCGTTGGGCCTTCTCGCTCCTCCACCAACCACCGCGGCGACGGCGGCGGTGAGCGCCCCCGGCGACGAGGAAGAAGAAACGCCGGACCTCGGGTCCCGCTATTGGCTGCCTTCCATTGTCGACGAGGACGCCCTCCAAGATTTGGAGGCAGTCGGCTACCTTCCCACTCGGGAGGATTGCCGGTGGAGGGCCGCCCTTGGAGACATCATCCCGGCTCCGGAAGCCGGAGAACGGGTAATCCTTACCTCCCACCTGGTCAGGGGAATGGCGCTTCCGCCTTCCGCCTTCTTTAGTGAGGTCTTAGATCACTACGGGCTCCAGCCCCATAATATCGCACCCAATAGTATATTAGTCTTAGCCGGCTTTACAGCTCTTTTCGAAGGCTATCTAGGTATTAGGCCTAGTTTAGACTTCTTTAGATACTGTTTCCGTTGCCGGCGACAGACGGTGCCGGACGGCGGGTTGGCGACCTGCGGCAGCGTCACCTTCAACTGCCGCCAGGGCCGCCAATGGTATCCTAAGATACCATACCTCGAGTCCGTCAAGGGCTGGACCTCCACATTCTTCTACTGCCAAGACATGGCAGCGCCGGTCCGTCAAATCGGCATTCCGGCATTCGTCAACGCGCCGCCCATGCCCCGCCCATGCTGGGACGAGGCGGTGCCCAGATTGACGGAGGAACTCCGCCTTATTCAAAGGCGGATCGAGTTCCTCACGAGGACGATGGCTCCCCCCCAGCTGGATGGGGTCGACACCGTCATTTGCTGGCTCGGCCGGCAAATCCTCCCCCTGCGGTACAGCCCGCACAAGATGTGTCAGTATTCGCCTACTGACAAGGCCTCTCTTCGCGTGAGCGAAGAGATATTGCCGGTCGAAGACCTGGCGTTCCGGCTCCGCAGCCTTGTCAAGGCGGGGTCGTTGAAGGCGGTCGAGGGCGTGCCTATGCACACCCACGACAATCCTCCCCTTGAGGTGAATATTTTCTTCCTTTACCCCCTGTTTAACAGCTTTGCCGGCTAGGATTGAGTTCCTTTAACATGCCTTCTTTTTCAGCTCTCCGAGTTGAGGGAGGATGACCTGGCTCCCGACTTCTACGAGTCGGAAGTCGGGAAGACGAAGAAGCGCAAGGCGTCTAGCGCTGCTTCCTCCACGGCGAACGCCGAGAGGAAGAAAAGGATCGCATCGGCCACCGAGCCGACTCTCGCCAACATTGGCGAGAATGCGGGGATTAACATCCCCCGAAGGTACTCATCTTTGCCTTTTCCAGATGGCGAACCTTTTGGACATTGGCTGACTTATTGTGCTTGCTTTTTGTTTGACAGGGAAAGGGTCGCAACCTCCCGGTTGACGACCAGGCTCCTTGGCAAAGGAAAGCGGCCGCAAGGCGGCTCGCCGGCCACCGTGCCGCCAACTCCCCCACTCCACGCCGGTAGCTTCATGGCTGACGCTCGACGCCAACCTCCAGCCCCGGCTTCAGGTGCTCCGCCAAAGATCCCCTCCGCCGATCGTGCGCCGACAACTCCTCTACTACTGGCTGAGGCTACGGCCGATGATGCCGCTCAATCGCGCGCCACCAATGAAGGGTTGCTGGAAACGGCTGCCGGCGGGTCTCGGACGGCAGCTCCGACTGCGGGAGGCGGCAAAGTCAGAGACCCTTGGTCTACCTTCAAGGAGGCCAAGGAGTCAACTTTGGCTTTTGCCGCCTTTGCCTCGCAGGCCTTCGACGACTTGGAGGCGACCTATCTGTAAGTTTCTACCCCTCCGGCATATACATAGTCTTTCCCCCGAGCACTTAGATGGCTAGTCAAAGGAGACTTTGACTGCCGGCTTAGTGGTTAGTCGACAATATGTTATATGCTTTTGGTTTTTGTTGCAGGGCCTTGTGTCCGCGAACGTCGAGCTCGTCTCCTCGCGAGTCGAGATAAACCGGCGCCACCGCGACCTGAAGAAGGAGTGCGAGGCCAAGGACAGGCGGATCGCCGAGCTGGAGGCGGCCCGCAAAAAAGATGAAGGTAGGGTGGATCCCTTCCTCCAACTATGCTTTTGACCTAAGTTTCCGTCAATCATTTAGCTTAGCGAATCCATGTTTGTAGAACTGCTAGACCACGCCCAGGATATCCTGAAGGCGTCCACTGATATGCAAGCTCTTATGAATGAAGCTTCAGACTTGGCGGCCGCCAACTTGGAGTTGAAGGCGGCTCATCAAAAGGAGATGGAGGCCCAGCAACTCAAGTTTGCGCAGGAATCTAGCCAGCTCACTGGTGAGCTGGAAAGCCTGCGCAACAAGTTGGCGGAGGCGGAGAAGATGGCTGCGGAAGAGATATCCAAGCAGACTTCTCGCGCCCAAACTGCAGAGGACGCGCTGGCGACTCATATGATTGAGTTGTCGGCTTTCCATAATTCGGTCCTTGGTAACTTCTTGCTCCTTTTTTTGATACTGCCATGTTGCTTTAGCCTGAGCCCAACTTATGGCTTTATTTTTGATGCAGTTCCCGCCGGTTTAGGCGATGACAAGGTTGTCAGCCCCCGCCTGGATCGCCTTGCGCGTCTGGGCGAGCTAATCGCCGAGACTTTGGCGGCGTCCAAGCGGTTTGCCGCCAAGTTCTTCACTTCGTCTGGCAGCCAGGAGCCGACCGAGTTCAGCGACGTGCCCGCCATCTTGGAGCAAGCGACCAAATTGCACAAAAGCTCGCTGAAGTCGGCGGCGTGGGGAGGAGCCAAGACTGCCCTTGGGTTGTTCATGGCGCACTACCCCGAGGCGGAGATAGAAGCCGTCACCGAAGGCATGCCGTCGACGTACGAAGACGGCAGCGAGGTTGAGCCGGTCGCTGTCCTGGACAGCGTTGCCGGCTATGCCACGCGAGTTGCCGACATGGTGGACACTTCAATCTTCTACCGGCGCCATCCTGTGCCTGGCGGAGAGGGAGCTGGAGCTGCCGGCGCGGCTGAGGCGGAGGGGAGTGATAGTTCTGGGGCTGAAGTTGTCAGCCCCCAAGTCTGATGTAGATGCTCCCCCGAGCCATACCTTTTCTTGTCCTTGCCTCCTACCAGCCTTATTTTGTCGGCCCCTGAAACAATGCAACATTTGTAATATTTGTATATACTTTTGCTGTTGCCTTGTTAGGCGGAAACTAGCTGACAAGTTTTACTTTGTCTTTATTTATATGGCCCGCCTTAATTTTACCCTGACTTATATGCTTGACTTTTTGTATGTTGACGAGACCTCAGCCGGTAACTTTAGCTGAAACAACCAGGGCTAGACCATTTGTTTAGAATCAGAGACCAAAGCCAACATGTTGGTGTCAAAGACATACTACTAGGCGAGCCACATATAAGTAATCAGAGGCAAAGGAATTAGGCGGCGCAAAAAGTTTGTTTTTGCTTTGGGTTGGCTCGAAAGCTGCAAGTATCTACCAGTTTGAACCTTTGCACGGAGCTAGAAAATAGGTAACTTAGATACATAGGGGAAATATGATTGCAAGAAAAGATAAAAGATGGCATGCATCTCAACACAGATGAGGAACCATAGACTTTTATTTCATAATCATATTTAACTTATTACAATTATAAATTGCTAAGTGTAGAAAGGACGTAGCTGCTCAATATTCCAAGGCCGTTTTGTTTGCTCGAACGGGTCGTCAATGCCTCTCTTGCGCTTGGTTCCCCTTTTTCCTGCCGCCTTCTTGCGCATTTTCTTTTCTTCTTCGTCGCGGATGTCGGCTAGGTAGTAGGAACCATTGAGCAGCGCCTTTGTGACTATAAACGGTCCTTCCCATGGCGGGGATAACTTGTGCAAGCCTTTTCTATCTTGAATTAGGCGGAGAACCAGGTCACCTGTTCTGAAGCTTCGCTTCCGCACTCTCCGGCTATGATAGCGGCGGAGTTGTTGCTGGTACAAGGCGGAGCGATGGAGAGCGACGTCTCTTTCCTCGTCTAGCAGGTCTAGGCTATCCTGTCTTGCACCTTCTACGTCTTGCTCGATGTAGGCTTGAACTCTTGGGGAATCGTACTTCATGTCGGTAGGTAGCACTGCCTCTGCGCCATATACTAAGAAGAAAGGAGTGTAGGCGGTGGATCTGTTTGGCGTTGTGCGCAAACTCCATAATACCGACTGTAACTCATCTGCCCAAGCGCCGGCTGCCCTATGTAATGGAGCTTCGAGACGAGGCTTAAGTCCTGATAGGACTAGGCCGTTTGTACGCTCTACTTGCCCATTAGATTGAGGGTGTGACACGGATGCCAAATCAAGCCGGATGCCCAGATCATTGCAGTATTCTTCTATATCGCCTTGAGACAAATTGTTGCCATTATCGGTGATAATGTTGTGTGGAACTCCAAACCGAGAGATAATTCCCCAGAGAAAGTTGGTGGATGTTCGTGCGTCAAGTTTGCTGATCGGTTTGGCCTCGACCCATTTGGTGAACTTGTCGACAGCGACCAATAGGTGAGTGTACCCACCGCGCGCCTTTTTGAAGGGACCCACCATGTCTAAGCCCCAGACCGCGAACGGCCAGGTGATTGGGATCGTCCTTAGCTCTTGTGCCGGCAAGTGAGGTTGACGGGCGTACAACTGGCAGCCTTTGCATGTTTTGACGATGTTCTCGGCATCTTCTTTGGCGGTGAGCCAGTAGAAACCTTGGCGGAAAGCTTTGGATACAATGGACCTAGCGGAAGCATGATGCCCGCAGGCGCCAATATGTATGTCCTTCAGAATTTCCCGGCCTTCCTCCGGCTATATGCACCGCTGATAGATGCCGCATGTGCTTCGCTTGTATAGCCCGCCTTTTATTATCGTGAATGCTTTGGCTCGCCTTATGATCTGCCTTTTTAGCACCTCATCGTCCTCCGGCAACTTTTGGTCGATTAGAAAATCGAGATATGGGACTGTCCAATCCGGCAGTGTTAAGTAGACAGCGAGACTTGCCGCTTCTACCGGTTCTTCTGAGTCGGGGTCCATCAAATCGGCGCCTTTAATGGATGGCTTGTGCAATTGCTCCAGGAAGATATCTTTTGGTACCTTTTTGCGTTCCGATCCCAGTCTTGCAAGTGTGTATGCCGCCTCATTCTCAGCTCTTGGAACATGTCAGACTTCGTAGCCTACGAAGTTTTTTGCAAATTCGTCAACTTTGGCTCTGTAAGCCGCCATTGTTGCGCTTTTCGCATCCCATGTTCCGCTTACTTGCTGTGCGACCAAATCTGAGTCGCCGTAACAGAGGATTCTTTTGACGCCTAGGTCGTTTGCCACGTGTAACCCATGAAGCAAAGCTTCGTACTCGGCAACATTGTTGGTTGCTGTGAAGTGGATTTGTAACACGTAGCTAAGCTTGTCACCTTTAGGCGTACGTAGAACGACTCCAGCCCCCGAGCCTTTGAGCATCTTTGATCCGTCAAAGTGCATGACCCAATATTCTGACTCGGGGAGTGTTGTTTCCTCCATAGCCTCTGTCCAGTCGGCGACAAAATCTGCAAGTGCTTGAGATTTGATGGCGGTCCGTGGTTTATAGACTATATCAAAAGCGGCAAGTTCGATGCCCCATTTGGCGACTCGACCTGTTGCCTCTGCATTGTTGATTATGTCTCCCAACGGTGCCTTGCTGACTACTGTCACTGTGTGTTCCTGAAGTAATGCCTAAGCTTTCTGGCGGCGAAGAATACACCATAAGCCAACTTTTGGTAATGCGGATACCTCTGCTTGGAGGCGGAGAACACTTCACTGATGAAGTAGACCGGTCGCTGCTCACACGCCGCGGTTTCGCTCTCCTTTCTTTCCACAGCCAAGACAACGATGACAACAGCTCCTGTTGCCGCGATGTACAGCAGCATTGGTTCCTGTGATCGAGGTGCTGCCAATATCGGAGCGGATATGAGGGCCTCCTTAAGTTGTTGCAAGGCGGCGTCTGCCTCTGCTGTCCACTCGAAGTTGTCGGATTTCTTCAGTAGCCGGTAGAGAGGCATTGCCTTTTCCCCTAGGCGGCTTATGAAACGACTGACGGCTGCCGCCAATCCGGCTAGGCGTTGCACGTCCTTCAGACAAGTAGGTCTGGATATGTTTTGTATGGACTTGATCTTCTCCGGGTTAACCTCAATCCCTCGTTCTGAGACGATGAAACCGAGGAGTTTGCCGGCTGGGACGCCGAAAACGCACTTGGCGGGATTGAGCTTCATCTGATACCTCCGGAGGTTCTGAAAAGTTTCTTCCAAGTCCTCTAGGAGATCTGCCTTCTTTTTTGACATTACCGCGATGTCGTCTACATAGACGTGAACATTGCGACCGATCTGTTCGTGCAGGCAATTTTGCATACAGCGCTGGTATGTTGCCCCTGCATTCTTCAGGCCAAAAGGCATGGTAATGTAGCAGAAAGTCCCATATGGAGTTGTGAAAGATGTTTTCAGTTGATCTGACTCTCTCATCTTGATTTGGTGGTATCCTGAGTAGGCGTCCAGAAAACAAAGCAGCTCGGAGCCTGCTGTGGAGTCTACGACTTGGTCAATCCTAGGCAGCGCAAAGGGATCCTTTGGGCAGCACTTGTTAACACCAGTATAGTCGATACACATCCTCAGCTCTTTATTCTTCTTTGGGACAAGTACAGGATTTGCCACCCAATCGGTGTGTACAACTTCTTTTATGAAATTGGCGGCCTTCAGCCTATTTATCTCCTTCCCTATAGCCTTGCGTCTCTCATCTCCAAAGCATCTTGTTGCTTGCTTCACCGGCTTGGATCCTTTTATGACGTTGAGCGAGTGCTCGGCAAGTTCCCTCGGTACACCAGGCATGTCGGAAGGCGACCATGCAAAGATGTCACGATTCTCACGGAGGAACTCGACGAGCGCGCCTTCCTATTTGCTGTCAAGGTTGGAGCCGATGACAACTTGTTTAGACTTGTCACCTGGGATGAGGTCCGCCTTTTTGGTGTCTTCTGAAGCTTCGAAAGTTTTCTTGACATCCATCTTTGGCTTTGGCATGGAGTTGTCTGAATCCGCCCCGAGCAGCGCGAGTTCTTCCTTGTGGATGACGGCTTCTGCGAAGGCGGCCATGCCACGCTCGCACTCCTTGGCTTTCTTGAAGTTGCCGGAAACCGTGATGGTTCCGTTTTCCCCCGGCATTTTAAGCTTGCTGTATATGTAGCACGGCCTTGCCATGAACTTGGCGAAAGCCGGTCGTCCGAAGATTGCATGATAGGCGCTTTTGAAGGGGACAACTTCGAACCGGAGGAACTCTGAGCGGTAGTTCTCTTTTGGTCCGAAAGTTACCTTCAGCCTGATGCTTCCCATTGACTTTGCTTGCCTGCCGGGCACTATGCCGTGAAATGTGAGGTTGCTGTGATCCAGCTGATCCTCTGACAGGTTCATGCGGCTTAGCGTGTCGTAGTACAGGATGTTGAGGCTGCTGCCGCCATCCATGAGTACCTTTGTGAGTCTGAAGTTGTCGACAATGGGGTCGACGACAAGGGCGTACTTGCCTGGGTGAGGGACGTGATCAGGGTGGTCGGACCGGTCCCAAGTGATTCTTGCCTCCGACCAGTTCAAGTACTGAGGGACGTCCGGCATTGTCGCGTTGAGTTCGCGCATCTCCGCCTTATCCGCTTTAGCCGAAGGCGTGCCGACAAAGCACACAAGAGATTCTTTGACCTTCGGATACGGCTTCTTTTTCTTGGCGGTTGCGTCCTCTTCGCTTGAGATAGACATGTCGTCGTCATCCTCATCCTCCTTGCTGTCTTTCTTGTCGTTCTTCTTTGACTTCTTTGACTTCCAGCCGACTGTGGGATCCTTTTTGAAGTCGTCCATGAAACGGCACTCTCCAAGCATGTGGTTGACCTTACCCAATGAGGCGTGGATGGGACACGGCAAGAGCTTTGCCTGTTCGTAAGTGATTCGCGCCGCCTTAGGCCCTGAGCCGGCTTCGCATTATCTTTCTTATTTTTCCACTTCTTTTTGCCGGCGTTCCCTTGGAACGCTACGGCTACCTCATTGGAAGGACCGGCTTTGTCGTCCGCCGCCTGTTTGCGCTTGTTGTTCCGCTTTGGTATGATGTTGACGTCTGGGTCATCGTCCCGGGCGTCGTCATCCGCCGCCGCGTATTGGGCGGCTAGGTTGAGCATCTCACCAAGGTCCGTGATTTGCTCGCGGACGAGCCTATGACGGAGCAAGGACTTCTTCTGTAGGCCCGTGTAGAAGGCATGGATAGCCTGTGCGTCCGAAACACCATGACAGTTGGCCTTTTCGGATATCCAGCGGCTGACAAAATCTATCATGGTTTCGTCCCGCTTTTGGATACAGCGCTGCAAATCCGTGTAGGTATTTGGACGCTTGTATGTTCCCTGGAAGTGCTGGGAGAAAACCTTTTCCATGTCGTACCAGCTATGGATGGACTTTTCAGGGAGGTTGTCGATCCAAGCTCTTGCCGTGCCTTCCAACATGAGAGGTAGGTAGCGGACGGCAATATGGCTGCTCCCGCCGCCAATCTCTATGGCCATGGCGTAGTCGGAAAGCCATGAGTCCGGCTTAACAAGGCCGTTGTACCTAGAACAGTTTTTTGACACTGATGTCATGTCCTTGGGGAACGGCTCTTTGCGGATGGCGTCGCCGAAGCACTTTGGTCCCGAGTATAGCGGCTCCTTTCCTCTTGCTATGTCTTGTAGGCGGTGTCGTGCGTCTTTTGGATCGAGCTGCCGTGCGCCTCTGTTTGCGTCCGGCTCGTCCTGCGCCGCCCGGCTTATGTTGCGCCTGGGCCCTTCTACCTCCTCTCTCCTCTTGCTGCCAGTGCTATGCTGCGGAGACCGGCTGCGGCCTCTCCTTGGAGGGTCGTTGCCGGCATCTTTTCTAGGCGGCTGCCTGTTGTTCCAGCTACCGCCATTGTCGCGTCTTGGCTGAGGTGGAGGTGGTAGGTCTCCTCTGCTTCCCGTCCTTGAATTCTCGTCCCGCCTTTGTTTTGGCGGCGGTGCCTTCTTTGGAGGTGGCGTTGCCTTCCTTTTGTCGCCATGGCTACTGGAGCCAGACGGGCCTTCGGGGTCGGCGCCTGGTGCAGCTTTGCACTTGCCTGACTTGGACTCTAGGTCTCCCCCGCGGGCATCCGCCACGTGGCCGTAGGAATCAGCGCGAGCTTGTTGTTCTAGGGCTTTGCTTACGAAGTGTCTTGCGTTGGCCAACTTCTCTTCCGCCGTGTAAGTGTTGTCATCCAGGGTATCTAGCGCGGCAGCCGCGTTGAGGATAGGGGTGCAGAAGACAACATCCCCCCTTCTATCCACTCGCTGTGGTGTCGTACGCCAATCAAACCCTTGGTCTTGAGCCGCTGTCGTTGCTTGCGTAGGCGGCTCTTTTCCACGGCGGTTTTTTGATGACCTTTTCTCCTCGAAGAGTTGCCGGTTTGTTTTGGCCGACATCTTCTCCTGCTCTTTCTTGATCTTCTTCGCAAGGCTCTCAACGTGCTCCTCTCTTTTTCGTAGGAAGTCAGAGTGCTTAAGCATGTTAAGCCTAAGTTCTTCCACTTCGTCGAGTGGGGTGTTTTTGTTCACCGGAGTATTCATGATCTCGTCTACTTCTTTGATGACGGAGAGCAAATCCGTGGGTTTGCTGCTGCCGCCTTTCTCGAGGCCAGTTTTCTTCTTTGCGCACACCTTGTCGGAACTTTCGATGAGTTGTCCGGCAGTGGTGTCTCCGGCTTCTTCCGCCGGCTTGATTTGCGCTTCTGAAGCAACTGGGGTTGTCTCGTGACCGACAACAACCATCATAGCCAGCTTGTCAGGCATGTCTGTATCCGCTGTACCCTCTGAGGGAGCCGGATTTCCACTGGAAAAGCGGGTTTTGATCTTCTCTTCGAAGAGACTAGCATCATCGTCGGAGTCCGAGTCTATGTTGACTTGAACGGTAGATCTGGATCCGGCATCTGACATCGCATCCTCCTGCAGGGCAGGGAGGATTGATTCAGGATCGTTGTTTTCCGGCTGGGAGTCGGATCCCAGTCCGACAACTCCGACGAAGTGGAAATCAGATTCGGCCGACTCCTGGGAGAAGGCGGATTCAGATCCATCTTGCCGGTCGACTGCTTGGTCGAAGGGTTGGTGGGTGGGGTTGTAGAAACGCGGTAGGCCGTACGCCTCTGGCGTGTACCCGATGAAGACGTCGATCCCTCCGATCGGCACGATTGCGCATCCGATAAGGTAGTCGTCCGCCGGGAGCCAGGACTCATCCGAGTTGACGTAGCTATGGCCGTCAAACCTTGTGACGCGACCGACGGCGATCTGCTTGCCCACGCCGCCAAGTGTTCCCGCCTGGAACGTGACGCCAGGAACCTTATGCCCCACGGCGGGCGCCAACTGTCGTGGTATCGGCATAATTGATAGGAGACGGGGGTCCTCTAGCCTACGTATGGATTGTGGGGAAGAAGGTTGGTGTCGTCGAGGACGGGATTGAACACGGCGAGTTTACCCAGCTTCGGATCCCACAGCGGTGGCGGGATCCTACGTGCTGCTATAATTCACTATGAGGCAATAGCCGTGAACAGGTTACAATGTGTTTGATGCGTATTGAAGCGTGCCCTAAAGGCTTCCTGGTGGCCGGCTTATATAGGCGGCCAGACCCCAGGATACAAGGTAAGTACTTGTCCGGCAAGTAATCAGAGTCCTAGACCTAGCCGGCTTAGTTGCCGCCTTCCGTCTTGGGCTCGGTGGCTTGATGGGCTTAGGCCTTCCGCCTTCCTTGGACCGTCCGCCTACTTCCTTGCACGTCAGCTATCTGGGCCGCCCGGCAGGCCTTGGCCTTACCACCTTTGGGCCACCCTGGACTAGCCGGATTGATCCATGCTAGTTATACCCCTAGTTGATATATCCCCAACATTAGCCCCCAGAAAGGTTGAAGTTCTCCAAGCGCCGGCTTCTCCTTGATTCTTCATCTGCCAAGGTTGGCGGCTGCAGGACTTGAACCATTCTGAAAATCAAAGAGGCATGCGTGTCTTGATGTTGACATGCGGCCGCCTTTGTCCATCATGGGAAAAGACGGCTACTCGGCAATCTTTGTCGAGCATTCTTCTTGACGGTTTCCGCCTAGCCGGCTTCACGACAGTTTGAAAACAGCCTAGGCGGGAATCTCGCCATGATCACAGATTGCGGGAAAAAAGGAGGCGTGGAGATCGTGCAATCATGGGCTGCAACGGATGCTGAACACGTGTCCGACTAAAAACACCGTTGCACAGGGAGCAACGCCTGGCCCTATAAATAGGTAGCCAAACGGTCCATTTTCTTTACCCAGCCCTTGCTCTTCGTGCGCTCTTGTCTCTTCCACTTCCTCGCTCCTCGCCTCCGAACGAACTCCGGCGAACTCTTCTCCCCCGGCGACCTTTCTCCATCCAACACCAACCTCTGGTACATGTCCTCGTGACTTTCTCCATCCAACTTGTAGAACCCTTCCACCTCATTGCATAAGGCATCATACCGGTTCTTCTTCATGCTCTCATTCCCGACGAAGATGTCGGAAAGAGCATTCCAAACTTCTTCGGCGGTGGAGAATTGTTGAATGAGCGGCATGTCCTTCTCTCCAACGGCCATTTGGAGTTGATGAAGAGCGGTGGCGTTGAGTTGGATATCAACCACCTCTCTTCTTGTCAAGTTGGTTGGATCATGGGGCTTGAATCCTTCTTCAATGATGCGCCATAGCTCAATGGAGGCACTACATAGATGAGACTTTATTAGAAATTGCCATTGAGAGAAATGAGTAGGTTTGAGCTTAGGAGGATCACTTCTAAAGTTTACATGAGGGTGAGGGATAGGAGGGTTAGGAGAGTAATTATGGTTGATATTATGAAATTCCTCTCCTTTGGGGGTGTTAGAGGAGCTAGGTGATTCATCCTTTTCCGCCTTTCCGAAAGAAACACTTGGAGGAACATATTTGGACCCATCCGAAGATGACTCCTTAGAGTTCTCACCATGCTCCTTAGGAGGAGGAGAGGGAGAAGTAGCCTCAGGCTCCTTAGACTTCAAGAGTGCCATGAGCATCTCATTCATCTTGAGGAGTTGGGCCTCCAAGGACGATCTCATATCTATAAGATCGGCCATGGTTGCCCCTTTGGCTAACGCCTCCTTCTCCGCCTCTAATTTCTCACGGGCGGCCCTCTCGGCATCGGATTCCGTCATCGTTGCACTTAGGCGGTTAAGCCCTTAAAAGTGAACAAGGCTCTGATACCAATTGAACGGGAATCCGGCACCTAGAGGGGGGGACGGGGGAATAGGTGCTATTACAAATTTTAGGTCTTTTCAAATTTAGGCTCAACACAAAGGTAAATTCTCTAGATATGCAACTATGGTGAATTTACCTAAATGACAACCGAAGCAATAACAAGATAAATAAGCTAACAAGACAAGCAAGTAAGGGAGTAATGATAAGGGGAACCGAGTGAAGCACGCGGAGACGAAGATGTAATCCCGAGTTCCACCCAAGGGTGTACGTCTCGTTTGGAGAGGTGTGCGCTACCACAACAGGTTAGCCGCAACGCCACAAAGGCTCACCTTCTTCTCCGATGAACTCAACTACAAAGGTTGCGAGTTCACCTTCCACTATTGATCCCCTTTTAGAGCGGAGATCGAATCCCTTATAAACGCTTGAGGCACGTACCCACAACTTAATTGGGGGCTCTCAAGATGACCACAACAGGTCAAGGACCACAAAAGGTCAAGGCAACACCAAGATTACAACAATGGTGAACTAGGTTTTCCCACCGGAAACCCTAGCCACAAAATCACCAAGTCAATGGGGGAGGAAATGCAAATCCCTTCGGTGAAGATGTAGATCCGGGCCTTCTCCTCCAATCATCCAAAGATCAACGAATTTGGGTGGAGGGATTGGGAGATCTTGATGATTTGAGCTTTCAAGAATAGTAGGAGAGAGAAAATCTGAGAGCTAGCTGTTCTTGAGTGAGTGAGGGGGTATTTATACCCCCTCCCAAAATCTGGCCGTTGGCTGTCTCGAAGACCCGGAAATTCCGGTATAAGTGGCTCCCGGAAATTCCGAGTCACTCGGAATATCCAGTTCTATGAAATATCCGAGTTGAATTTCCGGTTGAGATCAGAACGTCTTTGACATCTTGACTTAGCCAAATTTCTTCAAGTTTCTGAGGGTTGCCCGGAAATTCTGAGTCAGTGAAATTTCCGAGCTGATTTTCCGGTTGGAGTCAGAACGTCTTCCTCTTCTTTCCTTAGCCAAATTCTGGAGTGGTTTTCTGGGTGGCCCGGAAATTCCGAGCTGATGAAATTTCCGAGTTGATTTTCCGGTTGAAGTCAGAACCACTTTCTCTTCTTTCCTTAGCCAAATCTAGAGTGGTTTTCTGGGTGACTCGGAAATTCCAAGTCAATGAAATTTCCGAGTTGATTTTCCGGTTTGAGTCAGAACCACTTCCGAACTTTTCCTTAGCCATTTTTCTGTTAGAAATAGGACACCCGGAATTTCCGATCCTGGAAATTTCCGGCTCCAAAATTCCGGTTATGGGAAGAATTCTAGAAACTCCTTTTCTCTACATTTTGGCTTTGGGGTATGTGATATGCAATTCACACAAACTGAAATACTTAGCAATAGGATTAGTACATCATTGGTATTGTTAACTAACACTCAAAACACTAGGGATTAAGAAATGTTCTTTCAGCAGCAGCCGGTCGATTTCTGCGGTGATTGCGTCCCGTTTGGGGCCTGAGAAGCGTCGCATGGTTTGTTTGACTGGTCTTGCGTCCTTGTGGACTTTTAAAGAGTGCTCGGCGAGTTCCCTGGGTATTCCTTGCATGTTAGAAGGTTGTCCTGCAAAGATTTTCCAGTTCTCACGTAGGAACTCGACGAGCGCGCTTTCCTATGCGGGGGTCAAGCTTGACGATACTTTGACCGTCTTGCTGCTGTCAGTCGGATGGACTTGGTGGGTGACGGTGTCGTCGTTTGTGTCGGCGGCGTCCTTCGCTGGCTTCTTGCGAGGTGGAAAGATGGTCTTGTCGTTGTCGGCTGATATGGCCTTGAAGTGCTCTTCGACCCCGAAGAACTCAGAGATCTTGCTGAACTCTCGGTCGCAACTGTTGGAGCGGTCGAAGTCGTCGCGCACATTGATTACTCCTTTGGGTCCGGGCAACTTGATCATCAGGTAGGCGTAATGAGGTATGGCCATGAACCTGGCAAAAGTTGGGCGTCCAAGTATGGCGTGGTACTGTGATTCCCAGTCGACAACTTCAAAGTCGATCAACTCTTTCCTGAAGTGCTCGGGTGTGCCGAGGATGACGTCGAGTGTGATTGTTCCCATGGGCGTGATTGCTTGCCCTGGTACTGTGCCGTGGAAGGTGGTCTCCGATTCTGGCAACTTCTCTGTCGACTTGTTCATTCTTCTCAGGGTATCGGCGAATATGATGTTGATGCCGCTGCCTCCGTCCATGAATACTTTCTTCAGGCTGTAGTCGCCAATTAGGGCTTCGATAACCAGAGCGGCGTAACCGGGTCGTGGCACATCCGACGGGTGGTCTGCCCTGGAGAATGTGATTGGTGTCTCTGACCCTCTCAAGTAGTCTGGTACTGCGCGCGGGTTGGTGGTAGCCTGGAGTACTTGGCGGGTGATGAGTTTCTGGGTCCCGTTCGAAGGACGTCCTTTTTGGATCATGGTGATCTGTCCTCGCGCAGTCGGGTATGTTTCGTGCGCCGCCATCTGGGCGTCATGGTGCTGCTGCTGCTGGGGGAAAGTTCCAGCCGCTTGTGTTGTGTTGTTGTTTGCAGGTGCTGCCTGAATAGCGAGCTGCGGAGTTGCTGTCAGTGCTTGTACATGAGTGATGATCTGCTGCATAGCCTGGTAAATCTTGCGCGCTTTGCGGCAGTCCTTCAACAGGTGGTTGGCGCCCCATTTTCCTGTCTCCGGGTTGCGGAACGAGTGATGCTTGCAAGGTTGCATCAATTCTTCGGCTGGGGTGAGCGGACGCTTCCACTCGCGATTCTGGTTTCCGTCGTTGTGGCTAATGCTGTCGCTGGTGCGGTTGTACTGCCCCGAGCTGGACTGTCGACTCTGATCATATTGTCGACTGTTATCTTGTGTGTCATCACGGGGGGTTTGATATCCCGCCGCTACTAGCTCGATGGTGTCTGAATTGGTGAAACGTTGCTTCTTCTTCTGGCGTCCGTCCCGCCAGTTACTTGTTTCGGCTTTCTTCTTTGGGGAGGTGTCGCGGACGTAATCCTCACCCTCGGCCCACTGGTTGGCTACCTTCATGAGCTCGATCGTAGTCTTTGGCTGGAGCCTACCAAATTCCTCGCGGAGGTCGCGGCGAGCGACGCCGTGCATGAAAGCATCCATCACCCGGTCTTCTGAAACAGGTTCCATGGTATTTCGGAGAAGTGTCCGCCGCTGGATGTATGCGCGGAGCGACTCGTCTCTTCCTTGTTTACAGGCTTGCAACTCGATGTAGGTAGTCGGCCTTGCGTATGTTACAGAGAAACTTTTTATGAAGGTATCTTGGAATTCTTCCCAAGTTTTGAAGGAGTTCTTGGGCTAGCTGGTGAGCCACCCGCGCGCTGAGTCCGTGAGCATGAGCTGGATGTATTGCATTGCCGTAGTCGACGTCCCGCCTTGGCAGGTGCAGGCGATGAGGTAGTCTTTGAGCCACAGGCGCGGGTCTTTCTTTCCGTCGTACTTGGGGGTTCCTGCTGTCAGCTTGAAACCCTTAGGCATGCGGGTGTCGCGGATGTTGAAGCTGAAGCATGCGGCGCCGCATGGCTCGAAGCTGCGATCGGCCGGATCGTCCAGGTTAATCGCGTCGGCCGAACGCTGGCTGCGGTTACGGTCCACTGTCCTTTGTGTGATCATTGCGAAGATCTTCGCCTGGTTGGGCTTGCCTGAGTGGCTGCACTGCCGGGGGCCCTGATGTTGCTGCCTCGCGGGTTTGGTGCTCTCGTTCTTCACGTGCCCGGTTGTTTGGTGCTCCAGTCGCCAGAGCTTCCTCGATTTCCTTCATGGACATGATCTGCTGCTTGTGGAGAAGGGTGCGTGGATCTCCCTCCGGCGGCTGCGTGAGCCAAAGATATGTCTCGACTGACATGATGGCGGCGTTCGCCGTTTTGGGGACAGGTATCCTGTTCTCGTCCTCGGTGACGAAGGATGAGTCGAGGTTGCGGGTGACCCTTGCTCGATCAGCGTCTGTCATGTGGGGAACATGAGCTCTGTGTCGCCGTCCTCCTTGGTTAACTTCTGTGGAGGAAGTGAACGAGATGGCGGCCCGTCTGGCATTCGACGCATCCGCATCCCTCTTGCGCCTGAGCAGCTCGGCCTTTTTGGCACGAAGTCGCTCGCCTTCCTTGCGTAGCAAGTACTGGACCGCCAGGTGGTCCTTTCTAGGCGCGTCGGGTGCAGGGAAAGTGCCGTCGTCAACATGCTTCATGGCTCTGATCCCTATGTCACGCGTGATGGTGAGTCGTGTCTGGTCAGGCATGACCACCTCCAGTGGGTATGTGGGTTCCTCGTCGCCTTCTGGGGGTGCTGTGCCGGCCATGAAGACTTGCTGGGGGTAAACCTGGGTAGGAGTGTTTACGCTGCCGCTGCTGCTTCCTTGATCTGAATCTTGCTCTGGATCAAAAATTGCTGCTACATGGTGGGCAGCGCAGTCGCCGTTGCGTCTTCTCAGGATCGTCACCGTGGTCGCGGAAGGAGGTTTCGCAGTCGCTAGAGCGAGTGCGATTGGCTTGGGGTAGACTTGATGATCCCACGAAGATGCGTGCGACGCGGCTGTCGACAGCACGCCCTTGGTCGCACGCGCGGGTGCAGTCGTAGTTGAGGTAGACCTTGAACTTGTCGGTCGTGCGACCGAGATGGTTGGAGTAGACTCGATCTGCGTGGCCGTTGCCGAGATTGTCGATGTAGTCGACGCAGGTATGATCTTCGTGGGTGTGGCGGATGCGGCTCCCGCGGCGGGTGACGGCGACTGTGGCGCGTGGGTGACCGATGCAGGTGCCGCCGCCGCGCGTGGCGCGGTTGTCGTAGACCTGAACATGCCGCAACTGTCGACGAAACAGTAGCCGAAGGTGATGTGTATACCTTTGTGCAGATCGTCTTACACCGAGCGGTGGGCCGGCGGTGGAAGGCGTACTCGAAGGAGCCGAAGCGGGTGGGCTTCCGGGTGGTGCAGACCTTGACCTTCATTGCGGATGGAGCCGGTGCGACCATGATTCCAACTCTTGATATCTTTCCCACAGACGACGCCAATTGACGAGGGAGTAACTCGACAAATCCCTGGGTTGTGCACCCCGAGTTGATTGAGGGGGAGAGAGGAGAGCGTTGGTGATCACGACGGCTGACAAGCAAGGTTTTATCCAGGTTCAGGCTCACGGAGGATAACACCCTACTCATGCTTGTCTGTTATTGATGGCGAGTTGCGATTACAACGGCGGCGAGATTGCGATCTCGCTAGGGTTTTTGGTGGTGGCTCTTGGAGTGTCCTTTAGGACGAGCAACCCTCCTGGCTTTATAGGTAGCCAGGTCTCGGGTGGTCGGTGATGATGGCAATTACAGATATGGCAGGTTATGAGACCTAACCGACTAGGACTAGGTTACACGGTACCCCTAGTGGGCCTTCTGTGGGCCTTCATGATCTTGGCGCGGCCCAGGTAGCCTTATCGTGGGCTAGACGAAAGGTAGCCCCACGTCAATAGCTTTGTGAACTAACCCATGATATATGTGTGTGGTATCATTATATGAGGTTAGGTATCTTCCCATGGGCTTGCAACAAATGAAGATTTCTTACAGCTCATGGAGGATGACGTCATGTGGTGATCGTCATCGAGGTTGAGATGTGCAAGACCAAGAAAAGCTTCTTGAAGAGATCCTATGCTTGGAGCTTGCTATGGATACATGAAGACGGAGCCTAGCGAGACTCTCCCATTATGAGTATGGGGGAGTATTTGGAGAAGTCTTCATCAAGCATGTGCTTAGACGCGCAATTAAGAAATATGAACCACTTGAATAGATCAAGATAGTCATCATCTAACTCAAATGGAATGCTCAAGGCAAAGGTATGATCTTGATAGGGCTATAGCATAGATAGGCGTACTATCAAGAGGGGCTCTCAAGTGAGTAACTTGATCGCATCGTTGTGGAGAGCTCAAACCTTTTCATACTTGGCATATCATATTTCTTTATTCTTATTTGGATTTTATCCATGTGAGGATTAGAGCTTGGTTCATGTTCATGTCAAGCTCTACTTCATCAAAAACGGGTTTACTTTGACAACATGTTGCGCTTTTGTTGTTGGAGGTTTTACCGGTTGTTCTCTTATCTAGAGATGTTACATTTCCTCATTTGATTTTAAACTCACTTGTTGGACTATGATGTTTCTCTGCATGATCTTATAGAGCTCTTCGTGGTGATTTCAACGAGTCAAAAATCATCGAAAACAGAGTTCGGATGGTCAACATATCATCGTTTTCGTGTTGACGTTTCTGCCAGGGCGGAAATTCCGGCCGGCCGGAAAGATCCGGTCAAAATTCCGCCCAAACTTCCGGTTTGTCCATAAAACACTTCCCGGGCGCATTTTGGGGTGTCCGGGGGGTCCGTAAGTTCCGGGGTGAGCCAGGAACTTCCGGCCCGAGTGAGGAAAACTGTCCCCAACGGGCAGATTGCTTAGGAACCTATTAAAGGGCTCATCTTCCCCAATGGTTCCCAAGTTTTTTTTATGCTCTCTCTCCTCCTCCATTGTTTACCTCCAAAGATTTGAGATCTTTCAATCCCTCCAATGATTCTTGCTATTTTTTTAGGAAAAAGAGAGAGGAGATCTAGATCCATATTTCCACCAATCCATCTCTCCTCTAAGTGAGTGGAACCTAGTGGGTCTAGATCTTGAAATTTCTTTGTGTTTCTTCTTCTTTGTTCTTCCTCTCTTCTCCCCCCATAAGCATTAGTTGCCTTTGGTGGGATTTGGGAGTGAAGGATTTGACTCCTTTGTGGTTTCCTCGTTCTAGCATTTGTTGCTTTGTTGGAATTTGAGAGTGAACGACTTGAGCACTTCGTGTGCTCTTACCATTGCATTTGCATCGGTTTGATCCCTCCACGAGGATTCGTGGTGGTGATACTTGTGAGCTTTTTACTCTTAGGTCATTGGACCCTAGACGCCTTTTGTGCAAAGACCTTTTGTGGTCAAGACCTTTTGTGGTCACTTGAGAGCCCCAATTAAGTTTTGCATGTGTGCCTCAAAACTTGGGAGCCCCCAATTAAGTTGTGTGTGTGTGCCTCAAGAGTGTTGTACGGGATTCGATCTCCGCCCCAAAGGAGATCAATAGTGGAAGGTGAACTCGTAACCTTTTGTGGTTGAGTTCATCAGGAGAAGAAGGTGAGCCTTTGTGGCGTTGCGGCTAACCTATTGTGGTTGCGCACACCTCTCCAAACGAGACGTACACCTTTGGGTGGAACTCGGGAATACATGCTCGTCTCCGCGTGACTCGGTTATTTCTATACCCAAGCTCTTTACTTAGCACTTTACATTGTGATAGCCTTCGTGCTTGAAAATATCTATCTTCTATCACCCTGCTACTTGTATTGCTTAGCATAGGTTGTTGGTGCACATAGGTGAGCCTAGTTTATTTATCTAGGTTGTATGCTTGTTAAAGTAAATCTCTAGTTTTATTCCGCCTTTATCAAGCATACCGGAATATCCGGGTCTTTCTTGGACCGGATAATCCAGCTTCTCGAAAAAGTTTTAAATCGCCTATTCACCCCCCCCCCCCCTCTAGGCGACGTCTATCCGTTCAGCATGTTTTTCAATTCTTTATATTTTTCCACATTCTTATGTTTTGTGAATATGATCTTAAATACATATATGCCATGCATCACCGAGAGCTATCTCCATACAATCATTGTCTTGGACAAGTGATAATTATATTTGTGGTAAATTTATTGATCATATTCACATTGGCTATTATTCTTAAGTTGTATTATTCTATCGCCAAGTTTGTTTAGTTCTAACCACCCTTTTGTCATCCTTGCTTCATTTGGATCTTTAGTTTCTCTACTCATAATTTGTGTTGTGCTTCCTTGAGTTAGGAAAAGCAAGGATCCCATTATTGTGCATTACATTCAAATTCTTAATTCTAAGTAATGCATTATTCTTGGGGGAGCTATCCTACATTGAGTAGAACATCATCTTTTAAATTGATATTATATCTTATTGCTCTTCTTGAACATGATTAATTCTTTAACAATATATATGGAGAGTGATGATCTCATTTGTGTGCATTTTGTATTCAAATACAAGATCATAAGTAATGCACTAATCTTGGGGGAGCAACCCTATATGTTATTGAACATTAGTTGTCTTCAATTGGTTTTTGATCCCGATGACATGTCTCTTTGAAAGACAAACATCTTTTGTCTTGGTACTTTGTGCCATGATGAAAAGTGTAGAGAGTTTGGTTTATTTGTTGAAACCTTACTCTTATTTGTGGAGTTGGCTATCTCATCCCATGGTTCCTAGTCTACCTTCTTGGATGAGATAAACCTTCGAGCATGTTTGTCTGATTTATTTCGTATGCTCATTGGTTTAGCCTTGACCGTGTTTTCATTTAATATATCATTTCAAATTGGTTTCTCCAATCATGGGTTGGTTTGAGTCTTTCATACAATAAGGCCAAATCTTTCTCTTGCCACACTTTTGTGTAGCTTTTTGATTTAATTGGTGTTTTGTCCAAATTGTAACTCGTTTGGTTCTTGAAAGTTTTGTGCATGCATATTTACTATATGTATATCTTATGGCATGCTTACTTGTGTTGATCCAATATATAGGATAAACTCCATCAAATCCTAAATGGCTAAGATGTGCATGAAATTCTATTTCATATCAATATGCACATATTTATGTGGAGTTTGTCCTATGGATGTCTTCGCCATGTGCTTCTTGGAGCCAAGCTTGGATGATTGTGAACTGTCATCTTCTACATCGTCAATGCTATCTTGGTAAGAAGTATCTAACTCATGCATATACTTCTAGCTCTCAACCATATGTAGGTTGCTCTTTGGCATGAGTTTCTCTAAGTTGCATTTGATATGGTTTTGCAAAGTTTATTTCAAAATATCTTCATTGCAAATGTGAGTAAGCCAGGATGATTACACATCAAGGGGAATATATATAATCATTTTCACGATTCAACAATCCTCAATATGTTAATCTAGCAAATTCATTCCAAAGACTCTTATGTGCAATATTGCTGAATTCTCATAAATCATTTGCCTTATGTGATATATTTTTTGTATCTCGAAATATTCGAACTATCACTTATCCTATGTGGGTATTTGTGATGCTTTGAGAACTTGGTGTTGGAAGTTCATCTATACCCCTTAAGAATAATTTGAGCTATGTACTTTGCTTTTTAAGCAAAACTCTTATCGGTGTATTTATGACTTCCTCTTGGATACCATGTGCTTTACCTTGTACCTACATTGTGTGTGCATGTTTCTTTGTGAACTTAGTGTCCACTTAGAAACTTATACACATGAGGGTAGTTACATATTTAATTGGTATTCAAAATCTTTAGTGATCACCTTTTATTACTTTCTTGATTCTTTGGTGATATCTAAAAGGCACAAGCTTTGTTTTTCTATTGGTATCACATTGCCTCTTAATAAGCTTGTAATCCTATTTGATGTATCCTCTTTGGTGTACTTGTATGCGAAATACATGATATGCACTTTGTGCCTCATAATTTGAAAGACTATGGTGTTGCTTAGGCTTATCCTTGTTTAGTCTCCTAAATTGTATTTCCATGTCACACCCATCCTTTCCCGGTTGAGCAAGCCTTTATTCAATCTTGCACCTTTTTGTGTTCGAAATTATCTAGGAGGGAGTGAGGATTCCATGTTGTGCACACTACATTGAAATGCAAATCCTTCATTGTGCACGTACCTTGGGGAGTTCCCTCTTGATTTTTAGAACACTTGGTTGATCTTATCATAATATCTTCGTGTGCTAAATTGGTTTTTGGATCTCTTGATTGCTTGCTTCTTTGTGAATGCATTCTTCTTTTGCAATTGATATCCTTCAAGTGGATTTCAGTTGATATCTTTCTTGTGCAATTGTTGGATCCTCAATATAGTTTGATCCCCTCCATCTATTCGTCATTGGATGAGTGCATTTGATTTCACTCATATCATGAGAAATGCATAAATCATGGAGGAGATCTTATTATGTTACCTTTCTAAAGCCTTTCGCTCATTTCGGCAATCGTTGCCAATGGGGGAGAAGTTTTGGAGGGTTATATAGAATTGGCTTTGTACTATGGTATATTCATAGGTATTTGCCTTCCTTGGCTTTATATATAGTGGAAACTCCACCATCGGTAATGGTTGAAAATATATGCAATGAATTCATGTTCATACACACGTGCATAAATTATGGGGGAGTTTGCTCTATATATGTGGATGGACTAACATCACATACCTTTGTAGTATTTGATGTTAGTGCAACCATTGTTGTACGTTAAATTCCATATTATAAACCCTCTCAAAAGAGATTGTCATCAATTACCAAAATGGGGGAGATTGAAAGAGCATTTTCCCTCATGTGTGGTTTTGGTAATTATATGACGAGAAGTGCTCCGGTGCTTTCCCAAAAAATAAGTTGCACGAATTTAAAGCGCATCGACGGCTATGATTAGGTTCACAAAGTGATCAAAGAGAGTACTAATCATGTGGGATTAACACCTTTAATCCCCACCCCTAATCACAACCATCGATTTGCTTTAAAATTCGTGCAACATGTTTTTTGGGAAAGCACCGGAGCATTTCTCTTATATGACAATCTCTATGGACTAATGTTTGCATTAAGATATCCTTATAGATCTTGTCCATGGAAATAGTGGGTTCATGTGTTGGACTCTTGAATCTTATTTGATGACCAAGGTCCCATTTAAAGGTGTATATGATGGATGGTCATGTGTTGAGTTGATCATGTTGCAAGTATGTCTTGAATGAGTCAAGACATCATATTAGCAAAGAAAGATTGGAAGATAAAAGGTTGATCAAGTTGTTGATCAACACACAAAGATACACATGAGGGACAAGAGTCCAACACATGAACCCACTATTTCCATGGACAAGATCTATAAGGATATCTTAATGCAAACATTAGTCCATAGAGATTGTCATATAATTACCAAAACCACACATGAGGGAAAATGCTCTTTCAATCTCCCCCATTTTGGTAATTGATAACAATTTCTTTTGAGAGGGTTTATAATATGGAATTTAATGAACATGTATCTTCTTGGTATGGTAATCACTTGTCCATATAGCTTTGTGAACTAACCCATGATATATGTGTATGCAGTATCTTCATGTGGGGTTAGGTATCTTCCCATGGGCTTGCATCAAATGAAGATTTCATATAGCTCGTGGAGGATGACATTATGTGGTGATCATCATCAAGGATAAGATGTGCAAGAGAAGCTTTTGAAAGAGATCCTATGTTTGGACTTTCAAATGGATACATGAAGACGGGGCTAAGCGAAACTCTCCCATAATGGAGTATGGGGAGTATTTGGAGATGTCTTCATCAAGCATGTGCTAGCTCGCGCAATCAACAAAGACGATCCACTTAAAGAGATCAAGATAGTCATCATCTAACTCAAGTGGAATGCTCAAGGCAAAGGTATGATCTTGATAGGGCTATAGGATAGATAGGCGTACTATCAAGAGGGGCTCTCAAGTGAGTAACTTGATCGCATCATTGTGCAGAGCTCAAACCTTTGCATACTTGACATATCATATTTCTTGGTTCTTATTTGGCTTTTATCCTTGTGAGGAATTAGAGCTTTGTTCATCTCCATGTCAAGCTCTAGTTCATTGAAAACGGTTTTACTTCGGAAAACTTGTTGCCTTTTTTATGTTGGAGGTTTTACCGGTTATTCTCCTATTTAGAGATCTTACATTTCCTCATTTGGTTTAAACCTCCCTTATTGTACTATGATGTTTCTCTGCACATTCATATAGGGCTCGTTGTCACGTTTCCAACGAGCCCAAGAACATCAAAAACGGAGTCTGGATGCAAAAGTTTTGCCCGTTTTGGTACTTGGTGTTCTACTGTTTTTTGCTGTGGCGGTAGTACCGCCGCGGTACCGCCCGAGGTACCGCCAGACCAAACAGAGATCCATTTTCGGCGGTTCCGGGAGCGGTAGTTCCGTCGGGGCGATAGTACCGCTGCCCGGGGCGGTAGTACCGCTATGGAAGCCTGTTTTCGGCCTGTTTTGATGCCCTAACTCCCTAGGGGAGCGGTAGTACCGCTAGGGCCAGCAGTAGTATCGCTACGGTGCGAATTTGCACCCAACGGTTAGAATTTGGGTTGAGCTATTTAAGGGGCCTTCTTCCCCAATGGTTCCCTAACCTTTGAACCAAGTTTTGACCTCCATTGTTGACCTTCTTGAGCTTGCTATCTCTCCATCCCTCCAATGATTCTTGCTACTTCTTGAGTGAAAAGAGAGAGAAGATATAGATCCACCGATCCACCAATCAATCTCTCCTCTAAGTGAGGAGAACCTAGTGGATCTTGATCTTGTAGTTCCTTTGTGGTTCTTCTCCTTCGTTCTTCCTCTCTTCTCCCCCCATAAGCATTAGTTGCTTTTGGTGGGATTTGACTTCTTTGTGGTTTCCTCGTTCTTCCTCTCTTATTCCCCCATAAGCATTTGTTGCTTTGTTGGAATTTGAGAGTGAAGGACTTGATCACTTCGTGTGCTCTTGCCATTGCATTTACATCGGTTTGAGCCCTCCACGAGGATTCGTGGTGGTGATACTTGTGAGCTTGTTACTCTTGGGTCATTGGACCCTAAACGCCTTTTGTGGCCGGCCTTTTGTGGCCAAGACCTTTTGTGGTCACTTGAGAGCCCCCAATTAAGGTGTGGGTGTGTGGCTCAAGACTTGGGAGCTCCCAATTAAGTTGTGGGTGTGGGCCTCAAGAGTGTTGTACGGGATTCGATCTCCGCCCCAAAGGAGATCAATAGTGGAAGGTGAACTCGAAACCTTTTGTGGTTGAGTTCATCGGGAGAAGAAGGTGAGCCTTTGTGGCGTTGCGGCTAACCTGTTGTGGTTGTGCACACCTCTCCAACGAGACGTACACCCTTTGGGTGGAACTCGGGAATACATCTTTGTCTCCGCGTGCCTCGGTTATTTCTATACCCGAGCTCTTTACTTATGCACTTTACATTGTGATAGCCTTCGTGCTTGAAGTTATCTATCTTGCTATCACCTTGTTTCGAGTATTGCTTACCATAAGTTGTTGGTGCACATAGGTGAACCTAGTATATTTAGGTTGTGTTCTTGATAAGTTAAACACTAAGTTTTATTCCGCATTTATCAAGAATAAATTGTAAAAAGTGTATCTCGCCTATTCACCCCCCCCCCCTCTAGGCGACGTCTATCCGTTCACCAATGTCATCATTGACCCTAAATATGCACACTTGCTCCTTGTACAAAATGACCCGCCCACTCGCACCACTTGGGGTCAAAACCTAAACCATTCATTTGTAGTGCTTGTTGTAAAAATGACCCCTTCACTTTATCATAAGCAAAATACCATATCCACCCCTACTCTATCTTCTCACTCCTCTGTTTCTGAGAGCTCCACTGCTTCGTCCGACTCCTCCTCCCGTCCTCCCCGACGACTCTACCGGCCGATGGCGATGAGATGGGGGAGGCCTCGCGCTGTATAGTTGTAGTCTAGTTTTCGAGTTAGGATTTGGTCCTCCATGGCGTCTTGGAGTAGAGGGTTGGATCTCCCGCCGATTCAACTCGTGCCATGGTTCCTCTTCCTCCTTGTGCTGCTCCGGCTGGAGTGGGTGTGGGGACGAGTTCGAGCTGTGGAGATCTCCGCAGATAAGGCCATCTGGAGCCTCACTGCGTTGGTGCTTCAACGCTGCACTAAGCAAATGCTCGTAGCCTTGCACAGCTTGTTCCCGTGGAGGGAGATTTAAGATGGGAAGCTTTCAGCGAGCTCGGTCAATAAGCGCCACCAGGTAGGGGTTCTCCTCCTCCTTCGTTTCTTGTTTGTGAGTTCTCTCCCTCTGGCCGGTCGTGGTGGCGAGGGGATGTGCTGAGAAGTTGTAGTGGGGATCGGATCTGGAGGGTCCTGCAGTGCTCGTGCGGATTCCGGGAGGGTTCTTCCTCCCCATGTTCTAGCCGAAGGGCGGCTTTGCTGGAGCTTATCATCGTCGGCCTTGGGAGCAAGTTGGTGTTGCCTTGCCGCGTCGGCGATTCTTCTGGCTGAAGGGCGGCCTTGCGTGGCCAAACTTGTTGTTGGCCACAATCTTCAACCTCCTGGCCTGGTGCCATATCGGAGGCATGTGTGCTCGGTTGTCGTGGTCGTGTGCCATGGCGCCCTCTCCGTCCCAAGTGGTCTCGTTCCCGGCGATGGCGAGGTTGACTTTGAGCCTGTTGAAGGACTTGATTACGTTCCCAATTCTGTGTTGGAGGTCCTTCCTGCAAATGTATAGGTACCTGGTTGTATTTCCTTTTCTTGTGTGGGTCCTGATGTAAACCACGTTGTATCCCTTGCCTACTTTTAATTCAACGCTTTTCAATGTTCAAAAAAAAAACTTTATCATAAACTTTTTCAAAGTCAATTTTGAAAAGAACCCATTCATTTTCTTCCTATATATTTTGTGAATGATGTCGTGGAGAATAATTACCTCTTCCAAAATATTTCTACCTTGAAGGAAGGCAGTTTGCAGACCGAATTACTTTATGGGTAATAGTCTGATAGACGATACTCGGTTCGTGCCAACCTTTCTAAATATCTTAAAACGGACATTTAAAAGGTAAATCGGTCTATATTGCTAAATTCTACTTGCGTCTTCTTTTGTAAGCAGCAAGGTAATGGCCCCAAAATTAAGTTTAAAAAGAGGCAAGTCGCCACACTGAAGTTGATAGAACATAGCCATCACATCACCCTTGACATCCCAAAGTTTTTGGTAGAACTCCTCTGGAAACCTATCCGGTCCCATAGCTTTATTAGGTTCCATTTCAGAAATAGTTTCGAACGCCTCCTTTTTAGTAAATTAGATATTAGAATACTATTTTCCAGTGGTAAAATTTGTGAAAGATCCTCAATATAATATTCATTCAAGGAGAAAACGGAAGGCTAACACACTCCAAATAAGCGTTTATAATACTCGGATATGAATACCTTTAAATTATTTCCCCTGCGATGGTTCCCTCATCTTCCCCATCTTGTTCTAATTGCAAGATTCATTTCTTCCTATGCTCCCCATTGGCTATAAGATGAAAGTATCTTAGTGCTGGACCAACTAAGCCTGAAGACATGTTGCTGTGGTTTGGTTTGAATATTTGCGTGGCCAAACATAGCAGTGTACATATGAGATAGTCCGCTTGACGCTTAGATCCTGAAACCATGTGCAGCATAAGTTCCGTTGGTTGCTGAAACGCCTATGATGGAGATGATTAACAAGCGAAGCAGGATGAGAATTGGAGTCGGGGTGCACACTAATAATGATCACTGATTAAAACCATTAAGGACTGCTAAATCAAACAATGAGTGCTTGATTAGCAGCAGGACGCCAGTGCTTCCATAGGCATCCACACCATCGGTGGAGGCCGTGATCATTATAGTAGCAGAGGCGGACCTTTGGAGAGCGGCAGGGCTATTTAGGGGTATCTTAGAACCCGTAGAGAGGTGGAGGGTTGACGAGTGATCTGTGTTTTTCTTTTCGGTGGGTGGCGTTAACGGCGCATGTGATAAAACGCGTTCTTGAAACCGATACGTGAGTGTCTGTCTCCAAGATAGTCAACAATTCTGAGCACTCAATACCGTACAGAAACACCTCTAAATCAGAAACAACACATAATATGATAATGCAGTACACCTGTAGAACTATCATCAAACAACCGATGATTCATCAGAATCAAATAGTTTCCCTACAGACAAGACCTGATAAAACTAGAGTACCAAAAAATAGCTTTCGGACCATGCTCTCTCGGCTCTGGTAATATCTTTGGCTGGAAAGCAACAATGCCAGCACAAAAGCTCAAGTGGCACAATGACAAGGCTGATTCATTGCCCATGTTATGTCTGTTGGTGATGCATGATTACATTATTGACACTCCAGCTGTGTCTGTCTATTTTTCTTCCAAGAACAAACCATGACGATTGTGATTGCACAACCGATTCATACCACACCCTAGCCATGACATAATATTTGTTGAACATGGTACATGCGTAATTGCATAGCCATTCAATTATACGAAGCAAGAGTTGACAATCTTCGTTCAAATCTTAAGGCATCCCCGCATACACCAGCAATATTCCAGTTGGAAGGTAAAAATAATACATGAGGACGACAATTGCAATATAACGAAACGAAGGGTAAGTAAAAACCCGGCGATAAAGGACACAAGAAAATGGTCCTTGTACAATCATCATACTACCCAAGGTTAAGAGATAGAGAGGGCAGTACACTAGGATCCTTCACTAGTGCTCATCCTCAGGCTTGCTTGAATCCCTCATCTCATCCCCAGCATCATCCTATTCACATAAATTGTTGATGTTATTGAGGGAGAAAAGTCAAGTGTTATGAATACATTTTTCCTTATGACTGGTCAGCACACCCTACCTGCATATCAGAGGTCCACAAGGTGAGGTTGTCACGGAGAAGTTGCATAATCAGAGTGCTATCCTTGTAGGAATCTTCCCCGAGGGAATCCAGTTCGGCGATGGCTTCATCAAAGGCCTATAAACATAATGGATTGATCACAACATGGCTGTATTAGTAGAAAAGTTGTAGGATCTAGATCAACTGAACCTGAAGGGTATCAATTCGATGACATGATAGAGTTACGAAAATAAATACAGGCATCATTATATTCATATCAGCATGGAAAGATGTTGACTTTTGGAGTTGATCTGAGAGAAAACTCAAGCTTCAAAACTAAACCACAGACTTATTGTCTTCCAGCCAGGGCTAACAAGTGGTCAGTCCAGCTAGATGAGCATCATGGCACTCCACTACTTTCATTTATCTAACAAAGCAGTCCGTCCATTTCATGACAGCAAGCAGGTATGTGGGGCTACACTCTACAAGATAAAGTCACATCTTGGAAGCATGGGGAAATTTGAGCCGGCATGGCATGGGTCTCACAGCTACAGTTATACACTATACCAATGACCAAACAAGAACAGAACATTGCCAAGTGCAACTGTAACTGAAGAATATGTATACACTACCTAAGCGGCAGCATAAGATTTAATCCTACTTCATTGAAAATAAAAAAGTAATTGTATATGCGGATGAAAACAACTGCTCCCTGGAATATGTGACTATGTCCACTCCCTAGGCGGCGCAACATACACTTGATAAGAAAAATAAGATAGTGCTATATCTGTGGATGCAACAAGAAACAAGTAGGCTGTAATAGAGGACGGGTCCATTGGAGAAAGTAAACAAATCATGTCCTAACGTCTTGTGCAACTCTGATCTGTAGCAAGCTATAGATCTGCCCAAAGTTGATGAGCTAGTAAACTGAGAAAGAAGGGATGAGCAAATCACCTGCTTGGCGAGCGAGCAAGCGCGGTCAGGCGAGTTGAGGATCTCGTAGTAGAAGACGGAGAAGTTGAGCGCGAGGCCGAGCCTTATGGGATGGGTCGGCGGCAGCTCCTTCATAGCTATGTCCTACAGAAAGGAACCGCCCAAGATCCAACTTTTATTTCCAGTCAAGTAGAAGTAGCTCACCGGAGGAGGAGGAGGAGGACCAAATAAATAAAAATAAAGCGAGGACGGCAGACCTGAGCGGCCTGGTAGGCGCCGAGGGTGGAGTCGGCGGCGTCCTTGCGCTCGGCTGCCGACTTGAACTCGGCGAGGTAGCGGTGGTAGTCGCCCTTCATCTTGAGGTAGAAGACCTTGGCGTCCACGGCGACTGCGGCGGGGACGAGGCGCTCGTCGAGCAGGCGGAGGATCCCGGCGCAGATGTTGGAGAGCTCGGCCTCGACGCGCGCGCGGTAGGTGCGCGCCGCGGAAGCATGCCCCGCCGCGCCGCGGCCTTCCTCCTTCTGCTCGATGGAGGAGACGATGCGCCAGGACGCGCGGCGCGCGCCGATGACGTTCTTGTACGCGACGGAGAGCAGGTTCCTCTCCTCGACGGTGAGCTCGCCGGTCCCGGCGGCGGCCACGACCTTCTCCATGAACTCCACCATCTCCTCGTACCGCTCCGCCTGCTCGGCCAGCTTGGCCATGTACACCATCTCCTCCCTGGTGCCCGCTGCCGCTGCCATGGCCGTCGACGATCTGGTGTGGGGTGTGTGCGCGTGGGCGTGTGGCTCTTGCGGTTTCTCGGTTGGAGTGGTGGGTGGGTGCAGAAGCAAGTGCGGAGGAGGAGCGGCTGCGGTTTTAAAACCAAGGGAGGTGACTTTTTCGATGTTTTCTTCGATTAACCCTTTTTTCTTTTCTCGGGGATAAGAACGAGGGAGGAGGAGGAGATTTGTTTGACACGACGTGCTGGCCAGTGATTCGTTGGAACTTCTGAGTTTCCGTGCAAGGACAATGTCGGGCCGGGCCGATAGTACCGCCGATACTTCAGTGCAGGCCACCAACTTTTTTTTTGAGAGTGCAATACGCTTTGAGCTTTTAGTCCCACAACTTGCTCGGCTTGTACGATCACACGCCCATGTCCGCCCGACGATCCTAATTATGACAAGGACGAAATCAACGATTAGGAGGAATGAATTCACTCACTGTAGTCCGGCGGATCCTCCTTGAACTAGCGGTACCGCATCGTCGGAGAAATCAGAGCAGAATCGCTGCTCCGTTCGAGCTCGCCGCCGCCTCATCTCGGTCGAGGCGAGTTCTTCCTCGCCGCAACACGAGGTTAGGAAAAGGTAAGCTTCCGATTCTCCAGGAAACTCTTAAGTAAATTGCGGAAGGACTTGTCTATGATACATTAAAAGCTAGCGGGGTTTTCTATAAATGTGCCACGACACGTCGTTTCTTTTCGTCCACGCTGGCAAGACACGCGGCATCTCCTGATTCGCTGGGACCAAAACTGTTTTTCCGGTGCAAGTTGTGGGACTAAAAAGTCCATTTCTCAAGTTGTGGGACTAAAACGTCCAAAGCACGCAAATTGTGGGACTAAATGTGTATTTGACTCTTTCTTTTTACTAGACCAAATCGGTTTCGGATGTTCATTTTCTTCTAGATAGCCAGATTGGCTGTTTTATTAACTTGGTCCCTAAAAATAACTAGCAAAGATGGAATTTATATTAAAAACCGGTCCTCGCTGAGAAAGAAAGGCCTCAAGATTATCGGACCAGTATCTCGACGGTGTTCACAGGGGTAGAGTTTGCGTCTGATGCACATGGTGGGTGTGTTGTTGGGAGACCCCAAGAGTAAGGTGTGAAGTACTGCAGCAACAAGTTTCCCTCGGTATGAAACCAAGGTTATCGAACCAGTAGGAGATGAAGGATTCCCTTGAGGTGTCAAGGCGCCAGAAAAGTGCTTCCTGGTGGTTGACGTGGAGCCTGCACACAAACAATGAAGATACTTTGCCCCAACTTAACAATGAGGTTGTCAATCTCACCGGCTTGCTGTAACAAAGGATTAAACGTATGTGTGGAATAAAGAGTGATGTTTGCAGAAAGTAACAGGTTTGCAGTTGTGGTTTTATCAGATTAATGAGAAGGACTGGGATCCACAGTTCACTAGTGGTGTCTCTCCATAAATAATAATAACATTCATCCATGGGTGGTAAACAAATTACATCTAGGCAATTGACAGAATAATGATGAGCAACTCAATGCATATACTAATGATATGGTGTCTAGTGTGAGATTCATTCGGGCATTACAACAATATACATAGACCGTCCCAACTGCATCTATGACTAATAATCCACCTTCCGGTTAGCATCCGCACCCCTTTCAGTATTAAGTTGCATGCAACAGATTATCACATTAAGCACTGTGTGTAAAATTAGTAAGTAACATTACCCTTAGATAAAGTACTACTGTTTTATCCCTAGTAGCAACAGCACATCTACAACCTTAGAGCTTTCTGTCACTGCTCTAAATTAAATAGAGATATGAACCTACTATAGAGCATAAATACCCCCTCTTGGAGTTACAAGCATTTACTTGGCCAGAGCATACACAAGTAACGGAGAGCATGCCAGATCATTAAATAGCACACACATGATATATTATGAAGCAATAACTTTAGTACTCAATATTCATCAGATTCCAGCAAACACAACATGGAGAATTACATAAAGATGATCTTGATCATGATAGGCAGCTCACAAGATCTAAACATGATAGCACAAGAGGAGAAGACAACCATCTAGCTACTGCTATGGACCCGTAGTCCAAGGTAGACTACTCACACATCAGTATGGAGGCGGTCATGGCGACGTAGAAGCCTCTGGGGACGATTCCCCCTCCCGGCAGGGTGCCGGGAAGCAGTTCTGATCTCTCCCGAAGTGGTGACGGCGACGGCGGCGGCTCAGGACCCGTGGAGGAAAAAATGATTAACCGTCTGGAGTTTGTAGGTCAGGGGGTTTATATGGGCGAAAGACCTAGGTCGGTGGGCGCCCGAGGGCGCCACACCCCCTCCCGGCGCGGCAGCATTGGGAGCTGCGCCACGGGGCAATGTGGGCCCCTCGAGGTTCGTCTTCGTCTTGTATTCGGTTCTCCTGGTCGCAAATATTCCAAAAATAAATATTGTTTAGCTCGTTTCCAATTTGGCAGATATTTCCTTAAGAGCTTTTCTGAAACCAAAAATAGCAGAAAACATGGAACTTGCACTGTGGCATCTTGTTAATAGGTTAGTCCCAGAAAATGCATATAACTATACAAAATGCATATAAAACATGTAATAACATGATATAACATAACATGGAACACAAGAAATTAAGTATACGTTGGAGACGTATCATGTACGTGCGTGTTTGTGATCGTGTGTGTATGTATCGTGTTTCTCAAAACAAAAAAAATACGTCACCATTTCTGAAAGGAATATGCCCTAGAGGCACTTAATAAACATAGTTTATTGGTTATATCTCAATTGTTCATTATATGTTTTATACCATGCTATAAATGTATTTAGCGGAAACATTAATACACGTGTGGTAGATAAACAACCAGGTCCCTAATAGCTTCTACTAAGATTAGTTTCATTGCGCGATTGATGATCGAGTTTTCCCGATCATGAGACATGGCGTCTGTTGGCAACGGAGTCATATCGTTAGGTACAACGATGTGATGGACTTACCCATAATTTGTAGGACGTAGTCATTACGCCTTCGACCGTGAGATCAACTCTTATTGTTATTCCTGGAAGATACTTTGATCGCACCAAACGTCATATCTTATATAGTGTGACAATGATAGGTGATACTTTTTGGTATCGGAAGGGAATAGTTGAGACGAGGGGTCAAGAGCGGGATTTGTCAGTCCGTATAGCCGGATAGATACTCTAGGGCCCACTCGGTGAGATTATGTCAAATGAGTTTGCAAACATGTGACTAGGTCACCAGCTGACATAATATCATAAACGAGTAGAAGATAGTGTTGTCGGTAACGAGGTCAGCTAGGAATGGAGATATCTATAAACGATGCTCAGACACACTAAGTATCGCTATGGCAAAAGGTTTAAGACTCGACGTCTAGGTTTGATAGATGAAAGTCATTCGTTATATCACAGGGGTTAATTCATGGGGTCCAGGTCATCTTCGTCGTCTTCATCGCGCCAAGTTCTTGTGTCATGCTAGTTAAGCGGAAACATTAATACGGGTGTGATACGTAAACAACCAGGTCCCTAGTAGCCTCTACTAAGACTAGTTTCGTTGTGCGATTGATGATCGAGGTTTCCTGGTCATGGGGCATGGAGCCGGTCGGCAATGGGAGTCATATCGTTGGAGAACGATGTGATGGACATACCCAGATTTGGAGAACGTAGTCGTTACGCCTTTGACCGTGAGATCAACTCTTATTGTTATTCCTGGAAGATACTTTGATCGCACCAAATGTCGTATCTTATATAGTATGACAATAACGGTGATACTTTTGGGTATCGGAAAGGAGTAGTTGAGACGAGGGGTCAAGAGCGGGATTTGCCAGTCCGCATAGCAGGATAGATACTCTCGGGCCCACTCGGTGAGATCGTGTCTAATGAGCTTGCAAGCATGTGACTAGGTCACGGAGACATGAGATCATGAACAAGTAGAAGATAGCGTCGTCGGTAACGAGGTCGGGATTAGGTATGGGGATATCTATGGAACGACACTCGGACATGCTAAGTATCGCTACGGCAAAAGGTTTAACACTTTGCGTTCAGGTTTGATAGATGAAAGTCATTCGTTATATCACAGGGATTAATTCATGGGGTCCAGGCCTACGAGTTAGTCGTTGATCATAGAGGAGTCTTGGTCATACCTGTTATTATATCGAACCGCTAGGGTAACACACTTAAGGGGTTTCGACAAGACAACCGGAAAGGAAAGAGATCACCGGGAGCGTCCCGGGAGGGGTCCGATGGAGATCGGGCAGCGCCGAAAGAGTTTTCGGAGCTAGGAAAAATTATATATATATTATGTTTGATATTAATTAGTGTAATTAATATGCAAATATGATTTTATACATTTATTTTCCAATTTATTTTCGAAAGAAGGCCCAAGAGGGGAATCCCCTTGGGGATTCGGTGGGGGCCAAGAGGGGCCGACCCAAGTGGGCCAAGGGGCCCACTAGGGGGCCGACGCACCCTCCAATGCCGCACTAGGCATGTGGGGGTTAGTCCCACATTGCCTGGTTAGCAAGTTGGCTCCCCCCTGGGAGCCTATATAAGAAGGGGCACCCCTGGCCTTGTAATTCACCAATTAATTCCCAATTTCTCTCTCGATCTCGTGGTTCCCTTGTCGGAGCCGCGCCAAGCTGAGGAGGGGGATCTCTTCCACCATAGCCTGCTGCCGCGCTGCTGGTGTTCCGGTCCAAGTCTTCCGCTGCTCGTCCTGGACTGGAGCTTCGGAGGCCGTCGTCTCCACCGTACGTGTGTGACGCCCTGCGAGGTGCTGCGCTAGCGGTACTCGGAGGTATGCTTCCTCTACACGACCTTGAGGTCGGCTTCGTCGGTCTTCATCGACAACGTTTGTGCGGGAATGTAATCCCCGCGTTCGGTCTACAAGGGTACGTATTCCGATCTCCGTTCGTAGTGATATATCTGCATAGAATAGATCTTGGCATGCTTTTAGGATATCGTTGGTAGGAAATTTTTTGTTTTCTGCACACGATCCCCTTCATAAACATGCAATTATTGGATCGTTGTTGTGGTCATAAGGTTCGTTGCTATGAAGCGGTTCTATTTACGACAGCCCCAAGCCACGTAAAATATGCAAAAGATAAAATAGAAGCGTCTAACTTTATTTTGCAGGGGCAATGTGATATGGTCAAGGTAGGTTTATTAAATTGTTTATGAACTGCGGGCGCCAAGAAGACCATGGCGCAATGGACTATATCACATCGCATTACATTTGATGTTTTAAGTGCATCTTATATTGTGTGATTATATATATTTAGTATATATTAGTTACACGGCGGTAGTTATATATAAGATGATCCCTTCAAAAAATACCACTAGTGTTCTTCCTCCAATGAGCACCACCAAGAAAGTTCTACGTTATGAGGCAGTCCGTGATGATCGGGTGTCAGGCATATCGTCGTTCGCATAAAGTGGGTGTAAGCCATGTTGCACAAGCGTTACGTGGAGGTTATTGTGGCGAGTCTAACATATGCATAGATGGCCTCGGAACACGGAGGCCGAAAGGTCGAGCATGAGTCACAGAGTTGTTGTGATCGATAATTCATTGTCTACCCTTGAAGTTGTGTTGCCGTCTCTGACGATGAGGGGTTGTGCAATGGATGGGGTCGTGTAATCGCTGAAACGACCAGGAGGGATGTTCGTTTGAGTGGGAGTTCTGATAGTTATTTTCTAAAATACTAGAACTCAAAATATAATGAATAAAGTCATGTTTTGCAAAACCTTTGTAGATATTGACCGTTGTGATAGCTTCTTTAAAATTAGGCGCAATCCTACGATTGAGAAACTTAAAAGGTTGGGTCCAAACTTCATAGTTTTATAGTTTAGCTTGAGGTTACTCCTTGTTTGAACTGTTAGCTCTTTGTTATACAATACCCGCTAGGAGATAAACCCGGATGATATCATCATAGCCCAGTATATGCTATGATATCTGCCATAGAGAATCAACGGTGGGTACGAGTTATTAGATCGCGAACATATGAGATGATCGCTAAACTCAGGATACCCCTAAAGTTGGGTTGATGAAAATTATCAGTACGATGACTGTTCTTCTTCTCAACCAAGATGGAAGAGAATGCACACATTGAAGGAGCACGTGGCAGTCATACTTGATGACATATGGTCATACTTGATGAACATTGAGACGCCTCGCTCAGCTCGATCACTGGATGACAGACGCCGTTGCCAGGTGCAAATGCTTTGTCATAGACTATGTCATGCAAGGGGACTCGTTCACCTTCATGGTTCTTGATTGCGTTGAAAGAATCAAGAAGATGAAACAGATTGTCGGGAAGTCATCAATGATGATGGTGTATATATATGATATACATGTTATGAATGTTTTACCTAAGCAAGTACTCGTAGTAGTGACTAAGTTTTTGATACTAGTCATGTTTTATGAAAACCAGATTTACTACTTAAGTAGCTTGAAAGGATGAGGCGACATTGCGTGTTGGTAATGGTAGACAATTTTTTGTGATGGCCATAGACACTCTCCCTCTAGATCTACCATTTGAATAAATTCTTTTTATGATCGCCTGTTAGTATGATCGTTATAAGTGTGTCTCCTCTAGCGAGACAATTGTTCATATATGTTAGTGACAAATTCGTTGTCCTATATTTATGAAGTAATGATCATATGCCGATTTGAATTTAGATGGTAGAAGCTCTCACATTCATAATATTAATGTCAAAGGATACAAACTTAATAAATACACCACATATGTGTGGCATTGTCGTTTAATTCATGTCAATGTTATACTCAGTGAATTAGCTCCATAACGGATGGATCTACAAGTACTTAGATTTGATCTTTTGACACTTGCAAGATAACTAAGACCCCGTTTTTGGAAAACGGACATATAACTTATTGATAGTCATGCATATAGATGTATGTGGATCAATGAAGTAATTGACGGGTAGTGGAGACCTTTATTTCGTGAACTTCACTGAACGTTTTGAGTATAACTTACTGAGAATCGTGCATATTGGTGTATGTGAATCAATGAAGTAATTTAACGTGTAATGGAAGTCTTTATTTCATAGACTTCATGAATATTCCGAGTAGATATATGGATATCCACTCAGGGAATGTTAGTCTGGAAATTTTGATTCGATCAAACAAGTTCAGAATGAAGTAGGAAATAAATTTAACAAGAAAATTAAATTCCTGCGATACAGATCGAGGAAATAAAGATTTGAATTATAATGTTGGCACATCATTGGAAAACTTGTGAGAAGAGTTCCACAAATTACGTCGCATGGAACACCATAGGGTTATGGTATGTTAGGACATCGTAATCGCACCCGATTCGATACTGTGTGCTAAATAAATTTTTTAACGAATTATTGTGATGCGGTGACCCAGCATACCACTGCATGTTGTAGTACGCAAGTCGTTGATATAACACTCACAGTACACCGTTCCGCAAATATTACATCCATCAAGGTGGTACAGCAGAAACATTGCAGGGCCAAATAGCAAACACTTTATTATTACAAACCAGAAAGTGCACGTGGAGATAGTCCTGCTGTGAAGACATCTCATACTTAGTGTTAACGAAAAACACAAGATGCAAATTTACATTCGGGATTTCAACAGCCATATAACTACTGTCCAGGCTGCTCGATTCAACTGTACTAATATAAGAGTAATACAATAGACTATTCTAATCTGACTCTTCGCCCTCATTCGCTTCGTAGCGGATTATGTAGTCGACTCCTTCCACACCACCAGATAAATCTTGTTCTTCATAGAAGATGTCGTCTTGACGGTTGATGGCGTTGTAGGCTGCTCCTTCCAAGGCTTCACAGTCTAAGCAGGGGTTCAAAGGAAGGAATGAGTAACGAGCATTACTCAGCAAGTCCTTAATATCTGGTGGTAGTGTGATGCACTATCTACAGCTTGAGACTCTAAAGAGTCACGAGCTAATGCAATGCTGTTTGTAAAACATTTCTTCAAAAGGTTCATTTTATTATGAAAACTATGCCCACCAACCATTCACAGGGCTAGAACTTCATGGAGTCCCTTTCCTGCAGCGTTCACATCTCCTTTCCGGAACAGGGAGTAACATGTCACACTTTTTTACACTCTACAGAGGTGTGTTGCTTTACCCATAAGAGATCAAGACCTTGTTGCACAACCGACTGTACTTTCCCGTCCACACTCTCTTTTGTGTGGGGCCCGGCTGATGATCCAAGCCATTCGTCGTGCTTCTCCACCACCCCGCATGCCCACCCATTACTGCAAGCAGGTACACCCCTGACACTCTATCCCGCAAGATAGAACTTCTCAGGCGATATTCTACCCCACAAGGTAGAACTATCATGGTTTACCCCTGATATCCGCCACTATCATAAGGCTAGACTATCTAGGCTCCCCTTGCATTCCATCATAGACACCAGAGCCTGTGGGAATTAAGGGATCCCACCCATGTGCATGTAGTCTCAACAAGAACTTACAGCGTACGGTCTTGGCTACCCGTTGACATGCGAACGGAAGAAGATCACAGATGACTTCCCCTACCCATTCCAGGTCTTATGGTTAACGCGGCATTTACGGCGCAAGAATCCTGGCGGCATTGGTTGTTTAATCCTAGGTAGTACTTTCCCGTGCAAATGGAACCTCCACCAACCACATCATACCGTGGTTCCATCTGCCTGCCATAATAGATCACCACCACTCGGGTCGATGACCAATAGTCATATTATTATAAACATAGATTTTTCTGCCTCCTTTTGAATATAGGTGATAGCATTATAGCACTTTAGCAAATAGTTTCATAGAAAATATTGCAACAGACATGAGCAAGTGTGCACTTGCCTTGTGATGGACAAGTAATGGAGTCTGATGGTGGATGAGTCTCCCGATTTCCTCGTTCTACAAAATACCATCATTGTCTTTATAAGAACAATGTTTAAATAAGCAATTGATGATTGTTATACATAGGTATGAAAAGCATTATTTATTTTATCTTAAGTGTTTTAAGATTTTTAAAATGCCCTGAACTTTTATTTTATACCATTGCTAGTGTTTGTTTTGTTTACTTCTGTATGAAGAGCTAGTAGAATTTCTTTTTGAAATAGGTAATTATTTAATGATTTATAATATTTTAAAATGGAATGAAAAGAAACATATTTTAAAAGCATACCTTTATTATTTATTAAAGAATATAGTTCCTTTTAGAGAAAATAAGATGTTAACTCTTTAAGAAATTATCGTTTGAAATATTTAACACAATTTAATTTCTTTTCAAAGAATTTCCTAAAATAAGTTTTGGAAAGCTTAGAATTGTTTTATATTTCAAAAATGATTTTTATTTATTTTAAACTATTTTTAAACTGTTGTAATAATTTGGAAGGGAATTGTTAATTTTCAGGATTTTTTTCTATGTGAAATTGACCATTTAGCCCACTGACAGGTGGACCAGGGCACATGGTCTAGTCGCACCAGGTTGGTTCGACCGAGTCGGTCGGTTAGACCAGACCCGAACTCTCCTCTCTCCTCTCGATTCCCCACTCCTCCGGCGATTGGAAAATCGCCGTCGCCTTCGCCGGACGATTCTAACCGGCTCCGGCGAGCTCCGCCGCCGAGCTACGGCGCAGGCGACGTGCCGCACTTTAACATCCCAATACTTTGGAATGTTTAAAAATCACTAAAAATTTAAAACTTTTGTTTTTGATTAAAATAAAACTTTAAATGCTTAAGGAAACAACTATAAAAGACTTCAACCAATTTGAAAAAGTTTATTATTTCAAAATTCCCAATGTGTCATTATTTTCAAAAGTTATTTCCAATTAAACATTACATTATCCATTGTATTTCAAAAACCTTAATATGTAATTTGACAAATGTTTTATAAAGTACAAACCATTTTATTTTAAGTAAATAGTTTACTTATAAGTAATTGATTTCAACCACTTAGCCTTAGCTATAAATAAATTAAAATAATAATTAGAAGTGTTATTTAAAACTATTGAAAATATTGTCTATTTGCCAAAATATTATTATTCATTTACCTGAGTTCAAAACATAGTTTGGATATTACAAGTCTATAGTTTATAACTTTAAAACCTCATAGATTTATAATTACTTAACAACCCAAATAAACATTTCATTAGCTTAAATGATTTTCATTTATTTTCAAAACATAAAATGACTTTCATGAATATATTTTCTATATAAGAAATGAATTAAATCAAAAATCTTTTCCAAAGTTGTATAAGGTTTTCAAATGAATTATCATAATATAAAATATAATGGTGCACAAATTATTTTCAATTAAAAATACATTCATTATATTCCCCTTTTCATTTCGAATAGTGGTGTTATGTTATTTAACGTTGTACTAAAGCTAAAAATGATTTAATGTTGGAAAATGAGTTTAAATAACTTAATTTTAAACTTATATAAGTGTTGTATTTTTATAAATTTTATTTAGCCAAAAACGAAATTACTTAAGCCATGTTTTGAAATTTGACATTAAGTGTCAAATTTGTATTTAATCAATAATTCAAACTTTTGATTTTTAAAAAGTGTTCAAAACATGCCCACAACTGGTTTAACACAAAGATATTATTTTTATAAATTTTTACAAATTTATTTGACTTAATTTGGAGTCTTAAATCAAAAGTTATCAAAGAAATAAGAAAAAATATCGCTGACCGTCGCTCGTCTTCAAGCTGGGACGGAAACCAGAAACGCATGCGCACGCGAAAACCGCTCCGTGCATTCTTCTCTACATGATTCCCGGCGATTTAGAGCACCAAATGACGCACCGTTTCTTTCTAATTAAAGCCCTTTATCTCCTCTTTCATTCCCCCATAAAAGCACTCTCTTAAACGCCCTAAATTGCCCGCCATTAGACATGGACGTTTTTGGTCGAAATTAATCTCCGATTGATTGCGGGCCAATTACTGCACCAAATCAAGCATGGTTGGTTCCTATAGATATCCCTCGACCTCCTCCTCCATTCCCCCCCAAAAGCCCCCTCCAATACGCCCCCAGGCCGACGAATTCTTCGCCGGAGTTTCGCTCGACCGCCACCGTATTTCTTTAATTCCGGCGAGCAGAGTGAGTCCCCGCCGCCGATTCTTGGTCCTTCCTCTTTCCCACGTCCGTGCGCTCCTTTAAACACCCTCCTTGCTTCATTTCCACAGCCAAATCGTGGAGGCCGAACTCGACCCGAAGGTAATCGTCGTCGTCGCCACTCCACACAGCTCCGGGAAGCGTCGCTCAACTCCGACACAGTCTTCCTCTCCGCCGTGTCCAGCCGCGCGTCGCCGTTGTATCCCTCATGTCCGGAAGCTTCCGAAACATCTTCGTCGTCCACACCCGTCGCCGACGACCACAGCACGCCGCCCGTCTGCGTCCGCCCGCGATCGCCCGGCCGATCCACCGCCGCCGTCATCTTCTCACGCCGGTGAGCTGCTGATGTGCTTCCTTCTATCTTGTTACGTACATATCACTTGATGAATGGTAGCAGCCATTAGAAAAACGTCATAGGTCACCTATTCAATATTTCCGTTTTTCTGACTAGATATAACTTCCAAAATTCATATTAAATCAACCGTAACTCCGTTTTTGATGTTTTTGTAGTCTATGAAATCGTATGAACGTGTAGAAAATGGTGGTATAATAAAAAATTGTATTTTAGTCGTGCACTAACTTGATATTTACAGAAACATGTAAACAATTATTTTAATTATAGTTTTAATTCTGTAAGGTCAAAATTTGTAAATAAAATATCTTTGAAAAGCCCATGATCTGTAGATTGTGTTAGTTTTGTTGTTTTCCAACCTTGAAAATTTTAGATTTATTCAAATTCAAAATATGATGTTAGAGTAAATTTGACATAACTTTTGATATAAACATTATTTTTGAGTAAATCTAATTGCTATAAATTTCTTTAAATTCCCTCTGTCTATGAACACTATTTATAAAATTTGGTTATAAAAATTTAATCATAGAAAACTTTAATCCTATATTTATTCCTTTATTATATTTTGTGAAAATAGAAATTAATTAAATTGCATTAGCATAATTGTTCATGTGATTAAAAAAATTGCATTTCATGCATATCATATTTTAATTTATAGTTATATTTCCCATAAGAAAACTTCTTCCCCATTTTCTCTAAGTTAGAAATATTTTCAACTTAGCATTTCGGTAAAGTGATACACTTAGACACTTAGGATTTTCAACATGGGGCTAGAAGACCAATGAAGGACTTAGAAGAAAACATACTCTGTAAGCATTCCAAGATGTCAAGCACTCAGAAGAAAAGTGAGAAGAAGTTCAAGAAGGCCGACCTCCCTTCTATTCTCTAAGTCTTTATGTCTGTCCTTTCTTCTTCTCTGAGACTTCATGAAGACTAAGTAAATCCAAGACCAGCCCAGGTGATACAAAAATCATCAAGTCTGAAGATTATTCAAGTCTACCAAGAATTCAATCAAGACATCACCAAGGAGAATATTACAAGTCTGGAGATGAAGCCTGGAAGACCAACTACATCTTTCTTCTATCTTTTCCCTCTTTCCTAATCATGTCTTTCACTTAAGACTTAAAAAGATTTTCATGGCATGACATGCATCTCTAGTCCTTTGAAATAATTTGCATATCATACATAACATGTTTTTCTTAGAAGTTTTATAAAACTTATTTGTTCACTATGTATGTGCATGTATGTTTGATGATTGTTGTTTGTTGATTGTTGTATTGTTGTTTCTTATATTTTTAGATTGAACGGAGAGCAAACGTTCGTTGTTGAAAAGAGTTTGTGAACAACGACATCATTCAAACGCAAGTGGCACACCTCATAAACTTCATATTATTCTATATGCATTACTTAGTGTATTTTCAATATGCATGTGTAGGATATTATTGCTATGCTAAGCCTGTGTAGAATCCCTATTCATGTGTCTAGGTTCCTATGCAATACTTAGTAGAATTATTTGATGCTATGCAATTGTTGTTTCATAAAAATCTAAATTCTACTAAGTTAAGAATGAAACACCTGGGTGGTAAGAGGTTGTATGGTTTATGTTGAGTGGCTACTCAGGCCATGTCTATGGTTCCTGGAGTATGTACACTTGTGAACGGCCACCAGGAACAGAGGAATCTGAAGAACTCCGAGTGACGATTGCTTCCAGTGCAGCCATTTCCATATGGGCTCTGGCTTGATCAATTATGTTGCGTGGACTCTCTCCGGCTTGACATGCAGATGTAGGGGGATGTTAGGTGGAACGAGTCAAGCCAGAGTGGGAGGGAAAATGCTTGTGAAAGATCTCGTCTCATTCTTCACCTTTCCTTATCACTATAAGCGTGTAAAGGATAGTTTGGGTTGAATGGGTACAATGGTGAACGTGCACAACCTCTGCAGAGTGTAAAACTAAGTACTTAGCCGTGTCCCCGGTACGGAAAATTTGAGCAGCTGATCACGGACGTCAAACGGAGGATTCCACCATTCCAACTTCAGAAATAAAACTTGATGGGTGAACAAGGGTAGAATGAGATAGTGGTTTTCATGCCACGAATGTCTTGAATAGAAGAAAAGTGTTTTCCAAAGAGTTAGGAAAAATTGGCTTTATGCAAAATAGCCTTGAACTCCACCAGCCAAATATGCATATAGGTTATTAGAGTTTTTCCAATAAGTGTCCACCATAGTGTCACTTGCCAAACTCCATTTTTAATGGAATCTGACCCACGTTGTTGCAATATTTTTCTTACTGCAGATTGATCAGATGACGAGTGAGGTTTCGTTTAAAAGGTTTCGAGTCTACAACAGACATGTTTTCGCCTGTGGCAACATGAAAGTGATGGAGACTCACTGCTATTTTATTTCCGCTGTGTACTATTTCAAAGCTAGCTTTATGCTATGCAACTTGTATTGAATATTTTGTAAGTCTGGATCATCGATGTAATAAAATTGATACTTTGTTGTGATATTACATCGTAAACTGTGTGTGCAAACGAATCGATCCAGGGATTTGCACTATACACAGGTATCTACCTTATTTAAAGTGCAGGTACGCTACACGCACCGAGCTCTCTCCTCCCATCTGTTTCTTCTTGTCGATTTCTTCCTCGGGTGACCATGCTCTTCTCCATCTGAAACCTAGGGTTTCAGCGTCCGGTCGATTCCTTTCTCTGGCGACCGAGCGGTGGTGTTTGGGTGCGGTGAAGATGCCCCTGAGTAGCGCTGCAACGCCGTGGGCACTGCCCCACCACGCCGTCGTGGTTGCGCTCAGGCGCAGGTAAACATCTGTTCTCGTTCTGCTATTCTCTCCCTCACTGGCCTCTAGCCGTGCTCTGAGATGAAACCTAGCTGGTAGTGATTAGTGGTTTATTTGCATGCTAGGGTTAGCATCAGCTTTGATGCTACTGTGATGCTTATTCGGATTGGTGGTTGGGATTGCTCGTGTGGCTCCTCTGAGCTGTGATGGATGATTTCAGTGTTATGCCTCCATTGTTGTGATTATGCCCAGATGGATTGGTTATTGGTTAAATTCAATTGCTGCTTCAGTGGTTCATGTTTTAGTTATGCTTCTCTGAACCTCTGATGTTCAGTACTGACCTATATGCTTAACTGAATGTGTTCCTCATTAATTAAAGAACATTGATATGCTGTTCAACAAGATTGATTCCTGGGATTTTGATTGCAGGAAGATGATATGATATATAGATGGATAATTTCTTGATTGGGTTAATATAATTATATTTATGTTTGTGCTTGTGGTGCTATTTCCTTAGGGAATTAGTGCCCATCAAATCTATATTTAATCAAACTGTTGGGTGAGATATGTTTAAGTTTCCTAGCTAATTACTTCAGCAAGGAACTAATTTATGTTGCCTCAGCCAATGATGCATAGGCTGAGGCTTATGCAATTTACTTGCCTGATTTAATCATTGCCAGTAGTCTATGATGCACAAGTTGAGGCTTTCTTGAGATAAGAACATATGCGATTTACTTTGCATGATTTGATCATTGCCAATAGCCTGTGATGCACAAGCTGAGGCACTGGATTTAAGATTGGATGCTTATTTGCTTTAGTCGCATTAATTTCCAAGGATGAGCTATGCACAACACTTCTGTGCATAACTGAGGAAATCAACCACAATAATGATGCTTGCATGATTTGCTTAAGAGTTTAGATCAACCTTAAGCAGGTTGTGGTGTGGCTGAGTTGTGGCTCGAGTTGTTGTTGTTGGGATGGGGCTTGATCAACAACTCCTGATGTACTCTTGATCAACACGCTTGTCACCTCCTCAAGCTCCTTGCTGCTTCCTTGTCGCTGCCCTTCTCCTCCTTGCTCCTGGATAGCTTCCTGGTTCAGCCCTTCTCCTCCTAGCTCCTGGCTTGATCCTCCTTGCTCCTAACTAATGCTTGATCAGGCCATCGTCTTGCTTTGGTTTTTGCCAAAGATTGAATGGGGATATATTGTGTGGATGGATAAATGGGATGGTGATGGTGGTGAGATGGAATGGTGCAAGTGATGAACTGATGTATTCCAGCAGCTTAGCTGCTGCGTGTGTTGCCTCTTATCCAGTCCTGTGAGTTGTGCAGTGATGACAGCTGCGCCATGTAGTGAGCAGCATGTCTGCTTGCTACCCTGAGATCTTTTTACAGAGGAGTGTGGCCTACGACTGGCTTTGAGCTTATCCTGCCTGTTGGATTATTTTCTGATGCCAAGTGGATTTCCTAGTAAACCTGCATGTGATGTTGCTCTGAGGCACTAAACTAATGATTAGAACATATGCTAAACCTGATTAGGGTCTAAACTCAGTGATGTGATTAACAGTGTACTTCACTATTTTAAACTGAGAGTATTAATTTCACTACACTTACTATTATTACTTGTTTCTATTTTATCTACTATTGTTTTTGTGTTGCTTTCTTTTAACTTACAGGAAAGAAGAAGATGTTGCAAAGTTGAGAAAATCAAGATGTTGAAGATTTGGAGAAGATAGGATTAGTTTAAGATGTAAATTTCTTATGTAATTTTACTTTTCATATTCTCATTTGTAAAGACTTGTAAAGACAATGTAATATTGTGAGTTATTAATAAAGTGATTTCATTTGTCTTAAATCACTTTCATTTGTAATTTCAGTATGTAATTCTTTATTTGTGTAATGCACATATTTATCCTGGAATTCCTTAATATTTATTTCCGAGTTATTTCAAATTCAAATTAATTTGAATATTCAAATTTGATCAAAATTCACACAACAAGAAATTACCAAAAGGTCATGTCGAAATTTGTAGCATTCACCTAAAATGAGCTAAACCCTAACTCATTAAGATGAAAGAAACTTCGATCACTCCAGAGTTTTAGTTTGCAAAAAATGTATTTAGGTTTCCAGATTTTCAGATGCATGCATGCAAGTGCACAAATTCCTATTTCTACCCTCCGTTGGTTCCTAAACGCTGGGATATTACATGTGATCATTAATCATATGGTAGAAACGTAACATTCACGTTAGATAATAGGGAAACCATTTAAATCCATGGAGACAATACCATATGAGTGATGGCATGGCTTTTAGCCTAGATTGTCGTTTCAACAATTTAGTGTTTTGAGGTGATCAAACCTAAAATGGATTAATCTTTGTAATGTACCGTACCTAAATAGTTAGTTAGGTACATGTCTCACGACATAGGCAACATCGTTGCTGGAATATACGTTGCGAAAGAAATAGTTTCTTGTCCAAGGGTATAAGTGGGAAAGAAAGTAGAGCAAGGAAAAGTTGATGAACTTTCTCTCCAGAAATCAGAGTGGCGCAACCGAAAGTGTTTTCGGTGTCATGCTCCACAGCTTGAAAGAAGTTGATGATACAAGATCATGATGCTCTGAGCTCATAGTAAGAACATAGGCATACGAGGTTGTGTTCCACACTATGTGTTACGACAATCTTGTTATGAAGGTCATGTTAATGGAATATGACAGACCTACGAACTACGAAGAAGATGGTAGACCTAAGTCCGAGAAATGACTATGAGTTATTTATGATCCGAAATAAAATCCATGTACGATTACCAGGTAATGACTTGGGAGACCTTCTTGATGGCATCTAGGATGTTAACATAATATGGAATTTTATGAGAGAGTAGACAGTGATAAGGATCGATTTGTCGTAAAACAGTTCTGACATATTCAAAAGTTGACCACAACGAGATTTTGTCTCAGGTGGCGAAGCCTAAATCTATTCAGGGTCGTTTAGCTATTACTATAATTTCGAATGAGAAATTGATAGATGGATAAGGAAAATGTGTTTCTTAATAGTGTCGTTAAGAAAGAGTTGTAATCAGTACAATATAGGTTTGGTGATCCTGAGGATGCTAAACATGTATGTAAACTTCAATTGACCATTCATGGGCTGAAGCAAGCATATCGAAGTTGGAATCTTCACTTTGATGATGTGATCAAAGGATTTTTGAGTTATCCAAAATAGTTGAAGAAACTTGCAAAGAAGTGAGTGGGAGCAAAGTAGCTTTTCTTGATCTTATATGCGGAAGGCATATTTGAGTGGGAGCTAAGTAGCTTTCCTTGATCTTATATGCGGAAGTCATATTTGAGTGGGAGCTAGGTGTCATTCGTGATTTTGTATGTAACGACATATTGAATGACACATATCCTCTAATAGAGTGTAAAGGATTATTTAAGTGATTGAATTTTGTATGAATGAAGTTAGGAGTATTAGGCATCCAATCTATAATTGTATAGATCGTAAGCGGCTTAATAACATTAGGCCAGAATATTTCCTAAGTTAAGATTCTGAAGTGTTTCAGAATAGAACAAGCGAAGAAGATTGTTCTTGCTTGTATGACTAGGTAAAATATTAAGTTTATCTTGGCATTTTCAGTGATAGAAAATGATGTTCGACATTCTCTATGTATCAAACATAGATTCTATCAGACTGAAAGCTCGACTTGGTGTGACCAAAGTTCTTGGTTGAAGAACGGGTTCTAGAGTGATCCTTGTTTGGATCAATGAACAAACGTTCAGTATATTTTTCAGTGTCTGTGAGAGTTGAAGATAGGTTTTCTAGTAAAGGGTAAGAGTGGAAAGACAACTTGCCGTAAAGCGGTTAAGATGATGCAAGTTGTGACACTGACCCATATGACTAGATATCTCATATAAGAGATGTCCTCTGTTTTGAAGAAAGACATGGTTAGCTTGCGAAGTCGCATATGAATGCACTGTTGCATAATCTACGTAGGTATAGAAATATATGGCAACTTCAGAAATAGCAAGTGTGATTTGACTGTCTGACTCCATCCACTAGGATATATTTCACCGTTATCGTAGGATACGGAATGATGTCAAACTAGGTGACATAGAAGTGTTGCAAAGCACATATAGGTCTCAATGTGTGAGATCTATTGACTGTATTCCTCTTCCACGAGACAAGCATGCACCAAGATGCTATGGGTGTTGAGCTTTTACCTAGTTGTAAACTAGATTAAGTGTTACTCTAGTACAAGTGGGAGACTGAAGGCAATATGCCCTAGAGGCACTTATTAAACATAGTTTATTGGTTCTATCCCAATTGTTCATTATATGTTTTATACCATGCTATAACTGTATTAAGCGGAAACATTAATACACGTGTGGTAGATAAACAACCAGGTCGCTAGTAGTCTCTATTAAGACTAGTTTCATTGCGCGATTGATGATCGAGATTTCCCGATCATGAGACATGGCGTCTGTTGGCAATGGAGTCATATCGTAAGGTAGAACGATGTGATTGACTTACCCATAATGTAGGACGTAGTCATTACGCCTTCGGTCGTGAGATCAACTTTTATTGTTATTCCTGTAAGATACTTTAATCGCACCAAACGTCATATCTTATATAGTGTGACAATGATAGGTGATACTTTTGGGTATCGGAAGGGAATAGTTGAGACGAGGGGTCAAGAGCGGGATTTGTCAGTCCGTATAGCCGGATAGATACTCTAGGGTCCACTCGGTGAGATTATGTCAAATGAGTTTGCAAACATGTGACTAGGTCACCAGCTGAAATAATATCATAGACGAGTAGAAGGTAGTGTTGTCGGTAACGAGATCATCTAGGTATGGAGATGTCTATGAACGAAGCTCGGACACACTAAGTATCACTCTGGCAAAAAGTTTAAGACTCGACGTCCAGGTTTGATAGATGAAAGTCATTCGTTATATCACAGGGGTTAATTCATGGGGTCCATGCCTACGAGTTAGTCATTGATTGGAGAGGAGTCTCGATCATGCATGTTATATTATCGAACCGCTAGGGTAACACACTTAAGGGGTTTCGACAAGACAACCCCAAAGGAAAGAGATCACCGGGAACGTCCCGGGAATGGTCTGATGGATATCGGGGAGCGACGAAATAGTTTTCGGCGCTAGAATAAATTGTATATAATATGTTTGATATTAATTAGTGTAATTACTGATTAAATAGAATTTTTTCTATTTATTTTCGAATTTTTAAAGGCAGATTTCCCTAAATGGGCCTTCTAGTGGAAAGAACGCCCATGAGGGGGGAAGAGTCCACCAGAGGGAAGGAGGGCAGGTTCGGCCAGCCCCTAGTGCGCCATATGCCATATGGGGCCCACTAGGGCCGGCGCACCTCCAAGGGTCGTGGCTGGTGTGGGAATAGTCCCACACCGCCCGACGGGTGAGGTTGGTTGCTCCCTTGCCCCTTTATATAGAGGGGCGCCCCTGGCCTTTTAATTAACCAATTAATTTCTCCTTTCTCTCTCGATTTCGTGATTCCCTTTGTCGGAGTTGCGCCGAGAAGAGAGGGTGTCTCTCCACCATGGCCCGCTGCTACGCTGCTGGTGTTCCGGTCCAAGTCTTTCGCTGCTCGTACTAGACTGGAGCTTTGGAGGTTGTCGTCTCCACCGTATGTGTGTAACGCCCTGCGAGGTACTGCGCTAGCGGTGCTCGCAGGCCTACTTCCTCCACCCGACCTCGAGGTCATCTTCATCGTCTTCGTCGCGCCGAGTTCTTCGCGACCTAGAGGTCGGCTATGTCGTCTTCGTCGTCAACGCTTGTGCGGGAGCGTAATCCCCGTTTTTCGGTCTACAAGGGTATGTATTCAGATCTCCGTTGTACTTCCATATCTACATATTTAGATCTTGGCTAGTTCAATGATATCGTTGCTAGGAATTTTTTTGTTTTCTGCCTGCGGATCCCCTTCAGTTTCCTCATTTTAAGCCATATTTCATACCTACCCATTTTTATATCGAGAGAGGCCGTCTGAGAAGACTACTAACAGCCCAAGTGACGTGGGGCTACTCTTCGACTCCCCCACGGTGAGGCTACCTGGGCCGCACCAAGCTCATGAAGGCCCGCAGAAGGCCAAGTAGGGATACCATGTGACCTAGTCCTAGCCGGTTAGGTCGCATAAATTGCCATATCTGTAATTGCCATCGGCACCGTCCACCCGAGATCTGGCCTACCTATAAAGGCTAGGAGGGTTGCTCGTCCAAAGATACACGCTCATAGCCGCCACCACAAACCCTAGCGAGATTGCAATCTCTCCATTGTAATCGCTACTCGCCATCAATATCAGACAAGCAGGAAGTAGGGTGTTATCCTCCGGGAGCTTGAACCTGGGTAAATCGCCCCGCTTGTCAGCCGTCGTGACCACCAAAGCTTCTCTCTCTCTCCCCTCAATCAACCCGGGGTGGACAACCCTGGGATTTGTCGAGTTACACCCTCGTCAATTGGCGCCGTCTGTGGGAAAGAACAAGCGCTGGAATCATGGTCGCACCAGCTCCATCCGCAAGGAAGATCGACATCTGCACCACCCGGGAGCCCATCCGCTTTGGCTCCTTCGAGTACGCCTTCCACCCGCCGGCCCACCACTCGGTCTACGCCGATCTGCACGAAGGTATACACATCACCTTTGGCTCCATATACTGTTTCGTCGACAGTCGTGGAATATTCAGGTCCGCGGCGACCACGCCACGCGCGGCGGGGGCACCCGCATCGGCCACCCTCACGCTGAACCCACCGTCGTCTACCGCGGGAGCCGCATCTGCCACAACTGTGAAGATCGCATCTACTTCGACTACATCGACTACCTCGATCGCACGGCCAGCAAAACCAAGACCTACCCCAACCGCGACTGCATCGACTGCACCCGCACGCGTGACCAAGGACGCGTTGCCGACAGCCACGTCGCCCGTATCCTCATGGACTCATCAAGTCTACCCCAAGCCGATCGCACTCGCCCCGGCGACTGCAAAATCTCCTTCCACGACCCCCGTAAAGATCGCAAGAAGACGCAACAACGGCTCCGCCGCCCGCCACGTGGCAGCAATTTTCGATCCAGAGCAAGATTCGGACGACGGAAGCAGCAGCAGCGGCGGCAGCGTAAACACCCCTACCCCGGTTTACCCCGCGCAAGTCTTCATGGCCGGCATAGCACCTCCAGAAGGCAGCGACGAACCTGCATACCCACTGGAGGTGGCCATGCCCGACCAGACGACTCGACTCACCATCACGCGCGACATGGCGATCATGTCCATGAAGCACGTCGACGACGGCATGTTTCCACCACCCGACGCACCTCGGGAGGATCAGCTGGCAGTCCAGTATTTGCTACGCAAGGAGGGCGAACGACTACGCGCCGAAAAAGCCGAACTTATCCGGCGCAAGAGGGATGCGGGCGCGTCAAGCGTTAGAAGGGCTGCCTACTCGTTTACTTCTTCCACCGAGGTCAGCCAAGGAGGACGGCGACGCAGAGCCCGCGTTCCCCTCATGACGGAAGCCGATCGAGCCAGGATCACCCGCAACCTTGACTCATCCTTCGTCACTGAGGACGAAAACGGGATACCCGTCCCAAAAACGGCGAACGCCTGCATCATGGCAGTCGAAACGTACCTTCGGCTCACACAGCCACCGGAGGGAGACGCACGAGCCCTTCTTCACAAGCAACAGATCATGTCCAATGGTCAAGTCGAGAAAGCCAACAGCCTAGTCTGTAGCGGCATCAAGAAACGCATGCGGGTACCGCTGAGACGCGCAGCGGGCGCATGGGTGGAAGAACTGCCATCAGTCCTCTGGAGTCTGCGAACCACGCCAAACAGGTCAACTCAGTACACTCCATTCTTCATGGTGTATGGTGCAGAGGCGGTTCTCCCATGCGACATCAAGTTCGACGCACCTCGAATAGTTGCCTACGACGAGTCAGATGCAGAAGAGGCACTCGAAGACGACATGGACATCCTGGACGAAGCCCGCGACATTGCCCTAGCACGGTCAGCCGTGTATCAGCAAGACCTGCACAACTACCATGGAAGGAGGTTGCGACCAAGGGCATTCGTCGCAGGCGACCTGGTCCTTAGACTCAAGCAGAAGAAGGTACACAATCTCGCCTCCCCATGGGAGGGCCCATATATTGTGACAGAGGCAATTGGCAATGGAGCTTACCGTCTGAAGGACTCGAAGACGGGAGCAGTCTGCAGCAACCCGTGGAACGTCGCGCAATTTCGCCGGTTCTACGCCTAGTCGACACAATCGTTGTACCAAAAGAAAGCATGTCAACGCGGCAGGTTTCAGACGCACTCTTTCCCTTACCAGGGTACCTGAGGGGACTGGAAGGGTTTTAATGAGGCGGCATGTTCGCAAGAATCAATAAAGAGATTTAAAGAAAAAGTTGTCCCCTTTACCTTCTCAGTCAAGGCAATCAAAAATCCTAGGCCGCCACTCGAATAAAACTCGGGGGCTACGCCGTACATGTTGAAAGAAAAGCCTAGGCCGCCACCCGGATCACTCGGGGGCTGCGCCATACAGGCACTACTCGCAAAATCCTAGGACGCTACTCGAACCACTCGGAGGTTGCGCCATACAGGTCAAGTCGCAAAACCCTAGGCCGCCGCCCGAACCACTTGGAGGCTGCGCCATACAGGTCAAGTCCTAAAATTCTAAGCCGCCGCCCGACGCACTTGGGGGCTGCGCCTCACAGGTATCACTTCAAAGCCCTAGGCCGCCACTCGAATCACTCGAGAACTGCGCCATGCAGGCCCTACTCCTAAAATCCTAGGCCGCCGCCCGAACCACTCGTAGGCTGCGCCATACAGGTCAAGTCCTAAAATACTAGGCCGCCGCCCGACGCACTCGGGGGCTGTGCCTCATAGGTATCACTTGAAAGTCCTAGGCCGTCACTCGAATCGCTCGGGGCCTGCGCCATGCAGGCCCTACTCCCAAAATCCTTGGCCACCACCCGAACCACTTGGGGGCTGCGCCATACAGGTCAAGTTCTAAACCCTAAGTCATCGCCCGACACACTCAGGGACTGCGCTATACAGGTCCCACTTGAAATCCTAGGACGCCACTCGAAGAACTTGGGGGCTGCGCCACATAGGTTTACGACAGCAGATACTCACGCAGTAATGCAAACAATTTCATTTTGATTACTCGAGAACTCCCTTAAATTCAGACATTGTCATTTACATTGGAAATTTCGCCTCCTATAACTAACCATGTACAACAGAAGACTGCTACCCCTAATCTACAGGCTCATCCTTTGGCGCGTCGAGTGGCCCTTCAAGGCGCTCACTCAGCTTTTGGACCTGATCAATCATTTGGCGTGCAGCCGCCAAGGTGTCGGCGTAGTCATCGTCTCCGGGAAGACCACCCAGCGACCTTTCCAGAGGAAGGTTCGGCCGGTGCAGTCGGACGTACGCCAGCGCCACATTCGCCCCGGCGACGAGTTGCGCGTTGACTACCTCCTTCAGCGCGTCACCCTCACGGAACCTCTCCAACAGGTCGGCCAACCCGTGCGGCAGCCCATTGTGTGGGAAATATACACGGTGGATGTGCCAGAGGGTCTTCCGGCAATCTTCAAGGAGAAAGGCAGCCCGCCAAGTTCGATCAAGCATGCACGCAAGGATTCGTCCTCTTGACTTGTTTGACCAGAAGTGGCGAGCCTCGTACGAATTGCCAGTCGCCTCCCGGGTGACCCGCTCTTTAACACGAGCAATGCTCAGCCTGCCAGTCTGGGTTCACATCTGCATACAGAAATTACAAGTTACAACCAGCAAATCTCAAGGAGGAAGTCGTCAACAAAAGCTACCAACCTTGCAGCTGTCGACTGATTAGGTCAATCTCGCCGAGCAAGAATTCTTCACGCTGGGAGAATCCGGTAGTGGGACGCGACTTGGACCGCTCCAGCTCCAACTCAGCAAGCTTCAGACTCGCTTCAAGGTCAACCACCTTATTTGTCATATAAGTGATCAACCGCTAGTCATTCGTGCTTCGCTGAGGAACGGGTGTCGATCGGCAACGGCGCCCAGCCGCAGTCGAGCGAGAACCTCCCTCTCCACTTGCGCGAGTCGTCGCAGCAGCAGAAGTGCCCTCGTGCGTGTCAGTCTGCCACGAATATGCAGTGTCAATACAACAAGAAGACTCCTCAGCCAAAGCACAGTTGAGGGAAAATATATTTCAGCACAAAAGGTAGTTCAAGGCCAGAAGACCCGACAAGATATAAGTCGTTACAAGCAATGCCTATTACGAAGGCCAAATCTTAAACTACGGGGTTCCTATGCTACTGACTCCGACCGGGAGCGACTCTTCCGACAGGCCGCCTCAGTCGCCTTGGCAAGCGCCCGCTCGAAGGTGGCCACAAGCTTCACAGCCAGCTGTGCAGCCTGCGCCTTAACCCCGCTAAGGGACGCGGTCCTGCCATCGGGCTTTCGAGGCAAGCCGCTGGCAACCTTCTCGAAGTCGCCAGCAACCTGATGGCCTAGCAGAAGCTGGAAGGTGAGCTCGGAGCCGCGCACCGTCTGCGCCCGAGTGAACTCGGCGAGGGTGGTCGCTTCGTCTTCAAACGGCGCCGTGAGGGCATCGACGGCAGTCGGCGGCGAGTCGCTAGGAAAAATGCTCTGATGCACAGTCGTGAGCGCTCCAGTCGACTTCTGCATCGCCCCCGTCGACTTCTGCAGCGTAGCGGATGCATACGCGCAGACGCGATCAAGGAAGCCGACCACGGTCGCCAAGTCGACGTCATCACTAGATGAACCTTCCGGAGGAGCGCCACCGCATCTCTCTGGACAAAGGGTCAGCAGTCAACAAAAAGCAAGGCAAGCAAAGACAAAAGTAGGCGCTAAGCCGAAAACTCACCTCCAAGGGCACCGGCGAGTGAGAGTAGACGATCGACCTCGGTCTTCTCCTGTTCGACCCGCACACGCTCACGCTCCTGAGCCTCGTGCAGTGCCTTTTCAAGCTCCGCCTGAGCACGAAGCTTCAGCTCTAGCTCCGCAGCTCGCTTAGTAGCCTGGTCCAGAGAGGCGCAAAGCTGGTCCCTCTCCTTCTCCAGGCGAACATAGGCAGCGGCTGCCTCGATTTGCTGGCGGTAGTACGGCTGCAAAAAAACAACACGAGGTTATAAAGTTGCAGGCGACTATACTAGTCACCCACACCTTCGGGGGCTACTCCCATCGGGAGCGCTGTTCGCGCACCCGATGAGATTTCAATATTACAAGAACAAGAACAATGACTTTCGTGGACAAGGAGGTCGACATCCTCTGAAGTCGCTGGGGGAGCACGGCTCGGCGCCGTGAAGCCGCCAGTCGGCGCACGCTCTTCGACCACCACCTGCGTCATCAGCTCTGTCGAGGGAGCAGAGGTGTGCTCCACTTCGCGACGAGGGGAATGGGCGCCGCCAGAGCGGTTGCTGGAACAAAATCAAGACAAAACTCAATTGAAGATCGAAACTCGAAAACAAAACTTGACGAAGTAAGAAGAAAGAGGAACTCACCTGGTGGTCTCGAACTCATTGTCACTCCCCAAGGAGAGGGACGACATCCGCGCAAACCCACGTGGTGGCGCAGAGCTGACAGGAGGGACAAGCAAGGCCTCGCCCCAGTCGTCCCGGGCACCCGACGAGGACATGCCGGCTTCCTCCATGTCAACACCCGCATCCTTCACCGGCGACGAAGCAGTCGCAGAATCGCCACCACTTCGCCGCTTCTGCCTCTTCCGCGCGGGTTCCTCCTCTTCGTCATCATCCTCCACCTCTTCGCTAGGAGAGATAGCGGAAGGGATTTCTTCGTCGTCACCCTCCTCCTCCACAAACTTTGACTCATCGTGAGGTCCGTTTTCTGGGAGAGGAGGAAGGCTGACCAGGAGAGAACGACCCTGTGGCAAGCAAAGCCAAGTCCAATCAAGAAACAAAAGATCAAGAAAGTAAGCAAAGGAAAGGAGTCAAGTAAAAGTTTACCTCAGGAACAGGGTTCGTTGCTCCGTACGCAGCGACTGGACACTTGACGTTGCAAGGGTCCGCGACTCGGAGGCTAGTAATGCCCCTCACCCTGGTCTCCACTTCATCGTCGTCAAGGGGCTGGTCGTTGTCGCCCTCGACTGCCCACATCGGGTGGGGGCGAGCGCGTAGCGGCTGGACGTGCAGCCGGAAGAAGGTAGCCATCAAGAAGACACCACCCGACTCGCGCCCCAGGGTCCGGAGGAGGTTGCGCAGCAGGCTCAGCAGTGGCCTTGCGGATTCCTTCTCCTCTTCAGCGAGCGGGTGCGCCCAGGCGAGGGTCTTCCGCAAGCCGCGTTCGCCGTCAAAGGCCGCCACACCATCCTGGTCGCACTGGATGTAGAACCACCTCTTCCGCCACCCCTGGACGGAGTCCGACTTCTTCATCTGAAAGAATGCAGTGTCGTCGCGCACCTGGATGCCGAAGTCGCCCACTGGGTATGTCAACCCGCTCTTCCCAACGTTCTTGCGAACAAGGAAGAGCGGCTTCCATAGAACCCAGTGGGGTGCGATCCCCAAGAAGCACTCGCAGAGCACGATGAAGCTCGCAATGCTTAAGACGCCATTGGGGGTCAGATCGTGGATCTGAACCCCATAGGCGTACAGAAGACCACAAACGAAATCCTGGAGAGGGAACCCGAAGCCCCGTGGAAGGAAATCCACGAAGCACACGCGTTCCCCCTTGTGAGGAGCGGGATACACCTCCTTGCCAGGAGCACGTACCGTGGCCTCATCCGTCGAGGGCAGGAGACCATGCGCGCGCAGGAGCTCGAAGTGCGTCTTCTTCGCCGTGGACCTCTGCCAATCACCCTCGGGTTTCTTCATCACCCCGGCTTCGGCGGCGGCAGCGCTTGCGGCGATCTTCGACTTGCCCATGGCATCGATGGATCGCAGAAGGTGGGAGGACAAATGGAATGGAGCTTTCGGAGGGAAGAATGGCAAGGATCACGGAATGGAGGCGCAGACGATTGGAGAAGATGACCTGCCCTCACACCATCGCGCAGTACTTATGCCGTGCACAATCTATCCCAGCCGTCCGCGAAGATACTGCTCCGCACAAGCGCATCCAGCCGTCCACGTGTCATGCGGAGAGGCTAACCGTCGCCGCCCACTCCGTCCACTATGCACGGGAATCAAGGCGTCATCATCGTGCCACGAAATTTTTGCGCCCAGTTCAGAGAGGCGTGACAATTGCTGACCACAGTCAACACTGGCAGTGGGGCCCGCTACGTCACGTCCCATCGGGCGCAGAGGCGTGCCACGAAGCGTCACCGCTAACGTCGGCAAGACAATGACTCTGGACAAGACGCGGAACAGCGGGACAACTCGAACGCATGGTTCGAGTAGTAAGCTTCACAGCTGAACGCAAACAAGACAAGCTACTGATCCCAGAACCCGAATCAATCGTTCGGGTGGCAAAGAAAATGAAGTAAGCTCAGAAGGCTGAATCAACCCAAAAGTAAGCCACCAGGCCGAATATAAGCAAGATTCATACAAGACAAAGCCGAAGTAATTCGACTGCAGAAAATACTCCCATCGGGAGTGTCCTCTTCGACTGAAGAAAACGAGTTCAAACTCAAGAACAAGCAAACAAGCGGCGTGCCCAAGAGGAAGAAGTCCTTTGCCCGACTCTACGATTCGACCAAGCACTCGGGGGCTACCGACGTGGGGCTACTCTTCGACTCCCCCACGGTGAGGCTACCTGGGCCGCGCCAAGCTCATGAAGGCCCGTAGAAGGCCCAGTAGGGATACCATGTGACCTAGTCCTAGTCGGTTAGGTCGCATAGCTTGCCATATCTGTAATTGCCATTGGCACCGTCCACCCGAGACCTGGCCTACCTATAAAGGCCAGGAGGGTTGCTCGTCCAAAGAGACACGCTCATAGCCGCCACCACATACCCTAGCGAGATCGCAATCTCGCCATTGTAATCGCTACTCGCCATCAATATCAGACAAGCATGAAGTAGGGTGTTATCCTCCGGGAGCCTGAACCTGGGTAAATCGCCCCGCTTGCCAGCCGTCGTGACCACCAACGCTTCTCTCTCTCCCCTCAATCAACCCGGGGTGGAAAACCCTGAGATTTGTCGAGTTACACCCTCGTCACCAAGTGTTTTTATTCTTTTTGTCACTGGGCTAATCACCACAAGATTCATTTTGTATCTATATGGATTTCGTATCTATATACATATAATACTCCGCACTAGTGTTTTTACTCGTGTTGTCACTTAAGAAGGAGTACACATGAACAAATACGTATTTGTTTAATCTATTTTAATCTAATTCTATGGAGGGTTAGGTTGAAAGATGTTCATACCTACGCATTTTTCTCTCGAGAGAGGTCGTTGAGAAGGATGTCAGCCCAAGTGTTTTTACTCCTTTTGTCACTGAGCTAATCACCACAAGATTCATTTTGTATCTATATGGATAACGTATATATCTAAATTGTGTATCTATATACATATAATACTTCTCACTAGTGTTTTTACTCGTTTTGTCACTTAGGAAGGAGTACAACATGAACAAATACATATTTGTTTGATCTATTTTAATCTAATTCTATGGATGGTTAGGTCAAAAGATGTTCATACCTACCCATTTTTATCTCGAGAGAGGTTGTTGAGAAGGCTGCCAACCCAAGTGTTTTTTTACTCTTTTTGTCACTTAGCTAATCGCCACAAGATTCATTTTGTATCTATATGGATTACATACAACTAGCAATAAGATACACAACTAAGCCAACAAGCATCAAGTAAGTAAAAGGATAGAAATATCTGCAAGGTGGAGTCAATGATGTAATTCTCGAAGTTCCATCTTTGGGGGAAAGTATGTGTTTGTTTGAGAGGTGTGCCAACACAAAGTTTACCCACGCCACAAAGGCTCACCTTATTTTCAGGTTCCCTCGCACAATGCAAGGTGCCATGATCCAATAAGTAGCACCCTTAAAGGCAGTGATCGAATCTTTACAAACAAGGTGTGTGTGTGTGTGGGGGGGGGTCTTCATAACTCAATTGGAGGTTCCAAAAAACATCATGAAGCTTCACATTCCTAGATTTGACCTTCAGAGTGACTTTAGTTTTCTAGGGCTCCATGAACCCAACAGTAACAAGATTTTAAAACTTTCACTTTTTCCGAGAATTGCGGCGGCGGGGTGATGAGGTTGTAACTCGGCAAGTCCCTGGGTTGTGCACCCCGGGTTGATTGATGGGGAGAGTGTAGAGTGCAAGGTGATCACGACGGCTAACAGGCGAGGTTTTACCCAGGTTCAGGCTCCCGGAGGATAACACCCTACTCCTGCTTGTCTGGTTATTGATGCGAGTAGCGATTACAATGGCGAGATTGCGATCTCGCTAGGGTTGGTGGTAGTTCTGAGCGAGCGTGTCCTCTAGGACAGGCAACCCTCCTGGCTTTATAGGCAGCCAGGTCTCGGGTGGTTGATACAGATACGGTAGGTTACAAGACCTAACCGAGTTGGACTAGGATACGAGATACCCCGAGTGGGCCTTCTATGGGCCTTTCCATCCTTGGCGCGGCCCAGGTAGCCTCATCGTGGGCCACCCACAAGGTAGCCCCACGTCAGTAGCCCCCGAGTGCTTGGTCGAAGCGCAGAGTCGGACAGAGGACTCCTCCTTCCTGGACGCGCCATTGGATTGCTTGATCTTGAGCTTGAACTCGAATTCTTCAGTCGAACCGGCCGCTCCCGATGGGAGTAACCCTTGCAGTCGAATTACTTTTGCCTTCATCTTCTTTGCGAAGCTTGCTTCTACTCAGCCTGCTTGGCTTACTTTGTGGATTGGTTCGGCTGCTCGAGCTTACTGTGTTGCCACTCGAATGGTTCTTTCGGGTGCTCGGATCGTTGCTCGATCTTACTCTGCTGACTTCGGCTGCTAAGCTTACTACTCGAACGGATCTTTCGAGCTTCTGCGGCTGATTTTGGAGCCGTTGGATTGATGATGTCACTGATGACGAACTGTTGCACGCCTCTGCGCCCGATGGGACGTGACGCGGTGGGCCCCGTTGTCAGAGCTGACCACGGTCCACAGTTGTCACGTGGCCGAAGTGGGCGCGAAATTTTCGCGGCACGATGACGACGCCTCGGTTCCCGTGCGTAGTGGAGGAGGTTGGCGGCGACGGTTCGTTTCTCCGCGCGACACGTGGACGGCCGGATGCCCTCGCTCGGAGCTCTTGCGCGATGGACGGCTGAGATGTCGATCTTCGAGGAACAAGTACTGCGCCCTGGCGTTTGGGATGTCATCTTCCCCGATCCCTTCCTTCCTTTTTCCTCTCCTATTGCGCTCTGCCATTGCCGCCGCCATCTCGAGTTCGTAGCGATCTGTCCACACACCTTGCGACCAAAGCAATGGGCAAGCCGAAGGGCACCGCTGGGTCCTCCGCCGCCGCCGCCGACGCTGCCGGGCTGATGAAGAAGCCCGAGGGTGACTGGCAAAGGTCGACGATGAAGAAGTCCGACGTCGACATGCTCCGCGCGCAGGGCCTGTTGCCGTCTGCGGACGAAGTCTAGGTACGCCTCCCTGGCAAAGAGACTTTTCCCACTCCTCGCGATGGGGAGCGCGTTTGCTTCGCGGACTTCGTTCCGCGTGGCTTCGGGTTCCCCATGCACGATTTTGTGCGTGGGCTCCTGTACGCCTATGGGGTTCAGATCCATGATCTGACCCCCAATGGCGTCTTGAGCATCGCGAGCTTCATCGTGCTCTGCGAGTGCTTCTTGGGGGTCGCGCCCCACTGGGGACTGTGGAAGTCACTCTTCCTCGTTCGCAAGAACGTGGGGAAGAGCGGACTGACCTACCCAGTGGGCGGCTTCGGAATCCAGGTGCGCGGTGATACCGCGTACTTCGCGATGAAGAAGTCGGACTCTGTTCAAGGGTGGCGCAGGCGCTGGTTCTACGTCCAGTCGACCGGAGATGGCCTGGACGCATTCGACGGCAGGCGGGGGCTGAGGAAGACTAGCGCCTGGGCGCACCCGCTGTCTGCCGTGGAGAAGGAGGCGGTGCGGCCCCTGCTGATGCTGCTGCGCGAGCTGACTGAGACCCTAGGGCGTGAGGCGGGTGGCGTCTTTCTGATGGCCACCTTTTTCCGCCTTCGGGTGCAGCCGCTGAGCGCCCGGCCCTACCCGATGTGGGCCGCGGAGGGCGTTAGCGACAAGCCGCTGGACGACGAGGAGGTGGAGGCCAACGTCAGGCCCATCACCAACCTTCGAGCCGCGGACGCTTGCAACGTCAAGTGCCCCATCGCTCCTTACGGGGCCGCGAAGCCCGTTCCTGAGGTGAGCCCTTTCTTGCTTTCTTCTTGTACTTGTTCGACCGGAGTCTACTTTGTGTTTTATTCGACTTGCGTCTACCCTGCTTTAGGGTCGGGATTTGCTCATCAGCCATCCTCCGCTCCCTGAGAACGGACCCGATGATGAGTCGAAGTTCGTCGAGGATGAGGACGATGACGAAGAGATCCCCTCCGCCCACTCTTCCCGCGACGAGGTGGAGGAGGGCGACGAAGTGGAGGAACCCGCAAGGAAGAAGCGGAAGCTTCCAACTGGCGGCGAGTCTGCTTCTGCGTCGTCGCCTGCCAAGGGCGCGGGTGCTGCTGAGGAGGTAGCCGTGGCGACGTCCCCGGGTGCGCAGTCTTCGGGTGGCTGGGAGGAACCTCTTAATGCTCCCCCGGTCGCCTCTGCGGCGCCACGGTCCTTCGCGTGGATGCCGTCGCCGTCGCTGTCAAGCTTCGACGATGCCAGCTCCCCCAGGTTAGTTTCCTTGCCACGCGTTCTTCGAGTAGTACTGTTGCGGGTTCGCCGCTTATTTGACTTTGTGTTCTTGATATTACTGCAGCCATCACTCTGGCAATGTCGGCTCCCCCCTTCGGGACACGGAGCTTACTTCTGGCCCTTCGACTGGGCTGGAGGCACCTGTGGTGGTGGAGAAGGTGCACGTGGAGGCCAACGTCATGGCCTCGTCTAGCCGGGCTCCTCCTTCGGCTGTCGATGACCTTGAGCTCCTGGATCACGTAAGTCTTCTTTTGTTTTCCTTGTTCTTCTGATTTCTCATCGGGTGCGCGATCAGCGCTCCCGATGGGAGTAGCCCCCGAAGGTGTGGGTGACTAGTATAGTCGCCCGCAACTTTATTGACATCGTGCTTCTTTTATTTTCAGCCGTACTATCGCCAGCAGCTAGACGCAGCCGCGGCTTATGTTCGCCTGGAGAAGGAGAGGGACCAACTGCGTTCCTCGCTGGACCAGGCTACTGGCCGGGTGGATGAGCTTGAGAAGGCTCTCCGTGAGTCTCAAGAGCGGGAGCTGGCGCGGGTCGTCCAGGAGAAGACTCAGATCGGTCGCCTCCTTTCACTCGCCGCTGTTCTTGGGGGTGAGTATCAGCCTTTCGCTTACTTAGTTTTCGCTTCCTTTCTTGTCCTGACTTTAATTCTGGTGCAGAGACTTGCGGTGGAGTTCCTCCGGAAGATGCTTCGAGTGACACCGTCGACCTGGCGACTGCGGTTGGCTTCTTCGACCGTGTCTGCGCCTATGCCTTGGATGCTCTGAGGAAGTCTGCCGCCGCGCTGGAGAAGTCGACCGGAGCTCTGGCCGTGGTGCATCAGAGCATCTTCCCGGGCAACCAGCCGCCAGCGACTGTGGACGCTCTGGCTGCGCCGTTTGGGGATGCGACCACCATCGCCGACTTCACGCGGTCGCAGACGGTACGCGGCTCCGAGCTCACCTTCCAGCTGCTTTTAGGCCACCAAGTTCCAGGTGACTTCGAGAAGATCGTCAGCGGTTTTCCTCGCAAGCCTGATGGTCGGACCGCGTCGCTGAGTGGCGTGAAGGAGCGCGCCTCGCTGTTGGCTGCACAGCTTGTGGCACTCTTCGAGAGGGCCCTTGCTAAGGCGACTGAAGCGGCTGCTCGGAAGGGCCGTTCCCGGTCGCAGTCCGCGGCCTTAGAGTAGGCGTAGTTGCAGGCATGCGACAGCGCTGCGATCTGTACCTTGAACTTTTGTTTTGTAATGAATATTGCCCATGTCGGGTCTTTTGATCGTCAGTATTGGATTTGCTGACCTTTCTCTCTTTCTAAGTTGAACTGTGTCTGGCAGTCGCCTTTTTGTATTGACTTTGCGTATTCCTGACAGAGTGCCGTGCGCGATGACGCTCCGCCTCCTCCCTTGGCCGCGCCGAGTGGCGCGGCGTCCTCTTCGGGTGCTCGCCGTCGTCGGGCAGCGCCGGCTCCTCCGCGTAGCGTGAATGACCAGCGGATAATCACCTACTTGAAGAACAAGGTGGTGGAGCTTGAGGCGACCCTGAAGAAGACGGAGCTGACGTTGCAGCGCTCCCAGTCGCACCCCACGGCGGAGTTCTCACGCCGTGAAGATTTTTTGCTTGGAGAGATGGACTTGATCAGTCGGCAGTTGCAGGGTATGTATCCTGTTGGCGACTGCCGTCGTCGCTGTTTATCCTTCTCGTTCTGACTTGCAGTTGATGTGTGCAGACGTTAATCCCGATTGGGAAGCCGAACGGGATCGCGTTGAAGAGCGAGTCACTCGAGAGGCGTCAGGCGACTCCTATGAAGCTCGGCAGTTCTGGGTGAACAAGTCGAGGGGGCGCGTCCTTGCCACGATGCTGGATCGTACATGGCGCGCTGCCTTTCTTCTGGAGAGCTGCCGGAAGACACTTCTGCACATCAACCGCGTGTACTTCCCGCACAATGCGCAGCCGAACGGGTTGCCTGCCTTGTTGGAGAGGTTCCGTGATGGCGAAGGGCTGAAAGAAGTTGTCGACGCTCAGCTTGTGGCTGGTGCAAACGCGGCGCTGGCGTACGTTCGGATGCACCGGCCACATCTTCCGCTTGAGCGGGTGCTTGAAGGCCTGCCAGGTGACGGAGACTTCGAGGAGACCTTGCCCGCTGCGCGCCGGATTATCCGGCAAGTGCAGGACTTGAGCGAGCGGCTTGTAGGTCCTCTCGACGCGCCGAAGGCTGAACCTGCAGTTTAGAGTAGCTGTCGTCTGATGCACAGGGTTAGCTATAGAGGGCAAATTTGCCTTTGTAAATACATTGTAATATTTCATAGTACTGTTTCGAGTAATGAGAATTGATATGTTACTCGAAAGTGAGGGCGCATGATTCTGGCGCAACTGCCGAGTATGTCAAGCAGCGGCCAAGTGTTGCCTGTATGCCGCAGTCTCTGGTTCTACCAGGTGGCGACTTATGGCTTTGACTAACTCCTGTCTGGCGCAGCCCCCGAGTAAGTTGGGTGACGGCCTAGGATTGCAAGTGTTACCTGTTTGGCGCAGCCCCCGAGCGCGTCGGGTGGTGACCTAGGATTTGGAACTTGACCTGTGCAGCGCAGCCCCCGAGTATGTTCGAGTGGCGGCCGAGGATTTTTCTGAGTCCTGTTTGGCGTAGCCCCCGAGTAAATCGAGTGGCAGCCTAGGGTTGCAAGTGTGACCTGTGTGGCGCAGCCCCCGAGTATGTCGGGTGGTGACCTAGGATTTTGGAACTTGACCTGTGCAGCGCAGCCCCCGAGTAGGTTCGAGTGGCGGCCGAGGATTTTTCTTTGGCCTGTTTGGCGTAGCCTCCGAGTATGTCGGGTGGCAGCCTAGGCTTGCAAGTGTGACCTGTGTGGCGCGGCTCCCCGTAAGTCGTGGGTGGCGCCTTAGGATTTTGGACTTGACCTGTATGGCGCAGCCCCCGAGTCAGTCGAGTGGCGGCCTAGGATTTCTTGACTTTTTGCTTGTTTGGCGCAGCCCCCGAGCGGATCGAGTGGCGGCCTAAGCTGTTATTTCAACCTGTGTGGCGCAGCCCCCGAGTGGCTCGGGTGGCGGCCTAGGATTTCGATTGTGCTTGTATGGCGCAGCCCCCGAGTGGATCGAGTGGCGGCCTAGGATTTCGATTGTGCTTGTATGGCGCAGCCCCCGAGTGGATCGAGTGGCGGCCTAAGCTGTTGTTTCAACCTGTGTGGCGCAGCCCCCGAGTGGCTCGGGTGGCGGCCTAGGATTTTTGAGCTTCTTGAGTGACTGGAAAAGGAGACAAATATTCTTCAGATCACTTTATTGATTCTTGCGAGCAGGCCGCCTCATTAAAAACCTTCCAGTCCCCTCAGGTACCCTGGTAAGGAAAAGAGCGCGTCTGAAACCTGCCGCGTTGGCTTTCTTGTACAATGGTTGCTTGAACTAGGCGTAGAATCTGCGTAGCTGTGCTACGTTCCATGGATTGCTGCAGTCCGCTCCGGTCTTCGAGTCCTTTAGGCGGTATGCTCCATTGCCTATTGCTTCTGTTATGATGTACGGGCCCTCCCATGGGGAGGCGAGCTTGTGCACCTTCTTTTGCTTGAGTCGAAGAACCAGGTCGCCTGCCACGAATGCTCTTGGTCGCAGCCTCCGAGTATGATAGTTGCGCAGGTCCTGCTGATACACGGCTGATCGTGCCAGGGCGATGTCGCGTGCTTCGTCCAGGGTGTCTCTGCTGTCTTCGAGTGCATCCTCTGCTTCTGATTCGTCGTAGGCGACTACTCTTGGTGCATCGAACTTGATGTCGCAGGGGAGGACTGCTTCTGCACCATACACCATGAAGAATGGCGTGTACTGGGTAGACCTGTTGGGTGTTGTTCGCAGACTCCAGAGGACTGATGGCAGTTCTTCCACCCAAGCGCCCGCTGCGCGTTTGAGGGGCACGCGCAGTCGCTTCTTGATGCCGTTGCAGACTAATCCATTGGCTCTCTCTACTTGTCCGTTGGACTGCGGGTGCGAGACAGACGCGTAGTTGAGCTTGATCCCCTGTTCTGAGCAGAAGTCTTTGAATTCCTCGGCTGTGAAGTTCGAGCCGTTGTCGGTGATGATCCCGTTAGGCACTCCAAACCTGAAGATTATTGACCTGATGAAGTTGACCGCTGTGGACGCAGTCGAACTTGTGATGGGGACGGCTTCGATCCACTTCGTGAATTTGTCGACTGCGACCAGGAGGTGAGTATGACCTCCGGGTGAGGATTTCTTCAGCGGGCCCACCATGTCCAGGCCCCATTGGGCAAAGGGCCAGGCTAGTGGTATTGTCTTGAGCTCTGATGCTGGGGCGTGCGGCTTGTTGGCGAATTCCTGGCACCCTGTGCATTTCTTCACCAGCTCCTCAGCGTCCTGCATGGCTGTGAGCCAATAGAACCCAGCTCGTAGCGCCTTGGCCACCAGTGCCCGGCTGCTTGCGTGATGCCCGCAGGTACCCGCATGGATGTCTAGTAAGATGGCTTGGCCGTCGACTGGATCTATGCACCTTTGAAGAATCCCTGATATGCTTCTTTGCCCTTATGGAGGCAATTTATTGCTTGTGGAGGAGCGAGCGCGCGTCACCCTCTGGTGGCTGCGTGAGCCGAAGGTATGTCTCGACTGATATCAATGCTGCATTTGCTGTTTTTGGGATGGGTATCCCGTTTTCATCTTCGGTGACGAAGGAAGAATCGAGGTTGCGGGTTAGCCTTGTTCGGTCGGCTTCTGCCATGTGAGGGACACGGGCTCTGGTTCGCCGTGCTCCCTGGTTCACCTCAGTGGAGGATGTGAAGGAGAGGGCGGCCCGCCTGGCGCTTGATGCATCCGCGTCCCTTTTGCGCCTGAGAAGTTCGGCCTTTTCGGCGCGAATCCGTTCGCCTTCCTTGCGTAGCAAGTACTGGACCGCCAGGTGGTCCTCGCGAGATGCGTTGGGTGGGGGGAACGTGCCCTCGTCCACATGCTTCATGGCTTGGATCGCCATGTCCCGCGTGATGACCAGTTTGGTATTGTCTGGCATGTCCACCTCTAGCGGGTATACGGGTTCATCTTCGTCGTCATGCGGTGCTGTGCCGGCCATGAAGACTTGCCTGGGGTAGACTTTGGTTGGAGAGTTTGTGCTGCCGCTGCTGCTTCTGTCACCCTCGTCTTGTTCGGGGTCGAAAATTGCTGCAACGTGGCGCGCGGCGCACTTGTTGTCGCGTCTCTTCAAGATTGTCCATGTGCCCGCACTCGACGGGGCGAGTGCGAGTGGTGTGGGGTAGACCTGGGACTTCCACGTAGGTGAGGGCGCGCGCGTTGTCGGTGTCGGACGCGGGCCCCTGGTCGCGCGTGCGGGCGCGGCGGTGGAGGTGGGTCTTGACTTGATTGCCGGTGTAGATGTCCTTTTTGCGGGTGCGGCTGGCGCAAACCTTGCGGGTGCGGAAGATGCGATCTTGACGGGTTCCGCGGGCGCGATCTCCGCGGGTGCGGAAGATGCGATCTTGGCGGGTCCAGCGGGCGCGATCTCCGCGAGTGCGGCAGATGCGATCTTGGCGGGTTCCGCGGGCGCGATCTCCGCGGGTGCGGCAGATGCGATCTTGGCGGGTTCCGCGGGCGCGATGGTCGGCGATTTTGGTGACGCCGTCGCGCGTAGCGCGGTAGTCGTAGACCTGAGTATGCCACGACTATCGATGCAACAGAATACGGAGCCGAAGGTGATATGTATACCTTTGTCCAGATCGGCGTACATCGACTGGTGGGCTTGCGAGTGGATGACGTACTCGAAGGAGCCGAATCGAATCGACTCCCTGATGGCGGGTGCGCCGATCTTCATTGCGGATGGAGCCGGTGCGACCATGATCCTGGCACTTGTTGTCTTTCCCACAGACGGCGCCAATTGATGAGGTTGTAACTCGGCAAGTCCCTGGGTTGTGCACCCCGGGTTGATTGATGGGGAGAGTGTAGAGTGCAAGGTGATCACGACGGCTAACAGGCGAGGTTTTACCCAGGTTCAGGCTCCCAGAGGATAACACCCTACTCCTGCTTGTCTGGTTATTGATGCGAGTAGCGATTACAATGGCGAGATTGCGATCTCGCTAGGGTTGGTGGTAGTTCTGAGCGAGCGTGTCCTCTAGGACGGGCAACCCTCCTGGCTTTATAGGCAGCCAGGTCTCGGGTGGTTGATACAGATACGGTAGGTTACAAGACCTAACCGAGTTGGACTAGGATACGAGATACCCCGAGTGGGCCTTCTATGGGCCTTTCCATCCTTGGCGCGGCCCAGGTAGCCTCATCGTGGGCCACCCACAAGGTAGCCCCACGTCAAGGGGGGGGGGGGGGGGGGGGCTCCCCACCGTTCAAATTTTCACTTTCACGAATCATCGTGAACATTTCAAACTGTTGCAAGTAAAGCAGTGAAAGAGCATAAGAAGTGTTATTGTGTTTCACTTGTAAATCCCACCAAAACAACAAATGTTATGGAGCAATATGAGAGGAAGAACAAGGAGGAAATAAAAATCTCAAGATCAAGGCTTCCCCTCACTTAGGGGAGAAAATGATTAGTGGAAGATCTTCCCTCTCTTTTCCCTTGGAAAGTAGGAATAAGCAATGGAGAGTTTGAGAGATAAAAAAAGTTTGGAGGTCAACAATGGAGGAGAAAAGCGCTAACCATTGGGGCAAAATACCCTCTTAAATAGATCACTCAAAATCCTATTATTATGCACATAATTTGTGGGGTCCAATACTAACTTTATGGGGAGTGGTGTCACCGTGGTGTAGCTAGTCGTTGCACGTGAAGTACTAGCAGTGGTACTATCGAAGGTACTATTTAGTATCATGTATTATTTTTACGGAAATAAATAACAGGCAGAACCCTGACTATACCTCCCCACCATAATTGGACATAACTGCCCCATCAGTGCAAGCATAGTGTCGGAATGCCCCCAAAACTAACATAAGTACATAACCATCCGAACATATACTCCAACGGTTGCATCGTCCTACGGTGAAATGATCAATCCATTGCCGAAGCACTCCCAAAATTACTACTCTCTCTATTTCTAAATATAATACAAAAATCCAAAACCTCTTACAATTAGCAACGGAGCGAGTAGATCATACCGGTAGCATATACTTTTCTATGGTCAGTCCTCTTCTTTTTATAAGTATGTGTTGGAATTTTAACTTTAGTGTGAGAAATAACAACAAAAATCAAAAGCAACGATCAACACCAACCAAAAAATTGCCTGAAAAGAATCCAGCGATCAGCACACCGGACTCCATGCACAAAAAGTTGGCCGTGCTCTCCCAAGTCACAAGCATGACTCGATGCCCCAAAAGGACTCGGTCGAGATTCCAAGCTACCGATTTTTCTTTAACGGAAACGACCCAAGTTACAGTGAAGCGAGCACTGCCCTATGAGCAAGCTGTTTCGCGAGGAAACAGCAGGTAGGTTCCGGTTCCGTGAGACCGCTAACGATCCACGAGACGATGCCACACCAGCAGTCTACCACCGAAAACAACAGGCACGCGCGCGCACCACCCCACCCGCATGCTCGTGGAGACTCAGACGCCTCGACTGCAAAAGGCCCTCGGAAGATCTGGCGACACCCATGGTTTCTCCCCGGAGCTGGCTCGAAAAACTGCCAGCCTCCTGGCGGCGCGCACCCTGGTACGCTCGCGCCCCAAGTTACCTAGTATACTGCATATAATACGTACGCTGATTCAAGCAGAACATTTCATTGAGTCGAGCTTTCCTCTGATTGAGCATGGCGTTCTTCCCCACCTGCACTGTGGCGCCGCTGAGCAAAGTGCAGCGGCTGTACGACGCGTGCGACATGGTCTTCTCGTCAGCGGGGATGCGGATGCCCGCCGTCGGTGGGATCAGGTGGCTGCAACATCTCCTAGGTACGTCTGTCTCGATTTGGAAGATCATGGTTTACCGTACGTGGCCGGCGGTGTGTTAATTCCTTGGCTCGCAGATGGCATGGAGGCGGCCGACGTCGGGATCGACGACGGGGAGAAGCCGTCGTCGTTGGCCGGAGACGAGCAGGTCCGGCTCCTGCAGGCGCACGGCTTCACGCGGATCACCTACGTCCACATACACCAGGCCGACGATTTCTCGGTATGTACGTGCGTGTGCTGTGTATGCCCGCCGCATTTCCCGACGTAATTGCTGCATGCCACTGTGTTCTGCTATCCGGCCGGCCGGCGGTTTCTGAACGGAGTAGTCGATCGTTTCATGGCAGATGGGCGTGTTCTGCTTTCCGGCCGGTGCAACGCTGCCGCTGCACGACCACCCGGAGATGGTGGTTCTCAGCAAGCTCCTATACGGATCGGTGCGGGTCAGATCCTACGACTGGCTCACCGCACCGGCGGCCTCCGGCGAAAGAAAGTGTAATGCCCCGGCCTGCTGTCTGGTTACTATGTTTGAATTGTCGATCGATTTCAACCCGTGATCCAGGCAGATTTACTTACAGTGGCTAACTGATCTGATCTGCAGGTGGCTTGGCGAGGGTGGTTGCCGCGGACGAGGTGTGGCGAGCGCCGTGCAAGACGTCGGTGCTGTTCCCGCGGGGCGGCGGAAACATGCACGCCTTCACCGCCATCACGCCATGCGCGATCCTCGACGTGCTCACGCCGCCCTACTCGGAGGAACACGGCCGTCCGTCGACTTACTTCCACGACGTCCCCATCCAATCTCTCCCAGGTGCAGCTCTTAATTAGTACGAGTACTTCGTAGTACTACAAACTTTCACAGCTCCAAAGCCATTCGAGCTTACAAGTTCCTTCGTAGTCTGTACCTGTTCTTGTTTAACGCGGCGCCAGTTTCGGTTCAGGTTTTGCATTCTTGGAAGAGGTGGAGATGCCCGAAGATCTCACCGTCGTGGGTGCGCCCTATCTTGGCCCCCGGATTACGGTCGATATGGATGATGATGATGATGACGACGACGACTACTACGACGAGTAGCTAGCTCACACATGCTTCTTAGAAGCGCTTAAATATTAGATGCCTATACAGTGTACTGACTAGTTACTTCCTCTGTTCCACTTCTTCAATATACGATGTTTCAAATATTTTGTATATTTATATGTGTACACATATATCTATACATGATTTAGTGTATATATCCATTCTTTTTAGTCTGAATGTAGATAACACATGTAAAACCTAAAACATCATATATCATATATTGTGGAACGGAGAGTACAACATAGAGTGTTCCGGTTTCGTTTCCTCTGTTTGGATGATGGTGGACACAAAGCATAACTGGACGAGGTAGATAAGTGGACACGTAGACATGTACTCAGTTTTCACCGGAACAGAAAAAAACTTAAAATGATATTCATACTACCTCCGGCCGAAAATAATTGTCATGGAAACAAACTAAGCTCGTGAAAAATTGTACACAGCTCACAGACAAACTTTATCGATTGAAGGGAGTACATCATCTCAAATTAAGTTTTTCATAGAAGGAAACACACTTTTAACACTAAACTATACCCGATACATGTACATTATGATATAAATAGGTGACTTTTACGGTACCTTTTACTACTGCTGGGAGAGCACTAGTATGAAATTAACAGACGGCTCAGATTAAGCAGCAGAGATAAGGCCCAGTAGGCCCACAAGTCGCAAGTATTAGTAGAAAAAAACACACGCAATAGGCAAATCGACATGTCGTTAACACGCCGCCGTCTCCAGCTGACCGTAAGACCTTGAGCCAGACGCCGCGGAAGCACACCGGCTAGTACGCCTACCAGGGTTGCTTCTTCCAGAACATCCGGGAGAGCCGCTTTCGCACCCTAGACCCCAACAGGGCCGACCTATTCTTCCTCCCCATCTCGCCCCCACGAGATCAGCGGCAACAATGTCATGTGAAGAGTTTGTTGCATTGCACAAATCCTCTGATTAGGTGTTATACTCAGTAGATTCATTAGGTCATTCTTTCAAGATTATTAGCTGGTCCCTGCCCACCAATTTGGAGTCTTTTGTGAAGTTTGATGGTGTACTGAACTTCCACTGATTTGATTTGCCCGAGTCACTGCATATGCCTTCTCGACAAATTATGCATCTACTCTTGTAAAGTAAGTACACTATTGCTGATGAGATAGTAAGCATCTGTACTTTTTGCTCCCGCGAGAACAATCCAATTGCTTTACGCTTGTAAAGTAATCCACGGTATCACTCATTATACAGTAAATATGTTGGATCATGTTGGATCGACATGCTAGCATTACAAAGAACGACTCGTGACATTTTCCCGGGGGCTAATATGGATGTGCACGCAACTATTCATGTATTTGTAAACTATGCTCCGTGTACAGTGTACACCGAGTAATCACCGAAAACTCTTATACTTCTTCACCAGAATGCAACTCATTTAGTATTACGAGAAACATAATTGCAGATATAACAGTGTGACATCCTAGCATTACAAAGAAGAGTTGAACGTAGCAGCAACGAGAGTTGCACCATGAGGTTTCGTCATAGTCGAGTTCAGTTGAAATATTGCATAAATCAGCTGTCCAAAATGTATTTGAAAGTTGGTAAATTCATGTGGTTCAACATGGACCACCATGGACGAGGTCGGCTCGTGGCCTAGACGCGCTGGAGGAGGGTCGAAGGTTTAACGACGTGTGTGCGCTGATGGGAGCCCGGCCGCCCCGGCTCCCCGTGACGATCCGCCGGCCGGTCGGTGCGTGTGTTGGAGGTATGATCTAAGGGAGACAGGATATCTTGGATCAGCGGCGGCGGGAAGGGCCGAAGCGAGGCGGCGGTGACGTCGGAGTCTCAGAGATGCGCATCGGAGATCGACGGCAACACCCACGCAGCGAGGTGACTCGTAGAAGAAGGGTTATGCATGTTTTTTTTCTTTTCTTGAACGCACCTAGTTGGACTATATTGGGCCTCGGCCCATCTACAGCCTTTTCTCGGTGGGTGGTAACTTTGGGACTAGTATGAATCATACTGGTCGTCGTTTTGTCACTAGTATGAAATTGTGTGAGCCGTTGGATAGATGAAAATGGAGGGCTATTATTTGTTTGAGGGTACCATAAAACACCTCTATAAATAGTACCCTATTTCAAGGATATCCAATCAGCAGTTCATGACACTGCCTCAGGCTGAAGTTGCAATTAAGGGGTGAGTCGAGTGAGCTACTCGCTCAGCCGTTTTCTTTCCTACTTTCACTAGTTCTCACCTTTCAGTTTTGCTATTTTTCATACGCCTGCTATATAGCTATTGCTAGGTCACCACTGGGAACCATCTGGAATAACACGAGACTTCCAAGTACAAAAAGGATATCTTGATCGGATCTCTATCAATGCTGGTTGAAAAAAAAAGACTGACTAAACAATAGTCACTTTCTTAGGACTACCCTCATCTACTGGAGAAGATACAGGGTACTCCAAAAGATACAAAACTAAGCATGCCCTATAGGGGATAAAAACAACAAATGTCACCTTGTTGCTCTAAATAGCCTTAAACATTGATCAACAAACTCCTGGCATTGCAGTGCCAACTTTGTTTACCAGGCCTCATTAGCATGCGATACAACCTCTAATCATCCATTCTATACTGTTATCAGCTCCCTTCATCTAATCCATTAACGTTCTTGTTAGATTTCTCATCTTCGACTATGGATGATTTCAATCCGAAGCGGTATTCGAGCAGTTCCTTCCGATCAGGTGGAGAAACCAAAACGTTCATAGTTGCCTTTCCTCTCCAGCAAACAATGGCAATTGTGGAGGGATCCATGGCTATGGAATCGGCATTTTGATGCCCTGAAATGACAAGATTTAAATTACCGTGAGTCATGGGTTCTGTTAGGTTTACATAGAACATAATTTTACCTTCACGCAGCACTATAACACAGCAACCAGGCATCAAAGACGCAGCTTCCTCCCCAAATTTAGCATCGGCAAAATGAGCAAAGTTAATGGTCCTTTGTTGTAAAAGTTGCTGGAAGTCGACTGGAGATGCATATAGTATTCTCTTCCTCATGTATGGGAAGAGCAAGGACAGACCCTCATAAGATAGCCTATATGCACATGAACAACCATCCTTTGATCTATGCCTTTCCTGGAAGCGAACATAGTAACATGATTAGTTCATTGTTGAGGTTTAACGAAAAAGGACATATTTTCTATAAGCAAATATTCCTTTTCATAGATCAAATGGAAAATTAAACTGCCTGATTGGAGCACTTACAAACATCTTTACGCCAACATAAGCAATTTTAATCTGCTCGCCAACTTGTACATTCAGTTCCAAAATTTCCTGTACTTGTTTTGATATGTAGTATATTCTCCTTGCATTATCAGTACTTCTTGTCACCAAACAACCTTCAAGTGAAAATGATTCCTTGATACCAAAAAAAGATACTATGTTTCTAATCACAGCATCATCTTTAAAAAATAGCACAGGATCAATCCATTTCCACTTATTCTGGTAGCCCAACTTATTCGTTATATGACTTGTATCACCTGATTTTGGTTGACTATATTCGACATCAGCAGGCACCATTTTAACTCCAGTTAAGTTACTATCCTTTGAAGATTGGTTTTCCACACTTAAAATTTTCTGTTCAACAAGCAATTTGTTATCATCAATAACTTCAGAAACAATTCTATGCTGATGCATCAATTCTTTTACAGGTGTAGTTATTTCTGGTTGATATTGTTCCTGAAGTTCCGCAGTCCTCTCTGTTGAGAACGAGTGCTCAGTTTTTCCCACCTCAAACATATGGCCCTCTGAAAAAATGGCGAGAAACTATTTAAGCGCGTCATTGATTGTGCATATCAGTAAATCAGACCACACTGAAATGTTTATGGATGTAAAATTAACTTATGCAAAAGAAACAAAAACATGAGATTACCATTCAATGGGGATAACTTATGAATAACTGCAATAAAAAAAGCTCCACTGTCTTGGTCATGAGGAACAATTCTCATGCAATGATTGAGAGGAGATTTTAAACCCACACTGTTGGAAGTATAATCTGAATTTTGAGTGAAAATACTACTTGAAACTCCACCAGTATCACAATTAGCATTGTTTGTTTCTCCAATGTTGAAATTTCTTGAGAAGCTCATACTGTACTCTGAATTGGCATCAGCATTGTTACACACTGTGTGGCCTTCATGCATTCTTTTACTTGAAGGAAACATGCTCGGCAGTATTACATTCTTCCTATCGTGAGGAACATCTTCATAAGTATGAAACCAAGATCCTCTATCTTTCACCTGCAAAATTCACAAGAGTTTCTACTCTGCAATCCCAGTATAGAATATAGATCAACTGTTCAACTCTACACAAATAAATAGAACTCAAAAATATCTTAGTTAGCAGAAATAACAGATACCTTTTTAGGACAGAACACAAAGAAGATGGAAAAACTAAAAAAATAAAGTAGAAGCAAAGTAGTCGACACTGAACAAGCACATATGTTGTGGACATAACAGAGAGAAAACAAAATATGTAGAGATAAATCATGATATAGATATGTGCATACTAACCTTCCAAGTGCTTAGTCCTGGACGGCGAACCAATTCTGGCAGCTCATTAGAAACATCAACTAGTTCAACAGAGTTTCCACTTCTTCGAAGAAGCTACATGATAAAAGAACAAATTAAAGTGAAAATCTATGTTATGGGACATAAATTATGAAACGGACACAGAAAAGAGCAACAGAGAAAAGTTCTATACATAGAAGCAGTAAAATACGCAGAAAGAAACAGTGCTAATCAGCCAACTGCTTTAGTTGATCAGCATGATAATGGTCATTTGTAATGTATAAAGAATCTTCTGATCAGGCAATACAGATGAGCTTGTGTTTGGCTTAAGCCCCACATCTGGACTAGTGAGCATGTAAAGCAAACATCAGTTTAAGCTTACTCTATGAGCCACATTACTAGGCCTCCTGCTGTGGTATAAGACCAAAAAAAAAGCAACATAGAAATTAAACCTAAAGTACTCCAGAAAGGCATTCAAGTATGGCTCGTTTTCCGTCTAAGACTTGTAAAAGATAATACTAGCTTCTTGCTCAGTTTAATGGTAGAAGTTATAATGTATGAAGTTACTAGAATTCAAAAAGTACCTCAGCTACAACAGCTTCATTTTCAACAGGATTCATTGAGCAAGTTGAGTAAACCATCCTACCACCCACCTTAAGTAAGGCAATGCCTAAAACAACAAAGTTACAATACTACATATTACTCATAAGGAAGCTTAAAGTAACATTAACTTTGGCCAGAAAACAGATATAAATTCTATTCAAGATCATTACAGTTAGAGAACGAGCAGACAGATCGTTGGCTAGTGGTAGCAGTGGCTACCCAGCCCACCCGGGATCGATCCCCACAGGTGACTATTTTCGTGGGTGTCTCACAGGGCCTTGACCGCTTATAAATATCCCCTCGCACGCATGTATGCCACAACTACTAGCTCCTTTGGGACACAGGGTACCCTTGCGTGCTGTGTGTAACTGTGTATAGCTCTAGGCTCTAGCTTGTGCACTAGGGGTGTAGTGTGGTGTCAAGTCATGCATAAGTTCAGATATTACAGCTGTAACACAGATAGAGGGGTCTAAAAAAAGATCATTTACAGTTACACTAATCTGTAAACCTAAGGACTCAGACTCATCGATACGGGTTTCTGACCCTATTGGGCAAAAAGAGGAAAGCAAACAGTCACATGCTCAATCCAATAGTGAGTAAGCAGTTGCTTCTTTTTTTTCATTGTGCAGCATCGCCCGATTGGTTCTGGCCACTGCTCTTGATCCACTAGTAGTAAACTTCTACTGATAACTGGATGGTGTTATATCTAATAACCATTCCAGAGGAACTCTTCAAAGAATCGCTGAGTACCAACGTGATGATATGCTCAGTCATGAAATAGCTCATGACATATAACTACTACTAAGTGATTCACGGGTGATAGCTCACTTTGCAAAAATATCAACACCCAGAACCAAGATACAAACTGAATGAATGGCGTAGTAATGTTAAGTACAATGCAAAACCTTACCCCGCATAGCAATATTTACTTGGAGAAGATGAAACTCGTTCCCCATGCTTGAGTTCCTATACAGTTCACAGATTGTGACCCCGCGAAAAATTTGGAAGGAAACATAGCAGTGGTAGATAGAATAAAGGTTCGGTGCTTACCACTTTCTCCACATGTCGTGACCCTTCCGGATAGTCCCATCACCACTACAGGGGACATCACAAAGTACACGGTCGAATTCTAACCTTTCTAGTTCGCTCTGATCTTTGTAAGTTTCTGAATGATCCTTTGCACGAGAACAACTGGGGAAATTTTGTGCGTCATGGTTTGTCACTATCAGGTTGGAAGTGCACATTCTCTTTGTATTATGGATGAGAAGGTCACATCTTTGCACTTTGAAATCATTAGCTATGATCTAGTAACAACCCCATAAAGAAAAAGAGCATGTATAAGTATAACTATAACTTCCATTTCTGAAAAAAAATCGTGAATCATAACATTTAGTATTTTGCTAGCTACATGTAACAAATAAAGTAACTAAAGTTCCTTCTCCGCAAATCAGGACTTATCCGATTGTACTGCTATATGTAACAAATGAGTATATGTACCAGTGCTCTTGGAAGTAGCCCTGGCTCTTTTGATTGGTGAATCATCTCAAGTAGCTGGAACGTTTTAGATCCTGGAGCAGCACACACTGCACAAGATCACAAAAGGATAAATAAAGCATAGTAGAGGAGTTATTGTGTCGACCAATCAAATCCAAGAATCCTAATATCCAATGATTATGGACAAGGGTAAGACTAACATACTGTCAAGAATACGGTGATTAGGTTGTACATTCAGAAGTAGTGGTGGAACCTGCAGAAATTGTTTCACTTCAAAACATGGCTTAACATAAAATTATGGGTAGAGATGCTATATACATGATAGCTGAGGTAAAAGTATCATACGATAATCAGTAAGAATTTCTCACCATGCTAACAGCCTCTTGCCTAGTTATGTTACCAACCTCACTCTCGTGCTTTAGAAACTCATGAAAACTGGAATGTACAAACGATTGAATTAAAACTGTGGTCTAACCAAACAGCCAAAAGTACATCAAGGTTACAACAGCAACTAATTTTTAAGTACTCCCTCCGATCCTAAAAAATTGTCGGGAGTTGTACTAGTACGTTGCACGTCATCAGTTTGTTTCCGGCGACAATTATACTGGATCGGAGGGAGTATAATAGTGATCTGAGTGTGAAAGAACTATGGGTAAAATAAGTTGGGATATCACAGTATATGATAATGTTAAGTGATGAAACTATGCCTTCCAAGAAACTCCACATTTAAGTTAACAGCCTTACTTTTTACAATAGACTACTTGATGTGCTGCAAAATGTAAATGTCTGTGTTTATTCTGTAAAATTACTTTCAGTTGGTACTCTAAAATCTTGTAAGACATTTCATGAGATGGATAATGAAAGGACCTAATCAAATGTATGACAGCTTTTGCTACGGAATGGTATAAGAAGTTTAAAGCAAATCATAAGAAATAGAGCTGGATTACACATGATCTGAGCGTTACAAACATATACAACGATCTGGATACCATTTGGACATATACCCCAAGTATCCTTTCAGGTAGGAAGATTGCAGAATTTAAGGACATCTATCTGGTGCATGCAGAACTATGGTTAAAGCATGAAGGCAGATTATTACAAAGATTTACAAGCCATCAGCAAGATTCTTGTAAAATAAACATCATGCAGGAATTGATTACCCCTCAAGTGCCTGGGTTTTTCTGAGTTGCTTCCGAGAGAAGTTCAAACGCCATGCTAAATTGCCTGGATACCAAGTCAAGGGACTGATGAAGTCTTCCCCATATTCATCACTAACCTTTGCAAATAGTTTTTTGTTAAGAAATACATTAAAAAATGTCAATGACTATCATTAATTGAAGTGTGCAAGAGGCAACCTCACTCTCCAAAGATCTCCTGAAGTCGTCTTCTAATTTTGAGCAAATGCCATTCACAAATCGGCAGCTGAAAAGAAAAAGGAAACTTCAGTGTATTGTGGAAGAACCACCAAGCGAGGTCAAGATAATGAATTTATCTGCTACAGTATCGTATAGAACTGCAGAAAGAAGTAGTAACAGTCTGGGAAAGAGCATAATATTTCCTAGAATATAGTGATCCTCTAATTGCATGGTTCGTTCCGCATGTTTTTAGAAATACTTCAGCTGGTAAAGGTACCATATGTAACGGATAGCCTGGAACTGTTTGCCCTCAAAGTACACGAGCTTTCAGAGTAAAGTCCCAATCAACAGTTTGCATGTATTAGTAACTGAAATGGTTCACGGTCAGAAATTCAGAGTTGCTTGATCTCTTCTATATAGCCCATCTTGTGAAATTCATAAACCACACTATACATAATTCGGAAGGACTACACATTTTTAGGAATAATAAAGCAGAGGATTGAGCAAAATAGGGGGTCACATATAACAAGCAATATTTGTGTCGAGAATGTGGAATTAGTGAAACTAAAGGAAAGGCCAATGTGTTAAATGGTAAGTGCAGCATATCATTTCAAAGAAACCAGCATTACCTAGCATTGATCCTAAACGTGGCTGGTAATGGTTTCCGGAGCACACTCATGAAAGCATCCCACTCTTCCTCGTGAACGATCTGTTGCTCCTGCAAGTCATAAACATGCACGCAGCCCATATGGACCGACTTCTCAATAGAATTCCTCACAACGACAGAACCAACATTCCCACAAACTGTTCTGCGAACAACTTCGCAGTAAGGAAAAGTCAACTACAGGACGAGCCACTGATACAATTACAGGCCGTAGTAAATCATGAATACATTTATCACTGCCACACTAAAACAAACAGTAGTAGCTCGTGTTTCAACACCATATCAAGCGAGACGACAGTTCGATTCACTTCGAATCGCACCCAAAAATGATAAGAACCGGTAGCCGCGCGTAACGTGTGGCTCAGGGAGAAAGTAGCCGCACCTTGTAGTACTCCTCGAAGGCGGCGTTCTCGAGGACCGGTGGCCGCGACGAGGTGTTGGACTCGTTTCGGGCGGCGGCGGCTGGCGCGGGGGAGCGAGGAGGGTGGGGACAGTTCCTCCGGAGGCTCTCGACCGCCTCCGTGAAGTGGCGGCGCTTTGCGTGAACGCGCTTCCTGTCGCCTCCGATGCATCGCTTCCTCTGGCCGCCGGCGCCAACGAGGTGACGGAGCGAGATGGGCGTCCTCAGAGCTATCATGTTGCGCGGTCTTGTGTTTGTGGGGATTGTGGTGGTGGGTGGGGTTTTAGATGTCTCCAACGACACGACCCAAACGGCAATTTGTCAAGATTTTATCCGTTTGGATCGAGGTCCGGGTAGTACGGACATGTCTGTTTTGCAAAGGGACGGACATGCTTGTTTTGTGAGTGTCCTCAACATTGACAATGCACCCTATTTCTATCTCAATCTATTACATGGTCGGAGTCAGGAGGCGAGACAAAAGAAAGGTGCAGGGTACAGTCTGCCTGCATCGCGATCTACATCCATGGGGAGTGTCGTCGTCGCTGCTCCACCTTGCCGAGCTCCGCATCTAACGACCGCACCCAAAGGCGGCCACCTCGAAAGTTCTCTTTTAAACGGCGGCGGTTGGCCCCCGTGCCCGCCGCAGAGCCGGTTCGTGTGGGTTGAGAAATCAGAGCAGGGGAGGGGAAGCAGTGCGGGTGGTCGACGTGGAGGAGCAGGAACGGGGCCGGCGACGGTCTGCCGGAGGTGGTGGCAGTGCCTCTCTACGGTGGAATGGCCCCGCTCATGGCCGAGCTTACGCGGGGAGCAGCGAGAGGCGGAGTTCAAGAGGAGGTGGGGGAATCGGGAGTTTTGTAGGGGACTTTTTGTAAAATTATTGTTTGTTTTTGCCACATAGACCCGACAGGTGGTCCAACCGTCAGAAATCCTATTAAAATACTCATACATCAGAATCAGTGCTTCGTGTCACGAGCATGCCGCAAAGCGAGGTGGTTTCTGTCCCTTGCCTCAAAATTGATACTGACCCGATATCTTCGCACCAAATTTACTGGTTTCAGTCATTTCCTCCTCCGGGAAAGATCTTGCGTGCTGCCTTCCAGAGTAGCTCCTCGCTGACTCCCACGTCGCCACTGCCGACACAGCGGGAAGACCGGGTTTCACGTATGTCGTGCTAAATCGGGTCAGGACAGTTGCAAACATGCCATCATCCGCTCACAAGTTATTCGATGTTTTGCCCAGCCAGGACAGGTATGGTGACATTTTTTCTTGCATAGGTCTAAAATTTATTACCCGCTTATTTTTTATCTTTGATTTTCATGTAGATGGATAACTCAGATGAGTTTTTTTTTTGGAACACAGTACAACGCAAGCGCTTATGTACACATGCAAAACTATATACACTCACCCTCCCTATGAACACATGCACGCACAACCTACCCCTATGAGCATCTCCGAGATATTGAGCCGGTGGATCAAATCTTGAGATTGACGAAGTCATCACAGACACCTCGTTGTCGAAGGGAACGTCGCCTCCCACTGAATAATATTCCGGCTAAATGAGAAACACCAACGTTAAACCTAGGGTTCAAACTCTAATAGGTTGGGATACAACCACCCTCCTAACTATCTTGCCACAGGCAAGTTCTCAACTCGGATGAGTTGTTTTATTCACATTTCATTGATACTTCGGATGAGTCATCTGATGGATACGAAGCCTTGCGACCGAAAAAACTCCCCCGCCCCCTCCGCTGTGCTCGCCCCTCGCCCCTCACCGCCGGTGGCGGGGCTGAAAGAACATTTCTATGATCTCTGTGTTTTGTGTGTTAGTTAACAACATGTGGATGTATTAAGTTGGTGTTAAGTAATGCAGGATAATCTAGGAACTCTTCAGATACATCAGCACCAAAAGAGGAGAAAAAGAGACAGCACTGAAAGTGTGCTCAGCCCCTGGTGGGGGCCGGAGTTTCCGGTCCAGGGGGGCGGAGTTTCCGCCCCTGCCTGAAGTTTCCGGTCCCTGAGGACCGAAATCTTCTCCGTTGCTCGGTTGCCGAAATTGTGCTCAGCCCCTGGTGGGGGCCGGAGTTTCCGGTCCAGGGGGCCGGAGTTTCCGCCCCAGACCAAAGTTTCTGGCCCCGTGAATCTCGAAGATGTCCAAGTTCAGATTGAAGATTGGGTGTTCAGCCCCTGGTGCCCCCCGGAGTTTCCGGCCCCCCCTAGGCCGGAGTTTCCGCCCCTGGCCGGAGTTTCCGGCCACTAGGGCCGGAGTTTCCGGCCTGGGTTTTGGCTGCAACGGCTACAACTTTGAAGGGGTATAAATACCCCTCCTCCTTCCTTCAGAAAAGTGCTTGACCAGAAAAAGGAGGAGCTCCATTGTTGCAAGCCAAGAATCCCAAGATCTCCCAATCCCCCCATCCAAACTCGTTGATCTTTGGAGGATTGAAGGAGAAGGCCCCGATCTACATCTTCACCGAGCCGTTCTTCATTTCCCCCTCATTCGTTTGAGGGAACACTTGCTAGGGCTTCCACTAGGAAACCTAGCCCATTGTTGTACTTACCTATTGTCTTTGTGACAGATTGTAGCTGTTCGGGAGCCCCCAAGCCCTTTGTGGGTTGTGCCCCGAATCGTTGTTGTAAAGGCTCCGGATTCCGCCTCGAAGGATTCCGATAGTGGAAGTGGACCAAACCTTTGTGGTGCGGTTCACCGGAGAGTAGGGTGAGGCCTTTGTGGCCGTTGAACCATTGTGTTGGTTCACACCTCTCCAACGAGACGTACTCCCATTCAAGGGAGGAACTCGGGAATACATCCTTGTCGTCTCGTGTCTTCACTTCGGTTACTTCTATCCTTTTTATTGCCGTATTATATCTTGCTTAGTTGCTAGCTTGTCATATAGGAAATTCACCTTAGTTGCATATCTAGTGAATTTACCATTTGTGTCAAGCCTAATTTGAAAAAGAACTAAAATTTGAATTAGCACCTATTCACCCCCCCCCCCCCCCCCCTCTAGGTGTCATACCGATCCTTTCAATTGGTATCAGAGCTAAGGCTCTCTTTTCGGGTTTAACCGCCTAAGAGAAGTATGACACAAAGTGAGGATGAGACCGCAAGGCTTGCCGAGGCTAATGAGTCCCTTAAAAAGGACCAAGCCACCGCGGCATCCATGGCCGATATCAAAGCTTTGGAAACAACTTTGACATCTTCCATGGATGCTAGGTTTAATGAGTTTCGTGACTTGCTCAATAAACTCATTAACAAGCCCTCGGATATCATCCCGCTTGATAAAGCTTCTAACTCCGATGAGGGTGGACCCAAGGAGGATAAAGAGCAAAAAGAGAAGGAGGTGAAAGCAAATGATAAGCCTAAGTCATCTCCCCACTCGCATGAGGAAAAGGAAGAGTATCATGCCGTTCGGGGATGGTACTCTCCCGATCCAATTATCACTACCCGCATAAATCCTTTAGGTCCCCCACCTAAGCTTAATGCATTAGCTTTTGCTAGTTGGAAACGCTCAATGAAATCTCATGTCAACAGTGCCTCCATCGAGCTTTGGAGGATTATTGAAGAAGGATACATAGTGGAGGATCCAAGCAACATGACCAAGAGAGAGTTCGCCGAAAAGCAACTAAACGCTTCCGCTCTTCACATGATTGAACTCTCCTTGAGCGACCACGACAAGCATCATGTTCTACATGCCACCACCGCCAAAGAAGCTTGGGATTGTCTTGAGCGTGCCTTCCTTGGAAATGAAAGCATGAAGAGAAATAGATATGAATCTTTGAGCAATGCCGCCGAAGGCTTCTACATGCTTGACAACGAGACCCATGAAGAGATGTATGGTAGGCTCAAGACTCTTGCCAAAGCCTTTTATGATGTGGGAGCTACCTATGTTGATGATGCTTGGGTCAAGAGGAAGTATGAGAATGCCCTCTTGCCTTCGGAGCCAATGGAGTTGAAGTCTATTCAAGGAAGATACAACTACCTTCAATTGTCTTCCCATGAAGTTATGCAAGAAGTCCAAGCCTCCAAGGTTGCCACCAAGAATGCCGAAGATAACCGTGCTAGGGCCATGGGAATGAGACAAGGTCCCTCTCTTGCCTTAAAGGCCAAGGTGACTTGCATAGATGCAAATGACGAAGTTGAAGCGTGTCCTAGCAACATTGCTCCACATGATCTTGAGCAAGCCCTCAATGGTCACATTGCACTTGCCACAAGAGTGTTTTGGAATGACCCGGCTAGTGCTAAAGCTCGTGTTGATCGAGATAACAACTCAAGTGGCAAGAAAGAGCTTGCCTCAAGGACAAAGACATGCTACAATTGTCATGACAAGAACCACTACATAAGAGAGTGCCCTTATGAGAACCGTGAGCAAAATGGTGGGAAGCTTATCCCAAAGGATCACTCCAAGTTGATTCAAAAGAAGCCCGCAAGACCAAGAAAGCCTTTCTTCAAGAAGGCACCGAGAATAGTGTTGGTGGCACAAGAGGAATATGACACAAGTGATTCCGAAGATGAAGATGCACCTAACAAAGAGGTAGCCGCGTTGGCTATTGTCTCCACTTCATCATCATCTCTCTTTGAATCCCCCAATGAGAACCTCTCCATCAACACCGCTCGTTGCCTCATGGCTCATGTCACCGAGGTATCATCCCCTTCTTCTAAGACTATGCATGATCAATCTAGTCTTGAGATTAAGAAGGAATTAGTTGCCTTCGATACTTTTGTGACTAACTTGCAAGGTGAGGCCAAGGAACATGTTGAGTCTCTCATGAGACAACTATGTGCGGCCGAAGAACTTCTTCAAGAAAAGAGTAAGATTGAGAGAGAGGATTCTCTCACCATTGCTTCCTTGAATGATTCCATAGCATCCTTAAATAGCTCTCTTGATGAAGAAAGTGAATATAGAACCACTCTAGAGGAAAGACTTGAATCTCTTGATGCTAAAAATGATGAAATCATTAGTAAAATCATTAAGGATAGAGATCATGTTTTTGCCAAATATAAAGTGATTAAAAAGGAGAAAGTTGAACTTGGGGTTGCAAATACTATACTTCTTGAGGATATGGAGAAGCTTGATAAAGCTCACAAGGTCTTGAAAACGACCCACTCCATCCTTGTTAAGTCACATGAGCAACTCCAAACTCAACTCTCTAAAACTTGTTCAACTAGCATAACCATTCTTCCTCGTGTTCATGAAAATGTCATTGAAGAAAATGCTAGGTTAAAGGTGGATCATGCTAAGACCTCTATTCCTAAAGGTAACGATAAGGGTTTTGCTTATTTGTTTAAGTTAAAACCACACAAAGGAAAGGAAGGTCTTGGGTATGTGGCCGAGGCAAAGAAGAAGGTGAGCAACACCAAGGAGAACAAGACCAAGCCCGCACAAGCTAAGACTAACATTGCGAGTGGTAATGCCACTAGGGGCAAGACCACTCGTAGTGACTTTGCGGGGCATAACAATCCCAACTACATTCTTTATGTTGATTATTATGGTGATGTTTATGCAAAATATGTTGGTCCTTATGATGGTTACATTGACTATTCTATTTGGGTTCCTAAGACCCTTGTTGCTAACCGAAAGGGACCCATTGAGAAATGGGTACCTAAATGCAAGAAATGATTTCTTGTAGGACTATGCTTCCGGTGGATCTAAATGGGTAATTGATAGTGGATGCACTAGTCATATGACCGGAAGCAAGGAGATCATGACGGAGTTGAGACCAAATGTAAATCACTCAACCGTCTCTTATGGTGACAAGTCCAAAGCCGAGGTAAAGAGTCTTGGCAAGGTGGTAGTTGCAAGGGATATCACCCTTGTAAATGTCATGCTTGTTGAGTCTCTAGGTTACAATCTTATGTCCGTTCGTGCTCTTAATAAGATGAACTTTGATGTCTATTTTACTCTTGATATGGTGGTACTCTTGAGGAGCAAGACTCTAAAGGTCATGTTCGTTGGGCATGTTGAAAATGAGTTGTTTGTGGTAGACTTTTCGGGGTCAACCAACACTCAAGCAATATGCCTATTCGGAAAGGCCGACGTGGGGTGGTTGTGGCATCGCCGCTTGTCCCATGTCAATATGACAACTTTGCAAAGTCTTCACAAGGGTGGCCACATTCTTGGACTAAATGAGAATGTTTCTTTTTCTAGAGATCGTCTTTGTAGGGCTTGTGTTGAAGGAAAGATGCATGATTCTCCCCACCCAAGCAAGACCATCATCTCATCATCAAGGGTATTGGAACTTCTTCATGTTGATCTTTTTGGTGCCGTACCTCAACCTAGCCTTGGTGGGAAGAAATATTGTTTGGTGATTGTTGATGACTATTCAAGATTCACTTGGGTTTTCTTCTTCAAGACAAAGGATGAAACTCAACAAACCATCATCGATTTCTCCAATGAAGTTCAACGTCAACACAATCTTCCCATATTGGCCATTAGAAGTGACAATGGCTCCGAGTTCAAGAACTACACCCTAAATGAGTTTCTTAGCGACGAGGGAATTCGACATCAATACTCCGCCGCATATACTCCTCAACAAAACGGTGTAGACGAGAGGAAGAACCGGACTCTTATGGATATGGCTAGGTCCATGTTGGCGGAGTTTAAGTCTCCACTCTTCTTGTGGGCCGAAGCTATCTCCACGGCGTGTCACTCCTCCAACCGGTTATTCTTTCGCAAAGGGAAGAAGGAAACTCCATATGAAATGCTTACCGGCAACAAGCCCAACATCTCCTACTATCGAGTATTTGGTTGTAAGTGTTTCTACAAAATCAAAGGTGTACATCTTTCTAAGTTTGAAGTTAAAGCCTTAGAAGGTATTCTTGTTGGGTATGGTGCAAACTCTCACACTTATAGAGTCTATGACAAATCCTTAGGGAGAGTTGTAGAATCTTGTAGTGTGAGGTTTGATGAGAATGACGGCTCCCAAGTGGCGCAATTTCATATTTGTGATGTAGATAACGAGGAACCTCAAGATGCAATACAAAGGATGGGTGTTGGATTTCATCGCCCCATCGAGTTTCATCATGAGCCTCCTCAAGGAAGTACAAGCTCCACTCAAGTGGAGATTCCATCATCACAAGTTGAAGTGGCACCCTCTATGGAAGCAAATGAGACACCTATCCAAGAACAAGATCATGCTTCTCCTCAAGTTGACCAAGAGATCTCACAAGAGTCAAGAACTCCTATTCTCAACCCTAGTCAAGATCAAGAGCAAGAGCATCCATCTTCTCCCATCATTGGAAATGTGCAACAAGATGGCAATGCTCATCAAGACCGTCAAGACGGGGACTCAAATGATCTAGGTGATCAAGCCGAAATCCCACGCAACAATGGGGATATCGAAACCCGTCGTCAAGAAAGAGTCAAGAGAAACTTGGAAATCAAGTGTCACAAGCTTGAAGCCATCATTGGTGATGTATCTCGCAAGGTTTCCACAAGAAGTCAATTGGCAAGCTTTAGTGAACATCAAGCTCATATCTCTATGATTGAACCAAAGAAGGTGTTTGAAGCACTTGAAGATCCGGATTGGTTGGAAGCCATGCATGAAGAACTCAACAACTTCAAGCGCAACAAAGTATGGAATCTAGTAGAAAAGCCAAAGGATTGCCGCAATGTTATTGGCACCAAGTGGATATTCAAGAACAAGCAAGATGAGCATGGATTGGTTGTAAGGAACAAAGCGAGATTGGTAGCTCAAGGGTACTCTCAAGTTGAAGGCATTGATTTTGGAGAGACCTATGCTCCCGTGGCTCGTCTTGAGTCCATCCGTATCCTACTTGCCTATGCATCTCATTTCAATTTTAAGTTGCAACAAATGGACGTGAAGAGTGCATTTCTTAATGGTCCCTTAAAGGAGTTGGTATATGTAAAGCAACCTCCGGGATTTGAGGATCCACACTTCCCAAACCATGTCTACAAGCTTGATAAGGCCCTCTATGGTCTCAAACAAGCACCTCGAGCTTGGTATGAGCACCTAAGAGAGCTATTGCTAGACCGTGGATTTGAAGTGGGGCAAATCGATCCCACTCTCTTCACAAAGAGGGTAAAAGGGGAGCTTTTCATATGTCAACTTTATGTTGATGATATTATCTTTGGCTCATCTAACAAAGCTTTCAATGATGAATTTTCAAAGCTTATGACGGATAGGTTTGAGATGTCCATGATGGGAGAGTTGAAATTCTTTCTTGGATTTGAAATCAAGCAATTAAGTGGAGGGACTTTCATCTCTCAAGCCAAATACATCCAAGACATGCTCAAGAGGTTCAAGATGCAAGATGCAAAAGAAAAGAGGTTTCCTATGGACACCAAATGCCATCTTGAACTTAGTCCAAAGGGTAAAGATGTCGATCAAAAACTCTATCGCTCTATGATTGGTTCTTTGCTTTATCTTTGTGCATCTAGACCCGATATTGTGTTGAGTGTAGGAGTGTGTGCAAGGTATCAAGCGGCTCCTAAAGAAAGTCACTTGATAGCGGTGAATCGAATCTTCCGATATTTGGTTTATACCCCAAGGTTTGGTTTGTGGTATCCAAGGGGGTCCAACTTCTCTCTTGCCGGTTACACGGATTCGGATTGGGCCGGTTGCAAGGATGATAGGAAGTCTACTTCCGGTGCATGTCAATTCCTTGGGAAATCTTTGGTGAGTTGGTCCTCCAAGAAGCAAAATTGCATATCCTTATCTACCACCGAAGCCGAGTATGTGGCGGCCGCTAGTGCTTGCACTCAATTACTTTGGATGAGGCAAACTTTAAAGGAATACGGTGTCCTTTGTGACAAAGTGCCTCTTTTGTGTGACAATGAAAGTGCTATCAAGATTGGTCACAACCCGGTGGAGCATTCAAGAACGAAGCATATTGAGATTCGCTATCATTTCATTCGAGATCACATCAACCGGGGTGACATTGAGCTTGGTTATATTCCCACGAAGATTCAACTCACCGACATGTTCACGAAGCCACTTGATGAAGCAAGGTTCACATTTTTGAGGCATGAGCTAAATATCGTGGATTCTAGGAGCGTTGGTTGACTACCTTGCATGCACACCTCCATCTCAATTATCTATTTTGGTCTAGGTGTAGGCATGGACATAGGGGGAGTGCGGTCCTAATCTATTGGACTTTCCCTCCACCCATTATGCCAATAGTAAGAATTGTTTTCGTCTCCTTTTGTTCATTCTTATGAATTGTGAGCCTAAAATATTGAGTAATGGCGGTGAACCCAAGATATATCTTCGCGGTATCACACCACATAATCTCATACATGGTGGCCTTGGCCACCAACTTCTTCCTTGTGAAGAATTGATACTCTTGTGGTGTTATCTTGTTTTCTTTGTTTCATTCTTGCTCTTATGGAAAATGCACTCAAGCGTTGCTTCTTAATGTCGCTTTTGTTGTTTCTTACCAAACTTGAGTGCATGGTACCATCTCCAGTGACCATTTGTCTTATCCCAGGCCTACCTCATCTTAAAAACTGCTCCTCTTGCCTTTGCATGTCCAAAACACTTAAAACCTGGGATTTGGAGTCAGTGGGGCCGGAAACTCCGGCCATCCAGGCCGGAGACTCCGGTCTGACTGAAGTTTCCGCCCCTAGGACCGGAATCTCTGGCCTGGGCCGGAGACTCCGGTGTCAAGGGCCGGAAACTCCGGTCTGGGCAGTTTCGCTGGGATCTTCAAAGGGGATCGGGGTGAGGAGTTGTTCCACAACTCCCCACACACCCCCGACCCCCACTTCTCTCCCAGCAGCCGCCGCCGCCTCCAAGGACCTCTCCGGCCGCTCCCCGCCGCCGGAATCCGCCGTGCCACCGGCCCCTTCTCTGCACAAGTGCTGGGGATCCTTCTCCCTTGCATTTGACCTCCACCATGTCGGGCAAAGGTTCTCTTCTCTCTCTCTCTAGGATTTCACTCTAGATCTTGTTTTGAGAGAAGTTCTGCCTGTGCTGCATGGTGTAGAACCCTAGTGTTGGCATTTCAATCTCTAGAAAATTATTTGTGCCCAATTTTTCCTTAGATCTGACCTAGATTGGATTTTCCTGCCACAGGGCGGAAACTCCGGCCCCTCCAGCACCGGAATCTCCGGTGTGGACCGGAATTTCCGCCCCTGTGGCCGGAAACTCCGGCCTAGTATAGACCGGATTCTCCGCCCCTGTGGCCGGAAACTCCGGCCTAGCTCTTATCTGAGAGAAATCCGGACACTTTTAATTTTCTTCTTTTGGCTTTCTTGGACATGCAAACTTATCTCTATGCTATCCTTGTACTCTATGTTTCACAGGTCAGAGGAAAAAGGTGGTCACTCGGAATCCGCTCCTTGCTTCAAATAAAGGAAGAGCTCAAACAAGAAACAAGCTCATATTTGATAACAGCAGTGGCCGCATGAGACAGCAGAGCACTATCGATGAGGAGGCCACTAGACAAGCTGAGCTTGGTGGTTTTGATAATGAAGAAGAGGCCGAACAAGCCCATTTTGACTCTGTGAGCACCATTCTGGGTATGGGGAGGCCTGAGTTCCGCCGTATGAGGTCTCAACAGTTCTATGACTTACCTCCCAACACCACCGACCCCAATTTCCCAAGGAGGGAGCAGCAGCTGATTATGCAGGAGATCTATGCCAGGATTGAGAAGCACGCAGTCTGTGAACAGAAGATTCTGGATCTTGAGGCGCTGAACAAGAAAGCATATTTTCGGGAGGCTGTTTGGATTGCTAGGAAGCTTGGTCTTGAAAAGCTCATCTCTTACACTCAGCAGGATTATGATATTCAGCTTGTGCAGCAGTTCTTTGCCACGGTGGTGTTTGACAATGATGAGGATGTCACTATGACGTGGATGACTGGACCTATCAAGTGCACCTCCAACTTTGTGGAGTTTGCGACAGCTTTGGGCTATGAATTCAAGGGGGCCACTACTCCAGTTGGGATGAGGATGCATGTGGAAGGGACTGCATATAACAAGAGCCGTTTGCGCCCTATTTACTCCATTGCTTCTTCTGTGGGCTCTAATCAAGACCTCCTTCCCACCTTCAACATCTTCCTCCGCATGGTTCGGCTCAATCTTGCTCCTCAAGCCGGAAATGTGGATGCTATTCGAGGAGGCCTTGTCAACCTACTCTATCATGCTTATAGGGTCCTTCAAGCCGGTCCGGAGTGCCGTGACCAAGAGGTGGATGTGATGGACTTCATCAAGTGCGAGATGCATTGGGCCATTTTCGAGCACAAGAATCCACTCTATGCTCCCTATGTGATGAAGCTCATTCTCTCCAAAGTGCCCACACTTGATCGCTCTAGCTTCATCAAGCATGCCAAGGGTACTCTCCATATTCTCTCCAAGCACACAAAGCAAGCTTCATCCTCTCATACTCATCCTCCCCCGACTAGTGATGAAGAGGTCGCTCCCTTACCTAAGAGGAGAAGCAAGAATGCCGATCCCCCCACTAGTCTTCAAGGGAAGGCCAAGGTAAACGCAGAATTTAGCAAGCTCTCTTGGTGGAAGAGGAAGCTATTATGCATGGATGTTGCCATTCACAAGGAGAACCATGGGTCTTATGTGAGAGAGAAACACATTTTGAGCAACCAGAATTTGATGTTCAAGGAAATGCGCAAAATGAACAATGGAAATATTACTCCTCCTCCGGCAGAAGATGAAGCTGGCAATCCCATCATTTCCTCATCTTCGTCTGACACGGTCCCTCTTGAGAAATGGAATCAGGATGTCTTTCCTTGGGCTGATTATTCGGATGTGACCTCCTTTCCTACCTCGTCTCACAACCACGGCAAGGCTCCCATGAACCTCTCCGATGAGGACTACGACAACGAAGGAGATGACGACATGGATGAAGACACCGAGTGATCTTCATGGGCCCGTTAGTTATGCTCTTTTCCCCTTTTTGGTGTCTCGGTGCCAAAGGGGGAGAAGTAGTTCTATTAGGTTCTCTCCGGGATTTGCATGGGTTGGGACACAAGCATGTGCTCTCTCCGGGATTTGCATGGGTTGGGACACAAGCATGTGCCTCTATCATTTTATTGCGCTTGTGTCCTTGTTATGTTATTTGATATTTGGATTTCGAACTTATTTGCCTTCTCTGTGACATGAACTATGTGTGTGTAAGACATTTGGATTTCTTATTATGTGGTTGAGACTATTATTGTGCCTTGGTTATATGGGGTTAATATCTTCAGTTTGGTGCACAAGGTATGGTTTATCTCCTAAAACTCAACCCATACTACTATGTCTTATTTGTGAAATGTATTGCATACCTATCTACTTGCAAATTGTGGTTCGAATTTGTCTCTATATGTGTGCACGTGCATTCCAAAGCAAATATTCTTGATGCACACATCTAGGGGGAGCTCTTTCAGCTATCATTACATGTTAGTGAAATTACTGTTATTGCAAATCCATATGTTGTCATCTAACACCAAAAAGGGGGAGATTGAAAGAACATTTCTATGATCTCTGTGTTTTGTGTGTTAGTTAACAACATGTGGATGTATTAAGTTGGTGTTAAGTAATGCAGGATAATCTAGGAACTCTTCAGATACATCAGCACCAAAAGAGGAGAAAAAGAGACAGCACTGAAAGTGTGCTCAGCCCCTGGTGGGGGCCGGAGTTTCCGGTCCAGGGGGCCGGAGTTTCCGCCCCTGCCTGAAGTTTCCGGTCCCTGAGGACCGGAATCTTCTCCGTTGCTCGGTTGCCGAAATTGTGCTCAGCCCCTGGTGGGGGCCGGAGTTTCCGGTCCAGGGGGCCGGAGTTTCCGCCCCAGACCAAAGTTTCCGGCCCCGTGAATCTCGAAGATGTCCAAGTTCAGATTGAAGATTGGGTGTTCAGCCCCTGGTGCCCCCCGGAGTTTCCGGCCCCCCCTAGGCCGGAGTTTCCGCCCCTGGCCGGAGTTTCCGGCCACTAGGGCCGGAGTTTCCGGCCTGGGTTTTGGCTGCAACGGCTACAACTTTGAAGGGGTATAAATACCCCTCCTCCTTCCTTCAGAAAAGTGCTTGACCAGAAAAAGGAGGAGCTCCATTGTTGCAAGCCAAGAATCCCAAGATCTCCCAATCCCCCCATCCAAACTCGTTGATCTTTGGAGGATTGAAGGAGAAGGCCCCGATCTACATCTTCACCGAGCCGTTCTTCATTTCCCCCTCATTCGTTTGAGGGAACACTTGCTAGGGCTTCCACTAGGAAACCTAGCCCATTGTTGTACTTACCTATTGTCTTTGTGACAGATTGTAGCTGTTCGGGAGCCCCCAAGCCCTTTGTGGGTTGTGCCCCGAATCGTTGTTGTAAAGGCTCCGGATTCCGCCTCGAAGGATTCCGATAGTGGAAGTGGACCAAACCTTTGTGGTGCGGTTCACCGGAGATTAGGGTGAGGCCTTTGTGGCCGTTGAACCATTGTGTTGGTTCACACCTCTCCAACGAGACGTACTCCCATTCAAGGGAGGAACTCGGGAATACATCCTTGTCGTCTCGTGTCTTCACTTTGGTTACTTCTATCCTTTTTATTGCCGTATTATATCTTGCTTAGTTGCTAGCTTGTCATATAGGAAATTCACCTTAGTTGCATATCTAGTGAATTTACCATTTGTGTCAAGCCTAATTTGAAAAAGAACTAAAATTTGAATTAGCACCTATTCACCACCCCCTCTAGGTGTCATACCGATCCTTTCAGGGGCCTCCTCATCGCCTTCTCCTCCACCCCAGCATCCTCCTTCGGTCCTTCCCTCTGACTTCTTCTCGCTCGACAAGGCTGTCGGCCCAAGTTTTGAAGGCGGCTTTGGAGCCCTGTTCAAGGGCGCTTGCTCATAGACGGCGGGCTCATCGGGCGGCTGAGTGGTCTTATCGACATTCGTCGGTGGCACGGTCAGGGCAGGGGCCCGTGTGGGCATGAGCTTGCTGGCGCCTCGGTTCAGGTGGATCTGACCAAGAGGTCGTCCAACGGTGACATAAACAACTTTGGAAGGATTACGTCCATCCCAACAAGCCAACATTCCATCTTCCTATTTTTGGCGCAGCTTTCGGATGGAAGAACATGTGTTTCATACGTATCCAGTAAGGAGCGAGGAGTCTGATGATTACTTTGAGTGCAAGACCAATGTCACCAAGAAGTTTGACTTCTCTTCTTACCAGAAATGCTTTTCGGATCCTTGCATATGGAGTTGGAGGTAATCTCAGTGACGAGTATTTGTGCATGAGCGAATCCACTTGCCTTGAGTGTCACAAAATAAAGTTGGCACTCTGCTCAGCAGTTATTATTGTTGGCATGTAACCCGAAAACATAAATTAGATGGAGGGGAGTAAATTGCAATGAAAAAAATAGCGCGCTACAAAATATAGCGTGGCCCTTTTCAAAATGCTACAAACGCTATAGCGTGTTATAGCGTGCTATTTTTGAAATAGCGTTTGACAAAAAATGTAATATATAGCCTGAATTAAGGATTTTTTTCAGCAGAAATAATCAGTAATACTTGCAGAACCAGTCCACTTAACCAGATTCATGACACAAACATAAAATAGAAGATACAAATCCATGAACAAAATAACAAGATCTAAAACCAAATCACCAGATTCTAGTGTACAACATTAATCAGAATTATTGGGTTCATCTTTTTCTTCACTAGACGAATAACTAGATTGCACACCATCATCATTACCGCCGAAGACAGGAAGGATCTTCCTAGGAACTCTCTTTACTTGTGATGTTGATCATTCAACTTGTATATCATCATGTTCATAGGAGGTTGGGAGATTGGGAGCTCTTACTAGGAACTCTCTTTCTTTTTTATGTTCTTCCTGGTAGTTTGGGAGCTGGACTTTTGAAGATGGGAGGTGGGTTTTTGTTTGGGCCAATGGGATCCAGACTCAGTTATCCAGTTTTTTGTAGCGTGCTATACGCTATATTATTTAGCGTGGTATAGCACGGTATAGCGCGCGTAGCGCCGTAGCGAGCATTTTAGGCTAAATATAGCGTAGCCTCCTCAAAAACGCTATAACGCGCTATAAACGTCGATATAAACGTCGATATAGCGCGCTATTTTTTTCATTGGTAAATTGATCTGATCCTTCTTGCAAAGTATAGTTCATACGTACAGGTATGAATAATAAAAACTAGACAACTATGATGCCAAAATTAATAGAGTGGCAACCGGAAAATTTCACGGAATGTCCATGACATTGATGTTTCTGCCACGCCAATTTACAGTGTCCCTTCAGAGTCCCATTGACGATGGAACGGTGCTCCGCTGGTTGTCCAAGGCCCATGAGGCGGCCCTCCTCCTCCTGAGGCGTTCGGAGATGATGAACGCCATCTCCAACGACTGTGAGGCATTGAGCCTTGGGTCACAGTGCGTGTGGTAGCGCGAGCTTAGATCGTCGAACGTCACCGTGCGGGACCCACCAATGCACTCCGTCACGTTTTGTCCGGTCATCTCCAGATGAACTCCACCTGGGTGACTCCCTTCTTGCTCGTGGACATCAAAGAATGCGCGCACCTCAGCCTGGTTTCAGAAACATGATAACTCAGCTTAGTTTTACTTCAGTCAATTGCATTTTGCGTACAAGTTAAACTGGTAGGGTAACTTATACATGGACTAGGCCATAGGCTCATGCCAGTTAGAGTTCAACTCGTATCTTGCAGTACGGCTGTTAACTGATGTTTTATTAATGGACAGGTCATTGGGCCGAAACATTAAAACCAACAACTTATAAGAAATGAGCTGGAATATTCAGGGAATCCAAAAGGTGCCGGAAAGGGTTTAAGTTTAGGAGTCCTTCTCAATCGCTTTAGCATGCCTTTTGTTTCAGTTCCATGGCTGATTATTGGCACCTAAACTAACGGTGTAATCCTTTTCTCCAGAAACCAGAACAACTATTTTGGCAAAAGCTATGTTGCATCGATATATTGAACAATTAGGTCTAATCATGAAGCATTCCCTTATCTTGGATTTTCACAACAGATGATTCCTGAGCATGAAGAGTTGAAGAATTACACCCTAGTCACTACAAAATTATAGGGTACTAAGTAACTGGAACAAGCAACACCGACAAAACAGGGCCATGAGAGGAAAAAAATTACCAAAATTCTGTCGAAGGAGCGTGTCTTGAGGCCACAAGGGGCCTTCATTGTGTTCCCATGCATTGGGTCAGTCACCCATGTTACTATCTGGCCAGCACCACGAACAGCACGGATGAGGTGGGGGAGTTTGACTTGCATGTTCTCAGGTCCCATTCTCGTGATGATAGTTATTCTTCCTGGCCTGTTTTCAGGGTTCAAGATATCAATCAACTTCACAAGTTCTTTGGGGTCCATTTTGTCGCTTACCTGCATTTAGTAAGACCGGAAAGGGAATATTATTTTAATAAAAATATGCATTATTCCACCCTTCAGATGCAGAGTTTAACTTCAGTATGAATTATGATTATGAGTCATGATAGGTGTCCAAATATTTAGGTTTTACCTTGATACCCAGAGGGTTGGCAATGCCTCTGAGGAACTCCACATGGGCACCATCAAGCTGGCGAGTACGCTCGCCAGCCCATAGGAAGTGGGCAGAACAGTCATAATAGAGGCCAGAGGTGGAATCCTCCCGAGTAAGTGCCTGCTCATAGGGAAGAAGAAGACACTCATGTGATGTCCAGAATTCTGTTGTTCTCATTATAGGGTGATCTACAGTGAGCCCAGCAGCTGACATGAACCCCAAAGCCTCGTCAACTCGATGAGCCAACTCCATGTACCTATTAAACATTGTATGCAAGTCAGCCACAAAATGCCACAATTAAATTTTACAGTGCGGGTATATGGGTAACTTTAAAAATGAGGTGTCGAGCTACAGAAGAAACCTCCAAAAATGTTATGTGAATTAGCAGTTAATTACTAAATTACCAAACTAGTTGATCACTAATATTACCAAAATAACTGCATGATACTCTCTCGTATTTTGATCAGCTAAGACTAACAATTACTCTATTAATGCAATTTATCTGACAACACAAAATTGATTCGTTTTTTAATGATTCATTAGGTTTATATTACACTATGTACTTACGATTGCGGTTTTGTGTCGCATAAAAACCACACATGAAGGGAGTAATTGTTGATCAAAGCTATGTCTTAACCAATAAAAATACAAACTACATATTTGCAATGGAGAAGAGTAAAACACATATTTGCACAAACCGTTGCTGACTTAAATTTTTCGCATGAATTGAACAGTTTCAGAAGCAATTCAAATGGAGATTGTAAGTAGTTCGAGGTACCCACCTATCACCCTGTTCACTTTTCTCTGTGAAGTCAAGATTCCACTGTGTTACCCTCTGCATGGCGGCATAACCTCCAGTAGCAAATGCCCGGATCAAATTCAGTGTTGCTGCTGACTGTGAGTACGCCCTGATCATGCGTTGTGGATCTGGCACTCTTGACTTCTCATCAAATACATCCCCATTAATATTGTCTCCTCTGTAGCTAGGCAACTTCACTCCATCCCGCTCTTCAAAGCCATCCGATCTTGGCTTTGCAAACTGACCTGCCATTCTTCCTACCTACATATTCCATGTATTGCAGTAAGTAATATACCTGTTCGATCATTGGGCAGATATGCAGTATTACGTGCTGCGCGAAGCATTTCAGCAGGGCATTAGGAGGCTGATTATCATCGCCTATAAAGCCTTCACTCGTATGAAAGAATGCGCTCCAGCTTCCGAAAGGATTGGGCTGTTTCCACTTGTATACTGGTAGATGGTGGTGCTTCATTTTTGTTATTAGCTGAGGTGTATGCAGTGTTTCTTCAGTTTGCACATTGCGGGTTGAGTCAACGTAGTGGAGTATCCTATGCTCACTCCAGATCTACCTATTTTTCTATTGTATGCCGAATTAAGACCTTCTACTGTGGCTTTGTTAAATAAAATTGCAGTTCACAATCATTTGCAGGGGTGAGGGTAGATTTACAGAATAGTCTGCAATCTAAATAGAGAGAGAAAGCACGGGCAAAGTTTTGTGGAAGATCAAATAAGGTGAGAGTTCCCTTAGTACCATAGCTCGATCAATAGAACTTTTGTGTGTTGAATCTTTAGCGTCAGGTACAAGACCCATAGAAATGATCAATCATCAACCTATTGAATGAACTATGCATATATACTCATTTGATTGCACCCAACATGCATTAAACTCGTGATGAGTCAATTGTGATGGTCAAATCTACCAGCTTTTGCACCTCGCCATTAGCTAGACATAGCCTTGATCATCAATGCATACAACTTAGGGCGAACTTCAAACTCAACTGTCCCTCCTGAATTCCTGGTTTTAGCTAAAATGACATATATTTTTTGTAGAGCAAGGAGGAGAAACTCTGTTTCATTTGTTGAACCCAAATACAACATGAATACACAAATTCAGACCATAAGACACATCTATATGCTAGTCTCTGCTTTCCATGCCTAAGGGGAAAGAGACAACTCTAGTGAAAATAACCAAACACGAAGCAATGACCTGGCACTGTGGCACATCACCCTGAGGAACATAGCACAAAAACAAACTAGAACAGCTAGCACTGCAAACATGTTGATTCTAAAGCAACATACAGTGACCATACCGTACATATGCCACATACAATTTAAAGTGACCAGAAAAATGTGTGACACAAATTTACACTGCTATTATTAATATCGGCTCATTTTTGTTAATAAATCACAAAATACCCAAAAACATAAAGCTCAGGGCTGTATGTGACTTGTGAGGGTGTGCAACCTGTGCATTTCCACAAGCCCCCAAAATAGTTAGGGCCTCTAAACAATTATACCCAAGTGTTAATTAGAACCAGAAATTCCGCTATAATTTTTTTTCAAGAATCTCCCCTATGAAATTCAGTACTAATAGTCAATGTATGTGAGCATATGAAAAACCCCTCTCTAGTCATCACTTATACCTCTAAATGTCAGACGTCTCTCTCCCATAAACTAGTTTTCCTATGGCCACCAGACCCAACTAATCAAGTAGTGTCGCTTATTATATCAAGGGAAACTTTTAAATTTTTCTTTTGTGGCAGGGAATTTTAAAATTTACGCTAAAGTCTGTGTAGTTTTGATACAAATAATGAACTTGGTTGTTTTGAGCGCCTACAGAAGCAAGAATCATTTGGTACGAAACAATAATATTCACACAAAGATTTTTATTTTCATACAATTTATTAATTGGCCACACTGGCAATATATAGATGAAGGTTTTTAATTTAAGATTTCGAATGAATAAATTTTATGTAGATGGAGAATTTGTAGTTGTGTACCTAGATAGTCTAGAAATGTAGCAAGTAACCAAAAAGGTAGATTAGCAGTTAAGAGTTTCAGGACTTGCAAGTTATAGTTCTTAGTGAAAATCAAAACTGGTAGGGGTAAAAATATTTTGTACTCGTATTGCACATTAGTTTTGGTTCTTGTATCCTGATAAACCTATACATGAAAAAAATGAAGAATTTTGCAGGCGTTTCATACCTTGATGATAGGCATCTGGCCACCGAACATGAGCACGACAGACATCTGCAGGAGGACGCGGAAGGTGTCCCGGATGTTGTTGGCGTTGAACTCCTTGAAGCTCTCGGCGCAGTCGCCGCCCATGAGGAGGAACGAACGCCCGAGAGCCGCCTCCGCGAGCCGATCCTCCAGGTTGCGCGCCTCCCCGGCGAAGACGATCGGCGGGAAGGCCTCCACCGTCCGCAGCACCTCCTCCAGCGCGGCCTTATCCGGGTACTCCGGCTGCTGCAGCGCCGGCCGTTCCCGCCAGCTCCCCGGCGCCCACTGGCTCGGCGGCCGCGGCGCCGCGCGCACCGCGTGGACGCGGACGAGCCCACCGCGCCGCCGCGGCAGGGCGAGCCCCTGGGAGGGCAGGAGCGGATTGTGCACCGCCGCGGGCGATGGCGCGAGGTTCATGTCGATGTCGGGGGATGACGCGTCGTGCAGGGGAAGGTTTCTGTTCGGATGGGGGGCGGCTGAACGAGTGCTGGAGCCTGAACGCTGAACGAGGGTTCTTGTGGAATTTTCCTGTGCCGATTGTGTCAGCGGAGTCTACCCACCGCAAAACGAGAGATTTTTCCCGAATTGGGTCATGCGGCACTTTCACGACATGGATCACAATCAGCTGGATATAAACACTTCACATCTTAGTCCGACAGGAAACAATCGTGGTACCAATTCGAATATTCGATGAACTCCATCCCTGTTTCATCGCGCGGATTAGCTGGATATGCAAATAGAGATGGTGGTAGAGGGTTTCCTTTCTGACATAAGCCTGTGTAATGCTTAACATAAATAGCAGTATGTGCTTTTGTATGAAAGCGTGCTCATGATTTTCTATTTACTTTATGTTGTCTATAAAGAAGAACTGTTTGTGCAGTGTCATTTTTCTCATGGTGCATTTATTGAACAAATCCATTATGGAAGATGGGCCGTGGGCTAATCACAGCCTTCACATTTCAAAAGTAAAAGAGAATTGGACGTTCAAATCATTTTCTAAACCAAAATATAAATATAAACTTGGGCATAGAAATTATATACCCGTGGTGGGAATCTTAAAAATTATAGTAGAAAGGAAATGATATTTGATGTATGAAATGAATTTGTTTTATTTTTTAAATATGGAGGATTTGATTAGCCACAATGATTAATGATTGAAAATCTAAATTCAATTGATATGAATTTTTTGTATAGTTAATAGCTAAAATTCATGATATGTAAAACTATAAGTACGTGTGATGTAGTGATGGGCTCCCGGGATGTGCAAGAGTGTGTGGTGGGCTAAGATTTCGTGTCTACTTCGGGATTTTTGGGTTGTTCAGCTTTCATGAGATAGACTCCGGAATAAGTGTTTGGGGTTTTCGGGTTTGAGATAAGGATTTTCGGGTGTTGGGATCGGGAATTGGGAATTTGTCCACACTGCACGGCGACAACACGGCTTCTTGGTGGCACACGCCGACTTGTTAGTGGATATCAAGCGGGACTCGTCGGGAAGTATGGCAGCCCTGGCAGCCTCCTCCTCCTCTGTTGGGGCCTCGACTGGTCTAGCGTCGCGCCAAGACGGCGCCTCCACCAGTCGTGGTGCCTCCTCCGTCACCGTGGTGTACTCGACGATGACAACGACCCATCATTCTAGGTCGAGGAGTAGGATAGGAGTAAATTTCATTCAAATAATTTATAATATGAAATTTCAAACTTTTTAAATTTGGTTATGTTTTTTAGGTCTGATATTGAAATTTCTATAAAATTTGGCTGTGGGAATAGAACACATAATTTGTTTGAAGGTGTCATTCGTTTGAGATTCGCCATAGAAAAGGTACCGGGCCGAGCGCTGGCGATGGCGCAGGCAGAGCGGCGCATGGGGCCGGCAGGAGCGGGGGCTGGCCGCGGCCGCCTCCGCGCTCCTCCATCCACGTGACCACCACCACGCCACCGCCCGCCTGCCCGCGGCCGGTGGCCCAACCCCTACCAAAAAAAACGAACCGCCCACCACCACCACCACCCATACTACCCTCGCCTCGCCCTTATCCCCCACCCGAATCCGCCTCCACCACCGCCGCCGCCGCCCGCTCCTCCTCCATCATTTATTCCACCATACCAACCCTCGCCCGCACCAGATCTAGATCTAAACCGCCGCCGCCGTAACACCTCATCTGCATACGACGATGGAGGCCGACGACCCGCGGCGCCCCTCCGGCGCCGCCGCCTCGAAGAAGAGCGCGCCGGGTCAGCCCTGGTCGGACGCGGAGACCATGCACCTCATCGACGTCTACGAGGACCGGTGGAACAAGCTGCGCCGCGGGCAGCTCAAGGCGCACCAGTGGGAGGACGTGGCGGCGGAGACCACCGCGCGCTGCGGCGGCGGCCAGCGCAAGACGGGCACCCAGTGCCGCCACAAGCTCGAGAAGCTCCGCAAGCGCTACCGCACCGAGGGCGCACGCCCCGTCACCTCGCTCTGGCCCTTCTTCCGCCGCATGGAGCGCCTCGAGCGCGGCCCTTCCTCCGCCGTCTCATCCAGCTTCGCCGCCTCCCCGCCCGCCGCGGCCTCGGACGACGAGGAGCAGGCCTCCGAAGATGAGGAGGACGACGAGGCAGGCGAAGACGATGAAGAGGAGGAGGAAGAGGAGCAGGTGCTCCTCCCACGGAACAGCAGCAACACCAGGAGCATCAACGGCATCCTCCGGGACGGTGGCAGCGGGTTTAGGGGCTTCGCCCCTCGCCAGTCCCCGCAACCGCACCGGCAGCCGTCGCCGCCTGCTGTGACGCTGTCCACCGCGCCTCCGCGGAAGAGAGTCGCCTACGAGGCGTTCCACTCCAAGCCCCTTGCGGACAAGGTGAAGGTCGAGGAGGCTCCGGTGGCCAACACGCACATCTCAGCGGTGCTGAGGGATTTCGGAGACGGGATCATGCGGCTCGAGAGGCGACGAATGGAGGTGCAGTGGGAGATTGGGCGGGGGTGGAAGGAGACGGAGACCCGTAGTAACAGGATGCTCCAGGATGCGCAGCGAGAGCTCCAGGACATCCTCGCCGCTGCCTCTGCGCCGGGGAAGAAGCCCAGGAGGGACCATGGCAGCAGTGCAGACGGCTTGTAGTAGGGGGTTTAGATCGTGGTGGTGAAGGGAGGGAAGGATTCTTCTTGGTCTTCCTCCTCTCCCCCAGGATGTGTTGTGTTTAGTAGGAGCACTATGTAACTTACTTGCAGTAGCCATTTGACAGTCTCTGTTATGCCATGCTCTCTGATACTCTGACACGCTTTCATGCGGCGGTCAAGAGTCAACACTAAATGTAGTGGCTAGTTTAGTTAACATAACACCTGTATTTGATCCAATTTTTTCTATGCGTTGCTTTGTGTATTGTGGGAGATGAGGAGTGCTGCATCTGTACTGTGAGATCTCGGATTCTGGGTAACGAGGAGCTGACAAGTGCCAAGATAATATAAGGGCAAAAGGCACGTGACGACGAACCTGCTAGTTTTTATAAACTGAATGTTTACACCCAGATAAATTTGATCATTATTATATTATTCGATCTTCAACATAAGACATCTTCAGTTCTCTTGGGTTCCCTGCCAAATACCATGTGCATGTAAAGCTACTCCCAATAAGGCAGAACATGACACCATCTCTAATGGCGCCCTGAAAATAACCTATCAATTTGTTAATGTTCGTACATAAAATTCAGCCTTCCAAACATCGGAGGGCTCCCACCAATGTTTTCGACGCCTTTTGGACGTGGTCGAGACCGGGTGTGATGGATCTGACCAGTTCATACCGCACCGCTGCCACTATGGGAACCATATCGGGGTCGTCGTTCCTCCTTCTTGCCGACCACGAATTGGCCTTCTGGCCGTGAGACAATATTGTTCTGGATTCTAATGCTTATATCTTTAAGGTGGTCAATGACCTACTCGAACTAATTGTGCCTAAAGTTAAGTGAAAAAGGGGTAAATAGTTATGAGGTTGAAATATGACCGCCTTTGATTGTTCTCTAGTAAGGGGAAATAGTGCCTTCCAAATGTCTTGATAATTATAGATTTTAATTCATATACTTATGACTATAGTACTACTGGATAATGTTGTGGTATTGGAAATAAAGTGTATTGTGGCGTTGTTATAAGCTCTCTTTAGTTGCCAACATTCTCCCTCTTAGTAGGTGACGTGGGGCTATCTTCGACTAGCCCACCGTAAGGCTACCTGGGTCGCACTAAGCATGGAAAGGCCCACAGAAGGCCCACTCGGGGTACCACGTATCCTAGTCCAACTTGGTTAGGTCTTGTAACCTGTCATATCTGTACCAACCGCCCGAGACCTGGCTATCTATAAAGACAGGAGGGTTGCCCGTCCTAGAGGACACGCTCATAGCCACCACCACAAACCCTAGCGAGATCACAATCTCGCCATTGTAATCGCTACTCGCATCAATAATCAGACAAGCAGGAGTAGGGTATTATCCTCCGGGAGACTGAACCTGGGTAAAACCTTGCTTGTCAGCCGTCGTGATCACCAACACCTTTCTCTCTCTCCCCATCAATCAACCCGGGGTGCACAACCCTGGGATTTGCCGAGTTACCACCTCGTCAATTGGCGCCGTTTGTGGGAATACAAAAAAGTGTTGGAATCATGGTCGCTCCGGCTCCATCCGCAATGAAGACCGACGTCCGCGTCGCCAGGGAGTCGGTCCGCTTCGGCTCCTTCGAGTACGTCCTCCACCCTCCGGCTCGCCGCTCGGTGTACGCCGATCTGGACAAAGGTATACACATCACCTTCGGCTCCGTGTGCTGCTTCGCCGACAGTCGCGGAATACTCAGGTCCGCGGCAACCGCGCCACGCGCGGCAGCACCCGCATCGGCCAATCTACCGCCGCCCTCATCAAGACCCGCGAAGATCGCATCTGTCGCACCTGCGAAGATCGCATCTGTCGCACCCGCAAAGATCGCATCTGCCGCACCCGCGAAGATTGCATCCGTCGCCCGCAAAGATCGCTCTTGTCGCACCCGGGAAGATCGCACCTGCATCGACTGCATCGACAACCTCAGCAACGGCCGCGCGGATCGGGTCTACTACACCAATCCCGATCGCACGGGCGGTTTAATCGAGATCTACTTCAACTACTGCACCCGCGCGGACGACCAAGGGCTTGCGGCTGACAGCCACGTCACGCGTGTCTTCGTCTTCATGGGGCTGCCAACTCTACCCCAAGCCAATCGCACTCGCTCCGGCGGCTGCGAAACCTCAGAGCACGTGGAGGATCGCAAGGAGGCGAAACAACGACTGCGCCGCGCGTCACGTTGCAGCAATTTTCGATCCCGAGCAAGCTCGGATGACGGAAGCAGCAGTGGCAGCACAAACACACCGACCCAAGTCTACCCCAAGCAATGCTTCATGGCGGGCACAGCGCCACCCGATGACAACGAAGAACCCGCATACCCACTAGAGGTGATCATGCCGGACCAGACTAAAATCGTCATCACACGGGACATGGGAATCCAAGCCATGAAGCATGTCGACGAAGGCACGTTCCCTCCACCCGACGCACCTAGAGAGGATCACCTGGCGGTCCAGTACTTGCTACACAAGGAACACAAACGACTCCGCGCCGAAAAGGCCGACTTACTCCGGCGCAAGAGGGACGCAGATGCATCGAGTGCCAGGCGAGCTGACCTCTCCTTTACCTCCTCCACGGAAGTTAACCAAGGAGCACGGCGAAACAGAGCCCGCGTTCCCCTCCTGACAGACGCCGACCGAACCAGGGTCACCCGCAACCTCGAGTCGTCCTTCGTCACCGAGGATGAGAACGGGATACCCGTCCCAAAGACGGCGAATGCCGCCTTGATCTCAGTCGAGACATACCTTCGGCTCACGCAACCACCGGAGGGAGACGCACGTTCCCTGCTCCACAGACAGCAAATCGCCTCCATTAAGGCGATCGAAGAAGCTCTAGCGGCCAAGATACCAAGCAACCGAGCGCGCGAGCCAGCAACCTCGGAGGTCCCAGCAGCACAGCGACAACCAATCAAGGACCTTCGCGACGTCCTCACGCAGAAGACGGTGGGCCGCAACCGCAAAGAACGTTCGGCTAGAGCTGCGAACCTAGACGACCAGGCCGATCGTGACTTCGAGCCATGCGGGGCTGCATGCTTCAGCTTCAACATCCGCGACACCCGCATGCCTAAGGGCTTCAAGCTGACAGCGGGCACCCCAAAGTACGACGGGAAGCAAGATCCACGACTGTGGCTCGAGGACTACCTCATCGCCTGCACCTGCCAAGGCGGGACGTCGACTACGACAATGCAGTACATCCAGCTTATGCTGACGGACTCGGCGCGCGGGTGGCTCACAAGCCAACCCAAAGACTCTTTCCGAATATGGGAAGAATTCCAGGATAATTTTATAAAAAGTTTCTCGTGAACATTCGCAAGGCCAACGACCTACATCGAGTTGCAGGCATGCAAGGAAGGAAAGGATGAGTCGCTCCGCTCCTACATCCGGCAGTGGACACTCCTCCGCAACACCATGGAACCCGTCTCAGAAGACCGGGTGATGGACGCCTTCATGCACGGCGTTGCACGCCGCGACCTCCGCGAGGAATTTGGTAGGTTCCAGCCGAAACCCACAATAGAGCTCATGAAGACAGCCAACCAGTGGGCCGAAGGAGAGGATTACGTCCGCGATACTTCCCCCAAGAAAGAGGTCGAAACGAGCAACTGGCGTGAGGCACGTCAAAAGAAGAAGTCACGTTACACCCACGACACAATCGAGCTAGTAGCGGCGGGATATGAAACCCCCCGTGATAACAAACGCGACAACAGTCGACAGTACGATCAAGGTCGACAGTCCAGCTCGAGTCAGTACAACCGTCGCAGCAGTAGCATTAGCCACAATGACGGAGGCCAGAAACGCGAGTGGAAGAGCCCGCTAACCCCGGCAGAGGAGCTGATGCAACCTTGTAAGCATCACTCGTTCCGCAACCCGGAGACAGGCAAGTGGGGTTCCAGCCATCTGCTGAAGGATTGTCGCAAAGCACGGAAGATATACCAAGCCATGCATCAAATCATCGCTCCAGTGCAAGCAATACAGGCAGCTCCACAGCTAACCATCCAAGCGACACCCGCAAACAACAACCAGGTGCAGGCGGCCGGAGCATTCCCCAGCCGCAGCAGCAACAACAGCAGCAAGGTCAGTCGGCAGCGACCGACACGTATCCACCCGCACGAGGGCAGCTGAACATGATCCAGAAGGGACCCCCGTCAAACAGGCGCCAAAAGCTCATCACCCGCCAAGTACTTCAAGCCATCAACAGCCCGCGCGCAGTACCAGACTACCTGCGCGGGTCAGAGACACCCATCACGTTTTCCAGGGCAGATCACCCATCCGAGGTAACCCGACCCGGACACGCCGCGCTCGTGATTGAGGCCCTGATTGGCGACTACAGCTTGAAGAAGGTGTTCATGGACGGGGGCAGCGGCATCAAAATCATATTCGCCGACACCCTGAGAAGAATGAACAGGTCGACAGAGAAATTGCCGGAATCGGAAACCACTTTCCACGGCATAGTACCAGGGCAAGCAATCACGCCCATGGGAACAATCACGCTCGACGTCATCCTCGGCACACCCGAGCACTTCAGGAAGGAGTCGATCGATTTCGAAGTCATCGACTGGAAGTCGCAGTACCACGCCATACTCGAACGCCCAACTTTTGCCAGGTTCATGGCAGTACCCCACTACGCCTACCTGATGGTCAAGTTGCCCGGACCGAAAGGAGTAATCACCGTACGCGGCGACTTCGGGCTCTCCAACAGCTGTGATCGCGAGTTCGCCAAGATTTTTGAGTTCTTCGGAGTCGAGGAGCACTTCAAGGCCATATCAGCCGACAACGACAAGACCATCTTTCCATCTCGCAAGAAGCCAGCTAAGGACGCATCATTCAACACGAACGACGACACCGTCACCCACCAAGTCCATCCGACTGATAGCAGAAAGACGGTCAAGGTTTCGTCAAGTCTGACCCCCGCATAGGAAAGCGCGCTCGTCGAGTTCCTACGTGAGAACTGGAAGATCTTGGCATGGCAACCTTCTGACATGCCAGGGATACCCAGGGAACTCGCCGAGCACTCTCTAAAGGTCCACAAGGACGCAAGACAGTCAAACAATCCATGCGACGCTTCTCAGGACCCAAGCGAGACGCGACCACCATGGAAGTCGACAAACTACTGCACGCCAAGTTCATCCGAGAGATCAAGGACTCGGACTGGGTCGCCAACCCGGTCCTAGTGGAGAAAAAGAAGACGATAAAACTACGCATGTGCGTTGACTTCACCGCAGTCAACAAGTGCTGCCCCAAGGATCACTTCCCGCTCCCGCGGATAGACCAGATCATCGACTCGACAGCAGGCTGTGACGTGGAGCTACCTTGCGGGTAGCCCACGATGATGCTACCTGGGCCGCGTCAAGGATGGAAAGGCCCGCGGAAGGCCCACTCGGGGTACCTTGTGCCCTAGTCCAACTCGGTTAGGTCTTGTAACCTACCGTATCTGTATCAACCACCCGAGACCTGGCTACCTATAAAGCAAGGAGGGTTGCCCGTCCTAGAGGACACGTTCATAACCACTACGACAAACCCAAGCGAGATCGCAATCTCGCCATTGTAATCGCTACTCGCATCAATAACCAGACAAGCAGGAGTAGGGTGTTATCCTCCGGGAGCCTGAACCTGGGTAAACCTCGCTTGTCAGCCGTCGTGATCACCTTGCACTCATCTCTCTCCCCATCAATCAACCCGGGGTGCACAACCCTGGGACTTGTCGAGTTAACACCTCGTCAATTGGCGCCGTCTGTGGGAACTTCAACAAGTGTTAGGATGATGGTCGCACCGGCTCCATCCGCAATGAAGATCGGCGCATCCGCCGTCAGGGAGTCGATCCGATTCGGCTCCTTCGAGTACGTCGTCCACTCGCCAACTCATCAATCGGTGTACGCCGATCTGGACAAAGGTATACACATTACCTTCGGCTCCATATTCTGCTGCATAGATAGTCGTGGTATACTCAGGTCTACGACTATTGCGCTACACGCGACGGCGTTTCCAAAATCGCCGACCATCGCGCCCGCTGGACCCGCTGAGATCGCATCTGCCGCACCCGCGGAGATCGCGCCCGCTGGACCCGCTGAGATCGCATCTGCCGCACCCGCGGAGATCGCGACCGACGAACCCGCGAAGATCGCATCTGTCGCATCCGCATGGGTCGCGCCAGCTGCACCCGCGAAGAGGACATCTACAACGACAATCTCGGCAAGATCCACCTCCACCGTCGCACCCGCGCGGCCGACTGGGGGCCCGCGTCCGATAACCATGTCGCGCGCGCCCTCGTCTTCGTGGAGATCCCAGGTTTACCCCAAGTCAATCGCACTCGCCCCGGCAAGTGTGAGCACCTGGACAATCGCGAAGAGACGCGACAGCGGGTGCGCCGCGCGCCACGTTGCAGCAATTTTCGACCCCGAGCAAGAAGCGGGTGACAGAAGCAGCAGCGGCAGCACCAACTCTCCAATTCATGCCTACCCCAAGCAAGTCTTCATGGCTGGCACAGCGCCGCATGACGACGAAGACGAACCCGCATACCCACTGGAGGTGGACATGCCGGATCAGACGAAACTTGTCATCACGCGCGATATGGCGATCCAAGCCATGAAGCATGTGGACGAGGGCACGTTCCCGCCACCCAACGCACCTCGAGACGATCACCTGGCGGTCCAGTACTTGCTACGCAAGGAAGGCGAACGAATTCGCGCCGAAAAAGCCGAACTTCTCAGGCGCAAAAGGGACGCGGATGCGTCGAGTGCCAGGCGAGCTGCTCTCTCCTTCACATCCTCCACAGAGGTGAATCAGGGAGCACGGCGAACCAGAGCCCGTGTCCCCCACATGGCAGAAGCTGATCGAACAAGGCTCACCCGCAACCTCGACTCGTCCTTCGTCACCGAAGACGAGAATGGGATACCCGTCCCGAAGACGGTGAATGCCGCCCTGATATCAGTCGAGACATACCTCCGGCTCATGCAGCCACCGGAGGGAGACGCGCGCTTCCTTCTCCACAAACAACAAATTGCCTCCATAAGGGCAATCGAAGAGGCTCTGGCGGCCAAGGGGCCAAGCAACAGAGCGACTGAGCCAACGACGTCGGGCGTCCCAGCGGCGCAGCGACAAGCAATCAAGGACCTCTGTGACGTCCTGACGCAGAAGACGGTGGACCGCAACCGCAAGGAACGTTCGGCTAGCGTGGCACACGCAAACGACCACGCCGACCGCGACTTCGAGCCGTGTGGGCTTCAAGTTGACGGCGGGCACACCAAAATACGACGGGAAGCAAGACCCAAAGCTATGGCTCGAGGACTACCTCATCGCTTGCACCTGTCAAGGCGGAACGTCGACTACAGCCATGCAGTACATCCAGCTCATGCTGACAGACTGGGCACGCGGGTGGCTCACAAGCCAACCCAAAGCTTTCCGAACATGGGAGGAATTCCAAGATAACTTCATTAAGAGTTTCTCAGGAACATTCGCCAGGCCAACGACCTACATTGAGTTACAGGCCTGCAAGCAAGGGAAGGACGAGTCGCTCCGCTCTTACATCCAGAGGTGGACACTCCTCCGCAATACCATGGAACCCGTATCAGAGGATCGAGTGATGGACGCCTTCATGCATGGCGTCTCTCGCCGCGACCTCCGGGAGGAATTCGGTAGGCTCCAGCCGAAGACCACAATAGAACTCATGAAAACAGCCAACCAATGGGCCGAAGGAGAGGACTATGTCCGTGAAACTTCTCCCAAAAAGGAAGGCGAAACAAGCAACTGGCGCGAGGCACGTCAAAAGAAGAAGGCACGTTACACCCACGATTCAATCGAATTAGTAGCGGCAGGGTATGAAACCCCCCGCGAGGAAAAGCGTGACAACAGCCGACAATACGAGGAGAGTCGGCAGCCCAGCTCGAGCCAGTACAACCGTGGCAGCAGCAGCATCGACCACAATGATGGAAGTCAGAAGCGCGAGTGGAAGCGCCCGCTGACCCCAGCAGAGGAACTGATGCAACCCTGTAAGCATCACTCGTTCCGCAACCCCGCAACAGGAAAGTGGGGTTCAAACCACTTGTTAAAGGATTGCCGCAAAGCAAGAAAAATCTACCACGCCATGCAGCAAATCATCGCCCCAGTGCAGGCCATACAAGTGGCACCGCAGCTAGCCATCCAGGCAGCACCCGCAAACAACAATCAAGTGCAGGCGGCAGGAGCGTTCCCCCAGCCGCAGCAGCAGCAACAAGGTCCGTCGGCAGCAGCCGACGCGTACCCAGCCGCACGGGGACAGTTGAACATGATCCAGAAGGGACCCCCGTCGAAGAGGAAGATAAAAAATCCTAGGCCGCCACTCGAAATACTCGGGGGCTGCGCCGCACAGGTTGAAATAAAAGCTTAGGCCGCTACTCGAACCACTCGGGGGCTGCGCCATACAAGCATGATCAAAAATCCTAGGTCGCCACCCGAACCACTCGGGGGCTGCGCCACACAGGTTGAAATAAAAGCTTAGGCCGCCACCCAACCCACTCGGGGGCTACGCCGTACAAGTGCCAAGCCAAAAAATCCTAGGCCGCCACCCGACCGACTCGGGGGCTGCGCCATACAGGTCAAGTCCAAAATCCTAAGGCGCCGCCCGCCACACACGGGGGCTGCGCCACACAGGTCACACTTGTAACCCTAGGCTACCACTCGACTTACTCGGGGGCTACGCCAAACAAGAACTCCAAGAAAAATCCTCAGCCGCCACTCGAACCTACTCGGGGGCTGCGCTGCACAGGTCAAGTTCCAAATCCTAGGTCACCACCCGACATACTCGGGGGTTGCGCCAAACAGGTAACACTTGTAACCCTAGGCCGCCACTCGACCTACCCGGGGGCTGCGCCATACAGGTCCTCGCTAAAATCCTAGGCCACCACTCGAGCGACTCGGGGGCTGCGCCATACAGGTCAAGTCGCAGAAATCCTAAGTCGCCACCTGATATAATCAGAGACTGCGGCATGCAGGTCACACTTGAGAAACCTAGGTCGCCGCCTAGCACTCCAGGCGACTGCGCCAAACAGGTCACAAGCCCAAATCAAGCACTCACTTTTCGAGCGAAAAGGACTAACTCTTACAATTCCAGAGTATTTCAATCAATTGTCATACTTACAGAGTAACATTTGCCACCCTATAGCTAACCCTGTACACCAGACGACAGCTACTCTACACTGCAGGTTCAGCCTTCGGTGCATCAAGAGGCCCTACAAGACGCTCGCTCAGGTCCTGAACCTGCCGGATAATCCGACGCGCAGCAGCCAGGGTCTCGTCGAAGTCATCATCACTCGGCAGGCCTTCAAGCACCCGCTCAAGCGGAAGATGTGGCCGGTGCATCCGGACGTATGCCAACGCAGCGTTCGCACCAGCCACAAGTTGGGCGTCGACGACCTCCTTCAACCCTTCACCATCGCGGAACCTCTCCAGCAAAGCAGACAACCCGTTCGGCTGCGCATTATGCGGGAAGTACACACGATTGATGTGCCAAAGTGTCTTCCGGCAGCTCTCCAGAAGAAAAGAAGCGCGCCACGTGCGATCAAGCATGGTGGCAAGGACGCGCCCCCTCGACCGGCTCACCCAGAACTGCCGAGCTTCGTACGAGCTGCCGGACGCCTCTCGGGTGACTCGCTCTTCAACGCGAACCCGCTCAGCCTCCCAGTCGGGATTGACGTCTGCGCACTCAAAATGCAACTAAGAATGAGAAGGAAAGCCGCAAAAGGACGGCAGCCGCCAAAAAAGAGGATACATACCTTGCAGCTGTCGACTGATCAGGTCAATCTCCCCAAGCAAAAAGTCCTCACGTCGCGAGAACTCCGCCGTGGGATGCGACTGAGAACGTTGTAGCAGCCGCTCCGTATTCTTCAGGGTCGCCTCAAGCTCCGCCACCTTGTTCTTCAAAAATGTGATTATCCGCTGATCGTTGGCACTGCGTGGAGGAGCCGGCGCCGCCCGACGACGGCGAGCACCCGAAGAAGAAGCCGCGCCACTCGGCACGGCCACCGGAGAAGGCGGAGCATCATCGCACGTAGCACTCTGCCAGGGATACGCAGAGTCAATACAATCAGGCGACTGCGAAGCACAAATCAACTCAGGAAAAATAAAGACCAGCAAAGTCAATATCAAAGACCAAAAGACCCGACAGGGCAATGTTCATTACAATCGTAAAGTTCAAAGTACAGATCGCGGCGACTGCCGCACTCCTACAACTATGCCTACTCTAAGGCCGCGGACTGCGACCGGGAACGGCCCTTCCGAGCTGCCGCCTCAGTCGCCTTAGCAAGGGCCCTCTCGAAGAGTGCCACAAGCTGCGCAGCTAGCTGCGAGGCGCGCTCCTTCACGCCACTCAGCGACGCGGTCCGGCCGTCGGGTTTGCGAGGAAAACCGCTGACGACCTTCTCGAAGTCACCGGGGACCTGGTGGCCTAATAGGAGCTGGAAGGTGAGCTCGGAGCCGCGTACCGTCTGCGACCGCGTGAAGTCGGCGATAGTAGTCGCGTCCTCAAACGGTGCAGCCAGGGCGTCCACGGTCGCCGGCGGCTGGTCACCCGGGAAGATGCTTTGGTGCACCACGGCCAGAGCTCCAGTCGACTTCTGCAGCGCGGCTGAAGACTTCTTCAACGCGTCCGAAGCGTAGGCGCATACCCGGTCGAGGAAGCCAACAGCGGCCGCCAGGTCAACCGTGTCACTCGACGCATCTTCGGGAGGAGCTCCACCGCAAGTCTCTGCGCGAAAATTCAAAGTCAGATCAAGAAAAAGAACAAAGATGCAGTAGGCATCAAGCCGAAACTCACCCCCGAGTACGCCGGCTAGCGAAAGGAGACGACCAACTTGAGTCTTCTCCTTGGCGACCCGAGCCAGCTCCCGATCTAGGGACTAGCGAAGAGCCTTCTCAAGCTCATCAACCCGCCCAGTAACCTGGTCCAGCGAGGAACGCAGTTGGTCCCTCTCTTTCTCCAGGCGAACATAAGCTGCGGCTGCGTCGAGCTGCTGGCGATAGTAAGGCTGCAATAAAAGCACGAAGTCAATAAAGTTGCGGGTGACTATACTAGTCACCCACACCTTCGGGGGCTACTCCCATCGGGAGCGCTGATCGCGCACCCGATGAAAATCAAAGAACACAAAGAAGAAGCATGCAAGACTTACGTGGTCCAGGAGTTCAAGGTCTTCCGCAGCCGAAGGAAGCACGCGGCTAGAAGATGCAATACCGGCAGGCTCAGCATGCACCTTCTCCACCACCACTGGCGTCCTCAAGCCAGCCGTAGGGGCAGATGTCAACTCCACGTCCCGAAGGGGGGAGCTAACATCATCCGAACGATGGCTGCAGCAGAAACAAGAGCACCAATCGAATCGAGAAACGTCCAGACTGCAAAGTACAACTGGATGGACACATTACAAAGAAACTAACCTGGGGGTGCCGGCGTCATCGTAGCTCTCCAGGGAAGGCGAAGGCATCCGCGCGAACGAGCGTGGCGCCGCGGAGTTGACCGGGGGAACGTTCAGAGGTTCCTCCCAGCCACCCGAAGAACGAGCACCAGGAGACGTTACGGCGACCTCCTCCTCAGCAGCGTCCACGCCCCGGGCAGGTGATGACGCAGTGGCAGACTCACCGCGAATGGGAAGCTTCCGCTTCTTCCTCGCGGGTTCCTCCACCTCATCTTCCTCCTCCACCTCGTCGCGGGGAGAATGCGCGGAGGGAATCTCCTCGTCCTCGTCATCCTCTTCGACAAACCTCGACTCATCGTCGGGACCGTTCTCAGGGAGGGGAGGACAGCTGACGAAAAGATCCCGGCCCTGAGACAAATAGACGCAAGTCGAATCAGAAAGAAAGGTAGACTCAAGTCGAAGAAGGTAAGCGAGAAGACAATAAAAGACTTACCTCAGGAACGGGGTTCGAGGCCCCGTAAGGAGAAATTGGGCACCTGACGTTGCACGCGTCCGCGGCTCGGAGGTTGGTGATGGACCTGACACTAGCTTCCACCTCCTCGTCCTCCAGCGGCTTGGCGCTGACGCCTTCGGCGACCCACATCGGGTGAGGCCGGGCGCTGAGCGGCTGCACCCGAAGACGGAAGAAGGTGGCCATCAGAAAGACGCCACCCGCATCACGCCCAAGGGTCTGAGTCAGCTCATGCAGCAGGGACAGCAGGGGCCGCACAGCCTCCTTCTCCACGGCAGACAGCGGGTGCGCCCAGGCGGCGGTCTTCCGCAGTCCGCGCTTGCTGTCGAATGCGTCCAGTCCGTCGCCGTTCGACTGGACGTAGAACCATCTCCGGCGCCACCCTTGGACGGAGTCGGACTTCTTCATCTGAAAGTACGCGGTGTCACCGCGTACCTGGATTCCGAAGCCACCCACTGGGAAGGTCAGCCCACTCTTCCCCACGTTCTTGCGAACGAGGAAGAGCGACTTCCACAGCGCCCAGTGGGGCGCGACACCCAAGAAGCACTCGCAGAGCACGATAAAGCCCGCGATGCTCAAGACGCCATTGGGGGTCAGATCGTGGATCTGAACCCCATAGGCGTACAGGAGACCACGCACGAAATCGTGCATGGGGAACCCGAAGCCTCGCGGAATGAAGTCCGCGAAGCAAACACGTTCCCCATCGCGAGGAGTGGGGAAGACCTCCTTGCCAGGGACTCGTACCTGGACTTGGTCGGCGGGCGGCAGCATGCCCTGCGCGCGGAGCAGCTCCACATCGCTCTTCTTCGTCGACGACCTCTGCCAATCACCCTCGGGCTTCTTCATCACCCCGGCGTCGTCAGCGGCGGCGTAGGATCGGCCAACGATCCGAGCACCCGAAGAAACTGTTCGAGTGGCAACGCAGTAAGCTCGAGCAGCCGAATCCATCCAACAAGTAAGCCAAAAGCAGGCTGAGCAGAAGCAAGCTTCGCAAAGAAGATGAAGACAAAATAATTCGACTGCACAGATTACTCCCATCGGGAGTGGCTGGTTCGACTGAAGAAATTCGAGTTCAAGCTCAAGATCAAGCAATCCAATGGCGCGTCCAGGAAGAAGGAGTCCTTTGTCCGACTCTACGCTTCGACCAAGCACTCGGGTGCTACTGACGTGGGGCTACCTTGCGGGTAGCCCACGATGATGCTACCTGGGCCGCGTCAAGGATGGAAAGGCCCGCGGAAGGCCCACTCGGGGTACCTTGTGCCCTAGTCCAACTCGGTTAGGTCTTGTAACCTACCGTATCTGTATCAACCACCCGAGACCTGGCTACCTATAAAGCCAGGAGGGTTGCCCGTCCTAGAGGACACGTTCATAACCACTACGACAAACCCTAGCGAGATCGCAATCTCGCCATTGTAATCGCTACTCGCATCAATAACCAGACAAGCAGGAGTAGGGTGTTATCCTCCGGGAGCCTCAACCTGGGTAAACCTCGCTTGTCAGCCGTCGTGATCACCTTGCACTCATCTCTCTCCCCATCAATCAACCCGGGGTGCACAACCCTGGGACTTGTCGAGTTAACACCTCGTCAGGCTGCGAGCGCCTGTCCTTCCTGGACGCCTACTCAGGTTACCAGCAGATCAGGCTGAAAGTCGAGGACGAAGAGAAAACGGCCTTCGTCACACCCGACGATGTCTTTTGCTACCAGACGATGCCGTTCGGGTTAAAGAACACAGGTGCCACGTACCAGCGGACAATGCAAGCGTGCCTCAAAGGGCTCATCGGGTAGATCGTCCAAGTCTACGTCGATGACATCATCATCACGACCCGAAAAGAAGATACCTTAGTCGACGACCTCCGCAAGGTCTTCGCTGCACTCGATGTGTACCAGATCAAGCTCAACCCAGAGAAGTGCGTATTCGGCGTGCCAGCCGGAGAGCTACTAGGGTACCTCGTATCTGCAAGAGGAATCGAAGCGAACCCCGAAAAGGTGCAGAACATTCTCACAATGCCAGCACCAACCAAACTCCGCGAGGTGCAGCGATTAGCCGGCCGAGTCGCAGCTCTCAGCCGGTTCATTAGTAAGTTGGGAGAGAAAGCTTTACCTTTCTACCAACTGATGAAGAAGACGGACAAGTTCGAGTGGACACAGGAGGCGTAGGATGCGTTCGACCATCTCAAGAAAACCCTGACAACCTCCCCAGTCCTCGTGGCACCGCTGGAAAACGAGCCGCTATACTTATATGTCTCAGCAACAAACAGGGGGGTGAGCACGGTACTCGTAGTCGAGCGGGAAGAAGAAGGGCACAGTCACCCGGTGCAAATGCCCGTCTACTACCTCAGCGAAGTCCTCACCCTGTCCAAGCAGAACTACCCGCACTACCAGAAGCTGGCGTACGGAGTTTTCATGACCTCCAGGAAGGTCGTCCACTACTTCTCCGAGTACCCGATCACGGTGGTAAGCTCCTCTAGACTAGCATACATTCTCACAAACCAATGCGCGACAGGACGAGTCGCCAAGTGGGTTGTCGAACTAGGACCATGGGGGCTGAAGTATACTCACCCGAAGTCCATTAAGGCCCAAGTCCTCCCAGAATTCACCACCGAGTGGATAGAAGCCCAGCTACCAAATGTCCCCGACTTGTCCAACGCATGGACTATGTACTTCGATGGCTCCAAGAAATTCAAGTCAGCCGGGGCAGGAGTTGTGCTCATCTCCCCCAAGGGTGACAAGCTGAAGTATGTCCTACAGATGGATTTTCCGACGCCATCCAACAACGAAGCCGAGTACGAGGTCCTAATCCACGGCATGAAGATGGCCAAGAACTGCGGCGCCACGCACCTCATGATCTACGGCGACTCCTACCTGGTGGTACAGCAAACCATGAAGTCCTGCGACGCCATCGCCGACAACATGATCGCCTACCGAGACCTGTACAACCAGATGGAAGGCAACTTCGAGGGCTGCGAGTTAAGGCACGTCGGCCGCGACAGCAACGAAGAAGCCGACGTCCTCGCTAACATGGGATCAGACAGAGTTCCAGTTCCACCCGGCGTCTTCCTCGAGCGCATCACGCAGAGATCTATCAAGACTCAAGCCGCAGTAAGCACCGCACCAAAAGCAAAAGGCGATGCAAACCCGCCAAGCCAAGAGAAGGTCCCCATGGAAGTCATGCTAGTCGAAGTCACATGGACAGGACCATACCTGGCGTACATAATGCATCAGAAGCTGCCAGCGGACCCAGTCGAAGCAAAGCGCATCATCAGGCGCTCCAAAAGCTTTACCGTCATCAACGGGGAGCTCTACAAGAGAAATATCTCGGGAATCCTGCAGAGGTGCATAGACCCAGTCGACGGCCAAGCCATCCTACTCGACATCCACGCGGGTATCTGCGGGCATCATGCCAACAGTCGAGCACTGGTGGCCAAAGCACTACGAGTCGGGTTCTACTGGTTAACAGCCATGCATGACGTCGAAGATCTAGTAAAGAAATGCACAGGGTGCCAAGAGTTTGCCAACAAGCCACACGCGCCAGCATCAGAGCTCAAGACAATACCGCTAGTCTGGCCCTTTGCCCAATGGGGGCTAGACATGGTGGGCCCGCTGAAGAAATCATCACCCGGAGGGCATACTCACCTCCTGGTTGCAGTCGACAAGTTCACTAAATGGATTGAAGCCGCACCCATCACAAGTTCGACTGCATCAACAACGGTCAACTTCATCAGGTCCATCATCTTCAGATTCGGAGTGCCGAACGGGATCATCACAGACAACGGCTCGAACTTCACAGCCGAAGAATTCAAAGACTTCTGCTCAGAGCAAGGTATCAAACTCAGCTATGCATCCGTCTCACACCCGCAATCCAATGGGCTAGTGGAGAAGGTCAACGGTTTAGTCTGCAGCGGCATCAAGAAGCGACTGCGTGTGCCACTCAGGCGCGCAGCGGGCGCATGGGTCGAAGAACTACCATCAGTCCTCTGGAGTCTGCGGACCACGCCCAACAGATCCACCCAGTACACTCCAATCTTCATGGTGTACGGCGCAGAAGCAGTCCTACCCTGCGACATCAAGTTTGACGCACCAAGGGTGGTCGCCTACGACGAGTCAGACGCAGAAGAGGCACTCGAGGACAGCATGGACATATTGGACGAAGCACGCGACATCGCTCTGGCGCGATCAGCCGTATACCAGCAAGACCTGCGCAACTATCACAGACGAAGATTGCGACCAAGCGCTTTCGTCGCAGGTGACCTGGTCCTTCGCCTCGAACAGAAAAAAATGCACAAGCTCGCCTCCCCATGGGAGGGTCCGTACATCGTCACAGAGGCGATTGGCAACGGAGCATATCGCTTAAAGGACTCGAAGACAGGAGCAGCCTGCAGCAACCCGTGGAACATTGCACAACTCCGGCGGTTCTATGCTTAGTCGAATCAACCATTGTAACAAGGATAGCATGTCAAAGCGGCAGGTTTCACACGCACTCTTTCCCTTACCAGGGTACCTGAGGGGACTGGAAGGGTTTTAATGAGGCGGCCTGTTCGCAGCAATCAATAAAGTGATTTGAAGAAAATGTTGTTCACTCTACCTTCTCAGTCAAGACAAACAAAAAATCCTAGGCCGCCACTCGATTCACTCGGGGGCTGCGCCACACAGGTTGAAATAAAAGTCTAGGCCGCCACTCGAACCACTCGGGGGCGGCGCCAAAACAGGCACAACTCAAAAATCCTAGGCCTCTATCCGACTTACTCGGGAGATGCGCCACACAGGTTGAAATAAAAGTCTAGGCCGCCACTCGAACAAACTCGGGGGCTGCGCCAAACAGGCACAACTCAAAAATCCTAGGCCTCTACCCGACTTACTCGGGAGATGCGCCGCACAGGTCAAGTCCAAAATCCTAGGTCGCCACCCGACGCACTCGGGGGCTGCACCTCACAGATCACACTTGAAAAGCCTAGACCGCCACTCGAACCACTCGGGGGCTGCGCCAGACATGCACAACTCAAAAATCCTAGGCCCCTACCCGACTTACTCGGGAGGTGCGCCGCACAGGTCAAGTCCAAAATCCTAGGTCGCCACCCGACGCACTCGGGGGCGGCACCTCACAGGTCACACTTGAAAATTCCTAGGCCGCCACTCGAATTACTCGGGGGCTGCGCCATACAGGCTTCCCTGAAGAAATCCTAGGCCGCCACACGAGCTACTCGGGGGCTGCGCCATACAGGTCAAGTCCAAAACCCTAAATCGCCACCCGATGCAATCGGTAACCGCGGTACACATGTCTCACTTGAAAGAATCATAGGACGCCACTCGACTCACTCGGGGGTTGCGCCACATAGGTTCACAACGCAGGCTTAGGCCGTCACCCAAGGTACTCGGGGGCCAGCCACACAAGTCAAAACAGAAGCAAATACTCGCACAGTAATGAAAACAATTTCACTCGTTGCTCAAGAATTCTTCTAATTTCATATACTTTCATTTACATTGGCATAGTCGCCACATTGACTAACCCTATACAACAGAAGAAAACTACTCTCAGTCTGCAGGCTCGGCCTTCGGCGCCCCGAGTGGGCCTACAAGACGCTCGTTGTGCTTCTGCACATGCTCAATCATCTGGCGCGCAGCCGCCAGGGTATCGGCGTACTCGGCATCGCCAGGCAGTCCACCAATCAGCCTCTCCAACGGAAGGTTAGGCCGATGCAGCCGAACGTACGCCAGAGCCGCATTCGCCCAGGCGACAAGCTGCGCGTGGACGATCTCCTTCAGAGCATCGCCGTCACGGAACCTCTCGAGCAAGGTGGACAGCCCATGCGGCTGCCCATTATGCGGGAAGTAGACGTGGTGGATGTGCCACAAGGTCTTCCGGCAATTCTCCAAAAGGACAACCGCACGCCAGGTTCGGTCGAGCATGCGAGCAAGGATGCGCCCTCGCGACTTGTTCAACCAGAAATGGCAAGCTTCCTGGGAGTCGCCAGACGCCTCCCACGTAACACGCTCTTCAACGCGGTCCCGCTCAGCCTCCCAATCTGGGTTCACGTCTGCATACACAAGCTAGAAGTCAGAACCAGCAAATTTCAACAAGGAAAGGCAGCCGCAGAGAGTACCAATCTTGAAGCTGCCGACTGATGAGATCGATCTCCCCTATCAGAAAATCTTCGCGTTGGGAAAAACCCGCAGTCGGATGAGACCTGGAGCGCTGGAAGAGCAGCTCGGTATTCTTCAAGGTAGCCTCAAGCTCAATCACCTTATTCTTCAAGTAAGTGATTATGCGCTGGTCGTTCGCACTTCGCGGAGGGGCCGGAGCAGCTTGGCGACGGCGAGCACCTGAAGAAGATCCATCGCCACTTGGACCAGCCGCAGAAGCAGAAGACGTGCCGCCGAGCAAGTCAGTCTGTCACGAACGTGCAGAATCAATAACAATATACGACTGATCAGCATAGACAAATATGATGGGAAGAAACATTCAATTTCAGCCAGAGTATTGTCAAAGGCCAGAAGACCCAACAAAATATCGATAGACAGCAGTTACAAAGCAAAAGTTATCAGTACATGACACTGCGACTTCTAAGCCCCTACAACTACTCCTAGGCAACAGACTCCGACTACGAGCGACTCTTCCGAGCAGCAGCCGACCCAGTCGCCTTGGCCAGCGCCCTCTCGAAGGTATACACAAGCGTCACAGCAAGCTGTGCAGACCGCACTTTAACTCCGCCCAAGGATGCGGTCCGGCCATCAGGCCTACGGGGGAAGCCGCTGACGACCTTCTCGAAGTCGCCCTGAATTTTGTGGCCTAGGAGGAGCTGGAAGGTGAGCTCGGAGCCGCGTACCGTCTGCGCCCGAGTGAAGTCGGCGAGGGTGGTCGCGTCATCCTCAAATGGAGCAGCAAGGGCGTCCACGGCAGTCGGCGGCGGGTCGCTTGGGAAGATGTTATGGTGCACCGTCGTAAGGGCTCCCGTCGACTTCTTCAGCGCATCTGTGGACTTCCTCAGAGCATCAGACGCATACGCGTAGACACGGTCTAGGAAGCCGACAGCCGTCGCCAAGTCGACGGTGTCACTCGACGAGCCCTCCTCAGGAGCTCCACTGCATGTCTCTGTGCAAAAAAGTCAAACATCAGACAAAGGCAAAAGCAACAACACTGTAGGTGTCAAGCCGAAACCTACCACCAAGAGCACCGGCGAGGGAAAGAAGGCGGTCGACTTGAGTCTTCTCTTGGTCAACCCGCATCCGCTCCAGCTCCTGGAACTCATGGAGGGACTTCTCAAGCTCACCCTGACTCCGAATCTTCAGCTCAAGCTCAGCAACCCGCTTATCAGCCTGGTCAAGGGAAGCGCGAAGCTGATCCCTCTCCTTTTCTAGGCGAACGTAAGCAGCGGCTGCATCAAGTTGTTGGCGGTAGTAGGGCTGAAACAAAAGCAAGATCTTAATAAAGCTGCGGGCGACTCTACTAGTCACCCACACCTTCGGGGGCTACTCCCATCGGGAGCGCTGATCGCGCACCCGATGAAAATTCAAGACTACAAGCACAAGTACAAAGGACTTACGTGGTCTAGAAGCTCGGCATCAACGGAAGGCGGCGGAGGAGCGCGACTCGAATACACGATGACAGCAGGTTGCGTGCGCTCCTCAACTGCCACCCGGGTCACCAGCTCGGTCGAAGGGACGGACGTATGCTCCACCTCACGGTGAGGAGAGTGGACATCGCCAGAACGACGGCTTCAGCAACAGTACAATGACCAACTGCAAGATTGGAACTACAAAAAAACAACTCGAAGTCAACAAGGTACTAACCTGGTGGTCTCGAGTTCATCATCACTCCCCAGGGAGACAGACGGCAGCCGCGCGAACGCGCGCGGTGGCGCGGAGCTGACAGGAGGAAGAACCAGGGGCTCGCTCCAGCCACCTGGTGACCGCGCACCCGACGATGTCGCGACGACTTCTTCTGGATCAGCTTCCGCACCCCTTGCGGGCGACGAAGCGGTCGCAGAGTCACCACCGCTCCGGCGCTTCTGCCTCTTCCGCGCGGGTTCCTCGTCATCATCATCATCGTCCGCTTCGTCGTTGGGGGAGACAGCGGACGGAAGGTCGTCATAATCATCATCCTCCTCCTCGACAAATTTCGACTCGTCGTCAGGTCCGTTTTCAGGGAGAGGAGGAAGGCTGATCAGCAGGGACAGACCCTGAAGCAAGTAGACGCAAGTCGAATCAAGAAGCAAGAAATCAAGAAACAGAACAACAAGGAGAACAAGTCAAGAACTTACCTCAGGAACGGGGTTCGATGCCCCGTAAGCAGCAACCGGGCACTTGACGTTGCAGGTATCCGCGACTCGGAGGTTGGTGATGGACCTCACCTTGGCTTCCACCTCCTCGTCGTCAAGCGGCTCAGTGCTGACGCCCTCGACGGCCCACATCGGGTGGGGCCTAGCACTGAGAGGCTGCACCCGAAGACGGAAGAAGGTGGCCATCAAGAAGACGCCACCCGCCTCGCGCCCAAGGGTCTTGGTGAGGTCGCGCAGCAGGCCTAGCAGAGGTCGCGCGGCTTCCTTCTCCCCCGCAGTCAGCGGGTGCGACCAGGCGTGAGTCTTCCGCAGCCCGCGTCCGCTGTCGAATGCCGCCAGGCCGTCCTGGCTCGGCTGGACGTAGAACCACTTCTTGCGCCACCCCTGGATGGAGTCCGACTTCTTCATCTGGAAGTACGCGGTGTCACCGCGCACTTGGATTCCGAAGCCGCCCACGGGGAATGGCAACCCGCTCTTCCCAACGTTCTTACGAACGAGGAAGAGGGACTTCCACAGCGCCCAATGGGGTGCGATACCCAGAAAGCACTCGCAGAGCACAATGAAGCCCGCGATGCTCAAGACGCCATTCGGGGTCAGATCATGGATCTGAACTCCATAGGCATACAAGAGACCGCGCACAAAATCGTGCAAGGGGAACCCGAAGCCCCGCGGAAGGAAATCCACGAAGCATACGTGTTCCCCATCGCGGGGTGTGGGGTAAACTTCTTTCCCAGGAGCGCGTACCTGGACTTGATCAGTAGGCGGAAGAAGACCTTGAGCACGGAGGAGTTCGACCTCCGCCTTCTTCACCGGCGACCTCTGCCAGTCGCCGTCGGGCTTCTTCATCAGCCCGGCTTCGTCGGCGGCGGCGGAGGAACCAGCGGCACTCTTCGGCTTGCCCATGGCGTCGCGGGGCAGCGCAAGGTACACGGACAAAAACCACGGAGCTCTGGTGAGGGCGAGAATGGCAGAAGGCAGAGGAAAGGAGGCGCGGACGAATGGAGAAGACGATGCCCTCGCGCTGCGGCGTAGTACTTATGCCTCAGCAAAATCAATCTCAGCCCTCCGTCGCGCAGCGGTTCAGAGCATCTTCATCCCGCCGTCCACGTGTCAAGCAAAGAGGCCAACCGTCGTCGCCAACTTCCTCCACTACGCATGAGAATCGAGGTGTCATCATCATGCGCGAAAATTTCGCGCCCAGTTCGGAAACGTGACAACTGCTGACCGCGGTCAGCGCTGCCAGTGGGCCCCGCCATGTCACGTCCCATCGGGCGCAGAGGCGTGCAAAGAAACGTCAGCAGCGACGTTATCAAGCCAACGGCTCCAAAAAAACTGGATAGCGAGTTAACTCGAATGCAAGGATCGAGTGGTAGGCTTCTAAGGTGAAACAACTGAAGACAATGCGTTGGTCAAGGAACCCGAAACGTCTATTCGGGTGACGAAGAAAGTCGAGTAAGCTCTCATAGCCAAATCAGATCTACAAGTAAGCCAACATGGCCGAATAGAAGCAAGCTTCACATAAAGAACAGGACAAAGTAGTTCGACTGCAAAGGTTACTCCCATCGGGAGAGGCCTATTCGACTGAAGAAATCGAGTTCAAGCTCAAGATCAAGCAATCCAATGGCGCGTCCAGGAGGAGGAAGTACTTTGCCCGATGCTGCGCTTCGACCAAGCACTCGGGGGCTACTGACGTGGGGCTACCTTTCGACTAGCCCACTGTAAGCCTACCTAGGCCGCGCCAAGCATGGAAAGGCCCACAGAAGGCCCACTCGGGGTACCACGTATCCTAGTCCAACTCGGTTAGGTCTTGTAACCTGCCATATCTGTACCAACCGTCCGAGACCTGTCTACCTATAAAGCCAGTAGGGTTGTTCGTCCTAGAGGACACGCTCATAGCCACCACCACAAACCCTAGCGAGATCACAATCTCGCCATTGTAATCGCTACTCGCATCAATAATAAGACAAGCAGGAGTAGGCTATTATCCTCCGGGAGTCTGAACCTGGGTAAAACCTTGCTTGTCAGCCGTCGTGATCACCAACACCTCTCTCTCTCCACATCAATCAACCCGGGGTGCACAACCCTGTGATTTGCCGAGTTACCACCTCGTCAGTAGGCTTTTATGTACCATGCATGTATGATGTGCTTATGCATCCAACTCCCTTGAGGCAAAGTTATCTTTCATCTTGCTCCACCAAATCTATCTATATGTGGTATTGCGGCGCCGCGACAGCTAAATGTGCACAAAAAAACCTCCAACTTTATTTTTTGTGTGTGTTTTTTGTTACAAACTCGGTAACTCACAAGTCACGGGGAAGCAGAACAAGAGGAGTAACCATGCATTTGACGCCACAACCACCCTTTAGGAAATAAACAGATGGTACCGTCTACACATATATAGATAGGTTCTTTCATAAACAGATGGTCTCTCAATTTTTTTATTGTGTTCACCTATGGAATAGCATTACTACCATGGGATGTGAAAGATGATGGGGAGCCATGGATTCAGCTAGACCTGTTTTGAGACGATGTAGTTGCGGAAAATGTTATTTGTAGATCTACTTTAAAACTGAAAAAAGAAACATGAGAAAATGATTTTTTTTAGGGCAAGGGCATAAACCCTCTTTTTTCAAGAGTGGAGAGAAAAGCAACATATTACAGATGTCTAAATTTTAAAGGTGTCAATGATTTGGTAATGGAACTTCTGACGTGACTAACCAAGTACTTCTCAAAATCTTTTCAAACTCTATTTTCTGTCAAAACTTAGCACATGGCTACCTCACATTTCTTTGCGAAGGAACTTTCTATTTTCTTTATAAAGTGAAGTTTCTAAAAATCTATTCAAGACCAAATGCTAATTAAGGCAACATCTTTTTTACATGAGCTAGTTTTATGTTTTCACTAAGCACACTTTCACATACGCGAATTTCAAGCTTTGTTTCATGATCTATGTAAGAGTAATTATCCGATGATTTTGATGCTTTTATTGCACCAAGATGGAACGGTTTAAGATTTATGAAATTTTCTTACTTCTCTTTGATCATGATTATAACATGGCTATGTATAGAGTTATTGACTCATATGTGTTATGATAACAAAATTCATAAGTTGTCTTCTTTTATCATTTACTTGCTAGAGCACGAGTACAGATTAAGGATGGGGATACTGATACCTCTGCCTTTTCAAGTTTATTATATTAAGTCCCTTGTTATTTTGCATGATTATTATGTTCTTTTATGTTTCCGTAAGCTTACGAGATTTCGTACGCAACTTCATTATTTAATGTTTAATGGCAAAAACTCACCTTTTTTTCTTTTTTAAGTTTAAGGAAACTTCCGGACGTCACATAAATCAGAGAAAATACAATAATACTCCCTCCGTTTTCAAGTTAGATGATTTTTATTTGTCCACATGTGCATGTACCAAGAAATGTCACATTTATAGGTTCATCCACATATAGATAAATGAAAGACATCTAATTTAGAACACAGGGAGAATCATGTTTTGTGACAATCAGTCAGCTCCTCTTTTTTCTTTCTATTAGCAACAAAAAAGGCCTCCCCTCGCGGCGCATATCACTTGAAAAAAAAGAACAAAAAACCTAGCTACTACCACGTAGATGGATGACGAACTTTTGGTCATTGCCACCATTACCTTGTTACCATTTGCATAGCAACACACCATTGCCTACTAAAAGGCAAACTTACATGACCCATGAGGGTGTCTTCTGTTCAATAAAGCAGATGTTCCCATGGTGCATATGAACCAGCATGTGCTAAATCCTCACACTGCACGAATATTCAAACATATGGCAGTATGAAAATTCATGATCATTGAGATTACCGTAATCATATACCATATAGTATAGTGGTCAAAACTGAGACCAGCAAAATCCGATGAGTACGATCTAGAGTTTTTTCTACTATCTTAGAAGCTACAACGAATATAGCGATTCCTATATAAGGTCCTGGTTTGTTAGAGGGAATGCAACATATGTGCTATCTAAAACGGAGATGTGTATGTAACAATTGCAAAGTAAGGGGACATTAGTTTTTGTTTTTTGTGGCTTGTTGCCATGCACGGACAAAAAAGGGGCCGACATTGGACCTAGCAACGAATATTTGTACGTTGGAAACATACTTTCTTTTGTACATCCTTTTCAGAAGTACATAAATCATATTCAACTTCTAAAAGCCCAGGTGCTCGTGGCCCAGGATAATTATGATGGCATCATATAAGACAAACTAATAGATAGGGAACAGAAAAACTATAAGTAGCCACCAAAACACGACAGTCCATGCGTTCACAAACTGCCAGAAATTGGGATTTTTTTTGTTAATCACCATTGAGCTACGAGATACTTCATCTGGAAGGCATACAAATAGGACTAACCAGAGGCGATGACCAGGAGGCCAACGGCTAGCACCCCCCTCTGCCCCGTGGGGCCACTGAACAGACCAGGACATTCCTTTTTTCTTCTGTTACAAGCCAGGTTCAACCCCTAGCATGGCAGCATTAGGGACATTAAAAACAAAACTAGCAGGCCAGCGCGTCACAAATAGCTCTCATTCAGTCGTTGTTAGTTACAAGGCCCACTATTGGCCTAACTCTGGCCTTCAAGCCAGCTCGGAGTCTTCAGGCTATGGTTCTCCTATTTAAAAAGGTATTGCTGGTTCGCTGAAGAGTAACGGATATGATGTATGCAGGGTGTGGTGGTGTTTTTACGAGATCTCACCACATGCTATTAGGAAAGCAAAAACGAGACCTAATTATCTCATTTATTCTTAATTTTATACTAGGTTTGGTCTCGTTTTCGCATTCTGACCACATATTTTTGATCAAGCAAGAAGATAATCAATTATTCACATGGGAAGCTGCCCCGCAAATGATTTTTGATGCTTTTTGTAAACAAAGAGGAGGCGGCCTATGGTAATTACACAGAACCTGTCTGGTCAAGCGCGAATGTATTCTTGTGTCCTACAAGCTGCAAGTACACCGGCAGGAGATGAAACGTGCTGGCTGATGACTCATGACTGGGTAAGTAAATTCAGTGTTAGTATCATTTTGCAGAAATCCAGCCTTGCCCTATTGAGTGTCGTACGAAATCATGGTGATACTATTCTTCCACTAGCAAAATGTACGTGTGTTGCTACGGGAAGAAAAAAATATTTTTATAAAAGAAAATCAGCTTAATCCAAATTGTACTTAACAATCGTTGGTTCTGCATAATCAGTTTGGTAAGATATAATAATTATGTATTAATCTGCTCACATCTGACAGTATAAATATTCTTAAATGTTCAGTACTTCGGAGATCTATGGTAACTTTCTTCTCCTGGTTGTTTAATTTAGACTTTAAATGTTCAGTTCGGCTACACATAAGCACATGTATTTTTATAAGTGGTAAACATGTCAGTATCAGTTGCACTCACGAAGAAACAGATTGGTACCCTGCTAGATTAAGAGATCCATGGCACCCTTGTTCAGAACGTGCACGTATGGGGATTAATTTTAGCACAACACTCTGATTACCAAACTGTTACAACGGATGTTCTCTGTCTCTTAAAGTTCAAACCTTATAATTGTAGTTCTACTTTTTTGCTGAAAGTTATAGGATTGGTTATTTAGATTTGTACGTATTGTATTATTTATATTTATTAATAATGAGAAACGTATGACCTTGAGAAAAACTGAAACTACTACTATTTGTTTTTTCCTCTTTGGAGCATTTTTTATAGAACTTTTCGGGCATAAGCTGGAAGTACTATCACAACCCTTCGATCAGAATATTTAGCCCAACTCCGAATTCTGCCCATTCGTAGCCGACGCGCATGGACCCAGCCCATCTCTATTCCCACAAAGAACACGAAGACACTTCCCCCACGCGGCGACCCGGAGCCCCGGCGGCCGGCGGCTCGCCGCGCCGGTAGCCTCATTCCACCAAGAGATCGATCCAGAGTGCCGCTTCTCCGCTACCGCAGTTTCCCCTGACAGCAGCGAGGCAACACCTCGCGTCCACCCGGCGCAGCGGCGGCTAGGGGTCGCCGGCGAACGGATGCCGAAGGCTAGGGGCAATCCGGTGACGCACTCTTACGAGTACAGAGGTATCTCGCACGAAAAGTTAACTTCCCAGTAGGACAAAGTATCGGGCTGAGCACTAATTAGCGACTGCAGTCCTTCCAAAATCTGCTCAGTTGCTGCTGATGTTCTTTCTGTACCGACAACACATTACTTCAATGGAGGCGACAACACAGAGAATGAGTGCCGAAACCGGGAGGACATGGTCTCCTTCTCCTCCTCTTGGACTCAGCCGGCGAGCGCCATGGAAGCAGCAGCGCAGAGGTCGAGCGAGGCGACCAGGACGACACGGCCGGCTCCCGCGCGTCTCTGGCGATCTCGTTCAATCGAGGTGGGCACTGCCGCGGCGCCGACGGTGGCGACCAAGGCCACGTTGAGGGTGGACGCCATAGAGGCGGTGGTGGCGGACGCGACCTTCCTCAGCACCGCCGCCACGGCCGCCCCGCTCCCGCTCGTGTGCCGGCCGTACCGCGTCCCGTTCCTGCGCAACCTCCCGGGCAGCGGGCAGCGTGTGAAGGGGGAGCTGTACAGCGTGACGCCGCGCGGGCTCGCCAGGATCGACGAGCTCGAGGGCGTGTCTCGCGGCCACTTCGAGCGGCTCCCCATCGAGGTCGTCGTGGAGGGTGGGGCAAGGGAGGTGGAGGTGGAGGGCGAGGGGCGGTGGTGGCGTATTACGCGCAACGCGTGTACGCGGCGGAGATTAGGGAGCGAAGCGGACATACGGAGTACTCGTCGGCGGTGGCGGCTGGGAACGTGCGCCGCGTGGATCGGCCGCAGGGGTAGAGCTTTCTCGACCAAATCCGCGTCCTCGTCTCCTCCCAATCCTAGATTCATGAGGAAACGATTGAGAAATTAACTGAGAACTGTGGGTTAATTTTCAGATTTCTGAAAGGGTTTTCTGCAAAACTGGCACGACGTACGTACGACCGGTGTCCTCAAGTAATATTATATAGTACATATTCTGCCGGTCTTCTTCCTCGACATAATGATATGGCCGTGCCATTTCCATTAGTACAATATTTTGCTTGATTGGTGATATATTGTCACTTGACCCCAATTTTTTGGAAAATTGACCATGCAATAGTACCACGAAGACCTAACGACATTCTACTGTACCACGCCATCAGTTTGAGCAAGGTCTTCTTGCTAACCACAATATATCTCGAACATCAACGTCACCAGTGGCCATGCCGCCAAGATGCGTATACGGGTATACCGTATACGTAGGTCGGCAAGCGAAAATCAAGGCTAGAACAGTGATGGGTAGCAGGGGCCAGGGGGGCCAAGAAAGCCATCAGGCATCAGCTCCTATCCCAGGGCGACCCCAGTTCGCCAGAGCCAAGAAAGAGTAAAGACGTTGCTGCAGTCTTTGTTGGTTTCTTTCATCATGTGGCGTCACTATTGCTACGACTTTAATAAAAGAAGCGTGGCCAAGCTTTTCAGGCCAGTTTCTTCTTTCACATTGTTGCTTCAGACTCCACAGTCCACACGCCATTTCACCGTGCTCTCGGTCTCTTCTGTGTAGATGAGCATGCAATGAACGACAATCCGGTTAATCGCAATAGCAGCCTGAATACTCCGTAATACTGCTTGGACACAGTCACACTCACACAGAGAGCTTGGGATGCTCTACGTACGGATACATGCACGGTTTTATTTAGTACTACTGTATTGGCTATTGAATTGAATTCTACTGTAGCTAGTAGGAGTGTTGAATTGGCAACTGATGATGGCTCGATCTGCTTTCTCCTGCTTCTATTCAAGGCAAATCCATGCATGGCACGTACGCGAATGCTGCATCAGCGCCTCAGAACAGAGTGAAATGATGCGTGCGTGCCTGCGGACAGTTGATAACTACTGGACTAGTACATTTACTGGCATTTAACATAGCGTGAGATCTGCCTGTGTGATTAACATTCGTAGTCCAAGTACTGTACGTCCTCGTTTAATTGCTGAGAAAGAATCCTATACACCATCACACATGCATACTAACCTTAGAACAAGTTTACGTCACCACCCATCCAATATGGACCCGTTTGGAATCAAAGTATTTATAAAGTATTATGAGAATACTATGGTTTCCAAAAAAAATGAAAATATCAAATACTTTGAGGTGTTTAGATGTAAGGAATAATGTGGTTTCAAAACTGAAATATTCTCCCAATACTTTATTTTTTGATCGTTTTAGAAACTTTGGTCATGACCTCTTTTTCCTAAACAAAGAAACTGGAGTATTCATCCGCCTAGCATGTAAATACTTCAGTTTTGACAGACTGTAGTTTTAAGAAAACCGAGCTTCCAAACTAAGCATGATACTCCCTTCCCTCTAGAAAATGTGTCTTTCAACGAACGGTACAATACCATTTTAAATACTACTTTCGACATATTTTCAAGATCGGAGTTATTACCAAAGTGGTGGAACCAGAATTTTACTGATGGGTATGCCACCCAAAAAATATCAAACATTTTAGAAAAATCCTTTACCTACTCGATAAATAGTGGTAATATATATGAATCCAAAACAATAAAGAACAAAATGATCCATATGAATAATTACCGTACTACCTTCATACGGATGCACGAACGTCTATTGTACTTATCTAATGATTTTGGGCTCCCGACGATTGGTAAAGACTCACACCCGCTGATTAAGGGTGAATTGTTGATCTGTACACCATTGCAGCGTGTCGATATCCATCCCGCTCCCGTCTTGCGGTGTGACAGACGTCGGGATCCATGGTCCGAGTGCTCCCAACATTGACAATGAATATTTGGACAAATCATATTCCCTCCGTTCATGAAAGGATCTCTCAAATTTATCTGAATGTGAATTTATGTACACGCTAAAACATGTGCATATATATATAAATTTTAATAAAATTGGGACATTATTTTGTGGTCTAGGCAAGTAGTTAAAATTTCAAACTAGTCTCTCAGTTTTTAAAATGATGTCTGAACTTTGTCTAAATTTGAATGTATCTACACACTAGAACATATTTACATACATATAATTTTATAAAAAAATTGAGACATTTTTTATGGACGAAGCGAGTAGTTAAAATTTCAAACTGGTTCAAGTAAGCACAACAGAGATTTTCTTTTTAAAAGGTCGCCATCGATCAATTTCTAGTTAGTACGTACGGCTAGAGTGCAATTAAGCTGAGCAGTTTCTGGATCGTTTGTGTTGTATTTTTTCTGCCAAGCAACATATGTAGTTTAGATTATATGTCAGGCCGTATGTACCGCTATTTTCTCTACTACTAGGCAGTAGCATGTATGGAATGCAGGGTATGCCATGGCACATGTGGCATACCTGCTAGGTCCGCCACTTTTACCTATGTTTATAAATATAAAACGTTTTAGTTTTAGATAGTATGTATGTTGACTTGATGTACATTCAAATGTTAAAACATCGTGTACTGTATTTAAAAACAAATGGAGTAGTAGGTAAATTCTTGATGTAAGTATCTGAAAGCGTGTAAAATTAGATCACACATTTATCGTTTTTGTGTAGTACGGATCCACACATCATTGACAACTTGGTGGATTTTCCTCAGATTTTAAAAGCTTGTAGATTATTTTTGAATAAAGGAGTCACTGGAGGTCCGCGGGACTTATCTCAGCTCGATTTAATCAGGCAACTTCACGGAAGGCCGGGGATGGCTCCTGCATACGCTCGTTTTTTTTCTTTCTCCTTTCTTATCCTCTCGCTCCCCGGGTTTGAGGGTCGGCCTCCGGCTCCTGCCGCCGCCCCTCTCCTTCCCTCGCTCCGGCGGCTCTGCCGTTCGGCGTGTGGATGGTGTAGGTGGTCATGCACCTCCTGTATATAGTAGATCTAGGTTTAGAAGTAGTTTCGGTGTTGCTACCTCGTCCCATGTGGCGTATGGCGTGATGCCGCGGGAAGAACCATCGCTGGGGCTGCCGAGCGCTTGCCGGCGATGGATGGTGTTGTTGCTACTGCTCTTTGTGCTCCAGTGGTTGGAGATGATGGGCGGAGGTGCTGCTACTCTTTCCCTTTTCTTGAATAAGATCGGTTCTGACCACCTTCGCGTCTTGAGGTGTGGTGGCGCAGATTTTCCTCTGGCCGGCCGTGGAGGCGAGGAGAGGATTTGGTGTTGCCGCTTTGCCGTCAGATCTGGAGGTTTTGATGCGGGGTTTGTGTGGCAGGAGTTCTGGAGCCTCTGCTGCCACATGGTGGAGATGATGATGTCGCTTGCCAAGCTCCTGAGGGCATGGCCAGCGCTCCATGCTGGACCACTGCCTCAGACCTCCACGTAGGCTCGGATGGTCCCGAACGGCTTATCGTGTGGCTTGCAGAGCAAAGCTACATCCTGCAGAGGAGACCGCCTCTTCCTGGGGAGGAGCAGACAACCAAGGAATAGACAAAAGGCTGAAACAACGGGTCCCATACATATGCTGCCACCGTTGGATGATTTGGCTATTCAGTAGCTGCTCCATTTATTTTAATCTTGGTCAAATCATGGGGCGATAGCATACCACTGCTTCCGTTGTTCGTGCCCTGAGGATGGAGGAGGTGAGTTGCATCGTCGTTTCTGCAACCTCTTCAATAAAAAGGTTCGTTAATCGCGACTCTGTTGGTGGTACCGTGAGTTTGGGCGTTGCCTCTGTTGCTCGGCGTGGTGTCGGGAGCAGAGATGGTTTCCAACTTCGTGTGTTATCGCTATTGGATTCACACCAGGGGAGGAGTTCTGCTTCTCCTGGGAGTTTCATCACGGCGACGCTCTTTTCGTCGTCGTCCAAGATGGTCGAAAGGCGTCCACTCCCGCCTTCTTCATCGGTGTGCCGGGCGAATCAAGGTCTTCTTCAACCTCCAGGCTGTTATGCCGCATCGGAGGCCCTTCGGCTATGGTGTAGCGAGCTCCCGCCTTCTCGTCCCAAGTGGTTTCGTCCCCGGCGACGTGGAGGTTGGCTGCGCCGAGCTTCGGATTCGTCTCGCTAGAGAAGGAGCTGGACCTGATTGCATTCCCCATTTTCTTTATAGGGTCCTTTATGCGCTTCATAAGGTTCAAAAAAAAATCAGGCAACTTCAAACGAAGATCAGGATCCCTAGGCTAGTGAGGAGCAGAGGAGCTGGTCCATGGCCTGAAACATATCCCCTGTCTCGTGAGCTCAGGCTAATGAGGAGCAGAGGAGCTGGTCCATATCCCCTGTCTCGTGAGCTCGTCTATGGCGAAGATGATAGGGGCAGAGGAGCTGCCAATTGAAATGAAGTGGGGCACATCGATGAGGCTGAATGAGCGAGCGCAAGGATGGGATCGGGGGACAAGAATGCCCTCGAGAACACAAGACCCATTATCCATCCATCTATGTACGCGTGCGTGCAGATGTCCCCTGCACTCTAGCGTCGATTGAATGCAGGGCATGGTGGAAGACAACTGGTGGCTCGTCAGCCTATTCCCTAAACCCTACTGCAGTACCCGGCCGGTAGTGTGACCGCGGATCATGCCAAGGCGCGTGATGGCTCGGTCAATTACAAGTGCTACTGGACTGGAGTAGTACTATCCACCACTGTGAACACGAAAACTGTTGTCTCCTTAATAGTACTGTCTGGACAAATGATGCTGCACTATTACTCGATTTGCAGCATGTTCATCACGTCCATACTTTGCCTGTTAACATGTAATCGCGCCCGTGAAGTGACAAGTGTTTGGGAATGACATTGATATCTTATTTTGAGGAGAAGATACAATTGATCATAAAATTCTTTATGGACGGGTAGCTTGGGAAAAGGGGTCAAAATGGTCATCGGACCTATTTTACGAGTATAAACGGGTCAAAATCCACATAACCCCAGTATTACTCCGTTTGTATGTTTGTCAAGCGCATGTTACTCCCTCCATTCTTTTTCTGAAATAAGATGTTTTAGCTTTAGTCTAAATTCACATTTATCTTCTATTTAAAATAAGATGTTTTAGTTTTTTTTAAACATCTCCTATTCAAAAATGGAGCGAGTAACAGGTAATCGGAGTATCAAACACATGATGTCGCCTTTCGTGTGGCATTTGCTTTATTTGTCCCGATTGGACGTTTCAATCCCACTGAGTTTGGATCGGTGTTCTTGCTCACCACCTTGCCTGGTTCTTAGGATTTCAAAATGCAGGAATAGGAAATAGAGAGGAATGTCAGGGGAAAAGTGAGATTATGTAAATGTTTTTTCTTGTTCATTGCAAAGGAATGGAATAAGAAGTCTAATTGGATTATTTCTTTCTTGTGTCTGCTATAGGAATCTTATTGTAAAGGAAAATCTCCTTCAGCTTTCCTTGGTCCTTTGATGTATTTATTTTTATGCTTCTATAGTACAAATTCATATAGGAAAATGAATTCTACATTTTCCTATAAAAATCGTACGAATACACTTCAGAGTCACGAATGGTTGTCCAGTTCAGCCATTCTTAAAGCTTTGTCCAACAATGTAACACACTAACATTTTTAATTTTGTTGCAACTTTAGTATATTAGGAGAGCATCTCGAAACTAAGGACGAAAAACAAGTCAATAATGCATATGAATTTGAGTATGCTTGCGACCCATCAGCTTATACACACACTTAATCCCCTCCCACACACTCCAGGTGCACCTCATGAGTCCTCTCCATTATGACCGCCGCGGCATAGGACAAGATGCGTGGACAGGACAATAGGAGAGATCCGATAGATTTTCAGCGGTATCGTCGAGCGAGGGCCAAAGGGAAGAATTTGGACGCGTTTTGACAGGCGACAATGTGGAATTCGAGTAGAGTATTTTGCGATGAGCGATGTTTATGTCATATCGGGTTGCTATCTGAAACCCCAAGTCGGGGCCTACAATTTTTGAGCGGTAAGGGAAAGTTACTTGGTCCAGAGAGACACCGTTAGTGTTAAGGAGTATTAGTATTGGTCTAGGAGTCCGTATTAGACTAGATTTACTTTCGTGTTCCCCAAGTCAGATGTACTATATATTGTGGCCTTTGGCCCCTGGTAATACAAGTTGCATATTCCTAACATGGTATCAGAGCTTAGGTTTAGGGTTTTCTTCGGGCGCGCAACTCGTCCTATTCTCCCGATCCGTTCCTAGAGCGCTGCAGCAGCTGCTCTCCGGCCGGATGGCCGTCGACTCTCTGTCCGCCGGTGCTTCCGATATCCTCTTCCGCTATGGATCCAATATGGATTGTTTTCTGTTTCTCTCCCCAATTCAGCGTGTGCCGGCTGGCCCTGTCCCCGCTGCTGCCTCCAAGTCGCGTTACCGCGTCCTCCATCCCGGGTCCGTGGACCTTGTTGGTTTCCTTTAGGTTGGTCAGATTGTGTTCTCTGCCGGCCGACCGTGTCCAACTGCCTGGTCGCATGCTTCTCATGCCTCTGATCGCTCTAGTTGGTGCTCGCTGCTAGCCTGCTCGCGTGCGTCCAAGTGCTAGTTGATTGTGCTAATTGCTAGCTACGCGTTCTTTGCTACTAGTTGTTGTCCGTTGAATTAGACATCAGTTAAAAATAAAATAGTGTCATATGTGGTTATCCAGCACCGTCTCTCGTCCTCACTCTCGGGTGATTTTCGACGGTGTGTCGTATGTTTTCCCTTGTGTTTTCCGCTGCGTCCACCAAAATCGTTGCTCTTTTGTGTCTCGTGTCATGCGAGTCCACTACCTTTTTCTTGTCGGCCTTCTTTTCTTTTCTGGTCCTGGTCCAAATCCGTTGTTTCTTTTGGTGTTCCATATCATGAGAGTTCAAGATGTTTTAGATCTTGCCTTTTTTTTCTCCGACGTCGCCGCCGCCCCCCGGCCGCCACCGCCGCGCCCCGGCCGCCCCGCCGTCGCCAGCTTCTCCGACGTCGCCGCCGCTGCGCCCCGGTCGCCGCCGCCCTCCGGCCGCCACCGCCGCGCCCCGGCCGCCCCGCCGTCGTCCGGCTGCCCCGCCGTCGCCAGCTCCGGTCCCGCCCCGGCCCACCCCGCCCTTCCTTAATGGCGAGTTACGTGAGGAGGTTTACATGCAGCCTCCTCCTGGGTATTCTGTTCCTGATGGGATGGTTTGTCGTCTTCGGCGTTCTCTCTATGGGCTGAAACAGGCCCCTCGAGCTTGGTTTAAGCGTTTCGCCTCTGTGGTGACCGCCGCCGGCTTCTTTGCTAGCGCACATGATGCTGCACTTTTTATCCACACTTCTTCTCGTGGTCGCAATCTTCTCCTTCTCTATGTTGATGACATGATCATCACTCCTTGGATTTTTGTGGCCTCCTCTTTTCGGTCTTGTTTGTGGCCTCCACTCCTCGGTCCTGGTCCTTTTTATAGGATTTTTGTGGCCTCATTTTCTCGGTCCTGGTCCTCTAGGATTTTTGTGGCCTCGTTTCGCATTGTCATTGATCTACGCACATTCTTTTGTCGCGAGCTTCTTTCGCCATCGTTTGCTTGTGCTATGATCGTTTGTGACATGCTCTTCTCTTGATCGATTTTTGGTCTCTGTCGGTCTTCTTCTTCGATCGACGCTATCCACTTTGGCTTGACTTTCACAGGTTACTGAAGACTCTTCATGCGATGACGATACTCTCAAGACGCGGGATTTACTCTCAAGACGCGGATTTTGGATTATCTTTTGTTTTCTAGTTTACACTTCTGCGAATGCAATGCTATTGCATACGCTTTGCATTTGAGGGGGTGTTAAGAGTATTAGTATTGGTCTAGGAGTCCGTATTAGACTAGATTTACTTTCGTGTTCCCCAAGTCAGATGTACTATATATTGTGGCATTTGGCCCCCTGGTAATACAAGTTGCATATTCCTAACAGTTAGAACGATATTTATGTGCGAATCCATTGGACACTAGTTGGTAATATTGTCTATTGACCCCTTTTCCTCTGTTTTTTTTCCTGCGGTTGGAGCGCAAATTTTGTAGCTCATAGATACCGACGCACCTGGTTAGTATATGCGTAACATAAATAAATTTTAGAAAAGGAGAAACAATTATGAATATTTGTTGCACTCAAAGATGGTTAACTATTATATTCGTGTAAGAAAGTTTTGCCTCGAAATGATTCTAATTATTTCAGGGCAAGGAACCCTGGCACTATCACTTCCTTCCGTGTAGCCGCAGGCTTGCGGAGCTCAATCAGGCACTCACCACCGTGCTGCGCGCGTCCCCACGAGACATGATGAGCAAGGGAGGAGCAGACGCTCAGAAAGGGTCGCATCGGATGGGCCAAGTCCGTGCAGCGATTCCGTACCGTGCCCTTCAAGTTTTTTTCTTCTTCTGAACGCCGCAGCACAGCAGGCGTCAGCGAGTCACAGGAGGCAGGGAGAGGGCCATACTGTACTGTGCTGGCGCTGCGGCCTTATCCTGGATTCCCTCATGACCTGCCCTACCTATACACTTTATTTATCCCTCTGTACCTCTCCTCTCGCTTGCGCCATACGCCTGCTGCCTAAACTATCCTACGCTTTTCTTTTCTCCCCCTACCTTTGGGGCCATACGGCTGATCTGATCGGCCCGAAACACCCGCACCGCGCGCCATCCCGTGCCCCCTTCGCTAGCAAGCCATGGCAGATTTCCTCATCGGAGATCTGTGATAAAACTGTTCACGTCTTAAATTTATTTGAATTGTATGAATAGTTTTCTCTTTAGTTCTAATTGTTGCGTCACAATTTTTATTTGTTCAAAATTACCGAACATGCAAATGTTTGATTTGTATCTACCAAAATATTTAATTTCGTCAATATACTGAAAAGGCGAGAGAGCATAGTAAAAGGCGCCCCTTTGTGCCGCCTGGCTCTGTTGCCGGACGTTAGATGAGGACGCAATTAGAAACGCTCTTTCAGCTATAAGAGCATATCCATCGACACGTCTAATAGAGCATGTGGCAAAAGTGTCGAACTAGTTTTATTGGGCGCTCTAAATATGTCTTTTTAGAAAGAAAAAATCTCAAAGGCGATATTCATTGAATTCGCGGAAAATTTAACAAATAAGCTCTCAACGAAATTTAAACTAAGCCCTCAACCCGAAATCCATGGCGATGGTGGCAAGCAAGAGAGAAGAAAACCTATCCCGCGGCTGGAGATACCCCCAGGTTCTCGCGAACATTAATGATCTGTTGTGGAATTATCATCTGCTATTGGCTGGCGGCAGCCGACGCTCCTACGGAGAGATTTTAGGAGAACAGCTGAAATTGCTCTTGTTCTGGGGATGAATCGGACTGCTGAGTGTTAGTTCTACTAGTACAATTTAGCAAATGTGTGGCAACTTGATGTTCACTCAATGGTCTTCTCACGTGTACACGATGGTTTGATCGATCTTAATCACCACTGTCCAAAACAAGACCAATCGTAACACGAGCCAACAAAGATCGCGAGGAACGATGCCACAGCCACAGTACAGAACACGATGATTAAAGCCTAGTTTTAGTACAGACCCCCACTACATTTTTCTTTTTGATTCTGACCACGAAATATTCACAAAACAAAGACAAAGGACATGAACACAGAGACCCTCTCTCTCCAGCCACTTCTCCCAACCTTTCCTTACACTAAATCCACAACCAGTTCGTCTCGTCAAGCATCTCGATTATTACTTCTAGCTCCACCGGGTCCCGAATCCTGATGCATGGTGCTACACAAGTGTGGAGCACTGCGAGGTTTCCGGGTCCCACATTGCCGGGAGCAGGAACCGCCGGCCGGCGACCCCGACGGCGTTGTAGCTAGCCCCCGTGGCGGCGTCGACGGGCAGCTGCCCGGGGTACCCCGGGTACGCGCCGGCGCCGAATACCCCAGTGCAAGCCGTCACGGCTTCCAGCGGCGCATCGGCGGGCCCCTGGAAGTACCCGCCGCCATACGGGTTCGTCACGGCGCCGGCGAGCAGCGTGGCGAGGTTTATCACCACGCCGTCCATGCCCACGTCCGCGTTCGGGGCCACCAGCGGAGGCGCCTGCGGGCCGTACGTCGGCTGGTGGAACGGCCACGCGCACTCCCCCGCGCACTGCTCCGCCGAGTCGCCCACCCAAAGGTACGCGAACCGACCACGCCCCCGGCGACTTCCCTTCGCCGGAGCGGCGGTAGCAGCCGAGGCGTGGAGGCCGCAGTGGGAGAGGCAGAAGCCGTCCACGAGGACGTCGGGCGCCGTTATCACGACGGCCACCGAGTCGCGGTGCGGGGAGAGGCGCGCCGCCAGAGACGCGAGGTCGGTCTCCGAGAGCCGCCGGCCGAGGGAGAGCGACGGGTCGAGCACCTGGCGGCCGAGGGCGAGCCGCGCGGCCCCTGGGTGGTACCTCGCGGTGGTCGCCCACCACGAGCCGACGGACGGCGCAGGTGCAGGGGAGGAAAGGGACGCGACGAAGTCGGCCACCGTGGCGCGCTGCGCCGGGCTGAAGCGGCCGTACCAGAGCAGGTTGACGGAGTAGTTGCCGGTGAGTAGCTGGCCGTGGTGGTTGGTGAGCGTCACGGGCGCCTGCGTGACGAGAAACAGCTGCCGCGGCGTGGCCGCGCCGGCGCCAGCCACGGCGAGGACCAGGACGACGGACAGAGCGAGGAGGCTGTGGGCCATGGCTGCCAGTGGAATCGCAGTAGATGTGGTAGGGGTGAGTGGTACCAAACGGCGTGAGGGGGTTTATATAGGGGTTGGGACGGGGTGGGCCATGTCATGGCCCATACGGCGGACCCGTAATCTACTGGGCCGTGCGGGACTTTTGAGGACGTGTTTTGTAGAGACTTAGCATTTATTTATGAAAAAGGTTCGAAACTCCGGGCTGTGGGGCCATGGCGCAGAGCGTGGTGGTAGGTCCTTTGTCAGTGACAGGGTCCATGCTTCCTTCCGAGAGAAATGGTTTTTCTAGGGTGTTCGTTTCTGGAATTTGTTCCGCACGTGGAGACTGTTTTTGTGTTTTGTTGGGACAAGGAATGGAACGAGTTGATTCATCGAGGTGGAATATTCCTCCTAGATGTGGAACCAATTCGTCCGACCAAATCGGTCGGACTGAGTGGAACACATTCGCATCAACGCTAATCCCTTACCTCTCGCTACTCTCTCTCCCTCACCTCCCGCTACTCTCTCCCTCAACTCTCTCGTCGCAGGCAGGCAGCAGGGGTGGGGTCAGCGGGACGACGCAAGGAAGGGTGTCACGGCGGACCAAGGCAGGACGGTGTGGCGGCGCAAGGAAGGGCAGCGAGGCCCACCGTGCTCGCGGGATCTAGGCGCGGCGGCGCGGCCCTCTGTGCTCGTGGCGCGGCGATGCAAGGCGCGACCCTCAATCCTCGCAGCTCAGCCCTCCGTTCTCACGGGATCTAGGCGCGGCCCTCTGTGCTCGCTGCGCGGCGACACAAGGCGCGACAGCGCAAGGAAGGGCGGAGGCGCGAGGTCCCGGGCGAGGGCGGCCGGTCGCGGAGGCGTGAGGTCGCCGAACAAGCGCGGAGGTTGTCGGGCAAGCGCGAGGTCGGGCACGAGGTCACCGGGCGACCGCGGCCGTGAGCGGAGGAGCGAGCCGGGCGAGCGCGGGCGCGGAGGTCGCTGGAAGAGGAGCGCGACCGCCGGGGAGCCGGGCGCGGAGGTCGCCGGAAGAGGTGTTGGGCACCGCGGGAAGAGGACCTTGCTTCTCTCCCGTGGTTTGGGGAATAATTAGGTTTATTAATGTTTTGATTAAATTAGAGTCAAATAAACTTGGGTGTTTAGACTAATTAGATTCATTCCATTCCACATCTTCTGAAATCAAACGAACACCCAGATGAAATAAGATGGAATGCAATGTAATGGAATGGAACCATTCCGTTTCATTCCACCTCACCCTAATGTCTTGGTGAGCAGGCGTGAGATTTCTCGGTCGTATGCACAAATATGATGCGGTGATATTTGGATTGGACCTGTCCATGGGCTGATGGTTTAAACTAATTTCACTCTCATTGTTCACGTGTGTTTCTTCGTCAAACTCGTGTAATTTATCTGAAAAATGGTTGCAGGAATCAGGAATGCCTATACTCGTAGACTGGCGAAGTGTAAAGCTAAATGTGTGTGCTCAAGCAACGCCTCAGACAAGGAATATGTCTGCTTTACATACTGGTCACGTGCACTTTGTTAGTACCAGTAGAGTACTATTATTGGGTTGCTAATTGCTCCGTTCGTGTCGTACTTGCGGGTCGATTCATGGGCTGCAATGAGCTACTCGCTCGTGACATCATTTTATACACAGAAGGGAGTACTGTTTCTCTAATTTTTGTTGCCAAATCTTATAGAAATTTTTCTTTCTCGAACAAAGCCTACTTAAGGACGTTATAACTAAGTCAAATTTGATCTCTCTAAGACCACCTCACGTTTTGGGCATTTCTGGCCGTCGGATCTGGTTCCTTTCACGATTATGACCATCAAATCTCGTTTCAATCCCACACTGGGCCGATTGTCACTGAGGGACGCTACTCTGCACATCAAATTGACCTTTTGTAATGCATTCAGGCCTCTTTAATGTTAAAGCCCACGAAACCTTACGGAAAAAATCATCAATCGTTCCCCACCGAAACCGAAGGTCAATTGCCCCCGCGCACCACCCCCATCCATCACATCGCCCCCGCGCGGCCCTTCCGCCCCGTCACCGAGCGATGCGGCCTGCCTCCGGTCCGATGTAGTTTGGTCGCTGCCGGGCTCGTCCAACCCCGATGCAGGTCTTCGACAGCAGTAGAAGTTGCGGGATGCGAAGGAGCGGTGGCCGCCGTTGAAAGAAGAGTAACTTTTTCAGTTTAATGGAAGGCAGTACTGGCAACCATCATGTAGATTTCGCCAGCGGAGCCGCCGACGAGTAATGAAGGTGCGCTACTGCTGCCTCATCTCCTTCACCTTCCGCCCCTATAAATTATTTCCTCGCCTGACACCCCTCTGATTCTTGGTCTGTGTATGGCGGTACAACCTCCAGGAGCACCTCTACCTCCTTGTGAATCTCTTCGGCCTTCCCTTTCCCCTTGCGACTCAGACGGTGCCCTATCGATAGGGATATCTTGTTTCAAGATATGATCTGATGGAGGCTCACACAGTACTTTTCTCTCCATTCATTTGCCTGAACCTCAGACCCATGTACGCCTGATGTTCACTGCCAGCGGGATCTCTACTTTGTGCTGCTCTAGCATGTTATGAAGCTGGGCTCCAAACTGAAATCTTTCCACTTTGACAAGTGCTGAAATCATGTGAGCAACACGAATCTTTACCCTTGTTTCGCATGGATGCTAGCTTGCTAAATGTCCTTTTGCTACACATTTATCTTTTTGTCTATTAAAAGTTGGTTCAGTCCAACTAGGTTTTTCACATCCATATCTTATTGTCTAAATTTGTACAGTTAGTTTTCCTATATAGTACTGGTAGAGATGGTAACAAAATATTCTAGCATTTTATTGCCTAACACAACAGCTCATGGATGACTTCGTTTGGCCCAGTCATGTATATGATGCTGCCCAGCTATTAATTAGTGCATGATGTTTACATGTTCTGGCCACATTGTGCTATCGTGAATTGGCTGCATGGTGTGTGTAGGACTCGCCCGAGGTGAATTTCCATCAACCAACAATATCTCATGGAGAATTTGACATCTAATGATGGATACTGTTCAAAATACAAACGTGCAATGAGGAGGCATGGAATGTGTGCGTCCCACATTATCAGTTCTTAACTATTATATTACTAAAAGATATATATATATAGAGAGAGAGAGGTTAAGGCATGTAAATTTAACTTGCATGTTTTGTTTGTGACATATATTTCTATAATTTCGTACTGTTCTAGCATACAAATAGACCGCCGCCATATGACCTGAATTTGTTCCTAATTTGTACATGGTGGTATGAGCTGATGTGCCAAATCATTGACGTGTGTTTCTTTATGAGAAAGATCCATTCATAAATTCAGTTCACGCTATCTTCGGTCTTTTGATTAGTTTGTGTGGAGATTTAGTTTTGATCTGGTTTTATGTAGTTCTTTTCTTGAAGATGGATTTGTGTACTTTTCCTAGGAGGTGGATTTGAGTTACTGATGAGTAGGTTGATAATAAGGGATAAAATTGGCTGGCTCAAACGATGGCAATGGTGGTGGCGTATAGCTAAATTCTATTACTATTTCCACTGTCATCATGTATTAACTTTTGTTGAAAAAATATGAAACTATTTGGATAGCTATGCCTGTTATTTTTGCTTTGAACACTGGTCCAGGTACCTCCAGGTCAATATGTTCATTAGCTTTGTTATGGAGATATGATGAACAAATCTTAATACCAGGAAGCTTGAGAGTGTAAGTGTTGTATAACACATGGAGTTGGAATCACCTGTTCGAATTAGCAAGTTATTTTCAACAGTTTGAAAGCATCAAGTTTCAAGTCCAGGTTGGTATAGGCTTCTAATCTTCTATATCTAAATAGCAATGACCCACTACCTGATTTTCCAATGATTATGTGCGTCCACGTCGCCTTCTATTCACCTCTCTGCGTTCGCATGATTTAGCGCTAACTCCCTACGCGTGATTCATCGGTCGCTGCATTTACTGGCTCTTTCGTGCGTTAATTCTGCTGGTCTTCCTAATTGGGTCAAAAAACAGGCCCATCCACCTCTTCCTTTCCCTCAATCAATGTCCACGGCAGGCTTCCCTCTTCCTCTTCCCAGTGATTTCCGCGAGAAACGGCCGCACTAGAAATTTACTCAGGCGTACAGAACGTCAATATCGAATCCTTATAAGTTCCGTGATGCGCCTCAGTGTCACATCCACAGGTATCCCACAAAAAACATTAGCCGCCTATTCATATTCTCAGATTCGGACGTGGTAGACGTAACATAGTGGCGGCGCTATCTGAAATCGACTTGCCGTGGCGGCGGCGAGCCGTCGATGACAATCTCACGTACATGTGCGTGGGAGATATCATCTAGGCAGGCGTTAAACCAAGCGGCAGCCTGATTCTTGATCTCAGAATCTTTGGTTGGTGTAAGAGCAAGTTCAATAGTATAGTCAGCAGTTGGCTATAAGAAAGTGTCATGTCATCTATAGCCAACTATATAACTAACATGTATAATAGTTAGATATAAATATGTATCACTTTATTAAAATATGGCTCACCATCCACACTCACAACGTGCCTAGGAGCATGTGCTAGAGCTGGCTATTGCATAAGAGCCCACTCCCCTTCTCTCTCCTCTTCTCTCTCCTCCATGTCATCTAATAAATATTATTTTAGTCCTTATAGCCCGCTTACATAAGCTTATTGTACTTGCTCTAAAGGATTTTGATCGAGTACATGCTGGATCTGACGCATGACAGGATGCATATTGCTTGAATATTTAGCTTCTTTGCAGGGGTCTTGGGTTCAGCTTATTCCTGATGGTTGGGGTTCTGGATGATGCGTCCACAGGGGATTTGGGTGTGCTTCATTGCTGATGGTTCAGTCGCTGGAAGATGGGCAGACACCAAACTTATTTCGATTTTTATGATTGATGCTTTCTTTGATCTATGGGAAATTGGGAATGTAATCATCATCACGCTGCTCTTATGGCGTGCACGTTCTATTTGATTATACATTATGTTTGTTGACCACAAGGGATTAAAATCCTATTTTGGGGATTCTTATCTGAACCATGCATCACGTAGCATCGCATATATCCTCTCCAAGGGGTGAAGCATGTATGTATCAGGTCCTCTCTCTCACTTATTAGTTTTCACCAAAAAAAATTGAAGCGTCAACTTTTATCCTACAACACCAAAGTGTATGGTTAGAAAGGCGAGATTTGTCGACAAAATAATTAATCAGAATCAGACCAAGACAAGGTTATTTAAATAATAAAGAACTGACAAAGAAGTAATCAAAAGTTCATATTTACATGGTAGCATCATTGACAGAACATTTCCTCAGGTTTGAGCTGAATTAAACCGTTAACATCATTTTTACATGCTTCATATCAACATCCAATTTGCCATTTCTTGGATCAACTTGCAATATGCTCTACGTCTCTGACCCATTATCTTATTGCTGATATATTTTAGAGGTATATATGCATTCTACAAGACGGGTATTTTATCTAGCTATATTGAAAATGTTCATATTTCCTTATGCATGAAGTGGAATCATGGGCACAAATCTGGTGTCTTGCATTACGTACAATAATCATCGGATTAACATTGCTAAAAAAATGACAATTGTACTTTGCTTAGTCAAATATGATTTTACTTAGCTAATCCAATGGACCGATTTATTAAACTTTCAATAACCGAATCAATTTCATATGGTGTGCTTCTGATTTGTTTCGGTACAGTTTTGCACTTTGCGTTCTTATATGTGATCCCGCCGCAACGCGCGGGGTATCATCTAGTAATTTTTGTGAAGAAGGTCTCGCTCGTACCACGATTAAACTGTGGCTCATCCATACTAATGCAAATTCCCTCCACATTTCGATCATATAAATATAGTCCAGCAAACCAGTTTCAACTCTAAGTTCATAATCATTTCCAAATTCTTTAAACATCTTTAAAAAAAATTATAATTACTTATAAATCTACATTAATAATTGGCGGGCGTGACGCGCGCCCTCCGTGATCTAGTTATACGTAAGATCGTACTATGGATCCAAGCATTGATGCATGGCTGTCTCGCAAAGGATAAACATGTGCGGAGGTAGAATTTATGAGCGACGTCGCAGGTCCTCAGCCGTCTTAAATCGGCATGGTCGATCGATGGCGAGACTTGACATGATAGATGTTTGGTGTTTGCCACGCGAGAGAGCCTCAAGTTGAAATGCCGTAGTGCAGTCTGTGGAGTGGAAGGATATGTGAGCCCGGACCTCAATCATTGTACTGTAGTATCAGGCCACTGAAGTGGTGAAATTTCACAAAAATAACCCTTTGATCAAACTTTAATCAAAACTAACCCCTTTTCAAAACTATTTTAAAATTTAACCCTTTTTGGTAGCGCCCAACAACGTGGCGCTACCCTCTCTGCGGTAGCGCCACGGGCTTCGGTGCTACCCTCGTGACAGCGTGGCACGGCGGGCCCCGCGAGGTGGACGCGCAACGCCGAGGCCCGCGGCGTTGCCCTTCAGAGGGTAGCGCCACACGCCCTGGCGCTACCCTTCAGAGGGCAACGCCGCGGGCCTCGGCGCTACCCTCCGTGACTTAAGGCGCAGCGCCCGCGCCCGAACGGTTCTTCCTCTCCATCCCGTGCGCTCTGTCCTCCATGGCGGCTGCTGCCTCTCTCTCTCCTCCCTCCTAAATCCCCACCAAATCCGGCCGGATTTGAAGCAGCTCTTGGAGGAGATCGTCTCCATCTCCTTCCCCCGGGTATTCTCCTCCTCTCCTCTCAATTTCATCCATAGGAGTTGTCAGATTTGCTGTATATTTGCTATGGTAGGTGAAACCCTAGTTCATGCGTGATTCGGAATTAGGGCTAGTATAGATGAAATCTTTCAAGATTTGTTGGGGTGAAATCATTTGCCAATACGTGTAGGTCGTTGTACTATTTTTTAGATTTATTTAGAATAGATTTGTGGAATACTCCTCCAATTTGTAGATGAATACTACACCTATTTTGAAGGGTAGCTATCTATTATAGTTTTTTTAGCAAATGTATAGTTCAATGCTCCTCCGATTGTATAGTTCAATACTCCTCCGATTTATGTAGTTGCTCACATGCTAAATTTTGGATTTCTACAAATATGGGCTACATCTTACTTGTGTATCTTTATATGTAAATGCGTAGGATGGAATTACTTAATGAGGCATATGACCGAGTGCATCGTGCACGATTCATAGGGGAAGGGAGTAAGGTACTACTTTTTTGTGACATAAATTGTAAAATATTCTTGAGATGGATTATATGTATTTAACTTGTGTTTAATTTTTGTAGGTTTTTAAACCTCTTCGTCTTCGCTCTCATGAGGTATCAGACCCCGATAAGATGCAATACGACGAGAGGTATACCCCGTACATCCGCAGGCTGCGTCTACTGCCCTTCATCCACCTTGTCACCCGGTCAACGGTGAACTTGAACCCTCTGCTATCACCGCTCTCGTTGATCGATGGAGGCCGGAGACGCACACTTTTCACCTCCGCACGGGTGAGATGACCGTCACTCTCCAGGACACGGCGATGATCCTAGGGCTCCCTATCGATGGAAGGCCCTTGTGTTTTAGCACAAGTTCAGATGGTTGGAGAGCAAATATGGAAGGTCTTATTGGGAGGTCTCCTGAACCGCATCCAGAACCAAAAAAGAATATAATGCCTTCTGGAGCGTCCTTTCATTGGGTCCGTGCAACCTTTGGTAGACCACCGCCTGCCGATGCGGATGACATTGTGGTTCAGATGTACGCCCGTGCGTACGTGTGGTACGTGATCTCACGGGCGTTTTTTGCGGATGGTAGCGGAAGGACGTGTCCGTGGATGTGGCTCAAGGCGTTAAGCGGTTGGGACACAAACTGGAGTTGGGGTTCTGCGGCTTTGGCATACTTGTACCGTCAGGTAACAAATTGAGTTTGTTTGTGCATCTAACATCTCATGAAGTCATTACTTATCACAATGCTTACCCTACACTTGCAGCTAGACGATGCCTGCCGTCGGGGAGAAGGTCAGTCCAGGATAGGTGGCTCGTTACTCCTGCTTTCTGTTTGGAAGTGGGAGCGCTTCTCCGTTGGTCGGCCGACCCCCGGGCATTGGCTGCCTTGGGATAATGGCGGCGACGAGGACCGTCTGTCAACTTGGGCGTACAAGTGGGACGTGATTCCCCCGTTCTATGGCGACGGTGAAAAGGAGTACGAGAGGTACACAAACAAGTTCGACGCGCTAACGCCCGAACAGGTAATGGATGTCTTTTTTTTGTTAACTCTTCTTTTGTCTATATTGCACCATGTGAAATGAGCCCACTATTATGTTGTAGGTGGTATGGGATCCATATGGTCATGGCCATAGGTTGGGAGACACGGGTGAATTCGAGCTCAACCCTATATGCATGTCGGAACAACATCTTTGGTTGTTGGAGACGCCGCTCATATGCTTGTGGGCGGTCGAGTTTCACTTGCCGCAACGAGTGACGACCCAATTTGGGCTATTTCAGAGTACACCGCCGGAGTGGGTGAACACGGGCTTAGCGCTCCACGAGTGAGATCATTGTTTATCTCGCTCAGTCCTTCTATTCATATTGAACTTGGTTGTGTTGACGGTACAATTGAACTTTAATTTGCAGGTTGGAGCGCAAAAGGCAGAAGAAGGTATTCAAGTGGGACGTGCATCACGAGGTCTACGTTGCTAAGTGGCATCAGGTGTTGGCGGCGGCGAAGGCGCATCCGAAAACACTCTCACATTACCGTCAATATGACCAAGGTGCTTTCGACAACTATCTAGCTTGGTTTCTTTCGAACAGTCGTGTGGAGCTATGCGCGCCGGCTTTTGATTCTACCATACTTGAGGACCCGCCCACCGATACAAATTTCCGGACGCTTGGTTACAACAAGCTTGTGAGAGATGGCACACAAACCAAGTTTGCTCCATTGCTCAACTTCATGGTAATACGATTCTCTTGTACCTCACGTTGTCATAAATATAAATTGTGTGTTGACATATCTCTATATTGTTATAGCGCAAGGAGATCTCGCAGCAAGCCGATGAGGCCGAGGAAGCAGCCGCTTATCCTCGGACCAAGAAGGGCGACAGTGCCGTTAGAGAGTTTGCGAAGGTAAGTCAATATTGTGCATCCTAGTAAGGTAGTTATATGAATGTTGTCCTTAGACCTATGTTGCATCCATAATGTCACAGAAAAGCGCCCAACGGCTACGTTCACTAGCTCTACTGCTTGGTTGTCGTACCACCGATGACACCGTGCCCACAGAGCCGACGTCGTGCTCCACACCTCTTTGTCATGGTGGTGCCTCTAGCTCCAATCCGCAATATGACGAGGTACGGAATTTTTTTAGCTTCATCCATACACAATAGTCGTGTCTTCACTTTCTAACCGCATCCTTTTGTGTTGTTTTAGATTCCCGACGACATGACCTTGGACGATTTTCAAGTCAGCCAGAGGCGGTCATTTAACCTACGGTCGAGGCGTGAGTTCACCCGATTCACACCTAGCCAGTGGGCTCAGCAAGCAAAGGGCAAAGAGATTGAGTCAGAGGGGTCGGAGCCGTCTAGAGCTGAGTCGGAGGAGTCCGATCCGCCGGCAGCTGAATCGGAGGAGATAGAACTCGCCGAGACCGAGTCAGATCATGAGCCGCCCTCGAGACCGCAAAAGCTTCCTCCAAGGAGGAGACCAGTAATGAAGGTTGCCACTAACGTGCCATTTGAGGAAAACATCGAGCCGGAGAGGAGGAGGCCTAGAATGAAGAATGCGTCGAACGCGCCGATCCCCAACTCGGCATTGAGGAGGTTGAGGAACGATGTAGATGCGGATCAGGTTGTGCTAGGTCCTAGGAGGAGGCGGGGAAGGAAGTAGATGTGGTGTTGTACTCACTTATGTTGTTATGCGTGCGCTATGTAGTGTTTTGTTGTGTTCTTATAACTTGTATCCTCCTGAAGTTGATATGGCTACGCACTTGTGTTGTTAAAACTTATGTCCTGTAACTTTTCTTATTTATGTCCTGATGTAAATTTGTGTTATATATTTGTATCCAGGAAGGCTGTTGATTGAAAGCAAAATCTGTTGTTCTCAGGAGGGTAGCGCCATGCTCCGTGGCACTACCCTATGCACGGTAGCTCCAAGCCGTACGGCGCTACCCTCCCAGACTTAGTCGTTTTCGACGCCCTCGTGTTGGGATGGAAAACAGGCTCTCTGGAGCTTTTTTTAACTTGGGTAGTGCCACGACCCGTGGCGCTACCCTATGCACGGTAGCTCCAAGCCATACGGCGCTACCCTCCCAGACTTAGTCGTTTTCGACGCCCTCGTGTTGGGATGGAAAACAGGCTCTCTGGAACTTTTTTTAACTTGGGTAGCGCCATGACCCGTGGCGCTACCCTATGCACGGTAGCTCCAAGCCATACGGCGCTACCCTCCCAGACTTAGTCCGCTTTTCGAGACTGGTACAACATCCACTTGTCAACTTCGGGTGGATAGTTATACTTCTTGTTATCCTTGTTCCTCCCTTCAATCTGATCATCTATTTCCTCACTGTATTTCATGAAATACTCATTCAACTTGTCAAATGTATATTGCACGATTGCTGTCACGGGCAACACACGCACACCCTTGAGCACATTGTTGAAACACTCTGCCATGTTGCTTGTCATGTCACCATACCTCCGACCGTCCGGATCAAATGCTCTAGCCCACTTGTGTGTAAGTGCCTCATGCCTATGCAAGAACTCTTTACCCCCAGCTGATGTTGTAAGCGTGAGCAATCGGTTGTACAATCTCGCGAAATGCCGCTCGGTGAAAGCAAGGCAACAATCTTTTAGATCATCGGACAACTCCTTATTCCCACATGCCCTATAGAAGTTGGACACAAAATGCCTCATACACCAGCGATGATGTACTGGAGCATGCCCGGGAATATCTATCTCCACCGCGTTGAGTATGCCCTGGTGCCGGTCCGAGATGATACAAACTTCTCTTTCAGGCTCGAAGACCATGGTTCTCAATAGCCCCATGAACCACTCCCAATTGTCGTTGTTCTCCGCCGTGACCAAAGCAAAGGCCAATGGAAGCAACCGGTCGTTTGCATCATGAGCTACAGCTATCAAAATAGTGCCCCTGAATTGACCGGTCAAGAATGTGCCATCCACAGAGACAACCGGCCTACAATGCTTGAAAGCCCTTATGCATTGCCCGAAAGCCCAAAAAGCACGACCAAAAACACGGACGGTTGCACCTTTGTACTCTCTAGTCTTTTGACCAAATGGCTCCACTACGGTTATCATGCCCGGATTGGTAGCGGCCATAGCTCCCAATAGTCTAGGAAGTCGGTTGTATGCTTGCTCCCAATCACCATACAACATCTGGAATGTCGCTTGCTTTGCCTTCCATGCCTTGCCATACTTTACGGAGTAACCAAAGATTTCTTTCACCGTGCCCTGGATAGACTTCACCGTGAACGTCGGGAATGCCTCTATGGAATTGGAAAGCCTATAACCAATGAATTCAGAGGTGAGTTGACGGTGTACGTCATCCACATCCTTGTGATCATCACCCTTCCCACTACACATGTGAGAGGAAACACATTTCGTTAGAATCCATTGAGGACCACCTTTCCATGGTCTTGCACGCACAACCCATGGACACCCATTTGTCGCGTCCTCACACTTTACCGTGTACCGCTTTCGGACATCGGAGTGAACAACTTTGAACGGTCGAAAATACCTAACCGCATACTCCTTGATCCAAGTCTTCAACTCCAAGAAGCTTTCAAACTTCAATCCCTCGGCAATACCATAATTGTCGGCATTGGTATCCCTCTTCGAACTAGGCCTTGCTTCAAGCAATTTACATGAGCCTCCATCAACCACGGCTTTATCCGCGAGACTAAGATCACGGAACAACGATATCCGATGGTCCCGCCCCACTATCTTCTTGAACACTTCCGATTCTTTAGCCGTGAACCCATCCTCATCCACTTCTTCGTCCGGTCCGTCATCCTCCGAGTCCGATGCGTAGCCTCGGCTATAAGGGATGTCATGGTCCATGTCCTCTTGCCTACAAGTTCTCTCAACGTCACCAATACAAGTGTTATGAAGCTCGTCCTCCAACTCATCGGTATCCTCCTCCGATAGTTCATAGCGGTCAAATTGCATCGGGCTTGGAGGTTGGCTAGGTTCATGTTGGGTCATCGGAGGTTGGCTCCACGTTGCTTCGTACACTTCATGTTCATTGGATAACTCATTTTGAACCCCAACTTCACCTTGGGCGGCACCCCGGTTCAAGTCAAATGTTTGGGTGGCAAATAACTCGAGAGCCTTGTCTTGAGATGCGACAACCATCTCCTTATATGCACTCCAACACAACTCGGAGTTGATAGGCATGATCTTCCAACGGGAGTGAGGACCGAACCCAACATTGTGCCTTCCCTCCAAACAAACTATATCATTTAGGTCCATCCAATTCAATGCAATTCTCACTTTAGCAACAACCTCGGCATAGTTCGGACTACGGTCAAACACCACAACCTTCTCCTCCGGGTCATGCTCAACGTTGCCTTTAAAAAATGCTTCTTTATCCACATGATGCACACTAACCATTCTCTCCATCTAAAAACAAATAATTTGTAGAGAACAAATTATTTGATAATACTATAATAACATGATATAGCAAATTAAATCCTAAAGCAAAATTAAACTAACCTAAAGCTAAATTAATCAACACTAACCCTAACACTAACATACAATGTGTCCAAATCAACACTAACCCTAACCCTAACATACAATGGGCAAATAGAAGCATACACACACACATTGCCCACTATTATCCACAAAAACGAAATATTACACCCTCATATGACATTTCTAGGGTTTCCAAGATCTAAACTTAATGCCACAAAATTGCAACAATTTGGTTGGACAAAAACATGGGGGATGGAGGAGATTACCTCTCTCAACGCAGGGGAGCCCAAACCCACGGCCAAATCGAACTAATATGGAGGGATTTGTGAGGGGGGGTGAGTACAAGGAGAGAGAGGGAGAGAAGAGCTGTTGGGGTCGAATGGAGAGAAACAGAGAGAAGAGAGAAGAGGGCAGCGATTTTGGGCTCGGGCGCTGGGCGCTGCGCCTTAAGTCGCGGAGGGTAGCGCCGAGGCCCGCGGCGTTGCCCTCTGAAGGGTAGCGCCAGGGCGTGTGGCGCTACCCTCTGAAGGGCAACGCCGCGGGCCTCGGCGTTGCGCGTCCACCTCGCGGGGCCCGCCGTGCCACGCTGTCACGAGGGTAGCGCCGAAGCCCGTGGCGCTACCGCAGAGAGGATAGCGCCACGTTGTTGGGCGCTACCAAAAAGGGTTAGATTTTAAAATAGTTTCGAAAAGGGGTTAGTTTTGGCTGAAGTTTGACCAAAGGGTTATTTTTTTGAAATTTCACGCTGAAGTGCGATGCGGTGCTATGGCTTGCCCTCCTTCCGCGCGAAGCACGGTAATCATTCTCCATCCGTTGCAACTATGGGTGGTCCTGCAGATGAACAAGTGCAGTTGTGCAAGGAAGAACAATGCCCTGAATCCATGGTGATGATGCTGTGGATGCGCGTGCATTTCAGCCCAAAGGATTGGTACGCAACCCCTTGGTTTCGTGGAAATAATTGAGACTATCCGACGGCTTCTACGACCCCAATCAACATCGAACACGTTTTTTTTTGAATTTATCTACATCAAACACGTTCACTACACGAATCTGGCAACAAGCCGACGGCCATGGGCGTAGCATAAATTACCATCGGTAAAGGTGTACATCAGCGGCTGTGGATGCTATGAGGACCTGGCGCAAGGGCAGAGGCGCGCTTCACGGCGGTGTCTGCGCTCGGGCGGGGCACCGCCTTCTTCCCGGTGGCGGGCCAGCAAGGGTCATGGGCGGGCGCTCGCATCGTCCGTGGCGGCGGTGGCTATACGGCGGCGATAGTTGGGGATAGCACGGCGACAGGCTAGGTGCGGCTCAGGGATGGCCATGGCTAGGGTTTCCAGGCCCAAATCTATGCCAGGTGGGCCCGATCTAGGCTTTATGGGCCCGGCCGGTGTTTACGCCCTCAGCTTTCAGTAGGAGAAGCAACTGTGACCTTTGCGCTGCAGCGCGGCGACGGGGCTAGTCAGGCCTCATCTGGGCTCGAGGGCTGATCTGGCCTGATTGGACCTGCTACTGCGTCCGTTCGGCGACCGTCTCAGGTGGATACGGTGGAGGACGGGACCTCCTCTTATTGGTTGCGGTTGCTACTCTCGTAGGCCTAGTTTTTTCGTCGGCCCCAATTGTTACGGTGGCCTCGCGACTTGTTGGTACCTCGGTTTGAGGTCGCAGACGCCGGGGTGGTGGCCCTGGAAGGTGGGCGACACGGGCGTCTCTGCGACGATCGACGTAGCGGTGGTGATGGTCTCTCTCCTTGGCTATTTGGATGGCGAGCAGCGGACGGCGGGGGTCCTGGTGTTGCGGTCGCCCGAACTGAGCAACTCCCATGTCGTGTTCTAGAGGCCAGACTCAGAGGCAGTGGACGGGTCCTTTATACCGGGTGTGTTGCGAAGGGTTTTTCGGGCGAAAGCCTAGCACTTTGGTGCCAATGGCGGCCGTGCCTGCGGGTATGGTTACCTTTTTGGGGGCGTTATTGTGGGTTCCTTCAATGCGCCAAGGCTCTGGCTGAAAATTTTGACCATCGGTCTCGACAACGGTGACGTGCAACGACATTACCCTCTTGGGGGCGTCCTCGTGGAGCCTGGTATCATGTGGGCTTGTTTCTGGTTGTCTCTGTTGGCAAGTTTGGTGTTCTATCTTTTTTTTTCTTATCTTTGATATGCTTTGCAAGAGGTCCCCTTATTACTTTGTATCGGTTCTGTCGTTATTGCTTTATTTATAAAGCGGGACTACGGTCTGTTTCGTGGTAGCGTATCGCCGTGGCCGTATGAGGCTGTCAGATTAGATCAAATATGTCGTCAGCGAGCAATCGGTTTAGGTTTTTTCAAAATTTTAATATTATTTTGTCTTTTCGAGTTCTTTCCACATTAGATTCCAAGTGACAAGTTATAACTGACTGATATTTGTATACTATCAATCATGTTAACCCCTGTTTCATTATGTTACACTTCTATATTGTTTCGATTCTAAAATTTTATTTGAATAAACAATAATTATTATGTACTAATTATTTTTAATAATAATAATATTTTTCCCCTTTTCCACTTAATATGGAATTGTTCATATATTTAAATTTGTTATATGAAATTTGACCAATAAAAATTTGTAAATGATTAAAAATTTGTAAATACAAATATTACACCCATATCATCTTTTGCATCACATATATAGATATATTTAAGAAAGTCGACCTCCTGCGTTTAATAGCCATGGTCATCATTTTGATCGTTTTAAAAATCAAATAAAAGGAAATAAATCTAAAAAAAGATATCCTCTATCGTGAAGTTTTTTATGTGTACTAGTTGTTATAAATAATGATAAACTTGACTTTTTACAAATTGTTCAAAAAATCTTAACAAATAGGTCTATCATTTAAATGTATCTACAAGTGTCAACCCAAATAATTATTGTGATAAAGTTCTCATATTTCACAAATAGGTGTATCTTGTTATAAGAAACAATCATGCCGAAGTGAAGTTTCAAAAAACAATCATAAATATATTCCTTTTTTAGTGCTAAAGATGACTTTTTTTTAACCAAGTAGAAAAAGATGATATAGTTGCCATATTTGGATTCCTCTCATTTTTCTAATTGATTTAGACATTTTAGTTGTTAACTTTTGATTTACAGATTGAAGACATGATTTATTTCATACTAAATGTGAATTAGAAAAAAGCTACTAATCTGAGCAGCCCAACTCAACCCCTAGTCCGATGATAAAGTGTAAGTGTAGTTCAAAGAAATGTGCGGTTTACTTTTCTATTCTATCTAGAAAAGTGCAATTACATATTTTAAAAACTACGATTGCACTTTTTCAAATATTACATTTTTCTAAAGAATGACCGAGACTTAAAAAATTAATTCAGTTAAGACTTAACAAATCCGATACTCTCTCCCATCCATATTAATGGACTTAACTTTGTCTAGATACGATGGTTTAGACAGGATCGGAGGGAGTATTTAAATTCCGATATTTGAATCGGAGAATAGTAAATATTTGTGGAACGGATAAAGTAACAAATAACACCGCCCCGTCCTACCGCCATGTGACGAAAAGGACTAGCCGCGCCGCCGTGACGTCCCACCTGACGCCGGCGCGGCGGACTGCCCGGAACTCAGCTCGCAGTTGTCGCACGGCTGCCTCGTCTCCAACTCGTCACGTCCTACTTATAGAACCGCCGCCTACCACCGGCCACCATTGGGCAGTTCCGAACTTCCGCAACTTCTCAGCTATCAGGATCGCCCGGCTTCCGTATATTGCGCCGCTAGTCTAGGAGAAAGATGGGGTGGAAGGGCATCCTGGGCTTCGACTACGGGGTCGTGCAGGCGCCGCTCGGTCCCGACATCTCCGGCCCGGAGCTCGCCGCCGCCGTCGCCAACGCCGGCGGCATAGGCCTCCTCCGCCTCCCCGACTGGGTACGTTTATTCCCCTTCGCTATTTGGAATCGCTTGTGCTGGTGTGCTAGTGCTATGGTGCCTAATCGCTGCCCGCCCGTACCTGCAGCCGGCACCGGATCACGTGAGGGAGCTGATACGGAGGACGAGGAGCCTGACCGAGAGGCCGTTCGGGGCGGCCATCGTGCTGGCCTTCCCGCACGAGGAGAACCTGAAGGTTGTGCTGGAGGAGAAGCTCGCCGTCCTGCAGGTGTACTGGGGCGAGTTCCCCAAGGAGCGGGTCGACGAGGCCCACCGCGCCGGCGTCAAGGTCTTGCATCAGGTGAGAACGTTTGGTTGCACATTTCACAGGAATGGATGACATCCGTTGTGCTTGTTCTGCAATTATTAGTACCAAATCCTTGTCAGAGTACGTTTGCTTGGCCAATGTTTGTTCCAATTTCGCTACTGTAGTTAACATTTACGATGTCATCGTTATAGATTCCGTGTTTAAACTCAGTTCTACTCACTGATAGTGCCCAGCTAATTAGCCAAAAATGGGGTCACCCCCGGTTCCATTTTATGCAAGGAAACCACCAAAGGCCTGGATACATCACAATGGTTACAAAGTTCGCAAATGGGCAGAGAGAGGGACGAGGGGATTTACAACCAGGACGTAGCCATGGCAAGGATTGAAGAAAAAAAAGATCAGAGAACAAGAAATAAAGAAGGGAAGAATAAAAGGATCTTTACACTAGACTAGCTACCTGTCAGCCCAAATATTCAGTTCATTTTTGTGCTTTGTTGACCTAGCTGACCAAAGTCGGATTTCATCCGCCACCATTTTGAGTAGCGCTGGCTGATTACCTGTCCTTCTGTTAAACACTCTGTCATTCCTAAACTTCCATTGGCCCAGTAGACATGCAGCAAAGCAGATCGCCCATGTTTGTGAGTTTTCAGTTGTCTGAAGTAGTTGGACGAACTGGTGGATTGTGCTTCATGAGAGGGCAGCGTGACTGAATGGCATCGAGCAAAGCACTATTGGTCAACGCCGCCATTGATCACCAGAATGGCATGTCCTGCCGGCAAGATTCTGGTGTTTGTCCTTGAATGTAGCACTATCGCAGCCCAACTGAAACATGGGCCGTTGCCCCCTGACAGCAGCTTGGAAACTAGGTTGGCCATTGGAGCTGTTCTTCCAGAGAAATGCGCGTCTGATTTGTCCACTGCTTCAATTGTTGATTTTTCCCATTGTATGCATGACATAAAATAGCCTGGAATGGCCGAGAGTATCGAGTTGATCATCTCTGTTCTCCCCCCTGCTGATAACAGTCTCGGAATATATCCTGGCAGTCTTCAGTCAATTTGCTGAATTATTGGTTGGAGGAGACTCCTTGAGATCTTGTTCATGGAGAGAAGGACCCCTAGATAGGTGCATGGTATCAGTGCAATTGTGCAGCCAAGTATATTCACAATTTCCATAGATTGTTCCTGCCCCATGTGCATTGGAACGAAGGTGCTTTTATGGAAATTAATATGCAGACCACTGAATTGGGAAAATGCATCGAGCAGTTGTTTGGCGTACCTTGCTCACTCCACGGATCCGTGTAGAATCAGTAATGTATCATCAGCGTACTGCAGGGTAGGTAGTGGAGCTCCATCTGGATCGGCTGCAAAAGGATCCCTCCACCGTATGCTTTCTTAAACATCTTCTGCAGCACATCCGCCACCAGGTTGAACAGGTACAGCGACAGTGGATCACCCTATCGCACCCCTTTCTGGATTGGGAAACTCTGTCCATTTTGTTCATTGATCAGCATCTGTGCTTTCAATGTGCGAAATAACCACTGCACCCACCAAATGAATTTCGTTGGAAATTCTCTGGCAGCCAGAGTAGCCGAGATCGCTTCCCAGTGTACCATATCAAATGTCTTTCGAAAGACCAATTTGAGCACCACAACTGGCTTTTTTCGTTTATTTGCTAATTGTACCATTCACTTGCCGTTGCAAAATTATCTGTGATCGATCTGCCCTTGATAAACCCCGACTGCATTTCATCCACAAGTATTTTGATCATTTTTTGCAGCCTGTTAGAGAGTACTTTGCCGATTAGTTTGGGTATGGAGTCTTGCAATGAGACAGGTCTGTAGTCCGTGATCTGCTATGGGGTGTCTCATTTCGGTAGTAGGGTTATGCTGGCCAGATTGACACCGGTGAGCTGTATGTTTTGGTTATACCAGTCGGCGCACAGCTGTGTGAGTTCGTTTTTCAGGTCAGGCAGGTAGAATTCGTAAACTCGTTCGTAAATCCGTCAGGACCTGCTCTGAAGCCGTGTTTGGAGTCAGACAGGTTTCGCCATTCCTCTACGGCATGAAAATAGTTTATTGCATGTGTTATGTTTGTTATCTGCCGTACCCCTGATCCTTGCTGTTCCAGCCACGCCCTGGTGGTATGCCTGATCATACGCAGCCTGTGGTTTAATCGGGATGCCGTCGACATTGGTTTGGTCCCCTGATTGATCCTTTTTCTGGTTTTAGCTATTAGTTCTTTGTTGTGCAGCCAGGATCCTCGTACCTGAAGCGTTTTGGACGTTGAAAGGTGGTTGTAGTATCGAGGAGTAGAGGTTTATGAACAGCAACTGGGATCACACATCACAGATAGAAGCCAACAGCCAGAATGTTTGCATACACTAGCCCAAAAGACAAAACATTTTCTCCTTACATGAAAACATGTGGATCAAACCCCACCCATGGCGAGCTCAGGACACGTCGCAAAGACCACCTCCAGGGTCGAAGTAGGAGTTAACCATGTCCCTGCCCGTGCAATCTTCTGCTGATCTGGAGATTTTGGTTTATCATCTTGGGCACAAGAGCGAAGCAGGGAGCCAATAGAGCCAGTCTCCTTCAAGTAGAAAGGTGCCAGCCATTCCATTGAGCCGGAGCAAGAATGATCTTGCCCACATGTTGGCAGAACAAGCCAGTCTTCTCCAGCATTGGCTCCTTGAAGATCAGCTCCCAGCTTTTCACAGAGTTCAGAATCATCCTCCAGACTTGCGTAACATCAACCCAAGTTTGACCATTAAAGATCAAAACCGTTTCTTGTTTTCCGAAGGCACCACATAGCTGCAAAGCACAAGCACAAACAGAATGAAGGACAACATGACTTTGTATTAGCTAACCAAAAAACCTGGCAATAGATAAAAACTCATGGCGAAGATCAACTTGAAAAACAGAGAAATTTCCTGCCAGATTTGTTTAGCTACTATGCATACGAAGGAAAGATTATGCAGAGACTCATTGTCAGTGCAGAAAATATAGTCTTCAGGTTTATGCATATTTCTTTTCTTGAGGTTGTCCCTGGCCATTAGTTTGTTCTGTGCTACAAGCCAAAGGAAAATGTGGACTCTAGGGGGAACATAAAGCTTCCAAACAGCTGGCACAAATTCAGGTTTAACTCCCAAAAGTTCATCACAGCATAATGAGAAGAGTGAGAATAAACCCCTTTCTGCTCATTGCCGAACGATTGAATCTTGTTCATGAAAGAAAGACACACTTAAGCAATTTCCAGTTGTTCTGGCCACAATTGCATCATCTCACTGGAGAAATTCCTTCTAAATGTAAGCCTCATGTTTGAGCCATCCCAAGGTACTAAAGCATAATCAGGTGGATTACTACAACGATAGCGACAAGCTACGGATAGCCACTGATTATTTTCGACAGTTCTGTGCTGAAGACAGAACCTGGGTGCCAAACATCTAACCTCAGCTCCATCTCCTGTTTTCCATCTGTACCCGATTTTGAGAGAATGGAGAGCCCACATAACCCGTTTCCAAAATTGGGAGGAGCCAGTGCTCTTGCTGCAGAAAATTTTGGGATCACCAGTGTCATATTTTGTATCAACTAACTCCAAAGCTTCCCTTCATCTTTCAAATATCTTTTGACCCAGGAGCTGAGGAGACAGAAGTTTACATTGCTTAAATCAGGAATGCCAAGCCTCCAAACTCTTTTTTCTTGCAAATCAATTTCCAGTTAGCAAGATGAATTTTCTTGTGCCCTTCAAAATCATTCCAGAGGCAGTTAGCCATCTGGGTGTGGATTATCTCTAGAGCCCCTTTAGGAAATTTAAAAAAGAACAAGAGGTAAACAGGGATGCTTGCTAGACAAGTTCTATTAGAATCACTCTAGCAGCAAAGGAAAGCAGCTTTCCCCTCCATCCAGCAATCCTTTTGAGGATTTTATCAAATAAAGGTTGCCGATCAGACCTAGAAAGTTTCCCATGATGAAGAGGGAACCCCAGGTATTCAATAGGAAATTGACCTACTGGACACCCAAAATACGAGAGAAAAGCTAAATATGTACTGGTTCAAGACCTAAAGAATAAGCTCGCTTTTATTGAAATTTATTCTCAAGCCTGAAACTCAATAACCAAAACTCACTGGAGCAAAATCATTTTTGTTCTTGAGAGATGAGGAAGGGAGCAAAATCTTGTTGTCTGTTATCTTGAGATGGTTTCTTAACACTCTGGTAATTAGTCAAAACTTGGGAAAGGGAATGATTGGCAGTGGTCAATGGGCAATTGGGAATTATTGTGCATATGTTTAACTTCAGAGAGGTGCTATTTTCTTCAATGGTTTTGGGGGCAATGTTATATGAATAGAAGGGAACAGGACAGATGGAGTCTTCCAGCAGAACTTTGTCTCAGGCAGTGATATTTGTACTACGAAAAAAAGGTCTAGAGTTTTTATATGGACGCCGAATATAACCAGTGCATACTTGCCCCTATTATGATAAGGACATTTAAAGATTTGTAAACATTTTCTAGGTTGTAGTACGGAAGCACTACATTCATGTTATTGTGACTTACAAAATGTGATTCTTGTGATCTTTTCATGAAAGAAATACTTCTTACTGATAGTGAACATAAAGTTGACTTAAGAAGAAAATCTTTGTTACTCATTTGTCTCCAGTTTGTAGGACCGATGGGATCATAGGAAGGATGATAGATCATATTGATGAACAACTAGCACTAGCATCTGATGTAGAGCATTTAGGTTATGTTAACTTTTTGGTGCCAAGAATTACACAATTAGTACCAGCAGATTCTGTGTAATAACGATTTGGTGTTCTATGATGATGGTATGACTGTACATTCTTGCATTTGTTTCATATTTTTCCTGGTGACTTGCACAGATTGGTAACCTTGAGGAGGCGGGGAAAGCTAAGGAAGCTGGAGTAGATGGAATTATTGTTCAAGGCCGTGAAGCAGGGGGGCATGTGATTGGTCAAGTAAAGTCACGACTCACTATTCCACATTGTTTTCTAGCTTCAAGCTTGTGAAATGTTCATAGGTAGTCTTGCAAGAAGCACACACACATACACTAATATAAATGCAATAAGGCAGGTTAGTGATTTAGCTTAGGCTCGTTTTTATGGGGTTATCTCTGGAAGCATAACACGCCTTGCAAGCCTGTGTCCATTTACTTGTTTTTGTGGACGTTCATCTCAAACATATTTTCTTTCAAAAGGAGGGTCTGCTACCGTTGCTACCGAGAGTAGTGGATCTAGTTTCGGATAGTACCATTCCGGTTATTGCTGCTGGTGGAATTGTAGATGGACGTGGCTATGCCGCTGCATTGGCGCTTGGTGCTGATGGTGTTTGCTTAGGAACCAGGTATCCTCTCAAGTCCCAGTCTTATCTTTTTATGATTATTTCAAACTGAGTCGTTATTTAATACCGTTGCATGTGTTGGTTTTCACAACATTCAGGTTCACAGCTACCGAGGAAAGCTTTGCACATCCTCTGTATAAGAAAAGGCTAATCGAGATGAACTGCACGGACTATACAAATGTGTTTGGGCGTGCTAGATGGCCTGGTGCTCCACAACGTGTCTTGAAGACACCTTTCTTTGTTGAGTGGAAGAATCTCCCAGATCATGAAACAGAGGAAACCCAGCCTGTTATAGGCCAATCTATCATCCATGGTGTGGTATGTATTGGCTGTTTAATTTTCTTGAATTTTATCCTCATTCTGCATTTAGATGTTGCGAATCTTTGTTATGACATTTTCTGCTCTTATTTTATCGGTATTGTAAAATACTTCATTTTTAGAAGTTCTATCTGGTATCTTCAGAGTTCAGACACGACAAAAAGTGAATGTGCTTTATCTGTAGGGCCTGGTTGTCTAAACTGCTTCTCTCAGGCTTCTAGTATGGGGAAGTTAATTTCCGAACGAGAAGCACAAGCCATTGAGCTATACCTTTGGAATTCTTTGACTGCTTCCTATGGATCACAGTTCATGAGTTGCAGTTCCAATAGACCATTATTTTTTGTGAAAATTTAGACTTGTCAGGTAACTAAGCTGGAGTATTACTCGTCTCTCTCCCCCTCGAGTGCCTGTTGTTTTGACAGTTTGTCAGGCAGGTGCTGCGAGAGGGGATGCTGTTCTCGTGAAATCTGCCACATCCTACCGTAGTCTTATTGCTAGGGGTAGTGTAGTTCTTGGTTGTTTGCTTTTGTTTCTGTTGGTTTCGGGTTCTGTCAAAAACTCTGTTCTGTTATCATTTGATAGTGGAACCCGGTGATCTATTTGGCCATCGGAAGTGCTGCTCCAGTTTAATACTTTAATTAGCACCAAACAAGCCCCACAATAAAACCTAGCTACTTTGCAAGCTACTTCCAAACTGGGGAACTGGATTTCTAGAGCGAGGACATTCAGATTTGAAATGTCCATCACAGCTCAGATTATTTCAGTGAGAAAAGTATTATACATCCCAAAATGTTCTGTGTTTACCCTTTTCTCTCCCTTGGTTTCCAGGACATCATTTTGCTACTTGCTTTAGGGCATGGTAGCATGGCTGTAAATTGCTTTGATATAAAAAAAATTGGACCATTAGAAGTGCTGCTTTATACTGCTTGTAGAAATCTACAGTTGATTGCATTACCGTACCTTTGGGTTGTTAATCCTATCACACTTACATTTGCTTTTGGCTCACAGTTTCACTGCTACTATGGTTATTTGTTTGTTTCTGCGTTTTAACCATACCTGGGCCTATTTCCTGGATTTGCTAGATGACGGTAGACCCGCGTTACTTAAATACAAAACCGAAATAGTTCTACTTGTAACATATGATAGTTGTGATGAATCATGGGAACCGTTATGCTGTTTGTACAAGATGGACCTCTATGGGCGAGTTTGACGAACCACTCATTGCAACTTTAAATGCACATTTTTCATACTTCTGCATCTCGAGCTTAATAATGGACAACTGAACAATGATTTTCCAATTCCAGCACAAGGATGTACGTCGGTTTGCTGGTACTGTTCCCAATGCGACAACAACAGGCGATATTAATAGCATGGCCATGTATGCGGGCCAGGGTGTTGGGCTAATCACGGAGATCATACCAGCAGGTGAAGTTGTCAAAAGGCTAGTTGCTGAAGCACAGCATGTCATTGGAGAAAAGCTTTCTGATTTTCCCAAATCATCAGAATAGTGCCGGTAAGTGGCTGTAAATCCTTCGTAAACTGTAAAATGGTGCATGCTGTATTGTATTTTTAGGTAATAGCCAATCCAAATAAATGAGTTTGACGTCTACAAAGGCATCCCTTTTTCTACACCGGTCATTGCTTCTATGTGCAGTTATAAGTAATAAGCAGTTAAAATAAAGAGAATGTTTGCTCAATACCGTAAAGACTTACAAGTGGAGCCTTGATGTTGGGGCCACCTGTCACATGTAAATTACACATAAGGCCTTGTTTGGATTGAATGTAAAATTTGTGGGGCCTTCATGAGCACTTCTCCCTTGATAAGCATTTTGAGTTTACCTGAAAGCCTCTATCTGATCACAGAATTTAGTCGTCGTGTTTGCTTCATGCCATGAGTTGGGACTACCGATGTGGTATATTTGAATCGAGTTGGATTCAGCGGGGTCTTTGCATCCATTTGGCAGATGTCATTGATGCACTGGTCGGGTCTTTCACCAACCTAATAACTGGAGGGTCGTGGACCATTCTCCCGTCACTGCCCATACCTTTGGGCTTCTGACTTAATCATGCCGGCGCGGTTAAGGGAGAGAAGCGAACAATGGTATACTGCTATTTTTGGGACCAGACTCCGAGGGGTGAGTTGGACACTGACATGGATTTGTCCTGGTGATTTTAACCATGTTGCGATATGTTGTTTTCTTAGACTAGTCATAATGGGAGTATCATAGAGTGGTATCATGCATATGATACTAGTCTATGTTACTATATAAATAGTGGGAAGTATCATAAGAGTAGTAGTACCTCCATTCCAATGAATAAGGCTTATATTATTTTGAAAGAGTCAACACATGTAAAGTTTGACCAAGTTTTTATGGAAAAATATTAACATGCAAAATATAAAACTAATGTCATTAGAAACATCACGAACTATATTTTCATATGATATCTATATAATAACATATTTCTTGACATATTTTTCTAAAAGTTTGATCAAACTTTATTTGGCTTGACTTTTGCAAAAAAATATAGGCCTTATCCATCGGAACGGAGGGAGTATCATATAATCATGCATTTATTAGGCTATAGACTCATCTTGTTTCGAAATCCGCTATGTTACGGTATCTACCTATGATACCATGACCACCTCTCTCTTCATTAAATACTTGACACATCACCATTTTTGCTTATGTGGCATTTATGTTACTAGCTATGTTACTCCCACTATGACTAGTCTTATCGATGATGCCTTCTGGATGGAGTTAAGGTTCCGATGAGCACTGTGCTGAATCTAGAAAACAACCGCTTCTTGTGTTTACTGTACTTTGTTAAGAGAAATGCACATCCGTCTCGTTTGATTCAAAGGATTTGCTGCGATTCTACTTGACATAAATAAAAGAATATTAATCTTCTTGCTGCGATCCATACTCTCCTAAATGACACGAGCCGTTGCATTCGATCAGAAAATATCACGAGCTGTTGCATTGCCTGTCCATAATAGGGCGTGACAGCATAAGGCAGTACGTATTTATTGTCACTTTCTCCAGCAGGCAGATACCTTTCAATCCTACGGCACAGGGAGAGGACGTCCTGCTGCCTCTAGGAGTGTCCTAGGGGGTTTGACTCGTCTCTGCGGACCTTCTCCAGTTTTCTTCTTGTGCAAGGACGAACAGTAAAAAAGCTGGTCCTTTCTTTCTTCCGTTTTGAGCATGACTGGAGTATTGTACTCTACTCCAGTGTGACTAGTCTATTCCCATCACTATACCTCTCAAGCAATCAGACCCCGTGTGGCATTGGCAATGATGCGTTCTATCACTGTCAATTTGAATACTCCCTCCGATCCATATTAATGGACTCAACTTTGTCTAGATACGAATGCATCTAGTCTAAACCCTTAACTAGATACATACGAATCTAGACAAAGTTGAGTCCATTAATATGGATCGGAGGTAGTACTAAAATGTTTTTGGTACGCATAATAGAGATGCTCCTACAGCTAATCAGTTTCAGGACATTGTACTTTGGCACTTGACAGCTCGGTTGCACCACCTGAATTAAGTGCATGCCCGATCTGAGTATTCACTTAAGATTACCATCTGAATTTAATCGATGGCTAATGGTAGGTGCCACATCGTTGGTTGGATGTGATGTGTTTTCTGGTCGCCCAGTTGGCCTCGCTTCTCTTTGACCATGAGCAGTCAAAGCTCCTGACCTGTGGCCATCAATGGCCGGCCGCTGTAAAACCTGTGGAACTAGGAGCTCCCTCGCTCGCTCGCTCGCTCGTTTACTGTTACATCGGCGACCAACCCGTACGCACTGCTCCACTAGCAGTAGTCCTGCCTATGGACAGGCTCCAGTCAGAGATCTGGTCTCGGCTCTCCCCTCCCATTGCTACGGCAGAAACGATAGAGATAGAAGAAGATAGGCTGTGTCGCTGACGAGAGATCTGGAAATCTAGAGCCAAGAAAAGGTGAGGTATCTCTGGAGAAGAGACGTCTCCTCTCCTCTCCTGGAAATTGTGCCTACGTTCTCCTCTGCTAGGTCGTAGCCAGGTACTCTTGCTTCCAGCGCAGCAGTGGTAGCAGCTTCCTTCCTTCCCCATGCCGTCTTCTCTGCCTCTTCTTTGACTCCCCTTGGCCGCATCGTCACCAGCTCGCCACCCACAGTGACCTCCACATACACGAGCGGCTAGCTAGAGGCTAGAGCGCGCACGCATCAGTAGAGCTAAGCTCACTGGTTCCACCACCCGCAGCTTCTTGCTAGATTCGAGCTATATAAGTAGTCCTCCTCCTCGTCGTCTTCTCTAGCTACCGCGCGCGCCATGACACGACGACACGGGAGGCAGGCGTGAGTGAGAGCAACAGCCGCCGGGCCGGGTGACCGCAACCAGAAGCCATGAGGCTAGCAGCCGCACTTGTGATACTCGCCGCCTCCGTCGCCTCGCTGTGCCTCCTCCTTCTTGAGCCAGCTTCCGCATCCAGGCCGTCTCCCCTGTTCTCCCCTTCCACGGTACGTATGTGTTGTGTTCAGTGTTCCTTCCTTGCCATTGTTTCTGCATTTTCTCTTGTGGGCTTTGACGCGAGCTGCCACGTGCGTGTGTATGTGCAGGGTGGTGGTGGTGGCATGAAGCTGAAGGCCAGGGAGGAGGAGAAGGTGCGTCTGGGGTCGAGCCCGCCGAGCTGCCGCAACAAGTGCTACGAGTGCAGTCCGTGCGTGGCCGTGCAGGTGCCCTCCCTCTCCGCGCCGTCCGGGCCAGCCACGACGGCGCACGCTCACGCCGACGTCAGTGCCGCGGCGGCTCGCCGGGACGTGACGCCGCCGCTCGTGACGACGCTCTCTGAATACAAGCCGCTCTGGTGGAAGTGCCAGTGCCGCGACCGCCTCTACGAGCCCTGAGGCACGCGCGCGCGCAGGACGCAGCTTTGCCGGACGACGACGACGCAATGCCGCCGGTTTTTTGATGGGATGGTGTGAAGTGTGATCCGTGGATGGATTACCAAGTTGGACCAAATTTCTAAGTAGCTAGTGCTGTAAAAACTGTAGTTTCCTGAGAGGAATTTTGGACGTCATATCCATGGCCGCCGCCGCCGCCTACGCCTAAGCTCTGCTAGGATTTTTCCCTTCTTCTTTCTCGGGTTTCACTTTTGGTTATTTCTGTGGTTTGGTATCGACGGAGTACATGTCGGGTTTTCGTGTATTGTATGCATTGCATGTGCTGATCTGAGCATGGTCCATGGAATCATGGCCAATCCATCCATCATTGGTGCTGGGATGGAGTAAATAGTACCGCCAGTTAATTCTCTGTCCCTGGATGTGCCGTGCCATGATTACCGTTCTCTTCTTCTTTCACAGTCCTTCGTCTGCAGCAGCGCCCTCCAAATTTCTATTCGGCACATTTTTTTTTGGTACAAGGGGTGACCCAAACAGGGTTAGTGCTGCATTATAACTAGCAGGTACAAATTACATAGAGACCCATTGGCTTCTGTTGCACAAAAAGACCAGAAATTCGAAAACAGGACCTCTAACTTGGTAAAAAGGACCCTAGAACTAAAAGATAAAAAACAATCAAGTCCTAGCCATCCTCCTCCGCCACACGCCGAAGAACTCGAGGCAACGCTGCCGGCGTAGCCGAGACTGGAGACAATTCTGCTCGTTTGGGCGTCCACTCCGACGAAGATCCGCTGCCACCAGCCGCCAGGACACCTCCGGGGACGAAACCACTTGGAGGTAGAACGACGTCAAGCACCTGCATCATGCGGATCGCAAGGGCCTCCGTTCTGTAGGTTGAGAGCTTGGCCATCATCTTGGCCATGGATCGCGGCGGTGAACAAGACCACCACGTGTGGAGCTCCAGATTAAGCGTAGGCTCTCCCACCGAACATGAGAAGGAATAGCAGGACCTTATCCTCTCCTCGCCGCCACGGCCGGCCAGAGGAACAAGGGACCGTGTCATCCCACGTGCGGTAGAACAGGTGATACGCCAGCCGAATTTATTGAATCGATCTCGCCCAGCCTCGACCCCGCAAGGAATCCACCTCGGATCCAACTTGCAGAAGCAGAGAGAGCAGGTTCCAGCGTCGCTGCGAGTCGCCAGAGACCAATCGAGAAAGAAAAACATAGCATCTTCCTCCACACCTCCCTTCTTCTCCTCCCCACCACCACGGTCGGCCAGAAGATTCAGAGAAACCCACAGCAAGAAGATGCCAAGGCACTTACTGAAGAAGGGTACCTGCAAGTTACCAGCTCCGCCTCTCCTCCTCCATGGAGGCTTGACGAATCGGAGCTCGCCGGAGTTGCAGCCCTTCGAGGTGGGGAAGACGGCATAACGCCATTCGCCACATGGGACCAATCTAAACTACACCCTATTCTACTGCTAAACAGGGAGGGTCGGCACCCAAAAGCATCTCCATACCAACCAGCGCAGGCGTCGGCGGCAAGAGAGGCCGGAGTTAGGCGGCGGCGACGGTGGACTCTCAAGGGGATAGAGGAAGAGGATAAGGTCTACAGTCTTATTCGACACATTCTAATTGAGGCCAGCACTATAAGAAATGTGACAAATAGTGACATTTTCTTATGGAACATGATTTTTTCATAGATTTATGACTATTTTAAACTAATTGATCACGGGCCACTTGTGAAGGACTAAACTGTGAAAAATTATGACATTTTATAAAAGAAAGGTCATAATTCATTGACACAAATAGATCAGAAAATAAACATCACTAAGAGCATCTCCACTGGGGGCCTCTAAATCAGTGTCTGGCACCCCTCAATTGGGCCTCCTTTGGGGGTGTCGGACATGTGTCCGGTCAACATTTAGATTCCGCCCACAGCGGCACTCCCCAAAGCCGCACCCCTCAAACGTGCGCAAATTGTCGAACACGTTGCGAGCTACTCGAAATTCCAAACATTCAAATTAAACTTAACATTGAAATTTAAACCCTAATCTAAACTCCGCTCTGGCCTGCCACGCCGTCGTCCAGGGACGCCTATCCTGCTAGGGAGGCCTTCTGGCTCTCATGGGCTAGGCGCGAGCGAACACGCCTCTCCTGTTGGAGCGTGCTTGCCGCCCGGCGCATCTCAGCCCTGGCCCTCTCCTCGCGCGCCCGGTTCAGCTCCTGATCTTGAACCGCCTGCTGGGCGGCTTCCTCGAGACCGCGGACGAGCCATATCCTCCGTGGTCTCGAGGGAGGCCTTCAAGATGGCGCCCTCGACAGCGTCGCAAACCGCCTCGTAGCCGACCCTCAACTGCTCGACGCGCCAGGTGTGGAAGGAGTTGAGGCGACCAGCTGGTCGGGCCAAAGCGGCGGCGGCAGCTCCTGCTCACGCGCTGGCTTCTCATAGGGCGGCTCCTGCTCCACCTGCTCCTCCACATCGACGTCGTCAACGTTCGCCCAGTCTAAGGGCATGTCGTCGACGACATGCTGGAGCGGCTGCTCCGGGGCCCCCGAGGGTGAGCGCGGCGCGCTGCCTCGGTGATGGTGGACCAGGTGGTCTGGAGGCGGCGAGGCATGGTGTTTGGATCGGGGCTACGGATGATGCGGGCACGGTGGAGGAGTTGGTGTGGTGAGGCCGTGGGCACGGCGGAGGAGTGTTATATAGGTGGGGAGGGAAACAGAGGGGCGGGAAATGGCGAGTGGGTGAGCACGCGTCGCGTCGGAGTAATGTGGCGGCGACGCGATTCGGCCAAGCTGACGCTTGTAGCCTGGAAAGCCTGGGCGCCGGCGTAATTGGGAGGTGTGTCGTAGACGCCTCGCCATCTCGTCGCTTCGTCGCATGCAGAAACGCGTCGCCATTGACGCTGGCGTTATGGCCTCCTGCACGGCGCAATTCACAACACCTCCTCGCGCCCTATGTCTATGGCCGGTGGGGCGCACCTGTCGTAGGCCATGTCCGGTCGATGTCCGGCACCCCCACCCCAAGAGAGCCTCCAAACTTGGAGGCCCTATTGGGGGTGCCGGACACAAAATCGCTCAGGGCGAGGCTTTGGGAGGAGCGGGGGTGCTGGTTGAAGGAGATATGCCCTAGAGGCAATTAATAAAGTGTATTCTTTATCATATCTCGTTTGTTCATAATAGGTTTTTGTGTCATGCTAGAACCGTATTAAGCGGAAACATTAATGCGGGTGTGATACGTAAACAACCAGGTCCCTAGTAGCCTCTACTAAGACTAGTTTCGTTGCGCGATTGATGATCAAGGTTTCCCGGTCATGGGGCATGGCACCGGTCGGCAATGAGAGTCATATCGCTAGAGAGCGATGTGATGGACATACCCAGATTTGGAGAACGTAGTCGTTACGCCTTTGACCGTGAGATCAACTCTTATTGTTATTCCCGGAAGATACTTTGATTGCACCAAACGTCGTATCTTATTTAGTATGACAATAACGGTGATACTTTTGGGTATAGGAAAGGAGTAGTTGAGACGAGGGGTCAAGAGCGGGATTTGCCAGTCCGCATAGAAGGATAGATACTCTCGGGCCCACTCGGTGAGATCATGTCTAATGAGCTTGCAAGCATGTGACTAGGTCACGGAGACATGAGATCATGAACGAGTAGAAGATAGCGTCGTCGGTAACGAGGTCGGGATTAGGTATGGAGATATCTATGGAACGACGCTCGGACGTGCTAATTATCGCTATGGCAAAAGGTCTAAGACTTTACGTTCAGGTTTGATAGATGAAAGTCATTCATTATATCTCAGGGATTAATTCATGGGGTCCAGGCCTACGAGTTAGTCGTTGATCATTGAGGAGTCTTGGTCATACCTGATATTATATCGAACCGCTAGGGTAACACACTTAAGGGGTTTCGACAAGACAACCGGAAAGGAAGGAGATCACCGGGAGCGTCCCGGGAGGGGTCCGATGGAGATCGGGCAGCGCCGAAAGAGTTTTCGGAGCTAGGAAAAATTATATATATTATGTTTGATATTAATTAGTGTTATTAATATGCAAATATGATTTTATATATTTATTTTCGAATTTATTTAGGCAGATTTCTCTAAATGGGCCTTCCGGACGAAAGAAGGCCCAAGAGGGGGGAACCCCCTTGGGAATTCGGTGGGGGCATGGAGGCCGGCCTAGGTAGGCCAGATGGGGCCCACCAGGGGGCCGGCGCACCCTCCTTGGCCGAACCAGGCTGTGGGATAGTCCCACATTGCCTGGCTGGCAAGGTAGGCTCCCCCTGGGAGCTTATATAAGAAGGGGCACCCCCAGCCTTTTAATTCACCAATTAATTCCCGATTTCTCTCTCGATCTCGTGGTTACCAAGTTGGAGCCGCGCCGAGCAGAGCAAGGGGATCTCCTCCACCATAGCCCGCTGCCACGCTGCTGGTGTTCCGGTCCAAGTCTTCCGCTGCTCGTCCTGGACTGGAGCTTCGGAGGTCGTCGTCTCCACCGTACGTGTGCGACTCCCTGCGAGGTGTTGCGCTAGCGGTACTCGGAGACCTGCTTCCTCTACACGACCTTGAGGTCGGCTTCGTCGGTCTGCATCGACAACGTTTGTGCGGGAACGTAATCCCCGCTTTCGATCTACAAGGGTACGTATTCCGATCTCCGTTCGTACTACTATATCTTCATAGAATAGATCTTGGCATGCTTTTAGGATATCGTCGGTAGGAATTTTTTTGTTTTCTGCACACGATCCCCTTCAGTGGTATCAGAGCCGATCTATCGTAGATATAGCTGTACGCTGTTAGAACACGTGCTCTGCACGGGGGCACCGTTCCTGTTATTTGCTACCCTCTAGCGTGCACTTGTGTATTCCAGCGGCATTGAGTTGATGGCGGACCGGACCGACTTTACGCGTACGCTTACGCGAGACTGGTTCCACTAGTGACATACGGCTTGTACCGTATATGTGGCTGGCGGGTGACAGTTTCTCTCTCTTTAGTTGGTCTTCGCATTTTCAATGGAGGGCCCGAAAGGGATGCTTAAACATGCAATTATTGGATCGTTGTTGTGGTCATAAGATTCGTAGTTATGAAGCGGTTCTATTTACAAAAGCCCCAAGCCACGTAAAATATGCAAAAGATAAAGTAGAAGCGTCTAACTTTATTTTGCAGGGGCTATGTGATCTGGTCAAGGTAGGTTTATTAAATTGTTTATAAACTGCGGGCGTCAAGAAGACCATGGGGCGATGGACTATATCACATTGCATTACATTTGATGTTTTGTGTGCATCTTATTTTTGTGTGATTGTGTGTATAGTATACATTAGTTACACGGCGGTAGCTGAATAAGATGATCCCTTCAAAATACCACTAGTGTTCTCCCTCCAACGCGCACCACCAAGAAAGTTCTACGTTATGAGGCAGGCCGTGATGATCGGGTGTCATACATCTCGTCGTTCGCATACAGTGGGTGTAAACCATGTTGCACAGCGTCAGCGTGGAGGTCTTTGGTGGCGAGCCTAGCATACTCAGAGGTATGGCCTCGGAACAGGAAGACCGAAAGGTCGAGCACGAGTCACAAAATTGGTGTGGCGGACGATTTTGTCTACTCTTGAAGTTGTGCCGCCGGCTTTGATGATGAGGGGTGGTGCAGTGGATGGGGGTCGTGTAATCGCTTAAACGACCAGGAGGGATGTTCGTTTGAGTGGGAGTTATGTTAGTTATTTTCTAAAATACTATAACTCAAAATTATTATGAACAAAGTCTTATGTTGTTGCAAATTCCATTGTAGATGTCTCACCCCTCCTTTAACCTAAACCTGTTCATTGAGAAAGAGAAGCTTAAGACCGATGGGTCTAACTTTGTGTCCTGGTTCCGCGATCTGAAGTCCATCCTTGAAACCCACAAGGTGGCTTACATCCTTGATGCCCCCTTAGGTGATCTTCCAAACACCGCCCCGGAAATCGAAAGGATTGTCCATGGGGTAAAGGCGGAGATTTCTTCTTATGTCCAGAGTGGCATGCTCTTTGCCATGGAGGCTGACCTGCAAAACCGCTTCATGAACAAGGGTGCTTATGATATAATCACTGAACTCATGACTGTTTTTGCACGACAAGTCAATGCTGAGAGGTACGAGGCATCTGTGCTTTTCTTCTCAGCCCAGATGGAAGAGCACGACAACATTAGTGAGCACTTGGCCAAGTTGTTTGGCTGCGCTCGACTTCTGAGTGATCTGGGAAGTGTGATCCCAGAGGAGGTGGTTATTGATAGGGCGCTGATTTCTCTGCCCCCTAGCTATAAGAACGCCATCGTGGACTACGGCATGAAAGGGACATCAAAATCCCTGTCGGAAATCCTGAAGATGCTCGAAGTGGCCGAATTAGAAGTCAAGCTGAAGAAGATGGTGGTGACCATCGGATCACCTGAGCGCAACTGCCCCAAGTATCTGGAGGATAAGAAGTCTGGCAAGACGGTCGACAAAGAGCAAGGTATATTTGATATACATGTTATAGATGTGTACCTTACATCCGCCCGGAGCAATACATGGGCATTTGATACTGGTTCTGTTGCTCATATATGTAACTCTCAGGAGGAGTTACGGAATAGAAGGCGGCTGGCGAAGGATGAGGTGACGATGCGCGTCGGCAACGGATCGAGAGTCGACGTGGTGGCTGTCGGCACGCTCCCTCTGCATCTACCATCGGGATTAGTTTTGGTTGTATAAATGTTATTTTGTGCCATCCTTGAGTGTAAACATTATAAGTGGGTCTTGTCTGTTACAAGACGGTTATTCATTTAAATCAGTGTCAAGTAATTGTGCTATTTATATGAATGATATCTTTTATGTTGATGCTCCCGAGAATAACGGTCTATTCTTGTTGAATCTCGATCGTAGTACTCACATCCATAACATAGAAGCCAAACGGATTAAGTGTAGTGACGATACCGCCATGTTTTTGTGGCATTGCCGTCTTGGTCATATTGGTATAAAGCGCATGAAGCGACTCCACTCCGATGGACTCTTGGACTCGTTGGATTTCGGATCCCTCGATACATGCGAACCATGCCTTATGGGCAAAATGACCAGGACACCGTTCAAAGGTTTCGTTGAACGGGCGTCGGATTTGTTGGGGATCATACATACAGATGTGTGTGGACCGGTGAGCGTTTCGACATGCAATGGTTATCGTTACTTCGTCACCTTCACTGATGACTTGAGTAGATACGGTTATATCTATTTGATGAAACACAAGTCTGAAACGTTTGAAAAGTTCAAAGAATTCCAGAGTGAAGTTGAGAATCAGCTTAATAGGAAAATCAAGCATCTCCGGTCCGATCGCGGAGGAGAGTACTTGAGTTTTGAGTTTGGCACACATCTGAAGAGTTGTGGCATAGTGCCCCAACTTACGCCCGCCGGAACGCCGCAGCGTAACGGTGTGTCCGAGCGACGTAATCGTACTCTACTGGATAGTGTCCGATCTATGATGTCTCTTACCGATCTGCCAGTGTCCTTCTGGGGTTATGCGTTAGAAACAACCGCATTTATTTTAAATAGGGCTCCGTCCAAGTCCGTTGAAACGACGCCGTATGAATTATGGTATGGCCAAAAGCCTAAGTTATCGTTTCTGAAGGTTTGGGGTTGTGAGGCGTACGTTAAGAAACTACAACCCGACAAACTCAAACCGAAGTCGGAGAAAGTCGTCTTTGTAGGATATCCACGGGAAACCGTTGGGTACACCTTCTACAACCAAGCTGAGGGCAAAACTTTTGTCGCAAAGACCGGTACCTTTCTAGAGAAGGAGTTTCTCGCGAAAGGAGTAAGTGGGAGGAAGGTAGACCTCGATGAAATCATTGATCCTGAACTCGAGATTCCGAGTGGCGCAACGGAAGCAATTCCGGAAACGTCCTCCGTGGAAGGAGTGGGAGAAACTGTCGAGGAAGATGTTCTACCTCGTAGGTCTGGTAGATCTCGGATCCCACCAGAACAGTATGGCAACATGGTTTGCATCGTCATGCTAGTCGAGCAAGACGAACCTACGAACTACAAGGAGGCGATGGAGAGTCTAGAGTCCGAGAAATGGCTTGAAGACTGAAATCCGAAATAGGATCCATGTATGATAACAAAGTGTGGACTTTGGTGGATATTCCCGAAGGGCGCAAGGCCGTCGAGAATAAGTGGATCTTTAAGAAGAAGACTGATGCTGATGGTAATGTGACCGTCTATAAAGCTCGGCTTGCCGCAAAGGGTTTCTAACAAGTTCATGGAATTGACTACGATGAAACCTTTTCACCGGTAGCGATTCTTAAGTCTATTCGGATTTTGTTAGCGGTAGCTGCCTACTATGATTATGAAATCTGGCAGATGGACGTCAAAACGGCCTTCCTGAATGGAAACATTGAGGAAGAGTTGTACATGGTACAACCAGAAGGTTTTGTCGATCCAGGAAATGCTAACAAGGTGTGCAAGCTTCAGCGATCCATCTATGGATTGAAGCAGGCATCTCGGAGCTGGAATCTTCGCTTTGATGAGATAATCAAAGGTTTTGGATTTATCCAGAATGTGGAAGAGACCTGTATTTACAAGAAAATGAGTGGGCGCTCGGTTGTGTTCTTAGCACTGTATGTTCACGACATATTGCTAATAGGGAATGATGTGGAACTTCTGAATAGCGTGAAGGAATATTTAAACAGTAAGTTTTCCATGAAGGACTTAGGAGAAGCTGCGTATGTTTTAGGCATAAAAATCTATCGCGATAGATCAAGGCGCCTATTAGCACTTAGTCAGAGTACTTATCTTGATAAAATACTGAAGCGTTTCCGTATGGAGAAGGCAAAGAAGGGTTCTCTGCCGGTTATCAAGAATAAGATATTGCGTAAGGCACAGTGTCCGGTGACGGAACTGGGTAAGGCCGAAATGACGAAACATCCTTATGCTTCAGCCATAGGATCGATCATGTATGCAATGTTGAGTACTAGACCGGATGTGGCATTAGCTCTAAGTTTGACAAGCCGGTTCCAGAGTAATCCTGGAATGCCGCATTGGGTAGCTGTTAAGAGCATTCTTAAGTATCTCATTAAGACAAAGGAGATATTCCTTGTGTATGGTGGCTGCGATGAAGAACTTGGCGTAACGGGTTACGTAGATGCAAGTTTCTGCTCAGACCCCGATGACTGTAAGTCACAGACAGGTTACGTGTTCAAGGTGAATGGAGGCGCCGTGTGCTGGAGAAGTGGGAAGCAACCCATAGATGCACAATCTACAATGGTGTCGGAGTACATTGCTGCCTGCGAGTCCGCGAATGAAGCTGTGTGGCTGAGGAAGTTCGTCATCGAACTTGGAGTGTTCCCAAGCGTGCAAGACCCCGTGATCCTCTTCTGCGACAATACGGGTGCCATGGCGAACGCCAAGGAGCCAAGGTCTCACTCCACCGCCAAACACATTCTCCGACGCTTCCATGTGATACGTCAGTACGTACAAGGAGGCGATGTGAAGATTTGCAAAGTGCATACGGATCTGAATGTGGCAGATCCGCTGACGAAGCCTCTTCCGCTTGATAAGCATGAACAACACCAGTTAGCTATGGGTGTTAAGCTTTTACCAAGTTGTAATCTAGATTAAGTTGTACTCTAGTGCAAGTGGGAGACTGAAGGAGATATGCCCTAGAGGCAATTAATAAAGTGTATTCTTTATCATATCTCGTTTGTTCATAATAGGTTTTTGTGTCATGCTAGAACCGTATTAAGCGGAAACATTAATGCGGGAGTGATACGTAAACAACCAGGTCCCTAGTAGCCTCTACTAAGACTAGTTTCGTTGCGCGATTGATGATCGAGGTTTCTGAAAGGATCGGTATGACACCTAGAGGGGGGGTGAATAGGTGCTAATTCAATTTTAGTTCTTTTTCAAATTAGGCTTGACACAAAAAGTAAATTCACTAGATATGCAACTAAGGTGAATTTCCTATATGACAAGCTAGCAACTAAGCAAGATATAATAAGGCAATAAATAAGGATAGAAGTAACCGAAGTGAAGACACGAGACGACAAGGATGTATTCCCGAGTTCCTCCCTTGAATGGGAGTACGTCTCGTTGGAGAGGTGTGAACCAACACAATGGTTCAACGGCCACAAAGGCCTCACCCTAATCTCCGGTGAACCACACCACAAAGGTTTGGTCCACTTTCCACTATCGGAATCCTTCGAGGCGGAATCCGGAGCCTTTACAACAACGATTCGGGGCACGACCCACAAAGGGCTTGGGGGCTCCCGAACAGCTACAATCTGTCACAAAGACAATAGGTAAGTACAACAATGGGCTAGGTTTCCTAGTGGAAGCCCTAGCAAGTGTTCCCTCAAATGAATGAGGGGGAAATGAAGAACGGCTCGGTGAAGATGTAGATCGGGGCTTCCTCCTTCAATCCTCCAAAGGTCAACGAGTTTGGGTGGGAGGATTGGGAGAGCTTGGAGCTTTTAGCTTTGCATCAATGGAGGTGAGAGAGTGTAGAAGCTCCAATCCTCAAAGGTAGGTGAAGGGGTCCTTTTATAGCCCCTTCCAAATCTGGCCGTTTGGAGCAATAACTCCCGCAGCGGTACTACCGCTGGACCCGGCGGTAGTACCGCTGGACCTTTGAATCCAGCCGTTGCCCGCTTCACGCGCATTACTGCGACTCCAACTTCACGCAGCGGTACTACCGCTGGATCCGGCGGTAGTACCGCTGGAGCCCGGTAGTACCGCTCCGGTACCGTTGGAGGTACCGCTCCGAGAAACAGACGGGTGAAAACGGCGGTACCTCCGGCGGTACCGCCAGCGGTACCTCGACTTAGAGCTGGCCTGCGAACCTGCAGAAAAACACACAACGGTACTACCGCTGGAAGGGCCGGTAGTACCGCTGCGCAACGGTAGTACCGCTCAGGTACCGCTGGGGGTACCGCACCGCGCAACAGAGCGCCGAAAACGGCGGTAGCTCGGGCGGTACCGCCAGCGGTAGCCAAGGCCCGAGCATCCAGTGCAGCGGTACTACCGCTGATGCCAGCGGTACTACCGCTGCCTGGAGCAAGGCTTGCTGGATAGCTTTCGCAGCGCCCGTTTCGATCGTTTCCTTTTTGCTAGAATCTTAGATACAACCTGCAACTTTAATAGCCATGTTAGAACACATATTGTGTTGTCATTAGCACCAAAACAAGGGTCAATTAGAAGATGCTCTTTCAATCTCCCCCTTTTTGGTGTTTGATGACAACACAACATAAGACGCGAGGGTTCATAAAATTTCGACGGAGCTCCCCCTAGATGTGTGCATATTCTTAGAGTGCTTTGAATACACGATACACAACATCTAGAATCAACACTCCCCCTAAATTTTACAAGCCAAGCCACAAAGATAGCAATCACAAATGCAATATTAACCATAAGACAAATAAGCAACACATAGATAGAAAAACTAGTTTCACATGTCTTACACCATGCATACATAAAGGAGTTCCACAAGAACTAATAAATTTAGGTGTTCACAAGCTAAAAAGGTCGAAATAAGTGAAAACGAGCTCGTGACACCCACCCATGCAAATTCCCGAGAGCAACCTAATAGTTATCTCTCCCCCTTTGGCACCAAAGCACCAAAAAGGGAAAAGATCGGACCTACACGCCCCAAGGGTCCCAATCCATGTAAGAGGAAGAAGCACCATCATGTTCCGGGCTCGACCACGTGATGATCTCGCCCTCGTCATCCTTGGCTTGCCATTCATCCCACGTGGGGATGTGTTGCTCGGACCCGGAAGGCACATCTTCCCCCTCGGCACGGCGGCAAGCAACCTCAACTTGGCGAGCCTTCATCTTCTCCTTATGGTCATCATATTGATGCCTCTCAACTTTCTTGGATACTTGGAAGATTTTCTTCATAGCACGAGCCATCCAAGCAAAAGAACCACCTTTGGAGGGTTTGGAGGGCTCGGCTTCATCCACCACTACCTTCTCCTTCCTAGGTTTGAGCTTGTGGGGCTTGATAAGGAGCCTCTTGCCCTTGTGAGGGGTCCACTTCTCGGTGTCACCGAGATCATCAATGTCATTGTGCTCAAGCCACTTCCACACCACGATCCTCATGATCAAGGGAGCAAAGGAGATGTTCTTATTCTTGCTAATCACATGCCATAGCTCATGCCAAATGAAGTCCATCACATCAAGCTTCTTGCCTTGTCCCTTCATTTGCATAGTGAGAACCATCAAGTTCTTCAAGTAGCCATGGATTTCATCAATGTTGCCTACTTTTGGATTGATTATCTCACGGTAGATGCGGTGCATGATGTCCCAAGTGGGGTATAGGCCTTTGGAATCTCCATACCTCCACTTATCCGCACTATCCGGGTTGTAGAGGGGAGCAAGCTTCTCAACACCAAATGCACTTCCTCCTTGGAAGTGGACACGGAAGTGAGTCTCATCAAACTCTTCCGGAGGAAAAGGGCCGAACTCTTGATAGTTGAGGGACTCGGCAATGTCTTCCCAAGTGGCTTCAAACACTTTCTCTCTAGTCATCCACTTGATTCTTCTTGTTGTCTCATTGCCCATGTGCACGGTGGCTAAGAACTGAGCCACAATCTCCTCATCATAGTCTTGCTCAAGCTCCATGATGTGAAAGAGGTCAAATTCCTCATAGATTTCCAAAGCTTCACCAAAGTAGTTGGGCTTGGACCTCATGAACTCAACGTTGATGTGGTGTTGTGTCACGGTGTTGTCCTTTGGTTTCTTCAAAAGGATTTCCCGGTAGCATTCTTCTTGGAAGGTGTTGTGGAAGAAAGGATTGTTGCCGCGAACGGAGGGTATTTGATCCATCCGATCAATCACATAGAAATCCACAGCTCGCTTTGCCACAAACTCCGGCTCACTGAGTTGACTAGCTGTTTTCGGGCGCTTGGGAAGGGACTTTGTTGATGCCGGGAACCTTCGGCGCTGCAATCCATCAAGGGCATCTTGTTCATCAGTGGAAGCGGTCCTTTGCTTCTTCCTACTCGCAACGGACTTGGTACGACCACTACCTGTGAATAGCAAGAGATGGAAAGCATATAGATGAGAATGCACAAATTTCATGAATTATGAACGAAGAACACGAGTGTACAAAATTCTAGGAAGAGTAAATCTAGAGGTAAAGTACCACATTTGGGTTTGAAGGTGCAACAATGAGTAGATGTAAGGCTTAAGACAAGCATTAGACCTAACTAGGGTTGCTCCAACAAATCTATGATGGGAACTTTAAGTCTAGCCTATAACTTTCCATGAAACTTCTACACAAGGTTCTTAATCCATAAAGAAGCATCTCTACCAACTCATTCACCACACATCCGAAGAGAAAAGCACTAATATCATCTCTATCCATCAACTAGATGAGAGAGAGGGATTTGGCTTACCGGAGCTCATGGTGAAGGATCGAGGAGGAGGAGAGAAGCTAGAGGCCTCCCGGAGCGAGGAGCACAAGGTCCTAGGCCGGGGAAGGGCTCTTCCCGGCGGTGGAGTGGCCGGCGGCGGTGGGGATGTGGAGGAGAAGGAGATGGGATTGGGGGAAAGTGAGAGAGTGCACTCTCAAACCGCCCAGCCCCGTGCCCTTGAGTCCAAATCTCCCGCGGCGGTAGTACCGCTCGGTCCAGCGGTAGTACCGCCCCGGTTCTGTCGGGCGCCCGAGCGCAACTGCCGCTGCGCCCAGTAGTACCGCTGTATACAGCGGTAGTACCGCTTGGTGCGACGCAGCGGTAGTACCGCTAGGGCGACCGGTAGTACCGGCGCCTGGGAAAAAATTGTTGTGGCTCAAAACGATGACCACAACGCGTTTTTCACGCCGGTTCCGACCATCCACACAACCAAGATCATGAAACAAAGCATTTAGAGGTAGAAGAGCTTTAGGGAAGTGAGTTAGGGCTTAGGATAGAAACTCAAACTGAGAGTGGTACTTCACACGCACTTTGCAAAACGCATGAAACTCAAGAAGACCAAAATGAGTGTGTTTCCCACAAAACCAAGATGAGGCAAAAGAAATCCACGAAAAATGTCATGAAAAACCAACTCTTCTTACAAGGAGAAGAGGGCGGTGGCCGAGGCCACCATGTTGGAGTGTATGGCATGTCACCGCGAAGATATATCTTGGGTACATAACCAATACTCGTCATTTTAGCTCATTTAGACATAAGGATGAATATAGAGGTAAAAGAACACTTGCTATCGGCATAATGGGGGGAGGGATAGTCCAATGGATTAGGACCGCACTCCCCCTATGTCCATGCCAACACCTAGAACAAATATATAGCTAAGATAGAGGTGTGCATGCAAGGTAGTCAACCAACGCTCCTAGAATCCACGATATTTAGCTCATGCCTCAAAAATGTGAACCTCGCTTCATCAAGTGGCTTCGTGAACATGTCGGCGAGTTGAATCTTCGTGGGAATATAACCAAGCTCAATGTCACCCCGGTTGATGTGATCTCGAATAAAATGATAGCGAATCTCAATATGCTTCGTTCTTGAGTGCTCCACCGGGTTGTGACCAATCTTGATAGCACTTTCATTGTCACATAAAAGAGGCACTTTGTCACAAAGGACACCGTATTCCTTTAAAGTTTGCCTCATCCAAAGTTATTGAGTGCAAGCACTAGCGGCCGCCACATACTCGGCTTCGGTGGTAGATAAGGATATGCAATTTTGCTTCTTGGAGGACCAACTCACCAAAGATTTCCCAAGGAATTGACATGCACCGGAAGTAGACTTCCTATCATCCTTGCAACCGGCCCAATCCGAATCCGTGTAACCGGCAAGAGAGAAGTTGGACCCCCTAGGATACCACAAACCAAACCTTGGGGTATGAACCAAATATCGGAAGATTCGATTCACCGCTACCAAGTGACTTTCTTTAGGAGCCGCTTGATACCTTGCACACACTCCTACACTCAACACAATATCGGGTCTAGATGCACAAAGATAAAGCAAAGAACCAATCATAGAGCGATAGAGTTTTTGATCGACATCTTTACCCTTTGGACTAAGTTCAAGATGGCATTTGGTGTCCATAGGAAACCTCTTCTCTTTTGCATCTTGCATCTTGAACCTCTTGAGCATGTCTTGGATGTATTTGGCTTGAGAGATGAAAGTCCCTCCACTTAATTGCTTGATTTCAAAACCAAGAAAGAATTTCAACTCTCCCATCATGGACATCTCGAACCTATCCGTCATAAGCTTTGAAAATTCATCATTGAAAGCTTTGTTAGATGAGCCAAAGATAATATCATCAACATAAAGTTGACATATGAAAAGTTCCCTTTTTACCCTCTTTGTGAAGAGAGTGGGATCGATTTGCCCCACTTCAAAGCCACGGTCTAGCAATAGCTCTCTTAGGTGCTCATACCAAGCTCGAGGTGCTTGTTTGAGACCATAAAGGGCCTTATCAAGCTTGTAGACATGGTTTGGGAAGTGTGGGTCCTCAAATCCCGGAGGTTGCTTTACATATACCAACTCCTTTAAGGGACCATTAAGAAATGCACTCTTCACATCTATTTGTTGCAACTTAAAATTAAAATGAGATGCATAGGCAAGTAGGATACGGATGGACTCAAGACGAGCCACGGGAGCATAGGTCTCTCCAAAATCAATGCCTTCAACTTGAGAGTACCCTTGAGCTACCAATCTCGCCTTGTTCCTTACAACCAATCCATGCTCATCTTGCTTGTTCTTGAATATCCACTTGGTGCCAATAACATTGCGGCAATCCTTTGGTTTTTCTACTAGATTCCATACTTTGTTGCGCTTGAAGTTGTTGAGTTCTTCATGCATGGCTTCCAACCAATCCGGATCTTCAAGTGCTTCAAACACCTTCTTTGGTTCAATCATAGAGATATGAGCTTGATGTTCACTAAAGCTTGCCAATTGACTTCTTGTGGAGACCTTGCGAGATACATCACCAATGATGGCTTCAAGCTTGTGACACTTGATTTCCAAGTTTCTCTTGACTCTTTCTTGACGACGGGTTTCGATATCCCCATTGTTGCGTGGGATTTCGGCTTGATCACCTAGATCATTTGAGTCCCCGTCTTGACGGTCTAGATGAGCATTGCCATCTTGTTGCACATTTTCAATGATGGGAGAAGATGGATGCTCTTGCTCTTGATCTTGACTAGGGTTGAGAATAGGAGTTCTTGAATCTTGTGAGACCTCTTGGTCAACTTGAGGAGGAACTTGATCTTGTTCTTGGATAGGTGTCTCATTTGCTTCCATAGAGGGTGCCACTTCAAGTTGTGATGATGGAATCTCCACTTGAGTGGAGCTTGTACTTCCTTGAGGAGGCTCATGATGAATCTCGATGGGGCGATGAAATCCAACACCCATCCTTTGTATTGCATCTTGAGGTTCCTCGTTATCTACATCACAAACATGAAATTGCGCCACATGGGAGCCGTCATTCTCATCAAACCTCACACTACAAGATTCTACAACTCTCCCTAAGGATTTGTCATAGACTCTATAAGTGTGAGAGTTTGCACCATACCCAACAAGAACACCTTCTAAGGCTTTAACTTCAAACTTAGAAAGATGTACACCTTTGATTTTGTAGAAACACTTACAACCAAAGACTCGATAGTAGGAGATGTTGGGCTTGTTGCCGGTAAGCATTTCATATGGAGTTTCCTTCTTCCCTTTGCGAAAGAATAACCGGTTGGAGGAGTGACACGCCGTGGAGATAGCTTCGGCCCACAAGAAGAGTGGAGACTTAAACTCCGCCAACATGGACCTAGCCATATCCATAAGAGTCCGGTTCTTCCTCTCGGCTACACCGTTTTGTTGAGGAGTATAAGCGGCGGAGTATTGATGTCGAATTCCCTCGTCGCTAAGAAACTCATTTAGGGTGTAGTTCTTGAACTCGGAGCCATTGTCACTCCTAATGGCCAATATGGGAAGATTGTGTTGACGTTGAACTTCATTGGAGAAATCGATGATGGTTTGTTGAGTTTCATCCTTCGTCTTGAAGAAGAAAACCCAAGTGAATCTTGAAAAGTCATCGACAATCACCAAACAATATTTCTTCCCACCAAGACTAGATTGAGGTACGGCACCAAAAAGATCGACATGAAGAAGTTCCAATACCCTTGATGATGAGATGATGGTCTTGCTTGGATGGGGAGAATCATGCATCTTTCCTTCAACACAAGCCCTACAAAGACGATCTCTAGAAAAAGAAACATTCTCATTTAGTCCAAGAATGTGGCCACCCTTGTGAAGACTTTGCAAAGTTCTCATATTGACATGGGACAAGCGGCGATGCCACAACCACCCCACGTCGGCCTTTCCGAATAGGCATATTGCTTGAGTGTTGGTTGACCCCGAAAAGTCTACCACAAACAACTCATTTTCAACATGCCCAACGAACATGACCTTTAGAGTCTTGCTCCTCAAGAGTACCACCATATCAAGAGTAAAATAGACATCAAAGTTCATCTCATTAAGAGCACGAACGGACATAAGATTGTAACCTAGAGACTCAACAAGCATGACATTTACAAGGGTGATATCCCTTGCAACTACCACCTTGCCAAGACTCTTTACCTCGGCTTTGGACTTGTCACCATAAGAGACGGTTGAGTGATTTAAATTTGGTCTCAACTCCGTCATGATCTCCTTGCTTCCGGTCATATGAGTAGTGCATCCACTATCAATCACCCATTTAGATCCACCGGAAGCATAGTCCTACAAGAATTCATTTCTTGCATTTAGGTACCCATTTTTCAATGGGTCCCTTTCGGTTAGCAACAAGGGTCTTAGGAACCCAAATAGAGTAGTCAATGTAACCATCATAAGGACCAACATATTTTGCATAAACATCGCCATAATAATCAACATAAAGAATGTAGTTGGGATTGTTATGCCCCGCAAAGTCACTACGAGTGGTCTTGCCCCTAGTGGCATTACCACTCGCAATGTTAGTCTTAGCTTGTGCCGGCTTGGTCTTGTTCTCCTTGGTGTTGCTCACCTTCTTCTTTGCCTCGGCCACATACCCAAGACCTTCCTTTCCTTTGTGTGGTTTTAGCTTAAACAAATAAGCAAAACCCTTATCTTTACCTTTAGGAATAGAGGTCTTAGCATGATCCACCTTTAACCTAGCATTTTCTTCAATGACATTTTCATGAGCACGAGGAAGAATGGTTACGCAAGTTGAGCAAGTTTTAGAGAGTTGAGTTTGGAGTTGCTCATGTGACTTCACAAGGATGGAGTGGGTCGTTTTCAAGACCTTGTGAGCTTTATCAAGCTTCTCCATATCCTCAAGAAGTATAGCATTTGCAACCCCAAGTTCAACTTTCTCCTTTTTAATCACTTTATATTTGGCAAAAACATGATCTCTATCCTTAATGATTTTACTAATGATTTCATCATTTTTAGCATCAAGAGATTCAAGTCTTTCCTCTAGAGTGGTTCTATATTCACTTTCTTCATCAAGAGAGCTATTTAAGGATGCTATGGAAGCATTCAAGGAAGCAATGGTGAGAGAATCCTCTCTCTCAATCTTACTCTTTTCTTGAAGAAGTTCTTCGGCCGCACATAGTTGTCTCATGAGAGACTCAACATGTTCCTTGGCCTCACCTTGCAAGTTAGTCACAAAAGTATCGAAGGCAACTAGTTCCTTCTTAATCTCAAGACTAGATTGATCATGCATAGTCTTAGGAGAAGGGGATGATACCTCGGTGACATGAGCCATGAGGCAACGAGCGGTGTTGATGGAGAGGTTCTCATTGGGGGATTCAAAGAGAGATGATGATGAAGTGGAGACAATGACCAATGCGGCTACCTCTTTGTTAGGTGCATCTTCATCTTCGGAATCACTTGTGGCATATTCCTCTTGTGCCACCAACACAATTTTCGGTGCCTTCTTGAAGAAGGGCTTTCTAGGTCTTGCAGGCTTCTTTTGAATCAACTTGGAGTGATCCTTTGGGATAAGCTTCCCACCATTTTTCTCACGGTTCTCATAAGGGCACTCTCTTATGTAGTGGTTCTTGTCATGACAATTGTAGCATGTCTTTGTCCTTGAGGCAAGCTCTTTCTTGCCACTTGTGTTGTTATCTCGATCAACTCGAGCTTTAGCACTAGCCGGGTCATTCCAAAACACTCTTGTGGCAAGTGCAATGTGACCATTGAGGGCTTGCTCAAGATCATGTGGAGCAATGTTGCCAGGACAAGCTTCAACTTCATCATTGGCATCTAGGCAAGTCACTTTGGCCTTCAAGGCAAGAGAGGGACCTTGTCTCATTCCCATGGCCCTAGCACGGTTATCTTCGGCATTCTTGGTGGCAACCTTGGAGGCTTGAACTTCTTGCATAACTTCATGGGAAGACAATTGAAGGTAGTTGTATCTTCCTTGAATAGACTTCAACTCCATTGGCTCCGAGGGCAAGAGAGCATTCTCATACTTCCTCTTGACCCAAGCATCATCAACATATGTTGCTCCCACATCATAAAAGGCTTTGGCAAGAGTCTTGAGTGTACCATACATCTCTTCATGGGTCTCGTTGTCAAGCATGTAGAAACCTTCGGCGGCATTGCTCAAAGATTCATATCTATTTCTCTTCATGCTTTCATTTCCAAGGAAGGCACGCTCAAGACAATCCCAAGCTTCTTTGGCGGTGGTGGCATGTAGAACATGATGCTTGTCGGTGTCGCTCAAGGAGAGTTCAATCATATGGAGAGCGGAAGCGTTTAGTTGCTTTTCGGCGAACTCTCTCTTGGTCATGTTGCTTGGATCCTCCACTATGTATCCTTCTTCAATAATCCTCCAAAGCTCGATGGAGGCACTGTTGACATGAGATTTCATTGAGCGTTGCCAACAAGCAAAAGCTAATGCATTAAGCTTAGGTGGGGGACCTAAAGGGTTTATGCGGGTAGTGATAATTGGATCGGGAGAGTACCATCCCCGAACGGCATGATACTCTTCCTTTTCCTCATGCAAGTTGGGAGGAGACTTAGGCTTATCATTTTCTTTCACCTCCTTCTCTTTTTGCTCTTTATCCTCCTTGGGTCCACCCTCATCGGAGTTAGAAGCTTTTTCAAGCGGGATGATATCCGAGGGCTTGTTGTTAATGAGTTTATTGAGCAAGTCACGAAACTCATTAAACCTAGCATCCATGGAAGATGTCAAAGTTGTTTCCAAAGCTTTGATATCGGCCATGGATGCCGCGGTGGCTTGGTCCTTTTTAAGGGACTCATTAGCCTCGGCAAGCCTTGCGGTCTCATCCTCACTTTGTGTCATACTTCTCTTAGGCGGTTAAACCCGAAAAGAGAGCCTTAGCTCTGACACCAATTGAAAGGATCGGTATGACACCTAGAGGGGGGGTGAATAGGTGCTAATTCAATTTTAGTTCTTTTTCAAATTAGGCTTGACACAAAAAGTAAATTCACTAGATATGCAACTAAGGTGAATTTCCTATATGACAAGCTAGCAACTAAGCAAGATATAATAAGGCAATAAATAAGGATAGAAGTAACCGAAGTGAAGACACGAGACGACAAGGATGTATTCCCGAGTTCCTCCCTTGAATGGGAGTACGTCTCGTTGGAGAGGTGTGAACCAACACAATGGTTCAACGGCCACAAAGGCCTCACCCTAATCTCCGGTGAACCACACCACAAAGGTTTGGTCCACTTTCCACTATCGGAATCCTTCGAGGCGGAATCCGGAGCCTTTACAACAATGATTCGGGGTACGACCCACAAAGGGCTTGGGGGCTCCCGAACAGCTACAATCTGTCACAAAGACAATAGGTAAGTACAACAATGGGCTAGGTTTCCTAGTGGAAGCCCTAGCAAGTGTTCCCTCAAATGAATGAGGGGGAAATGAAGAACGGCTCGGTGAAGATGTAGATCGGGGCTTCCTCCTTCAATCCTCCAAAGGTCAACGAGTTTGGGTGGGAGGATTGGGAGAGCTTGGAGCTTTTAGCTTTGCATCAATGGAGGTGAGAGAGTGTAGAAGCTCCAATCCTCAAAGGTAGGTGAAGGGGTCCTTTTATAGCCCCTTCCAAATCTGGCCGTTTGGAGCAATAACTCCCGCAGCGGTACTACCGCTGGACCCGGCGGTAGTACCGCTGGACCTTTGAATCCAGCCGTTGCCCGCTTCACGCGCATTACTGCGACTCCAACTTCACGCAGCGGTACTACCGCTGGACCCGGCGGTAGTACCGCTGGAGCCCGGTAGTACCGCTCCGGTACCGCTGGAGGTACCGTTCCGAGAAACAGACGGGTGAAAACGGCGGTACCTCCGGCGGTACCGCCAGCGGTACCTCGACTTAGAGCTGGCCTGCGAACCTGCAGAAAAACACACAGCGGTACTACCGCTGGAAGGGCCGGTAGTACCGCTGCGCAACGGTAGTACCGCTCAGGTACCGCTGGGGGTACCGCACCGCGCAACAGAGCGCCGAAAACGGCGGTAGCTCGGGCGGTACCGCCAGCGGTAGCCAAGGCCCGAGCATCCAGTGCAGCGGTACTACCGCTGATGCCAGCGGTACTACCGCTGCCTGGAGCAAGGCTTGCTGGATAGCTTTCGCAGCGCCCGTTTCGATCGTTTCCTTTTTGCTAGAATCTTAGATACAACCTGCAACTTTAATAGCCATGTTAGAACACATATTGTGTTGTCATTAGCACCAAAACAAGGGTCAATTAGAAGATGCTCTTTCAGTTTCCCGGTCATGGGGCATGGCGCCGGTCGGCAATGAGAGTCATATCGCTAGAGAGCGATGTGATGGACATACCCAGATTTGGAGAACGTAGTCGTTACGCCTTTGACCGTGAGATCAACTCTTATTGTTATTCCCGGAAGATACTTTGATTGCACCAAACGTCGTATCTTATTTAGTATGACAATAACGGTGATACTTTTGGGTATCGGAAAGGAGTAGTTGAGACGAGGGGTCAAGAGCGGGATTTGCCAGTCTGCATAGCAGGATAGATACTCTCGGGCCCAATCGGTGAGATCATGTCTAATGAGCTTGCAAGCATGTGACTAGGTCATGGAGACATGAGATCATGAACGAGTAGAAGATAGCGTCGTCGGTAACGAGGTCGGGATTAGGTATGGAGATATCTATGGAACGACGCTCGGACGTGCTAGGTATCGCTATGGCAAAAGGTCTAAGACTTTACGTTCAGGTTTGATAGATGAAAGTCATTCGTTATATCTCAGGGATTAATTCATGGGGTCCAGGCCTACGAGTTAGTCGTTGATCATTGAGGAGTCTTGATATTATATCGAACCGCTAGGGTAACACACTTAAGGGGTTTCGACAAGACAACCGGAAAGGAAGGAGATCACCGGGAGTGTCCCGGGAGGGGTCCGATGGAGATCGGGCAGCGCCGAAAGAGTTTTCGGAGCTAGGAAAAATTATATATATTATGTTTGATATTAATTAGTGTTATTAATATGCAAATATGATTTTATATATTTATTTTCGAATTTATTTAGGCAGATTTCTCTAAATGGGCCTTCCGGACGAAAGAAGGCCCAAGAGGGGGGGGAACCCCCTTGGGAATTCGGTGGGGGCATGGAGGCCGGCCTAGGTGGGACAGATGGGGCCCACCAGGGGGCCGGCGCACCCTCCTTGGCCGAACCAGGCTGTGGGATAGTCCCACATTGCCTGGCTGGCAAGGTAGGCTCCCCCTGGGAGCCTATATAAGAAGGGGCACCCCCAGCCTTTTAATTCACCAATTAATTCCCGATTTCTCTCTCGATCTCGTGGTTCCCAAGTTGGCCGCGCCGAGCAGAGCAAGGGGATCTCCTCCACCATAGCCCGCTGCCGCGCTGCTGGTGTTCCGGTCCAAGTCTTCCGCTGCTCGTCCTGAACTGGAGCTTCGGAGGCCGTCGTCTCCACCGTACGTGTGCGACTCCCTGCGAGGTGCTGCGCTAGCGGTACTCGGAGGCCTGCTTCCTCTACACGACCTTGAGGTCGGCTTCGTCGGTCTGCATCGACAACGTTTGTGCGGGAACGTAATCCCCGCTTTCGGTCTACAAGGGTACGTATTCCGATCTCCGTTCGTACTACTATATCTGCATAGAATAGATCTTGGCATGCTTTTAGGATATCGTCGGTAGGAAATTTTTTGTTTTCTGCACACGATCCCCTCTGTGTCGTCAAGAGCATACAACAAAGATATGTGTCGATGCCCGCAAGCGATCAACACCACGTGTGAGAAGGGTGTCAAGCTGTCGACTAACCTGGACAACAAGCGACACCTGCCCGCGCGTAAATATTAGGTCGACTGATAAGTTCCTGATAAATGATATCCCTAATATTGATCTATTTTAAACATATGTTATAAAAAGGATATAAAACCCATGAAAAATGAATTTTTTTACATAAATAATTAATTGACATCATTAATTTATATTTGATGACTAAAAAGGATCACATGAACAACTGCATGGATAAAAAGTAGAAGACGTGGATAGGTTGCATGCAAAAAATATTATCACTAATTAATATTAGTGAGATGGCATGTATGGTTGGATAAAATAGTGGGTGATATGGATAGCCTTTTTATAAAGGGAGTTTTATTACTTAACAGTTTTAATCGTTACACCTAAATAGGATGCACATAGTAAGTTTACCTGTACAAAAGAAGAAGAAAACGCAAAATACAGATCAGGATGACGAAGTGTAAAATGCCTATGATGGTGGAGGGCCGATTCACAAATTATGTTGCTGCCATCCACGTGTGATAAAAAAATCTCTTGACGTATCTTCCATTCTTGACACACCTCCGTAATGGGGTATCGATGCTTCACACGATTGTAACTGAGACGGAGCATAGATGTACTCTTGTAAATAACCTGCATAAGAGAGTATTTTTTATCTTAAAAAATGTTGCCATTTCTACATAAAAAGGTGATCATATCACCCTAATAAGTTGTTTATCCTATGATCCACATATTTAACCAGTTGTCAAAAATATTAGCAACGCTTCTTGGTGGTTTATAGTCTCGTCCTTGTAAGGTAGAACATATCTGAATGATTAACCATATAGAACTAGTAAAATTAGACTCGAAGAATAAGTGGTTTATAGTCTCGTCCTTGTAACATACTTTTTTACTCCCGTACCAATTGTGGATTATATTTAGTAAACATTACTCCATGATAAAGTTACCACATAAATACTTTTTACGAGTCTTGATCTTTCAGAGTTTTTTTATCATTATCTACTGACACATTCTCTTGGATTAAATCTATACACATAGAATCCACTATAAATTTTCCACACTTTGTGCTAAATTCACCAGTCTCTTGCAAAACGGGAATCACTTTTTTTTTTTCGAGGTAGATCAGATAGGGCCCATGCCGGGACTCTTGAGGCTCAAGCCTCATTTGACGCACAGTCCAACAAGTCCACGGCCCAACCAAGCCTAGCTGTCTCAAGTTTGTTGCGGGAAATCTTAGAAAAATGGTTCCCTTTGCAAAGTGTGAAGGTCCACGCGCGTGCGCTCTGGTGCTGACAAGTGCCGCAATTTCGTTTGTTTCTGTTCCCACCTTTTCTCCACGCAGTGACAAGTGGCAGCTCCTGGTGGTGGGCAGAGGGTTGTATATGCATTTATTTTGAGATTCGTTTTTTAAAAACAAAATATCTTGAGAATCGTCTTTCCAATTTACTAACCGTTTTCACTTTTGAACTCCTCGCGTCGAGATCTTCAAAACTAGATCCCATATTGATAGGTTTCGACAAATTTTTTTTTTGTACTTCGGATTGTGTATGTTTTGTACACCCTAAGTGTAGTCGTACGTACAAACTGAATTTTATAGTTGTACGTACAACTTGCTACGTGTTGTTTGTACAACCCGAATGTATTTCTACGTACAACCCAGTCTGTATTGCTGTACACCCCGTTCTGTGTTGCTGTACAAACTGGTCTGTGTTGCTGTATAACCCGGTCTACGTTGCTGTACAACACGGTGTCCGTTGCTGTACAACGCGGTCTGTGTTGCTGTACAACCCGGTCGGGGTTGCTGTACGTACAAACTGATATGTGTTGCTGTACAAGCCGATCTGCGTTGCTGTACATCCCGTTCTGCGTTGCTGTACTATCTTAATTTGTGTTTTGTATAAGTCTAATAATAGATCTAGATATAGATCTGGATTTAAATCTGGATCTGAACATACGCGGTACCGCTTGCTTAATTTACGCCACGTGTCGCAACGACAGCGCGTGCGTCGCTCCCGCTTTTCCCTCGCGAAGACCGACCTTTCTCTAGTCCAACCCGTTTGTTGTCCGCCCCGCCTGTTTGCTCATCGAGTGGCGCTGCGCACCCCTCCGCCACGATCCAACGGTCGCCCGACTACCTGGAAACACGACAATTTAGACTGGTTGGTTCTCAGTGGTCAGCGAGCGAGAGTCCCGTCCGTTCTCAACTGCGTAAGCGTAATCCCCGTGTGAAAAAGAAGGAAACTGCCTAATCCCCCGCTCATCTCCCTTGGATCGGGGCACCTCCGCCTCCGCCGCCGCCTGCCCCGTCCGACCGCGCCGCCGCCGTCTCGCGGTGGCACCAATGGCGACAGAGCTGGTCCCCGTGCTGGACCTCCGCGTGCTCTCGCAGCCCGACCTGGACGCCCTCGCCGCCGCCTCCGCTCACGCAGTCGCTCCGCGGAGCTGCCCCGACGCCCACCCGCTCCCGCCTCTCAAGATCGACCGCGCCGTATTCAACGAGAGCGCCGGCTCCCGGAAGCAGACCTTCTCCCGCCCCCGCCTCGCCACCGCCGCCGCCGCCTCCTCTTCCACTACCGCCCCGTCCCCTACCACGCCGCCCGCAGGGGTCGACGACCCCGAGGGCAATCTCATTGCCCAGCACCTCCGCCGCCTCTTCGGCCGCGAAAACCCCTCCTCCCGCCTGCCTTCGCTCCCGGCCCCACCTCCACCCCAAACCCTAGACCTACCCGAGCCCTCCCCTTCGCCGCCGCGGTCACCGTCCCCCGACCCCGACCGGCAGACTACAAACTCCAAGGGAGTCTCCGTTGATCTGGTGACGCTCGCTGGCCTCGTTGAACCATACGCCGAGGAGCTACGGAGAAGAACAGCTGGGGTGAACTCAGAGCCCGAGCTGATGGGGTTCATCAGTGGCTTGGGAGGGAAGTGGGTCAGCCAGAGACAGAGGAGGAAATATGTGGACGCAGCCTTCTTCGGGGATCACCTCCCTACTGGGTGGAAGCTGCAGCTCGGGATCAAGCGCAAGAACCGTCAAGCTTGGGTGCATATCTTTCGTTACGTGAGGTTTGCCGCTTTGCCTTGTCACGATTCCCTGTAAATGATGATATATTTCTAGTCGTGCTATCAATACGTGGAATGCACTCATAACTTATCTTGTCTAACAATCTGGATGCTTCTATTTAAGGCTTGTTCGTTATAGCCTAGCTGTCAATATTTGTGATGAACTGATGCATGTTTCCTGAATAGGAATGTGCTTTATACTTTAATACTTGATAATGTTGTTGCACAAGCACAATTAAAATAAATGACCCCAAAGGAACATCGTACTGAGATGTTAGATAAATCACAATCCGGGTGTTCTGGTGTGCAGAGAAGACTGATGATTGGTCATGGTTGTGATCATTGGTCACCATTCAACGATTTTGTTTCAGCTTTCAAGATACAATTGATAGCAGTTTATGTTATTAAATATACTCTTTTGTCTTGCACACTTATTTGGTATACCTTCAATGGATCCATATACGTACATTTTTGGCACCACCACCACCTGACTGGTTTGTGTTGATGTTTGTTATGGTAGCAGTGTGTTACTACCTCTGTTCCATAATTCTTGAACTAAAACCAAGACAAGAATTATGGAACGAAGGGAGTACTATATTCATAGCTAGAACATAGATGGCTAATATTATCCTTCAGAGTTCGTATTTTAAGGACTTTTAACACGTTGTTCGTATTTTAGGGACTTTAACAAGGTAAGTGTTAGGTAAATATTGTTTCCGCCTCTGGGTTCTCACGGATATACGGGTCTAAACCTGTTAAATAGTACTCCTCCCGTTAACACATCCACATACGCCAAAATTTAAGTCTGCGCAACAAATAGAACAAAAAAAAGTGAGTTATGTGACGTAAACGTGATATAATTGGAAATTTCTCTTGTATAAGAATCCATTGATATCATTTTTGTGTCACATAACCCACATTTTACTAGTCTATTTTTTTGTCAAACTTAAATCTTGAGATGTGTGGGTGCATTACATTTTGCAACAACGGATCTACCTTTTATTTGGTATGCTTTACTTTTGATTGAAGTAACACCGGACAGCTGAGCATACCAGTGAGGTAAATTATCTCCAACGTATTTACTCCATATGTGCTCGGATATATACCACCTTTTTTAGACTACTCGTCCTGTGATACAGGTGTAGCATCTGAACTCATGCATTAACTCAAACACCACTCGTGCCACACCCACACACAAACCGCTGGTGCACAAGCTCGATTTAGACCTATACACATACCACACATATATTGTGACTAGACGTTGTGGTACACATATATTATGACACCCAGGAAATCGTCCCCGCTGGGGATCGAACCCGGGCGGGCTGGGTAGCCACTCCTGCCAACAACCATCGAGCTAGCTGCTTGTCCTCTACCACCATTCTTTATTCTTGATGATGTTTTTTCTATAATAAATTGAAGATTATTCCACATCATTAAGTTGTTTAATTTAGTAAGAAATATTCTTTGCTTTATCTACGATATTTGTGCTTCGCAGTTATTTTTTTAATGCTTTTGCCATTTTCGTCTGATCAGGACAATTGTGCTTTGCATATATCTTTCTTGCATATTTATCTAGCTTATCTAAATGGACAAATCATATTTCCAGCCCCCGAGGACATCAATTTGCTACTTGCAGAGAAGTTTCCGTGCATCTTATGTCACTTCTTGGGTATCCAGAGGCCATAACGGTTCCTATTCAGTATAACAGCCCAGGACACTTGCGTGATGACAATCCTCATGATGATGTAAGTCTAAATTATATGCCACTTTATATGTAGTTTAGTACTATTTCCTAGTATAATTTATGTATCTGGCAGGCTGTAGGTGTCAAGCAACAAGTTCACTCAAGTGTGGATAACAAAAATGTTTTGCCAGTTACTGTTGTTACCTTTTCCAGCCATTCCGGCAATTCAAATGATCAGAAAGACAAAAATAGAAACCCAGAAAATACTTATCAGTGCCAGAAATGCAATTTAACTTTGCACGACCAAAGTGCCTATGCCCAGCACCAGCTGTTGTATCATGAAAAGAGGAGGGCTAAGAGGCGCAGGAAGGGTAGCAAATATGGTGAGCCAATGGTAGGCAAAGATGGAAAATTTGAATGTCCTGTGTGTCACAAGAACTTCGAGAAGCAATCACGGTACTTTGGCCATCTTGGGGCCCATGCAAGGCATGAAGGTCTTACTCCTGATGCTTTCTTAGCTAAGATTAAAAACTCCGTGGGAGAGTTACAATCCACCCTTCAGGAGCTTACTGAACAAAATGTCAACTCTGCGGACAAAGCAAGATCTTTGCACCAGAATTTTTCAAAAGAACAAGGGTTTGATAACTCAAAAGTTATAGAACTTTTTAGCACAAATTGTTCGGATAGTTTCAGTAGGCCCAATGAAACTTTGTGTAGATCTGAAGAGGTTCATCCCAGTACAGATGCTCGAAGTGCTTGCAAGTACGGACATGTTATGATGGATTATGCCGATCTAACTATTCCAAAAGTAGCTCCTCAGTCCAATGATCAACTAAATGGCAGAATTAATGGCTTTGCTGATTTTAGTGACCAGGTGGGAAGTTACCATGCTTTCAGACCTACTACCTTCACAAGTGCTAATAACCGTTATGAAAATCAGATGATTGATCGTAGCCTGCCTGCTTCAAAGCATGTCGAGTTCAATAACACAGTGAAAGCAAGAGATGTCAATCTTAATTCATGCCTAGACACAATATCTTTCCCGATTGCTGGTGCAAACAATGAAACATCAACTGCCCTTGGTGAGGCTAATCAATCATCCATTACTGGGAAATGCTTCAGTGGCAGTTTTGATGGTGCATCTAATACATCATCCTGTTCTGGCTCAAACAATAAAGTATCTGGTTCCCTTGGCGTATCTACCGGTTCCTCCAATGCTGCCAGATGCATCAGTGCTAGTTATGACAATGATTCGGTTGCTAACATTTTTGGTACCAAGAACAGCACCATGGCGTATCCGACTAATATGATCACGCACCCTGTCTCTCCTGCTGTGACTAATGTGGACTGTTTGTCTTCCCGCTCGGAGCATTCAAAGAACAGTGACAAAGAGCGTGCATACAACACCAAGGAACTAATGAATATCACGCAGAACAGAACAAGTAATGAAGCTGCAGTTGTTATTGAAGGGTATAATAATGAGGTCTATGCTGGTGATATCACTGAAAGGAGTCTTGCCCAATTTGGTAACAATTTCAGTCACCTAAAACCCAATATTCCAAGCAGCACTTCACTACCTGAGTCAAACACTTTGACAACCAGTAACTTTACCAAGGGAATTAATGTCAACTGCATGAACAGTTCTTTTGTTTATAGAAGTAATGCCAACAACATGGAGGGTTCTTTTGTAAATAGGTCCACCAGCAATAATGAACCAAAAGGGTCTGCAGACGTGATGGGAAAGCCGAGTAACAATATGCAAAAGTTTTACAATGGGAATGCTCCTAATTGCACCCCACCTGCAGCTAATACTAGTCAGAGTGTCAATGGTGTAGTGTCCACGCAGGGCAATTTTGGTTATATGTCCACTCTGGTTCATTCTGTTGGTGATGTTCCAAGGAGCAACACAACCCAAGATCAGGTAAAAATTTACATGATATGCATTCTTACAGAACTCTTGCACTGTTCAGCAGCTTTTTGATCTTTTGGGGCATCGATGGTCAAATGCTAAACCTCTATTGATTTCATACCTACATAAATTAATAATTTCCTTATGCTCTTCCAGTCAAAATAAGTGAAACGATACAAATATATTAGGAAAAGTAAATGGATTATAAGTTGATTTATTTCTCTCGTGGTATGAGTTTTGTTCTGCATGATTGGATGAGGAAATGCATGTTGCAGTTTGCTCAATGTTTCAGAAATCCATTTATGTGAATAACCTTGTCGTTGATTATAGTAGAATGGTAGAACTAGCTCAAGTTTGGAAAACAATAAGTTGCTAAATGTTAATCTGGCGGGTTATACCGTTTTACGGTTGCCATAATGACTGAATTATTGCGGTTTACCAAACATTGCCGAGATATGCACACCTTCTGTTGTGAAACATAAATGACTTTAAAATCAAAATTAAGCCTGATTACATCAAATTTGACAAGTTAGATAAGAGACGACACCCCATGTAATTACAGGATTAAAACCAGCTGAGCTAGTGGAATCAACTGGGATTGACCCCGTGACGGTTATAATTAAATACTGTGCTAGAGGAATCAAATTCAGAACCTGTATAACAAGGATTACGAGTCGATGAGTCGCAACTTGTCGCTAGGGTACTGACAAGTAGACAAGTCGCAAGTAGTCTTGACTAGTCGAGGTTTTTGGTTTGTCGCTGGGGTACCGACAAGTAGACTAGTCGAGCGACTAGCCTTGACTTGTGGAGCGACACTTCATCATTGCTTTATAAGTTTACATGGGACATACACAGATACATACACTGGTCAATTCAAACATCTATAACCTTTCACTTATGGGAAAGGAAAATTTTGTCAAGCAATTGCTGTTTGATTATACAGAAGATAAATACCTAATTTTGTCTGTATGCTACACAAATACAAGTACAACACCTATTTGATCTTCCAACTTGTTTTTATAATAATTTACATTCTTACATGTGGAGTCACATTATATGTGAAGAGAACTATGCTGTAGCCATAGAGTCACCGCACACCAGGCCTAACCATGCTGATTATTGTGCTGACACATTTTGATACTTCTAATTGTGCTGTTGATTTTTGATCTGGTTCTCAAAACTGTCCCTTCATATGACTGCAGATTTTGTGTAATATCTCAGTTGTAATATTTATGTATACTCCTCACGCTGAATACCATGTGATAACTGATCTCCTTAATAATGAAAACAGTGTGATCTGCAACTTGGATTTGGTGGTCAGAAGCAGCACATATTCCCTGATTATGGAGAGCTTAGATCGGTTGCAGCTGGATCCCCTCAGCTTGGTGGCATGGCCAGAAATAATAATTTATCCACCGCTACACGGTTTGGGAACATGGTCAGACCTAATTCTTTGCCTGTTGAATCCTCTCAGGTTGGGAGTCTGCCCAATTCTAATTATGTCCAAAGCGGATCCTCTCAGGTTGGGCACATGGCTGAACCTAATACTATACCTCCTGCCGAATCCTCTCAGTTTAGGCGCGTGGCTGGACCTGATTCTAGACCTCCTGCTGAACCCTCTCAATTTTGGCACATGTCCGCGCCTAATTCTAGACCTCCCGCCGAATCTCAGTTTGGGCATGTGGTCAGACCTAATCCTGTACCTCCCGGAGAATCCTCTCAGTATAGGCGCATGACCAGACCTGATTCTCGACCTCCTGCTGAATCCTCTCAGTTTTGGCACATGTCCGGGTCCAGTTCTAGACCTCCTGTTGAATCCTCTCAGTTCGGGCGCATGGCTGGATCTAATCCTGTACCTCCCGGTGAATCCCCTCAGCCCAAGAGCATTGCCAGGCAGAATCTTGTAAGGACTTCGGAACCAACCTTAGTGTTGGGGAATGCGCCACAGATGGGAAGTGGCCCTCCTCCGGTCCAGTCAGGGTGGGATCTGAACTTGTCAAGGATGGTCAGTGGAGGTGGCATGATAGCAGAAGTATGTATGTGGTGCCACAGCCAGTTCCACCATTTTGGGCCAGTTGATGGGCAGCGGGTTGGTAACTACGGGGTCATTTGCCCATCATGTAAGGATAGGGTTGCTGGTCAACGTAATATGCCCAACAATGGCTCGTGGCAACCCTGATTAATGCGATGCAGCCGTCATCTTTGGCAGTGAATATGAAGTGTCTTGGTGCGTGGTTTTTGTTGATGTATCTGATGGGGGTTGAAAATCACCTGCACTCACTAGCCTACAGAATTGAGCAGGCTGTCTTTATGAATGATGTTTGTATTCGTTAGGCTCCTCTTAGGAAGTGAAAAGAACAATTTCATGAGACTGATGTAGTTGTGTATTTTGTGAGAGCAGTAAGAGTGGAGTTATCTAAACATCCTTAGTTACGTTTACCTTGAGAATCTCTTTTACTAATAGGCACGGTGGCTTTGGCTTGAGCGCACAGATAGTGCTAAGCCATGGCAGGAGTTTAACATTCAGGTGCACCGCTTGGTTTGATAGATATTCGAGACAACTACTTACTCGGAGATGGGGCCTCCACCCTCTTCTGGACGGACTGGTCACATACGTGACTTCGCTCCACACCTGTTCGTGGCGGTTTCGAAGCGAGCTGTCAAGTCCCGCTACGTCCGCGAGTGGCTCGCTGGTGGATGGTTGGAGGATATCTCGCTAGACCTACCCGTGTTGGCACTTGAGGAGCTACTTGGCCTGGGGCCTGGCCAACTCCATGGCGGAGGTGGTGCTCCATCCAGATCGTCTAGTCGCATTCCATCCAGATCGTCTAGTCGCATTCCAGTGGCTGGCTCTGGGACGCACATGGGGTCTATTCCTCCCGCTCGCCATGTTTCAAGGCACGGTGGTGATGGCCGGTGTCGTGGAGGTTTGGCGATCAAAAGCCCCCTCCAAGTACAAATTATTCCTTTGGCTTGCCCTGCGGAGGCGGTGCTGGATCGCGGACAGACTTGCCCGTCAGGCTCTTCCTCACCCAGCTGTATGTCCCTTTTGTGATCAGGTGGAGGAGTCCATCGATCACCTGTTGGTGGGATGCACCTTCACGCAGGAGATTTGGCTCCAAAGATGCCGCACGTGGGGCTTTGAGAGCTGGGGCCAGGCCTGACGAGTCCCTGCAGGAGTGGATCACCTCCAGGATGGTGGCCGGGGGATCGCTTAGGGACCTCAGGACAACGGTGGCTCGGTGGCTCGATTCAGCAGGAGGAGGAGATCTGGAGATTAGCGAGTCTCTTCTGAGGTAGCCTAGGTCAGGCGGAGAGGTGGAGGGTTTGCGAGTAGTCCGTCATATTTTAATCACTCCTTTGTGTGGTTGCGCGCTCGGCGTCTGTGCCAGCCCGCGTTGTAACATTGGCCGCTTGACCCTTCTTCTATGGAAAACGATATGCCCCTCTACATATCCTTAAAAATAAAGCCGAAATTGGGTTACGCACTCTAAGCTTCTTGCAATCCAGGCAAGTGAGAACAATTTTCTGGAACTGTATTGAACCAACAAAGTGTACACGATTACATTGATTACACTAAAAGAGACGAGAAAATCTATGAGATATTCAAATCCTTTCTTTCTTCATATACAATCTTATACTTTTCTGAAGAAAGTTGTAGAAAAACTCCGAGAACACCAAACCACAGACATGTGAATACCATCGATGATTTTCCCCTTTCAATTTTGAGCCGCAATACTGATACTATGTGCACGCACGTAACCATTAAATTAATTAAACAACATTGGCAAAAGCACCACCACTGAAATTCCAGGGACAAATAACTGAGCCAATTTGTTGATGACGTTGGGAGCCGAGAGAACGAATCACCATTGTCGAAGACGTAGTAGCCGGGATAGATAATGCGAGGACAAACCTCCTCGCGACAATCATGAGAAACAATTCAAAATTAATCTGGGCGAAGTAAGATTTGAAGAATCATACCTAGACAAACTTAATCTTTCAAAGCCACCATTGATATACAGAAAGAAGATCTCACCGACGACCGAGCGCGGAAGATCACTTATTGTAGACGATGACATCTCCATTGATGAATAAGACAACAACCAACACCATTGGGATGGAATTGGTTTTCGTTTCTTATATGATATATGAGGTTTGTTGTTCAGAAAAACCTGGTTGTCAAGTTTGCCGGACTCAAATTCTGGAGGGTTATACTAGTTTGTTTTCTGCAAATTTGAGCTGTAGCTGCTAGTAATGATTTCAACCTACTCGGCGAGGCCAGCGGGGGAACTGCCCGTAGCTGCGCTTTCCGGCAAGTAACCCATCCGACCCCTCCGTGATGAGCAGGCGCAATACGCTCCTGGGCAGGCTGAACCGGGCAGTAGTACATGTCAAAAAATAAAATAAAATAACTGGGCAGTATCCTAATCGTAGCAACTTGCTGAATAGGGCTCAAGTCGAAAATGCTTTATGACGAGTTGTTCACGCACGCAAGGCGTGCGGCTTGCGTGCGGGATGGGTCCCACACACATGGCCTCCTCCATATCTCCCCATCCTTCGCCGCGAGGGGGGCGGTGAGGATGGACTTAACGGTGGGGAGGACGTGATTTGTGAGGACGAGACGTCAAGGCGTCCGCAGGCGGGGTGGCTGGTGATTCGGCCGGTGGTAGCAGTGGGGGTGGAGTTGGTTTTCTTCCGTCTGGCGTTGTTGTCGTTTAGCGGTCGGAACGTGACACGCGAGTTGTTAGAAACTACGTGCGCCTAAGCTACCCTCGCTAGGTTCGAGTCCCGTAGGGAATGGATTTCCGGAATCTCACATGGGTGGTCTCGTTTACAAAAAATTAACGGGGCTCGTGGGGGAGGTGATGTTGCCCCCAAAAGCTCGACATGCGAATGTTTGTCAGGTTCTTATCCGCTTAGTTGTAGTTCTAGTCAATTTTGTGCCCATCCAGTGTCTCGGTCTAGCAGGAAATGACTTGAAAAGGAAAGGTAGGAAAGGTGATTCTGCAGCTGGATGTTGGACATGATTTATTTTTTCTAGTTGAATGTACGTGCATTGCCACGGTATAATTTTTTTGTTGCATTGCCATTTGTCCACTTGGTACCGACGATTTTTTTTGGCCAACATTACCAAAAAAAGTTGGGCACTTTAATTTAACAGAAAATCATTGAATAAAGAACTATAGACATATTTGCGTACTTGCCACAGTAACCTGACAATCATTGAATTGTAAAGTATAACAACATTTGTGTTCACCAGGTGTACTACCAGACACTTCAACTGAAACAAACGTTGAATCCCCCTTTATTTACAAACTACGGTGAGATTCCAAAGAATGTACCAGAATGTTCTTACTTGATCCCATTTCAAAACATTTCAACTGATATGAAGAGGCCACGAGGTCAAACGAATATGTCTTATGATGAAACTTCGAATATTTGCCTGAAAAGAACTATAGACATATATAAGTTGGATAGTAGTCTCTTTCATTACAAAAACTTCTTTCATCGATGAACTGTTATGGGTTTATGTTTCGCCGTGGGTGTGACGGCCATAGTGGCGGTGCTACATGACAAGAACTTCTTACCACTCTATCACACATAATTTCATCTTACAATTAGACACCCTTAGTTCTCCTTTCTCCCAATTTTTTTTACTCTAGCATAAATGGAATAATTAGGTTTTGCATACATATATCTAATTGGAAATAAGCCATTAATCCCAGCTTTTCTGAAAGCTGCAGAAGTCTCATAGAAAGTGCTAACAGAAGTTCAAGTCCTAAAAAGGAGAATGGTAGCACATATGTAAACAAACTTACCATGGTGTATCTCGCATAAGAAAAATCAGCCAATTTATTTCCTAAGGAAAGCAAGAAGCTTCACTATCCAATGACGACGGATTCTTGGAGCAGTAGCTTGAGGTCCTCAAGCCTGTAAAGAATTAACAGGTGTGGTTCAGTGGTTCTCTGATGAAAGAGAACTAAAAGAGCCAACTCATTACCTACCTCACATTACTAAGGTCGGGATAGGTTGCAATTGAATCCTTGAAATCCTATAGACAATTCAGGAGATCAGCGTGTGGCACTATCACATTGAACAATAATTTGTAACTAAGCTTGGTCTTACTTGGTTAGCGGTTGAAGGTGTGTATGTTATTATACATGACATCCCTGCTCCTTTTGCTGCCTATCAAAAGAAAGGCGTCTATTGTGTTCAACAGCGTAGGTTCAGTTTATTAAATAAAAACTTGGAGGGCCTACTTGTAGTCCAATGACACTGTCTTCTACTACAAGGCAGTTCTGGCTTTCGATGCCTAATTTCTGGATCAAACAATATGAGGTCCTTAACATGAATAATTTCTATAAAAATCACAGGTAAAGTTAGACAGATCTGATCCTGTTATGCTGACTACCTTTGCTGCTGTAACATATATTGATGGGTCAGGTTTCTTCACTTTAACATCATCGCCTGCAATCAGACAATCAAGAATTTCGAGTGATGCAGAATGTATTTTATAGCTTTGAGAAGTAATGCATAATGTATCATCGCCTGCAACCAGCTATGAAGCAACAAAAAATTGCAAGTGCATTTGAATAGAATCTGGCCTTAGGATAATGTAAGCCAAAATACATCTCAACGCTTAGCAGACTTCATATCCTAATTATGTCACAGAGTTCTTCTTTTTCTTAACCTTGTGAGTATACATTTTAATATTTCATTTGAACTAATGCGATATTATAAAATAAGAAATCAACCAGCATGACTGGTTCTGAAACTTTGCAAAGATAATCCTGCATGTTGCTTCACGCTTTGGTGAGCATTCTCAGTCAAGTTCAAGACACGCATGTTAAACATGATCAGAAGGAAGAAAAGACAACCAGATATATACCAGCGAGGAAGCAGTCCAGACCACTGAATCGCTCCTATAAAACCATATAATGGTAAGAAATATAATAAAGATAAAATTCATATCATAAATATAAGAAATACAACATAAATCATAAGCAACTTACAAGTCCAATAAGGTTTTCAAGGCACAGTACCACGGAACTTTTAGTTGCTGCAGAGCAAACGGCAAGCTTGATGCCCTAAACCATTATATAGAAGTCACCTCATTTTTCTAAAGCTAGCCCCTATACTTGCGTTTAATGGGTACATTATATAAGAATGTATCAAAAGTTTAACTACACAAATAATTGAATTGAATGAAGTATATTATGTTGCAAACGCAATGCATTTTACTTTACAAGGAAACCACTAGCGCAAAGCAGATATAATCTTTGCAGTAAGTTGTATTACCGCACCCCTAACTTCATCCATGATCCGCAAAACACCAGGTCTAGGCTCCACCTAGCACAGAGAGCTGAAAATCAGTATGAGATGGTGTGCTAGAAATTTCTCAACGTATACACTTCACTTACAGTTCCAGATTTTATTATTTCTTTGTATCTCTCTGTTTTCCAGTCCTGCAAAAAAGTGCTTACTTCTATAATTCATGGGGTTTAAAGATAATCAATTAACGATGATTGTTATCAGAATATATATAACATAAGTAGTATACAGAACTGCAAGACACAAAAAATGAAAGATGATACAGAACTGAAAGATACAGCAGTACAGCACCTTCGAAATTATCTTATATTAGGCATGGTTCGAAAGATTTTGTACTTGTACTACAAAAAGGTTAATTAGGAACTACTCCAGCGTGTTAGATCTAGAACAACGGATAGTAGAAATCATACCTGAATAATATCGACTAACTTCTCCCTATCCGAGTCGCTTGAAGGTGGTGTCTCATATATCTTTGAAGAAGGCCACCCATTTTCCCCAAAGTACCTAACGAATTCCGAACCAATATTCACACATTAATCAAGTACTTAAACGGCATGTCTGACATGCCACATCAGTTATTTCCATTCGAACAACCTGCAGCATTTGCGTTGCACACCAATCTACTGACGACCAAGACTAACTGCAATATGTCACCGCATGCATATAAAGTTGCGTGTCCAACATTGCAGGAACGACCGTGCAAAACATCAAACAATGCCCAAGCTATCGGCGAGTTGCCCGTGGGTTGCGCAGCCTTGCAGAGGCAGATCGCCAATTCGCCATATTATCCAAGCGAAGCATCAAGCATTCAAGGTTGCGGACGTCACGTACCATCGCATCTTGGGCTTCCCGCCGCCGATGCGGTTCTGGAGGTCGTCGTAGAAGGCCTCGTCCCAGTCCAGCGGCGCATCGGCCGCGGGCGGGCAGCGGACGCCGAAGTGCGCGAAGGCGTCGTTGTAGGCCTGTCGATGGAGGTGCTCCGACTCCAGTATGACGCCGTCGCAGTCGAAGATCAGGGCGTCGAGTGACGGCGGCGAGGAAGCCGAGGCGGAGATGACGAGCGATGACGCACGGCTGAGGCAAAGGCGGGCCGAGGGGAGGCTGGAAGGGGAGCGGCGGCTGGAGAAGCTGCGGCGAGCTGGGGTGAAGGAGGCCGGAATGAAAAGGGAAGTAGGAGCCATTGGAGGCATCGGATATTGGAATGGAGATCGGGAGATGGAAGGGAATAGGCGCGAATGGTTCGAGAGTGGCTGCTTATCTACGTCTTTCCGCCTTGGTGCTCTGTTCTTTTCTTATCGCGTATGAGAGGAGGGAAACGGCGCAGTTATGAAATCCTCGAAACAGGCTTTCGCCCCGCTTTATAAATAAAGTCACACCGTTTAAGACCGCTGCTGGGCCAGACAGCACAACGCCCAAAAGAGGGTACTGGGGCGGAAATAGCACAAAAACGCCCAAAAGAAAAGCGAAGAGAAAAAGAAAAAGAAAAAAGCCGACAACGGCGGAAAGACAACAGAAAGCGAGCTCCACAACCGCTGCGCCCACCGGAGGCCTGCCACCAAGCTCCTAGTGCTCCGTAGCGTCAGTACCAATCAACACCTTCAGCAAGGGATGCGACGATGATGACGTTGTTGCCAAGGATTTCCCCCGGTACATGACGGGGAGAGGAAGGGGAACACCAGACGCCCTTCAGGAAGGACTGGCGACACCCACAGGCGCCACCGCGTCGGAGTCGGACACGTCGACTAGGATTTCTCCCGATCCCCCTTCACCCCAGATGCTCCAGAGCACTCCACCAAACCGCCCACCACCCCACGCCACACGATCGCGAACCCGCTCCTGAAGTCTCACCAGGCACAGAGAGGAGCAACCTACACACCAAAAAAGAAGAGCCGGGACTAGGGCCCACATCACCGCCGATGTGCGGGAGGGACCAACCTCCACCGTCATAGACGGTAACCGACCGGACGCAACAGCATGAGCACACCAGGCCCGCGAGCCCGGCCGAGCCTCTCAGCCTCGAGAGGCCCGTGAAGCTCTCGCCGTCGCGTTGCAGAAGGCACACCGTTGGCGTAGTTGCCCCCAATCCGAGCTGCTCTTCGTCATCACTGTATAGAAGGTCGCGCCACCGAGGCCACCACACTCCCACTATGACTAGTCTAAGAAATGTCATCGCGACCAAGGTAGAAATAGATTGGGTGATGTTTCCTCCAATCCGATCATTGAATTAATTGGAGGAGAGAAAAAACATGCATGCATTGGTCAAGCCATTTTAATTTTTGCATGCATAGAATAGAGAGGACGGTGGTTGGGTGAGGAGTAATTTTTGGAAGAAACAAGACCCCAAAGCAATTAATTAGGAGCATTAATTAGAGGAAGAGGCCTTATTCTAGCGACCAAATAGTTTTTCATTAGATGTCTAATACATCTAAACGGAAGGAGTAGTATTTAGTGGGAGGATGGATCAAGAACTAGACGAGCATGTGCACCCTCTAAATATCTCTTTATTATTTTTCTCGGTGTGCATACACAACCCACTTAAAAACACCTAAACCTATTCAAATATAAACCGACCATGTTATTAAGGGCCCGTGCCCTTTGTGGACACGGAAAAAAATATGTCAACCGACTTGCATGCAACAGCCACATATAATTTTAGATATTAGAGCTTAAAAATATTTTCTTTCTCAAATTGTAAATCAAATTTCAAATCCGTTTGTATGATTGACTTTGTCGCGACGATATCTTTAAAACTAAATCCCATCTTGATGTGTTCTCGCAACATTTTTTTTAACTCAAGTTACCAGATGATAGTCACTTAATCACTAGGTATTGTCAAGTTGGTTATCAGATTTAAATCAAATGGTTGCCTGGTTATTTGAACATTTTTACTCGCCAACATAATCCTTTCATGATGGTATTCCATGTGTTTACGTGTTTGAATGGATCATATACTCACTAGTTGACGTATAAATCATGGAGTATAAATTTTACGGTGTAACGAGGTATTATTTGGATGGTAAGTGTTAACTAGTAATATGACAAAGACGCTAATATAAGCTGACAACTAGCGGGAAAAAAGTTAATCAAAACATATTAAGATGGAATCTTGTTTTAAATTTCTCGTCGATCCGAACTCAACGGTAAAACCGTATCATCAATCGGATTAACGGTTGAAGAGATAATTTATTTTGAATTTTTAGTTAAGTAAAAGATTCCTTTTAAGCATGTATGACATTGGTTTCAAGCGTCTATTGCGGATATTCCTAACATGCACCCGCCGGACAGAGGAGTCCCGTGGGCACGTGCTCTAGATTAACGGAATATGTGAACGGGAGTCCGGCACCTAGAGGGGGGGGGGTGAATAGGTGCTATTACAAATTTTAGGTCTTTTTAATTTTAGTCTCAACTCAAAGGTAAATTCTCTAGATAGATATGCAACTACGGTGAATTTACCTAAATGAGAATCTAAGCAATAGCAAGAAGCAAGTAAGGGAGTAAAGGGTAAGGGGAACCAAGTGAAGCACGCGGAGATGAAGATTTATTCCCGAGTTCCACCCAAGGGTGTACGTCTCGTTTGGAGAGGTGTGCGCTACCACAACAGGTTAGCCGCAACGCCACAAAGGCTCACCTTCTTCTCCGATGAACTCAACCACAAAGGTTTCGAGTCCACCTTCCACTATTGATCCCCTTTTAGGGCGGAGATCGAATCCCTTACAAACGCTTGAGGCACACACCCACAACTGAATTGGGGGCTCCCAAGAAGGACCACAACAGGTCAAGGACCACAAGAGGTCAAGGTAACACCAAGAGTACAACAATGGTGAACTAGGTTTTCCCACCGGAAACCCTAGCCACGAAATCCCCAAATGAATGGGGGAGAAATGAAGATCCCTTCGGTGACGATGTAGATCTGGGCCTTCTCCTCCAATCCTCCAAAGATCTATGAGTTTGGGTGGGGGGATTGGGAGATCTTGATGAATTGAGCTTTCAAGAATAGTAGGAGAGAGAAAGTCTGAGAGCTCAAATGTTCTTGAGTGAGTGAGGGGGTATTTATACCCCCCCTCAAAATCTGGCCGTTGGCTGTCTTGGTCACCCGGAAATTCCGGTATAAGTTGCACCGGAAATTCCGGTGCCCCGGAATATCCGGGCCTCTGAAAATATCCGGGCTGAATTTCCGGTTGAGATCAGAACCAATTCTGAACTTGACTTAGTCGATTTTCTTCGGTTGACTCGGAATATCCGAGTCCTTGAAATGTCCGAGCTGAATTTCCGGTTGGAGTCAGTGCCACTTCTGATTCTTGACTTAGCCAATTTTCCTGAGGTTGACCCGGAATATCCGGTTGGTGAACCGGAATATCCGGTCCTTGAAATCTCCGGGCTGATTTTCCGATTGAAGTCAGTGCCACTTCTGAATCTTGACTTAGTGATTTTCCTGAGGTTGCTTCGGAATCTCCGGTGGATGAACCGGAATATCCGGTTGGTGAACCGGAATATCCGGGTCCTTGAAATTTCCGGGCTGATTTTCCGATTGAAGTCAGTGCCACTTCTGAACTTGACTTAGCCAAAATCTGGGGCTGACTCGGAATATCCGGTGGGGGGACCGGAATATCCGGGTCCCTGAAGAATTCCAGAAACTCTTTTTCTCTACAATTTGGCTTTAAGATTTGTGATATGAATTTCACCCAAACTGAAATACTTAGCAATAGGATTAGTATATCATTGGTATTGTTAACTAACACACAAAACACTAGGGATTAAGAAATGTTCTTTCAATCTCCCCCTTTTTGGTGTTAGATGACAATACCAAGATTTGCAACGAAACAAACAGCAATATCATGTTTTTGGCAGAAAATGGCCCCCCCTAAATATATGCTATGCAACACAAGATAACAAAGGATAGGAGCAATTTTATAACAATAACCACAAGATATCACAAATGAGAAATGAGACAAGATGAAAGATTATGGAAGCACTTGAGACTCGATAGATTTTCATACCTTGTGCATATAGAATATGAAGAGAATACCAACACAATCAATTCCAAGTCTCAAGCATAATATAGAGATATCATCAACCATTGTCTCAATACACAGTTAACACAAATGACAGAAAAGAGAGTTTCACAAGTAACAAAAAACACGATAATGGACACAAGCGCAAATGAATGGTAAACGCATAAGCTTGTGCCCGACCCTTGCAAATCCCCGAAGAAGTCCTAGTAGAGCAACTTCTCCCCCTTTGGCATCGAAACGCCAAAAAGGAAGAAGAGCGATGCTACGTCCCATGGAAGTCTTCAGTCCGAGGTGTACTCCTCATCATCATCAGCAGCATCAGCGTCCTCATCATCATCATCCTCGTCCTCATCCTCATCATCAGTTGCCTCCTCATCCTCATCCTCATCCTCCTCATCATAGTCATAACCTGTGGTGTATGAGCTGCCACCAAGGTCCTGGTCAATCAGGGTCCAAGGAGCCAAGGAACCCTCGTTCCACTGAGCAAAGGACAGGGGCTCAGACAGATCATCAGGAGCAGGGGAGCCAGAAGCATGGTGAAGGATCAAGTCAAGCTTGTGATCCTGCTGACGGCGATCCTTGTAGGCCTTGTATTGCTCCTTACGGATGTCCACATTCATGCAGAGGATGTTGCGCTGGAACCAGTTTAGCTTCTTGACATGTGTATGAGTGGTGGGAACATGAGTAGAGGTAGCAGCAGCCCTCCTAGCATCACCCATGAAAGATCCACCTGGAGCTGATGAAGTCGAAGGCCTAGGAGGGGGCTTGACCACAGTCTTCTTCTCATATAGCTTCTTGAAGTCATGAGGCGTCATATCTCTGTTGCTGACGTTGAGGTTGGGGAACTTAAACAGGAGAAGCTTCATGATGTATGGAGCATATGGAATGGAGACCTTGGTGGTCATAGCCTCAAACATCTCATTGTAGATGTAGTCCATCACATCTACTGTCCAGTCAGTGTCAGAGCCCGAGTCCTCCACAATGCGGTTGGCGTGAAGGAGCAGGTTGCATAGAGGGGTTACCACATTATCATTGTTGCCACCACTCGGTGCAATGTTCTCACGCAGGATGCGCACAAGAACATCATACAAAGGCAGCAAGTTCCGAGAGAATCCAGGGGTGGCTCCCACACCATATAGATGAGCTGTATCCTTCTTGTTGAGCTTGTGGGGGTGGTGCATGCGAGTGACTTGGGGATTGTCCCCATCAAACCTGTAGCCCAGCACCTTGCCAAACTCCTCGAAGTTCGACTCACAGTAAGCTTCCCCAGTCATCCATTTCATTGTCTTCTGCGAGTCACCCTTGATCACTAGGGTGGCGAAGAACTGCATAACGAGCTGCGCGTTGTAGGCACAATGGATGAGTGCCAATCTCTCCAACCCCATGGTCTTCACAATATGGATGGCCTCAGAAAAAGCAGTCTTCTTCTGCAGTGTTGCAAAGTCAAATGGGTGCATGGGTCGAATTGGCTTCGACAGAGAGAGGTATAGATCCACAAGTATATGCTCCTGTTCTTGGCACCAAAAACTGCGATCATCAAGAGATGTGTCCCTTGCCCTGAGGTACCAGTCCCCCTGCCTCAGCTGAGCGTAGTCAACAGCATGCATCTTGGAATAGTTCAGACGCTCGGAACTAGAGCTACTCTTTCTCTTCTTAGCTGAGGGCTTGCTGGCCACAGCTTTCTTCTTTCTCGGAGGTGCAAGGCCCTTTCCTTTGTTGACTGCTTGCTTGGAAACGGGTGCTCTAGCAGAATGCCTTGATCCCCCTGCGGACTCACTTCCACCTGAACCTGTGAATTTGATCATAGATGGTAGCATAAGGTAAGTGCACACAAGTCAGGAGGTAATACACACATTAGATAGGCATTCGATGGATCATATGTAGTTAAACATGAGTTAATCTTAAAAACTGCTCTGTTTGGCTCGGAATATCCGGGTCATTCATGACCGGAAATTCCGAGTCACGATGGACCGGATATTCCGAGTCAGACAGAAACTACAGATCTGAGATTTGACTCGGTCTAAAACTAGATCGATCCAATGTAATGCAAATCTAATGTATGTAGAAGGCAGGGAATAGACCTAGGAACAATCTCTACCAAGCAACATTGAAACAAATAACTCCACATCAAGATCCAAAAGAGGAAGAAGAAAAGTGAAGTTACCCTCATCCATTGAGGCCATTGCTTGGAGGAGTGAGTTCCTTGGGCGGAGGAGGAGCAGATCCGGCCGAGAAAGAGGTTCCCCGGCGGACGGAGTGCTCCGGAGGGAGTTGGGCACAGCAGGGGCGGCGGGTGGAGGAGAGGGAGGTCGGGGGTGGAAGAAAGGCACTAATGAGCCCTTCACCCCGAGCCTGCCCTTATATTTCTGGACAAACTGCCAGACCGGATATTCCGGTATAAGTTACACCGGATATTCCGAGTCACCGGATATTCCGGTTCAAAATGAACCGGATATTCCGACCTGCTGAACCAAAATCCCAGTTTTCAAAAGGATGACTTGCGTGCAATAGAGAGAAATGTTTTCAGGCGAAAGTAGGCTTGGGATAGATTTCCAAACTGATATTGGTACACCATACTCAACTCACAACAACCAAATCGAATCAAAAGAGCCAAGTTGAGTAGGTTTCCCACATGTATGAAAAGGAGAGCAAATAGCAACATAAAGCTCCAAATAACATCAACTCTTCAAGGAGAAGAGGTTGGTGGCCGAGGCCACCGTGTAGGAGTGTATGGCATGTTACCGTGAAGATGTATCTTGGGTACATAACCAATACTCGTCGTTTTAGCTCATTAGTCACAAGAATGAATATAGAGATAAAAGAACACTTGCTATCGGCATAATGGGGGGAGGGATGGTCCAATGTATTAGGACCGCACTCCCCCTATTTCCATGCCTACATCTAAACTAGATAACATGCAATTACGCCCTAGGTGAGTGTGCAAGCGATCAAGCCAAGGACCTCGAATCAATGATATTAAGCTCATTCCTCAAAAAGCAAAACCTTGCTTCCTCAAGGGGCTTCGTGAAGATATCCGCCAATTGATCCCTTGTGCCCACATAAGATAAGTCAATGTCTCCACGGGCCACATGATCTCTTATGAAATGATGGCGGATCTCAATATGCTTGGTTCTTGAATGTTGCACCGGGTTGTAGGCAATCTTGATGGCACTTTCGTTGTCACATAGAAGAGGCACTTTGTCACAATTGACACCGTACTCCTTTAAAGTTTGCCTCATCCATAGCAACTGAGTGCAACAACTAGCGGCTGCAACATATTCGGCTTCGGTGGTGGAGAGAGATATGCAATTTTGCTTCTTAGAAGACCAACTCACCAAGGACCTCCCAATAAATTGACAAGCACCGGAGGTGGACTTCCTATCATCATGATCTCCCGCCCAATCGGAATCCGTGAATCCACATAATGAGAAATTTGCATCCTTGGGATACCACAATCCATAAGTTGGGGTATAAGCCAAATATCGAAAGATTTTCTTGACCGCCACATCGTGGCTTTCTTTAGGAGCCACTTGATATCTTGCACACACTCCCACGGCTAGCACTATATCCGGTCTAGATGCACAAAGGTAAAGGAGAGATCCAATCATGGAGCGATATACCTTTTGATCCACATCCTTACCCTTCGGATTGAGCTCAAGGTGGCATTTGGTTTGCATTGGAGTAGAGGCACCCTTGAGATCAAGCAACTCGTACTTCTTGAGCATGTCTTGAATGTACTTCGCTTGGTTGATGAACGTTCCTTCCCTCAATTGTTTGATCTCAAATCCGAGGAAGAACTTCATCTCACCCATCATAGACATCTCAAACCTGTCAGTCATAAGCTTAGAGAATTCTTCGTTAAATGCTTTGTTAGTCGATCCAAATATAATGTCATCCACATATAATTGACAAATGAAAAGCTCCCCATTAACTTTCTTAGTGAAAAGTGTGGGGTCGATTTCCCCAACTTGGAATCCACGGTCTACAAGTAGTTCTCTAAGGTGCTCGTACCACGCTCGTGGGGCTTGTTTAAGGCCATAGAGTGCCTTATCCAACTTGTAGACATGGTTCGGATACTTGAGGTCCTCGAACCCTGGTGGTTGCTTAACATAAACAAGTTCATTTAGTGGACCATTTAGAAAAGCGGATTTAACATCCATTTGTTGCAACTTAAAGTTATGGTGAGAGGCATAGGCAAGAAGAATACGGATTGACTCAAGTCGAGCCACGGGCGCGTAGGTTTCTCCAAAGTCAATGCCTTCAATTTGGGAGTAACCTTGAGCCACCAATCTTGCCTTGTTCCTTATCACCATGCCATGTTCATCTTGCTTGTTCTTGAATATCCACTTGGTGCCGATAACATTGCGGCAATCTTTGGGTCTTTCCACCAACTTCCACACTTTGTTGCGCTCGAAGTTGTTGAGCTCTTCATGCATGGCATCAAGCCAATCTTTATCTTCAAGAGCTTCAAAGACCTTCTTGGGTTCCACCATGGAGATGTGAGCTTGATGTTCACTAAAGCTTGCAAGTTGTCTTCGGGTAGAGACCTTGCTTCTCACATCACCAAGCACCTTGTCAAGAGATAGGGCTCTTAATTCTTGTGAGGTGCCAACCCTATTCAAGCGGCGGATCTCGATTTCCCTCCGAGTGGTGGGAGGAATCGCTTGATCATCTTGATCATTCATGTCTCCGCCTTGACTGATTTGATGGCCTTGATCAACCATTGGAGTGGTGTTCATTGGTGAGGGAGAGGGTTGATCTTGGCCTTGCGAACTGCCACCGGGAATGTCAGCAGGACCGGATATTCCGGGTTCAGGAACCGGAAATTCCGGGCCACCGGAATTTCCGAGTCCATCTTGACCCGGATATTCCGGTCCTCTGGAAATTCCTGGAGCAGCTGTAGAGTCTTGTTCTTCTTCTTGGAAAGGGGCATTGGGCACGGTGTTGTCGATGGGTGTTTCTTGTGTTGGGGTGGTCACCACTTGTGAAGAACTTGGTCCTTGATGATCATCCTCATAATAGAGTTCAACGGGGCGGTGGACTCCCAACCCCATTCTTCGGATAGCATCTTGAGGTTCATCATCACCTACACCGGAAACACCACTTTGCTCCACGAGGGAGCCGTCATTCTCCTCGAACACCACACTACAAGTTTCTATGATTATGCGCGAGGCCTTATCATAGACTCTATAAGTGTGGGATTCGGATCCGTAGCCCACAAATGTCCCTTCAAGAGACTTAGAATCAAACTTGCCCAAACAAACACCTTTGATGAGGTAGAAGCACTTACAACCAAATACACGGAAGTAGGAGATACTGGGCTTGTTCCCGGTGAGCACTTCATAAGGTGTCTTCATGAGTCCTTTGCGAAAGAAGGGCCGGTTGGATGAATGGCAAGCGGTGTTGACGGCTTCGGCCCAAAAGTTGTGAGGGGACTTGAACTCGGCCATCATCGATCTTGCCATCTCAATGAGAGTGCGGTTCTTCCTTTCGGCTACACCATTTTGTTGGGGAGTATAAGCAGCGGAATACTGATGACGAATCCCTTCTTCACTAAGGAACTCGTTTAAGGTGTAGTTCTTGAACTCGGACCCATTGTCACTTCGTATCACCAAGATAGGGACATTGTGTTGACGTTGAGCTTCATTGGAGAAGTCGATGATAGTTTGTTGAGTCTCCATCTTCGTCTTGAAGAAGAAAATCCATGTGTATCTCGAATAGTCATCAACAATCACCAAACAATATTTCTTGCCACCAAGGCTAGCTTCCGGAATGGGACCAAAGAGGTCAACATGGAGAAGCTCCAAAACCCTCTTTGATGAAATGATGGTCTTGCTTGGATGGTAGATGTCATGCATTTTTCCTTCAACACACGCCCTGCACATTCGATCCTTCGAGAAAGAAACATGGTCTTTTAGTCCTAGGATATGGCCACCCTTTTGGAGACTTTGCAAAGTCCTCATGTTGACATGGGCTAGTCGGCGATGCCATAGCCAACCCAAGTCCGCCTTTGCGAATAGGCACATTGTATGGGAAGTGGTGACTCCGGAGAAGTCAGCCACATAGAGCCCATTCTCAATGTACCCAACGAAAGACACATTGAGAGACTTGCTCCGCAAGAGAATGACCATTTCCTTTTCAAAGACAACGGTATAGCCCAAACAAGTTAAGGAATGGACGGAGATCAAGTTGAAACCTAGGGACTCGACAAGCAAGACATTCACAAGTGTGATGTCCGGTGCCACTACCACCTTGCCGAGCCCTATTACCTTAGACTTCGAATTATCACCATATGTAACGGTCATTTGATCATCATTAGGCTTCAACTCCGTTACAATATCCTTGCTTCCGGTCATATGACTAGTGCACCCACTATCAATTATCCATTTCGATCCTCCGGAAGCAAGGTCCTACACACAATCAATTCTTGGATTTAGGTACCCATTTTGCAATGGGTGCCTTTTGGTTAGCAACAAGGGTCTTTGGAACCCAAATAGCATATTCAATATATCCATCAAAGGGACCAATGTATCTAGCATAGACATCCCCATAATAATCAACATATAAAGCATAGTTGGGGTTAGATATGCCCGCAAAGTCATTACGAGTGGGAGTGCCCCTTGTGGCATTTCCACTCGCAATTTCAACCTTCTTGGCTTGCGCGGTCTTGGTCTTCTTCTTGATCTCCTTCTTCTCCTTAGCAACATAGACTAGACCTTCCTTACCCTTGTGGGGCACTCGCTCATGAAGAGGAGTAGTGAGTGTCCCCTTACCTTTATCAAGAGGTGTCTTGGGCTTGGTTGCCATAGAAGGAACAAACAAAACCCTAGCAATACCCTTCACAACATTTGCATTAGCATTCAAAGGAGTAGAGGTGCTAGGTTTCTCAAGATTAGATATCCGAGATTGGAGTTGATCACGAGACTTGAGAAGACGTTCTTGATCACTTGTCAACACCTTGTGAGCATTGTCAAGTGACTCGAAGTCTTCGCAAAGTCTAGCATGAGCAACCACAAGCTCGGACTTTTCCTTTTGCACAATTTTACATTTAGCAAAGTAGAGATCACGATCCTTAGTGATCTTAGCAAGTTGCTCCTCGAGGTGACCATGAGCTTCTTGTTCATCTTCGAGAGAGGATTGGAGAGACACCTTAGCATGTGCATCCTCTCTCTCAATCTCACCTTTTAGTTCAAGCTCATCCTCAAGCTCACCTATACGACTCATGATTGAGCCAAAGTGTTTCTTTCCTTCTCCTTGCAAGTTAGTCATGAATTTATCGAAAGCAATGATTTCTTCCTTGACTTCTAGACTCATAGCATCATCAATGTCATGTGATATGGAGTTGGGGGATAGTTGTACCTCGGATGTCTTAGCCATAAGACATCTTCCATTCTTGACGATGACGCTCTCGTTTGGCGAGGAGAAGAGTGATGGAGTAGTGGAAGACATGGCTAGTGCGGCCACTTGCGTTGGAGTATCCTCCTTGTCACTATCTTCATCATCGGTGGGATATTGCTCTTGAGTCACCAAGACAATCTTTTGGTTCTTCTTGAAGAAAGGCTTCTTCATGGGCATGGGACCCTTGCCCTTCGTCTTGGCCACGAGCCTCCCACCATGATCCTCTCTTCTCTCCCATGGGCAATCGGCAACAAAGTGGCTCTTGTCATCGCAATTATAGCAAAGTCTCACTTTGTTGAATGGCTTTCCTCCGTTGGGGGGAAACTTCTTGTCAATCTTTGCTTTGGCCCTACCGGGGTTCTTCCAAAAGGTTCTTGCCGCAAGACCCATGTGTTGAGTGAGAGTGCTTGAGAGAGCTTCACTAGATAGCTCGTCTTGATCATCACACTCCTCTTCATCCTCTTCTTCAACGGTGGCCTTCAAAGCAATTGAGGCATGCTTGTGCATCCCTATGGCTCTAGCTCTTGCATCTTGTGCAATCTTGGAGGCCACCTTGTATGCGGTCATCTCTTGCATAACTTCATTGGATGTCATCTTTGCAAAGTCATGTCTCCCTTGGAGTGTCTTCAAATCCGTGTCCTCAAAGGGCATGAGAGCGGTCACATACTTCCTCTTGATCCAAGCATCATTGATGTACTCCGCCCCGAGGTTCTTGAAGGAGTTGGCAACCAACACCAACCTCCGGTACATATCCTCGTGGCTTTCTCCATCCAACTTGTAGAACCCTTCCACCTCATTGCATAAGGCATCATACCGGTTCTTCTTCATGCTCTCATTCCCAACAAAGATGTCGGAAAGAGCATTCCAAACTTCCTTGGCGGTGGAGAATTGTTGAATGAGCGCCATGTCCTTCTCTCCAACGGCCATTTGGAGTTGATGAAGAGCGGTGGCGTTGAGTTGGCTATCAACCACTTCTCTTCTTGTCAAGTTGGTTGGATCATGGGGCTTGTATCCTTCCTCAATGATGCGCCAAAGCTCAATGGAGGCACTACATAGATGAGACTTCATTAGAAACACCCATTGTGAGAAATGAGTAGGTTTAAGCTTAGGAGGGTCACTTCTAAAGTTTACATGAGGGTGAGGGATAGGAGGGTTAGGAGAGTAATTATGGTTGACATTATGAAATTCCTCTCCTTTGGGGGTGTTAGAGGAGCTAAGTGGTTCATCCTTTTCCGCCATCCCGGGAACACTTGAGGTAACATCTTTGGACCCATCCGAAGATGACTCCTTAGAGTTTCCCGCGTGTTCCTTAGGAGGAGGAGAGGGAGAGGTAGCCTCGGGCTCCTTAGACTTCAAGAGTGCCATGAGCATCTCATTCATCTTGAGGAGTTGGGCCTCCAAGGACGATCTCATATCAATAAGATCGGCCATGGTTGCCCCTTTGGCTAACGCCTCCTTCTCCGCCTCTAATTTTTCACGGGCGGCCCTCTCGGCATCGGATTCCGTCATCGTTGCACTTAGGCGGTTAAGCCCTTAAAAGTGAACAAGGCTCTGATACCAATTGAACGGGAATCCGGCACCTAGAGGGGGGGGGGGGGTGAATAGGTGCTATTACAAATTTTAGGTCTTTTTAATTTTAGGCTCAACTCAAAGGTAAATTCTCTAGATAGATATGCAACTACGGTGAATTTACCTAAATGAGAATCTAAGCAATAGCAAGAAGCAAGTAAGGGAGTAAAGGGTAAGGAGAACCAAGTGAAGCACGCGGAGACGAAGATTTATTCCCGAGTTCCACCCAAGGGTGTACGTCTCGTTTGGAGAGGTGTGCGCTACCACAACAGGTTAGCCGCAACGCCACAAAGGCTCACCTTCTTCTCCGATGAACTCAACCACAAAGGTTTCGAGTCCACCTTCCACTATTGATCCCCTTTTAGGACGGAGATCGAATCCCTTACAAACGCTTGAGGCACACACCCACAACTGAATTGGGGGCTCCCAAGAAGGACCACAACAGGTCAAGGACCACAAGAGGTCAAGGTAACACCAAGAGTACAACAATGGTGAACTAGGTTTCCCCACCGGAAACCCTAGCCACGAAATCCCCAAATGAATGGGGGAGAAATGAAGATCCCTTCGGTGACGATGTAGATCTGGGCCTTCTCCTCCAATCCTCCAAAGATCTATGAGTTTGGGTGGGGGGATTGGGAGATCTTGATGAATTGAGCTTTCAAGAATAGTAGGAGAGAGAAAGTCTGAGAGCTCAAATGTTCTTGAGTGAGTGAGGGGGTATTTATACTCCCCCTCAAAATCTGGCCGTTGGCTGTCTTGGTCACCCGGAAATTCCGGTATAAGTTGCACCGGAAATTCCGGTGCCCCGGAATATCCGGGCCTCTGAAAATATCCGGGCTGAATTTCCGGTTGAGATCAGAACCAATTCTGAACTTGACTTAGTCGATTTTCTTCGGTTGACTCGGAATATCCGAGTCCTTGAAATGTCCGAGCTGAATTTCCGGTTGGAGTCAGTGCCACTTCTGATTCTTGACTTAGCCAATTTTCCTGAGGTTGACCCGGAATATCCGGTTGGTGAACCGGAATATCCGGTCCTTGAAATCTCCGGGCTGATTTTCCGATTGAAGTCAGTGCCACTTCTGAATCTTGACTTAGTGATTTTCCTGAGATTGCTTCGGAATATCCGGTGGATGAACCGGAATATCCGGATCCTTGAAATATCCGGGCTGATTTTCCGATTGAAGTCAGTGCCACTTCTGAACTTGACTTAGCCAAAATCTGGGGCTGACTCGGAATATCCGGTGGGGGGACCGGAATATCCGGGTCCCTGAAGAATTCCAGAAACTCTTTTTCTCTACAATTTGGCTTTAAGATTTGTGATATGAATTTCACCCAAACTGAAATACTTAGCAATAGGATTAGTATATCATTGGTATTGTTAACTAACACACAAAACACTAGGGATTAAGAAATGTTCTTTCAATATGTACTAGACTAATCCCATGTTCAGTTTTACTTTGTTTTGGAGCGAATCACACATAAGGTAAACATAAGATTAGCTAAACCAGAGTGAAGGCAACAATTTTACCCATGGACACCAAGCAAAATAGCAAAACAACGTCGGCCTTAAAATACGTTAGTCGATATGAAACCGACATTACCTTACAAACCCATAAAGAGATAAAAAAACAAAATATATCCCAGGCAACCTAGAACCACCCCACACGTGTTACGTCATGCACCACCACTGTTAACCGGAAGAACAAACAAAATTGTAAATTAATCTACAACAACTCAAAAACAGCATATTGAAACCAAAAAGGACAATGCACATTCCCCAAAAAAAAAAGAAAACACACAAGAGAGAAGATAATCTCAGTTTGTTAGTCTCACTAAAGTAGTTGTCAACCCATGTGACCTAGAGAATGCCTCCCGCAACACCGGTGGAATCATCACCACTCCAGCTTCAACATTTTTTCCATCCTTATATTTCTGTAATATTGTCCATCCATTAAGCATTGAACAATTTCTATTTACTGAGACATCATGATCATTGGGATATTTATGGACTTATGGATGAATCATGCGTCGCTTCTGGTTTCCAAATTGTTCACCACACATTTTCCCCACAATAGAGCATGGGCGTTGTCAGACCCTGAATTCAAGCTACACAAACGAAACGTATCGGTTGGGCCACACAACCAATAATATACTAGGGTTACCAATCCTAGAAAACAAGCAGGCCAGGCTCGGAATGGATCATCGGCCGGCAGCTCTTGACGACCCCAACGTCACATACGTTTCAAGATTGTGCACGCAAGAACCCAAAAAGTTTTCCAACTCGTATACTTCAAACATACACACATGGTATACGAGTTGGATTTTTAACAAGTTGAAACCACAGAATAAACCTAAGACACAAAGAAAGGAAATAATATCCAAAAACTCTCATTGACCAAAATATAGCGAATGGCACCAATCAGAGCACACATGTCCCAACATTACATCATGCAGCGGAAACAAACCGGTCTGAGTACAGACAAGAAGCAAAGGGCTCAAAGCCGAAACGAAAAAGAAGGCCCATCCATGCAGTCCACCAGGAAGTAGCTCAGGGGAACTCTAACTACTCGTCGTAGATCTCGTCGTCGAACTCCACGTAGTATCCACCCACCTGGTCGAGCGAAGAATACTCAACTGTAGAAAAACCACAGCCCGCGAACGGGTCAATACATCGAAACGTATCGAACAAGTTTAAGCTAACAGGTTACAAAACTGTAAGATTCCCAAAGTATGGGGTAAGTGTACTTAGCGGCAGCAACACTAGCAACATAAAGAGACACGCTAAAACTTTCGTCTAATTAGAGAGAGATAAGAGAGCGTTTGAGTAGCCAACTACAACTAACACCAGTCATAACCCATTCTCGAATTAACCCCCTCAATCAAGTATGAGGAAGCAATCCGGGAATACTCACACGTAAACAATTTTTGTTACCATTTATGGTGTAACTAATTCTATATTACTAGTCACATTAATTAACAATGATTAGGTGTAAGTTTTCTAGATCTTGTAAGTCAGCATCATCACCAAAGTCGTCCATAACCGTGGACACGGCTCATCGATAAGATTATACCCTGCAGGGGTGCACTACGGTACCCATACTCGCATGATCAACCCAGTCAAAAACATTAGGGCCTCTCAACACGACTCATTCCTTCACTACAGCAAGTCCAAGTGCCACCCATATGAGTTGTTGCCCGCGTCAAGAGTCCGGCCGAATCTCAATTGCGGACTCATTAGTTTGTGTCCACGCGCCATGCGGCTCAAACCACAGTAGGAACTAATGGAAAACCTCTTATCGAACATCATCATCATGCACATGCATATGAGCGAATGGAAAACCCGAACTACTTGCGGCACATGGACGAGCTGAGGATCCGTTCAAAGTCGAGGGGGGCTCCATTGGGCCACCCACAAGTGGTTAGTGCGCTCAAAATTGGATCCGAGGACAAAACCTCAGTTTCTAGGTCGATACTGAGCAGAACAAAGCACCTCGCAAGGCCTTCCGCCTGGTGCCTTATCTTTTAATTACAGAACCCCAATATAAGACAGCAGTTTATTATAGTAGAACAATATATCATACTAAGCATATGAGATAAAAGACAAAGGAACGACTCGCTCAACCAATTCTAAGCATGCACTACGACTCGCAAAGGCCAACAGATAAACATGCAAGGGGTTATGGGTTTTGGGGATAAAGCTGTATAAGCTGCAGGATAAACATGTGATGGGGTCGCAGTTCAAGAATCGATAACTAGGATAGCATATATCAAAAGGCAAGAATAAAAACCAAACAATCATGTAACCTGTTAGCAGAAGCTTGCCTGGCAGCTCGTGGCCTGGCAGGAAAGCTGGAACCTCAGTATCGTAGGTACTCGCAGCAGGCACGTCGTCGTCTACCCAGAGAAAACCAAACACAGACAATAGGAAGCAATAATCAATACAAATAATGCGCAAACAAATGATGGCGCAATATGGTATGAGATGATTAAGTCATATTTAAAGCGGGGATAAAATCCCGACAAAAGATTAGGGTGCAAGTTATTTGTGTAGCCAACAATTTAAATGTTACTTAACATATAGCTATGTGGTGATCTAATTAGTTTAAATGGAAAAATAGGCATTAATTAATTACTAGCCCAACACATAACATATTTAGTAATTAAATGCAAATTATTTATCTTCAACTCAAATTAAATATTTATTAGCATGGCAAGACATGGTATAAAAGATATAAGCATATTAAATGGAATTAGGGCATTATATATTTATTACCCCACACATTCCATAATTAATTAATTAATTGCATTTGTCAAATTAAACTAAGCATTTAAAATAAATGATGCAAAATGACATAAGAATGTTATAATAATGTTCATTGCATTTTTCTGATATAAAAACATATAAAGTTTATTTAATTTGGATTTATAAATTAAAAATTATTGCATTTATAAACCTAGGGTGTTTTCTGAAATTTCCAAGACTTATCCGTGATAGAAACAATGCTGGAAAGGGCTTCTGTGCAAAACTGACAACCAGGGGGCTCCGGTGCAAAATTGCCGCGCGTGGAACTTTTCTCACCCAGCCGTGCCATAGCCAGAGCGGCTGGCGAGTGGGTCCATTGCCACGGTGGCGCTGACCGGGCAGGGGATCGCTACGCGGGCTCCCACTGTCGCTGACAGGTGGGGCTGCGTTGTCAGCGGGCGCACCAAAAAAGGTGGCTTTTTCCACAGCCGGGGTGGGATTCGAACTCCGGCGAGCGTTGCGGATCGATCGGTGCTGGTAGCCAGTGGGGCGGGAGAGTGGTAGTGTTAGGCTTAGATTTGTTTTGGTTTTAACAGGAAAAAGGGGGTGCGGACCCTGACGAAACTGACGACAAAGGAACCGCGGCGCGGCGGCGAAGGAATCGACGTCGGCGGCGACCATAACAGGGTGGCGCGAGTGCGGGTGGTGTGCGATGTGTTCGTGCGTGACCGGGGGTTCCGTTTCCTGTTCTCGTTTCGAAGGAAAGGACCTGTTGTCGTCGTTTTCATGCTCAACAGGTACGGGCAGGGCGCGTCAGCGGCGTGCTCGCCGGCGCCTTGGAATTCCGGCAAACCGCGGCGAAATCGAAGGGGGAAGGAGGGGGTTCCGACTGCGGCTCACCGAGGAAGGTTGTTGCGGCGGCCGGAGGCGAGCGAACGGTGCTCGGGGGAGGAGAGGGAACACGGCGGTGACGTCATGGACGCGGGGCTCGTCGGGGCAGAAGGAAGGAGCGGCTCGGTGTAGCGGAAGTAGAGGGCGAGGCGACACCGCTCGTGGCGCAGGAGGAAGCAGGGGACGGCCGTAGTCAGCGGGGCTCCGAGCTCTTCTCCTCGGTGAACATGGCGATGGCGGAGCTTGGGGGAGCGGGCGGTGGCGGGGGAGGAGAAGAATTAGGGTTAGGGTTGCTCCGGGGGTCGAATAAGTAGGGGGAGTAGAGTAGGTGGCTGTGGGGACTCCGGTGGGGGCGAGGAGGCAGAGAGGGGAACGCCATGGCGACCTCCACGCTGTAAAGCGAGTCCTTGTACGGAGGTGGGGGACGAGCGATGTGGGCCGGAGTTGGGTCTCTTGGCCCACTTCGGCCCGAGAGAGCCCTCTCCCCATTTTTTTTGTTTTCCTTTTTCTTTTTCTTTAAGAAACTTTTCTGGATTTGTGTTTTTAAAAGAAAACAGAAAATAAACATAATACAAACTTTTGAACAATTTTTAATAGTTTCAAATTAGTCATTTTAATATCTGGTTTGATTATTTATAAATAATTTGAATCTTCAATTTAATTTATTTGAAAGCATTTGAATTTAAAATAAGAGACTTAAATTTGGAAAAGAATTTGGAACACATAATTAATTAGATGCAACCATATATGTAAATGATGACATGAGTATCCATTTTATTACACACACATTTGGAAAGTTACAAACGGGCTGTTACAGGCGTGCGATGTGACGCATGAGAAGAACCAGCCCATCCATCTACTAGAAGTCTCCAGAGCTCTATCAGGAGGTCTAACCAGTCCTAATGTACACACAACAATTTTCAAAATCAGTCTTGCTAATAAGCACTGAAATAGGAGGTGGTCATAAGGCCTAATTTGAAGGCATCATAATTGTTACTGATAATGTGATACAAAATTATTCACCATTACTACAGTCTACAGGAAGAAATGCCATCTACATATCACATATATCAGCATAACTAGTACCACCTATTCACCATGTCCATATCATATATCAACACAATAACAATCATTCCCCATGTTGATTAAGCGCATGATTCATGCCGGTCCTTTGGGCCCGCAGTAGACTGAAAAAAGCATATGAATTATATGTTGATGGGAGAGCATCTTTCTCTCGATCCCACGTCGATCCACGTTCTTCCTGGATCGACTGCTAAAGCGAGTAATTCATTTTAGAGCATGCATGACGCGCATGGAGCGGTATGAATTTCCTCACATCAGAAGGGATCGATTCGTCGGTGCATTTCTTGTTCTTGTTTTATATATGCGGTAGGAATGGCATGGTGTGCATGCATTCTTGTTTATACAAGTCAAACTGTACTGCAGGTAGCACCACGTCACCTCCTCATGTGCCTCATTTTCTAGCTAAGAGGAAAGGAAGCATCCGCGATCAAACAATAAGTAAGTAGATTAATCAGAGGGATAGGGGGATTGTGACCCTGCCTCGTGTTTCACTCGCTCTCTAATTATTCCGTTCAGTGGATCTATAAATAGCCACCCTTGCCACCTTCCAGTTCCACCCACAGCAAACACACACATCCTTTCTAGCGAGTAAGCACACAAATCCTCCTGCTCTCCCTAATGGCGTATTACAAGCGTGTCGGGACGGTTACCCGCGACCTCTTGGAGACGGAGCATACATTCCACATGTACATGTTCCAGAACGGAGAAGGGGCACCGGGCGCCAATGAGAAGGCTGTTCTTCCGCCGCTCGCAACTGTGTTGGCAAACCCCGGGATCTTGTTCTCAAACTTGATCATGTTCGGCCGCTCCGTCGGCCTCGACTGGGAGATCCGTGACGGCCCGGACCCCTCCGCGTCCAATATTGTTGCCCGCGGGCGAGGCTCCGCCATGGGTGATAGCATGACCACACACGGCTATTTCCTTTCTCTCGACATCCTCTTCACCGACGAAAGGTATGCTTAACCCTTCACTTGTTTTAGTGCATTTCCGACTGATGATTTGGTCGTTTCCTTTCCCTGATCTGTCTCGATGGCAAACAAAGGTTTACGGGTTCAAGCCTTAAGGTGATGGGTAGCTACGACAACGTTGAGGGGGGGCGGCGCGGATCACTTGGCAATAGTCGGTGGGACCGGGGAGTTTGAGTATGCACAAGGTACTATCAATTACAAAGCACTCAAGTTGTCGTCGACCCAGATTATCAGGGAGGTTCGTATCCGTGTCTTCTGTCGTAACGTCCCCGAGCCGGTAAGATGTCATTTTCACTTTTTTATTTTCCATCACACAAAATAAAAGGAAATACACTAATTTTATTGTATGACATGTGCATGTAGACTCCTCTTGTTAACCCGGAAGGGCCGTTGGGTGGCCCGGGAGGGAGTGCTTTTGACATCCCAGCAGAGGCAATGCCACCTCAACGCATAACGAGCATCACCATTCGAAGCGACGGTGCCATCAACTCTCTTGCATATTCTTACATCGACCAGGCCGGCAATGAGCAGACCTCTGGTCCATGGGGTGGCAAAGATGGCATTCTGCAAAAGACGGTGAGAAATTATGTATTGGGTTATAATGTTTCTTCATGCCACTAATGTATATGAATAATTAATTACGACAAATATTGTCTTCCTTAAGCATGTTGATTAAATGTTTCTTGGCACCTCTGCCCTTGCAGATCAACTTTCCTCCATCAGAGACATTGAAGAAGGTTCTAATAACTACCGGCATATTCGACAAGATCGAAATTGTAACATCACTTGTCTTTGTCACCAGTAAGGGAAATTTCTCCCAGAAGTATGGTAAAGGGACTGACCCTCAGTTCACCCTCCCGGAGAATAACACAGACGGAATTGTTGGCTTCTTCGGGCGCTCTGGAAAATATCTTGACGCTCTTGGGGTTTACGCGAGCCCATCGGCTCCTACAAGCTAATCCAAGTGGTTTTTACAAAATAATTATGCATTTCTCTATGCGAAACCCTGTGCTACTTCATTGTAAGCGTTTCACCTAATAAGTCGGACGGATAGTCCTCGACACCGTTGTACTACCTATTTATTTTAGCCTTTTATTGGTGTGCCTATTGATTCTATTGTCACCCACTACCATACCATTGTGTCGTATTGGAATGAATCCATGAGTTCGTTGAATTGTTCATTGCGACGATATTTATTGCACGCCCGAAATTTATAAGACAATTTGGAGAACCCTGGGTCGTCTAGCATTTGAGAGATTGTGGTCACCGTCGACCTCCCGCTGGTTGGCTGCTTGTCAAAGCCGTCACGTCCTCCCGAGGTGTGGCTTGTTCGTAAGGGAGCGGCGGCATGGATGGTGGTTGTCATTGTGTGCTCTGCTTTGTTGCTGCTCCGGTACCGGTAGTGACCCTAGCCTAGACGCTTATGTACATCGGACCATGAAGTCTAAAATACTTAACTGATGTAGTTCAAAAAGATCGTCGACTTGGAGCATAATCTTCATAAAACATAGAGTATGTTATTTCAAAAATTGTATTTACAGATATTACAACAAAGCAGAGAACAATGGTAAACAAAAAGGAAATGAAGATTGGATAAGAAACATGCATCCTACTTCTAAAAGAGAAAATTGCAAATAACCACCACAATTGTGCCTAGGGTTTGAAAAAACCATCATGTTTTTATCTTTTAGTAAAAAACACTCTTTTCCGGTCTGATGGTTACAAGAAACACTGATCGGGCGTTTTCTGCGTCCTAATTAAAATTCTGACCAGCGGACCCTACTGACAGACTTACGTGGCATGTCTATTTTACAAAAGAAAACCTTTATAAATTATATCTTCTGATTCCCCATCCCTTCTCAAATCCCCAATGCGAGAGCTCGGCCGAGAAATCCCAGTGCGAGAGCTCGCTCGCCGGAAATCCCAGTGCGAGAGCTCGCTTGCCTTGAGCGCGGCGCCCGCGACCTCAGGGGCAGGGGAGAGGATATCTGGGTGAGCTCCTGGGAGCGAGCACCGGCAAGCGGCGGGCGGGCAGCACAGAGCGGCGGGAGCGAGCATCGGCGGCGGGCAGCACGGAGCGGCGAGCGGCGGGCGGGCAGCAGGCGGCGGGAGCGAGCAGCGGCGAGCGAGCAGGGGCGGCGGGAAGCAAGCAGTGAGCGGCCGCGGGCGGGCAGCAGCGAGCAGCCGCGAGCGGCGGGCGGGCAGCACCCTGCAGCTTTCTCGGGGGGTCCGTTTCGGCGACGGCAAGTGGGCGAGCCCTTCCTTGCGCCGCCGTCAGAGCCAGCGGCGGCGGCAGACAAGGGAGGCGACCCCTTCCTCGCACCGACTTCACCCAGCGGCGATATCTTTCTTCGCGCCCTCCATCTTCTCCTCCTTGTCTGCGGCGGCGAGCGAAGGCTTCTCCGACGACCGACGCGGTGCTCTAAGCACATGGCCGGCAAGCAGGCGTGCGTGCGCGGCGAGCAGCGAGGTCGGGGCTCCACGACGAGCTTCTGCTGCTACTGGGACGGTCATCGAGGACCTCCCGGTGGACGTGCTCGACCTGCTGCTCCGCCGTCTCGACGGCGCGTCGCTGGCGGCCATGGGGCGGAGCTGCAGTGGGGAATTTCTTTTTGTTTTTGTTTTTTCTGTCTACTGCAGTTTTACAAAATAACCCAGCTGTAGTTTTTCCTGTCCTTTGACCATTCTTCCTATGCCACATCAGCCTGACAGTGGGGTCCACCGGTCAGATTCGTCATTACAACGGGTTTAAAGAAATATTAGTGTTTCTTGCGACCATCAGACCGGAAAAGAGTGTTTTTTGTTAAAAAATGAAGACATGGTGGTTTTTTAAAACCCTAGGCACAATTGTGGTGGTTATTTACAATTTTCTCACTTCTAAAATATCTGTTTGAGAGAAACCATTACCTCTCCAAATTGTGTAACTATATAGAGGCTGGAACTTAATAAGAGATGCCACAAAGAAACTGAAGAAAATAAGGAATTTGGCTACATAACTTCCCGACTAAAGACACCATAAGTAAAAAAAGACAAGCTAAATTTGTGCTATGTTGCAGAATAACTTCATGAAAATATATATTGTAATAATACGCTGAACATTCCAGCCTTCTCCCTAAGAATTTCCCCAAACATATTTCTTATTCACATGCCAAAGATCAAAGAGGTATTTCCTAATAAAAGAGGTATTTCAATTGACAATGACATGATTATCACAAATTTCCATACGATCACATCCAACAAATATATTCCACACACTACTGGTGCTTAAACTGCACAGATTCATTCATGCATGCTCTTTGTATACTCTGACTGGGGTTCTGAACGGCTCGGACGAAATGTTGAATACAACTGGGAGCTGTAGAGCGAAGTGTAAAAAATGACTTCAGTTTACGAGTTCTGCTTCGGTACATCCCCTCCCTTAAACTCGAAACATAATGAAGGTTCAGATTGCTCCGTACGTCTTCATAATTAAGGGTATGATAGTATATTATTTATTTATTTATATAATTAAAACTCGGCCTAAAATGGTATTCTCTTCAACGCCCTCGTTTTTACCCCTGCCTACTGCATGCTGCCTAAAGTGGTCGCCATTACCGCCGTTGACGCGCGAGGCACCGGCTGCAGCAGAGCACACAACGAAGGACGATGACGGACTTGACGGCTTGAAGCTGAGCGTACACACGTCGCAGAGCAGCATGGCCAGGATGATCAAGCTGGCGTTTCTCCCTGCGGCGGCCGGCGAGGAAAATGTACCGCCAATGCCTCCGCCCGCCGAAGTCGCGGTTGACGCAGTGTTGACCAGCGGCGTGGCCTCCCTGCTGTCGCAGAGCTGCCGCATGGCGCACACGTACTAGCGAGTACTAGACGGAAAAGAAGCAGCGTTGCCGCATCCATTCTAATATATACGACGATAGATAAAAAAATATTTAAAAAAAAACATACTTATAAAATAATATTGGACTATGCTAATAAGGGCACGTGCCTCAGATTAGTTTTCCGTGGGCACGAAAAGAATAGGGTAACCGAGCCATGCATGCATGCAATCAGGTCATGCATGCACGTAGATTCTTTTTGTGTTTTAAACTTTAAATGTTTTATTTCTTAAACCGTAAATCAAAATTCAAATTCGTTTTTATGGTTGGTTTTATCGCGATGAGATCTTCAAAACTAAATCTCATCTTGATATGTTTTGACAACTTTTTTTCCTGACCCAAGTTACCAGATTGTAGTCACTTAGTCACCAGGTATTGTCATGTTAATTACCAGGTTTAAATCAAATGGTTACCTGTTTATTTGAACTTCTCTACTCTTCTCTACTCACCAACATAATCTTTTCATGGCGGTATTTCATATTTTTAAGTGTTTAGAATGAATCTAATACTCACTATTTGAACATGAAGATTATGGATATGACAGTAAAACATGTTAAAATTGCATGGTAACGAGGCATTATTTGAATGGTAAATGTTAGATAGTAATATGATAACTACAGTATTATAATCTGGTAACTGATAACGAAAAAAAAGTTCGTCAAAACATATTAAGATGGGATCTTGTTTTAAAGTTCTCGTCGATGCGAACCCATCGGTGAAAACGGATCGTCAATTGGATTAGCGGGTTAAGAGATAATTTATTTTGAATTTTCGGTTATGAAAAAGATTCCTTTCATGCATGTATGATCATCCGTTCCGCTTTATAGGGGAGATTGTTAACATCCACCCGCCGGACATAGATATATCATAGAGCACGGACGCTAGTTAGAATAATCGAATAATATTAATGATGAAAAAATAGTACAACTTGATCACTATATGGAAGTAGAGAAGGGACATAAATATTTAATTGTAATGTCATGAAATTTAAATTATATACATAGTTCTATAATGATTTGATCCAATTTCCGAAAATCTAGAGACATTGTATGATGAACATTGCAAACTCATAGAGACAGATTAGGCATCGAGATCATATAGTGATGGCCATTGATTTTAGTATAATGAAATTAATTATATTTTTTGACATAAATTATCCTAAAATCAATAATAGTTAGCATAATTATGTCCTAACATATTTAAATAAATTGCATCGAATACGGCCGGCACTATATAAAAACAGAGGAGCATTTCACAAGTGAATACTAAATAATTCACAAAAATATAGAGCGAACTAAGAGATTAAACTGTTTACATGCAATATTAACCTGTGCATTAAATCTAGATTGTATAGAATAAATTATAAAAAAATAAATGGTACGTATACCAGCAACCATTATATATTGAATTGCAGAAATACACTTATTTGGACATATAGTATTAGCGTACGCAGCATGCAAGTTACCAATGTATTTGAGGGGCGACATTAGGATTGAAGAGTCAACCACTACTAATAGCAACGGTGATGGCGGTGGCCGGTGTGGGAGGCGACATGAGTGTTCGCATGCAACTATTATGAGAATTGTAGAAGTCAGATCAATGACATGTTTTCGATACAATACGATTCGAGACAGGCGGAGCGAGATAAATGGTGTCACGTGACATCAGGGATGAGTTGTCATATAGTACCAAGTGCTTGACGAATCCAGAGATGTGTGGAGAGAAGGGCAAAATTTGCGTAGAGGTGTGTGAAAAGAAATGCAATCTTTACGTAGTGACGGTTGTTTTTGGTACAATACGACTCGCGGGAGGTGGAGGAAGAGAAATGGTGTCGTGTAGCACAAGCGGCATGGCGCTATGTTGAACGCTAGGCAGACATAAGAGGGAGGTTTATCGGATATCTCTCTCGTAGCTCCAAACTCACCGCATGTCGTTTTTAAAAAATCAAAACGACATGGTTAGCTTTCAATTTTTTTAAATAAAACATACTGCACATATTATACAAACTCTAGGATTTCTTTGTATTTTTGTCTACATAAAAATAAATTTTGAGTGGAAATGAAGCTGCTTTTTTGTTTGTTTTTAAGATAGAAATCTCTTCTTATTTCATAAAATTTAGTAGATAAGTATAAACATATGTATATATAACATACAACATGGATTTCCTGCCCACGGGGATAGCTACGCATATGGTGGCTATCGTAGGATACATAGAGTAAAGTAAGTCTGATAAGAAGCGCATTGGAACGACGAGCGGGCAGAGAAGTTTCTTTCACGGTGGCGTTAAACGCTCTGTTAAGCCGTTTCCTCTAATGGAGCATGTCATATACTCGGTGCATCACATCATTTACGCAGGCATGGCTACCAAGCTTGCCATGAAAATGACGCCAAACGGTGACCATGAAACACGCTACCGTCCATCACATATCAACCATGGGGACCATGAAATCACGCTACCGTGGTGATGTCTAGTTTTGGCTAGCATTTTTTCACTCCACACCACGGTGGTGATGAGTACTAGCTAGCATGTTTTCACTCCACAACACGGTGTTGATGTATAATTATGTCTAGCATGATTTCTCTCCACACGATGATGTTGATGAGTTATGGCTAGCATGATTTCTCCCCACACGACGGTGTTGATGAGTTATGGCTAGCATGATTTCTCTCCACTACACGGTGGCAGCGTGAATCTCATTTTCCGTATACAAAAAGGCATGGTCATCGGCTAGCGGTCTAGTTGCGTGAAAGACGTGTGTAAGAATTCGTTCTATCGTTACGACGTTGATAGCAAGCTTCGTCGAATGTCTGTTAACTATGAGGTTGCAATGTCTCCGGGGAAGTTCACTCAATATCGCGTATGGATGGTTGGATGCTGGTGCGCAGCTATCACCATGGGCATCCCACTATTTTGCATATAACATATCAAATAGAATATTTATTAAACTAAATTTAAAAATGTGAACTATAACTAAATATAAATTGAAATATGAGTAGGGTCCACCATGATATGGACATGTTGGAGAAGGAGAGTCCTTCCTAGGGAGTTTAGTTTTAGGAAGGATGCTTAGTTCGACGGTCGCCGGTTGCTTCTACCAGCCAAAAATTTAGTCTGCGCCGGATGTTGTCAAGTTGCCAACGAACAACAGCGCTAGAGCCTTTGCCCAAATCGTGTATCGCTCCAGATTAAGTTTAATCTGTATCAGCACTAATTAATAGTTAAAGACGATTTTACCCTTTCGAGTTTTAGGAGGGGGTGTACCGAAGCAGGCCTCTCAGTTTACATGTAAGTACTTCCTCCGTCCCATGATATAAGATGGTACTAAAACCAAAATAAATAACCCAACCATATTTACCAAGATAGAAAACTAAGGAAGGCCTATTGTACCTGTTTCGTTTTTATTTGTGAAGGTGCAACACTTGTCATTCCCAACAATTAGGAAGGTTATCAGCTTGTCAATCCATAAATTTTCCTAACATATGTGGACTTAAAATGGACATTTTGTCTCAAATAATCAGAATAGCCAAACCAATGAGTAATAACCTATTAGCATAGTGGAGTTTGTGACAACATGTTGGGAGGCACATCCTCTATGAAGATTGCAAACTTAATTAGGACGGTTGACTACAAAATTTTAAAGACATTCTGTAAAGTGAAAAACTTAGATCACCTTGATGATAGACCGTCGCTGCCAACAGATGGGAAAGGGGAAGAGGGATGAGAGCCTGGGAGGCAAGACCGATGGAGCGTTGTCGGCCATAGCGGGAGAGTGGCGGCGTAATAGGGTTCGTCCGACCAAGGAGGAAGCCAGGAAAGAGGCGAGGGAAGTTCTTACTTCATCGTTTTTTTCTTGCCAACAGGGTATTGTTCAAACCTATAGTTAGGCTTTATTCGACATTTTGAGACCCAGTTAACCAGAGGGCTTAGATTTGATGTCAAGCACAGCTACCCTCAGTGATATTCAGCTTGCTATATGCTTAACGAAGATCAAACAGTCAAGAACGACTATGACAAAAGATCTGACGGCTCTAGACGGTGATGGCTGAGAGAGCTCCAAAACCAATTATGGCAAAAGATCCAACGACTCTAGACGGTGATGACATGAGAGAGACTTATTTGATTATGTTTATAATATCCTATGGTGTGTTTGGTTAATTGGCTCTGAAAAATGGTTGGGGCACCCCTAACCACGTGGTTGGTGGTAACCATTTTCATGTTTGGTTATGTGTGTACCATGTTTTATATTTGGTTGAAGGGATAAAAAGTGGTTAAGGTACGCATATGTATGTTTATTTTGGGATATTAAAATGCTTTGCCTAATATGGTCAATTATTTTTTAAGACGATGAGAAAACCCCATAATATATTTATAAAAAGGTAAACTTTTTAAAATATCTATACTATAATTTGGAGGGAAATTTCTTACCATGTTAAGGTAAAATATCAGCATGTGAGAAAAAATTGTTTAAATATTTAAAAGAGAAAAGTTTGTTCAAATATAAAAGTGAATATTTTGTTCAAATAATTAAAAGGGAAAGTTCCTTAAAATAGATTATTACTATATAATATAAGGAAAATGGTTTCAACTATTTTAAAGGGGAGATATTTAAATCAAAAAATATTAAAATATTTAATATATAAAATGGAAAATTTATCAAATTTTCTTAATACTATGTAATAAGGGGAAGTTTTTTAAAATATATAAGGGTGAAATGTCTTACGGTAATATATTTAAAAAAAGGTTTTTTCAAATATTTAAAAGGGGTAAAATTTCTATTTTGTGAGTATCTGTAAAATGTTCGCAGTGGACGAGCTTAACCACTTTTTAAAAAGTTATACGTACTATAAAATTCAGCTACCCTCACACATCAAATCCAACGCAGTGATTGCACAACTACATGCGAACCCACCACCATCATCATCGTTGGTTGTGATTTACGATTCGCGCTAGTAAGAAGACTTTCGAGGATGTAAACCCACCAACCATTGTTGATCCAGCAACTTTCGATGGTGACGTGGGTTCGCATGTAGTTGTGAAGTTGAATTTCTACATCAAATAGCACGAAGGTCATCTAAAAAAAATGACTAACCATTGATAACTAGCCCCCCAAGTACCCAACCAAACACTAAAACAAACGACGACCAACAATCGTGTTGCCCGTACTGCAGCTGCACACACCAACCTTTCAGCCCTCGTGTTGCAAGCAGGTACTAACCGCTACCGGCCGAAAGCCACAACCCAATCTCCACCGCTGCAGCTTGGCTCTAGACTGTAGCGCCATACGGGCAGTCCTACACGCCGCCGCCTCCTGTCCCGCGCTCGACGCCGCTGCGCTAGCAAAGCAATGCCCGAGCCGCCGCCGCCCGCTCCTGCTACACCATTCTAGACGGATGGACCCGGCCACGCCCCTCCTCGCCCTCTCAAAGGCCATCTCCTCCCGCTCCAGGGCCTTCCCCGCCTCCTCCCCGCACCACTTCCTCGCCCGCCGCCGCCTCCTCCCACCGGCCACGCTCGGTCGTGCCCCGGTCACCGCTTCCGTGCAGAGGCGCCTCTCCGTTCCCGGCGACCTCCTCCTCCTCTCGCTCGCGCGCCTCGCACTCCGCGGCCCGGCCTCCCCGCGCGCGGGAACTCGCCGCTGGTTCGCGAGCGTCTCGGCTTCCTCCCTCGCGTCGGCCGGTCCCCCCGGCGGCGGGGGAGGTAGGGGTTCCGGCGATGGAGGGGGTAGCGGCGGCGATGGAGGCGACCGCGGGTGGAATCGGCCACGTGCTTCCCAGGGGACCGCAGTGGCGGAGGAAGCGGCAGGGCAGACGGCCGATACCATAATTCTCGATGTTGGGGTATGACTTGTGAACTGTGACTAATTACCTCATACTCCTATATAGGCTGTAACAAAACTCTGGTTTCATTTGACGAAATGGAAACGGGTCTCCCTTCGCAGGGGCCCTCTTGTGATCTAAAAAAAAAGAATTACCTCATATATGATATATATCTCCATGTCAAAGTAGAAATTTGTTCTTAGATAGTACTGTTAGCACCTTAGTTATCAATGTTAGCATGGTACTTCCACTCTATGCGAGCTTGTATGCTGAAGTCGCTCGGAGAACTTGTCACTGACACGCTGCTGTTGAAACTGGGTTTTCTTGTACTCCTATCCTACAAGCACGTAATCTGTAGCTTTGTTAGCAATCTGATGGTTTTTGAACTTCTGATTGCAGGGGATGTCTTGTGGTGGATGTGCAGCAAGCGTTAAGCGTATTCTGGAGAGTGAGGTTAGTTTACATCAGCACACCTCACTTGCTCAAATGCATTGCTTTCCGGAAGTTTTTTTTTGTTCACTAGCCTAGCCTTATTGGTAAGTGTGTGTGCTTTGTTCCCAGCCCCAGGTGCAGTCTGCAACTGTTAACCTTGCCACTGAGATGGCAGTTGTGTGGGCAGTGCCGGAAGATAGAGCTGTGCTGGATTGGAAACTGCGGTTGGGTGAGAAGCTCGCCAGCCAGTTGACAACATGTGGGTACAAATCCAGCCATCGAGGTAAACTGTTACGGCTGACCAAATAGTGTCGTGCTGCTGAAATAATATTGTTCTGGGGGTGATGAGGACAGTTAGAACATGAGCTTAGAGCTTAGGACATTGTTAGTTGTCCTTGATGCACAAAATCTGCCGATGGGTAGGTCCATCGGTAGATACTTGGCAGTCCGCTTAAGCATTTCGATGATCTCTTACTGTGAGATATATTAATGGTATTTTTAAACTCCAGTTGCGTATTAGTTGAAGTATTGCTACAGATATATCACACTCCCTCTGTTCAGTTGAAGAAAACCGGTGAAATGATAACACTTGCCCTCAACCTCGTTCAAGGAAGTGGTAAACCTTCTCGGAGATGAAACATGCATGCTAAAATCCTGAAGTACTTGTTAGGTGGGGACAAGGGCATAATTGGAATTATTGCCAAATATGTACCTTGAAATTATAAGACATCATATATTGTTGAAAAAAGAAAGAGTAAAACGGCATCTGTTTATCAATGGTGAGAGTGTATTTCAGATTCTTGTTCACATTGTATTCGTAATTCAAGACATACGAAGTAGCTTTTTGGTTCTTCTTTTTTCTGCTTTGTACTCTAGGTAAAGTCTGAAACCCTGTCCAAAATATATTGCCAGTCACCAGTATATCCAGTCTCATGTAAATGTCTATCATGTGTGCAGATTCTTCAAAAGTCAGTTCACAGAGGGTTTTTGAAAGGAAGATGGATGAAAAAGTTCAAAATCTGAAGCAAAGCGGTAAACTTCATTTGCATTAACAAGTACCCATCAATATTACAAGTTTCCTCCAAGTTCGAGATTTTTTTATTTTTAAATGTGACGATTTCTGTGATTAACATGACATTGATTTCTCTTTTAGGCCGTGATCTTGCTGTGTCTTGGGCATTATGTGCTGTTTGTCTACTGGGACACATTTCTCACCTCTTTGGAGTTCATGCACCATTGTTACACCTGTTTCATTCCACTGGATTTCATTTGTCGCTCTCGATATTTACATTTGTTGGTCCTGGTCGACGCCTAATTCTTGACGGATTAAAGAGTCTATTCAAAGGGTCTCCAAATATGAATACGTTGGTTGGTTTAGGTGCTCTTTCATCGTTTGCAGTCAGTTCAGTTGCAGCCTTCATTCCAAAGCTGGTAACTCCCTACTTTCTTCCTGGAAGGATTTAATTGGTGCATAGTTGCATGCATGGCCTCAGATATATGGGCAACTGCATGTCTGCATCCTTGTCTCTGCTTTGCAGATGCTGTTGAGCAAAGCCATAATTTAGGTTCCATTTCATTCTACAACTGTTGTTTTGCACCCTGATATATGGCCTTAGTGTACCGTCGGAGTTATTTTATACCAACTGATTTTCTTGCAGGGATGGAAGACATTTTTTGAGGAACCAATTATGTTAATAGCTTTTGTGCTCCTAGGGAAGAATCTTGAACAGAGGGCGAAGCTGAAAGCTGCTAGTGATATGACAGGATTGCTCAACATTCTTCCGTCAAAAGCACGCCTAATGGTGGATAGTGATGCTGAGCAATCATCATTTACAGAGGTCCCATGTGGCACCCTTGCTATCGGGGACTATATAGTAGTGCTGCCTGGGGTGAGTAAATAGAATTCACAGACATGCACACATATTAACTTTAAGTGTATATGCACAGTTTTTCATGGATAATTGTTTATTTGCATCCTACCTTTTCAGTTATGTTAATTTGTTATTTGCATGTATGCTAAATGTGTACGCAAATACAAGTGCATACCAGTACACACAGAGAACTTTGTTTATGTGGTCACTTTACTGGCAGCTCATATATGACAGTATGCTATCCTCTTACCTGTATACTCTTTGCTAACTCATGCACTGTCTAGGACCGCGTTCCAGCAGATGGTCTTGTCAAATCTGGAAGAAGTACAGTTGATGAGTCAAGTTTGACAGGGGAACCTATGCCTGTAACAAAGATTGCAGGGGTATGTTTCGTAACCACCTAATCTTGTCTTAATTGAGAGATATCGGTGCCTTCTGGATTTCTGGCTCACTGAATTCAAGTAACATCTCAGCGTTAGTATCTATGCTGTGCGGTGTATAATGATGATCTTTGTATCCTTTCTCAGGCAGAAGTGTCAGCCGGAAGCATTAACTTAAATGGTAAACTCACAGTTGAAGTTAGGAGACCTGGCGGTGAGACTGTTATGTCTGACATACTTCACTTAGTGGAAGAAGCACAAACAAGGGAGGCCCCTGTTCAACGATTAGCAGATAAGGTATTTGGAAACTGAGATCAGCTGCAGTAAAACTATAGTTTACACTTAATATGTTATGTGGCATAATGCTGATTTGTTCTTTTTCATCATGATGGTCACACTATTGTATACATTTATATATTCTTTAACACTTTGCATGTGGATACTATGTTCGATCTTACACCACGAGTTCCACACATGAACCCTTTTTGTAGACTAAATGGCACAAATTTCGGGTCGTTGACTACTTTCTATAATGTTCATTTGAACTAGACAGGATTGAAGATAGGAAAGTTTAGGAAAATTGTACCTGTTTAGCACTTAGGCTGTTATATTAACCTATGTTTAAAATGAAACTTTGTTCAGATGATCTATGCACTCGCTGCTGTTTTCTTCAGTTTCCAATCACCCAAAATACTGGTCCTGTTATTTATTAAGGCCTGTTTAGAACTCAGGAATTCAACAAGAGACAGTCCGCCCAATAGGGATCCTTATAGTGTCCACAGAGCCTTAGATTATTGGTACTACCTCTCTTATACATTGCTGCATAGTTCCTCCTGTACTGTCCGGGTCACTGCTGATGTACCATTATTAAGTGAATACAATCTTAGAGATCTTTCCTGTACAACACTGTAACCTTAATTAGTTACAGGTTAACACTAAGGCTAAATGTGTCAACTTCTTAATTACACTACAGGTTGCCGGGAACTTTACATATGGAGTTATGGCCCTTTCTGCTGCTACTTATACGTTCTGGAGTCTTTTTGGTTCACAGCTGGTACCTGCTGCTATCCAGCAGGGAAGTGCAATGTCTCTGGCTTTGCAACTTTCTTGCAGTGTTCTGGTATGATACAAGGAAATATATTTAAGAATCTAATTACGTGTATTTATTCTGAATGAATGGTTTAAAGAAGTATGCTTAAAGGTGGCACACAGATAATTGTTAAACTCTTCTGAATTGGATTGTCCTGAGAGAAAAGGTTCTGATTTCAGATGCAGCTATTAAGCTTTCAAGATACTTGACATGGAGAAAAGCTTGTCTGAAATGCAGTAGCACTGTATGAGTTTTATATGGTTCATTTCAATATTATTAAATTTCTTATAAAGGAAATAAGATCCTAGGTTATAACTGGCTGAATCGTGCTTTTAGCTATTCATGTGTCAAGAAGACTTCAGTTGCATAAGGTGTAGCTTCCAAAATTCTATGTACCCCACATTGATGTACAACTAACCAACAACTTTGAACGTTAGATAATGGGTTTTCACTTATCTTACTCATAGTCCCGAACTATGGTGCTTGGTCCGATTTAAACCCTAGACTATAATTTCGTTCATAAAATTCTATGGACTTACTAAAATCTTGCTTTGAACCCTGGCCTGGTTTGGATGGTAGTTTTACATTCTGGGGTTCCAAAAGAAGGTTTTTATGGGCGTAAGGATACCATAAGAGGAGAACCTGCAAAAATTGATCAAAAAATTTAAACAATTCTGTCACGTACAGAGAACATGAGATACATGTTGTTCTCTTTTATATACATGAAATCATGCAAGTACGCAGTTTCAGTATTCCACACGTATACAACAAAAAGAATTTTAAATTTTTGGGAACTTCAGGGTACAAAACCACCCTCCGAGACCAGGCTAAGGTATGGATTGTGGTTGTGCATTTTGAGCTTTCCAAAAAATGTGAACGAGTTCATAGTTGTATGATGATGAAATGAAGACATATAAATTTTCATTGGAGAATATGATCAACAGTGTACTATACAACAAAGGGAAGAGATTAATTAATTTATCTTTCCCTTTTTTCATGACACAAATGGTTGTATCTTTTGATGAAATTCCCATTCGATAACATTCTCTACGCTCATTATTGTTTTCCCGTTTAGAAACCCCAGGATACATAGTCTCCATTAAAAACAGGAAACGACTTTGGTAAGTTCAGGGTCTAATATTCCCTAGGAAAAGAGAAGTTCACGGTCTAATATGTGGTTCTTATTCTCTTCGCGCACATTTTCAGTAGACTTTTTGTACATGATAAGCCCTACTCGTTGAACAGCCATCAATATTGATCTTTATGTGCAGGTCATTGCTTGCCCATGTGCTCTTGGGCTAGCCACACCCACTGCTGTTCTGGTATGGAACTAATGATACCCTCTTTCTCCTTGAATAGGCATTCTATCAAATACTCATATATATTGTTTCCAGGTTGGTACTTCATTAGGTGCGACAAGAGGGCTTCTTTTACGTGGTGGGGATGTTTTGGAGAAATTCGCAGAAGTTGGTGCCATTGTGTTTGACAAGACGGGAACTTTAACAATCGGGAAACCTGTAGTGACTAAAGTAATAGCTTCCCACAGCAAGGGAGATGTAAATACAAAGTTAAGTGGTTCTTATGTATTTTCTGAATTTCTATTGCACGTCAAATCACTTTCGGAACATCACGCACCTCAGCTATGGAAGTGAAGTTCAGTGCTGAGGCCCTCCTGTTGATAAAACCCTGTTTTTGTCATCAGGGATTACTGGAAAAATGGATGGACAGAAGGTGACGTTCTAAGTTTGGCTGCCGGAGTAGAATCAAATACAAACCACCCACTTGGAAAAGCCATCATGGAAGCTGCCCAGGCTGCCAATTGCATCAACATGAAGGTACTCACAGCAGTACTGCAGTAGTGCACCATTAATCTGAGAAAAAAGTACCTCAGTATGCCGATTGCCTCAACAGACTAATACAAGGCCGTTTTATGATGTTTTATGATGATTGTTTTCCCACCTGGATTCAAATCATCTCTGTTGAACTGAGATCCCAATATGTCCATAACCATTCTTGCACCAGAAGCAGAAACAAACATTTCACACCCTTTTGCTAATTAAATTGACAGTTGGCATATTACTTTCTGTCCAATCATGTAATTTTTATGGTATGAGATCACTAATTGACATTTCTGTTTCATAGCACAATCTATTTCTTATTACAGTTGCAGATTTGACTGTGCTTATATCCTTGCTATTTTCCCATGTATACCGTCACAGGCAAAGGATGGGTCCTTCATGGAAGAGCCAGGGTCTGGTGCGGTGGCTATGATTGGCGAGAAGCAGGTTTCGGTTGGGACATTAGACTGGATTAGGAGGTACGGTGAATTATTTATTCAATAATCGTGCTCAATAAGTTATGTTCTTTCACTATGCCAAGTCTGTTAGTCTTGTCCTTCCACTATCAATTATGTACTAGTCACGTCTATCTTTTCACACCTCTAGCAATACAAATTGTTTGTCGTATTGCATATGTTTTCTGCTCCATTACACTAGCCCCATGTGATGTGCAGTTTTATGTTAACAGAGGTACTGTGTTCGCTAGTAAACATTGCACTGTCTCACTTCAGGCACGGTGTTGTTCATGACCCATTTTCCGAAGTAGAAAATTTTGGACAGTCTGTTGCATATGTAGCAGTGGATAGTACTCTAGCTGGTCTTATTTGTTTCGAGGACAAGGTCAGAGAAGATTCTCGTCAAGTAATCGATGCCCTGTCTAAGCAAGGAATTAGTGTATACATGTTATCTGGGGACAAGGAAAGTGCTGCTATGAATGTTGCTTCAATTGTTGGTATTCCGGTTGACAAGGTAATATGGATTGAATTTTGCTTTGCTGATGATATGCACATTTGGTTCTTGTAAATAGTTTGCTGTCAGAAAACAACAAACTATTCTAATGCTATATGGCATCGAAGTATGACAATGAGCATGCCTCTTCTGCTGTTATCCGATATAAGTGTGCAAATCCATATACATCTTATAAGTTGCACTCGAGCCTGGAGGTGATTCTTTTCCATTAATTTTAGAAGCCTAATGCTGCAGAAAATTGCTGCTAATTATTTACCTGAATATGTTAATTCAGAGGACAGAGGATAAAATTCCATAATCAACTTTTGTCATGAATATCAAAAAGCTAGGCAACTGTACTCCCTCCGTTTTTTAATATTAGATGTTTTAGCATTTGTCCACATTCACATGTACAAAAATGTATCTAGACATATTTAGTAGCTATGTTCACTCATTTTAGTGTGCACCTAGACAACATGTGTAACACCTAAAACATCTTATATTTAAAAACGGAGGGAGTAGTTATTATGTCATGTTTCTTTGTAGGAAACAGATTCATGATTGTGATTATGCATGGATATCTTACTGCAGGCTTTAATATGTAAATTGACTTATTTGGTTCTATAATTTCTCATCCCCAGCCCCAGGAACTTGTACTTTATTCCTTTATTCAGCGATTGAAAGAATACATGCTTCACACTTTTACTGAAATAAGCACAGTTTGAAGATAATAGAGATTAAACTGAGATCTGAAGAAGAGGTCATTGGACACAAATGTGAAAAATAGGTGACAGCAGACTCACTAATAAGCGAATATACAGTCTATTCAATTCAAATGAATTCAACCACGAAAAACAGCATGAAAAAACTATTCTTTGGCTCATTAGGATTTCTTTTCTTACCATGATTTGTTTATCCTTTATCACCTTTTCAGTATGATTTACATGTTCACATAATCAAATGGATATCAGGTGATTTCTGAAGTTAAACCACATGAGAAGAAGAAGTTCATATCCAAACTTCAGAAAGAGCACAAGTTAGTCGCCATGGTTGGTGATGGTATCAATGATGCTGCAGCTCTAGCTTTAGCTGACGTTGGAATTGCAATGGGTGGAGGTGTTGGTGCAGCTAGTGATGTATCTTCAGTTGTTCTCATGGGTAATAGGTTATCTCAGGTAATTTCGGTCTCTACAGCTTGGAGTTAGTTACTCACCTTTTTTACGTACCTGATGCCGTTGCCAAACTCATGATGGTTCCTTCTTTGTGCCATATCTTCTTTCATTTTCCTAATAAACTGATGTGTTGGTTCTTTGACGCAGCTTGTTGATGCTTTAGAGTTGAGTAAAGAAACCATGAAAACAGTGAAGCAAAATCTTTGGTGGGCTTTTCTGTATAACATTGTATGGTTCCCTTCCTCTTATCTTTATCTCTTGCGTGCACGTTTCATTAGATTAGATTAAAGTCAAAATTAGTACTTGGTTGCTTTTACAAGTTTCACTGTTTTGAAATTGAAGAAATGAGAGAGAAGTTCGATCAAGTGTTCTTTTGTATCTGCTAATTGTGTAATTATTATTGTAGGGTGTCATAAGTTGTTTGCATGCCCGTTTCATAGATTAGATTAAAGTAAAAAGTAGTACTCGCTTGCTTTTACAAGTTTCCCTGTTTTGAAATTGAAGAAATGACAGAGAAGTTTGATCGAGTGTTCTTTTGTATTTGCTAATTGTGTAATTATTATTGTAGGGTGTCATAAGTTGTGAACTGCCAGGATAGTGTTGGACCTCAAATTCTAGATTAGAAATATATGCATGTTCAGAATTCTGCCTGTATTTTGCAGGTTGGGCTACCCATCGCTGCGGGGGCATTGTTGCCAGTGACAGGAACGATGCTGACCCCATCTATTGCTGGAGCTCTGATGGGTTTTAGTTCAGTCAGCGTGATGGCCAACTCCTTGCTTTTGAGGGCGAGGATGAGTTCAAGGCAGCAGCCAGTCCATCATATTCAGACCGGGCAAAAGCCCCACGACAGCATCTCTGGTGTATCAGACGGAGATAATGAGGCAGAGCAAAATTACCCATCAAAATGGAGGAGTACCTGACATACTCATCACTTCACGAACATTTAATTATATCCAGTCACACTGTAATCTAATGATACAGTAATCGCCAACAGTATGGAACATCACGTGATGTAAAAGTTCTTCCAGACCGTGGCGGATCTAGGATATTATCACCAGGCATCACGTTTCCATCTGACAGTTTAATTTACCCTTGTTTATGGATGAACCATGACAAACTCAACCCGATATTGGTCAAATCTACAGTACGTTTTTTGGGTGAATTTAGGTGGAATACATAGTAATACTGTGAACAATTTAAGTTGCCAGCTAGTGGTGGAGGTGAGTGAGGCTATGTGTTTTTGGGTTTGTGTTTGCTAGGTTCTGTGCAAGCGTTCCTCCGTCATCCCGCTCCCTACTTCTCGTTCTGGCCGAGTTCCCATCGGCTTCCACGTTTGTTACCGTTGCAACTCTCCACCTCGTGCAAGATAAGATCTTCATGGATTATTCTGATGGCTTATGAAATAGCATTCGATTCAACTCACTCAACAGCAATGAAACCCCGTTAAGATTTTCTAACTGAGAAGCATCACCTGCAGGCGTCTAGTTTTGCTCGTTGTCTCATATCATCAAAAGCGTGGGGCTGGTGGCGGTTTGGTCGGTCCCAATCAGGTGAAAGCCATGTCTTGGTGTATTCTTCTTCACGACGTTGTCATGGTAGTGCTCTCGCTTTTACATCCGGGTTTGTTTGAGGGAACCTCTCGGGGTCTGGCGAGGGCAGCGCTCTTGCGTCGCTTGCCTTGGTAGTCTCGCCGACCGGAGGGACAAGTGTAGAGAGTTGGTGGTTGGCGGCAGCGAGGTAATGGGCAACTCGACTATGGTGGACAAGCGGTCGTGACTTATGATTTGGCTTTAGGTGAAAACCCTGCATCGGCGTCGGTTGATGCCGGTGATGGGGGCGCTCTTGATCGTCACCCCCTCCTTGGGAGCTAGTTGTGGAGTCTTTCACCTCGGTGTCATGTATGCTTGTTTTGGTCGGCGCTATGATTCTTTCGTCGTCGGTTTGGCGGTGCACGGCCCTGGGGCAGCATGGATGTTAGAGCGACGGCTCCGGATGTTCACCACCGTCGAATTGCGTTGAGGTGATAGGGTGGTGGTCTTTGTCGGTTGGACGACTTCCGTTAACTTATGTGGGACGTGGACTTGGGCTTAGATGTTGGAGCGGCAGATTTTCCGCCTCTGTCATGTTGCTTTGGGTGTTTAGGTGTCTATCTTGTTGCTTGGGCAATTTGGTGGTCCACTCATGTAGGGCTCGGACTTACGGCCGACGTTGTGTGTTTTCCTTCCCTTATAAACTAGTCATCTCTTTTCGTCTATATAAATTGAAAAGGTAAATCTTTTGCCTAGTTTTTTTTTAAAAAGCTCAGTCTCATACTGATTGACCATCAAGGCACAAGAAATATGCCACTAATTACACAACAACGCAAGTAAATATCTGTTATCCTATTAGATAAATACAATTACATGTTCCTCTCTACTAGCAAAGGTTATGCCGAGCAACAAAACAACTGCGGCAAGAATTATGTGTATGAATTGGAGAACACTGGTCCAGTTCTTTTTATGGCTTCAAAAAAATAAGCCGAGAACTTATTAGTTCGAGCTTCTAAATTAACTATGGGATAAATAGTTTAAGTCGACAAAAGAACCTTCCCTGATTCTATTACCACTGCTCGGAATGTCAAGGTAAGAGTTGTTAGTTTATATCAGCTATTAATATCCCAACAGACAGCAACTCGTTCATTAGATAAAAAAATTATAACCTACAAAAAATGCAGACGACACAAGGGTAGAAAAAACCAAGACTATGGTATAGTACCATAATCAGTATAACATGAGTAAGAAATGATGAAGACTAAGGGTAATGCTACGGTAGGGAACTAACACTGATCATGAGATCCATATAAAATTTCATGATTTGACTAGGAATCTGTTGATTTCAAAGAAAAGGAGAGATTGCCAAGCCATCATCACAATCAACAGGATCTGTATCCGTATCGACATCTGACTGCAACCAGCATCAGCAATGTAACAACAATTATCAGCAGCACCGTCAGGAGCATCAACGTCAACAAGGATGACTTAACAGCAAGAACAGCATCCAGCATGAGTGATCCCGTGCAATATCATTCTAGCAGTAAACAGCAACCCGTCTCACGAACAGATAACTAAAAAATGGACAAACGTTTTGACAAGTTAATACAACAGTATCAAGATGAAACATGATTAAGTCAAATACAAACCAATAGCATGATTCTCATAGTACCGGAGAACACATATAAGAAACCACAGAGAACGGCTAGCAACCTTCAATAGCAGCTCAGTGCTACTCCCAACAAGCCCAGCAAATTTTAGCAGTCCCCGTTCTCAGGCCTTATATAGCAAGCTTTACTCCTGACAAGAGATTTTTGCTTTCCAAGGTTAAACACATATAAATATATATGCAAAGGGGCAACACAATATAACCAAGACTAGAACCTCAGCCCTACCTTGCCATCGCAGCCTGGGCTACGAGAGCTAGCACGCTGTGGTGATGGTGAAACACTGCGTGAAGGAGGTGAACCTTTTCCATTGGTCTGCTTTCTGGGACTTATATCTCGGCTGGGTGGTGTTGGACTCCTGCTGTGCGGTGTTGGGCTCCTGATGCGTCGTCTTGGGCTCCTGCTGTGTGGTGCTGGGCTCCTGCTACGTGGTTTTGGGCTCCTACTGCGTGGCTTTGGGCTCCTGCTGTGCGGTGCTGGGCTCCTGCTGCGTGGTGCAGGGCTCCTGCTGTGCGGTGCTGGGCTCCTGCTGTGTGGTGCTGAGCTACGGCGAGGTGCTGGGCTCTTGTGAGGGCTAGCACCGCGCCGACCAGGTGAAGCACTAAAAGAAGAAGACAAATTAGCCCCGAACATAAACCATGATTATAAAATGGAACTATAGGAAAGTGGTTAAGCACCTATGGTATGAGCCGCTACGACTTCTGCTCCTGCTCTTGCTTCTGCGCTTATCCTCGTCCCTTGCTCTACGGCGGTTTTTATAGTCAGGGCTTGTACTTCGGCTGGGGCTTCGGCTGTGACGACGATGGTCTCTCTCCCTATCGCGCCCATGCCTTTCTCTGCTTCTGCTGCGACTGCGCCTCTTATGATCTCTGTCTCTACGGCCATCTTTGTGCCTGTTTTGAGCAATAAATGCACTGTAATGCCTGGACTACTCACAAACTACAGAAGCCATGACAAAATAAGCAGTGCTCAGACAACACTAGAAAAGAAGCTGATCGGCAGTAGTGGTGCTTATCCAGAGAAAATACAGTGAATCCAGAGCAGATAACCAGGAACATGTTGATGATAGGGCATTCCACCATTAGAGCAATTACCATCTCTAGAAGAGTATATTTTAAAACGTCTGTAAAGTCCAAAAGTATTGCAAATAGGAGGAATAAAGTTTCACCTTGGCCTAGGGCTTCTTGACCTGTCACGCGATTTCTCAACTTCCTCAATGACCCTTCCTTTACGGCTACATGAATTAATAGAACATGAGCAATAATACAGAAAATTATGGCAGTTGAGTATACACGAGTATGGTTGGACCTAAATGAAGGCGGGATTACAACCTTACATGCAATACTGAGAAAACTAATGAAAAGTGTGATGACATAATAATTCCCGTTAAAAAAAACAATGCTATTTAATTCTAGCTGCAGCAATAACATGTTCATGTGTTACTATCCTACATTAAACAATATGATAGTATAACTTTTATGTTTCACCAGCCAGTAACCGTCAAATAAAATGCAAATCACAGCTAATTATTTGACGCAGGCAATAATCAACTATCCAACATTAAACAAGCAGTATTGAAGAAAACATTCCTAAGAAAGCATATAAGATCCCAGAATGGCAACATATATATCACACAACGAAGGCTCTAATAGCAGTGACTTAGGTTCAAAAGAGAAAAATAACCACACAAAAGTAGAGTTAAATATTCATACAGACCTTTGTGAGCAATATTTATTTTCTCAACATATTTTCTTTTCATAAGGACAGAGTTACTTTTTTCATAAGATCTTATCTATTTGTACTTTTTGGCCCGTGCAAGTATGAAACTCTGTAAACGCTGTAAACAAATGATCCCTGGGTCTAATCGAATACAGCTCTGGGCTACATGACATCAAGATGACTTATGTAACCCACCGCAAGCAAACAAGACATGCAACCTGATAGCTATGTTCACAAAAGCAATTACCTACCGAAATGCACACTACACGTTACGAGGTATGCACAACATGATCGGAAGAATCCCACTTACATTGGCTCCGCATTAGGGCCATACTTGGCAAACTGCACCATGATGTTCCTGCCATCCACATTACGCCCTGCAGAAAACAGTAAGATTCAGCCTTAAAGGCATCCAAGTTTGTCCCCAAGAAACAAACGGGGAATCAGTGACCCACCATCAAGCCGATCTACAGCCTTCTGAGCCTCATCAGCGTACTTGTACCGTACGAACGCGAAACCCCTAGAGTCCCCAGTCCTTGAGAACAACCAACAATTTCAGAACGGATACATCGAACATAAAAAAAAAAGAAATAACAACACAATTTGCTCAGGGCCGCGCGGCTCCTCACCTCCGATCCCGCGGAATGAAGACGTCCACGACCTTTCCGTAGCGGTCGAAGAGCGGGTGTAGGTCGTCAGCCGTTGTTCCTGCGACGGAGAAGGGCGGGGGAGCGGATTAGATGGAGCGGACGCCTCAGGGGAGCGATTCGGTTAGGGTTAGGGTTTCCTCACGGAAGCTAATGTTGAGGACGAGGAGGGAGAAGGTGTCGCGGATGTCCGGCGGACCCGACCTCCCGAAGTGCGACATCGCTTCAGCCGCCTCCGCCGACGGCGAGGCCTAGGGTTTAGGGCTCCGGCGCCAAGAGAGACGGGGACGGGAGCAGCGGAGTCGGGGGTAGGGAGAGAGCACAATGGGCGTGGGCTTGGCGAGCAAAAGCTTATCGGCAGGCAATATTTTTCCTTCATCTTTAGTGTGCAGTGGGCTCACAAAAGAATGCACGTGAGCTCACTAATGCAACAGCTGGCCCAGAGTAATCATTTCATGGGCCCATTTGGGGGCCACTATAACTCACCTAAGAAATAAAGTACCCCTCTTACCCCAAATAGCTGTCGCCAGTTTGTGTAGTTTGTGCTATAGCTTCTTCTTCTTTTAAAACAGTTTGTGCAGAGTTGTAAATACACGAATCCGAGGGAGTACCGTTCATATACACGTACATACACTCACCTCTATGGAAACACGCACGCACACCCTTCCCCTATGAACACATCTGAGAGACTAAGTCAACGGATCAGGTCTTGAGATTGACGAAGTCACCACAGGCGCCTCGCTATCGACGGTTACGTCGCCTCCCACTGAAGATATTTCATCTAACTGAAAAACACCATCGTCAAATCTGAGATTTGAACTCTCATGGGCTGGGGTCTTACCCATCTTGCCACGTACAAGTTTTGATTCCGAGGGAGTACTAGTTTACATATATTTACATCTACATTTACCATACTATAAAAGAGCTAGATAGTGTTGATCCAAATAACCTCAGCCATAGGATAACATGCATCCAATTCAAAATCTCTCAGTGATGTGTATCCACTGAAGTCCTACCCATATAATCATCACCATTAATCATGTTAATCTGACGATTTATAATCTCCCAATGGTTTATCATTGAAACATAAAATGGTTCGTTCAAACTGTTCATAAGCCTTACCTTATCCATGCAAATCATTTATACTAATCTAACAATACTCGGAGGGGGATAATACAAATAACATCAGTCGTACGATCACATACATCTAACGATTTAGAATATCCCTGTGATGTATCCAATTAATTATACCCTCATGATCAATCTTGATCTAACGATGCGAAACCGTTCGAATGATGTACCATTTAAACTTAGCTTGAAACATTCAAATCGTCCTCTCGACCTTACCTGGTCCGCGTAAATTGATACGTCCAAAACGTATCTACTTTTTCGAACACTTTTACTATTCTTTAACCTTTAATTTGTATGTTTTGAATGCAACTAACATGGACTAACGATGTTTTCAGCAGAATTGCCCTGATGTCTTATTTTTGTGTTGAAAGTCAACTTTCGGGAAAATACCCAAAAAAGATCGCAAAACTCCTATTTTACCAGAAGATGCACGGAGCCGGAAGACGAGACGGAGGTGGGCCATGAGGGGCCCACACCACGTGCTCCCCCGGCCGTGCCATAGGGGGAGGGTGTGGCCGACTCAGCCACGCCCTCGCGCCGCCCTTTCGCCTACTTAATGCCTTGGACCTAAAAACGCGAGGAGGATCGACGCTTTTTCCAGAAACAGTCCCGAGCTCCGCCGCCACCAAAAACCCTATTTTGGAGACTAGAAACTCCGTTCTGGCACTCCACCAGCATATGGAATTGGAGGAGATCATCACCATCATCATCGCCAATATCTCTCCATCAACCATCTATTTTCCCCATCCATGTGTGAATGATTCTCCGATGTAGGCTGAAGGGGATGGTAGGGATTGGATGAGATCATTCATGTAATAGATATAAGATCATTAGATCATGGTGCCTAGTATATGATGTTAATATTTTACGTCATTGTTGCAACTTGTTATGCTTGAGCTTGAGTGTCATGATTTCATATCTGAACATGTTATTGTATCATGAGGATAACCATTGTTTTAAATCATATCTGCAAGTTGTATATACATACTATTGTAAGGAACACGAGGCCCCAAAGTGATAGCAATTGAGATAACCGGAGGGGATGACTGTGATATTTTGTTCCGGTATTTTATTAAAAGCAGTACCTTAATTACTTTTAGTTTCCGTTGAGGCCCCGCTGCAAACGTGATGGTAGGACAAAAGATGTTGTGCAAGTTTCTCATTACGAGCATGCACGACTAAATGTGGAACACATGCCTATGGTTACTTAGTATTTGGATGCTTTATCATATTTAACTGCAAATGCATTTGTCTTGATTATTGTATGAATTATCTTATCCATACAATGTCGTTCATCCGTCCCTATGCTTATAGTATTTTAATCTTGCTGTCTACTACAATCGCTATTGTTGTCTCTATTTTATTGTTGCTACTATTTCACTACTACTACTGCTGTAAAACTATTGCTACTGATAATCTGAGTCGAGCAAGTCTATTTCCAGTTGCAGGTGGACTGACAATTCATCTGCTAAGACTTATAAATATTATTTAACTCCCCTTGTGTTGAACCAATAAATTACTTGTAGGTCATCACAAATCACGCTCACAAACTTTCTCGATCTTGCACTCTAAGGGTATATACATAATGGTTGACAAGACAGTCTTATGTTACACATGTCACGATAATTTAGATATGATAATGATGTAAAATACATCATTTTCTTATCTTTTTCTAATAACCAGATTTCCTAACTTTGCAGTGAGAGAATTGATACTAACTAAGAGAAGAAAACCCTCTCTTTTTTCTCTTCTCCAACTCAGTGATCATCTTACATAGCATTGCTTAGACCATTACACATGTCCTAATAGTGATCTCTAGAATTTACCCGCGTGCGACGCCTGCTTGTTGCATGGGGAGTTGTCTCCTAACGCCGACATGCCCTTTACCACCGTCTTCCTACACCGCCGACCAGCCACGCGCTTCCACCTCCCAAACTGGTGCCACCACCTTCCAAGCCGGCGCGCAACCTCGTCACATGCTGGACAACATCGTCGTGGGCACCTGTGATTGTCCACCCCACAGAGGCTCCCCGCAGTCCCGGCCTTTTCATCCTAGACAGTTCGACGTAGTTGCCTCCTGGACTAGCAAACTTGATGAGGTCTATATAATCATCCGTACGGCACGGCACCAATGGTTTTGGTGTCTTATAGACTCACAGAGTGACAAAAGCATGGATTTTTTCGCAGTGCCCCGACCTCAAAACACCCATAGCTGATGACCCACTGATTTTGTTGGATGGAATCTGCATGTGAGGTATGACGCCGGCGGCATCTCCAAACTTTTCTACCTTCTTCCTTTTTTTCATATTTCTACATAGGGAAAGTCGCGCGGAATGAAAAATGCAAGCACAAATTGGGGAGGGGTGGGGAAGGGCGGCAGCAGCAACAACATTGCATGCAGGTTTGGCTTGATGCTTAGAAGTCATATGTTGTTTCCATCTGAATTGGCCCAAACGACCTGTGGTAGGTTTATTTCTCACTGTTGCTTACATTGGGTTGTCTTTACTACTCTAAGCATAATAGTGTGTTGTTCATCTGAATTTAGATAGCATTTAGAGTTAAAGGCTGTTATTTTGAGTTTTAATTAATCAAATGAGGGTTGCTAGGTCATTTAGATTCGGTGAGCAGTGAAGCAACCCATACCTGCCCAACAAAAGGTATGGGAAATGATAGCCACTTATTATTATTCTTTAAGGAAAAAATCCCCACCCTACCTTTATGTTGGACGCACAATCACCTGAAACATTGTAGTCTCATTAGTAGGAGGTTTGGTCGCCAACAATCAAGCAAGGCCCAAGAGAGCAACCTCTCCTTTGCATCTCGCGTCAACGCGAATTTTCACGCGTACGTGTACCACGCTCATGATTTGAAGTTGCAAAACGGATGTTCCACGCATATATACAGTGTCATCAGAGAATTTCAGTTTGCCTGGCGGAAGCATAGAAAATTTGTCATTCATGCTCAGTCACTCGATCGTTCAAAAAAAAAACTGTACTACTGTTTACATGACCACATTACAGCCTCTCTGGCCGTTCGGAAAATCAAGGACGGCATACTTGTGCAAAAAAAAAAAAACTACGGTAAAATTTATCTTATTGTACGAGACATTAGCAAAGTTGATCGAGTCAACGTTATATCATTAGGCTTAACATTTCACAGCATCATAATTTATGATGATTTCGAAGCATGCTTAAACACATATGACTGTCAAAGTTGCACATGTGCGGTGGCGTGGCCGTCTTTGTGTCGGATCGAAGTGTTCGACGACAATGTCAGTGACTAGATGAGGGTCAAGTGATGTCCTGAACCTGTTTCTTGCGACTTCTCCACGAGCAATGGTTTTTCGATGTCGGAAGATGGCTAGTGTGATTTTGTGTGTGAGCATACGCTCGCCGTAGCAATTATTTTCTCGAGTAAACTTCTGTGATCTAGGCTCTTTTGTTAGATGAAGGAGCATCCATGGATGTATGTCCTACAGTCCTAGCATGGTTGAAGCTTCATCTATTCTCACCCTCAAGTTTGACCTCTTGATCAGGTTCAAAAACATCGTTGTAGCGAGAGCGGCTCAATGTTAGATTAAAAACATCGTTGCAGCAAGAGCGGCTCAATGTTAGATTCCGTGTTGTCCAAAATGTGGAATTTTGTCTGTCAAAAAGTTTGTTGGTCTTGATTGTTTCGGTGCTATCGACGTTCAACCTTGTTTTGATTGGAATGAGATTATGCATCTGAAGGATGCTCTTTCATTTGCATTATCATCGATATAGAGATTGAATTCCACTTTTTACGCTATAGTTGTGCATTTGTGACATTTATTCACCCATTTAGTGAACAAAATCAGAATTACATTATATATATAATAACATGGTTTTGCCCCCATTTTGTCATTCTGCATGTTTTATTAGAATCGTCGGCATCATAGTACCATGTGGTGCGTCCAAATATGTAAATTTCGGAGAACGCTATTGACGATGATGTGCAACTTTCTCTTCACCATTTATTTAATTCCTCGTTGTTTTCATAGTATTTTTAGCCTCACTCATCACCTCATACCTTGCCCAACGGAAATGAGTAAGAAAAAATATGATTCAAAATTCTTAAAAGAGATAATCTAGACATTTTTTTATAGATCGAATAATTAGTCGCACAAATAGTACATAACTAGAGGGTGAAAGGTGGAATTCACTTTATTTCAACAACAAAGTCATACTCTGACTAACTACTTCGAGAAAACTGCATCAGGGCGGTTTTTGAGACGTAGGCCATGCAAGCATGAATGTGTACGCAAATGCTGCAAAATTTAAAGATCAATCGATGATAAGCGCATAGTTAAGAACGTGTGCTTGACTGCTTGTACCCTGAGTGTGTTATGCTACGACGTCAGGAAATCACCGATGAAGGGGTCGTCGTCAGGAAAGAACTCCGGCCAGGGTAGGGGGCTGTTCGCGCCGCCAACGAAGCTAGACGAAGCCGTCGCGCTGCACCGGCCGTTCGCGGCATCGGATAGATCGGCGAGGGGAGGCAGCGAGCCACCGTGACAGTAGTTATCGAACTCATCGGCGGCGCCACAGCCGAGGAGGAGGCCGCTGCTAACAGTTACATGCGCTTCAGAAAACGTGCACGACATCTGCTGATCACCGGCCGTTGAGGCTGAGGCAGCAGCAGTAGGAGCATTTGCCGACATCGTTCCCTGCGGCGAGCATGCCGCTTCGACGTCAGACGCCAAGACGGCGCTGGAGCCCGCTGAGACCGAGGCAATTGTGGTGGCCGCGGACTGGAGGAGGCACTGCAGGTACTGGAGCTTGGCGGCCTGCAGGAAAGGCACCACGTCGGTGCCGGCGCCCTGCAGCTGCGCCGTCACCGAGGCGTCGACGGCGGCGGCGCCAAGCTGGCCCCGGAGCGCCGCGAGCGCGACGAGCTGCGGCAGCGCGTCGAAGAAGTCGGTCCGCGGACGGTGCGTCATGGGGTCGAAGCCCATCTGGATGAGCCGCTTCTTGAGGTGCGTGTTCCAGAAGTTCTTGATCTCGTTGTCCGTCCGCCCCGGCAGGTGCGTCGCGATCGCCGACCACCTGATCAGATCAGGTGACAGCAGTAGGTGAGCAATTGGTACGTTCAGATCAATGGAGTTCGAGTGACGCATTGATATGTGTGGGCTACGGCGACCTACTTGTTGCCGAGGAGGGAGTGGAGGTGGAGGATGGTCTGCTCCTCGTCCTTGGAGAACTTGCCCCTCTTGATGTCCGGCCTCAGGTAGTTGGTCCACCTCAGCCGGCAGCTCTTGCCACATCTGTTCAGCCCTGCAATTTCATACACATAAACAGTTAAACATCAGGTGTTCAATCAAGGGATTACAGCTGTTTGGACACAATTTCAGACACAAACTTGATCGTCGTCTTAGAAAGGTGAACTGTACCAGAAAGCCTCGGGAGGTTCCTCCAGCTGCCATGGCCGTACTTCTGGATGAACTGGAGTAGCTTCTTGTCCTCCTCCGGAGTCCACGGGCCCTTCTTGAGGATTCCGCTCTCCTCGCAGCTAGGAGACCTCCCCATTCTAACTGGCTGGGCTTCTTCTTCTAGCTTGAAGTGGTGGTGCGTTGCTTGCTTTTATAGTGGTTGATGTGTGCTTCCGTGCTTGTGATCTTTGTCCCCCCTACTTGTGGGGTTTTGTCTCGCTATATGTGGATTGCTCTGCTTTTTCTAGTGAGAACTTGCAGCGGTTTCGGGTGATGCACGTGTCTTGGTGGTCTGCGCACGCAAGGAAATACAAATTTTAGTTCGAGGCCAGAGGAAAGCATGGTTCTTGTCCCGCTCGAAGGAATTGAGGGATACTATTAGTATTTGTCTACTTGGTTTAACCGACTATATTTGTATTTACAATTGTTTTGTGATGTGCCTAGAACTGTTTGTTGTTGTTGAAATTAAGTTACATGTTGTTTCTTTTTGACACACGAGGCAAATGTTTTGCCTATTTCATTGGTCAAGATTTAAGAAGAAGATTTCGCAAAAAAAGAAGAAGAATGTTGACCAGTTAATAACGGAAAACTGGTCAGAAACCCCGATATAACTAGGAGCAAACCCATTTTCATCGACGGCGCGACAAACACAACAACAAACACCAACCGCACAAACACAAACATACATGAGTGGAGAAGTCGTGCCTGCATGGACAACACACTAGTGGCTCTTCCACACCACCGAACAAGCACATCTCGCACCGTCAGAGACAAAAAGTCAAAGCAGACAATGAAGGTGACGCAACAAACACTCCACCGGTCCACCCACAACGAAAGCTCATCGCTTACATGATACTAGGTCAATGCCCTTGAAGGTTAGGAACTCTCGGTGGCCACGCCTCGATCTTCATCGCTTCAGCTTGTCGTCCACTTGGACAACCGACTGCTGCCCGGACATAACACCACTCAATATCGATTTGCAATGTTGCACGACCCATCTGCATGTATTCGGATTAACACAACCATCACCCACATACTAGGGCCGTCTCATCAACACATCCATGGCTTCCAACCAGACATAAAGTTCTACCGTGCTCTCTAGGGCATGCTGATTGACCCAAGTTCAACCATCTCACTACCCGCAAAGAGTCGCAGTCGTATCACTTTTGGATGCCGGCACCAACTTTACAAGGATATACCCCGAAGAGGGAAACAAAGAAGACACTACTATTGTCCACTTTGGGAGACCAAAACTTGATTTTTTAGTTTTTCTCGCGGAGGGAGTACGTGAAGGTACCAACACAAGATCGAGGATAGCTTTCGCCGACTTTCTTATTCTGCCACATAAAAAAGTTATAGACATGAATAACTTAGCGTCCAAACATAGAGTCATATGTGATGCGTCTTGCACATCCATCATTGGCACAAGAGCCTCACACGGAAGCGCACCTACGTAGCATCATTGCCACAACTTCTGGGTCTAAATCCCTGACTAAAGTGATGACACTCGTCGCCCTCGCCCTTAGAGCATCTCCCACCGGCACCCTCCAAATTAGTGTCTAGCACAACCCCACCCCCCACAATTGAGGCCCAATTTGAAGGTGCCGGACACATCTTCGGCACATTAGGGGGTGCAACCCACATAGGCGCCACCCAAACAAAAAAAATATAACCAAATTCAAAGAAATTTTAAAACTTTTCAAATTTCATTCATATTCATTTCATATTATACAAATTATTTGAATGAAATTTGCGCCTATCCTACTCCTCCTCGTCCTCCTTGTCCCCGAACGATGAGTCTCTATCGCTGTCGTCGTCGTCGAGGTACACCACGTTGGCGCATGAGGCAACACGGCTAGTGGAGGCGCCATCATGTCGCGGTGTACGGCGGGTCGAGGCCCCAACGGAGGAGGAGGCCGCCGTATGGGTCGAGCTAGCCATGGCTGCCATGAGGCCCGCCGAGTCCCGCTCGATGTCCACCACCGTTGTGCTCGTTCTGCAGTGTGGACAACACATCGTAGCCCGCCGGGATGACCTCCACCGCCAATGGAGGATGCCACCGCGGGCAGCGAAGATACATGCGCTCATGGCGAACGCTAGCGTTGTTTGTGGATAAAGTCCACGGTGCAGCGGTGAGAGTCGCTCATGCTTCACAACCTGGTGCGGAAGTGAGCGTCGCTCCTGCTTCACCTCTTGACTGTTGTTTTCTGATGATCCAAATGCATTGAGATAGAGCTAACTTCGGACGAGCGAAGCGAGGCCTGGTATGGTACGAGTTGTTTCCGCGTCGGACTGCAGCCGACCTAGTTTATGCAACCATATATACATCTTGTAAGCCGCCGTTTTGGGATAAGTCGCAAGTTGTAAATCCTCGGCGTTTGTAACCTCACCCGAGCATAGTGAAAATCGGCTGGCTAGCGTCCATGGTTTTTTTCTTCTATTGTTGGAAGGGTTGTCCAAGTTAAATCGCGTGACCCGTTTTATGTTGATCTTGCTTTTGTTCATCGTATATTTGCCTATCGTTATAACACTGGCATAGGGAGGGACGACACGTGGCTTTGGAGGCACTAGCCGGAACATGATCGCGCTTCCCATGTCGGCGGGCCGCTTAGATCATGGACACAATCGTGTGTATGGTTGCATCCCACCATCCGTGGCGTCCGATGGTGTTGTAGTGCGTTGGGGCCGTCGATGGTGGCGATGACCGCCTCTCGCTCATGATCGACGCAGTCTCTCCAATCGTCTGGGATCGTCGTTCTCTGGGAGGCGCCGCTCCTCCCACGTCATCAAGCTCCGGCGGCGAGCGATGAAGCAGACGATCTCGACTGTCGTCTTGGTAAGTGGCGGCACGGGAAGGTGTGACGCCCTAAAATCGGTACTATGTAGATTTAAGCGTTCCCGCCGAAATCCGCATAATAACGATTTTAGGTCGCCCACCAGACATAATGTGCACGCCGAAACATGCGCATTATGTGGGTGGAATTGTGATAACATTACAACAGTTCCGATACATCCACAAATACAACAGAAGATAAAATACAACAACGACTCGAACGAGTCAAGATACAAAAGATACAATACAAAGATACAAATGACAGCGGAAGCAGAATAGTATCCGACTACGGATAAGATGCAAATTGGACTAAGAGTGCTGAAGATAAGCGATGGCGCCATATCCCTGCCCAGCCAAGCCGGAGGGATTCCCAAGCTAACGTCGTCGGACTTCAAACCTGATAACTGCACATAAAGCACATCCCAAAAGAGGATCAGGGCACTCCCTGGCAAGCAAAACCGACTTGCCTACTTTCTACACCATCTCCCAAAATATAGGGGAGGTGGACTTAGCGGCAGCAGCACTAGCAACCTAAAGAGACACGCTACAACTTCCGTCCAATCAGAGAGGGATAAGAGAGCGCATAAGATAAACATCTACAGCTAACACCAAACATAACCCATTCTCGAATTAACCCCCTCAACCAAATATGAGGAAGCAATTCGGGAAACTCACACATTGAACAGTTTTTAATTATAATATATTGTGAAAGTAATTCTATGTTACTAATCAAATTAATTAACATTAATTAGGTGCAAGTTGTCTAGATCTTGTTAGCCAGCATCATCACCAAAATCGTCCATAACCGTGGACACGGCTCATCGATAAGATTATACCCTGCAGGGGTGCACTACTGTACCCATACTCGCATGATCAACCCAAGCAAGCATCAGGGCTTCTCAACACGACTTATTCCTTCACTACAGCAAGTCCAAGTGCCACCCATATGAGTTGTTACCCGCGTCAGGAGTCCGGCCGAATCTCAATTGCGGACTCATTAGTTTGCGACTACGCCACCATGTGGCTCAAACCACAGTAGGAACTGTCCGCTTCGTGTCGTACCGCACCTATATGACCCCCCGTGTCACATAACCTCTCATCATCATCATCATCATGCACATGCATATGAGCAAATGGAAAACCCGAACTACTTGCGGCACATGGACAAGCTGTAGATCCGTTCAAAGTCGAGGGGGGCTCCATAGGGCCTCCCACAAGTGGTTAATGCGCTCAAAATTGGATCCGAGGACAAAATCTCAGTTCCTAGGTCGACACTGAGCAGAACAAAGCACCTCGCAAGGCCTTCCGCCTGGTGCCTTATCTTTTAATTATAATACCCCAATATAATACAACATTTTATTAAGGTAGAATAATATATCATACTAAGCAGATGAAACATAAGACCAACAGACGACTCGCACAAACAACTCTAAGCATGCGCTACGACTCGCAAGGCCAACAGATAAACATGTAACGGGTATTAGGTTGTGGGGATAAAGCTGTATGGGCTGCAGGATAAACATGTGATGGAATCGCAGTTCAAGAATCGATAACTAGGGTAGCAGAGATCAACGGCAGGAATGAAAGACAATGTATAGGTAAACAAGCAAACTTTGCTTGCCTGGAATCCCGCATGGAAGCAGATCTTGTCTTTGCTCACACATCTCAACGCCGTATCCGCGAAGAAGCAACAAACACTGGAAAGCGTAAAAGATGCATTTTACAACTACGGCAAAAGATCCAGCATGATCATACGAGAATGATGCATGGCATGGCGAGATGCAATTTGAGATGCACTTAACTCAAATTAAGCGGAACCGAGGTTCCGACAATTAATACTTAGGTGCAAGTTATTTATCTACCCCACAAATTAAATGTTCATTAACATGGCAAGACATGGCAAAGATGATCTAGTCAAATTAAATAGAATGGGGCAATAAATAAATATTTACCCAACGTATTCCATATTTATTATTTAGGTGCAATTATTAAACTACACTAAGCATTTAAAATAAAAGATGCAAAATGACATAAGAATGGCATATTAATGTTCATTTCATTTTTCTGATAAAAATAGATATAAAGTTTGTATTATCTGAAATTGTGGAACAAAAGATAGTACATATATAAGATTTACATATTTAAAAAGAAAGAGAGAAAAAGGTGTGGGTTAAAGCTTCCACAAGGATTCGAACTAGGGATTGCCTGGGTGAGGAAAAGGGACCTAACCACTGGACTGATTTGGTGCTTCTGATATTTGTACAACGCCTCTGTATATGATTGTTGGCACTTTAACTGAATCTGATGGAAAAGGCAGGAAAAAAAGGAACTGTCGGTGGATGGTGGGAATCGAACTCGCGATCTGAAAGCCAGAGGATCAGCGCGCAAGCCGCCGGACTACGAGGACGCTGGTGATAGCATTCAAACGCCACGGTACATGAAGGAAGGTGGCGACGTTAACTGAAACTCTACAGGGCAGATTCAGGCTTCAGACTTCTGGATCGCTGGGAGATTGACGACGGCCAGCGACAACCACCACGCCTCCTCGCCACATAGGGCACACAGAGCAAGGGGAGAGAGGGGAGAGGGGTGCGGCTCACTTTGGGGGTGCTGTTGGAGAGCTCGTACGCTTGGGGAAGGACATAGGGCGACGATCTAGGCGACGGGAAGCGCAAGGCCGAAGGAGGAAGACGAGCTTGTTGTCGACAACCGGGACAGCCCCAGCTCCGGCCGCTGCAGTGCAGATGTCGGAGACGATGCGGCGGTTCCATTCCTGCACTCAGGAGAGGACGAAGGCGACCATGACGTCGGGTTGGTGGAGCTGCAAGCTACAGCCATGGTTATGGCTTCGGTGGAGAAGGAAGAATTGAGGAGGAAGAAGGGAAGAAGAAAGAGGGGGAAGTGGCGGCGCGGAGGGAGGAGAAGGAGCGAAGCTAGGGTTAGGGAGAGCAGATGAGGGGGCTAAGTAGGAGGGGAAAAGGTAGAGGGAGTGGGGGCCATGGTGGGGAGGAGCTCGCTGCTTTCTCCTCTGTCTTCGTTGACTGTACGGAGGAGGAAGGAGGGGGGTGTGGGCTTCGGATGAGTTGGGCCAGGAGGAGGAGGTGTTGGGTTTTGGCCCAGTTAGAGTTTTTTTTTGAAATTTTATTTCTCCTGTAGTTCTTTTTCTGCTTTTGTATTTCTAAAACAAAATAGAAAGAATTTTTAATAAAGAAACTTTACAAAATAGTTTTAGTTTAAAATAGGAAAATTAATAAACTAGTTTTTATAATAATTGCAAAATATTTGTAATACACATTTTAATTAATTTCAAAAGCATTTGAATTTAATTGTGAGAAAAGAATTTAAGTGGAGTTTGAATTTAAATGTAACAATTTTAAAAAAAAGATAGACAAATGCAAATGATGCATGATGATGTCATGTTTATGCAAAAAGAAAAACAAACATTTTTTTTTCTAATTTGGGAAAAATCCCGGGGCGTTACAACCGACACCACTAACAAGGGATCGCGTCCCGCGATCCACGCCGAGACCACAAGAAGAGAGGGGTAACTACCGAGTCTTCACGCTCCGGGATGAACTTCTCGACACCACTAACAAGTGATTGTTGCTCCACCTTGAAATTCTCGACACCACTAACAAGAAGTTCTAACTCCACCTTGAAGTTGTCGACACCACTAACAAGAAGAGCTGCTCATGACGAAGACGACTCTGAAAGATCGAACCTAATAGGATAAAAGGCAAGAAATTGTCCACCCACACGTAGGATCCTAAACTTTGAAGTTGGATAAGAAAAGAGACTCCAAAACAAATAAGGTAAGAGGAGAAATAGAATTGAGGTAAGGAGTAAAAATAAACCTATTGAGATACTTTCCAAAATTAGTTTAGTCAAATAGTTTTCGACACTCTAGAAACAACGACCGTTAGCGAGGTTATCCTACAGGCTTTTGCGGACCCGCTGCTTCGATAACCATTCGTATCGAAACAACAAGGAGATCGAAACCAAGGCTCTGATACCACTTTGTGACGCCCTAAAATCGGTACTATGTAGATTTAAGCGTTCCCGCCGAAATCCGCATAATAACGATTTTAGGTCGCCCACCAGACATAATGTGCACGCCGAAACATGCGCATTATGTGGGTGGAATTGTGATAACATTACAACAGTTCCGATACATCCACAAATACAACAGAAGATAAAATACAACAACGACTCGAACGAGTCAAGATACAAAAGATACAATACAAAGATACAAATGACAGCGGAATCAGAATAGTATCCGACTACGGATAAGATGCAAATTGGACTAAGAGTCCTGAAGATAAGCGATGGCGCCATATCCCTGCCCAGCCAAGTCGGAGGGATTCCCAAGCTAACGTCGTCGGACTTCAAACCTGATAACTGCACATAAAGCACATCCCAAAAGAGGGTCAGGGCACTCCCTGGCAAGCAAAACCGACTTGCCTACTTTCTACACCATCTCCCAAAATATAGGGGAGGTGGACTTAGCGGCAGCAGCACTAGCAACCTAAAGAGACACGCTACAACTTCCGTCTAATCAGAGAGGGATAAGAGAGCGCATAAGATAAACATCTACAGCTAACACCAAACATAACCCATTCTCGAATTAACCCCTCAACCAAATATGAGGAAGCAATTCGGGAAACTCACACATTGAACAGTTTTTATTTATAATATATTGTGAAAGTAATTCTATGTTAATAATCAAATTAATTAACATTAATTAGGTGCAAGTTGTCTAGATCTTGTTAGCCAGCATCATCACCAAAATCGTCCATAACCGTGGACACGGCTCATCGATAAGATTATACCCTGCAGGGGTGCACTACTGTACCCATACTCGCATGATCAACCCAAGCAAGCATCAGGGCTTCTCAACACGACTTATTCCTTCACTACAGCAAGTCCAAGTGCCACCCATATGAGTTGTTACCCGCGTCAGGAGTCCGGCCGAATCTCAATTGCGGACTCATTAGTTTGCGACTACGCCACCATGCGGCTCAAACCACAGTAGGAACTGTCCGCTTCGTGTCGTACCGCACCTATATGACCCCCCGTGTCACATAACCTCTCATCATCATCATCATCATGCACATGCATATGAGCAAATGGAAAACCCGAACTACTTGCGGCACATGGACAAGCTGTAGATCCGTTCAAAGTCGAGGGGGGCTCCATAGGGCCTCCCACAAGTGGTTAGTGCGCTCAAAATTGGATCCGTGGACAAAATCTCAGTTCCTAGGTCGACACTGAGCAGAACAAAGCACCTCGCAAGGCCTTCCGCCTGGTGCCTTATCTTTTAATTATAATACCCCAATATAATACAGCATTTTATTAAGGTAGAATAATATATCTTACTAAGCAGATGAAACATAAGACCAACAGACGACTCGCACAAACAACTCTAAGCATGCGCTACGACTCGCAAGGCCAACAGATAAACATGCAACGGGTATTAGGTTGTGAGGATAAAGCTGTATGGGCTGCAGGATAAACATGTGATGGGATCGCAGTTCAAGAATCGATACCTAGGGTAGCAGAGATCAACGGCAGGAATGAAAGACAATGTATAGGTAAACAAGCAAACTTTGCTTGCCTGGAATCCCGCATGGAAGCAGATCTTGTCTTTGCTCACACATCTCAACGCCGTATCCGTGAAGAAGCAACAAACACTGGAAAGCGTAAAAGATGCATTTTACAACTACGGCAAAAGATCCAGCATGATCATACGAGAATGATGCATGGCATGGCGAGATGCAATTTGAGATGCACTTAACTCAAATTAAGCGGAACCGGGGTTCCGACAATTAATACTTAGGTGCAAGTTATTTATCTACTCCACAAATTAAATGTTCATTAACATGGCAAGACATGGCAAAGATGATCTAGTCAAATTAAGTAGAATGGGGCAATAAATAAATATTTAACCCACGTATTCCATATTTATTATTTAGGTGCAACTATTAAACTACACTAAGCATTTAAAATAAAAGATGCAAAATGACATAAGAATGACATATTAATGTTCATTTCATTTTTCTGATAAAAATAGATATAAAGTTTGTATTATCTGAAATTGTGGAACAAAAGATAGTACATATATAAGATTTACATATTTAAAAGAAAGAGAGAAAAAGGTGCAATTTGAGATGCACTTAACTCAAATTAAGCGGAACCGGGGTTCCGACAATTAATACTTAGGTGCAAGTTATTTATCTACTCCACAAATTAAATGTTCATTAACATGGCAAGACATGGCAAAGATGATCTAGTCAAATTAAGTAGAATGGGGCAATAAATAAATATTTAACCCACGTATTCCATATTTATTATTTAGGTGCAACTATTAAACTACACTAAGCATTTAAAATAAAAGATGCAAAATGACATAAGAATGACATATTAATGTTCATTTCATTTTTCTGATAAAAATAGATATAAAGTTTGTATTATCTGAAATTGTGGAACAAAAGATAGTACATATATAAGATTTACATATTTAAAAGAAAGAGAGAAAAAGGTGTGGGTTAAAGCTTCCACAAGGATTCGAACTCGGGATTGCCTGGGGGAGGAAAAGGGACCTAACCACTGGACTGATTTGGTGCTTCTGATATTTGTACAACGCCTCTGTATATGATTGTTGGCACTTTAACTGAATCTGATGGAAAAGGCAGGAAAAAAAGGAACTGTCGGTGGATGGTGGGAATCGAACTCGCGATCTGAAAGCCAGAGGATCAGCGCGCAAGCCGCCGGACTACGAGGACGCTGGTGATAGCATTCAAACGCCACGGTACATGAAGGAAGGTGGCGACGTTAACTGAAACTCTACAGGGCAGATTCAGGCTTCAGACTTCTGGATCGCTGGGAGATTGACGACGGCCAGCGACAACCACCACGCCTCCTCGCCACATAGGGCACACAGAGCAAAGGGAGAGAGGGGAGAGAGGGGAGAGGGGAGCGGCTCACTTTGGGGGTGCTGTTGGAGAGCTCGTACGCTTGGGGAAGGACATAGGGCGACGATCTAGGCGACGGGAAGCGCAAGGCCGAAGGAGGAAGACGAGCTTGTTGTCGACAACCGGGACAGCCCCAGCTCCGGCCGCTGCAGTGCAGATGTCGGAGACGATGCGGTGGTTCCATTCCTGCACTCAAGAGAGGACGAAGGCGACCATGACGTCGGGTTGGTGGAGCTGCAAGCTACAGCCATGGTTATGGCTTCGGTGGAGAAGGAAGAATTGAGGGAGGAAGAAGGGAAGAAGAAAGAGGGGGAAGTGGCGGCGCGGAGGGAGGAGAAGGAGCGAAGCTAGGGTTAGGGAGAGCAGAGGAGGGGGCTAAGTAGGAGGGGAAAAGGTAGAGGGAGTGGGGGCCATGGTGGGGAGGAGCTCGCTGCTTTCTCCTCTGTCTTCGTTGACTGTACGGAGGAGGAAGGAGGGGGGTGTGGGCTTCAGATGAGTTGGGCCAGGAGGAGGAGGTGTTGGGTTTTGGCCCAGTTAGAGTTTTTTTTTGAAATTTTATTTCTCCTGTAGTTCTTTTTCTGCTTTTGTATTTCTAAAACAAAATAGAAAGAATTTTTAATAAAGAAACTTTACAAAATAGGTTTAGTTTAAAATAGGAAAATTAATAAACTAGTTTTTATAATAATTACAAAATATTTGTAATACACATTTTAATTAATTTCAAAAGCATTTGAATTTAATTGTGAGAAAAGAATTTAAGTGGAGTTTGAATTTAAATGTAACAATTTTAAAAAAAAGATAGACAAATGCAAATGATGCATGATGATGTCATGTTTATGCAAAAAGAAAAACAAACCTTTTTTTTTTCTAATTTGGGAAAAATCCCGGGGCGTTACAGAAGGCCACCTCCGAAGATATGGACCAACGCTTGAGTAGGCGGTAGTATGGAGGTGTGAGGAGACCGTACTGATGCAGCTTCCAAGCTTCGTCCCTGCCGACGATCCGACTATCACGGTACACATGGATGGATGAGGGCGAGGAGGAGAGCGCAAGGGCGAAGAGGTGAAGAGGAGAGAGTAGGACGGCTTGGAGAAGCACAGTGAGGGTGTCGAGTTATATGGTGGCAGTGAGAGGAGGGCGGTACAAACTGCTTAAATGCGAAGCATGGGGAGCCGCAACGCCGGCCGCGTGGCATGTCTTGTCGTGTCGTCGCTTTTCCTAGCCGATGCCTGCGTGTAGAAAGGGCTGCCACCCCGTCGTGTCGCATTGGAAATCGCCGACGACTACGCCATTAACACGGCCAGACCAACCTCTTTGGCCCGGGGTGTATGACGAACGGGCCACCCCTGTGAGAATGCGTATTCGGGCCAACCCTGTGAGAATGCGTGTTCGTCTGATGTCCGGCCCTAGAGGGCCTCCAAACATGGGGCCGTTTCAAAGGCGGCAGACATTAAATGGCTCAAATCAGACATTTGAGGGTGCTGACCCCGACTAGTACAGATCGGGCAAACGCACACGGTCAGCTTTGATGGTTATAGGGTCCATCGCTGGACAATATGGGTGCACATCGCACACGGACAAGTTAATCATGTGTGATGGTTCGTTATTTGCAACATACTAAATAATTCACTCGTGTGCGATATCCTGAGTCTTGACCATGATTAATGTATTTTAATCATGTGCGGCAGAAATAACTACACACGATTATATTTATTTTCTCGTGCACGATTTCTTGTTATCATGAACTGAAAAGCCGGTATTGATAGTCCAATCAACCTCTTGTTTACTGTAAAATGTACCGTATGCGGTAACCATCATAATTTATTCATTTAATTGAAATCACATATATATATATATATATATATATATATATATATATATATATATATATATATATAATGACATATCGTAATCAAATAGTTCACTAAACATTTTTGACACCAATAGTACATATATATACACACATTGGGCCACCATGGTATGCTGCTATGAAAAGGTATACAAATGGAATAGTCAACGAAAAAGAACATTTTTTGACTACGTCTTTGTCTTTCTCTTTGGCTAATAGAAGGACGGTGAACATTTCCTTTACCGCCATGATCGTCATGCGTTATGCCTCCATCTCAAATATGCTTCTTCACTGAAATAGAAAAAAAATGAGTTATGTTAGATCAGTGTAGATACAATATAAAAGACACGAGACATACGAAATGAATAACAAGGAAAACAAACTTATAAATCCACTGCTTGATTGTTCTGCAATACGCTCTTTTATGGTTGAAAGCTAGGTGCAGACGGTTGGAGCTTCCTTGACGCTCATTTCTTCAACAAAACATGAAAAACATGTCCTTGTGTTTCTTGCCTATCCATTCTTGCCTACTTGTTGTGTGTAAAATAATCCTTGGTGTGCACACAAGGTATGCATGTTGTGTTCAAAATATCCATTAGTGTAAGAAGGTAAAGCAGAAAAAACAACCAAACTAAACTGGCTAGCCACTTACCAGCACGTACAGATTGGCCAAGAGAGGGAAATAAAGACTCTCTTCGGTTTTTTTGTACTGTGCCACCAAAATTAGATCCCTATTACACAAGTATAAAATGAAATGTGCTCTATCAAATATTTTTTCGTACCAAATATCTAGTGGTACCACAACAATAAAGAAAAGTAACAAAATATTCTCTAAAAACACATCTAACAGATCCGGCCTTCCTAGTGCATAAACAAGATATTCTAAGAGATCCGACATATTGAACGTGAGGACGGATTTGATAACCGAATGCTAACCTTCGGGATGTCGATAAGAAGATGCTGACCTCGCCATGTGTGTGTGGGAGGGGGGGGGGGGGGCAGGTTTCCCGCGAGGTCATCGACCGCTCGACCGGCAGGGGAGGCCAAATGCGGCAGCGCCTCACCACAGGGGCCGAGAGGGCGTGTGCAGCTGTAGCGCATAGGAGGCGGTTGGAGAGGGGAGTGTAAAGTGTGTCCACGGGTGAAGCGCTGCTGGTACCTTTTTTATAGGTAGGGTTCAACTTACTGGTCCATAACGGGCTAGCTGGTATCCTGGTATCGCACACGATTACTAGTGCGTTATTCGTGTGCGATCATGCAGCCGCCTACAAAGACTTATCACACGCGTTTAGCCGTAAACAAAATCATGTGCGATTTATTGTGCCAAAGAGCTAAATTCGCACACGATTTTATAGCCACAAATCATGTGCGATAGTTTTGTGCTAAAAAGTGCAATCAGCCATTATTACACATTTGAACAAAACCGAAGCACCTTTAGAAAGAAGGAGTACTAGACATAATGGAACCAGGTTTAACATATTTGGATAATATGAATTGCTATCGGAAGGCTCCATTAATTCAAACTCATGGTTTGCCCTTCCACTTGCTATATAAAGGTTGGAGACCCAATCGGACACTAGAAACACAGCCTTCACGTTGCGACGGGAATATTTTAATGTTTCACAATAGTTGAAAGTTTATATTATTTGACATGATGTTTTTTGTAGTTGATGATAGAAAACAGGTGACATGAAAAACTGGATGATGATGAAAAGTAAATAACATGGGATATGTGGCATGCAAAGAAAAATTGACTTTAATGAATGAGGGGGTGGCATGGACATTGGTTGGTCAAAAGAATGGATGATGTGGATAGCTTGCATGTTGAGATAGAAATTTAATGCACTTAGTGGGGTTTTGTTTTATAAGAGATATCGATATATATATATATATATATATATATATATATATATATATATATATATATATATATATATATATATATATATATAACACATAAGAACCACCTAATACTTATCTAAACATATTCATCGTTCTCGCCAGAGAGGAGGACAACATCTTCATCGTTGTGCGGGGCCCTTTCGTTACTTGGGGCCTCGGTAACGTCGGCGAGCGGGTTGCTAGAGCCTAAGGCCTCAGGAACATCGACGAGCTGGTTGCTGGCTTGCCCGACTTTCCACTTGGCCAACCAACTTTTTGCTGCAAGCATCCAAAGCCCCGTCTGCTTTGTGACCTCCTGGCTAGCGCGCAACAGAGCACGCAGTCAGAACTTTTTAAGAGTGATAAAGGACTCCTCTACCACGCAATGCACCAATACTTCCTCACACCTCGTCGACGCGATGGACATCCCCACCAGCTTATTCTCCTCAAGTTTCTCTAGGGTGACCGGAGGCACGTCTGACGACGAACCCGAATAGCTGTCTTCAAACTCCTACACCGCCATGAGGTCAACGAAGTTAGCCCCATCTCCGTGCGTTGGGGACAACTTCTCTTGCGCCTCAAATCAACGTGGAATCGACTGAGGAAGCTGTGGACACCATCTCTCCGATGCCGCGAGGTTGGTTGAGCTACCGCAGCTACGGTCGTTGAGGGCAGCACCTCCTCCAAGTACGACGATGGCGGGAGGTCGAGGAAGATACCCCATGCCCGCTTCCATGCTGTGTGGCATTGTATACAAATCCTAAATAAACAAATGTCCATGTCCATAAAAGCAATTTACACTCAAGCATGTAAAAGGTGGGAACACCGTGATATTTCATATAAGATATTTTAGAAAATAGCGGGACGACACAAAAGTAGATATACAAAAACATTAAACTAATTGTGTGCAATACACAATATATGACACACGTTTGTCTGGTCATAACTCGTCTGCGATACTTCACACACACTTTAAAAATAAAATTGTATACGAATCTTGGATCCATAAACACCATTTACGGTCTCGCATAAAGCCTCATCGTGCCTATTACAAGTTTAGAACTACCGACTTCACAACAGCCCGCGATGCTACGTACACCATACCTCCATGCCCCTGCAGCCTCATGACTACCATCTCTGCTATAGACTAGACTAAATCCGCTCTCCTTCGTGTGGCCGGGAGAATCGATCCACCCTTCAATAGTTGTCACTAAGCACGACTAATGCGCGTCACCGCCGGCAATACATGCCAGCTTGCTTTCCCTCAGTTGCACAACCATGCATGGTGCCACTGCTCCGATGCCCAACACACTACACACAGTGCAACTTTGGGTTGCCCTATCCAAATGCATCCATTTTGCATGCACCGTGACCATTGAACACGAGCTCTCCACCGTGCCGGTCTCAAGCGCCATCACGTCAACACTGCAGCTCGTGCATCCATTTTGTATGCACCGTGACCATTGAACACGAGCTCTCCACCGTGCCGGTCTCAAGCGCCATCACGTCAACACTGCAGCTCGTTGCTAGATCCTGGCTGCTAAACGCACTACACTGTCGGCGCCTCGGCGGACACCCTCGGCGACGAGGAGAGTAGGGGTGGGGCGTGGTGGCGGTGTTCAGTTGACTGTAGCTCAGCCGTGTAGCCCATGGGGAGTGATCCGGTGGCCGTTTCACCACTTCTTTTATAAGGTACCTGCAAAATGCATTTGTATGTTTAGTTATCAAGTGGTCATATTTGTCTACTTTCTTTTATAGGAACGTGGTAGGGGAAGCCCCTACAATCTATTATATATTAATAAAAGCAAAATAAGTTAATTTTTCGAGACACCACGTTAAGCCACATATGTTAGAAATATATAATCCGTTTATTTAAAGGACTTTGCTAATTAGCAGACGCATGCTGGTTAGCGTATCTCTACGCAGAGCCCGAGCCATAGAAATAGCCCCTTTTACATGCATGCATAAACAAACAGAAAAGGTGATGCCATCCCGCATTAAATGTAAAACTAAAAAATTTAAAAAGTTTCGTAGTCCAAACCGTTTATCCGATCGAGAATCCGTTTTCACCGTTACATCGGTCGCGACGAGAGCTTTGAAACTAGATCTGATCTTGATATGTTCCGACAACTTTTTTTTACCAGAAGTCACCACCCCTGTAACAAATAAGTTACCCGGTCTTCTATACGTAAGTTACCTACCATATTAGCGATTAGTTTTTTGGTTGAAATAGAATATTTTTCTTGTTCTATTAATCTTTACGAGTTTTAACGTGATCAAATTACTTTGAAATGATAAATTTATCATGCATGCATAAGTATTAGGATGATAACTGCTGATTTCATAGTGAAAAAGTACATATAAAATAGATGGACATTGTGTTTGTAAAAACATTATTTAGTTGACATGGTAACTATATTGATTTCATGGTGGATAACTACATCATGAACACATAGATAACTTCTCATAAGTACTGAGTGGATAACTCCATCATTATTGGGTGAGTTACTATTACATAGAGAGTATGGTAACTATATTGGTTTCTTGTTGGATAACTTAACTATGAAAACACATGATCAATAATGTGAGGGTAAATCTGTCAGTATTGGATGATAACTATTACCGAAAGAGTAGTGTAGTTATAACAATTTTGTGGTGGTAACTACACCTGAAAAATAAAATGAGATAACTTTATCAGTACTAGGTAGTAACTATTATTGAGAGAGTGGGGTAAATATAACGATTTTGTGATGGATAACTAGACATAAAAACACATGAGTAACTTTATTAATACTGGGAAAAATCTATCAGGATGATAACTATTCCTGAGAGTGTATAACTACATCACGAACACATGGATAGATAAATTCATAAAAAATGGTGGTAAATTCATCAGTATTAGGTAAAAAACCTGAAATAGTATGGTAACTATATTAATTTTGTGTACCAAGTGATAAGTTCATCCATATTGGTTTGGTAAATATTATCAAAACATATGATAAATATTACCGAAATAGTATGATAACTTATGTGTTACGGACGTGGTAATTTTGGGGAAAGAGTTATCAGAATATGTCAACATGGGATCTAGTTTCGAAGATCTCATCGCGACAAGCTCAACGGTGAAAACGGATTCTAAATCGGATAAACGGTTTGATATACAAATCATTTTAAAATTTCGTATTTTATAATTAATGCGGGATGACATCATCATTTGCGCATGTGGACTAAACTGGCTGAGCATGCATGCGCGTGGGAGTTCAGATGATCAATGCTTCGATGTACGCGAAGGCGCCTTACAAATACACCATGTCCCGTTCCATTAGTTTAAAAATAATTAAAAAGGAGTCCAATCAGGATTTATTTGCTAATCATGTATACCACACGATAATAGAGTGGGGGCTGGGTACAACCGGTAAGCTAACTGTGAATCGGTAATAAGGTCACTTGTTCAGTTAAAAAAAAGCTGGTCAATGCGTATTTGGTGCATACTTCTGAATACTCTATTGCGCACGTCAAGTTTCGAAAAAAAGTTTATTTCCTGTGGCATGTGTAAGAAAGACCAAAAAATATTTCGTCAAATACATATTTTAGCACCAGTTTTTTATGTTTTAAAAACCCTTACCAAAAATATCAATTTGCATGAGGCGACTAAGTGAGCATATGGAACAACGACATGTACACGAGAAATTGTTTGTCCAATTTTTCAGACATCTCACAATATGTTTAATATGCATTTTAAAAATCGGAAGGATATGCTCTGGAGTGTCACAACGTCACCCCTGATTTGCACGTTTTAAGCATAATTCAAAGAGTTTAAAAGAAAATGTGACATGCATAGTGGTGCGAAGTGCACACCCTGGGAAGACAAATTTCTGACCACCTCAGTAAGAAAATAAAAAAAATTAGACAGATACAATATGCTTATAATTCGTACGACACCATATTTACCAGCAAGAGATTATCGCGAAGAATGTGTATACATACATACAAAGTCGGAGTTCAGTGTAATTTAGGTGTGGCCACCCCACTCAACTTTAGATTAAGGTGGGACGAAAAATTTCTGGTAAGTCTTAGAAGGGAATATTTACTGCTCCCCGATCCATAAAAAGCATAGTTGTATTATCTTTCGTCCTCTTGACAATTTATCTCAAGCTCTGCCACTAAAATAAAATACACTATAGAGATTGATTAGGGCATCCCTTAGTGAAAATATATAAGGTTATAGAGTAGGTTCGCGGCGATAGAACTTTGGACTCAAGGAGATGGTTATGGTCCTTAATGGGCATTTCGTTTCTCCGTATATCTTATTTTCACGAACGTAAGAAAAATAATATCCATACAAACTCTAATTACTTTACAAAATCATCAAAGCATACTTTGCTTATATGACGTTGTCTAAAACATAGATACCACGCGATCAACAACATCTAAATTATCGTTGTAGTTAGAATATAATAAATGGGTTAGATTGGAAAAAAAATATCAGATAAGGTTTGACACAATTTATCTCTAAAATAGTGACACTATGTTTATCCACATCATCAAAATGTCGCGATAATTAAATCTAAAATAAACACCCTAGATTTCTAAACAAGCGGTCACATAACCGGGAACTGGGGTGACATAATTTATCTTTAGAAGGTCCTTGTGTGACTAAGCGATCAACGTTAACACATACTTCCTTAGCAGAATTGTGGTCATTGCAAATAAAATGTTCCTAAATATGCCACAAATTTAGTTGTGATTTAGGTAGAGGAAACAAGCCATAAGTCACATTGTTATAAGTCATGTTTATCTATTCCAAAATATTTTTTCCTAGCACGCCCCCATGCAAAACACATGTCACCATATACTATCGTATTTCATATCAACCATGGTTCTCAACTAATTAAGTTAAATATATTCTAAAAAATCAACTAGGTATTAGTTGACTGAAATAAAATCCAAGGACATGTCCACTATGGTAAATATGACGCCCTTGCAAATTTTTGTAGTGTTCAGATAAATAATTATTACTCAAAACATAACAATAGTTGATTTGTTCTTACGTCACTAATCCATGTAGGTGCACAGTTGATGACTAGGGTGACATGGTGTTTTAGGGATCTTAAAATAATAAATCATGCATTCAAATGAACCATATAAAAATGGTAATATCATCTTTAAAAAGACCTTTCTCTGGTGAATGTATTTTATAGAAGTAATTGAGTCCACCATGATGTGACAATTTTCAATATTCGATGGTTTCCAAATTTTTTATGATTTAAGAAAGCAAATGATATCGTTTAGAATTTAGAATTGTTAACGTCTACAACAATTTTTGGACACATTGAGTGGGTTTAAGATGATCATAAATTTAGCTGCGATTTAGGCGGAGGAAACAAGCCATAAGTCACATAGTTATATCTCATGTGTATATATTCCATAATATTTGCTCCTAGCACACCCCCATGCAAAACACATGTCACTCTATACTATTGTATTTCATATCATCCATATTTTTCAACTAAGTTAAATATGTGGATTAGTTTACTGAAATAAAATCCAAGCACATGTCCAATATGGTAAATATGACGCCCTTGCAAATTTAATAGTGTTCACATAAATATTACCCAAAACGTAACAATAGTTGATTTCTTTTTACTTCACTAACTCATGTAAGTACACGGTTGATGACTAGGGTGGCATGGTGTTTCTGGGAGTTTAAAATAATGAATCCCGCACAAATTCAAAATGAACCATGCAAAAATGGTGACATTATCTTAAAAATAAATGTATCTAGACCTTTCTCTGGTGAATGAATTTTGTAAGATGTAATTGAATCCAATTTTCATGATGTCAAAGACAATTTTCAATATTTGATGGTTTACAATTATTTACGATTTAAGAAAGGAAATGATATTATTTAGAATTCTTAACATCTCTAAAAAAAAATTCGGACACATTGAGTGGGATTAAGATGATGCCCTCACATTTACAATTATTTACGATCTAAGAAAGGAAAGGATATCATTTAGAATTTAAAATTCTTAACGTCTCTAGAACAATTTACGTACACATTGAGTAGGCTTAAGATGATGCCCTCGCAAATGTGAGGGCCACCTGGCCAGTTATTTTTAATAATAAGAACTCAAATCCACGTTCATGATCCAGTTCCCTTTCCTCTTCTCCTTTCATCTTTCGTTTAGTATAAGTTTTACACTGCAATGGCTGAGTTGTAAATCTCACTATGTCCCGAATAAGAAAGGTACTAATCGAGCATCTCCGAGGTGTGATTGTTCGTCACATTTCATTAGGAGTGAATACCTCTTGCATCCAGGGACAAAGCTATAGGCTATAGCTCTCCGCAACCCCGGACAGCTGTCGAGGGCTCAACTACAACATCTCTATTAAGAAATATGCTTAATACATGGTTTGTTAATGGTGTTTTGCTGTTCAAAGTTCAGCCGACATCGCCTCAATATATGGCTCGCTCGGGCTGCTCGAGTGAGGTGGTTCCGCCATTGCTTGCATCCCTCTTTTGTCTCATCTACTGCCTCACTACCACAACTCCCTCTCTCATTCTTATTTCTCCTTACAACCACTAGCGTCGTTCTGAAATAGAGCCTCCTCCTACCAATTTCCCCTCCTCTCGCTTCATTATTGTGACGGTGGCTAACACGCTAGGGACAATAGTCGACTCACCGAGAAACCACTCTCTAAGCCATGTAGCGATAACACGACGTAATCCATAAGGAGGCCATCGATCTGTCAATATCACCATCACATGTCTCCGTTTCTCCGTCAGTTTTCTCCCTCTGCTTCACCCTCCACACTCTTCCTCACAATTAAATGACAATGAATTGTTTGCTCCTAACGACTTCAGAGGGAACATTTGCATACAACCAAATTAAAACAACTTAACCTGTTAAGTTACATTTTCCTTATGTACAAGTGGCTTATTAACCCAACAAGAGTATTATAACAGTTGCCTAATAGTAAATGCATATGTTGGAGCTGGTTTAGAAGCCGGTAGATGTCGACTACGTGCATGGTTGCAGGTTGGTGCAGGGTTCATTAGGTGGGTGACGCATTAGATGACACATTTATTTTAACATATATATATACACACAATATATAATGATTAGCTGAGTTGTTCACGTAGGGTTGTCGTGAAGCCGTTTGGCCTCTGCCCGCAAAGACATATGCTTGGAGTCAAGGTGAAGGAACTGACTGGCTGACTGCTGAACGGCTCTTGTCAAGCGCCTTCACAGGAACAGAAAAAACAAACCAGAGAGAGACCGAGATCGATCAAAGGTCAGCAGCAGCGTCGCACATCATTTCAAAAGATTATTTCCCCACCCGCTTTGCGAACGGCTACGTGCATGCGTCATTGTTGAATCCTTTACATGCATCTGGGTTGGTTAATTGGCGGCCCATGCACGCAACGCATAGGATAGTCTCTCCGGATCACCTATCCCCTGCCTATCCCACCCTCCCCCTAGAGACCTCAACTTTTTCGTCGCATCGATATCCCCATGTATTATTCATTCCATTGATTGCCTCGCTCTCCTTAACACTTAACAATACTGATGTAAACAATCTTCTGTAAAACTTCTGGTGATAATAAGAATGCAAAGTTGTTGAGAATGAGAAAAACCATTAGGATTTAGGAGTAACTAGTTCGATACCACACAGTTTTCCTTTCTCGGAATTTCAGGTTTGTGTTGTGGCCTCTATATGATGCACTACGGGAAGGAACTGAGACGCCGAGGCCGGCTGCCGTTGGCGTAGTATATGTACGCCGTCGGTGTACTACCCAGTAGGCGTAGACACAATTGTCGTCCACGTATAATACATCGTCGATTTATAAACTACCCTGACGGTGAACATCGGCCCGTCGACGTACACCCTGTCGGCATAATAACGTGGGGCCCTGCCGTCATGCCGCAGCGCCGTCTGAGGCAATGTGGCATAATCCTGTGTGTTCCTGGGTGACGTGGCACAATCCTGTGTGTTCCTGGCGAGGGAGACACCGTCAGCGTATGGAGGCACGTGGTAGAATCATGTGCGACATGCTGCGAGATCCTATGCGTCCATGGACACTCATACGTCGACGACATTGTCGTCGGCGTATGAAGTCTCGGTTTTGCACATTTTTTCGTTTTTGTTTCGTTCCTTGCATATTCAAATCCAGGCACAAATTGATATTTAAATTTCAAACACATTATATAACACATCCACATAGACATAAATACACCCACATCGACACAAACATAATATCATTATCGTACAAACATGATAGCTAATCGTCCAAACAACATAGTGGGTATCGAAACAAAAGTTCCTATAGCTCCCTAGTGTCATCGAACACGGGAGACTCCGAGAGACCGAGATCTCGCGGCGAGAAAAGAGGCGACCAACGCCGTGGGGCAGACACTGTCGAGCCACCACCGGAAGCGGGAGAAGAACGGCCAGGACCACCACCAGCGGAATCACCTGGAGAAGCACCACTGGTGCGCTGCGATCGCGTGCGACGAAGTCGGCGAGGTAGAAGCATGACCAAAGGGTCCAGTCCCGGAGCATCCTGCCCCCTGCATGTTTGAGCAAGAGTTAGCAACCACCAAAGTACATGAAAGCGGTAACAACTGGTTTGGCAAATAACTTACCGGAGTCTCTGAGAAGTAGGTCAAAGCGAATTGGTCCCTCGTTGGGAACGTTGGCCGGATCCCCGCTCCAGGTGGTGGAGGCGGTAGGACATCCTGCTCCCTAGTGGCAAACAAGTTCTCCTGAGCCTGCAAGATAGTTTAGATGTCATCGGGCGTTGTAGAAACAAAACGTTCAAACTAGGGAAATTGGGACTTGTCATGTTTTGCAAAAAATAAAGGTTGAAACTTACAGCCTCTAGACTCTCTTGCAACGCCTTGTGGGCTGTCTGTCTCCGGATCCACTCCTCATCCGCCAACACAAATTAAAATCCGCATAAGCGGCATTTTAGGCCGCCTTGAAATCAGCCTACAATTACAAAAGAGTGATATCTCATGAACTTAGCCACTTAGGAACTAATTTTGGAAAGATGATGGAAATGAGAAAAACTTACATTGCTAGCTCGGTAAGACCTTCAATGAGGAAGTAGAGGGGGGTCGTCATCGGTGAGGGTAGCCTTCACTCGTGCGAGGCTCAAAAAAGGAGTACGTGGGTCGCATGATCAAAAACGCGCAAACGGTCGTACTGCCCGCCTCACCCCGACAGAATCAATGCTCTCACGTCGGTCTCCACACCTCTAGGGTCATCCACCTCCGGGTGAAAACCACGTAAGGTCGAGATGGACCTAGCATTCTCCTCCTCCATAGTTTTGTAGTACTCGGGAAGTGAGGGCTGAGTCTGGCTCAGATCGGACGCCTGATATCCACAAGTATAGGGGATCGCTGAAATCGTCGATGGGAAGTATTACCTAAATTTATAGTTCGACTCAAAGGGAACACAATAATATTAATAAGACTTTATAAATTGAGATGTCACTCTCAACCATACATGTGTATCAGTATCAATAAACTCAACAAAAAATGGTGATGACAGTGATTTGATTAAAGCAAGACAATAAACATTAGCAGTTGTAATACTTTCCAGTTTTCACCGGAAGTAGTGAACGTGTCACTTCAGAGATTAAAACATAGGCATGAGGAGATAGCGGGGTGCTGCATGAATAAAATTGATCATATAACAAAATACAAATAGCAATGTGTTTTTTCTCTAACTCTGATGTATGTAGGTATGTGCTCCGAAAATAGTTGTGCGTACCAACCAAGAGAATTTGCACAACATCTATTGTCCTACCTGCCCATTTCACCAAGGCCAACTTGGAACTAGAGGTAATTATTTTTTATCCTTTCGAATAGCCCGGAACAACACATTAACACATCATGAACACATAGAATCTTCAAAGTAAAACATCCCCCTTGTTTTTCCTATATGTCACTTTTAGGGTTCACATGTTCAACATAATAACAGGTAATATAATTTGCAGATAGATATCAAACTCAATTTTCTGCGAGACAAGATTCGTAAAATCCATAGTAATATCAAAATAAAACAGTAAATAAAAATCAGTTTTCAAGGTTCCTTACCAAACTTCTTACCAATAGTGAAGGAGATATGCCCTAGAGGCAAATAAATAAGTAATATTTATTGTATTATCTCATAAGTTTATAATAGGTTTGTGTATTATGCTATAACTGTATTAATCGTAATTATTAATACACGTGTGATACATAGACAACCAGGTCCCTAGCAAGACTCTATATGAGCTAGTCCATTGGGCAACAGTTGATCGAGATTCCCGATCAAGGACAATGACGTCGGTTGACAATGGGGTCATCTTGTTAGTTGAATAAGGTGATGGACATACGCAAAGTATTGCAATAAGATCGTATTACGATGTTTGTCATTTGCAATAGATAATAGTATGATAGCTTATTCCTTAGACCGTGAGACCGTACTTATTGTTGCTTCGTAGGAGTGCTTTGAGAGCATCAAACGTTGTGTCTTATATAGCATGACAATAACGGTGTCCATCTTGGGTATTCCGAAAGAGCATCGAGACGTAAGGATCAAGAGCGGGATTTGTTCATTCTTGTAATGGAAAGATACTCTGGGCCCACTCGGTGATATTGCATCTATATAGCTGCGCAGCTTGTGACTAGGTCATGGAGATGGTAATATCACAGACGAGTTAATAACCTTCGTCGGTAACGAGATACATCAAAGACATCGGTGTGTCTACGATCATATCTCGGACAAGGTAGTATCGCAGAGACAAAGGGAATGAATATCATATTTATGGTTCAACGACGATATTCGTGGAATGCACAGGGGTCGTCATATATTTCCAGGTATCCCTGACGATCATTGGTGAGCGGAGTGTCTCAACCATGTCTGAAGTGTTCCCGAACCGTAGCGTAACAAACTTAAGGTCTTAGCGACGCTAGGAGATAGGTTCTGGAATTTTATAGGTTTTTATTGGAGAGAGAGAAATGATCCGGAAAGAGTTCCGGTGGTCCGGAAGGAGTTCCGGGGAGCTATGGAAGGGTTCCGAGAATGTCCGAAAGTTGTTCGGGTGGTTCCGAAATAGTTTCGGGGTCATGGGATAATGAATTATATATAAATATATTAATTATGAATTAATGGGATTTTTTTATTAATTTAATATTAATTAAATAAAGGAAAAAGGGGGGCTCCCACCTAAATGGGCCCTAAGAGGGCCCATGAGGGGGAAACCGCATCCTACAAGGAAAGGGGGAAGGCTTGGTCCTCCTAGTCCTAGTTGGACTAGGAGTGGGACAAGCCCAAGGGGGGTTCGGCCGAACCCCCCCTCCCCTCTCCTCCTTTAGTCCCACATGGGGGAGCCAAGGGGGTTGGCACACCTCCTTCCCCCTTTATATAGCAAGGCATATTAATTGATTTAATTCATAGGAAATTCAGTTAATTCCCAATTTCTCTCTCGATCTCGTGGTTCCCAAGTCGGAGCCACGCCGAGCTGAGGAAGGGGGTCTCTCTCCACCTAAGCCATACCGCAGAGCGCCGTTGCTCTGCGGGATTCCAGATAAGATCTACTCCTGCGATTTCAGCTGGAACTGAATGACCGGGAGTTGTCGCTAGGCTCCGTATGTTTGCGAGTGCTCGGAGGCTACTCTATTGAGGAGCTTGGGCGACGTCGTCTCGCCCCCTGCAGCCGCCGCGCCTTCCCCCCCTCTGCTGCCGGCGCGCCAGCCCCGGTGCTGACGCTCTGCCTTCTTCCGCCCGACGCCCATCGACGCAGATCATCGTCGACACCCCGACGTCATCGACTCCGACATCGCGGCAAGTTCTCCGCGACCTCGAGGTCGGCTACGTACGACTTCATCGTCAACGCTTGTGCGGGAGCGTAATCCCCGCTATCGGTCTACATGGAGGTAATGTAACCCGTTCCGCCACCGTTATCGCATGTACTAGATAGATAGATCCTGGCTAGTTAGGGTTTCGCTCGCTAGAAAATTGTTGTTTTCTGCACCGCAAACCCCTTCAGTGGTATCAGAGCCGATCTATGCGTAGTACTGCTGGTACGGTTAGAACTCATGTTGAATGAGGGCGTCTTTCTTATATTTGCTACCCTCTAGCGTGCACTTGTGATGCCTTCGGTATTGAGTTGATGAAGCGGCCCGGACCGACTTTACGCGTACGCTTACGCGAGACTGGTTCCACTACTGACATACGGCTTGCACCGTATCTGTGGCTGGCGGGTGTCTGTTTCTCTCTCTCTCTAGTCGGCAAAGCATTTTCAATGGAGGGCCCGAAAGGGATGCTTAAACATGCAATTATACGATCGACGTTGTGGTACAAAGTTCGTAGGTAGGGAAGCGATTCTCTTGCGAATAAGCCTATATGCCACGTAAAACTTGCAAAACTAGATAAAGCTAGAGGCGTCTAACTTTGTTTTGCAGAGGCGTTATTTTATGTGACATGGTTACGGTAAGTTTTGATATTACTCGTACTGTCGGAGGCAATGGAAGGCTCTATAGACTCGGAGTCATGCCGGGGCGCCGGGGGCCAGCCACATGGCGCCATGAAGGTCCAGGCGCATCGACCATGTCACATCGCACTTCATTGCATCATTATTGTGTGCTTTTGTGTGTGCATCCTATTGATTGCTTATATGCTAGATATACAACGGTAGCGTCATAAATAGGATGATCCCTAACAAATACCAAAATTGTGTTCTCCCTCGTTGCGCACCACCAAGAAAGTTCTACGTTATGAGGCAGGCCGTGATGATCGGGTGTCACACATCTCGTCGTTCGCATACAGTGGGTGTAAGCCATGTTGCACGCGCAGGTCTTCGAGGTTTGATTGGCGAGCCTAGCATACTCAGAGGTATGGCCTCGGAACACGGGAAGATCGAAAGATCGAGCACGAGTCATAGACTTGTTATGATCGACATTTTATGTCCACCTTTGAAGCTGTGCTGCCGGCCGTGATGATCGGGGGTAGTATGGTGGATGAGGGTCGTGTCATCGCATTATTATTTTAGGGATAATAATCTTGGTGAGGTGTGTTTTTGATAATGAGATTATAGAACTAAAACTCACCTACATATTATAAACTTAACCTTACCTCTTTTTTGCGATCGCATCTATAGACTACGCAACTATACTTCGGTTACTTCCTCAAGAGCCCGGATGCTACATTAGAAGCCGACGGGTCCAACTTCATCAGATGGTACAGGGGTTTTAGAAACATTCTCGAACACAACAACATTCTATATGTTCTCGATGAACCATTAGGAGAAGGAACAGGAGATTCTGCAAGCGAGGAGGAGGAAGATGATTTCCGTAGGCGTTGAGACATATTCATTAAAGTGGAGATCACCATGACCGTATGCCTGGCACCCGAGTTGAAAGAGATGTTTCGACGCAAGGAGCCAAGCGTCATGATGGATGCGATAAAGACACACTTCGGGGATGAATTAAAGCGTGAGCAGTTCAGGCAGCTTAGAATGTTCCAGACCATTCACATGGAGGAGCATACCTGTCTGAAGACACATTTGAAGAGATTGTATGACATCTACTTCCAGCTGACGATGGTCTTCGATTACTGGATGGCGGATTCTTGCGCCATTCGGACTGTCCTGATATCTCTACCTCCTAGCTATGAGAAGCATGTTCGCAAGTACATTTTGAAAGCCGATGATATGAACTTCTACGTATTCATACGTGAGTTCCAGTCTCTGAAGGTTGATTCCATCGAAGGAGAGATCTTCGATGCTACAGGTATATATATTTGATATATGCAGAATTATGAATTCGCCCATGGTATATGATGAAATGTTTGATAATTGCTCTGTTTGTGAAACAGGTCCTGATTATCACATATATGCGGCGCAGTTTGATATGACCTGGCGCTGAAGCTGGTAGTCAAGGAGTTGATGGCCTTTTGGTGTTCACGTCCTCAAGTTATCATAGTTATCATTAATAGTTTTTGATACGATCTTCTGTAATAGTGAGCGAGTGTGTGTGTCTTGATTGTTGCAAGACAAAGTTATTCATGTAATAAGACAAGTTCAGTTGTTTTATGTTATGGAACAAGTCAGTTGTTTTATCTTATGAATAAAGTTTCCACATCTCAGTTACATTGATTGTATGATAAGTATTCATAATTGTAGATATGATAAAATAGCTTGTCCCATGAACAAAGGTTCTATTGCTAGAATAAACACCGTCGAGTTTAGTCATAAAAGCAATGAAAGAAGTAATGGATGGTTTTTGGTCCATTTAAGTATTTCGAGTGCTGAGTTGATTAATCTTGAAATCAAGTATTGAAGTTGCAATACTGGCAGAAATTAATTGAGTGTCATTTTAATGATTAATTAATGGTGTTTATTGTTTGATCCGAATTCTTTCATGATTTTGGTAAATAGGAGTATTTGCCCGATAAATTATGGAGTCTGAAATTAATTTGATAATAGATCAAATGGGGTTTTTCAGAAGAAAGATTAGTGAACATTGTATTCACAGAATTCGATCAAAGGACAGTATTTTTGAATTATGTTTTCAACGCAAGAGACTTGTGGAAATTTGCTTCACAGAATTATAATGTCATATATAGTGATATGTGGGGAATTATAATCATGCTCTATTTTAAATAAAGTGTGGCCTGTCAGAATCAGTCTTAGAATCTCCTAATACGTTCGAAACATTATAGTCGATGTCCACTTTAGAAAATAGATATTTTTCTCAACGAGAATTCGTAGGATCGACAGTAGTGTCGACATGTATATGATTATGCGATAATTCGGAATATACATGAGTGTTTCTTTGTAGATTGCTCGCATTGGATGAGAGTGTATTCCAAAACCAAAAGGAAACAAAGTTCAGTTTGTTGTCTATGTAATTCCGAGAAAAGATGACTTTTCGAATTATGGTTTATGGATTGAAATTAGAAGTTTGGAATAAAGTGTCAGACTTATGTTGGAAGATGTTCCAAAAAGTATATGTCTGCTAATGAAAGTTTAGTGATTAAGAGTGAGGGAGACTAGAAAATTGTTTTCTGCTTGCAATCCTCTTCATAAAGATCATAATATTTTCATGAAAGAAACTTCTAAATAAAGTGTTGTCATATTTAATATTGCTATCAGGTCACAGCACTGTATTAAGTATTTCAGATCTTGTTGACAGATCAAGGTGCACTTTATGAATACAAAGAAAGTTGAGAAAATATCGGAATACGAACAAAGGCTTTTCAGCCTGGAAATCCAAAGTTACATTTGAAAGAATTAAGAGAGTAATTGTTGCTGCAATTCTTATTAGAGGAATAAGATTGTTTAATCGTCATATAAAGTGTTATATGAAAAGGTGACTATAAGAAAGACGCGGGAGCATGTCTTGTCAAGAAATGTGTCTTGCACAAGATCAAATTTGTTGACTACATTTATGTAGACATGCTTGAAGTCTGAGGGATTTGTATTAATGTAATACTATGGTTTGTATTAAATTCGAATTGATGATAGATCAATGATTTTGGTTTGACCTAAATGTCGAATTAAGTGGGAGTCGTAGTTGGTTTACTCAGGTGGAATATGTATGGAACATATTTTTGAGTGGGAGCTCAGGAACTCAAATATGTGGATAACACGTTTTTGAGTGGGAGCATGTGTTGTCAAATATGTGGAGACATAGTTTGAGTGGGAGTCGAATTCATTTTGTGTAGTTAACACATTGTGAAACTGTACCAATAGAATAGGATGAAGTTGTGAAACTATTTGAAAGATTAGTGTCTATTTTTGAAATAGAACGGGAATTTTAAATAGTTGGTCGAGTTGTTTTGGATTATATCTGAGGAGTCAGAATAGAATCAAAAGGATGGTCCTTTGAAATCCAATTGATCATTAAGAGTAATGATGGATGAAAGTAATGGTTGTATGACATGTGGGTCTATTATGTAATATTAGACATCATACAGGAACCATATTATCTACTCGATGAAATATAACCGATGTTCTTGGAATAAGAGCAGTTATGAAAGTAAATTTGGAATTTACTGGAAGTAGAAGTGCGTTAGTTAAGGGATTGACATTTGAATGTCAAGTTTTCTACATTGGTGTGAAAGTATGTAGATATCGCGAGTTTGTAATTGTTACAAGGGGCTCTGCATGGCTGAGTGTGTTTTTCAGAGCAGTTATCTGGTTAGTATAATCAGAGTAAGCACTGAGAAGCAGAAGTCTCACTTAGTTACGGTATTTGCATATGTGTTGTTAGACGACGTGATGATATCAAGCGAGTTGATAACAGTGAATCGCCAAAGCATGGACAATCATGGATTGTGCAGTAACACTTTTCCACAAGCAAGCATTATCAAATGATTCTTATTTGATAAGGGATTCTGATAAAGTAAAATGCAGCTAGTTTATTTGTACTCTAGTGCAAGTGGGAGACTGAAGGAGATATGCCCTAGAGGCAAATAAATAAGTAATATTTATAGTATTATCTCATAAGTTTATAATAGGTTTGTGTATTATGCTATAACTGTATTAATCGTAATTATTAATACACGTGTGATACATAGACAACCAGGTCCCTAGCAAGCCTCTATATGAGCTAGTCCATTGGGCAACAGTTGATCGAGATTCCCGATCAAGGACAATGACGTCGGTTGACAATGGGGTCATCTTGTTAGTTGAATAAGGTGATGGACATACGCAAAGTATTGCAATAAGATCGTATTACGATGTTTGTCATTTGCAATAGATAATAGTATGATAGCTTATTCCTTAGACCGTGAGACCGTACTTATTGTTGCTTCGTAGGAGTGCTTTGAGAGCATCAAACGTTGTGTCTTATATAGCATGACAATAACGGTGTCCATCTTGGGTATTCCGAAAGAGCATCGAGACGTAAGGATCAAGAGCGGGATTTGTTCATTCTTGTAATGGAAAGATACTCTGGGCCCACTCGGTGATATTGCATCTATATAGCTGCGCAGCTTGTGACTAGGTCATGGAGATGGTAATATCACAGACGAGTTAATAACCTTCATCGGTAACGAGATACAGCAAAGACAACTGTGTGTCTACGATCATATCTCGGACAAGGTAGTATCGCAGAGACAAAGGGAATGAATATCATATTTATGGTTCAACGACGATATTCGTGGAATGCACAGGGGTCGTCATATATTTCCAGGTATCCCTGACGATCATTGGTGAGCGGAGTATCTCGACCATGTCTGGAGTGTTCCCGAACCGTAGCGTAACAAACTTAAGGTCTTAACGACGCTAGGAGATAGGTTCTGGAATTTTATAGGTTTTTATTGGAGAGAGAGAAATGATCCGGAAAGAGTTCCGGTGGTCCGGAAGGAGTTCCGGGGAGCTATGGAAGGGTTCCGAGAATGTCCGAAAGTTGTTCGGGTGGTTCCGAAATAGTTTCGGAGTCATGGGATATTGAATTATATATAAATATATTAATTATGAATTAATGGGATTTTTTTATTAATTTAATATTAATTAAATAAAGGAAAAAGGGGGGCTCCCACCTAAATGGGCGCTAAGAGGGCCCATGAGGGGGAAACCGCATCCTACAAGGAAAGGGGGAAGGCTTGGGCCTCCTAGTCCTAGTTGGACTAGGAGTGGGACAAGCCCAAGGGGGGTTCGGCCGAACCCCCCCTCCCCTCTCCTCCTTTAGTCCCACATGGGGGAGCCAAGGGGGTTGGCACACCCCCTTCCCCCTTTATATAGCAAGGCATATTAATTGATTTAATTCATAGGAAATTCAGTTAATTCCCAATTTCTCTCTCGATCTCGTGGTTCCCAAGTCGGAGCCGTGCCGAGCTGAGGAAGGGGTTCTCTCTCCACCTAAGCCATACCGCAGAGCGCCGTTGCTCTGCGGGATTCCAGATAAGATCTACTCCTGCGATTTCAGCTGGAACTGAATGACCGGGAGTTGTCGCTAGGCTCCGTATGTTTGCGAGTGCTCGGAGGCTACTCTATTGAGGAGCTTGGGCGACGTCGTCTCGCCCCCTGCAGCCGCCGCGCCTTCCCCCCCTCTGCTGCCGGCGCGCCAGCCCCGGTGCTGGCGCTCTGCCTTCTTCCGCCCGACGCCCATCGACGCAGATCATCGTCGACACCCCGGCGTCATCGACTCCGACATCGCGGCAAGTTCTCCGTGACCTCGAGGTCGGCTACGTACGACTTCATCGTCAACGCTTGTGCGGGAGCGTAATCCCCGCTATCGGTCTACATGGAGGTAATGTAACCCGTTCCGCCACAGTTATCGCATGTACTAGATAGATAGATCCTGGCTAGTTAGGGTTTCGCTCGCTAGAAAATTATTGTTTTCTGCACCGCAAACCCCTTCAAATAGCACGACGCTCACCGGCAACGGCGCCAGAAAAGTATCTTGATGGCTCTCAAGTGCAGGAGATCAATTGTAGTAACTTTCAATTAGAAAAGGTTGTCAACCCACGAGTAGATGAAAGTATTGGTTAGCAAGAATGATAAATAAAACAAATAAAGTTGCTGTGTTTTTGGAGTTTTTGGTGCATAGTTGCAAGAAAGTAAAATGCTGAAAATAAAATGTGTCAAGTGAAAGCTCACAAAGAGAGAAAGCCCAATCCTCCTTTTAGAAAGAGGACAAGCTTGAGTGATGTGTGTATTATATGTGGAAAACATTCTCGAGGGTGGCATGGATTTACTAGCCATAGGGATTTCTAAAATAACATGTTGCATATTTTATAAAGTTCTAATCTTCTTTAGACAGAGCCTTAATTAGGTGCAGCCAAATAAATAAACTAAACCCCTTATGATGGATCTCATGGCCAAGTTAATGAGCAGCACAAGAATTATTAAGACATGAGAAAGTCCCACCATAGGTATAAACTCTAGGGTCCCTACCATGAATCCCCCTAATGCAACTTTATGGATCAGACGTCGGCATTCCTTGCACGCATGGCCTCCTCCCAGGGGCTGTTGCGGTGTCTCCTGCAGGCCCTGACAACCTCCACGGAGGTGGCATGGTTGTAGACCTGGACGCCGAAGCCGTCGTCCATGGGGTGAAGACGACGGTGTCTTCCTCCGCCAGCTCGCACTTCTCGGCGAACTCGAGCCAACCCTTTAGGAAGGAGACACGATGGGCCTTCCAGGCGAGCTGCACCCTGAACTGACACCGTTCGCCGAGGTAGAGTACCACCTCGACTGCGAGCCATTGTATCTCAGGTGGTACTTGGCGATCAGGGACTGCTCCATGGCCGGCGGGACACTCATGGCAAGGAGGTCATGTTGAGAAGCATGCACGAAGAAAGCAGGCAGCCGAGCCAAGGTGCCATGTCCCAGGTTAGCTGGCCGGCCTGCTTTAGCGGTGGGGTCGACCATCTTCATGTACTCCTCCATCAAGGCGACGTTTGCGTCCCTCGTCTGGACGCGAACCGCGACGTCGCAGAGTCCGACTATAGGGCCATTCGGGCGCGCAACAAGGTATTGCCAGTTCTGCACAAGTCATATAGAATTAGGATCAATCGACACATCATGCCGACCCACACTATCATTGTGCAGAATGCCAATGCCCATCGGCATTGTGCAATGTCAATGTGCATCTAACAATCTAACAGTCTAAGAATCGTACAATCTAACAACCTAACATGCACATCTTACAATCTAAGATGCAAATGAAGCACATCATGCAAAATGAGGTGCAGAAGGAGCACTTACCACATGCTCGCGGGAGAGCGGGCCGGTGAACGGCAGAGGCTGAGCGGGTGCAAGAGGATGTCCTTCATCAGCGACGTCTCCACCACGGCCTCCATCACGGTGTCGACTAGGAGGACAGCTTCGACCACGGTGCGCTGCGGTCGGAGGATAAGAAGGGGCCGCGATCGGAGGAGAGGCCCCTGATGTCTACACACGCTTCTATTCTCGTAGACAGTGTTGGGCCTCAAGAGCAGAGGTTGTAGAACAGCAACAAGTTTCCCTTAAATGAATCACCCAAGGTATATCGAACTCAGGGAGGTAGAGGTCAAAGATAACCCTCTCAAGCAACCCTGCAATTAAGATACGAGAAGTCTCTTGTGTCCCCAACACACCCAATACACTTGTCAGATGTATATGTGCACTAGTTATGCGAAGAGATAGTGAAATACAAGTAATATGGATGATTATAAATAATAATGGCAATCTGAAATAAAAATGGCAGCAAGCAAACTTGTAGCAGAACTTGTTGGAAACGGTGTTTCAATGCTTAGAAACAAGGCATAGGGATCCTACTTTCACCAGTGGACATTCTCAACAATGACATCAAAGTTAAATAAATAAACACTACTCTCAAACACTCTCATGTTGGATAACAAACACCATTCATTGTGTAGGGCTACAAGAGCACCCTCAAAGTCAGAGTAAACTAACACCAACAATGTCATAAAGGAATCACACACGATGCACACACTGTCACCGTTACAACTGTGAATAACCCTGGAGTTCATATTAAAGTAACTGAGACGTCTCCAACGTATCTATAATTTCTTATGTTCCATGCTATGTTATACCATGTTATTACATGTTTTATATAGTTTTATGCATTTTCTGGGACTAAGCTATTAACAAGATGCCACAGTGCCAGTTCCCTGTTTTCTGCTGTATTTGGTTTCAGAAAAGTACTTAAAGAAATATCCGCCAAATTGGAAATAAATCAACCAGGAATTATTTTTGGAATATTTGCGTTCCAGAAAGCCAAAGAGAAGACGAAGATGATGCCCGAGGGCTCCTCACCATGCCCAGGAGGTGAGGAGAGGCCCACGGAGCGCCACCGACGTCGCCCTTTCGCCCATAAATACCCTCCTGACCTAAAAACTTCGCACGGTTAGACACTTTTTCCTCCACGGATCCTGAGCGCCGCCGCCATCGCCGACAAGTTTCGGGGGTCAGAAGTTCATGTTCCGGCACCCTGCCGGGACGGGGATCGACCCCTGGAGCCATCTCCATCGACTCCACCGCCCCCACTTTGACTCCATGATGGTTTGTGAGTAGGTCCCCCATGGACTACGGGTTCTAGCTAAAGCTAGTTGGTACTCTCTCTCCCATGTACTTCAGTACAATGTTCTCATGAGCTGCCTTATATGATTGAGATCCATATGATGTAATCCGTGTTGTGTTTGTTGGGATCCGATGAATTGTTACATTATGATCAGTCTATCTATATAAGTTTGTGAAGTTATTGTTGCTGCAATCTTGTTGTGTTTAATGCTTGTCGCTAGTGCACGAGTGGCATGATCTTAGATGTAATCTCTATATTTATTGCTTAGATTGTATCTACAAGTTGTATGCACATGTCATTATCCGGAACCGATGGCCCCAAAGTGACAGCAATTGGGATAAGCGGAGGGAATGGCTATGATGTGAGGATCACATGTTTTCACCAAGTGTTAATGCTTTTCTCCGGTACTTTATTAAAAGGGGTACCTTAATTGCCAGTAGTTTCCCTAGAGGCCCTGCTGCAAACGGGCTGGCAGGACAAAAGATATGCAAGTTTCTCATTGCGAGCACGCACAAACTATATATGGAAAACATGCCTATATAATTAATAATCTGGATATTCTTACTTAATGTTATTTCAATACTATCAATTGACCAACTGTAATTTGTTCACCCCACACTTGTTCTTGAGAGTTACCACTAGTGTAGATAGCTGGGAACCCCGGTCCTTCTATCATCATCATTGCTTTCCTGTCAACTCCACACAAACAACAGTTCTCTGGTGCTATTGTATCTGTTTCACTGTTACCACTGCTCTCATACAACTGCTGCTTTCACATCACCCCTGTTACTAGTGTTTTTCCAGGTGCAGTGAAATTGACAACTCCGTTGTTAAGGCTTATCTACCACTTTGTGAGACTTTCTTCCGTTGGCCTTCCAAATCTCCGTTAACATTCTCTTAGCCATAACATCCTGGTGCCAGGAACCAACGTTGAACGCTTGCTTGTTTCTTTTGCAAAAATAATATATTGATCTTCTACGTGCATATTGCTATTACTTGACTTGATCCTTTCATAAAGTTGTCATGTTTGTTGGAAGCATTAGATGATTATATTGCTGTGCTTAAAGCTTAAATCATCTCTAATATCTACTTCGCATAGTTGATTGATATCTAGTACTATATCATTAAAAGCTTTGCTTGCTTCACCGACTTGTTTGTTCATTACTCATTTGATATCAATATAAACAACAACCCTTATTGATTTGATCTCAGTTTACATGCCTTACAATGAATTACATGATCAAGATTGTGTTTAAGCATGTCACTTCAGAAATTATTCTTCTTTTTATCGTTCTTGCCTACTCGGGACGAGTAGAACTAAGCTTGGGGATGTTGATACGTCTCCAAGGTATCCATAATTTCTTGTGCTCCATGCTATGTTATATCATGTTATTACATGTTTTATATGCATTTTATATAGTTTTATGTATTTTCTGGGACTTGTCTATTAATAAGATGCCATAGTGCCAGTTCCCTGTTTTCTGTTGTTTTTGGTTTCAGAAAAGCTCTTAAGGAAATATCCGGCAAATTGTAAACGAGCCAACCAGTATTTATTTTTGGAATATTTGCGACCAGAAGAACCGAAGACGAGACGAAGACGGACCCCGAGGGGCCCACATCGCCTCGTGGCGCGGGCCAGATGCCTGTCGCGCCGAGAGGTGGTGTGGCGCCCTCGGGCTCCCACCGACCTAGCTCTTTCGCTCATATAAACCCCCCTGACCTAAAAACTCCAGACGGTTAATCTCTTTTTCCTCCACGGGTCCCGAGCCACCGCCGTCGCCGCCACCACTTCAGGAAAGATCAGAACTGCTCCCCGGCACCCTGCCGGGAGGGGAATCGACCCCGGAGGCCTCTACGTCGCCATGACCGCCTCCGGACTAATGCGTGATTAGTCTACCTTGGACTACGGGTCCATAGCAGTAGCTAGATGGTTGTCTTCTCCTCTTGTGCTATCATGTTTAGATCTTGTGAGCTGCCTATCATGATCAATATCATCTTTATGTAATTCTCCATGTTGTGTTTGCTGGGATCCGATGAATATTGAGTACTAAAGTTATTGCTTCATAATATATCATGTGTGTGATATTTAATGATCTTGCATGCTCTCCGTTACTTGTGTATGCTCTGGCCAAGTAGATGCTCGTAACTCCAAGAGGGGGTATTTATGCTCGATAGTAGGTTCATGTCTCTAATTAATCTGGGGTAGTGACATAAAGCTCTAAGGTTGTAGATGTGCTGTTGCTACTAGGGATAAAACAGTAGTACTTTGTCTAAGGATGATGTTACTTACTTACTTTTCATGCAGTGCTTAAGGCGATAATCTGTTGCATGCAACTTAATGCTGAAAGGGGTGCGGACGCTAACCAGAAGGTGGATTATTAGTAATAGATGCGGTTGGAACGGTCTATATATATTATTGTATTGCCCGAATGGATCTCACACTGGGCACCATATCATTAGTATATGCATTTGGTTGCTTATCATTATTCTGTCAATTGCCTAGCTGTAATTTGTTTACCACGCATGGATGAATGTTGTTATTATTTATGGAGAGACACCACTAGTGAATGGTGGACCCCGGTCCTTATCATTAATCTGATAAAACCATAACTGCAAACCTGTTACTTTCTACAATCATCAGTCTTTCTTCCACATATACGTTTAATCCTTTTGTTACAGCAAGCCGGTGGGATTGACACCCTCACCGTTGAGTTGGGGCAAAATACTTTGATTGTGTTGTGTGCAGATTCCACGTCAACTATGTCAAGCTCTTTTCTGGCGCCGTTGATAACTTGAGGGAATTCTTCATCTTCTACTGGTTCGATAACCTTGGGTTCATACTGAGGGAAATTTGTTGTTGCACTACTTCATACCTTCCTCTTGGGGTCTCCCAATAACACACCCACCATGTGCATCAAGCGCCACCGACGTCGCCCTTTCGCCCATAAATATCCCCCTGACCTAAAAACTTCGCACGGTTAGACACTTTTTCCTCCACGGATCCCGAACACCGCCGCCATCGCCGACAAGTTTCGGGGGTCAGAAGTTCATGTTCCGGCACCCTGCCGGGACGGGGATCGACCCCCGGAGCCATCTCCATCGACTCCGCCGCCTCCACTTTGACTCCATGATGGTTCGTGAGTAGTTCCCCCGTGGACTACGGGTTCTAGATGTAGCTAGTTGGTACTCTCTCTCCCATGTACTTCAATACAATGTTCTCATGAGCTACCTTACATGATTGAGATCCATATAATATAATCCGTGTTGTGTTTGTTGGGATCCGATGAATTGTTACATTATGATCAATCTATCTATATAAGTTTGTGAAGCTATTGTTGCTGCAATCTTGCTGTGTTTAATGATTGTCACTAGTGCACGAGTGGCATGATCTTAGATGTAATCTCTATATTTATTGGTTAGATTGTATCTACAAGTTGTATGCACATGTCATTGTCTGAAACCGATGGCCCCAAAGTGACATAAATTGGGATAACCGGAGGGAATGGCTATGATGTGAGGATCACATGTTTTCACCAAGTGTTAATGCTTTGCTCCGGTACTTCATTAAAAGGAGTATATTAATTGCTAGTAGTTTCCCTAGAGGCCCCGCTGCAAACGGCCTGGCAGGACAAAAGATGTTATGCAAGTTTCTCATTGCGAGCATGCACAAACTATATATTGAAAACATGTCGTTATAATTAATAATCTGGATATTCTTACTTAATGTTATTTCAATACTGTCAATTGTCCAACTGTAATTTGTTCACCCGACACTTGTTCTTGAGAGTTACCACTAGTGTAGATAGCTGTGAACTCTGGAGTTTCTATCATCATCAATTCTTTCCTGTCAACTCCACACAAACAACTGTTCTCCGGTTCTATTGTCTCTATGTTACTGTTACTACTGCTATCATACAACTACTGCTTTCACATCACCCCTGGTACTAGTGTTTTTCCAGATGCAACGGAATTGACAACTCCGTTGTTAAGGCTTATAAGTATTCTTTACCTCCCCTTGTGTCGAATCAATAAATTTGGGTTTGACTTCCCTCAAAGACTGTTGCGATCCCCTATACTTGTGGGTTATCAGTAACCTCTAGAGTACATAATAGCTAAAGAGTAGCATCACATATTCAACTAGATTAAAAAGCTCATGATCACATAAAGATCACATGGGAGAGAGATAAACCACATAGCTACCGTAGATCCCGCAGCCCCGGGGGAGAACTACTCACTCCTCATCATAGGAGTCAGCGACGGTGATGGAGATGGCGATGGATGTCGGAGTATCGTCATAGTTGATAGGAGACGGGGGTTCTATAGCCTACGGATGGATTGTGGGGAAGAAGGCTGAAGTCATCGAGGTCGGGATTGAACACGGCGAGGTTACTCAGCTTCAGATCTCGCAGCGGTGGTGAGACCCTACGTGATGCTATAACTCACTATAAGGCAATAGCCGTGAACAGGTTACAATGTGTATGTTGCGTATTGGAGCGTGCCCTAAAGGCTTCCCGGTGGCCGGCTTATATAGACGGCCAGGCCCCGGGTTACAAGGTAAGTACTTGTCCGGCTAGTAAACAGAGTCCTAGACCTAGCCGGCTTAGTTGCCGCCTTCCGTCTTGGGCTTGGCGGCTTGATGGGCTTCGGCCTTCCGGCTTCCTTGGACCGTTCGCCTACTTCCTTGAACGGCAGCTATCTGGGCCGCCCGGCAGGTATCAACCTTACCACCCTTGGGCCACCCTGGACTAGCCGGATTGATACATGTCAGAGATACCCAGTTGGTATATTCCCAACATTAGTCCCCAGAAAGGTTGAAGTTCTCCACGTGCCGGCTTCTTCTTGATCTTCATTCTTCAATGTTGGCGGCTGCAAGACTTGAACCATTATGAAAATAATGGGGAGCGCGTACCACATGCTGGTATGCGGCCGCCTTTATCCAACATGGGAAAGACGGCTTAGTTTTAACTAGCCGGATAGATTTTGGTGAAGGCCCGATCCTTGACGGCTAGTCAAACTTATGGTTGACGGATGACGTCATTTGGTTCACGACAGGTTGAAACGAAACAGAACGAAATCGTGTCATGATTGCAAATCGCTAGAAAAGAGGAGTCGTGGGGATCGTGTGATCGTGTGCCGCCTCGTGGGCATCTGGATGATTGCCACGTGTCCGGCTTTTCGGGCCGTTACACGGATCGTAACGCCCGATGAAGGGAATATGCCCTAGAGGCACTTAATAAACATAGTTTATAGACAATATCCCAATTGTTCATTATATGTTTTATACCATGCTATAACTGTATTAAGCGAAAACATGAATACAGGTGTGGTAGATAAACAACCAGATCCCTAATAGCCTCTACTAAGACTAGTTTCATTGCACGATTGATGATCGAGGTTTTCCGATCATAGGGCATGGCGCCGGTCGGCAATGGAAGTCATATCGTTAGGTGTAACGATGTGATGGACATACCCAGTATTTATAGGACATAGTCATTACGCCTTAAGACCGTGAGACCAACTCTTATTGTTATTCCTGGAAGATACTTTGATTGCAGCAAACGTCATATCTTATTTAGTGTGACAATAACGGTGATACTTTTGGGTATCGGAAGGGGGTAGTTGAGACGAGGGGTCAACATCGGGATTTGTCAGTCCGCATAGCCGGATAGATACTCTAGAGCCCACTCGGTGAGATTATGTCAAATCAGTTTGCAAACATGTGACTAGGTCACAAGCTGACATAATATCATAGCCGAGTAGAAGATAGTGTTGTCGGTAACGAGATCCTGCTAGGTATGGAGATATCTGAGAATGATGCTCGGACACGCTAAGTATCGCCCTGACAAAGGGTTTAAGACTAGACGTCCAGGTTTGATAGATGAAAGTCATTCGTTATATCACAGGGATTAATTCATGGGGTCCAGGCCTACGAGTTAGTCATTGATCGGAGAGGAGTCTCGATCATGTCTGTTATTATATCGAACCGCTAGGGTAACACACTTAAGGCGTTTCGACAAGACAACCGGAAAGGAAAGAGATCACCGGGAACGTCCCGGGAATGGTCCGATGGAGATCGGGCAGCGACGAAAGAGTTTTCGGAGCTAGAATAAATTATATACAATATGTTTGATATTAATTAGTGTAATTAATGTCTAAATATGATTTTATATATTTATTTTCGAATTTATTTAGCCTGATTTCCCTAAATGGGCCTTCTGGTCGAAAGAAGGCCCAAGAAGGGAACATTCCCTAGGGGAATTCGGTTGGGGACTTGGGGGCCGACCCAAGTGGGCCAAGAGGCCCACTAGGGGGGCGGCACATCCTCCCTAGCCGCACCAAGGCTGTGGGATAGTCCCACATTGCCTGGCTAGGGAGGTTGGCTCCCCCCGGGAGCCTATATAAGAAGGGGCACCCTTGGCCTTTTAATTCACCAATTAATTCCCCAATTCTCTCTCGATCTCGTGATTCCCTTTCTCGGAGTTGCGCCGAGTTGAGAGGGGGATCTCTTCCACCATAGCCCGCTACCACGCTGCTGGTGTTCCGGTCCAAGTCTTTCGCTGCTCGTCCTGGACTGGAGCTTCGGAGGCTGTCGTCTCCACCGTATGTGTGTAACACCCTGCGAGGTGCTGCGCTAGCGGTACTCGGAGGCCTACTTCCTCCACCCGACCTCGAGGTCATCTTTGTCGTCTTTGTCGCGTCGAGTTCTTCGCGACCTAGAGGTCGACTACGTCGTCTTCGTCGTCAACGCTTGTGCGGGAACGTAATCCCCGCTATTCGGTCTATGAGGTTATGTATTCCGATCTCCGCCGTACTTCTATATCTGCATAGTGTAGATCTTGGCTAGTTTAAGGATGTCATTGCTAGGAATTTTTTTGTTTCTGCCTGCGATCCCCTTCAGTGGTATTTGAGCCGATCTATCGTAGATATAGCTGTACGCTGTTAGAACCCGTGTTCTACACGGGGGCACCATTCCGGTTATTTGCAACCCTCTAGCGTGCACTTGTGATTCCAGCGTCATCGAGTTGATGAAGCGGCCCGGACCGACTTTACGCATACACTTACGCGAGACTGGTTCCACTACTGACATACGGCTTGCACCGTATCTGTGGCTGGCGGGTGTCAGTTTCTCTCTCTTTAGTTGGCTTTGCATTTTCAATGGAGGGCCCGAAAGGGATGCTCAAACATGCAATTATTGGATCGTTGTTGTGGTCATAACGTTCGTAGGTATGAAGCGTTTCTATTTACGACAGCCCCAGGCCACGTAAAATATGCAAAAGATAAAGTAGAAGCGTCTAACTTTATTTTGCAGGGGCTATGTGATATGGTCAAGGTAGGTTTGATAAAGTGTTTATAAACTGTGGGATCCAAGAAGATCATGGCGCAATGGACTATATCACATTGCATTACATTTGATGTTTTGTGTGCATCTTATATTGTAACATCCCAACACTTTATAATATTCAAAAAAATCACAAAAATTTAAAACTTTGTTTGATTAAAATAAAATATTAAAATGCATAATAAAACCAACTATAAAGGAATTCAAACTTATTGAAAGGGGATTAATATTTTAAATATCTCAATGCATCATTTTTCTTTCAAAAGTTGTTATAAGGTTTTCAAATGAATTATCATAATATAAAATATAATGGTGCACAAAATATTTTGTATTAAAAATGATTTCATTGCATTTTCTCTTTTCATTTCCAATAGTTGTAATGTGTTATTTTAAATAACCTATTAAAGCTAAAATTGATTTAATATTGGAATATGAGTTTAATAACTAAAATTCAAACATATTTGAATGTGGGTAATTTCATAAATTTTATTAGCCCAAAACGAATTTATCAAATTACTAATCTCAAAGTTGACCTAAATGGGCAATTTTGCATTTTATGAATATTTCAAAATATTAATTTTCAAAATTATTCAAAACATGCCGACAACTGGTTTAACACAAGGATATTGCTTTTACAAATTTTTAGAAATTTATTTGAATGAATTTGGATTCTTAAATCAAAAGATATGAGTAAAATAGAAAAACAGAAAAATAAATATCGGGATGACGTCATCATCCCTAACCTCCGACCGGAAATCCCTCCCGAGAATTTCGCCTCCGATTCGTTTCCAAATCCGAGCGATTCTTGCGAGATTTGTTGCTTCCGTGTTCGTCTACAAATAGCCCACCTCCTCCTCTCTCTTTCCCCTCTCATCCCCATCGAAATAGCGACGCCAGGCCGTCGGAAAAGCTCGCCGGAGTACACACGGTGCCGCCGCCGTATTCCTCTGTTTTCCGGCGACACGGTACGATCCCGCCGCCCATTCCTCATCCTCTTCCTCTCCCGCACTCGTGCGCCTTCACCTATGACCCGGGTTCGATTGTTTCCTGCAGTGTATTGAGCACCTCGTGCATGAACCGAGCTCGCCGGCGCCCGAGCCGCCTCTGACCTCGTCTCCCTGCCGCACCAGGACGGACTGCTCGAGGCCACCACCCCCATCCGACCCGCCGTGCCGCGCTGCATGTGGAGGTGGCCTCCCCCGAGCCCGGGATCCACCAGAACACCTCCCCCGTCGAAGCCGAGCGCCACGCCGCCGCGTCTTCCTCTGCTCCGGCCATCCGCGCGCCGCCTGGTGAGCTTCATCGCGTCTCGGTCGTCCGATCTAAATTCTACGGCCACGATTAAATCTTGTAAGCGAATCGGTATGGTTAGATATCAGCAGTCAGATCTGGATCTGACGATCCAGATCTGTTTCACTTATCCAGTCAGCGATCCAGTCAGCACGCACAGTCAGCCGCCACGTCGTTGCCTCGTCGGCGTCCAGTCAGCGCTGACGTGGAAAAGAATTTCTTTTAATTAGTTTAAATGGCAGTTTTGCAGAAAAGCCCCTGCCATTTAGATCTGTTATAACTTTTTTTCCACTTATCCAAATTAGACAAATTTTATATTTTTGGAAAGCCCTTGACAATTAGAATATTTTAGATCTACCAAATTTCAAATTTGACTTATTTTAAAATATTCAAATTTCAAATGGTGAATTTGAGTAATTTTATCATAAATTTAAATCTATAAATCCAAAAATTGCAAATAAAATTGTTTTAGAAACTTTATAAAATGTATAATTTGATCCCTCTGCTATAAATAATTTTGAGAATTATTTTTATGATTTAATAGTGGTATGTTTAATTTGAATAGTTCGACTATTCTTGACATAACTTTTAATACAAACATTATTTTTGTTTAAATCCAATTGCTATACATTTAATTAAAAGCCCTCTGTCTATTAACCCCATTTATAAAATTTTGTTATAAATAATGTTTGAACAATTTAAAATGCATTTAAAGATCAGAGACTTATTTTGATTTATTTTAGCACATTATAAGGTTTATTAAATTAAAATTTATTTCTTTGCACCAAAGACAAAAATAATTGTACTTGTCCAGAGAAAGCTCAAATTCATGTTTATAAATTTATTTCATAACATTAATAAGTAAGATTTGTTTAAAACCTTTTAAGTGATTTTAGTTCATTTACAAGTGTTTATAAATGTTATTGGTTAATTAGGTGTTACTAAAAATGTGATTTAAAACATTATACCATTTCAAATAACTAAGTTATTGTTAATACTATAAACTTTTATGTTGGGGATTAAAAAGGTTTAGATATGAGAAAATTAAGAAATTCTTGAATATGAATTTGGTTAAATTTAATTTTAAACATAATCTTGGGTAAATGTAATTAAATATTTATAGTTGTAATAAAGTTTTAAACCTTGCTTTTAAAATTGTGATTAAGCCTTCTCGATATCCCTTTGTGTAAACTTTTGAAGACCATTCCTTTGGAAACTTTGGAAACACCCATACAACCTTTTCGAGTTGAAAATGTTCAATTTGACTCCAGACCATCCCTTGGCGAAACCCTAAACCCAAACACATTAATTCTTTTTGTATATTGAATTATGTGACGCCTTTGACCAAACCCTCCCGAGAAGGCTCGTTATGCTTGTATGTTTCAATTTGTTTTGTGTTTGTTGAATTGCTTGTTTTTTGGATGCCCTCTTACTATATAGTTTGAAACGGGGAGCAACTTTTGACTTGGACAAGAGTGTGAGAGAAACGACAACTTTCATAAGGGAAGTGACTTCATAAAACACCTACTATTTTATTCTATTGCATACCTAGTGTTTTAAGCAGTATTTGCAAAAGTAGTATGCATGATAGGTTTTTGGGGGATTGTAGAATGCTATGCAAACCTGTTAGGTTACCCCTTAGAAATTCCAGTTAGACCCCTATTATAATTTAGCGGAAGTACCTGCTGCAAAAATGATTGTTTTATGGTTGATGTAATAAATGAAAATTTCCACTAAATTAATTTAACGCCTGGGTGGATTGGGTCGATCGAGGAGGTTTCAAGTTGAGTGGCTTCTTAGGGCCAAGTCTCATGGTTGTCTTCGCCCAAGATAGTTTTCACTTACTTGGGGCCATGATATGCGGTGTTAACCTGAGTTGCTCACTTGTGGTAGGCCACCCAGGGCTATGAGATTTAAGTTTACACTGAGTTTAGTTGCTTATCGTGCAACCATTGGTAAATATGGGCTCTGTCTTGATGGAGTAAGTTGATGTGGACCTGGGTCAAGAGATTGATGGTGGTAGAGTTGATAGGATGGTGGTAATCTCTTAGTATGATCATGGGAAAGCAACTTCTAAAAAGTCTCGTCTTGATCTTATCCTTTTCCTTCTCACTAAATGAGTGTAGAGGATAGTTTGGGTTGATTGAGTCTAATGGTGAAAGTGCATACACTCTCGAGAGTTAAAACCTAAGATCTTAGCCGTGTCCCTGGCATCGGACAATTTGAGTAACTACACAAGGCTGTCTTCTGAAAATCTCTTCATCCCAATTTCTTAATAAAACTTTGATGGGTGAACATGGGTAGGAGACATGGATTTGTCTCGCGATTGTCTTCTAAAGATAATATATTGTTTCAAAAAGTTGTTTACCAAAAGTAGGAGAAAACTTGCTTTGCGCAATAGCCTTGAGCTCCACCAGCCAAATAAGCATATAGATATAGCTTAGTAGAATATTAGCTTTTAAAAGTCACTTGCCACCACAATTCAATTGTGCTGGCCCTTTATAGCTGGGCTGCAACTAAATCTTGCAGATTGTTCGAATGAGGAGTAAGGGGGTTGTCTTCGAGCTACAACCAACATGATTGCCAGTGGCTTCATGGAGATGATGTAGCTCCATGCTATCTTTAGAATTGCGTATGAACTCTGAAATAAAGTATGAACTATTTATTTCAGCTAGCATATCAGCTAAGCTGAGTTGTAAGGATTATTTGTTTTTGGATCATTCGTCTCGTTTTGTAATAAATTATGACATTGTACTATGATATTACATCTTATTGGAAAATGCGAGACTTATGTGATCCAAGTCTTCCGCACTATTCATATGTGCCATTGCTCTTTTGAGCAAGGGGCACAACATATATTGTGTGATTATATATATATTAGTATATATTAGTTACGCGGCGGTAATTATATAAGATGATCCCTTCAAAAATACCACTAGTGTTCTTCCTCCAACGCGCACCACCAAGAAAGTTCTACGTTATGAGGCAGGTCGTGACGATCGGGTGTCAGACATATCGTCGTTCGCATACGGTGGGTGTAATCCATGTTGCACAAGCGTCAGCGTGGAGGTTATAGTGGCGAGCCTAGCATATGCAGATATGGCCTCGGAACACGGAGGCCGAAAGGTCGAGCATGAGTCACAGAGTTGTTGTTATTGACAATTGTCTACCCTTGAAGTTGTGTTGGCGGCTCTGACGATGAGGGGTTGTGCAATGGATGGGGGTCGTGTAATCGCTTAAACGACCAGGAGGGATGTTCGTTTGAGTGGGAGTTCGGATAGTTATTTTTCTAAAGTACTAGAACTCAAAATATAATGAACAAAGTCTGTTTTGCAAAACCTTTGTAGATATTAACCATTGTGATAGCATCTTTTCAAATTAGGCGCATTCCTGCGATTGAGAAACTTGAAAGGTTGGGTCCAAACTTCACAGTTTTATACTTTAGCTTGAGGATACTCCTTCTTTAAACCGTTAGCTCCTTGTGATACAATACCCGCTAGGAGATAAACTCGGAGATTCCGCTAACAAAAGATAATTTGGATTATCGGATTTTGTGCGGATGATATCATCATAGTCTAGTGTATGCTATGATCTTTGCCATAGAGAACCAACGATGGGTACGAGTTGTTAGATCGCGAACATATGAGATGGTCGCTAAACTCGGGGTACCCCTAAAGTTGGGTTGATGAAGTTTATCAGTACGTTGACTGATTGTCTTCTCAACCAAGGTGGAAGAGAATACACACATTGAAGGAGCATGTGGCAGTCATACTTGATGACATATGTTCATACTTGATGAACATTGAGACGCCTCGCTCAGCTCGATCACTGGATGACAGACGTCGTTGCCAAGTGCAAATCCTCTGTAATATACTATGTCATGCAAGGGGAATCGTTCACCTTCATGGTTCTTGATTATGTTGGAAGTATCAAGAAGATGAAACAGATCGCCGGAAGTCATCAATGATGGTGGTGTATATATGATATAAATGTTATGAATGTTTTAGCTAAGCAAGTACTCGCAGTAGTGACTAAGTTTTGAACTAGTCATGTTTTATGAAAACCAGGTTTACTGCTTGAGTAGCTTGAAAGGATGAGGCGACATTGCGTGTTGATAATGGCAGACAAGTTGTTGTGATGGCCATAGACACTCTCCCTCTAGATCTACCACTGGAATAAATTCTTTATGATCGCATGTTATTATGATCGTTATAAGTGTGTCTCCTCTAGCGAGACACTTGTTCATATATGTTAGTGACAAATTCGTTGTCCTATACTTATGAAGTAATGATCATATGCCGATTTGAATTTAGATGGTAGAAGCTCCCACATTCATAATATTAATGCCAAAGGATACAAACTTAATAAAGACACCACATATGTGTGGCACTACCGTTTAATTCATGTCAATGTTATAGTCAATGCATTAGCTCCATACCGGATGGATCTACAAGTCCTTAGATTTGATCTTTTGACACTTGCAAGATAACTGTGACACCGTTTTCGGAAAACGGTCATATAACTTATTGATAGTCATACATATAGATGTATGTGGTTCAATGAAGTAATTGACGGGTAGTGGAGACCTTTATTTCGTGAACTTCGCTGAACGTTTTGAGTATAACTTGTTGAGAATTATGCATATGGGTGTATGTGAATCAATGATGTACTTTAACGTGTAGTGGAAGTATTTATTTCAAAAACTTCATGAACATTCGAGTAGATATATGGATATCCACTCGGGGAATATTGGCCTGGAAATTTTGATTCGATCAATCAAGTTCAGAATGAAGTAGGAAATAAATTTAACAAGAAAATCAAATTCGTGTGATGCAGATCGAGGAAATAATGATTTGAGTTATAATGTTGGCACATCATTGGAAGACTTGTGAGAAGAGTTCCACAAATTACGTCGCATGGAACACCATAGTGTTATGGTGTGTTAGGACGTCGTAATCGCACCCTATCGGATAGTGTGTGGTAAATGAATCTCTTACCGAATTATTGTGATCATTAGAGTCATATGGTAGAAACGTAACACTCACGTTAGATAATAGGGAAACCATTTAAATCCATGGAGACAGTACCATACGAGTGATGGCATGGCTTTTAGCCTGGATTGTCATTTCAGCAATTTAGTGTTTGATGTGATCAAACCTAAAATTGATTTATCTTTGTAGTGTACCGTACCTAAAGAGTTAGTTGGGTACATGTCTCATGACATAGGCAAAATCGTTGTCGGGATATACCTTGCGAAAGAAATAGTTTCTTGTCCAAGGGAATAAGTGAGAAAGCAAGTAGAGCATGACGAAGTTGGTGAACTTCGTCTCCAGACATCAGAGTGGCGCAACCGAAAGTGTTTTCGGTGTCAGGCTCCACAGCTTGAAAAATCTGATGATTCAAGATCATGATGTTCTGAGCTCATACTAAGAGCGTAGACATACGAGGTTGTGTTCCACACTCTGTGTTACGACAATCTTGTTATGAATGTCATATTAATGGAATATGATAGACCTACGAACAACGAAGAAGAGATGGTGGACCTAAGTCCGAGAAATGGCTATGAGTCATTTATGATCTGAAATAAAATCCATATACGATTACCAGGTAATGACTTGGGAGATCTTCTTGATGGCATCTAGGATGTTAATAGAATGTGGAATTTTATGAGAGAATAGACATTGAGAAGGATCGATTTGTCGTGAAACTGTTTCGACAGATTCAAAAGTTGACCACATGAGAATTTGTCTCAAGTGGCGAAGCCTAAATCTATTCTGGGTCATTTAGCAATCACTATAATTTCGAATGAGAAATTGATAGATGGATAAGGAAACCATGTTTCTTAATAGTGTCATTAAGAAAGAGTTGGTGATCCTGAGGATGCTAAACATGTATGCGAACTTCAGTTGTCCATTCATGGGCTGAAGCAAGCACATCGGAGCTGGAATCTTCACTTTGATAATGTGATCAAAGGATTTAGGAGTTGTCAAAAATAGTTGAACAAACCTACATTTGCAAAGAAGTGAGTGGGAGCAAAGTAGCTTTCCTTGATCTTATATGCGGAAGGCATATTTGAGTGGGAGCTAAGTAGCCTTTCCTTGATCTTATATGCGGAAGGCATATTTGAGTGGGAGCTAGGTGTCATTTGTGATTTTGTATGTAAATACATATTGAATGACACAGATCCTCTAGTAGAGTGTAAATGATTATTTAAGTGATTAAATTTTCTATGAAATGAAGTTAGGAGTATTAGGCATCCGATTTATAATTGTATAGATCAGAAGGGGCTTAATAACATTATGTCGAAATATTTCCTAAGTTAAGATTCTGAAGTGTTTCAGAATAGAACAAGCGAAGAAAGAGGTTCTTGCTTGTATGACTAGGTAAAGTATTAAGTTTATCTTGGTATTTTCAGTAATATAAAATGTTGTTCGACATTATCTATGTATCAGACATAGATGCTATCAGACTGAAAGCTCTACTTGATGTGACCCGAGTTCAAGGTTGAAGAACAGGTTCTAGAGTGATCCTTGTGTGGATCAATGAACAAACGTTAAGTATATTTTTCAGTGTCTATGAGAACTGAAGATATGTTTTCTAGTAAAGGGTAAGAGTGGAAAGACAACTTGCCATAAAACGGTTATGATGATGCAAGTTGTGACACTAACCCGTACGACTAGAAATGTAACATCCCAACATTTTGGAATGTTCAAAAATCACTAAAATTTAAAACTTTTCTTTTATTAAAATAAAATATTAAATGTATAAGGAAACCAACTATGAAAGACTTCAAAGATGAGTTAATATTTCAAATGTCACAGTTTAAACATTTCTATTATCCACTGTATTTCAAAAACCTTAAAATATAATTTGACAAATATTTTACAAACTAAAATTCATTTTATTTTAGTTTCATTATAAGTATTTGAATTAACCAGAGTCAGCTGTTGAAGATGATCAATGAGCAACTGCCTAAGATTGATCAAAACCATAGTAATTTTGAAGAGAATCTTATGACCAAACTAAAGGCATGCAAAACCTGTGGAGAGATAGGACATACGTCCCAAGAATGCACTGATGAGTGGCTCCATGGTCATACCGAACATCCAGTTAGGGAATGCCCCACAAGTCAGATGCCTTGCTGTTTTTGTGAAGCAACAAATCACGTTCCAACTCAACATCAACTCTACCCCGTGGTGCAAGAAGTCAGTCAGCAAGTCAAAAAGGGGATACAACAAAATCTCCTGAAGCATGTGGAAGTACAAGAAAACAAGGAGGAACACAAAAGAGATACTAGCCATATAACATGTTTTACATGTGGAGAACTAGGACATTATTCATGGGGCTGCAAAGAGAAAAGGACTGGTCAGGATACTGAACCAAATCTTCATCAAAATGAGACTGTGGTTCATACTAAGGTGAAGAATGAAATAAGAGTAAGGTCACTTCCGAAGAAATCCAAAAGTACCTCCAAGTGTTGCTATAAATGTGAAGGAGATCACCTAGCTCGAAATTGTCCCATCAAACGAGACTGGACTTCTTTAATTGAGATAGAATATGGCAAACAAGATTTGGAAGAACTTTTAGCCCTGGAAACATCTAAGAAGAAGAAGAGGAACTTAAGTGACGTAAATTGCTACAAATGTAAAGTCAAAGGGCATTATGCTGACAAGTGCCCAGCAAGGATGAAGGAGAAATGCCTTACCCGCTCGCACAAGAAAATCAACAGTCCCGTGACATGTCGCAGATGCGGAGCAACAGGACACTATGTCAGTGGCTGCCCCGAGTGGAAGAAGAATAAATCTCTCCAAGGACCGAGTGGAAAGCGTGAGTGCTAAAAACTTTCTGTATCCCCCACATGCCATTGTATTTTGAACACTTGTACGCTCTACATCAGAGGAATAAACGAGATTACACAAAGTTTCTAGACTGACCACAAAAATTTCTTTTAAGGGTGGTAGCCACCTAGAGAATTCAAACCCAGTCGCTTAAACACAGAGATCTCAAACTATCTTTCTTTTCATCCTTCTAATCAGAAAAACCATTCACTGTCAAGTTTTCAAGTTTCCATGTCAGAAATTTCATTTTCCAAAACATCCCGAGTAATCAGAATCAATCAAACAATTGCTTTTTCTTTCTAGCCTCTCCGAATCTCGGGGATGAGATTCCTTTTAAGGGTGGTAGTCTGTAACATCCCAACATTTTGGAATGTTCAAAAATCACTAAAATTTAAAACTTTTCTTTTATTAAAATAAAATATTAAATGTATAAGGAAACCAACTATGAAAGACTTCAAAGATGAGTTAATATTTCAAATGTCACAGTTTAAACATTTCTATTATCCACTGTATTTCAAAAACCTTAAAATATAATTTGAAAAATATTTTACAAACTAAAATTCATTTTATTTTAGTTTCATTATAAGTATTTGAATTAACCCACTTAGCCATATCTAATCATAAATACAAAGATTTTTCAAAAGGTTATATAATTATAAATGGTTTGCATTCCTTTAACTATGTTCAAAATATAGTTTGGAAATTATAAGCCTATAGTGTATAACTTTAAAACTTCATAGAATTTAAATTAATGAATTAGCTAAACAAACATTTCATTTGCTTAAATGAATTTCATCCATTTTTCAAAGCATGAAATGATTAATAGATTCTAAATAAGAATAAAATTAAAATAAAGGTCTTGTCCAAAGTTGTTATGAAGTTTTCAAATGAATTATCATAATATAAATTATAATGTTGCACAAATTAGTTTCAGTTAAAAATGAATACCCTATATTTCACATTCCCTAAACATTTTTATATTTAGTTCTTTAATATTATGCCAAAATAAAGATGAATGATTTCAGAAAAATAAGTTTAAATAACTTAAAATTAAACATATTGAAATGTGGGTATTTTACAAATTTTATTTAGCAAAAAGAAAATTTAATTAAGTTATAAATTCAAAATTGATATTAAGTATCAATTTTGTATTAAACCAACATTTCAAATTTACTAATTTTAAAAAGTTCTCAAAACATACCCACAACTGGTTTAACAGCAAGATACTATTTTTACAAATTTTTAGAAATTAATTTGACATCATTTGGACATTTAAATCAAAAGATATGAATTAAATAAATAAAATCAGAAAAATAAAATACTGGCTGACGTCATGCTGACGTCAGCAGATCTTCTTCAACCTCTATCCGAAATCGGCGCCGAAGAACAGATCGAATCGGAGTCGATTTCCTCTCCGATTCGTGCGGGTTACGATCTCCTGAAGCCCCTATATAAACCCCCGGTCCCCGCCGCCGTTTTCCCCTCTCAAACCCTAGCTCCATCGCCCCCAGGCTGCCCGCAAACGTCGCCGCCGTTCGTCCATTACCGACGGCAACTTCCTCCAACTCCGGCGAGTACAAGGCCTCCCGAGCTCTCCCATTGCTCTCTTTCTCTCTAATTTCCCCCTGCGCACCTTTTCTAACTTGGCCGTGTTGCTTTCGTGCGCCAGAACGCCGTCCCCGTCATCGACAGAGGCTGGCCGCCGCCACCCGCAACTCCGGCGAGGAGTAGATCGAGCACCGGAGCCCCCCGCCACCAACCATCGCCACCATTCCCTTCGTCGTGCTGCGCCGCGTCCGGAGCTGGCTTCCGCGCATCCGGGGAGGCACGGGATCGATCGGAGCGTCCAAGGCCGAGCCGTCGCCGCCGTCGTCTTCTTCTCCGGCGAGGAGCGCGCCGCCACGGTATGGTCAAGCGATCTCGCCCGTCCGATCAGATCTCAGCGGCCACGATTAGAAGTTTTATAATCGAACCGGTACTCTGATATGGACCGTCAGATCCAGATCTGACGGCCCAGATCTGTGACTTATACACGTCAGCGCCACGTAGACAGCACAGTCAGCGCCTCGTCAGCGTCCACGTCAGCGCCAGCGTGTAAATCAATTTTCTATTTTAAATTTAATTGAAAAAATTGCAGATTAATCCCTGTAATTAAAACATCTATAACTTTTTAACCACAACTCCAAATTTAATAATTTTTATATATTTGGAAAGCTCTTGACATGTAGAATATTTTGGATCTGACAAAATTCAAATTTGACATAGTATAAAAGATTCAAATTTCAAATGGTGAATTTGAGTATATTTGTAATAACTTTAAATCTATAAATCCAAAAATTGCAAATAAATATGTTTTAGAAACTTTAGAATATGTGTAAATTAATGCCACTGCTATAAAATATTTTGAGTCATTTTTGAATGAATTCATAGTTATATATATTTAAATTGAATAAATTGAATATTTTCAACATAACTATTGATAGAAATATTATTTTTGATTAAATCAAATTGCATTAATATAATTAAACCACCTCTGACTATTAACACCATCTATAAAGAAAATTGTGATATAAAATATAAATCACATAAACCTTTAATCTATATGTTTCCTGTTATTATGTTTTGCAAATTAGAAACTAATTAAATTGCAAGTATAACTTTATGCATATTTTATAAACTTCACAAAAATTAGTGTTATGTTGCTTGTGATTTAAAATTGCATTTCATGCATAGCATATTTTATAGTTATATTTTCCCTAAGGAAAACTCCTCCCCATTTTCTCTAAGATAGGATTATTTTCAAACTTAGTATTTTGGGGAAAAGTGCTATGCACTAGACACTTAGGATTTTCAACATGGAGCTGGAAGACCAACGAAGGACTTAGCCAAAAACAAGACTACAGAAGCATCTTTAAGGAGAAGAAACACTTAGAAGAAAATCAAGAAGAAGTTCATGAAGGACTTAGAAGAAAACAGACTCTGGAAGCACCCTCAAGATGTCAAGCACTTAGAAGAAAAGTGAGAAGAAGTTCAAGAAGGCCAATCCCCTTTCTATTCTCTAAGTCTTTCTCTCTTTCTTTTCTTCTCCTCTGAGACTTCATGAAGACTAAGGAAATCCAAGACCAGCCTCGAGGATACAAGAATCATCAAGTCTGAAGATTCATCAAGACTACCAGAACTCAATCAAGACATCAACCAGAAGAAAGTTACAAGTCTGGAGATGAAGCCTGGAGGACAACTACAACTTTCTTTCTATCTTTCCCTCTTTCCTAATCTTGTCTTTATACTTAAACAAATTTTGATCATGATGTTATCATCTTGAAGTTGTTGGATCCTAGCAGCATAGTGGGATGAAGCGGCCTGGAAACAAACCTTACATGTCCACGTACATGAGACCTGTTCCACAATTTAAGTGGCTGGCCGGGTGTCTGTCTCTCTCACTATAGCGAATGTCCAATGTACTAAGAGTTGATAATAATTGTTGATCATCTTGAACAAATGACTTAGTATTTTTCTCGAAGTATTTTGCACATCATGGCTAAGCCATTAGAGTGCTTATTTCAAGAAGATATAAAACAAAATATGTTTATCCAACTTAAGACCTTAGTCCTTAGTCATTTTTGGGACCAACCTATTGCCTTCCATTAACTTAAAAGATTTTCCATGGCATGGCTTGCATCTCTAGTCCTTAGAAATAACTTACATATCATGCATGTCATGTTTTCCTTAGAAGTTAAGAAACTTGTTTGTAAGTGTTGTGTTGTTTTATGATTGTTGTATTGTTGTTTGTTTGTATTGTTTAGACTGAACGGAGAGTCCCGAGTATCGTTGAAAAGAGTTGTGAACAACGACAACATTCAAAGGCAAGTGGCACACCTCATAAACTTCCTATTTTAATATGCATTACTTAGTGTATTTTTATATGCATGTGTTGCTATGCTAAACCTGTGTAGAATCCCTTATACCTGTGTCTAGGTTCCTATGCAATACTTAGTAGAATTATTGATGCTATGCAAATGTTGTTTTGTGAAAATCTAAATTCTACTAAGTTAAGAATGAAACACCTGGGTGGTAATTGGTCGGATGGTTTATGTTGAGTGGCTACTCAGGTCCATTTCTATGGTTCCTAGAGTATGTACACTTGAGAATGGCCACCCAGGAACAGAGGAATCTGAAGAACTCCGAGTGACGATTGCTTCCAGTGCAGCCATTGCCATATGGGCTCTGGCTTGATCAATTATGTTGCGTGGACTCTCTCCGGCTTGACAAGCAGATGTAGGGGGATGTTAGGTGGAACGGGTCAAGCCAGAGTGGGAGGGAAAATGCTTCTGAAAGATCTCGTCTCATTCTCTCCTTTCCTTATCACAAATGGTGTGTAAAGGATACTTTGGGTTGAATGGGTACAATGGTGAACGTGCACAACCTCTGCAGAGTGTAAAACTAAGTACTTAGCCGTGTCCCCGGTTACAGACAATTTTGAGCAGCTGATCAAGGACGTCAACGGAGGATTCCATTATTCCAACTTCAAAAGTAAAACTTGATGGGTGAACAAGGGAAGATGAGATTTATGGTTTTCATGCCATACTCGTCGATTTCAAGAAAAGTGTTTTCAAAAGAGTAGGAAAAATTGGCTTTATGCAAATTAGCCTTGAGCTCCACCAACCAAATATGCATATAGGCTTTAGAGTTATTCCATAAGTGTCCACCATAGTGTCACTTGCCAGACTCCATTTTTAATGGAATCTGACCCACGTTGTTGCAATATTTTTCTTATTGCAGATTTGATCAGATGACGAGTGAGGTTTCGTTAAAGGTTTCGAGTCTACAACCAACATGTTTTCGCCTGTGGCAGCATGAAAGTTATAGAGGCTCACTGCTATTGTATTTTCCGCTGTGTACTTTTCGATGCTAGCTTTATGCTATGCAACTTGTATTAAATATTTTGTAATTCTGGATATCGATGTAATAAAATTGACGCTTTGTTGTGATATTACATCGTAAACTGTGTGTGCAAATGAATCGATCCAGGGATTTGCACTATACACAGGTATCTGCCTTATTTTAAGTGCAGGTACGCTACAGATGGTATCAGAGCACTGTGTTGCCTGTAGGTTCGAAACCCTAGGTTTGGATAGAAATAGGTTTGACCATAGGATTGAAAATCTATTTTTCTTCACTTTTCTAAAAACAAATCTTTTCATTATGTCTTTCTCGTATTCTCATCTACTATCAACCTTCTAAAAACCTCTTATCTTTTTCTAGATTACCATGTTCTTATAGTCGAAGTCTGCTTCTGCTGCCTCATTCTGCATGCATGGAAGACCACTGAAGAACCAGGTTTCGACCAACACTTCTAAGATATCCAAGAAAGATGAACAAGAACTTGAAGCAGCCATGAAGGAGGTAGATTTGACCACCACCAAAAATAGAATGACGATATCGTGTTAGTGTATTGATCATATCAACTTGGCTATATGACAATACTAGATTGTTTGTTTGTTGTGAACCTTGTTGCTTGATGTTTGTTAGATGTTGATTGATTATGTTATAGATTGTTTGCCTTGTTATGTTTTCTTGAACTAAGACTCCTCCATAGTATAAATAATTCAACTCATTGCTTGCTAAAATAAACAGATGTCTCACCCCAATACCAACACCAGTGATTTGCATACAACTATGCGACTACTATTAGAGAACCAGAGTCAGCTGTTGAAGATGATCAATGAGCAACTGCCTAAGATTGATCAAAACCATAGTAATTTTGAAGAGAATCTTATGACCAAACTAAAGGCATGCAAAACCTGTGGAGAGATAGGACATACGTCCCAAGAATGCACTGATGAGTGGCTCCATGGTCATACCGAACATCCAGTTAGGGAATGCCCCACAAGTCAGATGCCTTGCTGTTTTTGTGGAGCAACAAATCACGTTCCAACTCAACATCAACTCTACCCCGTGGTGCAAGAAGTCAGTCAGCAAGTCAAAAAGGGGATACAACAAAATCTCCTGAAGCATGTGGAAGTACAAGAAAACAAGGAGGAACACAAAAGAGATACTAGCCATATAACATGTTTTACATGTGGAGAACTAGGACATTATTCATGGGGCTGCAAAGAGAAAAGGACTGGTCAGGATACTGAACCAAATCTTCATCAAAATGAGACTGTGGTTCATACTAAGGTGAAGAATGAAATAAGAGTAAGGTCACTTCCGAAGAAATCCAAAAGTACCTCCAAGTGTTGCTATAAATGTGAAGGAGATCACCTAGCTCGAAATTGTCCCATCAAACGAGACTGGACTTCTTTAATTGAGATAGAATATGGCAAACAAGATTTGGAAGAACTTTTAGCCCTGGAAACATCTAAGAAGAAGAAGAGGAACTTAAGTGACGTAAATTGCTACAAATGTAAAGGCAAAGGACATTATGCTGACAAGTGCCCAGCAAGGATGAAGGAGAAATGCCTTACCCGCTCGCACAAGAAAATCAACAGTCCCGTGACATGTCGCAGATGCGGAGCAACAGGACACTATGTCAGTGGCTGCCCCGAGTGGAAGAAGAATAAATCTCTCCAAGGACCGAGTGGAAAGCGTGAGTGCTAAAAACTTTCTGTATCCCCCACATGCCATTGTATTTTGAACACTTGTACGCTCTACATCAGAGGAATAAACGAGATTACACAAAGTTTCTAGACTGACCACAAAAATTTCTTTTAAGGGTGGTAGCCACCTAGAGAATTCAAACCCAGTCGCTTAAACACAGAGATCTCAAACTATCTTTCTTTTCATCCTTCTAATCAGAAAAACCATTCACTGTCAAGTTTTCAAGTTTCCATGTCAGAAATTTCATTTTCCAAAACATCCCGAGTAATCAGAATCAATCAAACAATTGCTTTTTCTTTCTAGCCTCTCCGAATCTCGGGGATGAGATTCCTTTTAAGGGTGGTAGTCTGTAACATCCCAACATTTTGGAATGTTCAAAAATCACTAAAATTTAAAACTTTTCTTTTATTAAAATAAAATATTAAATGTATAAGGAAACCAACTATGAAAGACTTCAAAGATGAGTTAATATTTCAAATGTCACAGTTTAAACATTTCTATTATCCACTGTATTTCAAAAACCTTAAAATATAATTTGAAAAATATTTTACAAACTAAAATTCATTTTATTTTAGTTTCATTATAAGTATTTGAATTAACCCACTTAGCCATATCTAATCATAAATACAAAGATTTTTCAAAAGGTTATATAATTATAAATGGTTTGCATTCCTTTAACTATGTTCAAAATATAGTTTGGAAATTATAAGCCTATAGTGTATAACTTTAAAACTTCATAGAATTTAAATTAATGAATTAGCTAAACAAACATTTCATTTGCTTAAATGAATTTCATCCATTTTTCAAAGCATGAAATGATTAATAGATTCTAAATAAGAATAAAATTAAAATAAAGGTCTTGTCCAAAGTTGTTATGAAGTTTTCAAATAAATTATCATAATATAAATTATAATGTTGCACAAATTAGTTTCAATTAAAAATGAATACCCTATATTTCACATTCCCTAAACATTTTTATATTTAGTTCTTTAATATTATGCCAAAATAAAGATGAATGATTTCAGAAAAATAAGTTTAAATAACTTAAAATTAAACATATTGAAATGTGGGTATTTTACAAATTTTATTTAGCAAAAAGAAAATTTAATTAAGTTATAAATTCAAAATTGATATTAAGTATCAATTTTGTATTAAACCAACATTTCAAATTTACTAATTTTAAAAAGTTCTCAAAACATACCCACAACTGGTTTAACAGCAAGATACTATTTTTACAAATTTTTAGAAATTAATTTGACATCATTTGGACATTTAAATCAAAAGATATGAATTAAATAAATAAAATCAGAAAAATAAAATACTGGCTGACGTCATGCTGACGTCAGCAGATCTTCTTCAACCTCTATCCGAAATCGGCGCCGAAGAACAGATCGAATCGGAGTCGATTTCCTCTCCGATTCGTGCGGGTTACGATCTCCTGAAGCCCCTATATAAACCCCCGGTCCCCGCCGCCGTTTTCCCCTCTCAAACCCTAGCTCCATCGCCCCCAGGCTGCCCGCAAACGTCGCCGCCGTTCGTCCATTACCGACGGCAACTTCCTCCAACTCCGGCGAGTACAAGGCCTCCCGAGCTCTCCCATTGCTCTCTTTCTCTCTAATTTCCCCCTGCGCACCTTTTCTAACTTGGCCGTGTTGCTTTCGTGCGCCAGAACGCCGTCCCCGTCATCGACAGAGGCTGGCCGCCGCCACCCGCAACTCCGGCGAGGAGTAGATCGAGCACCGGAGCCCCCCGCCACCAACCATCGCCACCATTCCCTTCGTCGTGCTGCGCCGCGTCCGGAGCTGGCTTCCGCGCATCCGGGGAGGCACGGGATCGATCGGAGCGTCCAAGGCCGAGCCGTCGCCGCCGTCGTCTTCTTCTCCGGCGAGGAGCGCGCCGCCACGGTATGGTCAAGCGATCTCGCCCGTCCGATCAGATCTCAGCGGCCACGATTAGAAGTTTTATAATCGAACCGGTACTCTGATATGGACCGTCAGATCCAGATCTGACGGCCCAGATCTGTGACTTATACACGTCAGCGCCACGTAGACAGCACAGTCAGCGCCTCGTCAGCGTCCACGTCAGCGCCAGCGTGTAAATCAATTTTCTATTTTAAATTTAATTGAAAAAATTGCAGATTAATCCCTGTAATTAAAACATCTATAACTTTTTAACCACAACTCCAAATTTAATAATTTTTATATATTTGGAAAGCTCTTGACATGTAGAATATTTTGGATCTGACAAAATTCAAATTTGACATAGTATAAAGGATTCAAATTTCAAATGGTGAATTTGAGTATATTTGTAATAACTTTAAATCTATAAATCCAAAAATTGCAAATAAATATGTTTTAGAAACTTTAGAATATGTGTAAATTAATGCCACTGCTATAAAATATTTTGAGTCATTTTTGAATGAATTCATAGTTATATATATTTAAATTGAATAAATTGAATATTTTCAACATAACTATTGATAGAAATATTATTTTTGATTAAATCAAATTGCATTAATATAATTAAACCACCTCTGACTATTAACACCATCTATAAAGAAAATTGTGATATAAAATATAAATCACATAAACCTTTAATCTATATGTTTCCTTTTATTATGTTTTGCAAATTAGAAACTAATTAAATTGCAAGTATAACTTTATGCATATTTTATAAACTTCACAAAAATTAGTGTTATGTTGCTTGTGATTTAAAATTGCATTTCATGCATAGCATATTTTATAGTTATATTTTCCCTAAGGAAAACTCCTCCCCATTTTCTCTAAGATAGGATTATTTTCAAACTTAGTATTTTGGGGAAAAGTGCTATGCACTAGACACTTAGGATTTTCAACATGGAGCTGGAAGACCAACGAAGGACTTAGCCAAAAACAAGACTACAAAAGCATCTTTAAGGAGAAGAAACACTTAGAAGAAAATCAAGAAGAAGTTCATGAAGGACTTAGAAGAAAACAGACTCTGGAAGCACCCTCAAGATGTCAAGCACTTAGAAGAAAAGTGAGAAGAAGTTCAAGAAGGCCAATCCCCTTTCTATTCTCTAAGTCTTTCTCTCTTTCTTTTCTTCTCCTCTGAGACTTCATGAAGACTAAGGAAATCCAAGACCAGCCTCGAGGATACAAGAATCATCAAGTCTGAAGATTCATCAAGACTACCAGAACTCAATCAAGACATCAACCAGAAGAAAGTTACAAGTCTGGAGATGAAGCCTGGAGGACAACTACAACTTTCTTTCTATCTTTCCCTCTTTCCTAATCTTGTCTTTATACTTAAACAAATTTTGATCATGATGTTATCATCTTGAAGTTGTTGGATCCTAGCAGCATAGTGGGATGAAGCGGCCTGGAAACAAACCTTACATGTCCACGTACATGAGACCTGTTCCACAATTTAAGTGGCTGGCCGGGTGTCTGTCTCTCTCACTATAGCGAATGTCCAATGTACTAAGAGTTGATAATAATTGTTGATCATCTTGAACAAATGACTTAGTATTTTTCTCGAAGTATTTTGCACATCATGGCTAAGCCATTAGAGTGCTTATTTCAAGAAGATATAAAACAAAATATGTTTATCCAACTTAAGACCTTAGTCCTTAGTCATTTTTGGGACCAACCTATTGCCTTCCATTAACTTAAAAGATTTTCCATGGCATGGCTTGCATCTCTAGTCCTTAGAAATAACTTACATATCATGCATGTCATGTTTTCCTTAGAAGTTAAGAAACTTGTTTGTAAGTGTTGTGTTGTTTTATGATTGTTGTATTGTTGTTTGTTTGTATTGTTTAGACTGAACGGAGAGTCCCGAGTATCGTTGAAAAGAGTTGTGAACAACGACAACATTCAAAGGCAAGTGGCACACCTCATAAACTTCCTATTTTAATATGCATTACTTAGTGTATTTTTATATGCATGTGTTGCTATGCTAAACCTGTGTAGAATCCCTTATACCTGTGTCTAGGTTCCTATGCAATACTTAGTAGAATTATTGATGCTATGCAAATGTTGTTTTGTGAAAATCTAAATTCTACTAAGTTAAGAATGAAACACCTGGGTGGTAATTGGTCGGATGGTTTATGTTGAGTGGCTACTCAGGTCCATTTCTATGGTTCCTAGAGTATGTACACTTGAGAATGGCCACCCAGGAACAGAGGAATCTGAAGAACTCCGAGTGACGATTGCTTCCAGTGCAGCCATTGCCATATGGGCTCTGGCTTGATCAATTATGTTGCGTGGACTCTCTCCGGCTTGACAAGCAGATGTAGGGGGATGTTAGGTGGAACGGGTCAAGCCAGAGTGGGAGGGAAAATGCTTCTGAAAGATCTCGTCTCATTCTCTCCTTTCCTTATCACAAATGGTGTGTAAAGGATACTTTGGGTTGAATGGGTACAATGGTGAACGTGCACAACCTCTGCAGAGTGTAAAACTAAGTACTTAGCCGTGTCCCCGGTTACAGACAATTTTGAGCAGCTGATCAAGGACGTCAACGGAGGATTCCATTATTCCAACTTCAAAAGTAAAACTTGATGGGTGAACAAGGGAAGATGAGATTTATGGTTTTCATGCCATACTCGTCGATTTCAAGAAAAGTGTTTTCAAAAGAGTAGGAAAAATTGGCTTTATGCAAATTAGCCTTGAGCTCCACCAACCAAATATGCATATAGGCTTTAGAGTTATTCCATAAGTGTCCACCATAGTGTCACTTGCCAGACTCCATTTTTAATGGAATCTGACCCACGTTGTTGCAATATTTTTCTTATTGCAGATTTGATCAGATGACGAGTGAGGTTTCGTTAAAGGTTTCGAGTCTACAACCAACATGTTTTCGCCTGTGGCAGCATGAAAGTTATAGAGGCTCACTGCTATTGTATTTTCCGCTGTGTACTTTTCGATGCTAGCTTTATGCTATGCAACTTGTATTAAATATTTTGTAATTCTGGATATCGATGTAATAAAATTGACGCTTTGTTGTGATATTACATCGTAAACTGTGTGTGCAAATGAATCGATCCAGGGATTTGCACTATACACAGGTATCTGCCTTATTTTAAGTGCAGGTACGCTACAGATGGTATCAGAGCACTGTGTTGCCTGTAGGTTCGAAACCCTAGGTTTGGATAGAAATAGGTTTGACCATAGGATTGAAAATCTATTTTTCTTCACTTTTCTAAAAACAAATCTTTTCATTATGTCTTTCTCGTATTCTCATCTACTATCAACCTTCTAAAAACCTCTTATCTTTTTCTAGATTACCATGTTCTTATAGTCGAAGTCTGCTTCTGCTGCCTCATTCTGCATGCATGGAAGACCACTGAAGAACCAGGTTTCGACCAACACTTCTAAGATATCCAAGAAAGATGAACAAGAACTTGAAGCAGCCATGAAGGAGGTAGATTTGACCACCACCAAAAATAGAATGACGATATCGTGTTAGTGTATTGATCATATCAACTTGGCTATATGACAATACTAGATTGTTTGTTTGTTGTGAACCTTGTTGCTTGATGTTTGTTAGATGTTGATTGATTATGTTATAGATTGTTTGCCTTGTTATGTTTTCTTGAACTAAGACTCCTCCATAGTATAAATAATTCAACTCATTGCTTGCTAAAATAAACAGATGTCTCACCCCAATACCAACACCAGTGATTTGCATACAACTATGCGACTACTATTAGAGAACCAGAGTCAGCTGTTGAAGATGATCAATGAGCAACTGCCTAAGATTGATCAAAACCATAGTAATTTTGAAGAGAATCTTATGACCAAACTAAAGGCATGCAAAACCTGTGGAGAGATAGGACATACGTCCCAAGAATGCACTGATGAGTGGCTCCATGGTCATACCGAACATCCAGTTAGGGAATGCCCCACAAGTCAGATGCCTTGCTGTTTTTGTGAAGCAACAAATCACGTTCCAACTCAACATCAACTCTACCCCGTGGTGCAAGAAGTCAGTCAGCAAGTCAAAAAGGGGATACAACAAAATCTCCTGAAGCATGTGGAAGTACAAGAAAACAAGGAGGAACACAAAAGAGATACTAGCCATATAACATGTTTTACATGTGGAGAACTAGGACATTATTCATGGGGCTGCAAAGAGAAAAGGACTGGTCAGGATACTGAACCAAATCTTCATCAAAATGAGACTGTGGTTCATACTAAGGTGAAGAATGAAATAAGAGTAAGGTCACTTCCGAAGAAATCCAAAAGTACCTCCAAGTGTTGCTATAAATGTGAAGGAGATCACCTAGCTCGAAATTGTCCCATCAAACGAGACTGGACTTCTTTAATTGAGATAGAATATGGCAAACAAGATTTGGAAGAACTTTTAGCCCTGGAAACATCTAAGAAGAAGAAGAGGAACTTAAGTGACGTAAATTGCTACAAATGTAAAGGCAAAGGACATTATGCTGACAAGTGCCCAGCAAGGATGAAGGAGAAATGCCTTACCCGCTCGCACAAGAAAATCAACAGTCCCGTGACATGTCGCAGATGCGGAGCAACATGACACTATGTCAGTGGCTGCCCCGAGTGGAAGAAGAATAAATCTCTCCAAGGACCGAGTGGAAAGCGTGAGTGCTAAAAACTTTCTGTATCCCCCACATGCCATTGTATTTTGAACACTTGTACGCTCTACATCAGAGGAATAAACGAGATTACACAAAGTTTCTAGACTGACCACAAAAATTTCTTTTAAGGGTGGTAGCCACCTAGAGAATTCAAACCCAGTCGCTTAAACACAGAGATCTCAAACTATCTTTCTTTTCATCCTTCTAATCAGAAAAACCATTCACTGTCAAGTTTTCAAGTTTCCATGTCAGAAATTTCATTTTCCAAAACATCCCGAGTAATCAGAATCAATCAAACAATTGCTTTTTCTTTCTAGCCTCTCCGAATCTCGGGGATGAGATTCCTTTTAAGGGTGGTAGTCTGTAACATCCCAACATTTTGGAATGTTCAAAAATCACTAAAATTTAAAACTTTTCTTTTATTAAAATAAAATATTAAATGTATAAGGAAACCAACTATGAAAGACTTCAAAGATGAGTTAATATTTCAAATGTCACAGTTTAAACATTTCTATTATCCACTGTATTTCAAAAACCTTAAAATATAATTTGAAAAATATTTTACAAACTAAAATTCATTTTATTTTAGTTTCATTATAAGTATTTGAATTAACCCACTTAGCCATATCTAATCATAAATACAAAGATTTTTCAAAAGGTTATATAATTATAAATGGTTTGCATTCCTTTAACTATGTTCAAAATATAGTTTGGAAATTATAAGCCTATAGTGTATAACTTTAAAACTTCATAGAATTTAAATTAATGAATTAGCTAAACAAACATTTCATTTGCTTAAATGAATTTCATCCATTTTTCAAAGCATGAAATGATTAATAGATTCTAAATAAGAATAAAATTAAAATAAAGGTCTTGTCCAAAGTTGTTATGAAGTTTTCAAATGAATTATCATAATATAAATTATAATGTTGCACAAATTAGTTTCAGTTAAAAATGAATACCCTATATTTCACATTCCCTAAACATTTTTATATTTAGTTCTTTAATATTATGCCAAAATAAAGATGAATGATTTCAGAAAAATAAGTTTAAATAACTTAAAATTAAACATATTGAAATGTGGGTATTTTACAAATTTTATTTAGCAAAAAGAAAATTTAATTAAGTTATAAATTCAAAATTGATATTAAGTATCAATTTTGTATTAAACCAACATTTCAAATTTACTAATTTTAAAAAGTTCTCAAAACATACCCACAACTGGTTTAACAGCAAGATACTATTTTTACAAATTTTTAGAAATTAATTTGACATCATTTGGACATTTAAATCAAAAGATATGAATTAAATAAATAAAATCAGAAAAATAAAATACTGGCTGACGTCATGCTGACGTCAGCAGATCTTCTTCAACCTCTATCCGAAATCGGCGCCGAAGAACAGATCGAATCGGAGTCGATTTCCTCTCCGATTCGTGCGGGTTACGATCTCCTGAAGCCCCTATATAAACCCCCGGTCCCCGCCGCCGTTTTCCCCTCTCAAACCCTAGCTCCATCGCCCCCAGGCTGCCCGCAAACGTCGCCGCCGTTCGTCCATTACCGACGGCAACTTCCTCCAACTCCGGCGAGTACAAGGCCTCCCGAGCTCTCCCATTGCTCTCTTTCTCTCTAATTTCCCCCTGCGCACCTTTTCTAACTTGGCCGTGTTGCTTTCGTGCGCCAGAACGCCGTCCCCGTCATCGACAGAGGCTGGCCGCCGCCACCCGCAACTCCGGCGAGGAGTAGATCGAGCACCGGAGCCCCCCGCCACCAACCATCGCCACCATTCCCTTCGTCGTGCTGCGCCGCGTCCGGAGCTGGCTTCCGCGCATCCGGGGAGGCACGGGATCGATCGGAGCGTCCAAGGCCGAGCCGTCGCCGCCGTCGTCTTCTTCTCCGGCGAGGAGCGCGCCGCCACGGTATGGTCAAGCGATCTCGCCCGTCCGATCAGATCTCAGCGGCCACGATTAGAAGTTTTATAATCGAACCGGTACTCTGATATGGACCGTCAGATCCAGATCTGACGGCCCAGATCTGTGACTTATACACGTCAGCGCCACGTAGACAGCACAGTCAGTGCCTCGTCAGCGTCCACGTCAGCGCCAGCGTGTAAATCAATTTTCTATTTTAAATTTAATTGGAAAAATTGCAGATTAATCCCTGTAATTAAAACATCTATAACTTTTTAACCACAACTCCAAATTTAATAATTTTTATATATTTGGAAAGCTCTTGACATGTAGAATATTTTGGATCTGACAAAATTCAAATTTGACATAGTATAAAAGATTCAAATTTCAAATGGTGAATTTGAGTATATTTGTAATAACTTTAAATCTATAAATCCAAAAATTGCAAATAAATATGTTTTAGAAACTTTAGAATATGTGTAAATTAATGCCACTGCTATAAAATATTTTGAGTCATTTTTGAATGAATTCATAGTTATATATATTTAAATTGAATAAATTGAATATTTTCAACATAACTATTGATAGAAATATTATTTTTGATTAAATCAAATTGCATTAATATAATTAAACCACCTCTGACTATTAACACCATCTATAAAGAAAATTGTGATATAAAATATAAATCACATAAACCTTTAATCTATATGTTTCCTTTTATTATGTTTTGCAAATTAGAAACTAATTAAATTGCAAGTATAACTTTATGCATATTTTATAAACTTCACAAAAATTAGTGTTATGTTGCTTGTGATTTAAAATTGCATTTCATGCATAGCATATTTTATAGTTATATTTTCCCTAAGGAAAACTCCTCCCCATTTTCTCTAAGATAGGATTATTTTCAAACTTAGTATTTTGGGGAAAAGTGCTATGCACTAGACACTTAGGATTTTCAACATGGAGCTGGAAGACCAACGAAGGACTTAGCCAAAAACAAGACTACAGAAGCATCTTTAAGGAGAAGAAACACTTAGAAGAAAATCAAGAAGAAGTTCATGAAGGACTTAGAAGAAAACAGACTCTGGAAGCACCCTCAAGATGTCAAGCACTTAGAAGAAAAGTGAGAAGAAGTTCAAGAAGGCCAATCCCCTTTCTATTCTCTAAGTCTTTCTCTCTTTCTTTTCTTCTCCTCTGAGACTTCATGAAGACTAAGGAAATCCAAGACCAGCCTCGAGGATACAAGAATCATCAAGTCTGAAGATTCATCAAGACTACCAGAACTCAATCAAGACATCAACCAGAAGAAAGTTACAAGTCTGGAGATGAAGCCTGGAGGACAACTACAACTTTCTTTCTATCTTTCCCTCTTTCCTAATCTTGTCTTTATACTTAAACAAATTTTGATCATGATGTTATCATCTTGAAGTTGTTGGATCCTAGCAGCATAGTGGGATGAAGCGGCCTGGAAACAAACCTTACATGTCCACGTACATGAGACCTGTTCCACAATTTAAGTGGCTGGCCGGGTGTCTGTCTCTCTCACTATAGCGAATGTCCAATGTACTAAGAGTTGATAATAATTGTTGATCATCTTGAACAAATGACTTAGTATTTTTCTCGAAGTATTTTGCACATCATGGCTAAGCCATTAGAGTGCTTATTTCAAGAAGATATAAAACAAAATATGTTTATCCAACTTAAGACCTTAGTCCTTAGTCATTTTTGGGACCAACCTATTGCCTTCCATTAACTTAAAAGATTTTCCATGGCATGGCTTGCATCTCTAGTCCTTAGAAATAACTTACATATCATGCATGTCATGTTTTCCTTAGAAGTTAAGAAACTTGTTTGTAAGTGTTGTGTTGTTTTATGATTGTTGTATTGTTGTTTGTTTGTATTGTTTAGACTGAACGGAGAGTCCCGAGTATCGTTGAAAAGAGTTGTGAACAACGACAACATTCAAAGGCAAGTGGCACACCTCATAAACTTCCTATTTTAATATGCATTACTTAGTGTATTTTTATATGCATGTGTTGCTATGCTAAACCTGTGTAGAATCCCTTATACCTGTGTCTAGGTTCCTATGCAATACTTAGTAGAATTATTGATGCTATGCAAATGTTGTTTTGTGAAAATCTAAATTCTACTAAGTTAAGAATGAAACACCTGGGTGGTAATTGGTCGGATGGTTTATGTTGAGTGGCTACTCAGGTCCATTTCTATGGTTCCTAGAGTATGTACACTTGAGAATGGCCACCCAGGAACAGAGGAATCTGAAGAACTCCGAGTGACGATTGCTTCCAGTGCAGCCATTGCCATATGGGCTCTGGCTTGATCAATTATGTTGCGTGGACTCTCTCCGGCTTGACAAGCAGATGTAGGGGGATGTTAGGTGGAACGGGTCAAGCCAGAGTGGGAGGGAAAATGCTTCTGAAAGATCTTGTCTCATTCTCTCCTTTCCTTATCACAAATGGTGTGTAAAGGATACTTTGGGTTGAATGGGTACAATGGTGAACGTGCACAACCTCTGCAGAGTGTAAAACTAAGTACTTAGCCGTGTCCCCGGTTACAGACAATTTTGAGCAGCTGATCAAGGACGTCAACGGAGGATTCCATTATTCCAACTTCAAAAGTAAAACTTGATGGGTGAACAAGGGAAGATGAGATTTATGGTTTTCATGCCATACTCGTCGATTTCAAGAAAAGTGTTTTCAAAAGAGTAGGAAAAATTGGCTTTATGCAAATTAGCCTTGAGCTCCACCAACCAAATATGCATATAGGCTTTAGAGTTATTCCATAAGTGTCCACCATAGTGTCACTTGCCAGACTCCATTTTTAATGGAATCTGACCCACGTTGTTGCAATATTTTTCTTATTGCAGATTTGATCAGATGACGAGTGAGGTTTCGTTAAAGGTTTCGAGTCTACAACCAACATGTTTTCGCCTGTGGCAGCATGAAAGTTATAGAGGCTCACTGCTATTGTATTTTCCGCTGTGTACTTTTCGATGCTAGCTTTATGCTATGCAACTTGTATTAAATATTTTGTAATTCTGGATATCGATGTAATAAAATTGACGCTTTGTTGTGATATTACATCGTAAACTGTGTGTGCAAATGAATCGATCCAGGGATTTGCACTATACACAGGTATCTGCCTTATTTTAAGTGCAGGTACGCTACAGATGGTATCAGAGCACTGTGTTGCCTGTAGGTTCGAAACCCTAGGTTTGGATAGAAATAGGTTTGACCATAGGATTGAAAATCTATTTTTCTTCACTTTTCTAAAAACAAATCTTTTCATTATGTCTTTCTCGTATTCTCATCTACTATCAACCTTCTAAAAACCTCTTATCTTTTTCTAGATTACCATGTTCTTATAGTCGAAGTCTGCTTCTGCTGCCTCATTCTGCATGCATGGAAGACCACTGAAGAACCAGGTTTCGACCAACACTTCTAAGATATCCAAGAAAGATGAACAAGAACTTGAAGCAGCCATGAAGGAGGTAGATTTGACCACCACCAAAAATAGAATGACGATATCGTGTTAGTGTATTGATCATATCAACTTGGCTATATGACAATACTAGATTGTTTGTTTGTTGTGAACCTTGTTGCTTGATGTTTGTTAGATGTTGATTGATTATGTTATAGATTGTTTGCCTTGTTATGTTTTCTTGAACTAAGACTCCTCCATAGTATAAATAATTCAACTCATTGCTTGCTAAAATAAACAGATGTCTCACCCCAATACCAACACCAGTGATTTGCATACAACTATGCGACTACTATTAGAGAACCAGAGTCAGCTGTTGAAGATGATCAATGAGCAACTGCCTAAGATTGATCAAAACCATAGTAATTTTGAAGAGAATCTTATGACCAAACTAAAGGCATGCAAAACCTGTGGAGAGATAGGACATACGTCCCAAGAATGCACTGATGAGTGGCTCCATGGTCATACCGAACATCCAGTTAGGGAATGCCCCACAAGTCAGATGCCTTGCTGTTTTTGTGAAGCAACAAATCACGTTCCAACTCAACATCAACTCTACCCCGTGGTGCAAGAAGTCAGTCAGCAAGTCAAAAAGGGGATACAACAAAATCTCCTGAAGCATGTGGAAGTACAAGAAAACAAGGAGGAACACAAAAGAGATACTAGCCATATAACATGTTTTACATGTGGAGAACTAGGACATTATTCATGGGGCTGCAAAGAGAAAAGGACTGGTCAGGATACTGAACCAAATCTTCATCAAAATGAGACTGTGGTTCATACTAAGGTGAAGAATGAAATAAGAGTAAGGTCACTTCCGAAGAAATCCAAAAGTACCTCCAAGTGTTGCTATAAATGTGAAGGAGATCACCTAGCTCGAAATTGTCCCATCAAACGAGACTGGACTTCTTTAATTGAGATAGAATATGGCAAACAAGATTTGGAAGAACTTTTAGCCCTGGAAACATCTAAGAAGAAGAAGAGGAACTTAAGTGACGTAAATTGCTACAAATGTAAAGGCAAAGGACATTATGCTGACAAGTGCCCAGCAAGGATGAAGGAGAAATGCCTTACCCGCTCGCACAAGAAAATCAACAGTCCCGTGACATGTCGCAGATGCGGAGCAACAGGACACTATGTCAGTGGCTGCCCCGAGTGGAAGAAGAATAAATCTCTCCAAGGACCGAGTGGAAAGCGTGAGTGCTAAAAACTTTCTGTATCCCCCACATGCCATTGTATTTTGAACACTTGTACGCTCTACATCAGAGGAATAAACGAGATTACACAAAGTTTCTAGACTGACCACAAAAATTTCTTTTAAGGGTGGTAGCCACCTAGAGAATTCAAACCCAGTCGCTTAAACACAGAGATCTCAAACTATCTTTCTTTTCATCCTTCTAATCAGAAAAACCATTCACTGTCAAGTTTTCAAGTTTCCATGTCAGAAATTTCATTTTCCAAAACATCCCGAGTAATCAGAATCAATCAAACAATTGCTTTTTCTTTCTAGCCTCTCCGAATCTCGGGGATGAGATTCCTTTTAAGGGTGGTAGTCTGTAACATCCCAACATTTTGGAATGTTCAAAAATCACTAAAATTTAAAACTTTTCTTTTATTAAAATAAAATATTAAATGTATAAGGAAACCAACTATGAAAGACTTCAAAGATGAGTTAATATTTCAAATGTCACAGTTTAAACATTTCTATTATCCACTGTATTTCAAAAACCTTAAAATATAATTTGAAAAATATTTTACAAACTAAAATTCATTTTATTTTAGTTTCATTATAAGTATTTGAATTAACCCACTTAGCCATATCTAATCATAAATACAAAGATTTTTCAAAAGGTTATATAATTATAAATGGTTTGCATTCCTTTAACTATGTTCAAAATATAGTTTGGAAATTATAAGCCTATAGTGTATAACTTTAAAACTTCATAGAATTTAAATTAATGAATTAGCTAAACAAACATTTCATTTGCTTAAATGAATTTCATCCATTTTTCAAAGCATGAAATGATTAATAGATTCTAAATAAGAATAAAATTAAAATAAAGGTCTTGTCCAAAGTTGTTATGAAGTTTTCAAATGAATTATCATAATATAAATTATAATGTTGCACAAATTAGTTTCAATTAAAAATGAATACCCTATATTTCACATTCCCTAAACATTTTTATATTTAGTTCTTTAATATTATGCCAAAATAAAGATGAATGATTTCAGAAAAATAAGTTTAAATAACTTAAAATTAAAAATATTGAAATGTGGGTATTTTACAAATTTTATTTAGCAAAAAGAAAATTTAATTAAGTTATAAATTCAAAATTGATATTAAGTATCAATTTTGTATTAAACCAACATTTCAAATTTACTAATTTTAAAAAGTTCTCAAAACATACCCACAACTGGTTTAACAGCAAGATACTATTTTTACAAATTTTTAGAAATTAATTTGACATCATTTGGACATTTAAATCAAAAGATATGAATTAAATAAATAAAATCAGAAAAATAAAATACTGGCTGACGTCATGCTGACGTCAGCAGATCTTCTTCAACCTCTATCCGAAATCGGCGCCGAAGAACAGATCGAATCGGAGTCGATTTCCTCTCCGATTCGTGCGGGTTACGATCTCCTGAAGCCCCTATATAAACCCCCGGTCCCCGCCGCCGTTTTCCCCTCTCAAACCCTAGCTCCATCGCCCCCAGGCTGCCCGCAAACGTCGCCGCCGTTCGTCCATTACCGACGGCAACTTCCTCCAACTCCGGCGAGTACAAGGCCTCCCGAGCTCTCCCATTGCTCTCTTTCTCTCTAATTTCCCCCTGCGCACCTTTTCTAACTTGGCCGTGTTGCTTTCGTGCGCCAGAACGCCGTCCCCGTCATCGACAGAGGCTGGCCGCCGCCACCCGCAACTCCGGCGAGGAGTAGATCGAGCACCGGAGCCCCCCGCCACCAACCATCGCCACCATTCCCTTCGTCGTGCTGCGCCGCGTCCGGAGCTGGCTTCCGCGCATCCGGGGAGGCACGGGATCGATCGGAGCGTCCAAGGCCGAGCCGTCGCCGCCGTCGTCTTCTTCTCCGGCGAGGAGCGCGCCGCCACGGTATGGTCAAGCGATCTCGCCCGTCCGATCAGATCTCAGCGGCCACGATTAGAAGTTTTATAATCGAACCGGTACTCTGATATGGACCGTCAGATCCAGATCTGACGGTCCAGATCTGTGACTTATACACGTCAGCGCCACGTAGACAGCACAGTCAGCGCCTCGTCAGCGTCCACGTCAGCGCCAGCGTGTAAATCAATTTTCTATTTTAAATTTAATTGAAAAAATTGCAGATTAATCCCTGTAATTAAAACATCTATAACTTTTTAACCACAACTCCAAATTTAATAATTTTTATATATTTGGAAAGCTCTTGACATGTAGAATATTTTGGATCTGACAAAATTCAAATTTGACATAGTATAAAAGATTCAAATTTCAAATGGTGAATTTGAGTATATTTGTAATAACTTTAAATCTATAAATCCAAAAATTGCAAATAAATATGTTTTAGAAACTTTAGAATATGTGTAAATTAATGCCACTGCTATAAAATATTTTGAGTCATTTTTGAATGAATTCATAGTTATATATATTTAAATTGAATAAATTGAATATTTTCAACATAACTATTGATAGAAATATTATTTTTGATTAAATCAAATTGCATTAATATAATTAAACCACCTCTGACTATTAACACCATCTATAAAGAAAATTGTGATATAAAATATAAATCACATAAACCTTTAATCTATATGTTTCCTTTTATTATGTTTTGCAAATTAGAAACTAATTAAATTGCAAGTATAACTTTATGCATATTTTATAAACTTCACAAAAATTAGTGTTATGTTGCTTGTGATTTAAAATTGCATTTCATGCATAGCATATTTTATAGTTATATTTTCCCTAAGGAAAACTCCTCCCCATTTTCTCTAAGATAGGATTATTTTCAAACTTAGTATTTTGGGGAAAAGTGCTATGCACTAGACACTTAGGATTTTCAACATGGAGCTGGAAGACCAACGAAGGACTTAGCCAAAAACAAGACTACAGAAGCATCTTTAAGGAGAAGAAACACTTAGAAGAAAATCAAGAAGAAGTTCATGAAGGACTTAGAAGAAAACAGACTCTGGAAGCACCCTCAAGATGTCAAGCACTTAGAAGAAAAGTGAGAAGAAGTTCAAGAAGGCCAATCCCCTTTCTATTCTCTAAGTCTTTCTCTCTTTCTTTTCTTCTCCTCTGAGACTTCATGAAGACTAAGGAAATCCAAGACCAGCCTCGAGGATACAAGAATCATCAAGTCTGAAGATTCATCAAGACTACCAGAACTCAATCAAGACATCAACCAGAAGAAAGTTACAAGTCTGGAGATGAAGCCTGGAGGACAACTACAACTTTCTTTCTATCTTTCCCTCTTTCCTAATCTTGTCTTTATACTTAAACAAATTTTGATCATGATGTTATCATCTTGAAGTTGTTGGATCCTAGCAGCATAGTGGGATGAAGCGGCCTGGAAACAAACCTTACATGTCCACGTACATGAGACCTGTTCCACAATTTAAGTGGCTGGCCGGGTGTCTGTCTCTCTCACTATAGCGAATGTCCAATGTACTAAGAGTTGATAATAATTGTTGATCATCTTGAACAAATGACTTAGTATTTTTCTCGAAGTATTTTGCACATCATGGCTAAGCCATTAGAGTGCTTATTTCAAGAAGATATAAAACAAAATATGTTTATCCAACTTAAGACCTTAGTCCTTAGTCATTTTTGGGACCAACCTATTGCCTTCCATTAACTTAAAAGATTTTCCATGGCATGGCTTGCATCTCTAGTCCTTAGAAATAACTTACATATCATGCATGTCATGTTTTCCTTAGAAGTTAAGAAACTTGTTTGTAAGTGTTGTGTTGTTTTATGATTGTTGTATTGTTGTTTGTTTGTATTGTTTAGACTGAACGGAGAGTCCCGAGTATCGTTGAAAAGAGTTGTGAACAACGACAACATTCAAAGGCAAGTGGCACACCTCATAAACTTCCTATTTTTATATGCATTACTTAGTGTATTTTTATATGCATGTGTTGCTATGCTAAACCTGTGTAGAATCCCTTATACCTGTGTCTAGGTTCCTATGCAATACTTAGTAGAATTATTGATGCTATGCAAATGTTGTTTTGTGAAAATCTAAATTCTACTAAGTTAAGAATGAAACACCTGGGTGGTAATTGGTCGGATGGTTTATGTTGAGTGGCTACTCAGGTCCATTTCTATGGTTCCTAGAGTATGTACACTTGAGAATGGCCACCCAGGAACAGAGGAATCTGAAGAACTCCGAGTGACGATTGCTTCCAGTGCAGCCATTGCCATATGGGCTCTGGCTTGATCAATTATGTTGCGTGGACTCTCTCCGGCTTGACAAGCAGATGTAGGGGGATGTTAGGTGGAACGGGTCAAGCCAGAGTGGGAGGGAAAATGCTTCTGAAAGATCTCGTCTCATTCTCTCCTTTCCTTATCACAAATGGTGTGTAAAGGATACTTTGGGTTGAATGGGTACAATGGTGAACGTGCACAACCTCTGCAGAGTGTAAAACTAAGTACTTAGCCGTGTCCCCGGTTACAGACAATTTTGAGCAGCTGATCAAGGACGTCAACGGAGGATTCCATTATTCCAACTTCAAAAGTAAAACTTGATGGGTGAACAAGGGAAGATGAGATTTATGGTTTTCATGCCATACTCGTCGATTTCAAGAAAAGTGTTTTCAAAAGAGTAGGAAAAATTGGCTTTATGCAAATTAGCCTTGAGCTCCACCAACCAAATATGCATATAGGCTTTAGAGTTATTCCATAAGTGTCCACCGTAGTGTCACTTGCCAGACTCCATTTTTAACGGAATCTAACCCACGTTGTTGCAATATTTTTCTTATTGCAGATTTGATCAGATGACGAGTGAGGTTTCGTTAAAGGTTTCGAGTCTACAACCAACATGTTTTCGCCTGTGGCAGCATGAAAGTTATAGAGGCTCACTGCTATTGTATTTTCCGCTGTGTACTTTTCGATGCTAGCTTTATGCTATGCAACTTGTATTAAATATTTTGTAATTCTGGATATCGATGTAATAAAATTGACGCTTTGTTGTGATATTACATCGTAAACTGTGTGTGCAAATGAATCGATCCAGGGATTTGCACTATACACAGGTATCTGCCTTATTTTAAGTGCAGGTACGCTACAAGAAATCTCATATAGGAGATGTCCTTTATTTTGAAGATAGACATGGTTAGTTTGCGAAGTCGCATATGAATGCACTGTCGCATAATCTACATAGGTATAGAAATATATCGCGACTTCAGAAGTAGCAAGTGTGATTGGACTGAGCAGTTTTCCGAGCGTAGGTGGTCCCCTTAATAGATCTCTTAGACTTTTAAGGCCCATGCTACGCGAATGCTCGAGTCTCACTCCATCCACTAGGATATATTTCACCGTCATCGTAAAGATACGGGATGATGTCAAACTAGGTGACACAGAAGTGTTGCAAATCACATATAGGTCTCAGTGTGTGAGATCTATTGACTGTATTCCTCTTCCACGAGGCTAGCAGGCACCAAGATGCTATGGGTGTTGAGTTTTTACCAAGTTGTAAACTAGATTAAGTGTTACTCTAGTGCAAGTGAGAGACTGAAGTGAATACGCCCTAGAGGCACTTAATAAACATAGTTTATTGGCAATATCCCAATTGCTCATTATATGTTTTATACCATGCTATAAATGTATTAAGCAAAAACATTAATACAGGTGTGGTAGATAAACAACCAGGTCCCTAGTAGCCTCTACTAAGACTAGTTTTATTGCACGATTGATGATCGAGGTTTTCCGATCATAGGGCATGGCGCCGGTCGGCAATGGAAGTCATATCGTTAGGTGTAACGATGTGATGGACATTCCCAGTATTTATAGGACACAGTCATTACGCCTTAAAACCGTGAGACCAACTCTTATTGTTATTCCTGGAAGATACTTTGATTGCACCAAATGTCATATCTTATTTAGTGTGAGAATAACGGTGATACTTTTGGGTATCGGAAGGGGGTAGTTGAGACGAGGGGTCAACAGCGGGATTTGTCAGTCCGCATAGCCGAATAGATACTTTAGGGCCCACTCGGTGAGGTTATGTCAAATGAATTTGCAAACATGTGACTAGGTCACCAGCTGACATAATATCATAGACGAGTAGAAGATAGTGTTGTCGGCAACGAGATCATGCTAGGTATGGAGATATCTTAGAATGATGCTCGGACACGCTAAGTATCGCCATGAGAAAGGGTTTAAGACTAGACGTCCAGGTTTGATAGATGAAAGTCATTCGTTATATCACAGGGATTAATTCATAGGGTCCAGCCTACGAGTTAGTCATTGATCGGAGAGGAGTCTCGATCATGTCTGTTATTATATCGAACCGCTAGGGTAAAACACTTAAGGGGTTTTGACAAGACAACCGGAAAGGAAAGAGATCACCAAGAACGTCCTGGGAATGGTTCAATGGAGATCGGGCAGCGACGAAAGAGTTTTCGGAGCTAGAATAAATTATATATAATATGTTTGATATTAATTAGTGTAATTAATGTCTAAATATGATTTATATATTTATTTTCGAATTTATATAAGCTGATTTCCCTAAATGGGCCTTCTGGTCGAAAGAAGGCCCAAGAGGGGAAAATTCCCTAGGGGAATTCGGTGGGGGACTTGGGGGCCGACCCAAGTGGGCCAAGAGGCCCACAAGGGAGCCGACGCACCCTCCCTAGCCACACCAAGGCTTTGGGATAGTCCCACATTGCCTGGCTAGGGAGGTTGGCTCCCCCCGGGAGCCTATATAAGAAGAGGCACCCCTGGCCTTTTAATTCACCAATTATTTCCCCAATTCTCTCTCGATCTTGTGGATTCCCTTTGTCGGCGTTGCGTCGAGTTGAGAGGGGGATTTCTTCCACCATAGCCCGCTGCCACGCTACTGGTGTTCCGGTCCAAGTCTTCCGCTGCTCGTCCTGGACTGGAGCTTCGGAGGCCGTCGTCCCCATCGTATGTGTGCAACACCCTGCGAGGTGATGCGGTAGCGGTACTCGGAGGCCTACTTCCTCCAACCGACCACGAGGTCATATTTGTCGTCTTCATCGCGCCGAGTTCTTCGTGACCTAGAGGTCGGCTACGTCGTCTTCATCGTCAACGCTTGTGCGGGAGCGTAATCCCCGCTATTCGGTCTACGAGGGTATGTATTCCGATCTCCGCCGTACTTGTCGGGGGGCTGCTCCCCGGGTAGGGCAGGTCCCGGTACAGAACAGCAGTATGGCAACAATAATTGACCTTTGGGGGCGAGCAAGGGTCAGCCTATGGTGCACCGAAGGGGCAACTTGACCATTCGAGGGTGGTTGGGCCCCAGGTGTCTCCTGGAGGGCGCAAGAGTCGTCACTGGAAGCTATAAATAGCACCCCCAGGCCTTCAGGGCAGCATAAGCACCAGCCGATGGTTCCTCTAAGAACAAGCTTCTCGAAGATGTCTTTGGCAACAACCTAAGACATCTTCGGGAGGCTAGACCTAGAGATACTCATCCTAGGTTGTAATCCGGAGCAGGGGTGGAACTCAAACGGAACTAGGAGAGCTCTTGGGCTTCTCGGTATGTCGGAGTCCCCCGGTAAGATCCCGGGTAGAGGAGAACCCGGATGATCTGGATGGGCTTCCCGGGAAGGTACTAACCGACTTACCTATCTCGGTGCTGGCAAGTTATCGTTGTTGTGTAGGAAGGACGTACCAAACTGAACAAGGAGGAGACCGACATGGGGGCATGTCGGTCGGAAGTGAGAGGTCTGGTGCAGGCATTCCGTCTGACACGGGGGGAAGTCCCATTCCCCCTGACACGGAAGCATGGTCACCTCCCGCCTGGCACGGGAGCGTGTCAGCCGGTACAAAGACGCTACGACAAGATCGGACATGCCTAGCCCGGCAATCCGGAAAAGGCTACTAGGTATGGGCGAAGACATGTCTTGTCTCTGACAAGGGGACAATGATGATCCAGGATGGCGCCTGCAGTCCTTGCCGGAATGATGACGGCAGGGCTATACCGGATAGCACGGCGGCTAGGTCGCACTTGCCGGTGTCGACATAACCGTTAGCCCTGTCAGGTGGGACCATGCCGGATTAGGGTTTCCAACCCTCCCGGCCGAAACTCTATAAAAGGCGCCATAACTCTCCCTGTGGAGCATGACCAACTTGAGGGCCAAAACTATAGTCTCATTTACTCCTAGGGCATTTACTTCCTCCTCGTCTCTTGTTCATCTAGTTCATCACCAAAAGAGCTCAAGGAGCATGTTGTAGATCTTGTGACACACTTATATTGAGAGGAAAGGCAGGAGTAGGGGTGTTACCTCCTCACGAGGGCCCCGAACCTGGGTACATCGGTTGTGTGACTTTGCCTTCGTGCATTTGTGTGTATTTGCTAGATCTTTGAGAGTGTTCTTCGGTGATCTTGAGCGTTCCGGCATCTCCTACCGTGTGAGCTTTCTATTTCACTAGCCCTCCCCGGATCCACCAGCGTCCATCGGCCCCACACATTAGCCATCCCATGGCATCTGCCGTGACACCACCACGACAGTTGGCGCCCACCGTGGGGCAGGTAGAGGCGCTGGCTGGTGTATACATTCGGACGGGTTCCACCGTTCGCTCCGACATCCGAGTTCTCTCCGGCTTGGTCGTCAGGCTGGGCGAGATGGATTTTGTCAGCGACAATGCTGGTTGCTTCCTGGACAAGCCCTTCGGCGCCTTCACCACCTACGTCGCCACCGAGATCGCCTGCAGCTATCCGGACATTGTCCTGGAGGCAGAGGATCCCCCCATGCTCCGCGCCGCCCGGGATCAGCGTATCGATCGCCCCGCGGGCTGCGTCGCGGTCATGATGGTCGGGGTAAGCGAGGAGGTGTTCCAGGACGCTCCCGACGGCGATGCCGGTAGTGGATGAGTTCGGTTTGCCAAACCTCCGCAGGAAAGGGGTGCTGCCCGAGATGGCGATCCTAAGCCGTCCCAACCTCGTCGCCGGCCAGATCCCCTCTCGGGCCTGGTAGCCAAGTTAGCTGTCCCCTTGACAGCTGACGCAGATACCCAAGTCACTTCGGCTGATTTGGAGGAGCAGCGCAGGTTGCTGCTCGCGGAGGCCCAAGAGATCGCCGAGATCCGGCGGGAGCTTAGTGCTAGTCTCCGTGAGTACAATGGAGCACACGGGTTCCCTAGGGTAGATTCCCGGGACAAGCGCATTGCCGATCTGCGCCAGAAGGGCAGGATGGTGAATGATGAGTTGGCTGGTGGCGCAGCACCTAGCCATAGTAGGTCGGGTAGTATGATCTCGGCAGAGAAACCTGTATACAGCTCACCTGCCAAAACTCTCAGGGCTGCCGAGGCAGCCATGGCCGAGTTGGCTGGACTATCCGGGGAAGCTCTGCGCAAGCAGCAAGAGCGGGTCAACGAGTTAGTCGTAGAGGCTAACCGGCAGAACAAGGCCTTTAAGAAGAAGAACCCCGGAGCTGGGTCCCAGGTGTACTCGGCTAGGGTCGAGAGCAGAAAATCAGGCGGAGAGGCTTCATCTCCACATCCAAGTAGGATCAAGAGCAAAAGCCGAAGCCGGAGTCGAGGCTACGGAAAAAACAAGCAGTTGCAGACATACGACCCGACCTTTGCTGGAGTTCAGCAAGCCGGACAGAACAATCCCGGTCAGGCTCAGCGTAGCCATGGTGGTGGTAACCGGGGTGTAGGAAACAATGTCCCGGCTAGCCGTGGTAATCCACCTATGTCCCACAGCGAGCCATAGTTCCTGTGGTTAACAAGCATGGCGATGGCAACTCGAGGTTGCAGCAACTCGGATACCAGCCTAATGAGAATCCCTTGGGATCTCGGATAGGTACTCGACAGCTAGATCCCGCTGGTGCTAGATACTGGCTCGACCGGATTCATCAATCCGAGTTGGTTGAGGAGCAAGGCCCCCCGAGACTTGCTTGTTTCGGACCTCGGATCATGCGGGAGCCAGCTGTGCGAAATTTCCAGCTCAACCGGGGTGCCAAGACTTATGACGGCAGCTCGAAGCCGGAGGATTGGTTAACCGGCTATGTAACTGCAGTAAGCATAGCCGGTGGAAACAGACGCTGGGCGGTACAGTATGTGCCGCAGATGTTGGAAGGACCTGCCAGGATCTGGCTAAATAACTTAAGGACTGACAACATAGACAGTTGGTTAGATTTCGAGGAGGCCTTCATCAGCAACTTCACCAGCACATACAAGAGGCCCAACCGACCTCAGCAGCTTGCCATCTGCAGGCAGAGGAGCAATGAAACTGACCGAGAGTACCTTACTCGGTGGAGCAACATTCGCAATTCTTGCGAAGGGGTTGTCGAGGCACAGGCCATATCGTGGTTTGCGCAAGGATGCCGACATGGCTCCATGCTTTGGCAAAAGTTGCAAAGAAAGATGCCGACAACCTTTGCAGAAACCATGCGCATCGCCAGCACCTACACGCTTGGAGACCCCATGCAACCCCTAGTGGATGTCGGAGACTCCAACAGGAGGAATGCGGGGAATCAGCGCTAAGGATCGAGCAGGAGCCATGACCGCCAGGATTTCGGTCAAAAGAGGAATCAACCCGAGTTCCACTATGCCTCGCAGCATGTTGCAGCGGTAGGCCGAGATCAGGGGGATGCCAGAAATAATCAGCAGCAGAAAGTGACTGGCCCGGCTTGGGGTCAGAGACAAGAAGTACAGAAAACTTGGGTGGACCAAAAGAAGCCCCTGACGTATGAAGAGATGCTGAACAAGCCATGCTGCTACCATACGTTGGAATCCAACAAGCCTGCAAATCACTCTACTCGGCAATGCAGCTGGTACCAGCGCACGTTGCAGGAGGGCAGCGCGGGAGCTACTCGGCATCACGGCCCAACATTCCGAGACCCCCTCCACCACTATCCGGTGCCAATGCAGTCCGGGTTAATCAGCCCACCCATGGACATCCCCCCAGACCAGTAAATATGGTGCATACCAGGAATGACCATGGTGCTGGTCCGAGTAACCAACCCGGGCACCAGCAGAGCAACTACCGGGAGGCACATCAGAGCTATGTGGTCTTCGTGACCGAGCCTACTGACCGGAAGAGTGTGCGATAGCATGCGCTGGAAGTAAATGCTGTGATCCCAGCGGTGCCCAAGTTCCTGCACTGGTCCGAGATGGAGATCACCTGGAGTCGGAAGGATCATCCCCGGGTTATGCCCAAGCCTGGTGGCTATGCTTTGGTGGTGGACCCGACCTTTGTCGGACCAAGACTCAACGTCCGCTTCAGCCGGGTTCTAATTGACAATGGCAGTGCCATCAACATTATGTACAAGGATACCATGCTGAAGCTGGGGATGTCCATGAACACGCTGCTCCCAACCGAGACCACCTTCCACGACATTGTGCCCGGAGTCTGCTGCTCCCCTATGGGCAAAATTTGGGTTGAGGTATTATTTGGAACCCGGGAGAAATGCCGGACTGAGAGCTTGGAGTTCGAGGTCGTGGATCTCGAAAGTCCCTACCATGCACTCATTGGTAGGACGGCACTGGCCAAGTTCATGATCTCCACTCACATGTGGTACCTGAAGATGAAGATGCCGGGTCCAAATGGAGTTATCACCATCGCGGGAGACCACAAGCGCTCCATGGATTGTGCATCGGCCGGTTCAAACTTAGCCGAATCCCTGGTCATAGCTGAGGAGAAGAAGACAATTCAGCAAGTGGTTGCACTGGCCAAGACGTCGCAACTCGGCATGCCCGGGATGGTGAACCCGGAGCAGAACGCCTCGTTCCAGGCAGCTAAGGAGACCAAGAAGGTGGGAGTTGACCCTAACAACCCGGAGCGCCAGGTGATCATTGGTAGTAACCTGGACAGCAAATAGGAAGGCGAGCTCGTCGACTTCCTCCATGAGAATCGGGATGCCTTTGCGTGGTCGAGTGACGATCTGCAAGGCGTTCTGAGGGAGTTGGCTGAGCACTCACTATTCGTCAGGCCTGACGCGAAGCCGGTGAAGCAACCGACTAGGCGTCTCTCAGATGAGAGAAGAGCTGCTATCATGGAGCATCTCGCGGTACTTCTGTCTACCGGGTTCGTGATGGAAGTTCTGCATCCGGATTGGATATCTAATCCGGTTCTGGGTGATAAGAAGAAAGATGATCCCCTCCTACTTAAGGTGTGGCGCATGTGCATTGACTTCACCAACCTCAACAAAGCATGCCCGAAAGATCCGTGTCCACTTCCCCGGATAGATCAAGTGATCGATTCCACCGCCGGGAGTGAACTTTGGACTTTTTTAGATGCTTATTCTGGTTTCCACCAGATACCTTTGAATCCGGATGATCAATTGAAAACTGCTTTTATTACCCCGAAATGTACGTTCGGCGTTCCAGCATGCAAGCTTCTCGGTTTTCTTATATCCAGCCGAGGGATAGAGGTCAACCCGGGTAAAATAAGTGCAATCGAGAGCATGAAGTTACCGGTACGTCTCAAAGATGTGCAGAAATTCACGGGCTGTCTGGCATCCCTAAGTCAGTTTGTGAGCCGACTAGGGGAAAGCCTTGCCCTTGTATCAATTCATGAAGAAGAGCAAGACATTTGTATGTACCCCGCAGGCGGATGCGGCATTCAATGATCTGAAAAAGATGCTCTCAATTGCACCGGTGTTGGCATCCCCATTGCCAAAGGAGCCAATGTTGCTCTACATCGCTGCCACTAACCGGGTAGTGAGTGTAGCCATTGTAGTGGAAAGAGAAGAAGGGATAAGCTAATACAGAGACCGGTGTACTATCTGAGCGAGGTGATCTCGACATCTAAATAGAACTACCCGCACTATCAGAAGATGTCTTACAGAGTGTACTTGGCAGTCACCAAGCTCAAGCACTATTTTCAAGAGCACCCGATCACGGTGGTATGCGAAGCTCCCCTCACCGAGATCATCGGCTGTAAGGATGCTAGCGGCCGAGTTGCCAAATGGGCCATCCAGTTGTCTCTGTACGCTCCGGCATACGAGAGACGCGGCGCCATTAAGTCGCAGGCGCTGCCAGACTTCTTGGTCGACTGGGCCGAGATGCAGTATGAACCTCCAATTACCGACTACAATTTCCGGAGGATGCATTTCGATGGTTCCAAGGCCAAGATTGGATTGGGTGCCGGAGTAGTCCTCACCTCACCGAAGCAAGATGTGCTGAAGTATGTACTGCAAATTCATTTCCGGGCATCTAACAATGTGGCCGAGTACGAGGCTTTGGTTCATGGATTGAATGTCGCCAAGGAAATCGGTATCCGCCGGATAGAGTGCTTGGGTGAATCCGACCTCGTGGTGCAGCAAGTGTCGGGGAACTGGGATGCAATTGACGCCAACATGGCCTTATATCGGTTCCATGTGCAGAAGATATCCGGATTTTTTGAAGGCTGGGAGTTCAAGCACATACCAATAGAGGAAAATGAAGCAGCAGATGTGTTATCCAAACTGGGGTCGTCCCGGGATGCCATTCCACCCGGCATCACTCTCGAGCATTTGAGGAAGCCGTCTATCCAACCTTCACCCGAGTCAGAATCTATCTTCATCCCCAAGGAGCCTGGTTCGGAAGCCGTGCATATCGAGGTGGAAGTCGGGAGTACTGCATTGAACTCGGGGACTGCGCGACAGAGCTCGGGGATGGCTTATGACAGATCTATGGAGGTGATGTCGGCTGAACCAATGGACATAGACATTCCGGTGTTCCCGGTGCGACCTGTTCCGGGATGGGCACAACCCATCATGGCATACATATCAGATGGATGGTACACTCCCGGAAAACGAAGTAGAAGCCCGGCAGATACTACGAAGATCCAAGGCATACACAATCATCAACCAAGAGCTGTATAAAAGATGTGTCACCGAGGTGCTCCAGAGATGCGTGGAGCCCGAGGAAGGCCAAGAAATGCTGTTGGAGATACACCAGGGAGAATGTGGACACCATGCCTCATCTCGGGCGCTGGAGGCGAAAGTATTCCGGCATCGGTTCTATTGGCTCACCGCCTTGCAGCAAGCAGAGGATATTGTCCGAAAGTGTGGAGGGTGCCAGAGGTTCGCCCACAGAATACATATGCCGGCATCAGCACTCAAAACCATCCCTATCACTTGGCCATTTGCAGTATGGTTCTTGGACATGGTCGGACAGTTCAAACCGGCGAGAGGCAATATGACACACATGCTGGTGATGGTGGACAAGTTCACAAAATGGATAGAGGTCAAACCAATCCGGAAATGTGACGGACACACCTCGGTCCAATTCTTGAAGGACATCATCCTGAGATACGGGTACCCGCACAACATCATCACAGATAATGGTACCAACTTTGCTGTGGGGGAGTTTGCTCGGTTTTGTGCGGAGAAAAGAATCCGGTTGGATGTGGCATCAGTAGCCCACCCGGAAGCAAACGGGCAAGTCGAGAGAGAAAATGCCTTGGTGTTAGCCGCATCAAAGCCCGCCTAATCGAGCCACTGTTGAGAACTCCAGGATGTTGGATAGAGGAGATACCGGCAGTGTTGTGGGGTCTCCGGACCACACCAAATAGATCTACCGGGTATACGCCATTCTTCATGGTGTATGGTGCCGAGGCGGTGCTCCCAACCGACATACAATATGATGCACCAAGGGTAACAATGCTTACTGAGACCAAGGCAAAGGAAGCCCGGGAAGATGATGTGGACTTGCTCGAGGAGGCAAGGGAATTGGCATTGTCTCGGTCCGCAATTTATCAGCAGAACCTCCGTCGCTATCATAGCCGGAAGGTGCACCCCAGGGTATTCCAGGAAGGGGATCTCGTGCTAAGGCTCATCCAGCGCACAACCGGGATGCATAAAATTTCACCTCCGGGGGAGGCCCCTTTTGTTGTGACCAAGGCATTGCACAATGATTCTTATTACCTTGTAGATGCACAGGAAGGTAGAAAAGGTGTAATGGAGAAAGCTGGTGAGGAAACCAAGCGGCCATGGAATGTAGCCTTGCTCCGTCCCTTTTACACTTAAAGGGCGCAGTGTATGTATCCTGTTTTTTATCAATGAAATACTGGCACCCTGAGACGTTACTCGGGGACTGCCTGGCACAAGTGTATTGTTGATCCTAACTCGCATGTCGGCATCCTCAGGAGGAACCCGGGGACTGCCTATTTTTGTTCTACTTTGATTTTGCTGTTTATCTATTTTATGCATGTCGGCAACCCAGAGAGGAACTCGGGGACTGCGTGATGCTTATTTTCGTTTGGTATATGCCGGAAAGATTCTGAACTCGGTTTCATAGTCAGAGTAATGTATGTCATGTGAAATAATCTTGTGACTCGACTGACGAACGCCGAAATGGTAGTCAAGAGCAAAGAGCATCAAGTGTGGGAAACACGAAAACGAACTCGGGGACTCGGATAGGAATCACTCCGGCATATGCGTCTTACTAATCCAATCTTTTACTTGTTATGTCGGAAATTTAGCAACTAGAACTCGGACATTCATAAGTACTGTATACCGTAAACGGAGTTTCGTGACTCGACTGTCGAACACCGAAATGGTAGACAACAGCAGAGATTGCCTGACTACGGTAAACATGAAAGTGAACTCGGGGACTCGCGGTAGGATAAACCGGCATAACTTGTCTTGTGTTAAAGCAGAAGTCGGCAGACCTAGAGTACGAATTAAAAGTATATTACAGCTGCACCCGACATCCCGGGGATTTAATGTTTCTACAATTAAGTGTTTTCAGACCAAGCAGCATCGTTTGGCAGCGCAGTCAAGGAGAAGTAGGAGAAGCCGGCTTCTCGGGTTGATCAGTGGCAGGGGGAACAATGACGGTCTCCTCCACACTGGCAGTGGTGTTCGGATCGGCCACATTCATCTCGGCTTGAGGGATCTCGGGTGGCGAAGGAGCGGCGACATCCCGGGAAGCCACGGTCTCGGTGACTGCAGCTGTCTCGGCGTCATCAGCCTCCGGTATCTCGGCTCCGCATCATCAGTATCCCCCTTCTCGCCGTCATCTTCATAGTCTGACTCGGAGTCAGATACAGTGAGGCTCGTGATGAAGGGGCCGAGATCCGCCCAGCCGGCGAGGCGATGCGCAGTCTCTTGGCGTAGCCGGATCTTGGCCGGATCGGTGTACCACTCCGAGACGACCCGCAAGCTCTTGATCACTTCGAGATCAAGCCCTTCGTACCAACTCAGCACATGTTGTAGTGCTTGGTCGGCACCAGCACGGTCACCGGAACGCTTCCAGGCATGTAGCCGCTTACCGGCATCCTGGAGCGCAGTTGCCAGTTCAGTGACCGAGAGGTTGCTGGTAACGCCAGGCCACAGGGCACCATGCGCGTGAACAGCCGCGCTAAGGAGCTCGGTGCCGATCGACCGGAGCGGTACTATCCGGGCCTTCAGGGCAATGAGGTGGTCGTCGATGTCCCAGGAATCCGACACAGGATTCTTCCCGGACCTCTTCTCCCGGGCGGCGGCGATGGCAAGGGTAGCATCTTCTCGGGAGTGCTCGAAATGTCCTTTAGAAAGGAGAACTGTCACACGGACAAGCCATGAGGCGATATTGGCAAAAAGAGGAAGGCGAAAAAAGAGAACTCGGTGAACTTACTGTTCATATCCCGGTTTAAGCTGGTGAGCTCGGTCAGCCAGGCATCTTGCTTCGACCGGAGGAGGGCCAGCTCGGTCTCCGCAAGGTGCGCGCGCGACTTAGATTGGTCCAAAGTCTCCTTCTGCTTCTTGGTAGCGTCCACAAAACGCGTCTTCACGTCTGCAGTAGTGGACTTGGCCTTATCCAGCTTGACACTTAGCCGCGTGATCTCGGACTGCGCGTCAGCTAAGGCAGATTTTTTATCCACCGAGATCTTGCGCGATGCGTCCTGCTCCCCCCGAAGTCGCTCCTCCGATCTCTTGGACTGACCGAAGTCAGCAAGAAGCCGGTAGAAGATGCTGCCACATTTTTTGCTGCATTCCTGTATAAATGTTTATCCGATATTAGTCTCGGAAATTTCAACGGAGCAGGAGATAGCAGAACAGTTATTAGAGATCCACGGTTATGAACCAACTCGGCGGAGAGGATCTCGGGGGCTGGGAGTTGAAAATTTCTTTTCAGATTAAACCCTAGTGATCTGCTACTCGGTGGAGTCTAGAGAACTAAGCACTAATCTCGGGGACTAGTGAGGATAGAAGAAAGAAACTTACATCGACAACCCGAGTAACACCCAGGACATCCACCTAGAGAGCGTGCAAGGCTTGAGCGCGGCGGCTCGGGCTAGCAGCGTGCAAGTCTCCCACGATCTCGGAGGCGTCGGCGGCAATCCAGGCTTGGTTGTAATCTTCAACAGCGCGTAAGCCGGTTACGGTGGATGTACTCGCCGCGGCAACCTCCCGAGATCCTGAGGACACAAAGGTGCTTACGGACGCTCGCAGGGCCTGCAAGGCAGCTGTGGGGATCTCGACAGGAGGTGGCGGTAGCCCGGAAAACTTACCCGAGGCAGAAGAACCCTTGGTTAGGGCCATGTCCTGGGTTGAGGACTTCGGAGGAGCGCTGGGCTTAGCAGGGGCAATCTTCTGCCCGGAGGTCTGGCTGCACGATTTCCCGGCTGGAAGATCAGGTTGCCGTGAATCCTGGGGTATGGACTGCTTCGGCGGCGGGGTTTTGCGTGGAGCTAGCCAGGTAGAGGCACGCGGCACAACCTGCCGCGGAGGACTCGGTATATCTGCATAAAATTGAGGAGACAACACCCGACGCGGGGTATCCGGAAGGACGACGTCTTCGGTCGCCGCAGTAGGCTGTGCCGGGACCTCGGTTGCCGCGGGATGGACACCCGGAGTCCCAACACCGGCAGAGGCGCAAGGAGTCACGACTTCGGTCAGGACAAGACCGGATTCAAGATGATCGGCGTCCTGCGCTCGACGCCGAGGTGGAGAAGGGGCAGCCCGGGATGGACTAGGATATCGGGATCCCGGAGAACGGGAACCTGCAGACGGCGGAACGTCGAGAGCCGCTCTGCAATAGAGGCATGTAAGAAAGGACCTCGGGAGAAAAAAAGATAGAACAACTCGAGGGGAGAAGGTCATACCCGGAGGACACGGTGGGAGGACCTCTCCTCCGCCGAGGAGGCTTGTCGCCCGGCTGCTTGGTGATCTTGCTCTTCTTGGTGGCGGCACCCGAGCCACCGGAATGGGCGGTCTCAGATCCCGCACGCTTGCGGGTCTCGGCGCGCTGGCTACAGGCCCCGGAACCACTGGCAGGGCGTATTGGAGAGGACGGGCATCAATTACATCAAGTATTTGACATTCATCGGCATCATCTTCGTCAGTATCAACTTGGATAGCCTCTTGAGCTGAAGGCTTACCCGGAGCGGCAGCACGGGCTAGAGGAATCGAGAGGTGGTCCTTGCCGTCGGGATCCTCGTCCGGCATCTTCTTCGGCACCGGGAAGTCATCCGCGAACTTGCCCCCGGCATGCATCGCGTCTTCTTCTATCTATCGCCCGAACAACTGCAGCAAGAAGAGGAAATCAGTACATAACGGATATGTCGGTTTCCTGCGGAACTCGGCTAAATACGGAAGTCGGTGAAAAGCAAGCACAAGCACCTCCTCCAGTGGTTTCCTGCGGGTATCGACGCATAGTCCCCACTTCCAATCCTCTGGCATCTTCGTTCGAGTGATAGCTCGAACGCGGCGCCAAACCGCGGCCTTGTCCAGTGGAAAGATACTGGTCCGGGTGGGATTATATAACCCACTCATGAAGCACATCTTGTGTACTCGGATTTGGAGAGGGCAAACTCGGCGGATGATGAAGCTGCGCAGGAGGTCATCGGACGTCAAGTCGGTCACGAGGACACCTAAGACGGCGTTCATGCTTTCGACCTCCTCGGAGTCTGGGAGCTTGTTCCAAAGCTTGAACTCGTGGGGAGGGCCCATGACGAACTCGGGCAGATTAATGAAGTCCGAAGCAGAGGAACTCGGAGAATCTCCCGAGGCCTCCCGGTTCCGCACATAGAAGAGGCTCCGTTGCCACTTCCGACAGGATTCCAGTCCCAGAACCTTGTGGAATCCGGACTCGCTACGGGGAATGATGCTCACCGCCCCGCAGTCGACGAGGTCCTTGACCTTCTTGTCCGGGTTGGGGATGACTTCCGGCGGAGAAGGAAGTATTTCGCCCAAAGTTCCACGAACGGCCAGACGCCGAGATACCCTTCCGCGTACGTAGCGAAGCATGAGAGCATCATAATGGCGTTGGCAGGGAGATGGTGTGGTTGAAGGTTGTAGGTGTCGAGCAAGTCACGAAAAAATGGGCTAGCCGGGAGCCCGAACCCACGCTCGAAGTGCGTGAGGAACACTACGCGCTCACCGGGTCGGGGTTCCGGCTCAACCTCACCCATCGGAAGTCGGCTTTCGACCTGCGGCGGGATCCGGTGCGTCCAGTATAGCCAGTCAAGATCCCCCTGATGGGTCTCGGAGCCGTCCCAGCATCCTCTGATACTCTCGTCACCCATCTCGGAGGGCCCGGAAGACATATCAGAGCCAGTCTGCAGGCGAAGTACCAGTTAGTCGGGTTAGCATGTCGGTAACAGAAGACCCCGGGTTAGAAACTGCTACCGCCAACCGGATTCCTAGCGAACGAATCTACCGCAGCTAAACAAATGGGATTTAATCGAGGCAAAAATACTAGTTCAACGTATGAAATTTGGGCAGTACGGCTGAGGGCGAGAGCAGAGCAAACATAGCCATCTGCGTCGCACAGCCACGGCAAATCGCACTCACGGGCAGGTGCGTGATTCATGGAGGCTTGGAAGAACTCACGAACAAGCGCGAAATGTCGCCACCTTGAAGGAGTTCACCGGAGGGAATGGAGGCACTCACCGGAGGAGAAGGTGGCACCGAGGCGCGGGACTGTCGCGGACTGATGGCGGAGACGGAGAGCTCCGGCGGCGGGCTGCGGCAGCGGTGGTTGGGGTTCGGGCGCGACGGCAGCGGAATGCTAGGGACGATTGCAGGGGGAAAGATGGAAGGTTGGGGAAAAAGAAGGAATGACCGCTCCGATCCCCTATTTATGGGGAGCTCCGGAACGGTTTCCGAGTTTCCCGCCCACGATCTCCCAAAACGTGGGTGGGATCGGGCCGTGCCGAGGCCGACACGTGGCTGCACGCGGAGCAATCCTTGCTGCCACACCACATGCCACACGAACCCAACGGTCGGGCTCCAGATCAACTGCGGACCCCGGCTCACGAACCCGAGCGGTACAGCGCTAAGTCAAGAAACACTCGAGTGTTTCTCTGTTTTGACAAGACCCCGGGTGGGACCCCCTTACAGGGGAACGTTGTCCGGCACGGGAACCGAGGTGCGTGTTGTCATGTCGACATCCGGGTGTGAGTCTTGAGATACCAAGTCCTATTTCCTGGATGGGTCTTCCCGGGCGAACAGATCTCAGGAAAGAAACATGTCGGTAAAAGTCATCACGCTCCCAAGGGCGAAAGTCATTTTTGGCTTCTTGGTTAATTTTCTTCTTAAAGCTGATCCCGCACATCGGCTTAAGTCGCTGTACAGCACCAGCTTCGGGGACTAGTGTCGGGGGGCTGCTCCCTGGGTAGGGCAGATCCCGGTACAGAACAGTAGTATGGCAACAGTAATTGACCTTTGGGGGCGAGCAAGGGTCAGCCTATGGTGCACCGAAGGGGCAACTTGACCTTTCGAGGGTGGTTGTGCCCTAGGTGTCTCCTGGAGTGCGCAAGAGTCGTCACTTGAAGCTATAAATAGCCCCCCCCCCCCCAGGCCTTCAGGGCAGCATAAGCACCAACGGATGGTTCCTCTAAGAACTAGCTTCTCGAAGATGTCTTTGGCAACAACCTAAGACATCTTCGGGAGGCTAGGCCTAGAGATACTCATCCAAAGTTGTAATCCGGAGCAGGGGTGGAACTCGGACGCAACCAGGAGAGCTCTTGGGCTTCTCGGTATGTCGGAGCCCCCCGGTAAGATCCCGGGTAGAGGAGAACCCGGATGATCCGGATGGGCTTCCCGGGAAGGTACTAACCGACTTACCTATCTCGGTCCTGGCAAGTTATCGTTGTTGTACAGGAAGGACGTACCAAACTGAACAAGGAGGAGACCGACATGGGGGCATGTCGGTCGGAAGTCAGAGGTCTGGTGCAGGCTTTCCGTCTGACACGGGGGGAAGTCCCATTCCCCTGACACGGAAGCATGGTCACCTCCCGCCTGGCACGGGAGCGTGTCAGCCGGTACGATGACGCTACGACAAGATCAGACATGCCTAGCCCGGCAATCCGGAAAAGGCTACTAGGTATGGGCGAAGACATGTCTTGTCTCTGACAAGGGGTCAATCATGATCCAGGACGGTGCCTGCAGTCCTTGCCGGAATGATGACGGCAGGGCTATACCGGATAGCACGGTGGCTAGGTCGCACTAGCCGGTGTCGACATAACCGTTAGCCCTGTCAAGTGGGACCATGCCGGATTAGGGTTTCCGACCCTCCCGGCCGGAACTCTATAAAAGGCGCCATAACTCTCCATGTGGAGCATGACCAACTTGAGGGCCAAAACTATAGTCTCATTTACTCCTAGGGCATTTACTTCCTCCTCCTCTCTAGTTCATCGAGTTCATCTAGTTCATCACCAAAAGAGCTCAAGGAGCATGTTGTAGATCTTGTGACACACTTATATTGAGAGGAAAGGCAGAGTAGGGGTGTTACCTCCTCACGAGGGCCCCGAACCTGGGTACATCGGGTGTGTGACTTTGCCTTCGTGCATTTGTGTGTATTTGCTAGATCTTTGAGAGTGTTATTCGGTGATCTTGAGCGTTCCGGCATCTCCTACCGTGGGAGCTTTCTAGTTCACTAGCCCTCCCCGGATCCACCAGCGTCCATCGGCCCCACACATTAGCCATCCCATGGCATCTGCCGTGACACCACCACGACAGTACTTCTATATCTGCATAGTGTAGATCTTGGCTAGTTTAAGGATATCGTTGCTAGGAATTTTTTTGTTTTGTGCCTACGATCCCCTTCACCCGACCTATATATAGGGAGGCGAGGCGTCCTTCTTCTTCCTCCGCACTCGCTCTCTCTCTCTCTCTCGCTTCTTGCCTCTTGCCCTTCTCGAGCACTTCGCCACCTTCGAGCAAAAAACTCTGGCGACCACCTCAACTCCAGCGTACTTGCGCGCGGCGATGGCCTCTGACCCAAAGATAACTACCGCGGCGGCGGCGAGCGGACCCACGATGGAGCCCACCGCAATGGCGGCGGTGGGCGGCGATGTCTCGCATTCCGCGACAGTGCGTGCGGGTACTTCTTCCACACCTTCTTCGTCCACTCCGGCCACGCCCGGCCGTGCCGCGGCGACCTCCACGCCCTCGTCCTCAGCCATTCCGGCGGCGGGCGGCGGAGCGGCCGTCGATGACGAAGAGGAGCCTGCGAAGCTCGGTTCCCGCTACTGGCGCCCCTCCTTGGTGGACGATGAAGTCCTCCCTCGAGGAGGCCGGCTACCTACCAACCTAGGACGACTGTGGTTCGCGGTCTGCTTTCGGCGACATCGTCCTGGCTCCGAAAGTCGGCGAGCGGCTAATCCTCACCTCCCATATTGTTAGGGGAATGGCTTTGCCGCCTTCCACCTTTTTTAGTAAGGTGCTAGATCATTACGGCCTTCAGCCCCACAACATAGCGCCCAATAGCATACTAGTCTTAGCGGTCTTCACATCTCTATTTGAGGGCTACCTAGGCATTAAACCTAGTTTATACTTCTTTAGATTCCGTTTTTGTTGCCGGCGTCAGACTTTGCCGGATGGGGGTCTGGCAACCTGCGGCAGTGCTACTTTCAACTGCCGCCAAGGACATCAATGGTATCCCAAGATACCCTATATTGAGTCTGTCAAAGGTTGGACCTCCACCTTCTTTTACTGCCGGGATATGGCGGTCGCCGGCCGCCAATTTGACATCCCGGAGTTCGTCAACGCGCAGCCAACACCCAAGCCATGCTGGGACGAGGCGGTTCCCAAGTTGACAGAGGAGCTCCGCCTTGTGCAAAGGCGGATAGAGTTCCTCACCAAGACGATGGACGCTCCGTTGCTGGATGGGGTAGACACGGTGCTTTGCTGGCTGTCCCGGCAGATTCTGCCTCTATGGTACAACCCGTACAAGATGTGTCAGTATTCGCCTACTAACACAACTCTTCTTTCCGTGAGCGAGAAGGAGTTACCAGCTGCTGAACTGGCGGCCCGACTTCGCATGTCAAAGCAGGGACTGTGAAGGCGGTGGAGGGTGTCCCCATGCACACCCACAACAATCCTCCCCTCGAGGTAAGCATTTTCCGCCTTTGCCCTTCTTTGACGGCTTTGCTGGCTTGTTCAAGCTTGCCTTAACACTTGCCTTTTTGGTTTATGCAGCTCTCCGCTTTGGGGGAGAAAGACCTGGCTCCCGCCTTTCATGAACCGGGAGCCGTGAAAACCAAGAAGCACAAGGCGTTCGGCGCTTCTTCCTCTACGGTTAACGCCGAGACGAGAAATCAGACCGCATCGGCAATTGAGCCGGTGCTCGTCGAAGACGACGAGAACGCGGGGATTAACATCACCTGAAGGTAAATATCTCAGCCTTATTTGCTTATCGGTCCTCTTCATTGCTGGTGTTCATCTGACTAACTTTATCTTGTTGCCAGGGAGCGGGTGGCGACCTCCAAGTTGCCGGCCAAGTCCCTGCTGGTCAGGGGAAAGCGGCCCCTTGGCACTTCCCCTGCAACCATGCTGCCAACTCCACAGAACCAGACCGGCGGGTTCATGAGCGATGCTCGTAGGCGGCCCGAGCCCCAGGCTCTGGCTTCAACTCCTCCGCCAAGGACCTCCTCAACTGGCCGTGCTGCCAGGTGATGACCCACAAGTATGGGGATCGCAACAGTCTTCGAGGGAAGTAAAACCCAAATTTATTGATTCGACACAAGGGGAGCCAAAGAATATTTATAAGCTTTAACAGATGATTCATCATGTCAGCTGCACCTGTGAATAGACTTGCTCGAGGAAGATTATCAGTAGCAACAGTTTTATAGCAGAGACAGTAGTGAAATAACAGTAGCAGGAGAATTAAGACAGCAATTGTGATTGATGTAGACAACAGGATTAAAATATTATAGGCATAGAGACGGATGTACGGGCGTTGCAAGGATAAGATAATTCATGTTATAACATAGCATAGGCATTTGCAGATAAATAATATAAAGCATCCAAGTATTAACTAATCATAAGCATGTATTCCAATTTAGTTCTGCGTGCTCGCAATGAGAACTTGCACATCATCTTTTGTCCTGCCAGCCCGTTTGCAGCGGGGCCTCTAGGGAATCTACTGGCAATTAAGGTACTCCTTTTAATAAGTACCGGAGCAAAGCATTAACACTCTATGAATACATATGATCCTCAGATCATAGCCATTCCCTCCGGTTATCCCAATTGTTGTCACTTTGGGGCCATCGGTTCCAGACAATAATATGTGTATACAACTCATAGCTATGATCCAAAACAATGATTATTATCATGATAAAATAACAAGTTCAGATCTGAAATCATGACACTCGGGCGCTAGTGTCAAGCATTAAGCATAACAAGTTGCTACAATGATGTAAAACACCGATAACGGATACTAGGCACCATGCCCTAACAATCTTACAGCTATTACATGAGTGATCTCATCCAATCCCTACCATCCCCTCAAGCCTACAGCGGTGAATTACTCACTCATGGATGGGGGAAACATGGATGGTTGATGGAGAGGCGGTGGAGATGACGATGGCGATGATCTCCTTCGATTCCCTGTCCAGTCAGGGTGCCGGAACAGAGACTGCTGGTCCCCGAACTAGGCTTCGCGATGGCGGCGCGGCCAAAGGCCCCACACCACCAGCTGGCGCGGCCAAAGGCCTGCCGCGGCACCAAGTGATGGTGTGGACCAGGGGGTCCCCCTGGTGGCTCTCTAGCACTTCCAGGTGCCTCCTCGAGAAATATGTTTTTTCATATACAAATTTTAATTTTCTTAGAAACTTTATTTTTTTCATTTTCTGGTATTTTGCATTATTAAATTCAATACTGAAAAGTTATTTTCTAACAACAAATTTAACTAAACATTGCAAACTAAATAACACTACAGTAGGTATAACAAGGATGAGAGAAAGAAAATTTAAAAGCATATTTATGCATTTAAAACGCATTTGTTAACAAGGCTGATCAAGCCTTGCCACCAAATGAATTTTATATGACATGAAAGATTTTAAACCATATGAGACACTCATGTTACCTTATAATGAATTGGTATGGATCCAGTCATGAGAGTTGTGTATTCTTCTTTATATGGGAAATCAATACTTCCCACTCTAATAGATCTCAAATAGGTAATTGTGTTAACTTCGGGCATTCTATCACATAGAGCAGTTTTAATATAATTATTTTTGATAGAGCAAGGAATAGTTAGTATACCTGGATCACCAAGCTTCTTTGGAACCTTGCCATTAAAAGAGTAATTAGCAAGCATAGTAGATATTTCCTCATTAGGAATTTTCCTTTTGTTAGTCACAATATCTTTCATATATTTGGAATAAGGAGGCAACTTAATAGCATCAGTCAAAGGAATTTGTAAGAACAATGGTTTAAATCAGAAAATTTATTATAATGTTCTTCCTCTTTTGTTTTAAGTTTCTTAGCAGGAAAAGGCATTGGTTTTTGGAGCCAAGGTTCTCTTTCATTGCCATGTTTCTTAGCAATAAAATCTTTTTTAGTGTACTTTTAATTTTTAGCATGTTTTTCAGGTTCTTCTTCTATTTCTTCCTGATCCGAATTGGCATTTTTATCCTTATCATTGTTATTAGCATTATCATTGTTGTGTTCATTACCACTTTCGGTTTCAGCATCAGAAACATATATACTATTAGGATCATTAACAGGTTCAGAAGATTCTACAACAGTTTTTTGTTTCTTTTTCTTTTTCCTAGAAGGAATACTAGGTTCATTCACTCGTTGAGAATCTTGTTCAATTCTTTTATCATGTCCTTCAGGATACAAAGGATCCTGAGTAGATTTACCACCTCTAGTTGTTACTTCACAAACAAGTTTTTCTTTAGCAATAGAGTTGTTTACTAGCGATTCTTTTTGCACTTTAGTGAGTTGATCTATTTGAGTTTGAACCATATGAAAGTGTTTAATGAGCACTTTAACATCATAAGCAGTTATATCAACAATATCATATAAATCACTAATAACATGAGAATTTTTCATTAAATGATTCTCTATTCTCGTATTAAAATTGCATTGTTTAACAATAAAATCATCAAATTCATCTAAACACTGAGCATGAGGTTTAGAGTAAGGGGTATCGCTATCATCAAACCTTTGGAAAGAGTGTACCTCAATAACGGTTGGAGGGGGAATAGGCTTACATAATTCTTCAATAGGAGGTAAATACTTCACATCTTCAGATTTAATACCACTTTCTTGAAGAGATCTTTTAGCTTCCCTCATCGTTTCTTCATTTAATTCAATTATACCTCTCTTCTTCGGTGTGGGTGGAGGTGTTGGAGCAGGTTCAGGAATACCCCAATCATCATTATTCTTGCATATTGTAGCAAATAATTCTTCAGCTTCTTCGGGAGTCCTTTTCCTGAAAACACAACCAACAAAAGTATCCAGGTATGTCCTAGATTCAGCAGTTAGTCTACTGTAAAGTATATCAAGTAGATTATTTTTCTCCAAGTCATGGTTCGGCTGCCCTCTCAAGATGCAACAAAAGCGTGTCCAAGCTTTGGGCAATTTCTCACCTTAATTTTGATTAAAATTATAGATTTTTAACAAAGCATCATGTTGAGCACTAGCAGGAAAATATTTTTGAAAGAAAGCATCAAGCAAACCCTTAGGACTAGTGATGGAACCAGGAGACAAATTATTATACCAAGTTTTAGCTTCTCCTTTTAATGAGAAAGGAAATATTTTAGCTACAAAGTAAGTGCGTCTTTTAATATCCTTAGCAAATATTCCACTAAAATCAGACAATACATTCATGTGTTCTACATCACTTTCATTTTCAGTTCCACAAAAATGTTCTCTTTCAACTAAAGCTATATGAGCCAAATCAAGAGAGAAATCATAAGCTTTATCTTTTATGTTTATCGGAGATGTAGCAAATTTAACATCAGGAGATAATTTATATTTAACAACATGTTTTTCAACAAGTTTTTCAAAGACACTAGCATCTTTCATAGCATTAATTTCTTTAACAAGAGCATCATCAAGATCCACATATATATCATCACAGTCATCATCAGTATCACAATGTAAATTCAGGTGAATTAACAGGTGTTTCATCATTTTCATCAGGAATTTCAGCATTTTCAATTTGTTTAGATTTAGCAATAGTAGCATCTAAAAAGGGACCTAATGAACCAGTTTCATCAAGAACAGTAGAATGATTATCATAAGTAACTTCAGATTCAGAGTAGGAACAGAACGTTCAGGTTGTGGTGGTGTAACAAGCTTAGTTAACACAGACGGAGAATCAAGCGCAGCATCTGAGTTCCGAGTTGTACCTTTTCTTGTAGTGGATGGCACGAAAGGAAACTTCTTATCAGCCTTCCCATGATGAATAAATTCCAGCGAACAATATCACACTCAGGTGGGCTTAGAAATAAAGCTATGCTCCCCGGTAACGGCGCCAGAAAATAGTCTTGATGACCCACAAGTATAGGGGGTCGCAACAGTCTTTGAGGGAAGTAAAACCCAAATTTATTGATTCGACACAAGGGAAACCAAAGAATATTTATAAGCTTTAACAAATGATTTGTCAGATCAGCTGCACATGTGAATAGACTTGCTGGAGGAAGATTATCAGTAGCAACCGTTTTAGAGCAGAGACCGTAGTGAAATAACAGTAGCAGGAGAATTAAGACAGCGATTGCGATTGATGTAGACAACATGATTAAAATACTGTAGGCATAGGGACGGATGTACGGGCGTTGCATGGATAATATAATTCATGTAATAACATAGCATAGGCATTTGCAGATAAATAATATAAAGCATCCAAGTTTTAACTAATCATAAGCATGTATTCCAATTTAGTTGTGCGTGCTCGCAATGAGAAACTTGCACATCATCTTTTGTCCTGCCAGCCCGTTTGCAGCGGGGCCTCTAGGGAATCTACTGGCAATTAAGGTACTCCTTTTAATAAAGTACCAGAGCAAATCATTAACACTCCATGAATACATATGATCGTCAGATCATAGCCATTCCCTCCGGTTATCCCAATTGTTGTCACTTTGGGGCCATCGGTTCCAGACAATAATATGTGTATACAACTCATAGATATGATCCAAAACAATGATTATTATCATGATACAATAACAAGTTCAGATCTGAAATCATGGCACTCGGGCCCTAGTGTCAAGCATTAAGCATAACAAGTTGCAACAATGACGTAACAATCTTACAACTATTACCTAAGTGATCTCATCCAATCCCTACCATCCCCTCAAGCCTACAGCGGTGAATTACTCACTCATGGATGGGGGAAACATGGATGGTTGATGGAGAGGCGGTGGAGATGACGATGCCGATGATCCCCTTCGATTCCCCGTCCCGGCAGGGTGCAGGAACAAAGACTTTTGGTCCCCGAACTAGGGTTCGCGATGGCGGCGGCAGACGGTGGTGTTCTCCGGAAAAGTGCATATCCCCCGATCGTTTTTAGGCCAGGAGGGTTAAGTAGCCGCGAGGGGGTCGCGAGGTGGTGGAAGAGGCGGCCACATCACCTGCTAACGTGGGTCCCACCTAGCGCCACGAGGTGGTGTGGGCCCCTTGAGCCTCTCCACCGTTTGGTTTTCGTGGTTCTGAGTTCCCCTCGGATAGAAAATAAATATTGGATGTCTTTTGTGCTTTTTCTCCGAAGTTGATATTTCTGCACAAAAAGGAGACACCGGGGTAATTTTGCTGAAAACATCGTTAGTCCGCGTTAGTTGCATTCAAACACACAAATTAGAGGTAAAACAATCACAAAAGTGTTCGGGAAAGTAGATACGTTTTGGACGTATCACAAGCGCCCCTTCTCGTTCGGTCGAGGTTGCGGCCAATGATGCCGACCAATCGCACGTCGCCAAGGAGGAGCTGATGGAGGAGGTTGCCAGTGGGCCACCAAGGGCAGCCCCAGCATCCGAGGGCAGAAAGGTAAGGGACCCCTGGGCGTCTCTGAAGGACGCCTAGGAGGCATCCTTGTCCTTTGCCAACTTCGCCATGTTGTTTTTTGCCTTTTGCCATGTTGTTTTTTGCTGCTGCCAATTATTTAGCCATCTTATTCATAATGTAGAACTGTTAGATCATGCCAAAGATATCTTGAAGGCGTCTACTGACATGCAAGCTATTATGAATGAAGCCTCCGATTTGGCGGCTGCCAACTTGGCGTTGAAGGAGGAGCACTAGAAGGCCATGGAGGCCCAACAACTCAAATTTGCGCAGGAGACTAGCCAGCTGACTGGTGAGCTGGATAGCCTGCACAAGAAATTGGTGGATGTCGAGAAGGCGGCTGCTGAGGAGATATCTAAGCAGACTTCTCACGCCGAAACTGCTAAGGGCGCGATGGCAGTGTAACATCCCAATACTTTGGAATGTTTAAAAATCGCTAAAAATCTAAAGTTTTGTTTTGATTAAAATAAAACATTAAATGCATAAGAAAACCAACTATAAAAGACTTCAAGAAATTTCAAAAAGTTGTTTGATGTTAAACATTTAATTATCCATTGTATTTCTTAAAACCTCAATATGTAAATTGACAAATGATTTACAAACTTTCAAACAATTTTCATGTAATAAAAAAGTTTCCTTATAAGTATTTGATTTCAACCACTTAGCCATATCTATTCATCGATTCTAAAATAATATTAACAAATATTCTTCAAAACTACTTAAAACATGGTATATTTGCCAAATGGTTTTCATTCTTTCACTTGAGTTCAAAACCTAGTTTTGGAAATTAAAATTCTATAGTTTATATCTTTAAAACCTCATGGATTTTATAATAATGATTTATCCAAATAGGCATTTCAATAACTGAAATTATTTTCATCACTTTGTAAAACATAAAATGATTTTCAAGAATAATTTCAACATAAGAAATGAAATAAATATATATTATTTTCCTATGGTACTATAGGGAATTTTCAAATGACTCATTATAAATAAAACTTAATGGTGCAAAAAATATTTTGAATTAAAAATACATTCATTATATTCCCCTTTTCATTTCAAATAGTGGTGTTATGTATTTAATGTTGTACTAAAGCCAAAAATGATTTAATTTTGTAAAATTAGTTTAAATAACTTAATTTTAAACTTATATAAGTTTTGTATTTTTATAAATTTTATTTAGCCAAAAATGAAATTATTTAAGCCATGTTTTCAAATTTGACATTAAGTGTTAAATTTGTATTTAATCAATAATTCAAAATTTTGATTTTCAAAAAGTGTTCAAAACATGCCTACAACTGGTTTAACACAAAGATATTGTTTTTAAAAAAATTAGAAATTTATTTGACTTGATTTGGAGTCTTAAATCAAAAGTTATGAAAGAAATAAGAAATTTCAGAAAAAGAAAAATCACTGACGTCAGCGATGACGTCAGCATCGTCAAGCTGAAAACTGCCGATTTAATTCGCTTGATTGCGGGAGTTTTACTCCACCAAACTTCGCACCGTTTATTCGTTCTAATAGCCCTCGACCTCCTCATTCATTCCCTCACCAAAGCCCTCTCCGAAACGCCCTAGTATGCTCTAATTTCGCCCGTCATAGGCACGGCCGTTTTTGGTCGAAATTAATCTCCGATTGATTGCGGGCAAATTACTGCATCAAATCAAGTACCTTTGGATTCTATAGAAAGCCCTCGAACTCCGCCTCCATTCCCCCCCCAAAACCCTCTCCAATATGCTCCCAGGCTAGAGAATTTCGTCACAGGAGTTCACAGCCACCGCCGTCGTTTCTCTCCGATTCCGGCCAAGTTAGCAATCCTCCGAGCCCGAGAACGCCTCCCACCACTTCCCAACATCCGTGCGCACCTCCTCACTCCTTCCCCGACTCCCCTACAACGCCAATCGAGAAGGGGAGCACGAACCGAAGGTCGTCGACGTCCCGCACTGCTCCATCCGCCCTTGGCCGCCACACTGAGACGAACGGCACGACACCGACCCTGCCATTGACTTTGCTACGGCGGGCCGCTCCTCGCCGTCTCCTCCGCGCATCCAGGAAGTCACCGGATCCTCTAGTTCGTCGGAGGCCGAGCCGCGCCGCCACCATCTTCACCAACTCCAGCGAACCGCGCCGCCACCTCCAGGCCATCTCGATGTAAGACCTCAGATCTTGATCCATCGGTGTAGATTATATGACTTGTTTGAATCGGTATCGGCACGTAGCATCACGTCGCGTGGCTGCTGTGTCAACTATTTTTTCCATTTTCATTTTTCTACCTAATTTAGATAGAACTTCCAAAATTCGTATCAAATCAATCGTAACTCCATTTTCGATGTTTTTGTAGTCTATGGAATTGTATGAACGTGTAGAATACAGTGGTAAAATAAAAACTTGTATTTTAGTGGTGCACTAACTTAGTATTTACATAAACATGTAAATATTATTTTAATTATAGTTTTAATTCTGTAAGGTCAAAATTTGTAAATAAAATATCTTTGGAAAGTCCATGACCTGTAGATTGTGTTAGTTCTGTTGTTTTTTAATCTTGAGAAATTTAGATTTATTGAAATTCAAAATATGATGTTTGAGTAATTTTGACATAACTTTTGTTAGAAACATTATTTTTTATTAAATCCAATTGCTATAAATTTTATTTAAATCCCCTCTGTCTATTTAACACTATTTATAAAATTTTGTTATAAAAATTTAATCACAATAAACTTTAATCTTATATTTATTCCTTTTATTATATTCAAAAATAGAAATTAGTTAAATTGCATTTATAGCCTCATGCATACTTTATAAATATCACAAAAATTAGTATGATGTTTCTTATGATTAAAAAGTGCATGGCATGCATAACATATTTTATTGTATAATATTACTCCTCATAGGAAAACTTCTCCCTTAGTTTTCTCTAAGTATTTTGTTCAGAGTTATTTTCAATAGTGTTTTCAAAAAATTGTACTTAGTCACACTTGGGATTCTCTACATGGAGCTAGAAGGCCAATGAAGGACTTAGAAGAAAAAAGACTCTGGAAGCATCTCCAAGAAGTAGAAGCACTTAGAAGAAAAATCAAGAGGAAGTATAAGAAGACCAACCCCCTTTATTCTCTAAATCTTTCTCTCTTTCTTTTCTTCTTCTCTGAGACCTCATGATGACTAAGTTAAATCCAAGACCAGCCACGGTGATACAAGAATCATCAAGTCTGAAGATTTATCAAATCTACCAAAAATTCAATCAAGACATCACCAAGGAGAAAGTTACAAGTCTGAAGATGAATCCTGGAAGACCAACTACATCCTTCTTTCTATCTTTTCCTTCTTTCCTAATCTTGTATTTCACTTTAGACATAAACAATTTTTTATCATGTTATTACCATCTTTGAAGTTTGTTGGATCCTAGCGGCATAGTGAGATGAAGCGGCCTGGAGACTATCCTTACATGTCCACGTACATGAGACCTGTCCCACAATCATAAGTGGTTGGCCGGGTGTCTGTCTCTCTCACTATAGTGAATATCCAATTTATAAAGAGTTGTTAATAATTGTTGATCACCTTGAAGAATAGACTTAGTATTTTCTCTGAGTATTTATGCACATCATGGCTAAGCCATTAGAGTGCTTATTCAAGATGATTTATAGCAAAGTATTTTATCCCACATATGACCTTAGTCCTTAGTCATTTTTGACCAACCTATTTGCTGGCACTTAACTTAGAAGATTTTCATGGCATGACATGCATCTCTAGTCCTTAGAAATATTTTGCACGTCATGCATAAGCATATTTTTCCTTAGAAGTTTATGAAACTTGTTTGTTCATTTTGTATGTGTTTGTATGCGTTGTGTTGTTGTGTTTTATGTTGATTGTTGTATTGTGGCTTGTCTATATTGTTTAGATTGAACGGAGAGCCCCGAGTTACGTTCAAAAGAGTTTGTGAGCAAAGACATCATTCAAAGGCAAGTGGCACATTCATAAACCTCCTACTATTTTCTATATGCATTACTTAGTGTATTTTATATAAGCATGTGTAGGATAGTATTGCTATGCTAGACCTGTGTAGAAATTCCTTACTCCTGTGTCTAGGTTCCTATGCAATACTTAGTAGAATTATTTGATGTTATGCAAATGTTGTTTTGTGAAAATCTAAATTCTACTAAGTTAATAAAGAACCTCCTAGGTGGATTGGTTGTATATGGTGACGAAGTTGAGTGGCTACTCAGGTCCATGTCTATGGTTCCTGGAGTACGTGCACTTGTGGATGGCCACCCAGGGACAAAGGGATCTGAAGAACTCCGAGTGAAGATTGCTTCTAGTGCAGCCATTGTCAATGGGCTCTGGCTTGATCACCTAAGTTGCATGGACTCGCCCCGGCTTGACAAGCAGATGTAGAGGGTGTTAGGTGGAACGGGTCAAGCCGGAGTGGGAGGGAAAATGCTTCTGAAAGATCTCGTCTCATTCTTCTCCTTTTCCTTATCACTTCAGAGTGTAAAGGATAGTTTGGGCTGAATGGGTACAATGGTGAACGTGCACAACCTCTGCAGAGTGTAAAACTAAGTACTTAGACGTGTCCCCGGTACGGACAATTTGAGCAGCTGATTAAGGATGTTAACGGAGGATTCCATCATTCCAATTTCTAAGTTAAAACTTGATGGGCGAACAAGGGTAGAATGACACAGTGGATTTCATGCCACAGATGTCTCGAATAGAAGAAACGTGTTTTCCAAAGAGTTAGGAAAAATTGGCTTTATGCAAAATAGCCTTGAACTCCACCAGCCAAATATGCATATAGGTTATTAGAGTTATTCCACTAAGTGTCCACCATAGTGTCACTTGCCAGACTCGATTTTAATGAAATCTGACCCACGTTGTTTCAATATTTTTCTTATTGCAGATTGTTCAGGTAACGAGTGAGGTTTCGTTTAAAGGTTTCGAGTCTGCAACCAACATGTTTTCGCCTGTGGCAACATAAAGATGATGGAGACTCACTGCTATTGTATTTCCGCAGTTTACTCTTTCAGTGCTAGCTTTATGCTATGCATGTTGTAAAGAATATTTTCTAAGTCTGGATCATCGATGGATACTTTGTTGTGATATTACATCGTAAACTGTGTGTGCAAACGAATCGATCCAGAGATTTGCACTATACATAGTTACCTTGCCATATTTTAAGTGCAGGTACGCTACAGGCAGCTCATATGATCGAGTTGTCCGCCTTTCATAACTCGGTCCTTGGTAAGTTTTCCTCAACCTTCATCTTGTCGTCAAGAAAAGACAGTATAGTTTTGGCTAACTATGACGTCTTATTTTTGATGCAGTTGTTGTCGGCTTAGTCGATGACAAGGTTATCAGCCCCCGCCTAGATCGCCTTGCGCGTCTGGGTGAGATGATCACCGAGACATTAGCGGCGTCCAAGCGGTTTGCCCCCAAGTTCTTCATCTCCTCGGACAACCAGGAGTCCACCGACTTCAGCGACGTGCCCAACATGCTAGAGCAAGCAACGAAGCTACACAAAAGCTCGTTGAAGTCGGCGGCGCGGGGTGGTGCCAAGAATGCACTTGGCTTATTCATGGCCCATTACCCCGAGGCGGAGATCGACGTTGTCACCGAGGGCATGCCGTCTACATATGAAGACGACATCGAGGTCCGGCCGGCAGCTGTGCTGAACAGCGTTTCCGGCTATGCCACGCTGGTTGCCGACATGGTGGACATGACCGTCTTCTACAAGCGCCATCCTGTGTCGCGTGCCGGGGAAGATGTCGAAGTTGCCATCACGACATAGGCAGAGGGGAGTGATAGCTCTCGGCTGGAGTTGCCAACCCCCATGCTGATGGGTTCGTAGCATAGAAAACAAAAATTTTCCTACGGTGAGAACAAACCAACAAGCCAAGATCTAATCTAGGAGATGCTCGTAACGAGTGGAACATATTCCAAGAGAAACTCACCCTCGAAGACCGTAAGCGTTTCGAGAATAATTCTCGTGGATGATGTAGTCGTTCACTCGCCGATCTCAAGATCGTGAAGATGTGCGCTGCAACGGGCAGCGCCTCCGTACTCAGTCACACGTACGGCTTGTTGACGACCTCCGTTCACTCGATCCAGCGGGGCAGCGGAAGTAGTAGAACCACCAAGGAACTCCAACAGCACGATGGCGTGGTGTGGAGGAGAACTAAACGGCCATGACTTCGAAAAACGGATGGCCGAGAGGTGGAGCAGCGGGAGGAGGGAGAGAGGATCAAGTGTGTGTATAAGAGGGAGCTCTACCTCTCCTTATATAGAAGAAGGGGGCAGCCCAAGGGGGTGGTGCGGCTCAAGAGCCCCCACCCCTTCCTCTTCATGTGAGTGGAGCATCCACTCATGCCCACTCACTCTCTTTAAAACTCCACTCAAAAAATTCCAAGGGTTTTTCTTTATTAAATAAAACAATTTCATTTCTTTTTAATATTTGTTAATTCTATTAACAAACATTAACACTTACCCCCTTGGTTCATTTGTTAATTCTATTAACAACCATTGTCAACCATTGACAATTAACCCCTTGAACTATTTCAATATTACCCGAAACAATTTCGGTGCTGTCCAAACTTTTTCTCCGAAATTCCGTGTCTACCCAAAAGCGTCGACAAACCTTAAGTGTGTCACCCTACGGTTCGTGAATAATGTAGACATGATCGAGACACCTCTCCGATCAATAGTCAACAGCGGGATCTGGAGATCCGTAATGACTCCTACATACTCGACGATGAATCTTGTGATCGTGTGAACCAAAAACGTCATAACCAATTACTTTTGTCTCACGATATTTTACTTGTCCGAGATCCGATCATTGGTATCATCTATACCTAGTTCGATCTCGTTCCCGACAAGTACTCTTTACTCGTTATGTGATATGACATCCTTGTGACCTAGTCACGTGCTTGCAAGCGGTGTCGATGTGATATCACCGAGAGGGCCCAGAGTATATCTCTCTGTCATCTGGATGGACAAATCCCACTTATTGATCCATGAGCCTCAACTAATACTTTCGGAATACCCAACACCACCTTTATAGTCACCCTGTTATGATGTGATGTTTGATGTTATCAAAGCATTCTTCCGGTGTTAGTGATTGACATGATCTCATGGTCTAAGGATTAGGATTACTTCGTATGCTTAGTATAACAATGTAAACTTAATGACTTGATCGCATTGCTATACTTAATTTGGGTGTGTGTTCATCACATCATTCTCCTAATGACGTGATCCCGCTATTAACAACATCCAATGTTCATGATCAGGAAACCTTAATCATCAGTTAATCAACGAGCTAGTTAAATGAGAGGCGTTACTAGGAACTCTTATTTGTTCATTGCTCACACATGTATTAACGTTTCCAGTTAATACAACTCTAGCATGAGAAATAAACATTTATCATAAACATGGAATAATTTAATAACCACTTTATTATTGCCTCTCGGGCATATTCCTTTCACATGCCTGATCTTGGCGTCCCCCGAGCCAATGCTTTAGTTGTCGGCGCCATCTGTTTTGTGCTTCTTGGCCGCCAGCCTCCTCCTGCCCCTGAAACAATTTATCTCAATTTGTATTATCTATAAATAACTTTTGGAGATGTAATGCTAGGCGGGAGCCAGCTAACTTTATTTTGCTACTTAAGTAGACTTGTTGTTTATTTGGCCCGCCTTAATTTTCTTTTGACTTATATGCTTGACTTTTTGTATGTTGGCAAAGCTCAGCCGGAAACTTTAGCTGAAACAATCAGGGCTAGTACCATATGTTTAGAATCAGAAACCAAACCCAACATGTTGGCGCCAAAGACACACTACTAGGCGAACCACATATAAGCTATCAAAAGTAAAGGAATTAGGCGGCGCAAAAAGTAGATTTTTGCTTTGGGTTGGCTCGAAAGCTGCAAGTATCTTACAGTTTGAACCTTTGCACGAAGCTAGAAATTAGGTAACTTAGATACATAGGGGTATATGATTGCAAGAAAAGACAAAAGATAGCATGCTTCTCAACACAGATGAGGAACCATAGACTTTTATTTCATAATCATATATAACTTATTATAATCAAAAATTGCTAAGTGTAGAAAGGACGCAGCTGCTCAATGTTCCAAGGCCGTCTTGTTTGCTCGAACGAGTTGTCAATGCCTCGCTTGCGCTTGGTACCACTCCTTCCTGTCTGCTTCTTGCGCCTTTTCTTTTCTTCCGCGTCCCGGATGTCAGACAGGTAGTAGGAACCATTGAGCAGCGCATTTGTGACAATAAACGGTCCTTCCCATGGCGGGGATAACTTATGCAAGCCTTTTCTGTCTTGAATTAGGCGGAGAACCAAGTCACCTTTCTGAAGCTTCGCTTCTGCACTCTCCGACTATGATAGAGACGGAGTTGTTGTTGATACAAGGCATAGCTATGGAGAGCAACGTCTCTTTCCTCATCCAACAAGTCTAGCCTATCATGTCTTACATCTTCTACATCTTGCTCGATGTAGGCTTGAACTCATGGGGAATCATATTTCATGTCGGTGGGTAGCACCGCCTCTGCACCATATACTAAGAAGAAAGGAGTGTAGCCGGTATATCTGTTTGGCGTTGTACGCAAACTCCAGAGCACAGCTCATCTACCCAAGCGCCGGCTGCCCTGTGTAATGGAGCTTCAAGATGAGTCTTATGTCCTAAGAGGACGAGGCCGTTTGTACGCTCTACTTTCCCATTTGATTGAGGGTGTGACACGGATGCCAAATCAAGCCGGATGCCGAGATCATTGCAGTATTCTTCAATGTCGCCTTGAGACAAGTTGCTTCCATTATCTGTGATAATGCTGTGTGGATAATTCCCCAGAGGAAATTGGTGATTGTTTGAGCGTCAAGTTTGCTTATCAGCTTGGTTTCGACCCATTTAGTGAACTTGTCGACATCAATCAATAGGTGGGTGTATCCACCTTGTGCCTTCTTGAAGGGACCAACCATGTCTAAGCCCCAGACCGCGAACGGCCAGGTGATTGGGATTGTCCTGAGCTCTTGTGCCGGCAAGTGAGGTTGACGGGCGTATAGTTGGCCGCATTTGCATGTTTTCACGATGTGCTCGGCGTCTTCTTTGGCGGTTAGCCAGTAGAAACCTTGGCGGAAAGCTTTCGATACAATGGACCTGGCGGAGGCGTGATGCCCGCAGGTGCCAATGTGTATATCCTAAAGGATTTCCGGTCCTTCTTCTAGGAATATGCACCGCTGATAGATACTGCATGTGCTTCCCTTGTATAGCTCGACTTTGATAATTGTGAATGCTTTGGCTCGCCTTATGATCTGCCTTTTCAACACCTCGTCGTCTTCCGGCAACTTCTGGTCGACTAGAAAGTCGAGATAGGGGACAGTCAAATCTGGCTAGACCAGGTAGACGGCAAGACATGCCTCTTCTACTGGCTCTTCTGCATCGGGGTCCAACAAGTCGGCGCCCTTAATGGACGGCTTGTGCAAATGTTTCAGGAAAATGTCCTTTGGCACTTGTCGGGGGGCTACCCCCCGGGTAGGGGCAGATCCCGGTATAATCCGGTAAATATCAACAATGCTTGACCTTTGGCGACAGCAAGGGACACCTCCTGGTGTGCCGAAAGGGCAACCTGACCCTTAGGCACTGGAAGAGGGCAAAGTGCCTCCTGGCAACCGCAAGGGTCAGCTCTGGCAGCTATAAATAGACACCCCCGGTCTTCACTCGCAGCACAAGCATGAGCGGGTGGTTCCTCTAAGAACTAGCTTCTCGAAGATGTCTTTGCCGATAGGCTAAGACATCTTCGGGAGGCTAGGCCTAGAGATACTCATCCTGGGACGAGCTCGGACGTCTCCGGGAAGGATCCCGGATCTAGGACTCCGGGGAGACTTCCGGGTGGGGGTGTACTCGGCTTTACCGGATAGGTATTCCGGGTAGGTACTAACCGGACCGACTCTCGGTGTTGATCTTGTGCAGAAGAGGTTCAGTGGAAGGCAAGGAGGTATCCGGAGCAGGGGTTTCCGGTAGGCCGTCAACGGTCCGTAGCAGGCTTTCCCGTCTATCGCGGGGGGAAGTACCGTTCCGCCTGACACGGAAGCATGGTCACCTCCCGCCTGACACGGGAGCATGGTCACCTCCCGCCTGACACGGGAGCGCGTCAGCCGGTACGAGCGTGGTACGACAAGACCTGACATGCCTAGCCCGGCAATCCGGAAAAAGGCTATCCGGGATGGGCAAAGACATGTCTTGTCTCTGACAAGGGGACAATGATGATGTAGGGCGGCGCCTGCCGTCCTTAACGAGGTGATGACGAAGGGGCTACTCCGGATAGTCCGGCGACTAGGTCGCACTAGCCGGTGACGACATCCTGGCTAGGCCTGTCCGGTGGGGCCAAGCCAAATTAGGGTTTCCGGCCCTCCCGGCCGGACCTCTATAAAAGGCGTCATAACTGCTCCTGAGAGGCAGAGACCAACTTCAGAGCCAAAGCTATAGTCACATTTACTCTTAGAGCAGTTATTCCTCTTCACCTTGAGTTCATCTAGTTCTTCGTACTCCATCCTTCGGCTGATCTTGCAGCAAGTTGTAGTCCTTATATCACCAATATATAGAGAGGAAAGGCAGGAGTAGGGGTGTTACCTCCTCACGAGGGCCCTGAACCTGGGTATATCGTTTGTGTGTTGTGTGCCTTCGTGCATTTCTTTGTATTTGTTAGATCTTCCCCTTTGCGCTTCGTTCTTGTTCTTAGTTCTTGGGAGATCTCGGTTTCACCGGGATCCTCCCCGTGTGAGCTCTTAAGCTCGCTATCCCTCCCCGGATCCACCAACGTCCATCGGCCCCACAAATTAGCCATCCTATGGCATCTGCCGTGACACCACCACGACAGATGGCGCCCACCGTGGGGCCGACAGAGGCGTTGGCTGGTGTACACATCCGGACGGGCTCCCCCGTTCGTTTCGGCGTTCGGGTTCTTTCTGGCTTAGTCGTAAGGCTAGGGGAGATGGACTTCGTCTGCGACAATGCTGGGTGCTTCCGGAACAAACCATTTCCGGTGAATGGGTGTCTCATCGATTTCGGTGGGTTCACCACCTACGTGGCCACGGAGGTTGTATGTAGCTACCCGGACGTAGTCCTGGAAGCTGAGGACCCTCCCATGCTCTGCGCTGCTCGGGGTCTGCGCGCCGATCGCCCCCCGAGTTCCGTCGCAGTGATGATGGTGGGGGCAACCGAGGAGGAGTATCAAGATGCTGACGGCGATACCGACGGCCACCCACGTTTGGCCAAACCCCCGCAGGAGAGGACTGCGGCCCGGGATGGAGATCCGCAGTCATCACATCCGCGACGTCGCCCGGATCCCCTCTCGGGACTCGTGGCAAAATTGGCTGTACCGGTAACTACCGGAGCAGATGCCCAGTCTACTTCGGCAGAGCTAGAGGAGCAGCGGAAATTGCTACTCGCTGAGGCGCAGGAGATCGCTGAGATCCGCCACGAGCTCAGTGCTAGCCTCCGGAAGTACAATGCAGCTCACGGATTCCCTAAAATTGACTCCCGGGAGAAGCGCATTGCAGATCTGCGCAAGAAAGGAAGAATGGTGAATGAGGAGCTAGCTGGTGGAGCCACCACCAGTAACACAGGAAGTCGGATTTCTGCGGGGAAGCCGGTGTATAGCTCACCGGCGAAAACCCTTAGGGCCGCCGAAGCCGCCATGGCCGAGTTGGTGGGGCTATCCGACGAAGCCCTGCGCAAGCAGCAGGAGAGGGTAAACGAGTTGGTGATTGAAGCCAATCGTCAGAATTTGGCCTTCAAGAAGAAGAACCCCGGGGCAGGATCCCAGGTGCACTCAGCCAGACCCGACAGCCAAAGATCGGATGGGGAGGCCTCTTCCCCGCATCCGAGCAGAAGCAAGAGCAAGAGCAAGAGCCGGAGCCGGAGTCGAGGTTCCGGAAAGAACAAGCAGCTACAGACCTATGATCCGGCCTTCGCCGGTATCCAGCAAGCCGGGCAGGCCGGACAGCGTAACTCAGGACAGGCGGGAAGTACCCGTGGGGATGGTAACCGAGGTGTAGGAAACAATAACCCGGTTGGCCGTGGTAATCCGCCTCGGAATCCTCCTCACGATCAGGGAAACCCGCAGAGGGAAGTCGTCTCCGTTCCCCAGCAGGCCCTGGTCCCTGCACAAGACAGGCTCAATGATGGCAACTCGAGGTTGCAGCAGCTCGGATACCAGCCGGACGAGAACCCTTTGGGATCTCGGATAGGAACCAGGCAGCTGAACCCGGCAGACGCCAGATTCCGGCTCGACCGGATTCACCAATCCGAGTTGGTGGAAGAGCAAGGACCTCCGGGACCTGCCTGCTTTGGACCTCGGATCATGCGGGAACCTCCGGTTCGGAACTTTCAGCTCAACCGAGGTGCCAAGACCTATGACGGTAGCAAGAAGCCGGAGGACTGGCTGACCGACTATGTAACTGCAGTAAGCATAGCCGGTGGAAACAGACGATGGGCGGTACGCTATGTACCGCAGATGTTGGAAGGACCAGCCCGGATCTGGCTGAACAATCTGAGAGCTGGCAGTATAGACTGCTGGTTAGACTTTGAAGAGGCGTTCATCAGCAACTTCACCAGCACGTACAAGAGGCCCAACAGGCCTCAGCAGCTCGCCATTTGTAGGCAAAGGAGCAATGAGACTGACCGGGAGTACCTTACCCGGTGGAGCAATATTCGCAACTCTTGTGAAGGGGTGGTGGAGGCACAGGCCATCTCCTGGTTTGCGCAAGGATGCCGGCATGGCTCTATGCTGTGGCAGAAATTACAGAGAAAGATGCCAACGACCTTGGCAGAGACCATGCGCATCGCCGACACCTATACGCTTGGAGATCCCATGCAACCCCTGGTGGATGTCGGAGACTCCAACAGGAGGAATGCGGGACCTCAGCGTTCGGGACCGAGTAGGAGCCATGATCGCCAGGAGTTCGGCCACAAGAGGAATCAGCCCGAGTACCACCATGCCGCGCAGCATGTCGCAGCAGTAACCCGGGAGCAGGAGGATGCCGGCAATAGCCAGCGTCAGAAGACAAGTGGCCCGGCTTGGGGTCAGAGTCAGGAGGTACAAAAGACTTGGGTAGAGCAGAAGAAGCCCTTGACGTATGAGGAAATGCTGAACAAGCCATGCTGCTACCACACTCTGGAGGCCAACAAGCCAGCAAACCATTCTACTCGGCAGTGCAGCTGGTATCAGCGTACGTTGCAGGAGGGCAGCTCGGGAGCTATTCGGCAGAACGCTCCGGCATCTCGGCCCAATATCCCGAGACCTCCTCCGACATCGGGGGCCAACGCTGTGCGACTTCCCCCTCCTCCGAGAGGACCCCCACCTCGCCCAGTGAATGTGGTGCATACCCGGACTGAGAACGGTAACCAAGCCGGACACCAGCAGAGCAACTATCGGGAGGCACATCAGAGCTATGTGATCTTTGTGACCGAGCCCACTGACCGGAAAAGTGTGCGGCAGCGTGCCCTGGAGGTGAATGCTGTGATCCCAGCAGTGCCCAAATTCTTGCATTGGTCCGAGATGGAGATTACCTGGAGTCGGAAGGATCACCCCCGGGTTATGCCCAAGCCGGGAGCGTACGCCTTGGTGGTAGACCCAACTTTTGTCGAACCCAACCTCAACGTCCGTTTTAGCCGAGTTCTAATTGACAATGGCAGTGCCATTAACATCATGTACAAGGACACGATGCTGAAGTTGGGGGTATCCATGAACACCCTGCTGCCCACCGAGACAACCTTCCATGGCATTGTGCCCGGAATCTCTTGCTCGCCCATGGGAAAGATATGGGTTGAGGTGCTATTCGGAACCCGGGAGAACTGCCGAACTGAGAGCTTGGAGTTCGAGGTCGTGGACCTCGAGAGCCCGTATCACGCACTGATCGGCAGACCAGCCCTCGCCAAGTTCATGATCTCGACTCATGTGGGCTACCTCAAGATGAAGATGCCGGGACCCAATGGCGTGATCACCATCTCGGGAGACCACAAGCGCTCCATGGAGTGTGCCTCGGCGGGGTCGTGCTTAGCTGAGTCCCTGGTGATCGCGGAAGAGAAGAAGAGGATCCAGCAGGTGGTGGCGATGGCCAAGACCTCTCAACTCGGGATGCCCGGGATGGTGAACCCGGAGCAGGGGGCATCATTTCAGCCCCCAGAGGAGACCAAGAAGGTGTGCGTGGACCCCGGCAACCCGGAGCGCCAAGTTATCATTGGCAGCAACCTAGACAGCAAATAGGAAGGCGAGCTCGTCGACTTCCTCCGTGAGAATCGGGATGCCTTTGCGTGGTCGAGTGACGATCTGCAAGGCGTCCCGAGGGAGTTGGCTGAGCACTCTCTGTTTGTTCGACCAGATGCGAAGCCGGTGAAGCAACCGACTAGGCGCCTCTCGGATGAGAGAAGAGCTGCTGTCATGGAGCATCTGGCTATACTGCTGGCCGCCGGATTCATCATGGAGGTGCTGCACCCGGATTGGATTTCGAATCCGGTCCTGGTTGAGAAGAAGAAAGATGATCCCCTCCTGCTTAAGGTGTGGCGCATGTGCATCGACTTCACCAACCTCAACAAGGCATGCCCGAAAGATCCCTTTCCGCTGCCCCGGATAGATCAAGTGATAGATTCTACTGCCGGGAGTGAGCTTTTAACTTTTCTAGATGCTTATTCTGGTTTTCACCAGATACCTTTGAATCCGGATGATCAATTGAAAACTGCTTTCATTACCCCTTATGGGGCTTATTGCTATCGTGTTATGACTTTCGGGTTGAGAAATGCTGGTGCTACATACCAAAGATGCATGCAGAAATGCTTGCATGACCAGATAGGCCGAAATGCCGAGGTCTATGTCGATGACATAGTCATAAAAACTAAAGAAAAAGCCTCATTAATAGATGATCTGAGGGAAACATTTAAGAACCTGAGAAGATTCCGGATGAGGTTGAACCCGGATAAGTGCACGTTTGGTGTGCCAGCAGGGAAACTACTCGGTTTCCTCATCTCAAGTCCGGGAATCGAGGTCAACCCGGGTAAAATTCGTGCTATTGAGAGCATGAAGTTGCCAGTGCGTCTCAAGGATGTGCAGAAGTTTACCGGGTGTCTGGCGTCTCTAAGTCGGTTTGTGAGCCGACTTGGGGAGAAGGCCTTGCCCCTATATCAACTGATGAAGAAGAGCAAGACATTTGTCTGGACCCCGCAAGCTGATGCGGCGTTCAACGATCTGAAGAGAATGCTCTCAACCGCACCTGTGTTGGCATCCCCATTACCCAAGGAACCTATGCTGCTGTATATTGCTGCAACCAACCGGGTAGTCAGTGTCGCAATGGTGGTAGAAAGGGAAGAAGGGGGCAAGCTGATACAGAGACCGGTGTATTACCTCAGTGAGGTGATCTCGGAATCCAAGCAGAACTACCCGCACTACCAGAAGATGGCATATGGGGTGTACATGGCGGTGACCAAGCTCAAGCACTATTTTCAGGAACACCCGATCACAGTGGTGTGCGAAGCTCCTCTCGCCGAGATCATCGGTTGCAAGGATGCTAGCGGCCGGGTAGCCAAATGGGCCATCCAGTTCTCTCCGTACGCTCCGGCATACGAGAGACGAGATGCCGTCAAGTCGCAGGCGCTGCCGGACTTTTTGGTAGACTGGGCCGAGATGCAGTATGAACCTCCGATACCGGATTACAATTTCTGGAGGATGCATTTCGATGGCTCAAAGGCTAAGATCGGATTGGGTGCCGGAGTGGTCCTCACTTCCCCAAAGCAAGATGTACTGAAGTATGTGCTGCAGATCCATTTTCGGGCATCCAACAATGTCGCGGAATATGAGGCCTTGGTTCATGGACTGAACGTCGCCAAGGAGATCGGCATCCGCCGGATAGAGTGCTTTGGTGACTCGGACCTTGTAGTCCAACAGGTATCGGGAAATTGGGATGCTCTTGATGCAAACATGGCCTTATACAGGTTTCATGTGCAAAAAAATTCCGGATTTTTTGAAGGATGCGAGTTCAAACATGTGCCCAGAGGAGAAAACGAAGCAGCGGATGTCTTGTCCAAGCTAGGGTCATCTCGGGATGCCATCCCACCCGGGATAGCCCTAGAGCATCTGAGGAAGCCATCTATTCAACCATCACCCGAGTCAGAATCTATCTTCATCCCCAAGGAGCCTGGTTCAGATGCCGTACCCATGGAAGTAGATGTCGGGAGCATAACATCGAACCCGGGGACTGCGTCCCAGTGCTCAGAGAGGCAAAGAAAGATGATGATAGAGGTGATGTCGGCAGAACCAATGGACATAGACACTCCCGTGTTCCCGGATAGACCTGTCCCGGGATGGGCACAACCCATTATGGCTTACATCTTGGAAGGAACTCTCCCGGAGAATGAAGTGGAAGCCCGACAAATATTGCGAAGGTCAAAGGCATACACTGTCATCAATCAAGAACTGTACAAGAGAAGTGTCACCGAGGTACTCCAGAGATGTGTGGAACCGGCAGAAGGACAAGAGATGCTGGTGGAAATACATCAAGGGGAGTGCGGACATCATGCATCATCCCGGGCCCTGGTGGCAAAGGTATTCCGGCATGGGTTCTACTGGCCCACTGCATTGCAGCAAGCAGAAGATATTGTCCGGAAGTGTGGGGGATGCCAGAGATTCGCTCACCGGATACACATGCCGGCGTCAGCACTGAAAACAATCCCCATCACTTGGCCGTTCGCAGTATGGTGTTTGGACATGGTCGGGCAATTCAAGCCGGCAAGGGGCAATATGACACACATACTTGTCATGGTGCACAAGTTCACAAAGTGGATAGAGGTCAAGCCAATCCGGAAGTGCGATGGACACACCGCTGTGCAATTCCTGAAAGACATCATCTTGAGATACGGATACCCACACAGCATTATCACAGATAATGGAACAAACTTTGCTGTGGGGGAATTCGCTCGATTTTGTACTGAAAAGGGAATCCGGCTGGATGTAGCATCAGTCGCACACCCGGAAGCAAATGGGCAAGTCGAAAGGGCAAATGCCTTGGTCTTGGCCGGCATCAAAGCTCGTTTGATCGAACCATTATTGAGAACTCCGGGATGCTGGATAGAGGAATTACCGGCAGTATTATGGGGTCTCCGGACTACACTGAATAGATCTACCGGATACACACCATTCTTCATGGTATACGGGGCTGAGGCAGTACTCCCAACCGACATACAGTATGACTCCCCGAGAGTGACAATGTTCACCGAGACTGAGGCAAAAGAGGCCCGAGAAGATGATGTAGATTTACTCGAGGAGGCAAGAGAGTTGGCACTATCTCGGTCGGCAATTTATCAACAGAACCTCCGTCGTTATCATAGCCGGAAAGTACACCCAAGGGTGTTCCGGGAGGGAGATCTGGTGCTGAGGCTCATCCAACGCACGGCCGGAATGCATAAGTTGTCACCTCCATGGGAGGGACTGTAACATCCCAGAATGTTAATATAATTATTAATGCAAAAATGTGGGCCAACAAAAACTTTTCTTATAAAAAGTTGGGTATGTTTAATTCTTGAGTGTTGCTTGTTACATTGTTTGCAATATTGTTGAATTCAAGCTCTAATTGAAAAATTGAAAGAAAAGAAAACAAATAAAACAAATCCTAAAAACAAAACACCACGTGACACATGTCACATTATTTTTCCAAATTAAGAAGCATAATTTATTTTTACACCAAAACCAATGGAGAAATATTATAAACACTCCTAGTTAATTTTTACAAACTATTCCCTTTCAAAAATTCAGATTCAAAACTTTAAATTCAAATTAGAAATTCATGATTGAAATATTTCAAAATATTTCAAAGAGACTTTGTAACACTCACCAATAATATACTTAGCCTAGATCTTAAATTTGGACCCAAAAGAATAAATAGAAATAGGAAAATTAAAATAACAAAAGGTCACTGTTTTGGTTCAAGCAATTCATCAAACACCTGGTGATCACCACCTGTTCATCCCAAACCGAACCAAAATCCGTGGATGATTTGACCAAATTTGATCAAATTGATGCAATCCTCTGCCCTCACTCGTTTTGCCTCACTCCACTCGACTCGCCGCGCTCGAGAACGTGAAGAAAATCGGCCGGGAGCACCGTTGGACACCTGGGGACAGCCGCCGGCGCGCACGTCGCCATTGTCGGCAATGTGGCCGCGCAGGCGCCGCGCCGTGCTGGCCGCTCCGTGCCCCCTCGCTCTCCCTCGCCTTCTGGCTCCCTCTCGCGGCAGCAGCAGCGCCCCAGCACGCCCCGACCGCGCCGCGCCCGAGCCATGCCGTGCACGTCGTGCACCGCCCGAGCGCGCTCACGGCCGGCCCGCCCCGCCTCGCACGCACAGCACGCGCCACGCCACCCCTCCTTGCCCGCCTGGTCCCCCGAGCAGCCCGCAGCATAGCCGCGCCCCTCCACCGGCCTACGGCGGCCTAGCACGGCCACGGGCGCCCCTGCACCTCGCCCACCGTGCGCCGCCCGGCCGCTATAAAAGCCGCCCCGTGCCCTGCTTCTCTCCACACCGCACCACAACCCCTTCCCCTCTCACACCACCCTCTCGAGCACCGCCTGGAGGTCGACGCCGTCGCCGCAGAGCCCCAGCCGCCCGTGGGTCTCCTCGAGCTCGCCGTGCCCGAGGTAGACGACGACCACGGCACGGCCGTGCTGTTTCTCCCCATCTCTCCCCTCTGCCTCCCTTCCCTTCCCCTTGCACCCCGCACTCACCAGCGCCCTTTTTCCCTCTGTCCCGTGTCCAGGGGCGCCGCCAATCGCTCGCCGGAGTTGGAGCGGAGCCGCGGAGGAGGAGGAGATCGTCGCCGACGCTCGGAGCCACGCCAGCACGCACCACTCGCCCCAGGAGCTTCCCCACCTCGCCGCCGTCATTCTGCACCGTCTGCACGCCCTCCCGAGCCCCCTAGGTGAGCGCACCGTCCTCCTCGCCGTCGCCGGAGCCGCGGCGCCGCCCGATTTAGGTCGTCGCCGACGCGCTCGATCTCAGCCGTTAGATCTAGATCGTACGGTAACTTACCGGTTCGTGAAAAATATTAAAACCCTGACATGCGGGTCCCACGCGTCAGGTTTAAATAAACCGCGCGCGCGCTCGCTGAGTCACTGACCAGTGGGTCCCCTCTGTCAGATTTTTCAACATTATCCGTTCTGGATTTAAATTCGAATTTAAGATTCATTTAAAAGTCAGTACTGAACTCATTTTTAGAAAATTCATAACTTGAGTTTTACAACTCCAAATTGAACAAATCCAACTGTTCTGGAAAGCTTATGAAATTCCCTATCCAACTAAACTAGTTTCACTCCATTTGGATATATAATAAAAATACCATATTCAAAATACACTAGCATGTTTAATTTCTAAACTTGTTTGTTTCTGATACTCTGATAATCCAAATTTGTTGAAACCAATTTTAGTAAGTCAAAATTAACCATGGTTAGTCACCCCTAAAATGGTTTAATTTTTAGATGAACATAATTTAAATAATAGCCAAAACCATATTAATTGGCTTCTGGATTCAAAACTATGTGTAGGGAGTTTGGTAACTCCAAATGACTCAAATCCAATTGTGTCATCTTCTACACATCATTAGGTTTCTGTAGAATTTTAGTTTGTATTTTTGTGACAAACAGAACTCAAGCTATGCAATTAAACATGTGCAACAAGTTTCTGCCCTAATTAAAATACAAGGGAATAATGTTTAATTCAATTAAATTGAAACCACATGATATTGTTTGGTATGTGGAATGGTTAATTAGGACCTCTAAGAGTGTATTGTTATGATGATTGATTGAATAGGCTAGTGATTGTTTGTATTTGATTGATTGTGTATTAGACGAGAACGTTGCCGGATATATCGAGGAGGAGGGATTTGCAGAACCTGAAGACAAGGACCAAGATCACTTTGCCGAGCAAGGCAAGCTACTCTCTGAGCTTGCACCTAACTTATGTATCTAGATTTACAAATCATTTTAAAAGCAAAGGTTTACAAAAACCCTTTTTCAAAAGTATATAGAGATTATTTTGCCACCATATGTAGAAGTATATACTGAAACTATAGGATGGAAAAAAAAACAAGGTGATTTATTCAAAACTCCTTTGAAAACTTGTGTGGATATATAGCACCAAGATGTGGTGTTGAAATAAGGAAATGGAGAAAGATGGTTTTGGAAAAGCACATTGTGTCCTAGTACTCAGTCAAGCAACCGATACTCTGTGCGACCACATTTACCCACATATGGGAAAGGGCTTAGTCATATAGTTTGCTCTTATTAGTATGGGACACTGCATCAACAGAGATGACTCTGTTATGCATGAGGGAGTGGTTTGGTGACCTAACCCTGACCTGGGTCCTCGCTCAAAAATCTATGAATAGATAAGGAGGAGGATAGAAGGATGTCCGTATACACCGCCAGATAAAACCTATGAGTCCTCACACTTAGGGTTTCCGACGGGAAACTAGACTAGGTGTAGATGGAATGGTTCATAGGGGCAGGATCCTATACTAGCATGAGCAAAGGAAAGACTAGGGTCGGTGACTCAACTTCGCATACCACGGGTATGGCGAAGCGTGGCTGACACGATGAGTTATCGAATGAGTGTGGGAAAAGCGTGCTACCTCTGCAGAGGGTAATTAAACTATTCGAATAGCCGAGTCCTCGGATATGGACAGTTGAAGACCCTACTTAGACCATGTGCAAGTTTTTGGAAAAGAGTTGAGTTTGAAAAGAAAAAGGAAATGGAGAGTGTTCCATACACCTATACCAACGGATCGGTATGAGGTAGTTGGAAAGATATTACCATAATGGTTTATGGTTGGAAAAGGAGGAGTTTTGGAATAACATTAATAAAATTGAGATATCTAGTAGTCATAATTTCCTTATCTTCTTCAACAAAGATACAGAGATGTTTTAAATAAATAAAAGTGAGAAACTAAAAATGGAACTAGAGCACTCATGTTGGAGTAGCTTGCGAGTACATTCAAATGTACTCGTACTAGTTTGCTTCTGGCTATTGTCGTAGCCAGACATGGAGGAGTACTACGCCCAGGAAGAGTACGGCGACATCTATGCCAACTAAGGATCTTCATAAGTCGACTGCCTGTCGGGTCATCGCTAGGATTTGATGCCTACTACGCCTTATTTCCGCTGATTGTTTTGGTTTGGCCCTTGAAGGCACCTATGTAAGACTGGGTCTATATGACCATTTTATGTAAGACTTTAATTCGGTATTGTAATGGATGTAAACTTTGGTATTCAATTCGGATTATGTGCAACGACAGACTGATCACGGGATCGTTGTGTTAAGAATAATCGGGTATTTCGGACGGTTAGTCCGTGGTCCCCACAGAATTGGTATCAGAGCCATCTTGACTTTAGGAGCCTTAGATTAGCATGGTCGTTAGGTAGTGATTGCAAAAGTTGACTCTTAAAGAAAAACAAAGTAAGGAATTAGTTTAAAAATTGCTTATCTCTTACCCTCTCATTTGTGCAAAATTCTCTTCTTACCAACTACTAAGTTTTCTCTCATATTCATAAAAACTTGCCACACTTCATTTTAATAAACTTAAAAATCTGCTCACATATTGTCCCTTCCATTAAAACTTTGATATACTTGCCATCTCACTAACTTAAAATTTTGACTAAAAATTATAGATGGCAATCCATTTCACCGAGTTCGTTCAGCTGGAGAAGGACGGCAAGTTGATGTTCGAGAAGGACTTGTTCGAGTTGACCAAGCTGCTAGGTCGTCCCACTCCTGAGTTCAGGGGAGCCCAGGTGGACGCTCCCGGTAACGGGAACCTGTCCTGGTTGATCGAGGGGTCTGTTCGCGGGAACATCAAGTCCCCCGGATCCAGGGCACTCTCTTTCACCCTCATGGACGTCCACTGGGACGATGGACTGTGTCGTTCCATGCAGCGGATGCTATCCCGGCTTTGTGAGGAGCACAAGGCGGAGCTGGTAAACTCTCGTTTCCAGTTCTACGGGAGACGCACCATCGATGGACACCCAATTCGGTCCCCTCTGCACCCGACATTCGGAGAGTATATCCTGGACATGGAGATTATGCTCTTTCGCACCCAGGAGGATCTGAGGTGCGCTAGGCTTCGGTCTCACTTTGAGCGTCTCTCGCTCAAGGAGAGTCGCGAGAGTGAGGCACAGCTGAAGACTGAGAAGACCGCTCTTCTTAAGAAGGGAACCCAGATGCGGAAGACCATAGCGAAACTCCGCAAGAAGGTTGCCGAGCAGGATGAGATGATAGAGGATTTGGAGCTCCGTACTGACGAGATGGAGGAGGAGGGCGAGGATCTCCGCAAGGAGAACAACGCTTTCCTCAGTGACGATGACGACTATCTGGAGGAGATGGACGATGAGGATGAGGATGATGAGGATGAGGATGCTGAGGAGGAGGATCCAGAGGAGCCACCCTACCAGTCCGATGCTGACATGGCAGAGCCTGAGGTTCCACCTCAGTAGGCGAGTTACTTGAGTTCTACCGCAGGATTAGGTCGACCCCCTATCGCTAGTAGAGTCAAGGTTGTGGTTCTTTTGGAACTTGCTATATGTACATTAGTTAGGGAGAATGTTGTAAGCTAGGTTTGGATGAACTCTTGATGTAATGGTTGTGCTATGAAAGTGTGTGCTAGTCTTGTTGACATGTGTTAAATGTTTTTCTTATAATCCTTAGTAAATCAACCTCTACGTAAAAACCCATCTTCCCTTGGTCAAACCCCCTTTTGCTTGCCCCTTATACCCGGTGTGCTTCAGGATGGTGGACACTCGTCGCACCAACACGGATGGAGGAGCACCACCACCCCCACCGGACCCAACCACCGCCCAACTTCTGGCGCTCATCATGGAGGAACGTCAAGCTGCCCGGACTGAGCGTCAAGCTCATATTGCTGCCCTGCAACAGATAGCTGCCGCTCACAACAACAACAACAACAACAACAACAACAACAACCACCACAACAATGGCAATGGCAATGGCAATGGCAATGGTGAAGGGAATCAGCGATCCACTTTGAACAACTTCCAAAGGACCAACCCACCCACCTTTTCCAAGGGACTTCACCCACTTGAGGCCGATGACTGGCTTCGCACCATTAACAACAACCTGGTAGTTGCAGCCGTGGGAGAACCTGAGAAGGTGCTGTATGCGACCCACTATCTTCCAGGACCAGCACGGTCTTGGTGGGAAGCTACCAAAGCTCTACAGCAAGCTGGATATGCTATCAGCTGGGATGATTTCCAGGAGAAGTTCCGCAAGAAGCACATTCCCCGCGGACTCATTGAGCGGAAGAAGGATGAATTCCGCAGGTTGCGGCAGGGAAGTAAGGATGTGGTCGGATACCTCGATGAGTTCACTGACTTGTCTCGGTATGCTCCTGATGACGTCGACACCGAGGGAAGAAAGATGGAGCGTTTCATGAACGGACTTCATGATGAACTGCAATGCGCCTTGGTTATCCATGACTTTGTTGATTTGGAATCACTTGTGGACAAGGCCATACAGTTGGAGACCAAGCGCAAATCCATGTTTGAGGGTCGTAAGAGGAGAATGATTGCCCAGGAAGGTTCGAGCAGTCAGAAACCTCGCACCCACCCACCAAACCCCAAGCCAGCATATAGACCACCACAACCTTCGCACCCCAGTTACCCTAAGCCCCCATACAACCCAAACAAGTTCAAACGTCCCAATGACAACACCCGTCCCGGAGGGAACCCTAGCAACCCCAACCTCAATGCCAATGTTGTCTGTTTCAATTGTGGCACCAAGGGTCACTACTCCAAGGCATGCCCCAATCCTAAGAAGAATGGTCCGCGCCCCGATGCACAGGCGCCAAACAACGGTCAAGACCGCAATGGAAATGGCAAGAACCCCGCACCCCGCGGAAATGTGGCTGTTGCCAAGGGACGCCTGCACCACATCAATGCTGAAGAGGCCATGGATGCACCAGATGTTGTGATGGGTACGTTCCTTGTCAACTAAGTACCTGCAACTGTTCTGTTTGATTCTGGTGCTACTCATTCTTTTGTTACCCAAGAATTTGTTGCTAAGGGAGGTTTAGTCGGAAGCCTCTTACCCAGACCCATGGTCATCCAAATCCCAGAATCCACCATAGATACCAAGTCATTTTGCCCGGACGTTTCCCTTGAGATCAAAGGGGAAAAGTTCCTAGTCGACTTAATCATCCTAGGAACCCAAGGAATAGATGTCATACTGGGTATGAATTGGTTAGCCAAGTACCATGGTCGAATTGACTGTGCCAGAAGAGCTGTAGCCCTCACCACCGACAAAGGAGTGGAAGTGGAGTATGTGTCAGAAACCAGTCGACCCCAACCAGGATGCCATGAGAGCATAGCTCGACCAGCCCTAGATGAGATTCGTGTTGTTCACCTGTTCCAAGATGTCTTTCCTGAAGAATTGCCTGGTATGCCACCGGATCGGGATATTGAGTTCATCATTGAACTTATCCCCGGGACAGCCCCCATATCCCAAAGGCCTTATCGGATGAATCCAGAAGAACTGGTTGAGTTGAAGAAGCAGTTAGCAGATATGCTCAGCAAAGGGCTTATTCGCCCAAGTGCTTCACCCTGGGATCACCCATTATCTTTGTGGATAAGAGAGATGGTACCACACGCCTGTGTGTGGATTATCGCAGGTTAAATGATGTGACCATCAAAAACAAGTACCCTCTCCCAAAGATCGAGGATCTGTTCGATCAAATGAACGGAGCCCGAGTCTTTTCCAAGATCGATCTTCGGTCAGGGTATCATCAGTTAAGAATCCGAGAGACAGACATTCCCAAGACTGCCTTCACAACCCGTTACGGTTTATTTGAATACACCGTAATGTCCTTTGGTCTGACCAATGCCCCAGCCTATTTTATGAATCTCATGAACAAGATCTTCATGGAGTATCTTGACAAGTTCGTGGTAGTTTTCCTTGATGACATCCTTATTTACTCCAAAACTGAAGAAGAGCATGCTGAACACCTGCGTCTAGTTTTAGCAACCCTCCGAGAGCATCAGTTGTATGCCAAGTTCAGCAAGTGTGAGTTCTGGCTCAGTGAAGTCTCATTTCTCGGACATGTTGTGTCTGCGGGAGGAATTTCTGTTGACCTGGAGAAGATCCAAGCCATTGTGGACTGGAAAGCCCCAACTAGTGTGACGGAAATCCGAAGTTTTCTCGGACTAGCGGGATACTACCGCAAGTTCGTTGAGGGATTCTCCAGTATAGCCAAGCCCCTTACCCAACTGCTGAAAAAGGACAAGAAATTTGAATGGACTCAGAAGTGTGAAGAGAGTTTCCAGGAATTAAAGAAGAGATTGACCTCAACCCCTGTCCTGATTATGCCAGACGTCACCAAGAGTTTCGACGTGTATTGCGATGCATCACGTCTAGGACTGGGTTGTGTTCTGATGCAAGAAGGCAAGGTGGTGTCGTATCTGTCTCGACAGTTGCGACCACATGAAGAGAACTACCCAACCCATGACCTGGAATTAGCCGCTGTTGTTCTTGCTTTGAAGACGTGGCGCTCCTATCTGGCGGGGCATCGCTGCGAGATTTATACGGATCATAAGAGCTTGAAGTATATCTTCACGCAGAGGGAGTTGAATTTGCGACAGAGAAGGTGGATGGAATTAATCAAGGATTATGATATCAGCATCAATTATCACCCTGGAAAGGCTAATGTAGTTGCCGATGCCCTTAGTCGCAAACCCTGCACCCTGAATGCCATGATCCACGCAGAGCAGCCAGCCCTGTTTAAGGAGTTCAAAGATTTTGGACTAGAGCTTGTTAGCCACGGCTATCTCGCCCATTTAGAGTTAGCTCCAACTCTGATAGATCAGATCAAGGAGGCCCAGAAAGGTCATGAGAGCATAGAAGGAATCAAGAAGAAGATTTCTCTCGGTAAAGCGCCTGGTTTTACCGAGGATGCAGAAGGAGTGTTGAGATTCAATGGTCGTATCTGTGTCCCCAATACCTCAGAGCTCAAGGAGTTAATCCTAAAGGAAGCCCACGAGACCCCTTACTCAATCCACCCCGGCGGTACCAAGATGTACCAAGACCTTCGTGAAAGATTTTGGTGGCATGGAATGAAGCGAGAAATTGGTGCTTTCGTAGCCAAGTGTGATATTTGTCAGCGAGTCAAGGCTGAGCATCAGCGACCCGCTGGATTGCTTCAACCCCTAAAGATTCCCGAGTGGAAGTGGGATGAGATTGGAATGGATTTTATCACCGGACTTCCAAGGTCCAACCGAGGCCATGACTCAATATGGGTCATCATTGACAGGCTGACCAAAGTGGCCCATTTTATTCCCGTCCACACCACCTATAGGGGAAATCAGTTAGCAGACCTGTATATTTCCAGAATAGTAAGCCTGCATGGTGTGCCTAAGAGGATTGTATCAGATAGAGGCACACAATTCACCTCAAGGTTCTGGAAAGCCCTGCATGAAGCCCTCGGAACCAAGTTGGCATTTAGCACAGCATATCACCCCCAGACCGATGGCCAAACTGAACGAGTGAACCAGATATTAGAGGACATGCTTCGCGCATGTGTCCTAGCCTATGGATCCAAATGGGAAGATTGTCTTCCATTTGCAGAATTCTCCTACAACAACAGTTACCAGTCTAGTCTGCAAATGGCCCCTTTTGAAGCCCTTTACGGCAAGAAGTGTCGTACACCCCTGAATTGGTCCGACGCCGGGGAGGGCAAACTGTTTGGACCAGACACCATCCGTAAGGCTGAAGAGCAAGTCCAGCTTATCCGAAAGCGACTCAAGACCGCCCAATCCCGTCAGAAGAGTTACGCTGATCCCAAACGTCGTGATGTCACCTTCAATATCGGAGATTATGTCTATCTCCGAGTGACACCCCTTAAAGGAATGCAGCGTTTCCATGTCAAAGGAAAATTAGCGCCAAGATATATTGGACCCTTCAAGATCCTTGCCCGTCGAGGAGAAGTGTCTTATCAACTGGAGTTGCCCCAAGAGTTAGAAGATTACCATGATGTTTTCCACATTTCCTTGCTCCGGAAGTGTCTTGAAGTTCCTGACCAGCCTGATGTTTTCAAAAACATCGATCACCAGTCCGTCGACCTGAATCAAGATCTGACTTATCGTGAGACGCCCCTCAAGATCCTCGACGAAGATGTTCGTCTCACCCGCAGGCGAGCAATCAAGTTCTACAAAGTCCAGTGGACTAACCACTCTGAAGATGAAGCAACTTGGGAACGTGAAGACTATCTTAGAAGCGAGTTTCCCAACCTCTTTAGTACCCAGACCTAGCAAATCTCGGGACGAGATTTATTTTAAGGGGGGAAGTCTGTAACATCCCAGAATGTTAATATAATTATTAATGCAAATATGTGGGCCAACAAAAACTTTTCTTATAAAAAGTTGGGTATGTTTAATTCTTAAGTGTTGCTTGTTACATTGTTTGCAATATTGTTGAATTCAAGCTCTAATTGAAAAATTGAAAGAAAAGAAAACAAATAAAACAAATCCTAAAAACAAAACACCATGTGACACATGTCACATTATTTTTCCAAATTAAGAAGCATAATTTATTTTTACACCAAAACCAATGGAGAAATATTATAAACACTCCTAGTTAATTTTTACAAACTATTCCCTTTCAAAAATTCAGATTCAAAACTTTAAATTCAAATTAGAAATTCATGATTGAAATATTTCAAAATATTTCAAAGAGACTTTGTAACACTCACTAATAATATACTTAGCCTAGATCTTAAATTTGGACCCAAAAGAATAAATAGAAATAGGAAAATTAAAATAACAAAAGGTCATTGTTTTGGTTCAAGCAATTCATCAAACACCTGGTGATCACCACCTGTTCATCCCAAACCGAACCAAAATCCGTGGATGATTTGATCAAATTTGATCAAATGGATGCAATCCTCTGCCCTCACTCGTTTTGCCTCACTCCACTCGACTCGCCGCGCTCGAGAACGTGAAGAAAATCGGCCGGGAGCACCGTTGGACACCTGGGGACAGCCGCCGGCGCGCACGTCGCCATTGTCGGCACTGTGGCCGCGCAGGCGCCGCGCCGTGCTGGCCGCTCCGTGCCCCCTCGCTCTCCCTCGCCTTCTGGCTCCCTCTCGCGGCAGCAGCAGCGCCCCAGCACGCCCCGACCGCGCCGCGCCCGAGCCATGCCGTGCACGTCGTGCACCGCCCGAGCGCGCTCACGGCCGGCCCGCCCCGCCTCGCACGCACAGCACGCGCCACGCCACCCCTCCTTGCCCGCCTGGTCCCCCGAGCAGCCCGCAGCATAGCCGCGCCCCTCCACCGGCCTACGGCGGCCTAGCACGGCCACGGGCGCCCCTGCACCGTGCCCACCGTGCGCCGCCCGGCCGCTATAAAAGCCGCCCCGTGCCCTGCTTCTCTCCACACCGCACCACAACCCCTTCCCCTCTCACACCACCCTCTCGAGCACCGCCTGGAGGTCGACGCCGTCGCCGCAGAGCCCCAGCCGCCCGTGGGTCTCCTCGAGCTCGCCGTGCCCGAGGTAGACGACGACCACGGCACGGCCGTGCTGTTTCTCCCCATCTCTCCCCTCTGCCTCCCTTCCCTTCCCCTTGCACCCCGCACTCACCAGCGCCCTTTTTCCCTCTGTCCCGTGTCCAGGGGCGCCGCCAATCGCTCGCCGGAGTTGGAGCGGAGCCGCGAAGGAGGAGGAGATCGTCGCCGACGCTCGGAGCCACGCCAGCACGCACCACTCGCCCCAGGAGCTTCCCCACCTCGCCGCCGTCATTCTGCACCGTCTGCACGCCCTCCCGAGCCCCCTAGGTGAGCGCACCGTCCTCCTCGCCGTCGCCGGAGCCGCGGCGCCGCCCGATTTAGGTCGTCGCCGACGCGCTCGATCTCAGCCGTTAGATCTAGATCGTACGGTAACTTACCGGTTCGTGAAAAATATTAAAACCCTGACATGCGGGTCCCACGCGTCAGGTTTAAATAAACCGCACGCGCGCGCTCGCTGAGTCACTGACCAGTGGGTCCCCTCTGTCAGATTTTTCAACATTATCCGTTCTGGATTTAAATTCGAATTTAAGTTTCATTTAAAAGTCAGTACTGAACTCATTTTTAGAAAATTCATAACTTGAGTTTTACAACTCCAAATTGAACAAATCCAACTGTTCTGGAAAGCTTATGAAATTCCCTATCCAACTAAACTAGTTTCACTCCATTTGGATATATAATAAAAATACCATATTCAAAATACAGTAGCATGTTTAATTTCTAAACTTGTTTGTTTCTGATACTCTGATAATCCAAATTTGTTGAAACCAATTTTAGTAAGTCAAAATTAACCATGGTTAGTCACCCCTAAAATGGTTTAATTTTTAGATGAACATAATTTAAATAATAGCCAAAACCATATTAATTGGCTTCTGGATTCAAAACTATGTGTAGGGAGTTTGGTAACTCCAAATGACTCAAATCCAATTGTGTCATCTTCTACACATCATTAGGTTTCTGTAGAATTTTGGTTTGTATTTTTGTGACAAACAGAACTCAAGCTATGCAATTAAACATGTGCAACAAGTTTCTGCCCTAATTAAAATACAAGGGAATAATGTTTAATTCAATTAAATTGAAACCACATGATATTGTTTGGTATGTGGAATGGTTAATTAGGACCTCTAAGAGTGTATTGTTATGATGATTGATTGAATAGGCTAGTGATTGTTTGTATTTGATTGATTGTGTATTAGACGAGAACGTTGCCGGATATATCGAGGAGGAGGGATTTGCAGAACCTGAAGACCAAGACCAAGATCACTTTGCCGAGCAAGGAAAGCTACTCTCTGAGCTTGCACCTAACTTATGTATCTAGATTTACAAATCATTTTAAAAGCAAAGGTTTACAAAAACCCTTTTTCAAAAGTATATAGAGATTATTTTGCCACCATATGTAGAAGTATATACTGAAACTATAGGATGGAAAATAAACAAGGTGATTTATTCAAAACTCCTTTGAAAACTTGTGTGGATATATAGCACCAAGATGTGGTGTTGAAATAAGGAAATGGAGAAAGATGGTTTTGGAAAAGCACATTGTGTCCTAGTACTCAGTCAAGCAACCGATACTCTGTGCGACCACATTTACCCACATATGGGAAAGGGCTTAGTCATATAGTTTGCTCTTATTAGTATGGGACACTGCATCAACAGAGATGACTCTGTTATGCATGAGGGAGTGGTTTGGTGACCTAACCCTGACCTGGGTCCTCGCTCAAAAATCTATGAATAGATAAGGAGGAGGATAGAAGGATGTCCGTATACACCGCCAGATAAAACCTATGAGTCCTCACACTTAGGGTTTCCGACGGGAAACTAGACTAGGTGTAGATGGAATGGTTCATAGGGGCAGGATCCTATACTAGCATGAGCAAAGGAAAGACTAGGGTCGGTGACTCAACTTCGCATACCACGGGTATGGCGAAGCGTGGCTGACACGATGAGTTATCGAATGAGTGTGGGAAAAGCGTGCTACCTCTGCAGAGGGTAATTAAACTATTCGAATAGCAGAGTCCTCGGATATGGACAGTTGAAGACCCTACTTAGACCATGTGCAAGTTTTTGGAAAAGAGTTGAGTTTGAAAAGAAAAAGGAAATGGAGAGTGTTCCATACACCTATACCAACGGATCGGTATGAGGTAGTTGGAAAGATATTACCATAATGGTTTATGGTTGGAAAAGGAGGAGTTTTGGAATAACATTAATAAAATTGAGATATCTAGTAGTCATAATTTCCTTATCTTCTTCAACAAAGATACAGAGATGTTTTAAATAAATAAAAGTGAGAAACTAAAAATGGAACTAGAGCACTCATGTTGGAGTAGCTTGCGAGTACATTCAAATGTACTCATACTAGTTTGCTTCTGGCTATTGTCGTAGCCAGACATGGAGGAGTACTACGCCCAGGAAGAGTACGGCGACATCTATGCCAACTAAGGATCTTCATAAGTCGACTGCCTGTCGGGTCATCGCTAGGATTTGATGCCTACTACGCCTTATTTCCGCTGATTGTTTTGGTTTGGCCCTTGAAGGCACCTATGTAAGACTGGGTCTATATGACCATTTTATGTAAGACTTTAATTCGGTATTGTAATGGATGTAAACTTTGGTATTCAATTCGGATTATGTGCAACGACAGACTGATCACGGGATCGTTGTGTTAAGCATAATCGGGTATTTCGGACGGTTAGTCCGTGGTCCCCACAGGGACCTTTTGTGATAAGCAGGGCATTGCACAATGATTCTTATTACCTTGTAGATGCACAGGAGGCTAGGAAAGGTGTAATGGACAAATCCGGTGAGGAAACCAAGCGTCCATGGAATGTAGCTCTACTTCGCCCCTTTTACACCTTTTACACGTAAAAGGTTCAGTGTATGTTGTATCTCAATTTTTCAGTATTAAGGAAAGTAAGGCACCCCGGGAGGAACCCGGGGACTGCCTGGTTATGAGCTTGTCTTGTTATTTTTGTCAAATTCATTTACTGTTTTCTACCGACATCCCGGGAAGGAACCCGGGGACTGCCGGATAGCTATCTTATATTTTACTGTGTGTATGCCGGGAAAGTTCCGAATCCGATTCTCAAAGTCAAAGTAATGTATGCCGTATGTGGAGTTTTGTGACTCGACTGTCGAACGCCGAAATGGTAGACAAGAGCAGAAATTACCTAAGAACGGTAAACATGAAAGGCAATTCGGGAACTAAAAGATGAGTACATTGACATAAATTGTTTGAATAAATAGTTCACGGTGAAACAGAAATAGCATAAGTGTACGATACATCTTGCACCCGGCATCCCGGGGATTTAACGAATATGCTACTTAAGTGTTTATGCAGTAGGGGAAGTGGGCTTCTCAACGCACACTTCGGAAGCGGCGACTCCGGAAGCGGCGACTTCGGGAGCAACAACCTCGGGAGCGGAGACCTCGGAAGCAGCACCGGCAGCAGCAGGAGCACCCTCGCCTTCAGGATCGGCAGCACCACTTGGGGCGTCGGGATGCACCTCGGTCTCGGTGGCCTCGGGTATCGGAGAAGACGTTGCATCCCGGGGAGTCACCTTCTCGGGCGCAGCATCGGAAGCAGCGTCATCTCCTTCCGGGACCTCGTCCTCCGCCTCGCCAGAAGCGGCATCATCTTCTTCGGAATCCGCATAGTCTGATTCAGACTCTGAGGAAACGAGGCTGGAGGTGAAGGCACGGATGTTGGACCACTTGGCGATGCGGTGCGCCACCTCTTGCCGCTGCTGGACCTTATCCGGATCGTTCACCCATGGCGACACCGTCCGCAGGCGCTGAATCGCCGCCAGATCAAGACCTTCGTACCAGCTAAGTACTTGGGTCAGGACCTGGTCGGCACCAGCCCGCGCGCCGGAACGCTTCCACGCGTGCAGGCGACTCCCGGCACCCCGGAGTGCGCCCGCGAGCTGCGGAATCGAGAGAGTCCCGCGGATGCTTGGCCACAATACGCCGTGGACATGAATCGCGACGCTGAGGAGCTCCGTCCCGATAGACCGGAGAGGTACTATCCGGGCCTTCAGGGCGGTGAGGTGATCCTCAATGTCCCAGGCATCCGAGATGGGACCCTTCCCGGCGCGCTTCTCGCGGAAGGCGGCAACAGCTTTGGCGGCAGCTTCCCGGGAATGCTCAAACTCTCCTTTAAAAAGAAGAGCTGTCAAACGGCTAAGTCATAAGAAAAGCAACAGCAAATAAAGGAACAGGAGAAGAGGGATGTCGGATTACTAACTGTTGAGATCCCGGTTCAGCACGGTAAGTTCGGCCAGCCAAGTGTCAGAGCGCGACCGGAGAAGATCCAGCTCGGTCTTGGTGTTATCCGCGCGCGCCACCGATTGGTCCAGGGTCTCTTTCTGCTTTTTGGTCGCCTCGATGAAGCGCGTCTTCATCTCGGACATAGCAGCCTGGACCTTTCCGAGCTCGTCGTTCAGCCGAGCGATCTCGGATTGCGCGGTGGAAAGGGCAGTCTTCTGGTCCACCGAGATCTGGCGCGCCGCGTCTCGCTCCTCCCGGAAGCGCTCCTCGGATTTCTTGGATTGGCCGAGTTCAGCGAGAACCCGGTTGAAGATGTTGCGGCGTTTTTGGCTGCATTCCTGAAAGCAAGACAAAGGAGGCAAAGTTAGTATGGAGAAGGTGTAAAAAACCCAGGGGAGAGGATCTCGGGGACTCGGTGTCCGAGTCCTGAATTTTTTCTCTAAGATTGGAACTTTGTGATCTGCTATTCGGTGGAATCTAGAGCACTAAGCACCAATCTCGGGGACTAGTGGTGGAGCAAATTTTGAAGCAACCTATCCGGTTGGGAGGATCTCGGGGACTCGGTGTCTGAGTCCTGAATTTTTTCTCTAAGATTGGAACCTAGTGACCTGCTATTCGGTGGAATCTAGAGCACTAAGCACCAATCTCGGGGACTAGTGGTGGAGCAAATTTTGAAGCAACCTACCCGGTTGGGAGGATCTCGGGGACTCGGTGTCCGAGTCCTGAATTTTTCTCTAAGATTGAAACTTAGTGATCTGCTATTCGGTGGAATCTAGAGCACTAAGCACCAATCTCGGGGACTAGTGGTGGTGGAAGGAACAAATGCGTTTGTTGATGAGGAAAAGCTTACCACTCTTACTCGGGTGACATCCAGCGCGGCCACCTGGAGAGCATGCAGGGCTTGAGCGCTGCGGCTCGGGCCTGCAGCGTCCAAGTCCCCTGCAGTCTCGGAAGCGTCGGCGGCAAGCCAGGCTTTGTTGAAGTCATCAACAACCCGAATGCCGGAGCCACCGGCAGCGCGGGTGGCAGCGATGTCCCGGGATCCTGAAGATACAAAGGAGCTGACCGTTGCTCGCAACATCCGCAAGGCGGCAGTAGGGATCTCGGCAGGAGGCGGTGGTAACAAGGAAAACATACCCGGGCGCAGCACCAGGTCCTAAGACGAGGATGTCGGGGCAGCTGCGGGTGGGGCAGAAGGCGTTTTCTGCCCAGCAGCCTTGCCGCGAGACTTGGGAACTTGATCTGCTGGCCGGGAGGAGGCGGTACGCTGCTTCTCAGGGATGGTCTTGGTCGCGGCTGGGCGAGAGGCGCCACTTGCTGCAGGTTCCCGGCGAGGGCTGAGGATCTCTGCCTCCAGCCCGGGAACCCGGCGCGGGCTCTCCGGAAGAAGCAGTTCTCCCGAGAGGGTCGTGGCCGGCACCGCAATCTCGTCGATCACCGGAGGTGCATCCGAGGTCGCGACGCTTGCCGGTGCGGCACCGCGGGCGGCGGCTTCATTTCCTCGAGCAGAAGGGCGAAGAGATGAAGGAGAGGCCCGAGCCGGGCTGGGAGTCCGAGTTCCCGGAGGAGGAGGAACAGCAGGTGTCGGGAGCTCGAGCGTGTCACTGAAAGGAAATGTCTTAGTAAAAGTTGTGGAGAAAGCAAAGTCAAGTAACATGAGGCAAGGAAAACGTACCCGGAATCCACAAGGGGAGGACCCCTCTGCCGGCGCCGAGGAGGCTTCTCGGTTGTCTGTTTACTCAGTTTTCTTTTCTTGGAGGGGTTGCCGGAATTATCGGCCCCCTCGGTGTCGGAAGCCGCGCGCTTCCGGCTCTCGGCACGTTTGGTCCCGGTTGTCGGTTTTGGAACCACTGCTGGGGCCCAATTCAGAGGAAGAGCGTCAATAACGTCAAGGATCTCGCAGTCAATCTCATCCTCATCATCCGAAGAAATGAAAACTGCCTCTGGAGTTGAAGGGTTACCTGGGGCCTTCACGAAAGGGATGGCGAGGTGGTCCTCGCCGTCGGGATCCTCTCTCGGCATCACGTCCGGTTTCGGGAAGTCCGGCGTGTAATTCCCGTCGACGTGGGCGGCGTCTTCTTCGTGTTGACGCTCGAACAACTGCGCAAACAAGTTAGGCCGTGTCGGTGTCCAGGTGAGCGCATGCACGAAGGCGAAGGCACGAAAGATTGATATAAGCACCTGGTCGCATGGTCTTCTCCGACATCCCCCAAGGAGCCCCCAAGTATAGTCCTCCGTCATCTCCGTCCGGGCAATAGCTCGGACACGACGGACGACCCCCCCGTGGTTTAGCCCAAGGATACTGGTCCTAGTGGGATCGAAGTTCCCGGACATGTGGCACATCTTGTGCACTCGGTTTTGAAGGGGGCAGACCCGGCGGACAATGAAGCAGCGCAAGAGATCATCACCGGTCATCTGCTGAGTTAGCACATGCAGAACATCGTGCATGTATTTGATCTCGTCGTTGTCGGGAAGATGCTTCCAGCGACGGAATTCGCGCGGAGGACCCATGACGAATTCCGGCAGATTGATGAAGTCCGGGTTCGAGGACCCCGGACCATCTCCCGAGGGCTCCCGGTTCTTCACGTAGAAGAAGCTACGCTGCCATTTCCGGCAGGACTCTAGTCCCTTGACTATGGGGAATCCGGAGTCCGCGCGAGGGATGACGGTGGCCGCTCCGCAATCGACTAAGTCCTTTATCTTCTGATCCGGATTGGGGATGGCTTGGCGGCGAAGGATGAAATACTTGGCCCAGAGATCCACAAATGGCCAGATGCCGAGATACGCCTCCGCGTAGGTGGTGAAGACCGAGAGCATCATGATGGCGTTGGCGGGAAGATGATGAGGTTGGACGTCGTACGTGTCGAGGAAGTCGCGGAAGAAGGGGCTAGCCGGAAGCCCAAACCCGCGCTCGAAATGCGATAGGAATACCACGAATTCCCCGGGTTGGGGTTCCGGCGCAACCTCCTCTCCCGGTAGACGGCTCTCGACTTCCGGGGGAATCCGGTGAGTCCGATACAGCCAGTCAAGATCCGACTGCTTCGTCTCGGACCCATCCCAGCACCCCCGAGCACGTTCTTCACCCATGTCGGAGAAGTATGCAGGGGTATCCGGGCTACTCTGCAGACGCAGCGGCGGTTAGTCGGAGTTAGTCTATCGGAAACGAGGATGTTGGGGCACAAACTGCTAAACGCTACCGGGTTCATAAGAAACAAGATCTACCGTGTGCGGAAAATTCGAGATAAAAGGGAGGAAAAAAGACGCGCGCTTGACTCAAGCGAGGCACAAATGAGGGTGACCGATATACTTTCTAGCGCCACGGGGATTCATCACCGTGCGCCTCGTGCGCGCCGCTCGACTGTGGTCGCCGGCGACGGCGCAACCGTGCTTGTGCTAGGGCACGGCCGGAGTCGAGCGGTTACTCTACCGAAGAAACGCATCGGAGCGGAGAGGAAAAACTCACCGGTGAAGGAGGAGATCGGCGACGTGCGAGAGGGACGGCGCGGTGCGAGCTCCGGCGAACGGCGAGCGGGACGTCGTGCGGGCGACGAGCGCAGCGGCGGCGACGAGTTCGAGACGGTGAAGGAGAAGAGAAGCGAAGAACAAGAAGTGAAGGAGACCGTTCCGGCTCCCTATTTATGGGGGGGGGGGGGATTCCGGAGCGGTTTCCGATTTTCCCGCCCACGATCTCCACGATCGTGGGTGGGATCTGTTTTGTGCCGCAGTACACGTGGCACTATCCGGAGCGCCCGATCCGGCCACACCGAGGGCCACACGGCCCCAACGGTTAGATTCCAGATCGGATGCGGCTCCTCGGCGCGGGAACCCAAGCGACGCCGTGCGTGCGCAGAGGCACTCGAGTGCGTCTCTGCGCAGACGGGACGTCGGGTGGGCCCTGACTCAATGTCTCGAATTCATCGGGAGATCAACGGTCGAGATTCACTGGCATGGTACTATCCGGTCGCAGGCTTCGCCTCCCGGTTAAGGCAATCTCGGTGGGAAGATCTCGGTAAAAAGATCTCGGGAAGAAGCGATCTCGGCATGGAATAAAAAGATGGCATAATTGGTTCTCAGAAAATGGTTGTTGTTTAAAGCTGATCCCGCACATCATCCGAGGTCGCTGTGCAGCACCAGCTTCGGGGACTAGTGTCGGGGGGCTACCCCCGGGTAGGGGCAGATCCCGGTATAATCCGGTAAATATCAACAGTGCTTGACCTTTGGCGACAGCAAGGGACACCTCCTGGTGTGCCGAAAGGGCAACCTGACCCTTAGGCACTGGAAGAGGGCAAAGTGCCTCGTGGCAACCGCAAGGGTCAGCTCTGGCAGCTATAAATAGACACCCCCAGTCTTCACTCGCAGCACAAGCATGAGCGGATGGTTCCTCTAAGAACTAGCTTCTCGAAGATGTCTTTGCCGATAGGCTAAGACATCTTCGGGAGGCTAGGCCTAGAGATACTCATCCTGAGATGAGCTCGGACGTCTCCGGGAAGGATCCCGGATCTAGGACTCCGGGGAGACTTCCGGGTGGGGGTGTACTCGGCTTTACCGGATAGGTATTCCGGGTAGGTACTAACCGGACCGACTCTCGGTGTTGATCTTGTGCAGAAGAGGTTCAGTGGAAGGCAAGGAGGTATCCGGAGCAGGGGTTTCCGGTAGGCCGTCAACGGTCCGTAGCAGGCTTTCCCGTCTATGGCGGGGGGAAGTACCGTTCCGCCTGACACGGAAGCATGGTCACCTCCCGCCTGACACGGGAGCATGGTCACCTCCTGCCTGACACGGGAGCGCGTCAGCCGGTACGAGCGTGGTACGACAAGACCTGACATGCCTAGCCCGGCAATCCGGAAAAGGCTATCCGGGATGGGCAAAGACATGTCTTGTCTCTGACAAGGGGACAATGATGATGTAGGGCGGCGCCTGCCGTCCTTAACGAGGTGATGACGAAGGGGCTACTCCGGATAGTCCGGCGACTAGGTCGCACTAGCCGGTGACGACATCCCGGCTAGGCCTGTCCGGTGGGGCCAAGCCAAATTAGGGTTTCCGGCCCTCCCGGCCCGACCTCTATAAAAGGCGCCATAACTGCTCCTGAGAGGCAGAGACCAACTTCAGAGCCAAAGCTATAGTCACATTTTCTCTTAGAGCAGTTATTCCTCTTCACCTTGAGTTCATCTAGTTCTTCGTACTCCATCCTTCGGCTGATCTTGCAGCAAGTTGTAGTCCTTATATCACCAATATATAGAGAGGAAATGCAGGAGTAGGGGTGTTACCTCCTCACGAGGGCCCTGAACCTGGGTATATCGTTTGTGTGTTGTGTGCCTTCGTGCATTTCTTTGTATTTGTTAGATCTTCCCCTTTGCGCTTCGTTCTTGTTCTTAGTTCTTGGGAGATCTCGGTTTCACCGGGATCCTCCCCGCGTGAGCTCTTAAGCTCGCTATCCCTCCCCGGATCCACCAACGTCCATCGGCCCCACAAATTAGCCATCCTATGGCATCTGCCGTGACACCACCACGACAGCACTTTTTTGCGTTCTGACCCGAGTCTGGCGAGGGTATATGCCGCCTCGTTTTCAGCTCTTGGAACATGCCGGACTTCGTAGCCCATGAAATTTTTGTCGCGTTCGTCAACCTTGGCTCTGTATGCCGCCATTGTTGTGCTTTTCGCATCCCATGTGCTGCTTACTTGTTGTGCGACTAAGTCGAAGTCACCATAACACAAGATTCTTTTTACACCAAGGTCGCTTGCCACATATAGCCCGTGAAGCAAAGCTTCGTATTCTGCGACGTTGTTGGTTGTTGTGAAATGAATCTGCAACACGTAGCTGAGCTTATCTCCTTTAGGTGTGCGCAAGACAACCCCAGCCCCCGAGCCTTTGAGCATCTTTGATCCGTCAAAGTGCATGACCCAATATTCTGACTCGGGGAGTACTGTTTCCTCCATGGCCTTTGTCCAGTCGGCATCAAAATCAGCAAGTTCTTGAGTCTTGATGGATGTTCATGGTTTGTAGACTATATCAAAGCGGCAAGCTCCATGCCCCACTTGGCGACTCGGCTTGTTGCCTCTACGTTGTTTATTATGTCTCCCAACGGTGCCCTGCTGACTACAGTCACTGTGTGCTCCTGGAAATAATGCCTAAGCTTTCTGGCAGCGAAGAATACGCCATAAGCCACCTTCTAGTAATGTGGATACCTCTGCTTGGAGGTGGAGAAGACTTCACTAATGAAGTAGACCGGACGTTGCTCGTACGTCGCGGCTTCGCTTTCCTTTCTTTCCACAGCCAGGACAACGCTGACAACTGCACCAGTTGCCGCGATATAGAGCAGCATTAGTTCTTGCGATCGAGGTGCTGCCAATATGGTAGTGGACGTGAGTGCCTCCTTTAGTTGCTGTAAGGCGACATCTGCTTCTGTTGTCCACTCGAAGTTGTCGAATTTCTTCAATAGCCGGTAGAGAGGCATGGCCTTTTCTCCAAGGCGGCTTATGAAACGACTGAAGGTTGCCGCCGATCCGGCTAAGTGCTGCACGTCCTTTAGACAGGTTGGTCTGGATATGTTTTGGATAGCCTTGATCTTCTCCGGATTGACCTCGATCCCTCGTTCAGAGACGATAAAGACAAGTAGTTTGCCGGCTGGAACACCGAAAACACATTTGGCGGGATTGAGCTTTGTAACGCTACCCGGTGGCCGGCTTATATAGACGGCCAGGCCTCGGGTTACAAGGTAAGTACTTTTCCGGCAAGTAAACAGAGTCCTAGACCTAGCCGGCTTAGTTGCCGCCTTCCGTCTTGGGCTTGGTGGCTTGATGGGCTTCGGCCTTCCGCCTTCCTTGGACCGTCTGCCTACTTCCTTGTACGCCAGCTATCTGGGCCGCCCAGAAGGTATCAGCCTTACCACCCTTGGGCCACACTGGACTAGCCGGATTGATACATGTCAGAGATACCCCCAGTTGGTATATCCCCAAAGTGGAGTCGATGGAGATGGCTCCGAGAGCAATTCCCCGTCCCGACAGGGTGCCGAAACAGAGACTTTTGTTCCCCGAATCTTGTCTTCGATGGCGGTGGCGCACTGGACCCGTGGAGGTAAAAATGAACACCATGCTATTTTTAGGTTTTTGGGGGGTACTTATAGGCGAAAGGGCAAGGTCGCTGGAGGCTCGGGGGCTCCTCACCACGTGCTTGCGCAGCCAGAAGTGGGGTCGCGCCAGCACCTGATGAGGGCGACTTGGCCCCGTCCTCCGTCTCGTCTTTGGAGTTCTGGAACGTTCATAATTCAAAAATAATTCCAGGATAAAAATTGTCCAATTTCGAGAATATTTCCTTAAGTATATTTCTGAAACCAAAAACAGCAGAAAACAGGGAACTGGCACTATGGCATCTTGTTAATAGGTTAGTCCCAGAAAATGCATAAAACTATATAAAATGCATATAAAACATATAATAACATGGTATAATATAGCATGGAACATAAGAAATTATAAATACGTTGGAGACGTATCAACATCCCCAAGCTTAGTTCTACTCGTCCCGAGTAGGCAAGAACGATTAAAGAAGAGTCATTTCTGAAGTGACATGCTTTCACACAATCTTGATCATATAATAATGTAAGGATCATGTTATGAATGAAATGACTCAAGGCAATGATCTGTAGTTTGCTAGCAAATAGACAAGGAGTAAGCAACTACATCATATAAGTAAAAAACTTTTCATGAATAGTACTTTCAAACAAGCATCAATAAGATTTGCATAAGAGTTAACTCATAAAGCAATATTATCTAAGTAAAAGAGCATTGAAGCAACACAAAGGAAGATATAAGTTTCATCATTGGCTTTCAACTTTGAACATGTATATCATAAAGATAGTTGTCAACACAAACAAATATAACAAGTGCAATAAGTAAGCATATAAGAATTGTTGTACACAATTTACACAAGTGTTTGCTTGGGGATAGAAAGAAGTAGGTAAAATGACTCAACATAAAGTAAAATATAGGCCCTTCGCAGAGGGAAGCAGGGATACAAGCATGTGCTAGAGCTTCTTAGTTTTATAGGTTTTCAAAATTTAGAGCATAAAAGTAAGTTTTGAGCGGTGTTTGTCGTTGTCAACAAATGGTAATGGGCACTCTACCCCCCTTGTCAACCAGACTTTCAAGAGCGGCTCCCATGAAGGACGTTATTTCTACCAGCAAGGCAGATCATCCCTCTTTCTCTTTTGTTTACACGTGTAGTTTAGAACTAGTATCATTGCTTGGCTTATTAGATCAGGGCAAAAATGTGAAGAGAATGCAGCGGTTAAAGTTGTAATTAATTGGGGCTGGGCACCCCATTTGCCAGCTCTTTTTGCAAAAAATAATGGATAAACGGTGTATATGCCACTAGTCCGGTTGGTGAAATTCTGTCTAAAATCAAATGACAAGGTTGATATCCGTAAAACCACATACTTCCTCATGCGCTAATAACCATTGACACAAATAAGGGATAACAAATTTTGAATGAAAGGTAGCACATGAAGTATTTGCTTGGAATGGCAGGAAATACCATGTAGTAGGTAGGTATGGTGGACACAAATGGCATGGGTTTTGTCTCAAGGATTTGGATGCACGAGAAGTATTCATCTCAATACAAGGCTTTGGCTAGCAAGGTTGTTTGAAGCAAACACGAGTATAAACTATGACAACAAGACGTATATAAAAACATATTGCAAGCATTATAAAACTATATATTGTCTTCCTTGTTGCTCAAACACTTTAACTAGAAAATATCTAGACCTTAGACATACCAAACATGCAAACCAAATTTCAACAAGTATTACGGTGGTTCTCCACTAATAGGTTTTAACTACATGATGCAAAAGCTTAAACATGATCTACTTGAGAGCTCAGATCAATTACCAAGCACCACAAAATGCAAGATAACAATCCATAAGAGCACGTATATCTTTTCTTTATACCATCTACCACATTTAGCATTTTCTGTTTCCAACCAAACGCCAATCAACTTATTTAAAGGATAGACTCTCCATGTATTTAAACAATGAGATATGAGAGTATAACATAAGAAAACTAACAACTCTAGCAAGAGATGCATGAAAAACAAGAGCTAGAAAGTTTTGAAGTAACACAGAAGAATACTCAAAAAATATAAGTGAAGAATACGAGTATTCATAACAAAAAGCGGAGCGTGTCTCTCTCCCACACAAAAGAATGCTAGGATCCATTTTATTCAGAGAATGAAAATAACAAAAACAAAAACAAATATACGCTTCAAGAAAAGCACATAAGATGTGGCGGAATTAAAATATAGTTTCACTAGAAAGGACCTGATAGTTTGTTGATGAAGAAGGGGATGCCTTGGGCATTGATACGTCTCCAACGTGTCTATAATTTCTTATATTCCATGATATGTTATATCATGTTATTACATGTTTTATATAGTTTTATGCATTTTGTGGGACTAACCTATTAACAAGATGCCAAAGTGACGGTTCCCTGTTTTCAGCTGTTTTTGGTGTCCGAAAAGTACTTAAGGAAATATTCTCGGTGCCGGGTTATGAATCCCAGGAATCAGGGGTAGTCACTCCCTGAAGTGTAGTTCGAGAGGGGATTGAACGCGGAGGTCTAAACCCTCAAGTGGCTCCGCGACGTTGCTCGCCGGACCCGAAGAAGACGCACACCCGACCAAGGAAAACAATGTCCTTTACCCAGGTGCACGGCCCTCGTGAGGAGGTAAGACCGCTACTCCTGCATGTCTGTATTGTATGTGGGAGGTCACAGTACAATTGAGCTTGCCGGAAGCCCCCTTGAGGCAGTTCTTGCCTGGGGAGGGAAGCAATGATCTTCTTCCTCCTCCAGCCAGAGGCTAACCTAACTAGAGTTGCTAGGGTTTACAGGGGTGTTTTGCACGCAAGGAGCCGACCCTTGCTACGATGGATGTCTTCTCTCTTTTATAGGCGCCTCCGGTCTTCTTCTTCGGCTTGGCCTTCAAGGTGGCTCCCACTTGCCAGTGGCGGGGTGGAGCTCGAGTCCACCGCGCTCCATTCGTCCATGGACTCGGTCCATTGTTGATAAAGGTGGCGCCGTGGCCGACAGGTGGCCGACCGCGCTTGTACCGCCCGCAGAGAGGGCAGTCTTTGAGGTGGAGCCCACGATGACGATCTCCGTTGGAGGGTTGCGCCGTCCACCTACTTTATCGTCAGAGTAGAAGGTCCTCACAGCTGTGCAGCAGGCGGCGCAGCTTTGTTGACCGCTTTAGCACCAGGGACAGCGACGGAGGTGTGAGCGCCTCCGTACGGGTGTGCCAGAGGTCACGTGCGCTCCGTGGGGGTTCCTTGGCGACGACCTTTCCCCCCAGGCCTGAGGGGAGGTTTATGCCGGACTTCCCTCAGGTGGGCTGGTTCCTTGACGGGGAGGATCCCCTGAGGCGAGGGGTCCCTTGAGGCCCTCGCTCCCCCTTCAGGCCCTCGAGGGGAATTGCCTCTCGAGGGTCCCGTCAGGCGGTGTCGCCTAGTCCTTAGCCGTTTTGTCCGTCTGGCCCGCGGGCGACGCCTGGGGGGAATGGGTTCTTGATACCCCAGTTCCCACTGGGCCGACAGTAGCCCTCGGGCCCATGATGGGCACGACTGAGCCCATAGGCTTAGGCGAAGCGTCGTGGGCCCTTAGTGCCCAGCCGGCCCGAGCCACGCGGCACTTGGACGGCTAACGGCTTTGCACGATCCGGGGCGTGAGTCGTGGGGGGTCCCACCACGTCCCGATAACTGCTCTTTGGAGGGGACATAAAGCCCGAGCGCTGCGGCAGGGAGTCGTTACCGTTTCCAACTCTCCGCAGAAAATTCCGCTCCACAGAGTTCTCCGCCTCCGCGCTCCCCTGCGAGTTCCTATTCTCCAAAGTCTTCCAGCCTCCGCGCCCGTGACGATGAGTCCCGTCAAGAGCAAGGGTTGGGCCGCCGCGGGGTCTTCTTCCCAAGCGGAAGCCACGGAGACCATGATGGGCGCGGCGCTGCTCGGCGTGCGCGTCAACGAGAAAGCGCTCTCCAAGGTCCGCTACTTGGTGGCGGACCGGACGAACGAGCACGGCGCCACCTCCCTGAAGCCCGCGGCGCACGGGAAGCGTCCGCGGGGATTCTTCCCGGTCTTCCAGCACTGCCTTGCTGCGGGACTGGTGCCGCCCTTCTCTCCGTTCCTGGAGGCGGTGTTGGCATTCTACCAGGTGCAGCTGCTACACCTGCACTCCAACTCCATCCTCATCCTCGCCATCTTCGCCTACCTCTGCGAGGCGTACCTGGGCCTGAAGCCCAGGGTGGGGCTGTTCCGGTGCTTCTACGCGCTCTGGAACACGGCAAAGAACCAGCGCTCCGGGTGCGTCTCGTTCCGCATCGTCGACGGCATGGGGGGCTTTTATATCCCCATGTCTTGGAGCAAGGGCAGGGCCATCACGTCCTTGACGAAGAAGGTAGACGACTTCCGCCAGAAGTGCTTCTTCGTCGGGGAGGAGCGTCCCTGCGCCTTCCTCGAGGTCCCTGACGAGCCTCCAGTGAAGAACTCCCACTGGGGCATGAAGGAGATATGCCCTAGAGGCAATTAATAAAGTGTATTCTTTATCATATCTCGTTTGTTCATAATATGTTTTTGTGTCTGCTAGAACCGTATTAAGCGGAAACATTAATGCGGGTGTGATACGTAAACAACCAGGTCCCTAGTAGCCTCTACTAAGACTAGTTTCCTTGCGCGATTGATGATCGAGGTTTCCCGGTCATGGGGCATGGCGCCGGTCGGCAATGAGAGTCATATCGCTGGAGAGTGATGTGATGGACATACCCAGATTTGGAGAACATAGTCATTACACCTTTGACCGTGAGATCAACTCTTATTGATATTCCCCGAAGATACTTTGATTGCACCAAACGTCGTATCTTATTTAGTATGACAATAACGGTGATACTTTTGGGTATTGGAAAGGAGTATTGAGACGAGGGTCAAGAGCGGGATTTGCCAGTCCGCGTAGCAGGATAGATACTCTCGGGCCCACTCGGTGAGATCTTGTCTAATGAGCTTGCAAGCATGTGACTAGGTCACGGAGACATGAGATCATGAACGAGTAGAAGATGGCATCGTCGGTAACGAGGTCGGGATTAGGTATGGAGATATCTATGGAACGACACTCGGACGTGCTAAGTATCGCTATGGCAAAAGGTCTAAGACTTCACGTTCAGGTTTGATAGATGAAAGTCATTCGTTATATCTCAGGGATTAATTCAGGGGGTCCAGGCCTACGAGTTAGTCGTTGATCATTGAGGAGTCTTGATCATACCTGATATTATATCGAACCGCTAGGGTAACACACTTAAGGGGTTTTCGACAAGACAACCGGAAAGGAAGGAGATCACCGGGAACGTCCCGAGAGAGGTCCGATGGAGATCGGGCAGCGCCGAAAGAGTTTTCGGAGCTAGGAAATATTATATATATTATGTTTGATATTAATTAGTGTTATTAATATGCAAATATGATTTTATATATTTATTTTCGAATTTATTAAGGCATATTTCCCTAAATGGGCCTTCCGGACGAAAGAAGGCCCAAGAGGGGAAAATTCCCTAGGGGAATTCGGTGGGGGCCAGGAGGGCCGGCCTAGGTGGGTCACAAGGGGCCCACCAGGGGGCCGGCGCACCTCCCAAGCCGAACCAGGCTGTGGGGGGTTAGTCCCACATTGCCTGGCTGGCAAGGTTGGCTCCCCTTGGGAGCCTATATAAGAAGGGGCACCCCCAGCCTTTTAATTCACCAATTAATTCCTGATTTCTCTCTCGATCTCGTGGTTCCCAAGTTGGAGCCGCGCCGAGCAAGAGGAGTCGGGGATCTCCTCCACCATAGCCCGCTGCCGCGCTGCTGGTGTTCCGGTCCAAGTCTTCCGCTGCTCGTCCTGGACTGGAGCTTCGGAGGCGTCGTCTCCACCGTACGTGTGCGACTCCCTGCGAGGTGCTGCGCTAGCGGTACTCGGAGGCCTGCTTCCTCTACACGACCTTGAGGTCGGCTTCGTCGGTCTGCATCAACAACGTTTGTGCGGGAACGTAATCCCCGCTTTCGGTCTACAAGGGTACATATTCCGATCTCCGTTCGTACTACTATATCTGCATAGAATAGATCTTGGCTAGTTTAAGGATATCGTTGCTAGGAAAATTATTGTTTTCTGCCCACGATCCCCTTCAGTGGTATCAGAGCCGATCTATCGTAAGATATAGTTGTACGCTGTTAGAACCCGTGCTCTGCACGGGGGCACCGTTCCTGTTATTTGCTACCCTCTAGCGTGCACTTGTGTATTCCAGCGGCATTGAGTTGATGAAGCGGCCCGGACCGACTTTACGCGTACGCTTACGCGAGACTGGTTCCGCTACTGACATACGGCTTGTACCGTATCTGTGGCTGGCGGGTGACAGTTTCTCTCTCTTTAGTTGGTCTTCGCATTTTCAATGGAGGGCCCGAAAGGGATGCTTAAACATGCAATTATTGGATCGTTGTTGTGGTCATAAGATTAGTAGGTATGAAGCGGTTCTATTTACGAAAGCCCCAAGCCACGTAAAATATGCAAAAGATAAAGTAGAAGCGTCTAACTTTATTTTGCAGGGGCTATGTGATATGGTCAAGGTAGGTTTATTAAATTGTTTATAAACTGCGGGCGCCAAGAAGACCATGGCGCGATGGACTATATCACATTGTATTACATTTGATGTTTTGTGTGCATCTTATTTTGTGTGATTGTGTGTGTTACACGGCGGTAGCTGAATAAGATGATCCCTTCAAAATACCACTAGTGCTCTCCCTCCAACGCGCACCACCAATAAAGTTCTACGTTATGAGGCAGGCCGTGATGATCGGGTGTCAGACATATCTTCGTTCGCATACGGTGGGTGTAAGCCATGTTGCACAAGCGTCAGCGTGGAGGTTTTTGGTGGCGAGCCTAGCATACTCAGAAGTATGGCCTCGGAACAGGAAGACCGAAAGGTCGAGCACGAGTCACAAAATTGGTGTGACGGACGATTTTGTCCACTCTTGAAGTTGTGCCGCCGGCTTTGATGATGAGGGGTGGTGCAATGGATGGGGGTCGTGTAATCGCTTAAACGACCAGGAGGGATGTTCGTTTGAGTGGGAGTTATGTTAGTTATTTTCTAAAATACTATAACTCAAAATTATTATGAACAAAGTCTTATGTTGTTGCAAATTCCATTGTAGATGTCTCGCCCCTCGTTTAACCTAGGTCTGTTCCTTGAGAAAGAAAAGCTTAAGACCAATGGGTCGAACTTCATGGCCTGGTTCCGCAACCTGAGGATCCTCCTCACTCCCCATAGGGTGGCCTACGTCATTGAGGCCGCCATAGGTGACCCTCCTGCAGATGAAGCCTCTGAGGATGAGAAGAAGGTCTTCCAGACCCGATCGGAGGACTCTGCCTTTGTCCAGAGTGGCATGCTCTACGCCATGGAAGCCGACCTGCAGAAGAGCTTTGAGAAGATGAGCGCCTTTGAGATCATCTCGGATCTTAAGGCTGTCTTTGCGCCGCAGGCTAAGGCTGAGAGATATGAGGCTTCTGAGTTTTTCTTCTCAGCCAAGATGGAAGAGCATAGCAGTGTGAGCGAGCATGTAGTCAAGATGTCTGGCTACGTTCAACGCCTGAATGCTCTGGAGTGTAAGATTCCCGATGAGCTGGCGATTGACAGGGTGTTGCAATCATTGCCACCAAGCTACAAAGGCTTCGTCATGAACTACAACATGCAGGGCATGGCTAAGTCCCTGGGTGAAGTGTTCGTGATGCTCAAGACTGCTGAGGTAGAGATTAAGAAGGAGCACACGCTGTTGATGGTCAACAAGACCGTTGATTTCAAGAAGTCCGGTGGCAAGGGAAAGCAGAGCTGGAAGTCCCGGAGGGAGGCAAAGTTGGCTGCCAAGCCCAGGACTAACAAATCTGGTCCCAGAGCTAGCGTGGAGTGTTTCTACTGCAAGGGGAAGGTCACTGGAAGCGCAACTGCCCCAAGTATCTGGAGGATAGGAAGTCTGGCAAGACGGTCGACAAAGAGAAAGGTATATTTAATATACATGTTATAGATGTGTACCTTACATCCGCCCGGAGAAATACGTGGGTATTTGATACTGGTTCTGTTGCTCATATATGTAACTCTCAGGAGGAGTTACGGAATAGAAGGCGGCTGGCGAAGGATGAGGTGACGATGCGCGTCGGCAACGGATCGAGAGTCGACGTGGTGGCTGTCGGCACGCTCCCTCTGCATCTACCATCGGGATTAGTTTTGGTTTTAAATAAATGTTATTTTGTGCCATCCTTGAGTGTAAACATTATAAGTGGGTCTTGCCTGTTACAAGACGGTTATTCATTTAAATCAGGGTCAAGCAATTGTGCTATTTATATGAATGATATCTTTTATGTTGATGCTCCCGAGAGTAATGGTTTATTCTTGTTGAATCTCGATCGTAGTACTCACATCCATAACATAGAAGCCAAACGAATTAAGTGTAGTGACGATACCGCCATGTTTTTGTGGCATTGCCGTCTTGGTCATATTGGTATAAAGCGCATGAAGCGACTCCACTCCGATGGACTCTTGGACTCGTTGGATTTCGGATCCCTCGATACATGTGAACCATGCCTCATGGGCAAAATGACCAGGACACCGTTCAAAGGTTTCGTTGAACGGGCGTCGGATTTGTTGGGGATCATACATACAGACGTATGTGGACCAATGAGCGTTTCGACACGCAATGGTTATCGTTACTTCGTCACCTTCACTGATGACTTGAGTAGATACGGTTATATCTATTTGATGAAACACAAGTCTGAAACGTTTGAAAAGTTCAAAGAATTCCAGAGTGAAGTTGAGAATCAGCTTAATAGAAAAATCAAGCATCTCCGGTCCGATCGCGGTGGAGAGTACTTGAGTTTTGAGTTTGGCACACATCTGAAGAGTTGTGGCATAGTAACCCAACTTACGCCCGCCGGAACGCCGCAGCGTAACGGTGTGTCCGAGCGACGTAATCGTACTCTACTGGATAGTGTCCGATCTATGATGTCTCTTACCGATCTGCCAGTGTCCTTCTGGGGTTATGCGTTAGAAACAGCCGCATTCATTTTAAATAGGGCTCCGTCCAAGTCCGTTGAAACGACGCCGTATGAATTATGGTATGGCCATAAGCCTAAGTTATCGTTTCCGAAGGTTTGGGGTTGTGAGGCGTACGTTAAGAAACTACAGCCCGACAAACTCGAACCGAAGTCGGAGAAAGTCGTCTTTGTAGGATATCCGCTGGAAACCGTTGGGTACACCTTCTACAACCAAGCTGAGGGCAAAACTTTTGTCGCGAAGACCGGTGCCTTTCTAGAGAAGGAATTTCTCGCGAAAGGAGTAAGTGGGAGGAAGGTAGACCTCGATGAAATCGTTGATCCTGAACTCGAGATTCCGAGTGGCGCAACGGAAGCAATTCCGGAAACGTCCTCCGTGGAAGGAGTGGGAGAAACTGTCGAGGAAGATGTTCTACCTCGTAGGTCTGGTAGATCTCGGATCCCACCAGAATGGTATGGCAATATGGTTTGCACCGTCATGCTAGTCGAGCAAGACGAACCTACGAACTACAAGGAGGCGATGGAGAGTCTAGAGTCCGAGAAATGGCTTGAAGCCATGAAATCCGAAATAGGATCCATGTATGATAACCAAGTGTGGACCTTGGTGGATATTCCCGAAGGGCGCAAGGCCGTCGAGAATAAGTGGATCTTTAAGAAGAAGACTGATGCTGATGGTAATGTGACCGTCTATAAAGCTCGGCTTGTCGCAAAGGGTTCCGACAAGTTCATGGAATTGACTACGATTAAACTTTTTCACCGGTAGCGATGCTTAAGTCTATTCGGATTTTGTTAGCGGTGGCTGCCTACTATGATTATGAAATCTGGCAGATGGACGTCAAAACGGCCTTCCTGAATGGAAACATTGAGGAAGAGTTGTACATGGTACAGCCGGAAGGTTTTGTCGATCCAGGAAGTGCTAACAAGGTGTGCAAGCTTCAGCGATCCATCTATGGATTGAAGCAGGCATCTCGGAGCTGGAATCTTCGCTTTGATGAGGTAATCAAAGGTTTTGGATTTATCCAGAATGTGGAAGAGACCTGTATTTACAAGAAAATGAGTGGGAGCTCGGTTGTGTTCTTAGCACTGTATGTTGACGACATATTGCTAATAGGGAATGATGTGGAACTTCTGAATAGCGTGAAGGAATATTTAAACAGTAAGTTTTCCATGAAGGACTTAGGAGAAGCTGCGTATGTTTTAGGCATAAAGATCTACCGTGATAGATCAAGGCGCCTATTAGCACTAAGTCAGAGTACTTATCTTGATAAAATATTGAAGCGTTTTCATATGGAGAAGGCAAAGAAGGGTTCTCTGCCGGTTATCAAGAATAAGATATTGCGTAAGGCGCAGTGTCCGGTGACGGAACTGGGTAAGGCCGAAATGACGAAACATCCTTATGCTTCAGCCATAGGATCGATCATGTATGCAATGTTGAGTACTAGACCAGATGTGGCATTAGCTCTAAGTTTGACAAGCCGGTTCCAGAGTAATCCTGGAATGCCGCATTGGATAGCTGTTAAGAGCATTCTTAAGTATCTCAATAAGACAAAGGAAATGTTCCTTGTGTATGGTGGCTGCGATGAGGAACTTGGCGTAACGGGTTACGTAGATGCAAGTTTTTGCTCAGACCCCGATGACAGTAAGTCACAGACAGGTTACGTGTTCAAGGTGAATGGAGGCGCCGTGTGCTGGAGAAGTGGGAAGCAACCCATAGTCGCACAATCTACAATGGAGTCGGAGTACATTTCTGCCTGCGAGGCCGCGAATGAAGCTGTGTGGCTGAGGAAGTTCGTCATTGAACTTGGAGTGTTCCCGAGCGTGCAAGACCCCGTGGTCCTCTTCTGCGACAACACGGGTGCCATTGCGAACGCCAAGGAGCCAAGGACTCACTCCACCGCCAAACACATTCTCCGACGCTTCCACGTGATACGTCAGTACGTACAAGAAGGCGATGTGAAGATTTGCAAAGTGCATACGGATCTGAATGTGGCAGATCCGCTGACGAAGCCTCTCCCGCTTGATAAGCATGAACAACACCAGTTAGCTATGGGTGTTAGGCTTTTACCAAGTTGTAATCTAGATTAAATTGTACTCTAGTGCAAGTGGGAGACTGAAGGAGATATGCCCTAGAGGCAATTAATAAAGTGTATTCTTTATCATATCTCGTTTGTTCATAATATGTTTTTGTGTCATGCTAGAACCGTATTAAGCGGAAACATTAATGCGGGTGTGATACGTAAACAACCAGGTCCCTAGTAGCCTCTACTAAGACTAGTTTTGTTGCGCGATTGATGATCGAGGTTTCTCGGTCATGGGGCATGGCGCCGGTCGGCAATGAGAGTCATATCGCTGGAGAGTGATGTGATGGACATACCCAGATTTGGAGAACATAGTCACTACACCTTTGACCGTGAGATCAACTCTTATTGATATTCCCCGAAGATACTTTGATTGCACCAAACGTCGTATCTTATTTAGTATGACAATAACGGTGATACTTTTAGGTATTGGAAAGGAGTATTGAGACGAGGGGTCAAGAGCGGGATTTGCCAGTCCGCGTAGCAGGATAGATACTCTCGGGCCCACTCGGTGAGATCTTGTCTAATGAGCTTGCAAGCATGTGACTAGGTCACGGAGACATGAGATCATGAACGAGTAGAAGATGGCATCGTCGGTAACGAGGTCGGGATTAGGTATGGAGATATCTATGGAACGACACTCGGACGTGCTAAGTATCGCTATGGCAAAAGGTCTAAGACTTCACGTTCAGGTTTGATAGATGAAAGTCATTCGTTATATCTCAGGGATTAATTCAGGGGGTCCAGGCCTACGAGTTAGTCGTTGATCATTGAGGAGTCTTGATTATACCTGATATTATATCGAACCGCTAGGGTAACACACTTAAGGGGTTTTCGACAAGACAACCGGAAAGGAAGGAGATCACCGGGAACGTCCCGAGAGAGGTCCGATGGAGATCGGGCAGCGCCGAAAGAGTTTTCGGAGCTAGGAAATATTATATATATTATGTTTGATATTAATTAGTGTTATTAATATGCAAATATGATTTTATATATTTATTTTCGAATTTATTAAGGCAGATTTCCCTAAATGGGCCTTCCGGACGAAAGAAGGCCCAAGAGGGGAAAATTCCCTAGGGGAATTCGGTGGGGGCCAGGAGGGCCGGCCTAGGTGGGCCACAAGGGGCCCACCAGGGGGCCGGCGCACCTCCCAAGCCGAACCAGGCTGTGGGGGGTTAGTCCCACATTGCCTGGCTGGCAAGGTTGGCTCCCCTTGGGAGCCTATATAAGAAGGGGCACCCCCAGCCTTTTAATTCACCAATTAATTCCTGATTTCTCTCTCGATCTCGTGGTTCCCAAGTTGGAGCCGCGCCGAGCAAGAGGAGTCGGGGATCTCCTCCACCATAGCCCGCTGCCGCGCTGCTGGTGTTCCGGTCCAAGTCTTCCGCTGCTCGTCCTGGACTGGAGCTTCGGAGGCGTCGTCTCCACCGTACGTGTGCGACACCCTGCGAGGTGCTGCGCTAGCGGTACTCGGAGGCCTGCTTCCTCTACACGACCTTGAGGTCGGCTTCGTCGGTCTGCATCGACAACGTTTGTGCGGGAACGTAATCCCCGCTTTCGGTCTACAAGGGTACGTATTCCGATCTCCGTTCGTACTACTATATCTGCATAGAATAGATCTTGGCTAGTTTAAGGATATCGTTGCTAGGAAAATTATTGTTTTCTGCCCACGATCCCCTTCAGGGCAAGGCTACCTTCGACGGCGCCAAGAACGCGAGCTTGATGGGGCGCCTGAGCTTCCTTCGCGAGGAGGGCCTCACGGGGCAGATGGTCGGGGCGGACTTTGTGACCCGCCGCATTGTGCCCCTCCAAGCTCACTCGGTCCCCATGTGGATGTACTCGGGGCCGGACGACAAGATGCGGCTCCACGTCGAGGACAACGACAAGGACGTCGTCGACAACATCCTCTCCGCGCTCTTCTGCAACCCCTCCGTGCTTCCTGTGGACGAGGTCCGCGCGGTGCTCCGGCCCCTTCACCAGTACAACTTGACGGAGCGCATGGCCCGCCTGGAGGAGATGCCTTCGTTCTCCCCGACAGGCCCGACGGAGTCTGATGCGCCGCTGCCGGCCCCGCGGGGAGTGGAGGGGGCCGAGTCTCCCTCGGCCTCCGGAGCTTGCCAAGGCGAGGAGGAAGCTGCAGCCGGGGAGGTCTCCTCGTCTAGGGCTGGGCCTATTACTGACGAGATTCGCGACATCTCGGCAGGCGACGAAGACGCCTTCGTGGTGGCGCCCTCGCGTCCTGTGGAGGAGGAAGCTGAGGAACGGGAGGCCTCAGGTGCGGAGGACTCCCCGGGAAGGCGTGGCCTTCGCACCAAGGCCGCCGTTGACCACGCAGGGGTGAGGCCCTCTGACGTCCCTTCCAAGAGGTAGGCGGAGGCACCCCCCGCGAGGCCGGCTGCTAAGCCCTTTCCCTCATGGCGCTCGTCAGGCCTAGCGGGGGTTGACGCTGGCGCTCCTCCTCCAGGGTAAGTTTTCACGTTGCAGGGTCGATTACCCTCTTGGTTTATATTTCCATCTCACTCTTTGCTGAGGTTTCCCTTGCGCTCTTGATAGCGGACCTGCGCCTGCCAAGCGCTGCTGGCTCCACAAGGCGTCCGAGGTGAAGACCGCCACGGCAGGGGCCGCGGCTAACGAGGCCGCGAGGCCTGAGGGGACGGCCCCACCGTTCCCCCTTGGGGAGGCTCCTCAAGTAGAAGCAACGGCGCCTCTCGCGAGGGCGGCTGGTCCCCCTGAGAAGGAGAGCATCGTAGGCCCGGACGCTCCTGCAGCACCGCGTGAGTCTCCGTTGGTGGAGGGCTCGGAGGCGAGGAGTTCGGCGCCACCTCGCGCCGCCACTCCGCCTCGCGCGGCTACGCCTCCGTGCGAGGTCACTCCGCCACGCGAGCCGACACCGCCGCGCATGTCGTCTCCTCCAGTTGTGCCTGCTGCGTCGCCAGCGCCCAACGCCACTGTGCAGCCCGTGACGGAGGCCTTCGAGGCGCCGGCGGGAGCGGGCGCGTCTGCCGGGGATGGTTCCTCCTCTTCTCCGTGCCAGGCTGAAGGCGAGGAGCACCTCACGGTTGCAGGGCCTGAAGGAGGCGTGGGCATGGGCTCCGGTGGGGCTCAAGCCAGCCCCCTCTACCTTCCCGCGGCCGGACCTGCGGGACTCGACACCGAGGCTGGCCCTTCTGCGAGCCGAGCCCTGGTGCTCCGTGGTTGGGACTGGAGCGCGGGGCATCGTGAGGCCGCCTTTGGCCTCGTGAGGGAGTCCCTGGAGGGCTTTGAGGCGCACCTCGCCCTGGGGGACATATGGCTCGCTCAGCGGCAGAAGGAGCTGGCGAAATCGTGGGAGTCCTTCCACGCGGCGGTCGAGGCACGCCGGCTGGAGGACTTGGCGCTGCAGGCCGCCCGCGAGGAAGCCGTCAACTTCGCCAAGGAGACCCGTGAAGCGGCCGCCCGCGACGCCGCGGAGCTGCTCCCCCCCCCCCCCCCCCCCCTTCAGGCAGAACGCGACGTTGCGGCTAAGCTCCTGCACGAGGTCGGGGCAGAGCGCGAGACGATGGAGGGCTCGTTGGCGCAGAAGCGCCGCGAGCTGGGCCAGCTGGAGGCCCAGCTGCTCTCCACCCACCAGACCGCAGCGGTTGCTCTGGAGGAGGATCGCAAGGCCTTTGCCAAGCGCGAGCGGCAGCTGGTCTTCAAGGAGGAGGAGTTGCAGCAGCGCGAGGAGCAGCGCCTCCAGGCGGAGAAGGACCTGGCTGCTCAGCGCGTAGCCCTCGAGGAGCGAGAGAACGAGCTGGCCCAGGCGACTCGGAAGTACGAGGACAATGTTGCTGCCCAGAATGTGGCTTACGAGCGCTTCGAGCGGCGCTTCGCCGAGAAGAAAAAGGAGACCGAGGACGCCCTCGTGGAGCGCGAGAAGCAGTTCTGCAAGTCCACGTCTCAGAAGTATCGCGACATGGCCCAGGCGCAGGAGGAGCGCTTCAAGGCCAAGCATGCCGCGGACGCTCGGAAGATCGCCGAGCTTGAGAAGGCCAACTCCAAGCTGGAGGCCCGTCTTACTCGCGCTAAGGACGGCCGCCGCCGGGCGGAGGAGGCTCGCACCGAGGCTGTCCACAACCTCAACTCCCTCACCAAGGACGTGGAGGAGCAGGTGGCCCCGGCGATGCAGCGGGCGGCGGAGGCCTCAGACTCCGCCAACGCGGCTCGGGCACTCACGAAGCAGCGCGAGCGTATGTTCGAGGCGCTGGTCGCTCGTGGCAACGAGCTGGCTTCGCAGCTCAGAGCAGATGCGCCGCACACCGACGTTCGAGGCCGCGGCGACGTGGCCATGTACTTGGTCTACTTCGAGCAGCTCTTCGCCGCGCTTGAGATTCCCGTCGCCGAGCTTCGGGAGATGATCGAGGACGAGAGCCGGCTGCTCTTGGGGGTGGTGGTGGACCGCATCTTCACCAACCTCAAGCTCCTCACGCCGGACTTTGACCTGGGTTCTGTGACCGAGGACGCCCAAGGTGAGGACGCTCAGCGTGTCTCAGGCTCCCTCCGCGAACAGGTGGACACCTTCTGCAACCACTTCAGGCGCGCGGAGGCCGCGCCGGAGGACAGCGAGGAGGAGGCCTGCTCTGCCGAGGCTGACGAGGCCACCGCGGAAGAGGTCCAAGACGTTGCCGCTTCTCACTGAACCACCCTCTATTGCGCCTGCGAGCGTTTGTAGCTGCACCAGCTGTGTGCTTTTAAAACACTTTAAGACCTTTTGGCATGTAATATACTTTTAATTGCTGTTTTAATCCGAGTTTGCCTACCCCTCGTGAGGTCTCTTTGGACTCATCTTCATGTCTATTTGTTCTCTGCGTCGTTAGGTCCCGTCTCTTCGCGCCATGACTCCGCCACTTCGGCATGCGGGAGCAATGACTCCGCAAGGCCAGGGGGAGTTTAGGCCTAGGAGAGGTAAGAGCATTGAGTCACGATGCTCAAGTGCCCCCCTTAGACGTGCGAGTAGTCCATGAGGCGTAAGGGAAAGCGAAGTCGCTCGAGGGGCAGAGACGCGCGCTAGGGAGAGAAAAGCGCTCTTAAAGCGTGAGTGTGGGACTTAGCTTCAAGGTTTTCGCTCTGCGAAGGCTGTTTGTCTGGCGAGGTTGCCCGCTTGAGGGGTCGCTCCTGCGGAGGCCTTTTGCCTGGCGAGGTTGCCCGCTTGAGGGGTCGCTCCTGGGAGGCATTTTGCCTGGCGAGGTTGCCCGCTTGAGGGGTCACTCACGGATGTTCCTGCAGGCTTGCAGGGGGAAATCTTCCCTGCAGGTATTAGAGGGCGAACCCAAACGCTAGAACACGGATCAAGGGATCGTGCGCGTTTATAGGTCCCCTCAGGCGTTCCTTGCGAGGAGAGTAAGTACCAAGGTCCTCTGTTGAGATGGCTTGTTTGTGGGGAATTGCCCTCCAGCCAGAGCTCGGACTCTTGGGTTTTGTAGTGCTGCTGGTGTGTCATTTGAGGCACTGGCACCGTACTCAGCCCCCGCTCGCGACGTACGCATGTGGAGAGATATAAGCGCACACTTCCACAATAGTCATGCGCAAATATAAAAACCCCCCAAAAACGTTTTTTTTTAGCGGCGCTGAAGCGCTAAGTTCACTTAGGAACGAGATTGAGTGATTATGCTTGGTGTTGCCAAGTTAATGCTCTGCCATGTCGAGGCATGGGGACCACCTGTTGGTGGCTGAGACTCTCAGCGTCCTGAGGTTGCTCGTTTTAACTGGGAGCTCGGAGGGTTCTTCCCTCGAGCGAAGCCTTTGGGGCTTTGGAGGTTTAAGCCGTTGGCGTTTTAACCTCAGGAGACAAGGATGCTTGGAGGTTGAGCCGTAAGCTGCCTCGTCCGTTAGGAGTCTCGACGTGACAATGATCACGTGCGTGGCAATGACCACGATTGCGTTTGTTCCCTTAGGAGACAAAGCATTTGTTTGAGGTTTAAGCCTTTTGGCGTTTTAACCTCTAGAGTCGACATTGCTTGGAGGTTGAGCCGTAAGCTGCCTCTTCCGCTTTGTTTTCTCGACGTGACAATGATCACGGGTGTGGCAATGACCACTTTGGCATTTTTTCCTTTAGGAGACAAAGCTTTGTTTTTGGAGGTTTAAGCCTTTCGGCGTTTTAACCTCTAGAGACGAAAAATGCTTAGAGGTTGAGCCGTAGGCTGCCTCGTCCGCTTTGACGTCTCGTCGTGACAATGATCACGGGTGTGACAATAATCACTTTTTTTATTTGTTCCTGGCGGATACAAAGGTTTGAGAGGTTTAAGCCTTGAGCTTTTAACCTTGAGGGACAAAAAGGTGCTTGGAGGTTGAGCCGTGTGCTGCCTCTTTCGCTAAATGCCCTGACGTGATGATGATCACGGGTAGAACTTGCGTAGATGCATGATGTTCCATGGATTCTTGACGGGGACGCCGTCTTCCGTCTCGAGGCGAGCCGCGCCAGGCCTAGCGATGTGGGCGACCCTGTAGGGACCTTCCCACATCGGGGACAGCTTGTGGAGGCCTTCCCTGGAGAGGATTCGCCTGAGGACGAGATCACCTGCCTCCAGGGTGCGCGAGCGCACATTGCGGCTGTGGTAGCGCCTCAGGGACTGCTGGTACTTGGCCGCCCGTAGAGCGGCGCGGTGTCTCAACCCTTCAAGGAGCAGCAGGTCGTCGTTGTGGAGGTCTTCTTGCTGGTCCTCATTAAAGGCCAGCACCCGTGGGGATCCATGCTTTATCTCTGCAGGGAGGACTGCTTCGTCTCCATAGACGAGGGCGAACGGCGTTTCCGCGGTGGGCTTGGGTGGCGTGGTACGGATGGACCAGAGCACCGAGGGTAACTAATTGATCCAGCCCTTGCCTTGGCCCTTGAGGACATCGAAAGTCCTGGTCTTCAAGCCTTTGAGGACCTCTGCGTTTGCGCGCTCAGCCTATCCGTTGCTTTGCGGATGGGCGACTGAGGCGAACAGAGGTTGATGCCCATTTTCTGGCAGTAGGCTCTGAAGATGCCGCTCGTGAATTGCGAGCCATTGTCGGTGATAATGCGGTTAGGCACTCCGAAGCGGCAGACCAGGCCTCTGATGAATTTCACCGCCACGCCTGTTGTGATTGTACGCGTCGCCTCCACTTCAGGCCATTTTGTGAACTTGTCGATGGCCACGAAGAGGTAGCGATATCCACCTTGCGCCGTTGGGAAAAGTCCCAGGATGTCCAGCCCCCAGACCGCAAACGGCCACGAGAGCGGAATGGTTTGCAGGCCCAGTGCTGGTTGGTGGATTTGCTTGGCGTGGAATTGGCAGGCTTCACAAGCTTGAATGATGTTCGTTGCATCTTGAAGCGCTTGGGGCCAGTAGAAGCCGCTCCTGAAGACTTTCCCTGCGAGGTTGCGGGCGCATGAATGGTGGCCGCATTCCCCGCTGTGGATGTCTTTAATCAGCAGTTTTCCTTCTTCAGGAGGGACGCACTTGAGTGCGATGCCGTTTGGGCGCTTGCGGTAGAGATTTCCTTCGAGGATTTGGTATGATTTTGCTTGGCGGGCAATTCGCTCCGCTTCAACATCTTCCTCGGGAAGGATCCCTTCGTGTAGTTAGTCTTTGATCTCGTCGATCCATCCTGCCTCTTGGTGCACCGCTGTGAGCAACAGACGCTCCCCTGTTGGGGGCCCGCAGCCTGGGGCTCCGCGTGCAGGTGGTGGTGGGAGCGCTTCGTCTGTGCTTGCGGGCGAGGCCTCGAGGGGCTGCTTTATGGATGCCTTGACGAGCCTTTCCTCAAAGACACCTGGCAGCTGGGCTTGCCTCTTTGATGCGCGTTTTGCGATGTCATCGGCCTCTTGGTTTTCTTTTCTTGTGATGTGCATGAGCTCCATTCCCGTGAAGTTCTTCTCCAGCCTACGGACCTCTTCAAGGTATGCGGCCATGTGGTCGTCCTTGGCCTTGTAGCTTTTGTTGGAGAAGTTGACGAGCAGCTGGGAGTCGCCCTTGATGAGTATGTGCTTGACGCCTAGGGCGATTGCCGCGCGTATGCCAGCAAGCAACCCTTCATACTCGGCGATGTTGTTGGATATCTTGTCGATTCCGAAGCACGGCTGGACTGCATAATACAACTTGTCGCCTTTTGGCAAGGTCAGCACTACGCCTGCCCCACCATGGCGACAAGCGAAAGCTCCGTCGAACTTCATGGTCCAGTAGCTGGGCATTGCTGCTCCAGAAGACTCGTGCTCTTCTTCCCATGGCTCTTCAGGGGTTGGATCAGTCCATTCGGCGACGAAGTCTGCCAGCGCTCTTCCTTTGATTACCCTTGTGGTATCGAAGCGTAAATTGAATGGCTATAGCTCGATTTTCATCCTGCGACACGATCTGTTGCATTTGGGTTGCGCATAATTTGCTCCAGGGGGAAAGAGGTTACCACCGTGATGGGGTGCCCCTGAAAGTAGTGCCGCAGCTTTCTTGAGGCGATGAGGAGGGCGAGGAGAAGCTTCTGCTGCATCGGGTACCGCTCGCGAGCATCACGCAGTACTGTGCTGACGAAGTAGACTGGGTGCTCGACGAGGGTAGTTCCTGTTTCCTTGGCGTCTTTTGCCTGAGGCGGCCCAGCTTGACCCTCGATGGGGTTGGCTTCAAGGGGCTTGTCCTAGGCCTCGAGGGATGTGGCCTGAGGGACTTGGCCTCGAGGGACTTGGCCTCGGGGCACGTGGCCTCAAGGGACGTGGCCTCGAGGGACTTGGCCTCGAGGGACGTGGCCTCGGGGGACGTGGCCTCGAGGGACTTGTCCTTGCGGGTCGTGGCCTCGCAGCGCTCCTCCTGGGCCTCGAGTGCGTTAGCCTCTTTCAGCAGTTTACTTGGGGCGGTCTCCTCTTGAGGCTTTGGCCCTGGCGTGGGCCTTGTGATGACCGCCCCTTCTTCGAGCTCTTTATCAGGAGGCTTTTTCTTTGGAGTGGTTGCACTCTTCTTGTGAGGTACAGGCTCCTCTCTTTCCACCACAAGGACATCACTGGCTGTTTGTGGGGTGGCTGACAAGTACAGCTTCAGGTGCTTGCCAGGTCTTGGGGCGACCATTACAGGTGGGCTTGCCAAGTACTTCTTCAAGTCCTCAAATGCTTTTTCAGCTTCAGGTGTCCACTTGAAGGTGCCCGTCCTTTTCATGATCTTGAAAAACGGCAGGGCTCTTTCGCCGAACTTGGAAATGAATCGACCCAAGCTGGCCATGCAGCCCGCCAGGCGTTGCATGTCCTTGAGCCTGCGTGGAGGTTGCCTGCCTTCTATGGCCTTGATTTTGTCTGGGTTTGCCTCTATGCCCCGATGAGACACGAGGAAGCCCAGCAATTTGCCCGAAAGTACTCCGAAGACGCACTTGGCGGGATTTAGCTTGATGTTCACCTTGCGCAGGCTGGCGAAGGTTTCTTCCAGGTCTCCGAGCAGAGTATTTCCTTCTCGTGACTTCACGACGATGTCATCGACATACGCTTCAGCGTTTCGCCCCATTTGCCCGCCCAGAGCTATCCTCATTAACCTCTGGAAAGTGGCTCCTGCATTTTTTAGGCCGAAGGGCATGCAGACGTAGCAATACACACCACATAGGGTGAAGAAAGCCGTCTTCTCCTCGTCCTCTTTAGCCATCTTAATCTGGTGATTACCAGAGAAGGCATCGAGGAAGCACGGGAGGTCGCAGCCTGCCGTGGAGTCTACGATCTGGTCAATTCTGAGCATGGGGTAAGGGTACTTGGGGCAGGCCTTGTTTACGTCGGAGTAGTCGATGCAGAGGCGGCCTCCGCCGGCGGGTTTTGGTACCACCACGCCGTTGGAGAGCCAAGTGGGGTGCGCGACTTCGAGGACTACATTTGCCGCTTTGAGCTTCTCGACCTCCTTGACGATGAATGCTTGCTTCTCGGGGGCTTGTTTTCTTGCTTTTTGCTTGACGGGGCGCGCGTTTGGGCACACGGCCAAGTGGTGCTCGATCACCTCCGACGGTACACCAGACATATCTGACGGCGTCCAAGCGAACATGTCAGAGTTTGCCTGGAGGAAGGCGACGAGCGCGCTTTCCTATTTGGGCGGCAGCGCGGCGCCAATGGTGACGCTAGCCCCCGAGCCTTCAGCCCCCGAGCTTCCTGAGCTCAGAGAAATCTTCTTTGTAGCAGCTGCCTCCTGGGAGAACAACTGCTTCTTCTTCTTGGGCCTCTCGAGAGGCTCTTGGTCCTCGTCTGCGGGGAAGGCCATGGCGGCGGTCTTGTAGGTCGTCTCCACAGCGCGCGTGGCGTCTAGGACATGCCCACGTATGGTGATCGTGCCGGTGCTGCCGGGGATCTTGACCATGTTGTACGCATGGTGCGTGACGGCCATGAACTTCGCGAGCGCGGGGTAGCCGAGGATGGCGTTGTACGGCAGGCCGATGTGCGCAACATCGAAATCGATGTGCTCGGTGCGGTAATTTTCCTCGCTCCCGAAGGTGACGGCAAGCCTGACCTGGCCTAGAGGCTCGATTGAGCCGCTGGTGACCCCCGTGAAGGGCCTCGAGGGCATAAGCCTCTCGTAGGGCACTTGAAGCGCTTCGAACGTATCTATGGAGATGACGTTCAGGCCTGCTCCGCCGTCGATGAGCGTCTTGGAGACAGCCACATTGTCGATGGTGGGAGTGCAGACCAGCGGGAGGGTTCCAACGATCTTGGTGGACTTGGGGTGGTCCTGAGCGTCGAAGGCGATGGTGTACTGCGACCACTTGAGGGGCCTGGAGGTTTCTGTGCTTGGGAGGGCGGCGTTGAGCTCGCGGGCGAACTGCTTGAACTGGTTGTTCGACTTTGGCGCCTGCGCCCCCCCTAGGATGTAGGCGATGGCGCCCCTCGGGGCTTGGTAGCCGCCATCTTCCTCGTCAGCGAGGTTGCCGTTCTTTTCTGCAGCGTTGGCTCGATTTTCAGATGGTTTCTGGTAGCCGCCCTTGCGCTCGCCTCCGCGGTAGCCACGGCCTCGACCGCGGCCGCCGCTGTCCTCTGCTTGCTCGCGCTCCTTGCTCAACCTTTTGAGGTCGTAGCAGGACTCCGTAGAGTGGCTGTGCCTGTTGTGGTAGATGCAGAAGGGGCGGTGATCATCTTTTCTTTCTCCAGCCTCGGGGGAGTCCCTGCGGGTGCCTTTTGTGTCTCGTTCCGCCGCGAGAACTGCGGTGGCCTTGCGCTTGGGCTCCTCCTTCTTCTTCTGGCTCTTGGACCCCTCAGCGTGATCATCCCCTCTCGAGGACATTTTCACAAAGAGGAGTCCCTCTTCCGCCTTGGCGCACTTGTCCGCCATGTCGAACAGCTTGACCACAGAGGTGAGCTTGTCGTGGATGCCCAGTTTCTCAAGCATCCTGCTGTTGGTGACGCCCTCGCGGAAGGCGGCGATCACTTGAGTGTCGGGGATGTTCGGGATCTTGTTGCGCACTTGGCTGAAGCGCTGGATGTACTTGCGGAGCGTTTCGTCCTTCCTCTGCACCACAGCGCGCAGATCGTTGTGGGTGAGGGTGCGCTCGTACGTCCCCTTGAAGTTGGAGACGAACTGCTTGCAGAGCTCCTCCCAGGAGTTCACAGAGTCCTCCGGGAGGTTCAGGAGCCATGACAGCGCAGAGTCGCGTGGCGCGTGGGAGAACCAGTTGGCCATGACCTTGTCGTCTCCTCCCGCAGCTTGGATGGAGGTGGTGTAGAGCTGCAGGAACTCGACGGGGTTGCTGGAGTCGTCGTAACCCTTGGGAAGAGCTGGCCTGAACTTCTGCGGCCAGACCACGCGGCGCAGGGAGCGGGTGAACGCCATGCAGCCCGAGGTGTACGTAGCGACACCGTGCTGAAGCGCGCTGCGGTTCTGCTGCTCCGCCTGGCCGAGCTCCTCCACGAGCCTGTTCTGGCGGTCTCGCTGGAGCTCCATCCCCACACGGGCATCGGGCGCGGTGCGCTGCACGATCATGCAATCGCGCGGCAAGGTCGCGTGCGAAGCAGCCCTCTGTGCCGCGGCCGGCGCAGGCCCCGGAGGTGGCGGAGACACATTTGTTGCGACCGTGCCCGCGAGAAAGGGGTGCGCGTTGGACTGCGACGGAGCGGGGCGCGTCGTGGCGATGCCGACGAGGTGGTTGAGGCGTTGAAGCCACTGCTCGTGGGCCTCAGCGGTGGGCTGGTAGAGGAGCAGCTCCTGTGCCATGAGCAGCGCGGTGTGGGGCGCAGGGTCGGTTCTCCCCGGGCCCGAGCCGCTTGGGCGCTGCGACGGGTGCGACGACTACACGTCCTCCTGGTGCTCGGCGTTGTGCTCTGGCTCCTCCGCGTGAGGGCCAGAGGGGACATGCTCCTCTTGGCGGGGTCGGCCCCGCCTTGAGCGGGTGGTCGCGCGGGTGGTCGCGGCGCCTGGGGGCGCGCTTGCTCCCGCGGGCGTGCGTCGGTTGTGGTACGCGTGTTCACCATGGCGCGGAGATGAACTCGAAGGTTGTTGACGCACCTCAATCCCCTACCTTGCGCGCCAAATGTCGGGTTATGACTCCCAGGAATCGGGGGTAGTCACTCCCTGGAGTGTAGTTCGAGAGGGGATTGAACGTGGAGGTCTAAACCCTCAAGTGGCTCCGCGATGTTGCTCGCCGGACCCGAAGGAGACGCACACCCGACCAAGGAAAAACCATCCTTTACCCAGGTTCACGACCCTCGTGAGGAGGTAAGACCGCTACTCCTGCCTGTTTGTATTATATGTGGGAGGTTACAGTACAATTGAGCTTGCCGGAAGCCCCCTTGAGGCAGTTCTTGCCTGGGGAGGGAAGCAATGATCTTCTTCCTCCTCCAGCCAGAGGCTAACCTAACTAGAGCTGCTAGGGTTTACAGGGGTGTTTTGCACGCAAGGAGCCGACCCTTGCTACGATGGATGTCTTCTCTCTTTTATAGGCGCCTCCGGTCTTCTTCTTCGGCTTGGCCTTCAAGGTGGCTCCCACTTGCCAGTGGCGGGGTGGAGCTCGAGTCCACCGCGCTCCATTCGTCCATGGACTCGGTCCATTGTTGATAAAGGTGGCGCCGTGGCCGATAGGCGGCCGACCGCGCTTGTACCGCCCGCAGAGCGGGCAGTCTCTGAGGTGGAGCCCACGATGACGATCTCTGTTGGAGGGTTGCGCCGTCCACCTACTTTATCGTCAGAGTAGAAGGTCCTCACAGCTGTGCAGCAGGCGGCGCAGCTTTGTTGACCTCTTTATCACCAGGGACAGCGACGGAGGTGTGAGCGCCTCCGTACGGGTGTGCCAGAGGTCACGTGCGCTCCGTGGGGGTTCCTTGGCGACGACGTTTCCCCCCAGGCCTGAGGGAGGTTTATGCCGGACTTCCCTCAGGTGGGCTGGTTCCTTGACGGGGAGGATCCGCTGAGGCGAGGGGTCCCTTGAGGCCCTCGCTCCCCCTTCAGGCCCTCGAGGGGAATTGCCTCTCGAGGGTCCCGTCAGGCGGTGTCGCCTAGTCCTTAGCCGTTTTGTCCGTCTGGCCCGCGGGCAAGGCCTGGGGGGAATGGGCTCTTGATACCCTAGTTCCCACTGGGCCGATACTCGGAATTCGAAAAGAAACATCCTGGAATTATTTTTGAAAATGAAGGTTCCAGAAAACCGAAGACTTGACGAAGTGGCCGACCGAGGGGAGCCGTCACCACCTCGTGGCGCGGCCAGCAAGGGGCCTGCGCGAGCAGGTGGTGACGTGCCCTCGCCCTCCACCGACCTTGCCCTTCTGCCTATAAGTACCCCCCCCCCCCCCCCCAAAAAAAACCTAAAAATTGCACGATGTTCGATATTTCCTCCACGGGTCCAGAGCGCTGCCGCCATCAAAGACAAGATTCAGGGGACAGAAGTCTCTGTTCCGGCACCCTGCCGGGACGGGGAATTGCCCCCGGAGCCATCTCCATCGACTCCACCACCATCTCCATCGCCGTTGTTGACTCCTATGATGAGGAGTGAGTAGTTCTCCCCTGGGGCTGCGGGATCTACGGAAGCCATGTGGTTTATCTCTCTCTCCCATGTGATCTTTATGTGATCATGAGCTTTGTAACCTAGTTGAATATGTGATGCTACTCTTTATATATTATCCACTCTAGAGGTTAATTTAATATGAACTCCGGGGTTATTCACGTGTGTAATGGTGACAGTGTGTGCACCGTGTGTGATTCCTTTATGACATTGTTGGTGTTAGTTTACTCCGACTTTGAGGGTGCTCTTGTAGCCCTACAACAATGAATGGTGTTTGTTATCCAATATGAGAGTGTTTGAGAGTAGTGTTTATTTATTTAACTTTGATGTCATTGTTGAGAATGTCCACTGGTGAAAGTAGGATCCCTAGTCCTTGTTTCTAAGAATTAAAACACCATTTCCAACAAGTTCTGCTACATGTTTGCTTGCTGCCATTTTTATTACAGATTGCAGTTACTACTTATAATCATCCATATTACTTGTATTTCACTATCTCTTCGCATAACTAGTGCACCGATACATCTGACAAGTGTATTGGGTGTGTTGGGGACACAAGAGACTTCTCGTATCTTAATTGCAGGGTTGTTATAGAGGGTTATCTTTGACCCTACCTCCCCGAGTTCGATATATCTTGGGTGATCCACTAAAGGGAAACTTGTTGTTGTTCTACAAATCTCTGCTCTTGGAGGCCCAACATTGTCTGCGAGAATAGAAGCGTGTGTAGACATCAAGCTATTTTCTGGCGCCGTTGCCGGGGAAGCGAGCGCTTGAAGGTATCTCCTTTAGATTTTGTAGTTATTACTCTTGTTTTTATTTTCACTAGTTAGGCTAAAATGGAAAACAACAAAAATATTAGAGAGCTTTATAGTATTTTTATCTTGAGCTAGGACATGGAGTGTTTGAAGAGAAAATTAAAAAACCTATGGAACTTTATTTGCATGCTAGTAACAATGTTATTATTATGAATTCTTTTTACACCATTATTGCTAATGTTGTGGAAGAGTCTAAGCTTGGGGAAGTTGGTTTTAATGAGCATGATATTTTTAGTCCCCCAAGCAACGAGGAGATTTTTTTTTTGATGTACCTTGCCTCCAATATATGATAATTATAATCATTGCGATATTTTCGTTCCACCTATTGTTGAGGATATATTTTATGTTGATTATGATATGCCTCCTAAATTTGATGATTATGGTGATGAGAATAATAATGATAGTTATTTTGTTGATTTTTCTCTCACTACAATTAATAATAATGAATATGCTTATATGTAGAGTATTAATTCTGTTATGCATTTGGCTCATGATAAGAATGTTTTATGTGATAATTATGTTATAAATTTTATTCGTGATGCTACAAGTGAATTTATTGATGATAATGAGGATTGTTGCTTATATATTCTATATGATAATGCTTTAGATGATGGTCCTATTCTTGTAGATAATCCTCTATGTTTAAAAGTTGAGGATAAAAATGATATAATTGCTTCTTGTGATGGTACTCTTACTCATGAGAGTCCTACTTTGTTCTTGAATTCTCCTAGTTACACCATGGAGGAGAAAATTGCTTATGTTAAGAAATACTTATGCGATTTGCATTGTTTCTAGTTCCAAATCTTTGTTGCAACCATGATCTTAAACTTGATAATGATTTTATTATCTATTTTGAGAGAGGGAAACATGATACTATGTATCTCAACAATATTAAGTTTCTCCTCTTTGTGTTGAAATTTTTAAAGTTGCACTTGTTTTGCTCTCCTATGTTTGTTGCTTTGTGCTTTCATGACTTGTTTCTTTACAAGATTATTTTTCATATGAAGAGGGTTAGACTTAAAAAATGTATTGTATTTGCCTCTTGATGCTCTCATCGGTTTTGAAATCTTATTTTATGAGAGCATCATAAAAATCACTATGCATATCTTAATGGCTATAAAGAAAGAGCTTATGGGAGACAACCCACTATTTTTATTTTCTGTTCTTTTATTTTGTTGAGTAAGGACTTGTCCTAACTCTGTAGAAATTTCTTTGTATTTTAATTTTATTGCAATGTTGTGTAAAGTTAGGCCTCTAGTTGAAAGTTGATATTAAATTTCAATTCCTGCGCATAAACAGATTTCTGTTGTTCACCGTTAGATTCATAACTATTCACTGCAACGTCAGAAAAATCTGCCCTTTTTTGTGCATAATCCACAAATGTATACGCAACTTTAATTAGGCTTGATTTTCCTTATCTGAGCAACTTAAGTGCCTCGAAAAAATTCATCTTTACGGACTGTTCTGTTTTTGACAGATTGTGTCTTTTATGTTGAATTGCCTCTTTTTCTATTTTAATTGGATCTTTTTGTCCTATTAATTATCAGTGGCTGTAGCTAATGTCCATTAGCATTTGTAGCAATTGTGTTCTTACAGAATATCATAATTTTTTGTGCACTAACCCTCTAATGAAGTTACTCTAAGTTTGGTGTGGAGGAAGTTTTCAAGGATCAAGAGAGAAGGATGATATAATGTGATCAAGAGGATAGTAACGCCAAAGCTTGGGGATGCCTCGGTGGTTCACCCCAATATATTTCAAGAAGACTCAAGCGTCAAATCTTGGGGATGCCCAAGGCATCCCCTTCTTCATCAACAAACTATCAGGTCATTTCTAGTGAAACTGTATTTTAATTTTGTCACATCTTATGTGATTTTCTTGAAGCGCTTGTTTGTTTTGTTTTTGTTATTTTCATTCTCTGAATAAAATGGATCTTAGCATTCTTTTGTGTGGGAGAGATACATGCTCCGCTTTTTCATATGAATACTCGTATTCTTCACTTATAATCGTTGAGTATTCTTTTCATGTTATTGTTTTCTTTCTAGCTCTTGTTTTTTCATGCATCTCTTCTTAGAGCTGTTAGCTTTATTATATCATACTCTCATATCTCATTGTTTAATTACTTGGATAGTTTATCTTTTAAATAAGTTGATTGGTGTTCGGTTGAGAACAGAAAATGCTAAATGTGGTAGATGATATAACTAAATGATACATAATCTTGTAGATCATTAAATTGTGTCACTTGAATCATTGATGTTGTTTTGAGATATTAAATTGCTTAATGGTAAACATGATGGTCTAGTAAAGTGGAATGATTAATGGTTGGTCTAGAAAAACTTGAAGTTGTGCCACACTTAAATTTCCAGTTGATTGCATAATGGTATATGACTTCTTTTTGCCTAAGGCAACCGTAATGACTTTATGTTATGCGCTACGGTCTGGAAGCCAATGGTGACTTTGTCATTCGCCACGATTTTCATTATGTCTTGTAAGATCATATTTTTATTTGGAATCTTTTTACTAGTGAGTTCCAAAACTGTGGTTTTCATGGCACTTCCACCACCATATTGCTAGCCTCTTCGGTACTTTGCATTGCTCTTTCTCACATTGAGAGTTGGTGCATTTTTCACGGGTACATCCAAGCTCATGGGAGATCTTCATCTTGTTCTCCTACACATAAGCCAAATATCTTCCTCAAAACATCCACCATACCTACCTACTACAGCATTTCCATACTTGTTCTGAGATATAATGCCATGCAACATCCATTTGACATTACATGAGTTGTTGTCATTCATTACTTATATATTGCTTTGCGTGATTCTATAAAGCTGATGTGTGGTTTTACCCATGTTACGCTAGATCATTGCATAACCTGCTACACTGGCAGAGGCACCGTTGTCATATGCATTCTTATGGCACATTCATATTAGTTACTTGTATCATCAGTATGTTGTCATATCATCATTAGTGTGTTGTCATATATCATATTAGCATGTTTTCCCCTAAAACACAAAAGAGCCATTGAGGCCATCGAAAAGAGAAACAGAAAAAATATATATAGAAAAAAAGAGAAAAAGAAAGAAATAAAAAAGGGGGCATCATTACTATTCTTTATCATAGCACCATATCACTTATAGTCATCACATGTGCTCATGATATAGCACCATATCATTTATGATCAGCATTTGTCCTCATGTTTAGCACCTTTACTCCATATGAGAGAGTTTTCATGTCTTAGTTGCATAACTATGAGGGGAACTTTACACTATAGAACTTGGCTTGTATATTCCAATGACGAGCCTCCTCAAAAGTGCTCTAGGTCTTCGTGAGCAAGAAAATTGGATGCACCCCCACTAGTTCCATTGGAGAGCTTTCATATACTTATAGCTCCATGTGCATCTGTTGTGTGGCAATCACTACTCCTTGCATAGCTTCGATTGTAAAACTTTCTCTTGTCTAACGATCACTTGCAGCTTTGTGAGCCTTTCTTCCGTTGGCCTTCCAAACCTCCGTTAACATTCTCTTAGCCATCACATACTGGTGCCAGGAACCAACGTTGAACGCTTGCTTGTTTCTTTTGAACAAATAAAGTATTGATCTTCTAAATGCATATTGATATTGCTTGACTTGATCCTTTCATTAAGTTGTCATGTTTGTTGGAAGCATTATATGATTATATTGTTGTGCTTGAGCTTAAATCATCTCTAATATCTACTTTGCAAAGTTGATTGCTATCTAGTACTATATCATTGAAAGTTTTGCTTGCTTCACCTACTTGTTTATTTATTACTCATTTGATATCAATAAAAACTGCATCTCTTATTCATTTGATCTCAGTTTACATGCCTTACATTATTACATGATCAAGATTATGTTCCAGCATGTCACTTCAGAAATTATTCTTCTTTTATCGTTCTTGCCTACTCGGGACGAGTAGAACTAGGCTTGGGGATGTTGATACGTCTCCAACGTATCTATAATTTCTTATGTTCCATGCTATGTTATATCATGTTATTACATGTTTTATATGTATTTTATATATTTTTATGCATTTTCTCTGATTAACCTATTAACAAGATGCCAAAGTGCCACCTCCCTGTTTTCTGCTGTTTTTGGTTTCAGAAAAGTAATTAAGGAAATATTCTCGGAATTCGAAAAGAAACATCCTGGAATTATTTTTGGAAAATGAAGGTTCTAGAAGATTCAAGACTTCACGAAGTGGACGACCGAGGGGCCGTCACCACCTCGTAGCGCGGCCAGCAAGGGGCCCGCGCGAGCAGGTGGTGACGTGGCCTCGGCCCTTCACCGACCTCGCCCTTCCGCCTATAAGTACCCCCCAAAAACCTAAAAATCGCACGATATTCGATATTTCCTCCACGGGTCCAGAGCGCCGCCGCCATCAAAGAGAAGATTCGGGGGACAGAAGTCTCTGTTCCGGCACCCTGCCGGGACGAGGAATTGCCCCCGGAGCCATCTCCATAGAATCCACCACCATCTCCATCGCCGTTGTTGACTCCTATGATGAGGAGTGAGTAGTTCTCCCCCAGGGTTGCGGGATCTACGGTAGCTATGTGGTTTATCTCTCTCCCATGTGATCTTTAGGTGATCATGAGGTTTGTAATCTAGTTGAATATGTGATGCTACTCTTTATCTATTATGCACTCTAGAGGTTACTTTAATATGAACTCCGGGGTTATTCACGGTTGTAATGGTGACAGTGTGTGCACCGTGTGTGATTCCTTTATGACATTGTTGGTGTTAGTTTACTCTTACTTTGAGGGTGCTCTTGTAGCCCTACAACAATGAATGGTGTTTGTTATCCAACATGAGAGTGTTTGAGAGTAGTGTTTATTTATTAACTTTGATGTCATTATTGAGAATGTCCAATGGTGAAAGTAGGATCCCTATGCCTTGTTTCTAAGCATTAAAACATTGTTTCCAACAAGTTCTGCTACATGTTTGCTTGCTGCCATTTTTATTACAGATTGCAAGTACTACTTATAATCATCCATATTACTTGTATCACTGTCTCTTTGCATAACTAGTGCACCTATACATCTGAAAAGTGTATTGGGTGTGTTGGGGACACAAGGGACTTCTTGTATCTTAATTGCAGGGTTGTTGGAGAGGGTTATCTTTGACCTCTATCTCACTGAGTTTGATATACCTTGGGTGATCCAATTAAGGGAAACTTGTTGCTGTTCTACAAACCTCTGCTCTTGGAGGCCCAACACTGTCTACGAGAATAGAAGCGTGCGTAGACATCAGGCATCCCCAAGCTTTGACGCTTGAGTCTTCTTGAAATATGTTGGGGGTGAACCACCAGGGCATCCCCAAGCTTTGGCGTTACTATCCTCTTGATCACATTATATCATCCTTCTCTCTTGATCCTTGAAAACTTCCTCCACACCAAACGTTTCCTCTCTCCTTTTACTCCTCTTCTTCTTCCGCTTTCCATTTTTCTTCTTCTCTTCCTCTTTTGGAGGGAGATGCTTGAAAGGAAGCTTCTCCACATAACCTGGTTTAGTATTAGAGACAATGGAAGAAACTTGGGAGAATTCCTCTCTTTCATTAATAAGATGAAAACACATATTAGTCCTTTCATACTTTGGTGAAGTCGCATCCTTTATAATATATTGTCTGTAGGTGTTAGCATGGAATTTATTAACACAATAGAGATAACATCTGAAGGGGATCGCATGCCGAAAACAAAAAAAATTCTAGCAACGATATCCTTAAACTAGCCAAGATCTACACTATGAAGATATAGAAGTACGGCGGAGATCGGTATACATACCCTCGTAGACCGAATAGTGGGGATTACGCTCCCGCACAAGCGTTGACGACGAAGACGACGTAGCCGACCTCTAGGTCGCGAAGAACTTGGCGCAACGAAGACGACGAAGATGACCTCGAGGTCGGGTGGAGGAAGTAGGCCTCCGAGCACCGCTAGCGCAGCACCTCGCACGGCGTTACACACATACGGTGGAGACGACGACCTCCAAAACTCCAGTCTAGGACGATCAGCGGAAGACTTGGACCGGCACCAGCAGCGCGACAGCGGGGTATGGTGGAAGAGATCCCCATCTCAACTCGGCGCAACTCCGATAAAGCGAATCACGAGATGGAGAGAGAATTGGAGAATTAATTGGTGAATTAAAAGGCCAGTGGTGCCCCTTTTTATATAGACTCCCCAGGGGGAGCCAACTCACCAGCCAAGCAATGTGGGACTATCCCACATGCCTTGGTGCGGCTCTAGATGGAGTGCCGGCCCTAGGTGGGCCCCATTTGGCCCACCTAGGCCGGCCATACCTCCCCCACCGAATTCCCTTGAGGAATTTTCCCCTTCTGGGCCTTCTTTCGACTAGAAGGCCCATTTAGGAAATCAGCCTAAATAAATTCGAAAATAATAAAATCATATTTAAACATTAATTACACTAATTAATATCAAACATATTATATATAATTTATTCTAGCTCCGAAAACTATTTCGTCGCTGCCCGATCTCCATCGGACCATTCCCGGGACGTTCCCGGTGATCTCTTTCCTTTCCGGTTGTCTTGTCGAAACCCCTTAAGTGTGTTACCCTAGTGGTTCGATATAATAACAGACATGATCGAGACTCCTCTCCGATCAATGACTAACTCGTAGGCCTAGACCCCATGAATTAATCCCTGTGATATAACGAATGACTTTCATCTATCAAATCTGGACGTCTAGTCTTATACCCTTTGTCATGGCGATACTTAGCGTGTCCGAGCATCGTTCTTAGATATCTCCATATCTAGCTGACCTCGTTACCGACATCGCTATCTTCTACTCGTCTATGATATTATGTCAGTCGGTGACCTAGTCACGTGTTTGCAAACTCATTTGACATAATCTCACTGAGTGGGCCCTAGAGTATCTATTCGGCTATACGGACTGACAAATCCCGCTGTTGACCCCTCGTCTCAGTTACCCCCTTCCGATACCCAAAAGTATCACCGTTATTGTCATACTAATTAAGATACGACGTTTGGTGCAATCATAGTATCTTCCAGGAATAACAATAAGAGTTGGTCTCACGGTCTTAATGCGTAATGACTATGTCCTATAAATACTAGGTATGTCCATCACATCGTTACACCAACGATATGACTTTCATTGCCGACCGGCGCCATGCCCTATGATCGGAAACCTCGATCATCAATCGTGCAACGAAACTAGTCTTAGTAGAGGCAACTAGGGACCTGGTTGTTTATCTACCACACCTGTATTATTGTTTCCGCTTAATAAAGTTATAGCATGGTATAAAACATATAATGAACAATTGGGATATTGCCAATAAACTATGTTTATTAAGTGCCTCTAGGGCATATTCCCTTCAACATCCAAGCAACAAATCATTCATATCAATATCACTCATAATTAACAAAGAAGTTTTTCTTGATATCTCTTCACAACCCAAAAATAATGCAAGTTCATAATGTTTTTAGGGGTGATCATATGATCACAAAATTCTCCTGCAATATCTTTTGAGAACCTGAGCATTGAAATTCGAAATGTCCCTTTTCATAGCAAAGTTTACAAATAAAAGGATAGGTGGCACAAATTGTGTTACCAAGATCTCTTAAAACTATACCAACCTCTTGTATTTTCATTCCTATGATGGATACAATCTTAATCTTCAATTTGATTAATTCCACAAGGTCTATGCATTCCACAAAAATAAACATGCTTATAAGAAATAGTATTATCAGAAGTGTGAGCATGTTTATAGCAATCATTAACAACAATTTCATTTTCCATGCAAGTGTCTTTGAAAGGTTCATGATACACGTCCCAATTTTCTTTAGGAACATTAATATGAGAAGAAAAGGTTCTAAAATAATCAACAATAATGTGAGAATCAAGACCATATTTAGCACTAAGCTCTTGAAAATCAGCAGTTTCAACACAAGACTTAATGCAATCATATTCATAGTTTATACCTAATTCTTTACCTTTGTCATTCTCCCAATCTTCAACATTGTTTCGAATTGTTTCAAGGAGATCCCATCTAGTTTTAACCTTCGTACTTGTGAAAGAGCCCTCCGAAAAGGCATCTAGATAATCACTGCAATGTCCTGAAAGCCTTGCATAAAAATTATTAACAATTATATTATCAGGAAGCTCATGGTTAGGACATTTGAGTATTAATGTTTTCAGCCTTCCCCAGGCTTGAGCAATGCTTTCTCCTTCAAGTGGCCAGAATTTATATATAGAATTGCGATCTTGGTGAATCTCACTTGGAGGATAAAATTTAAAATAAAAAAGAGATACAACCTCCTCCCATCCAAGAGAGTGTCTATTCTTCAACAATTTATACCAACTCGCAGCTCTTTCGATATAGAAAATAATTTCTTCTTAACTTTGTCCATTGAAATACCTTCACACTTGAACAACTCGCATAATTCATATAAAAATAGCAAATGATCAACAGGATGGACAGTTCCATCCCCTACATAGCGGTTATTCATAACACGATCAATAATTTTCATGGGTATTTTATATGGCACTATTTCTTCAGGTGGCTTTAGAATATCACAAGCATCATTAGAATTATCACATATTGGAGGTAAAGCACTATCAAGGCTAAATAATTCCTCCAAAGCTGAGGAGCAAAAACGATTATCTTTGTTAAACTAGCTCCCCCAAGTTTAGGTTTTTCCACAGCCTTAGCAATAATAGTGTCCGAAGAATTTATACTAATAACATTACTACCACTATTATGTAAACAAATTTCCATAGGTTTTTTAATTTTCTCTTCAAAAGTATCATGACCTAATGCGATATAAAGTTCATAGAGATCCCTAATTTTTTTGTTGTTTTCCATTAGCCTAACTAGTGAAAATAAAAACAAGAAAAAAAGTAATAACTACAAAATCTAAAGGATATACCTTCAAGCGCTCACCTCCCCGGCAACGGCGCCAGAAAATAGCTTGATGTCTACGCACGCTTCTAGTCTCGTAGACAGTGGTGGACCTCCAAGAGCAGAGGTTTGTATAACAGCAGCAAGTTTCCCTTAGGTGAATCACCCAAGGTATATCAAACTCAGCGAGATAGAGGTCAAAGATAACCCTCTCAAGCAACCCTGCAATTAACATATGAGAAGTCTCTTGTGTCCCCAACACACCCAATACACTTGTCAGATGTATAGGTGCACTAGTTATGCGAAAAGATAGTGAAATACAAGTAATATGGATATTTATAAGTAGTAATTGCAGTCTGAAAGATAAATGGCAGCAAGCAAACATGTAGCAGAACTTGTTGGAAACGGTGTTTCAATGCTTAGAAACAAGGCCTAGTGATCCTACTTTCACCAGTGGACATTCTCAACAATGACATCAAAGTTAAATAAATAAACACTACTCTCAAACACTCTCATGTTGGATAACAAACACCATTCATTGTTGTAGGGCTACAAGAGCACCCTCAAAGTAAGAGTAAACTAACACCAACAATGTCATAAAGGAATCACACACGCTGCACAGACTGTCACCATTACAACCGTGAATAACCCCGGAGTTCATATTAAAGTAACCTCTAGAGTGCATAATAGATAAAGAGTAACATCACATATTCAACTAGATTACAAACCTCATGATCACCTAAAGATCACATGGGAGAGAGATAAACCACATAGCTACCGTAGATCCCGCAACCCCGGGGGAGAACTACTCACTCCTCATCATAGGAGTCACCAATGGCGGTGGAGTCGATGGAGATGGCTCCGGGGGCAATTCCTCGTCCCGGCAGGCTGTCGGAACAGAGACTTCTGTCCCCTGAATCTTGTCTTCGACGGCGGCGCTCTAGACCCGTGGAGGAAAAAATGAACACCGTGCAATTTTTAGGTTTTTTGGGTGTACTTATAGGCGAAAGGTCAAGGTCGGTGGAGGCCTGAGGGCTCCTCACCATGTGCTCGCGCGGCCAGAAGTGGGGTCGCGCCAGCACCTGATGAGGGCGGCTCGGTCCCCTCCTCCGTCTCGTCTTTGGTGTTTTAGAACGTTCATAATTTAAAAGTAATTCCAGGATAAACAATTGTCCAATTCTGAGAATATTTCCTTAAGTACTTTTCTGAAACCAAAAACAACAGAAAACAGGAAACTGGCACTGTGGCATCATGTTAATAGGTTAGTCCCAGAAAATGCATAAAAGTATATAAAATGCATATAAAACATGTAATAACATGGTATAATATAGCATGGAATATAAGAAATTATAAATACGTTGGAGACGTATAGGCCCCCAATCTTGAAGGGGTGGGCAGCGCGTACGGCGCAAAGCCACGCGTCGGACTCCATGGCCGCGGCCTCCCGAACATCGGCGCCGCCAGGAATCTGGGAGGAGGAAGTTCGGCCGAAGGAGGTGGAGGCGCCGCCGGCCAACCGGGATACAGAGGAGGATGAAGAGGCGCTAGGACCTCCGTGCTGGACCCTGGCGCTCCCGCAGCTATGGCGGCTGAAAACCCTAAGCTGGGGGTTGGGCGGGAAACCCCAATCTGGGGTTCACCGTGGCCAATGCCGTCGGCGTGAAGGGCGGTCGCGGCCGCGTTGCCCGTTGTCGTTGCCATCATCCTAGCGGCGACGGACGACGACCAATTCAACACCGGGGTTGGACCCACATGCATCGGCGTCACCGCCTTGCGGCCGACATGGAGTGTAGGGAGTTCCAGCGGTCCGAGAAGATGTCCGCCGGGTCGGTGGAGGGGGCTTGGGGCCGAGACGGCGGGGGAGGCGAAGAGTCAATTTGGAGCGGTTGATGGGACGGGACGTGCTCTGTCAGTTCAGTCGAGTGGTGAGAGAGGGAGTGTGTGGGAGTTAACCGGACCGCCTAGAAAACACGTGTCTCCCGCGCTTCTCCACGCGTGTAACCGTCGCATGTGCGCATTGGAGGCGACAACAGGTCTGACCCGGTGGAAACGGTCGAGTTGGGCGTTCCTCCGGAACCCGGGCCGTTGTTGCTTTGAGAACCGGTTTACGCGGGAACACAAGCAAGATCAAATAACCAAACGGACTGTTTTTTACTGACCTTCTGCGAGCCAGGAGCGCTACCAAGCGGCCATCGCGCCGTCACAAGCGTCACAGCACCCAGCATGTGGCCGCAGCGCCGGTAGCCGGACACGTGAGCGCAACCGGCGCACGGAAGCCCACATGCATGACACATCTGCGCAGGCAAACACCATATCCTCCACGACACGACACGCCTTGCCGCTACTACTCCACTGACTTCTTCCAAATACATTGCCTAAAAAATAGACTTGTTCCAAATATGAATAGAAGCCATATTGTATGTAGATAATTCATTTGAGTGCGCACTTGCACAATTGACCTTTGATGGTTGTTGAGCTGAGGGAGGCAAGAACGTACTGATCGCAAGCACATGCTATCTATCACGGAGAAAATATACGGTACAGTTATGTTTTAATCGGTCCAGGTCCACTGAGTAGGATAAGCAGAGATTTGCATAATGAGAAATGGCATCATCAGTGGCAGCGAAGAGGGAACCATGTTCAACTCACCTACCCCAGGACGCGCCGGGCGGCGGCGCCTTCCATTGGCCTCCGCCTCTGCCCAAAATTTACTCCGTCCTACTCCTTGGGCATGGAGGACTCCATGTGCGTCCCTGTGCGCAACCGCATGCCTGCGCGCCAAGACGCAGCGCACAGCGTGAGCCGGCAGCGACGGCGACCTCGCACGTGCCGGCGGACGGGCGGATAAGATGGGTGGATGCGACGCCCTGCCATGGCATGCCGTCATCGGGTACAACGCAACAGCGATTGATAGCGTTGCTGTACCAGCGGGAAGGAACAATTTTAAACCGTGCTCCTCCTCTCTTCCCTTGCGTCCAACACAGAGCAAGCAAGCAATGGTCACTTCAACGGACGGACGGACGGACGAACGGATGGATTCCTTTCAGGCTTTCTTTCAGCGTCGCGTCGATGCCCTGTCTCTGTATTGATCCGACCATGGCCTCGTGCGTCTTCGTGCATGGCCATGGCTGCATCCTGCTCTTGCTGGGAAGGCAAAGTCAACTTGTGGATGGATCACCTGGAGCGGCTGTCAAATGTCAATCAATCATGTTCTCCTTCCTGTTCTTTGATTTTTGCTCTACTAGGAATGGGTGCAGACGTTGTAGGGTGGCAATTTTGCACCTCGCCGGAATCATCTTGGGTTTAAAAGAAACCCATCACTCTGTTCACTGAAGTTCGGACAATGATGTGATGCTCATGTAGCAATCAGAGGGGATCAATACTTGCAATGAATAAAGGCCCTCCCAAGTCATTACCAAATTTTACCAAAATGCGTAAGCCAACCCGAGTTGGCCCGCCTCCGGCCAGAGCGGGAAGGCTCTTTGCCATCATGGACGTCTACTTCCTCGCCACCTCCTTCTAGTGCTGCCCGGCGCGAGACTTCGTGCTTATACAGCGTCAGAGGATATCGTACTGGCAACCATGATCCGAGATCCCCTCCAAGCGATCCATGGGATACAATTAGGGAGGAGAAAGTGGAAAGAAAGCAGGGCTTTGAAGTTTTCTCTATGCCGATGACAACGTTGGCCCGCCTGTCAGTAACCATGGCGTCGTGTGCGGTTTCGTCTGGGACGTCTAAACGGCTCCCAATGGGGGCGTGTCGGATGATATCGGGCCATGTCACGAGTGAGTGTGAATTTATGTTTGACGCCTCTAATAGTACTATGGAGAGCCCTACTGGCGTTGCTACCGGAGATGCAGTAGTATCAGCAAAACAAGTGCCCGCGGCATAGTGCAGAATTGCAGATGGAGAGAAGAATGCAGCAGCTCGCATACAAAACAGCCTAGTAACTTAAGCTTAGAAATCAAAGATGTGCATACAAACAAGGCTCCAGGCTGACTGAATGCTTAAAACCCTTTTTTCTGAAAGTGAAATAGTAGTGGTGGTGTACATGATATCAGTGAACTGAAGGGCATGCATAGCATAGCATAGGAATGCCAAAGAGAGGTGGTGACCACGAGAGAAGCACTCATGTCATGCTCATGCCCCCCTCCGTCTAACAAACAAGCCATGGCAAGACATGGATGGATAGCCACTGCAATACTGCATGTCCTGCATTGGCATATGCTCTGTGCCTCAACAAGAGCAGCGGATGGGCAACCAAGCCAGCACGGCCCCCACCCTGAGCCAAGTCCACATGGGCAACCACAGATGAAAGCCCTGCGACAATGGCCAGGCCGGTTTCTCTCCTCCCTCCTCTTGGCTTGGTGACAAGATAGAGAACAAAATGGTTGGCAAAGTTACGAGAGACAGTTGGAAGGATAGGCTGTCTTTCCCATTTAAGGACACTGCCACCCTTTTGAAGCCGCTCTCCCTCCTTCCCTACAGACACCACCCCAAAGCCACAATCACAAGAAGAAAAGGAGCACTGCAAAAGAAAAGAAGAAAAACAAGTCTTGGCGTTTCTCCGGCAATAATCCCTCCCTCTCCTATGAATATGAAGGGAGGGGATGCATGCCTGGGTGTCAGGGACTTCTTCACCTCCTCTCCCCCCTCATGTTGCAGTGCAGGTATTCAAGCAGCGCAAACTAGCTAGCAGAAAGACCAACAATGGCTTCGTCAATGTTGCATTGATGAGCGCTCCAGAGCATGCATAAAATAGAGAGTGAAGGCTAGCTAATCCAGTCCAGTCTTCTCATCTGCCCACAGCTGCTTCTACTTCTGATTGCTGCTATTCCCTTGGCTCTTCTTCTCTCTCTTCTTTCATTTCTTGTTCCTCCCTTTCATTCCATTCCATTCACTAGATCTTCTCATTCGCCTG